>OY804560.1:12108260-14508260 GCA_963680865.1 Spergularia marina | reverse complement strand
AAAAAATACTTATCACAAGCCTCGGGGGCTTCTATTTCAAAATACAATGTCAAAATCACCATTCAAAGATGTTCTTCTTTTTAGATAAACTAAACATGCAAGTCCTGAAATGTAACTCTACGTACAAGGCAAATCTTGGACCCACTTCAATCCTCTGAGCGCCGAGTATGCATGAGAATATCATTGGCCCATCACTTAGTCAAAGTGAACACTAATGTCGAACACTCATTAGCCATTGCATGCATTCTACGTACAAGTAAAAATTTTCGATCATATTAAATGTTGTGTACGTATCATAGGGTGTTTGCTAATTCCCTTGAAGCATGAACTAATGCCAGACATTCTCTAGCATTTCCACCCCTTGCGTTTCAAGTCTTTACACGAATAGAGAGATCATGCACACAGACGCCAAACACCATTTGGCTCGGTAAGTTTTACTCGCTTATCAAAACTAATGACTTCTTTAGGTCCAATTCAACATTGAACTCCTAACATTGCTACAAAAAGAATAACTGAAATTTCTAAATAACAAAGGTAAATGAGTTCATTGAAATTAAAATTGGTAAACATGGCTCTTAGTCTTGCTTATCTTCTGAAACCTACTCATTAGGCATTTCTTGATCCAAGGACAGAGGATTCAATTCACATCCAAATCATTTTCACCTAGACTCTTGAGCATCATTCTAGCTACTCTCATGCTAGTGGGTCAATTTCGTAATCAACTCAAGTCTCTCCCATGTTTCAAGACCTTCTTTGGTACCATCAAGTGAAGCAATGTCCTTCGAAGCTACTTCTGTTGGCCTTTCACCTTTGTCCTTAGCAACTTCGAGACACCACTTCACTTGAAACTTTAAGTTACTTCTAGAGTATATGTGGTGGAACAAATTAACCATATACGGGTACTGAGACCCAACGCCACAAGTTGACATCCAGTGTATTGCAATATCCAGCTTCTTCTCCAAAGTCAAAACATTGTTACACTTAGAGTTAAGTCTCCTCGATTCTGTTCCTTTATAATCACCAAGTCTCTTTCTTAGGGGGTAGAGTACACATCCTTAGTCCACCGCATTTGTCCTCCCTACCTTGAACGGTCTTTTTCATCTTCCTTACGGCACGTACGTACTGACTTGTTTGTCCTTGAGTGTTTTGCTTGCATGTTTCTACGTGCTGAATATGATTTAATTTTGCATTATGTTCATGCACATGGTTATCTATCGATTTACTTGCATTCTACATGAGCCATAATATGATACAATTAAGAGGCACGACAAGCAAAACATACTCATGAGTCATATATGCAACCACCATTGAGAGCAATCCTCGAAATGGAAATTAGGATCCCCACAAGTAACATACACTTGTGAAGTTTAAAAGAAAAAGCAAACTATCACCCGAAGTCTGATCCCCATACTCGGGGGCTAGCAATGCTATGACCTCGTGTAATTTACAATAATGACAATAGTACTGGAACTGCAAAATTAAGCTCACCAGTTGCAATACTATAAATCAAGCTCAACAACCATCAAGCTATAAATTCAACAGTCGTTAGAGCATAAAATTAAGCAGTCGCCAGACTATAAAATCAATCTCAGCAGTCGACAGACTATAAACGGCATAAACTTGTTCCGGATGACAACTACGCCCATCCAGAACACACAAGTTATCCAAATGCACGATGAATGTCTTGAATGACTACTTCGCCCATTCAAAATATCACTCTACGACAATTACATTTTGATCGCTTACTGCGCCCGATCGAAATGGCTACGGTTAAATCTATTGCAATTCTGTGTGACTTAGAGTAATGTTCTTTGTCATGATTTTGTTGCAGATGATTTTTCAAACCTTTGACTTTCGTGTACTCAGAGACTCAGTCAAAGCGGGGGCTCTTGTAGACACCCTACTTTTGCACCCATTTTAGCGCCCGATGATGAAAACGGACAGTGGACACGCGTTGGACGGTATCGTTTGCCAATGAGTTTGATATATTAGTTTAGACCCGAATTACCACATCCAGCCGAAGTCATAATCCCTACCTTTTGATACGGGACAATGACTGAGGAGGAAAACCGCGATCATATGACGGCATGTTTAGACACGATCGATGAACCTCGATTGGAGGCCAAACTCCGAATGGCAGCCCATCAACAAACAGTAGCAAGGAGTTTTAACAAAAATGTCAAGATCAGAGTCTTTCAAGAAGGTGACTTAGTATTCCGTAAAGTATACTACCAGAAGAAAGACAAGCCAAATAACAAACTCCAACCTAGATGGGAAGGGTCCTACTTGATAGACTCTGTGGTCGGACAAGGAGCATACAGGTTGTCAACGCTCGATGGTACCCTGATTGAGCGACCATGGAACGTCTCTAGCCTCAAACGGTATTATTGTTAAGTAATATAGGTATAACACTTCACATTTAGTATCTTTCTGATAACTCAGAAACTTTTCATGCTTTAATTACTTCGATATTTTCCTTTACCTACACTTTACTAACTTGAGCATCGAAGGGACGTTGGCTTAAACGTCAATGGTCATTTCTAGCAACTATGTTTAATCTTGCAGACACACATCAAGGACAGTCCTACACATGTACACTCAAGTCGACTACAAAACATCAAACATGATGCGCATCACAGTACCTGATGATCACAACACAATAAGTTACGGATACAATATCCTACATAGTGGGAACACATTCCCCACTCACATTTCGGGTACGGTCACACAAGCTAGCTACTACAATTATCACATGACATCAAATTACAATAAACACATTACTTATAATTAACCAAACATAATTATATTCCTTTAAACCCTGGACAATCCAGGTAAACCATATTGCTCCAAAATGAAAAAGCAACTTAACAAAAGGGCAAGAACTGTCCGATAAACATTATCCTTGGGCACTTTCGCAATTGGTCTAGTAGCCTCCTCGACATCTTGTGTAGTCTCGCCAACTGGATCAATCTGATCAGTACCAGGACGATCAGTGGCAGTAGAGTTAACCTCCCTATTATCAGTCTCATGTTCGCCTTCAACGTTGTGAAGCATCTTCTCTAAAAAAGCTCAATCCCAATTGTTGCCAGATGCTTCCTCGGCCTCATAGTCTGACAATATTTGAAGCTTGGCTCTCATAGTATACACGACAACATTTAGCTTCTCTTGTCTGTCATGCTCCGCGATAAGTGCAGCTTGAGAGCGATTCTCAGATTTAATCTTTTGGATCTTCTCCTTCAGATGTAAAGATTCTTCTCTAGATCCCTGATCTTTGCATCGGCCTCAATCATCTCCCTAATTGTTGTTCCATATTCAAGCTTTGCCTTGTCACGGTCAGCATGGCATCTTTGATCTGATCCTTAAGATGCGCAACATCACTCATCATATCGGACAACTTTTTATAGGTCGTGGTGGTGGAAAGCAATGCCTACAAATCAAAGAGATGACTTATCAGATTACATAGATGTGTGAGGGATATTTATCAAGTTCAACAAAACAAACTTAAAATGGTAGCAGGCACCAATGCTCTGTTGGGAGAGCTCCATTGCACTCTCCTTGACAAAGTAGACTGGAAGCTTGATCCCTGCTGCTTGAGCAATCTGAAACCGGCTTTTCTTAGATCCTCGACTCTGATTACCTCGAAAGAAGAAGGGGCAGCTTCAATTTTTCTCTTCTTGTCTGAAGATTGAGTTGGTTTGGGAATCTGTTTCAGCTCTGCAGGTGCCTACTTGACGAGCTTCGCATCCAGCCTGGGCTTCTTGTCCTTCATCAGATCAGCGTAAGCTTGCATCGGATCAATAGTGCCTAATCCACTGGAACGAGTCCTTTGACTGACAGAGGTATCTACACAACACCATTTAGGATTCACATAATGATACAACTAACAATATAATTATTAATCAGAGCAGTTTTGGGAATCAGGCTTACTGGTCGACATCCTTGGAGAGTAAGGTGAAACAGCTACAGTATCAGGATCAACTTATTGTTCTTCTGTAATCACGATGTCTTCCGACTCACTGACCTCAGGCGTCTCGCTTATGCCTCTTCTCTTCTTGGCGATGGTTTGAGCAAAGTGTCCGATTGGACCAGGAAATGTTCTTTCGGATACAGCTATCTTGAAAATCTCCTTGATAGCATCAGTGTTGCATCCGACTTCAGAATTGAAGTATTCACCAGCTGAACAGGCAAAACAGTAAGAACTAGATTTAGAAAATAGAAATAAAAAGGTCACAAATATTGAAAAAGTCAAGTACCTTTGGGATTCCATTCTGATCAGAGGTCAGAGCCGAACTTGCCCAAGGAAATCTTCTTGACAAAGAAGAAGTAGTGAGCCCACTTCCTATCGTCTGATGTAACAAGGATGTTCACAATATGGATCCCTTTGGTTCTAACACCTAATCGGCCATTCGCATACTTCCTAAAGTCGTACACGGTACTTACTACATCTCAGTCCCACTCAAACTTGTACTTAAGGTGGAGATGCTCCATTAACACTAATAACCTCCAGAAACTTGGGAGGTATTAGTGAAGGGGTGTCTAGAGCCCTGACTATACTCATGAAGGATTCAGTATAGGGGATGGGAAGTTTCAACCTAAAAGGATACTCGTACATGCACACATAGTCCTCGTTAACCCAATCTGCACGGATCGGGGAATCGGGGGAGGGGATTAACAGTTCAGCATTATCGTGAATCAATTCTTGATTTTCAATCAAGGACTCGAATTCTGGATCTAGCAAACAATCAAACGCAGCAAGATATCTATGCTTGTTACGAGAAAAGGTAACCCCATTAATCCGGGCTGAAGAAATATCTACTTTTGAAGAGCTAGGTTTGGATGCGACTGACTTCTTTCCATCGGAGATTTAATCAAATGCGAACAAGAAGAGAAGTTACCTGGATGAAAGGTGGGCCAAGGATCGCACGACTTGCAAAAAGGTTACAACAGTTGTTGATCAGAGAAACACTCGCAGAAATTAATTTGGGGATGATTTTGAATTAGGGTTTGGAAGGATGAAGGTTATCGTTGCATTTATATGCACTGTTGGGAGACGTTGCAGCAATCATTATTGGGGGAGAATTCTAAATGCTAACGGACACTTGTTGGAATACGTGATGCTTCGGGAGTTGCTTTTTAAAAGATAAAGTCTATCTTTAAAAAATCAGGGGACAATTGTTTGGGTGGTAGAATTCTACTTGATATCGGACTCTCGGATAGGACTTTCTATCTGATAGATAACATTTAGGATTTGGTGTCCGATACTGGATGCGTGTTGGATGTCACTAAGACAGATGATTTACAAGACGAGGTCAAGCAAAGAAGTCCTATAACTACCCAGTTTCGAGATTCAAGGTGAGAGATGCGGAGTTAGTTGAGGAGTACAGGAACGGTTTTACAAGTAGATAGCAACGACTATAAGGGACGTTAGTGGACTAGGAGTAGTGGATGAAGATGGACTTAGTCAAGAGAGAATATAGGGGCGCTTATTGACTTGGGGAAAATAGGAGAATGTTGTTGCAACCCTAGGAGCTGAGCATAGAAGAGGATAAATAGAGAGTAAGGACGCAAAGGAGAAGGGACATTCAACAACAACACAAAACATTACTTCTTTTCTTCTCTACGATACTAGTGTTCCAAATTGTATCAAATTCATCCTTTCATAGTGCGATCCTTGGTGGGACACATACTTTCCCCTGTGGTTTTTCCTTCAATTTGAGGGTTTTCCACGCGACAAAAATCTCTTTGTGTCATTCCTATAATTGTTGCATTCATTTCAAAACATAGATTTTACTTTCTACGCGATACGATCATTAGCTTTCTAGGATAATAGCGTGATCAAATAGATAATCTCATCAAACAATCCAATTCACTTAATCAAGTAGTTTTTTACCAAAATAACAATGTTCCTAATTTGAACCAATAAAAATGGACAAATGTCCCTACCACACTTTTGCAACCCAAAATTATATAAAGATATAGGATTTGAATATAAAATAACTATTTGAAATTACAATATTAAATTTGAACTAAACATAATAACTTGCGAGTACAACCTCATACTATACAAAATATTTCTAAGATTAAAAAATAAAACACTAAAACTCTTCAAGATACATTCATTGTATGAGAAACCCTCCCCACCATTTTCAGACTCTCCTCTCAATTGGATTTTCTTTCATTTGAAACAATTTTCATTGGACAAAGGTATATATACTACCTCAGACTAATGTGTAACCGACATAATTGGCAAACGAAAAGCCAAGAGATTCAAAACTTAATATCATCATTAAATTAAATCCTATATCTCTATATAAAGTTGGGTTGGGACGATGTGGTAAAGTTGCTTATAAAACAAGTAATTCCATATTCAATGATCTAACTTATGTTCCCACACTATATATCAAGTGACATTGAAAATTGTGCATATTCTAATTATTATAGAGAAAATGCATGAACTTGGAGTCAAAAAACACTAATAAACAAGAACTAAAATAAATATAATTAGTTAATAATCAAATTAAATATATATGCATTCTCCGAGGTAAAAGGACACGAGTTCAGGTTGTGGTCTTGGTAATCATATGCACTCTACGATTGTAATTGAGTCTACAGTCTTAAATGATGAAGACAATACATATATACATGTTCAAATTGTGATATTCATTACCACTATTGTAATATTAAATGAGTTTTCACACTATATTTGTAGTTAAGTATATGCATATTCAAAGGCCATGAACACAATAAATAAGGGAACTTTTAATTTGCTCAATATATATTAACAAAATACACCGCGCGTGTTCGTGCGAAGCACGAGATACTTTTAAACAATGATGATAATAATGAAACTTAATTTATAAGAATATGAAGTGTTTTATAACGTTTCATTGGCATTAAGGGTTTGATAGCTCTTAAGGTGGAAAGTGAATGGACTCATGGAAGAAGAGGTAATCGTTTCTTATTAGGAAGGTGGAAAGGCGGAGAGAAACTTAGAGTAGGAAGGTGGAGGATAAACATAGTAATAGAGGAAAGGAAACCGGAGAGTTAGTTTATGACGGGGGAACATGAATGAATAAAAGGTATAGTATATATAATATTATTGCTAATAATATTATAACAAAGATAAACTGATAATTTTATAAAATCAGTATAACAATATAGATATACAGGACGGGCGTGGGTCGACCATGCAAACTAGTTTAAATTAGAGGTATGAGGCTTACTACTCATCTAAAGGGACGTCATTGTGCCTCATATTTCCAACTTGTGCAGATGTATAAGCTCCATCGATCATCTTTCTTTTATTTCCCTCCATCCTTCTTTCTCCTCCCATCAGCAGCACCACCAGCCTTCTCTTCACGAGTTGGTCCTCCGCGTCAACCTCTAGCATTATGGCCAACATGACCATATATTGAACATATGATAGTGGTAGATCTTTCTGCCTTCTTGTTGTTAAGCTCATTAGATTTCCTCTTTCTCTTCCTCGCTGGCCTCCCTACTTCGTTCTCTTGAACATGTAGTTTAACATCTGGAAAATCAAATATAGGCCATTGTTTTTTTTGTAGAGCTGGCAATCGGGCGCGTCGGGTCGATTTCAGGTCGGGTCGAGGCGGGTCGGGTCATATCGGGTTCGGGTCTTGCCGGTCGAGTCGGGTCACTTTCGGGTCGGGTCGGGTTTGACTCGGGTCACTTTCGGTTTGGGTCACTTTCGGGTCGGGTCGGGTTTGACTCGGGTCACTTTCGGTTCGGGTCATGTCGGGTAAATTTTGTGTCGGGTCGGGTCGGCTTTGTGTCGGGTCATAATCGGGTTTAGTTACCGCTGGTCATTAATCCGCGTCATTTCAAGTTTTGGTTAATATTTTTTGGTTTTTTGGCATAATTAGGGGAAATTGTTTAGTTAGCAAGTTAAAATCATCAATATGCATACTAAATTGTTTTATTTTGGATCATTATTAAGCTTAATAATTATCGGGTCATCAAACGGGTCGGGTCATTGTTGGATAATGGGTCACTACGGGTCGGGTTATTGCCGGGTTGGACATTATCGGGTTGTATCGGGTCATGGTTCGTTATCGAGTCGGGTCGAGTCGGGTTTGGGTGATCACCATTTCGGGTCCAATCGGGTCGGGTTTTCGGGTGAGTCGGGTCGGGTCAAGGTTGCCAGCTCTAGTTTTTTGTCGGTTATAGGATGCATTCTATTAGAAAGTCAAAGTATTTTTAACCATAAATTCGTGATAAACGTTTAATTCGCGTTTTAAACGGGAGGGTGGAGTTTTTTTTCCTTTTTAAACGGGTCTCACCTTTTAATTCGTTTTTCACGCGTTTTGAAAAAGACGCAATGCGCTTATTAAACGAGTTTCAAACAGGAAAAAAGTAACAGAGCCAATGGATATTAGTATAAGTGAATATGCCTGATATTCACATATACTCTAGGCTATCATTTGGATCTTGGACTTGTTTGATGTCATGTTCTCTTTGTGTAGCACTAAGGCCCCTTATATAGAGTCTTTTTTTTTTTTTGCATGAGTGACCCGGACACTCAGTAGTACTATGCTGTAGGAATGCCATATAAGCTTCAGAAGGTTTTCTTGCCTATATCGGGACTTTTTAGGTAAACGCTTATGCTGGTGTACCTTTTTTTTTATTTGGTTAGTATTTATGTTCTGCAGTGGCTTTGCTGCGAAAATTATTAGTGCATACTTGTTCTAATTTCTTGAAAATTGGTAGTTGTCAAATATTTTAGGTAGTCCAGTTAATGGTAAAGGATTATGGTAGAGGATTAATATGATTTTTGGTTTTAGTTAGTCACGTTTACTTAAACTGACGTGACTCATATGAATTTTTAAGGTTTTGACTATCATGGTCCTTACTATGTTTGATATACAATTTAACGATTCATAAATGTAACTTGTAAGTATATTATTGAGATTGCGATTCTTTAAACGCTATTAGTTCTAGGTGAAAGAGCATGTCCATTTGCAATTTTGTATAAAGATGTGGATTCAAATCCCATGTAGTCTATGAGAGAAAAACAACGTGTGATATTTGGCCTAAAACGAAAAGAAAAATGGCTAGCTAAAATGTAAATTTCCTACCTCTAATTTGAGACGGAATTTGAAATCGTAAATTTGTCTTTAATAAATTTGAGACGAGCCTTTTAGAGAGGGATGATATTCCGTCTCATGCCGCCTCTAAACGCAGTTTGAGACAGATTTTCTTCACAAATTTTCGTCTCTATTTAGCTTATGTCTTGTTTAGGGTGTGTTCTTATGCAGAATAGAAAAGTGATAGTCTATGCTTCTAGGCAATTGAAACTGTAGAGGAAAACTACCCTACCCATGATTTAGAGCTCGCAACTATTATGTTTGCCTTGAAAATTTGGAGACACTACTTGTATGGAACTTGTTTTAAGGTGTATTCTGATCACACAAGTTTGAAATACGTATTCACCCAGAAGGAGTTAAATATTAGAGAGAGAAGGTGGTTGGAATTGATCAAGGATTACGACGTGGAAATTCCATACCATGAAGGGAAGGAGAATGTAGTAGATGTGACATCTTACCCGCATATAACTGATTATTGGCAGCCCTTTACCCTTACCCTTAGAGTAGCTTATGATATATAAATCAAGCTCTCATGAATATATTTTGTGGACCACTTATTAGCCTCCAAATCTTTTGTAAACACCATGTACAATTATGGTGTAGGCTTCGTATTATTATATATGATAATAATTTGGTTGCAATGACATTATGGTCGCTATATTGTAAGTTGTCAACCTAATGGTAATAGTGTCATATCGAAAAAGATATGCAATTGCAAATTTGCTACCGATTTTGCAACGCTGGTGCTAATTAGTGCTTAAGTATATGGTTTCAAGTTTGTGACTAAATTACTATAGTCAGCACAATGTAGTTGGTAGCTAGAGACCAATGGCTTTTGGGTTGCAATTTTGCAACCAAACTGAAACCGATAGAGACTTGGTTTCTGGTTAGCGACCACCAAAATAGTCACAACTTAGCAACCAAATTGCAACCATTAATAGGTTAGTTTCAAATTAGAGACCAATTTGTGGTCGCATTTTAGCAACTAATAATCAACGCTAATTAGAAACTGATCAAAGTTGGTCCCAATATTGGATGCAACATTGCAACCGAAAATTTGGACTCTACTTAGTAACCACATTGCGACCGATGTACTTTTGGTTGCTAATTTGCGACCACATTAATTGCGACTAGGTGTTTAGCGCCTACCCAGAATCGGTCGCAAACCCCGATTTGCGACCGATTTGCAATCGTTTTGGCGGTCGCTAATCGATATCTTTCTTTTAGTGAGGTTAGAGCTTGTAGCTAGGATGCACGAATAAGTATGATAATTATTATTATTATTCGAGACTCATGTGCTTGTTCATGGGTGTCTCGGGTCTTTTTTGCATACAATTCATTACACCTGGCAAAATTGACCCAGATCCGAACAACCGACCCGAATTACTTGACCTGAACATCCGACCCGAATTACTTGACCCGAACATCCGAACTTGACCCGAATTTCTAATTTGAATTCAACCCGAAATCCAAGTTCACCCGACCCGAACCCAAAAATGACCCGAAATCTGTTTGACCTGAACATGACCCGACTGAAACGTGACCCGAACTGAAATGACCCAGACCCGAATAACCAGACGTTTTAATGATTCGATTGAGCAAAAATGACTTAAATTATATTTATTACACCTTCAATCACGCAAATTACCAATAAAACTTCAAATTAAGATAATATTAGACGAAATTTTAAAAAAACCCATCATTAATAAGATTAGATTTGAACAATTTGAAATAACCCGATCCGGATTTGACCGGACCCAAATCGGACCCGACCCGAAGTTGACCCGTAATTGGCACACCCGAATTAGACCTGACCCAAACCGAAGCCGACCCGATCCGAAATACATGACACGAATGATAACCCGACCCGAATAGACCCTACCCGAACCAAACCCGACCCGATCCGAAATACATGACCCGAAAGATAACCCGACCCGTATGATCCGTTTGCCAGGAACAATTGAAATTGAAGTTCTACTTATACCACAAGGTGAGTGGCATTCGACTAGCATCGGAACTCATATCGTTGACATGACCACACCAATCAAAGGGGTTTATTACTTATTACCGGGAGTGTCATAATGGCATATGAAACCCAATTCCTGTAGAATTATCCTAACAATCTATACAAAGTGGAATTATGCCCCCAATTGATAACCAATGCCAGTGGCATCATCGGATTCTCATGCAATAACGTGTAATCCTTGGCCCAAAACTACCTAAAAGAATTATTTAAACTAATCAGGCCCTATATATTAACCCACAATTTCTAATCTAATTAGTCAACCCACCATTATCGGTAGAAAGGCTATTTTGGCTAAACATGGTAATTCGGTCCAGACTGATACATCGAACCCATTGGCAAACGATACCTTTAAACGTGTGTCCACTGTCGTTTCATCATAGGGCGCTAAAATGAGTGCTCAAATAAGGTGTCTACAACTACGTGCAATCATCAACCACCGAAACTCCTCCATGTTGAATGATATAATTTCACAATCCGGTAGAGCGACGTGACACTGATCCGTCTTGGAATAATGAAAACAGCTCTGATCAAAGTGAAAAGCTAGGTTGAGGCTTACGTAGCTGTCAACTGCCTATTAGACTTCGTCGAAGAACTTTTACATCCTACTGACCCTTTGGCGAGGGCGTGCATTCAATTGCAACCGTCATAACTCTTCTCATCCCTTTGATTGTAATCTCTAGAAAAAAAAACAGTTATTATAAACTACCCCTCTTCGCAAAATTCAAATATAAAGGCTACTTATATTGTTCCGGTTGCTTTGTATTATGCCACTTAATTTTCACTAATTTGGACAAAGCTGCCCCCAAATTAGTGAACAAATGCACGAGGGTAAAGGTGATCATGGGTCGGGCCGGGCTTAGGGTAAAAAAAAGTAGGCCCGGTGTGCGGGTCAGGCTTTTCTTTCAGGCCTAGTTGGTCGGCCCAAGCCGATCCATTCGGGCTCGTTCGAGCTTTTTTTTTTAAATTATGTATTACCTGATTATTACGTTTTTGATCACTTTAAACATTATGTAACAACCCTAAATTTTCGACTCAATTAATTAATGAAAACCTAGGATTATTATGCCACAATTAACTAGCCAAGTTAATTGCAAGGCAAAACCAAAATAATAAATCCAAATGTAAATCATAAAATAGTACGACAGTGGAAGACTTAATTCAAGTTTACAAATTCCAAATCCAAAATCCAAATGAAATAGTAAATGTTCAACGATTGTCTAAACAAAAAGCCCCATGAATGCAGACGTCCGCAAGCTCAACAAATCACCATCAAACACACGTCAACTGCGCCATCAGAAAATGACACAAGCCCTAGAATAGGGTAGGGACAAACCCAAACAAAAGAACGTAAGCACACTGGCTGAGTAAGAACTCAAAGCAAAACAAGGGAAAATAAGATACGCGCCTTTGAGGCGCGTAGCTGAACAAGCAACGCTTACAATCAAAAGATTAGCCAAGAAGATTAGAGAGATATGAACCAAGAATAATATTATGCGTTTCATAGAGAAAAATCAGGTGTACATGAATGGGCACTCCGCATCAGTAACCCATCTTTGGTAAGGGTCCTACCCCTAACCAGGAACAACTCCAGAGCTAACCAACCCAAACAACCCTAAGAGAACCCGAGTGTGCACACCCCTCACATGAGTGCCAGTAGGATGTAACCGGTCAAGGAGGAGGTTCTAATAGGTAACTGGTAGCTAATCCAGTTAAGAGTTACCTTGATCAGAGGTATAATAAATCATGCGTAAACGAGCACCCCCGTAGGAGTTAACACGTAACTCTAGAGTGTATAGAAGAAAATCTCATCAACCATAACCCATATTCAAACCATGATTAGATATTTTATTTGATGCATAACCGATTCCCATCCAAACAAGAGTTATTGTGATCAACCAGAAGAATTATAAAAGCCAATATATATGAAACAAGAATTGATCACATTAGAAGACAATAAAACAAGCTCAACCTCAAGGGTTGGCGGTCTTATCGATAGCGCTAAACTTCTTTTCAATTATTCCTCTCAAAATCAGCAAATTGAACCTCTCTAATCCCGCAGGCTATATATGTCATAAAATGATAACTAAAGTTAATAGACGTACGATGAAACATTACCTAAATTACTTACGAGGTAATTTACTCAAAACCCAATTTACTAGTACACATAACCTCAAATTCTTATTATCAATGTAAAACCCAAATAATTAATATAATTAAATCCTAAATAAATAAATGTCAAAATTCTCATAGTACAAAACTAATTAAATTGAATCTACACTTCACCAACATGGTCAGTCGAGCCATGAACTAAAAGCATACGTGCACGAAATAATCCCCAAGGACACTAATCAAATGTCATTTGAATGCCATTATGGTGCCAATACCCAAAACCATTATTCACCATACTAGTAAAGCGCACCAACACAAACAACGACAAGAACAATCTTAGCCACGACACCAATGAACACCACGGCCAGCCATGTCTGGGACCACCTAACAACAACGGCAACCACCCTACCAACCACAACAACAACTCGATTCGGCAAAACTACGACAACAGCCCCACGAGCAACAACAACAACACAACACCAACAACAAAACTTCTCAAAGAAAAGCCCAACTCAAAATCATTCATAAAACCTTACTGTAATCCTCTAAGAGCATCCCTATTGGTGAGACTTACTTTGGGTCTCAAATACTGATATGATGTCACATTTACATCATGCTCACATCAATGGAGAATGAGACTCAATTTGAGACTATAGCCTCCAATGGTGAGACTTATATTTTGGGTCTCAAAATTTTATTTTACTAATTTGTAATTAGGGCCAAAATAGTATTAATATTAATTGTTATCACTAGTGGACCCCATGAAATCATCTCTTGAGACCTTTGAGACGGTATCTATTTTCAGAGACCATCTCAATTTGTGAGACTCTCCTCTTTGATCGACAATGGGGATCTCTCATTTTGAGACTCTTTTTTTAGTTTTTGAGACCCACTTGATACCCTCATTGGAGATGGTCTAAAAGTCATGATAAATAATACTACAAGGATTAAAACGAAATAAAACATCATAATCAATGTTAAGAACGAATACGTGAAACGACGATATCAGTACAACTTAAATAAAACTTTGAGAAATTCATACCGTTTTTTAGAGGAGAGAAAAAAAGGATTAACGGTATTAGTTTCGTCAAAAATCGGGCTGAAAATTGGAGTCAACGAGCAAATTAAGGGCGGTGACGATCGTGGGCGAAGAAGACGGTTATGATGATGATGATGATGATGATGATGTACGGTAATTTGATCATAGTGCAAAAAGGGGTTTTAAGGGCTAAAGTGGCAAGGCTTTAGTAAACAAACAAGGACATAAAGGTCATTTGCTATTTAGGAAATTTTTAAAAGAATTTTGTTGTATTAGTTTAAAGTAGTTTAGACCCAAATAAAATCCCATTTAATTTTTGAAAATGCTTTCAACAGCGTACAAAAATTAATTCAAAATAAATACAATTCGTAACACCCGACTTAAATAAATTCCCAAATTATACGGGGTGTTACACATTATTATTATGTAATACTTGCATATGTAAACGTTTTTAAATAGGTTTTTGATGTTTTTCATAATTTACAACATTATATTTTATTAATACTAATATTTTTATTATTTTAATATGCTTTATTCACTGTATTTAGCCTTTTTGCCACATTGAATACTTCAATTACCAAATTTGTCATAATTCGACATCATTTACACTAGTTTACATAACTTAGTTTTATAAAATAAAATAAAAATTGCGTGTTTTTTAAAGTGGGTCAGGGCGGGGCAAATTTCGGGCCACGAGCTCGACCCAAGCCAAGCCCAGCCCGCATAATTGCGGGCTTTGGGCCATTTTCGGGCCTAGTAAATGGACAACGCCGGGCTAAATTTCCACTGCTCGACTTTGACTTTCCGAGTTTAACGTCACAACAAACACTAGATATTAAACTGAGAGATATTAGTGTCAAATTCAGCGGAAACGAACCCGGTAATTCAATTCAATTCAATTTGATTAATCAGGTTTGAAATTTGTTCTTTATCGCAAAACCTAAACCTAGTAATCAATCAATTAGTTTTGCTGTAATTGATTTGTTTGTGTTTGTTGTTGATCACAAGCGCAAAACCCTAATGTATTCATTCCGTGTTCTTTTTTCTACTGTTAGTTGACCGCACTGTTGATTATTGAAGCATCGTTTCTGTGATTTGTGATCCCAATTGTTACCTGATTAGTTAAATTAGAGTGTAATTGGACTTGATTACCGATTTCGAGCATAATTCTTTGGTACTGCTGAATTTGAATGCTGAACTCGGGTAAATTACTGTGGTAATTTTAGTCTTTTTTTGTTGTTTCGATGTTGGTAATTGGTTTCAGGTTTTATCGAGAGTCGAAAATGTCCAACCGTAGCGAGAATAGCAGAATGGAGAAGCTTGTTAAAGACTCCTTAAACCAGCTTCGCCCTTTAAATCAGCAAAAGTATCCCCTTTGAATAGCATTCGTAAATCACTAGAATTAGCCCAGTCTCATCCCAAGTACGCACGTTTTGGTTATTCTTTCACATCCTGTTGCATATGCCCTCTTTAAAGGGCTGCTTATTAAGTAAAGTTTCGCTTTTTTGTTTGCAGTCTGACACCGTCTCAAATAGAAGAAAATTTCAATCGGTTTGTGGAAGAGACCATGGCCATGTCTACCAAGATGGCTGAAGAGATTAATAAGCAAAAGGACTTTGATACTTTTGCTTTGGGTCGTGCTCCGCGTCCCAAGTTTCCTGGTCAAGAGGGTTTGGATTCTCAAGACCTGTTTTTTGCACAAAAAGGCATCTCTTTCTTGAATGATCCCAAAAACTTGGAACTTGAGGTAAGTAATCTTTGCTTGCTCATCTGGTTTTGCGCGATTCCATGTGATAATTGTGAATTTGGCAGGTTTGGGAGTATGAGCTTGTGAAGCCAGGGTTGAGCAAGTATGCTTTTTTCCGCTACTTATGTGTTGGACATGCAAACTTTGAGGCCAAGCCTAAAAACTATCATGATGCTGAGCCAACAATCTTCTTTGTTGAATTGCGTAATGATGATGTTAGCATGTGTCGCGCTGTGGGACCTAGTGGCTCCGCTTCTGGTAAATACATCATGTTCTTCTATCGATCTTGTTTAATATCAACCTTACTTGTCTAGTGTTGTACCATATTCCATATACTAGTATTATGCTTTAATATGAATTTTGTTGAACAATGGCATTCTACTGATTGAATTATTTCGCAGCTGCACCAAAACCAAATGGGCGTCGCATGTGCTTATCAAGGATCCATCACCTTGGCACTCGAGATTTCCACAGTATACTTTGATTGGTTGTAGCATATGTCTACCCTTGGAACCTAGTTTCTCTGATTCTGGTAAGTATCATATTCCCATACTATTTGTCACATTATCTGCACCACTACTGATTATTGATCTTGCTTACTTCCTTTATACGCTAATGCTTCCATATTTGTTCATCACCTTCAATCATTAGATTCAATAATGACCTCTTCTTTTCAATTTTAGCATGTGCACTCTTTTAACGATACATCTTAATCTGTCTTTAGGACTCCACCTATTCATTTTGTTTTGTTTGCAATGTCACGGTTGTTTGGGATGTCAATGCAATAATCTTATACCCCTTTTGTTTTTTTCACTTCTGCAGCTCAACAGGACTTAGTGATTACTCGACTGTGCTTAGTCATCCCATCAGGCTATCACCCTGGCACTCCGTTTCTACCCGTTGATTGGTCGTAGAAAAAGCCTTTGTGCCATGGACATTGACTACGACCTTCTTTTAATATTGCAGTAGGTGCTAACTCTAACATTGTAAGTGTGCAAGGAGTGAAGAGGCCTAAAAGTAGGAATTCTTGTTTTTAATGTATGTAATATTCGAGTAATCTAGAGGATCAAAACTGACGTATATAGCGGTTAAAAAGTGAATTTGACTGGCGGTTGTCCCTTTTTCAAATCCTCATATCCTCACCCCCTCACCTCTTTGTACAAAAAAAAATATTCAAGTAATCTAGATAAAGTTGGAGTTCAACGTGCCGTCTCATATTTTTTTTTTGGAGACTGCATTTGGCTATACATGTTATTATTTCACCTTTTTTGAAAAACATGATTCCGCTCCCCGTAAGTAGAGGGAGATTCAGAGGCCAAAGTTAAAGGCTGTTGCGGTTGCGAATCACTCATACCACTAGTGTTGTAATCTTATTTTCGCCACACGTTTGTCTATTTGACATCGATATCGAAAAAAATAGGATGCAAAAATGCGGCTTCTACTTTATACTAGGGGTTAACCGAAAAAAGGGCGGAGAGTGAGATCATTTTTCCCCGTTTAAAACTCGTTTAAAGAGCCCTCAGAAACTTCATAAGATTGTTATACTGTCGTAACGTGTTGGGTTAAGTCCCGCAACGAGCGAAACCCTCGTATTTAGTTGCCAACGTTGACTGATGCCACCAGCCCAGCGTTTTCAATGCGCCCGGCTCACGAATTGAATAGGGTTTCTAAGAAAGGAAAGAGAAAAGAAAGATTGAGTTGACTAAGAAATAAAGCCGACTGTAACATCCAACCAGAGAGGTCAGTCAGTGCTGCGGAATTCCTATTACTTTGGCTGGATTATTCCAGGGGGTCCAGACTGTTCGGAGTAGTGATTGAGTTGTTCCAGGTTGTATGCTGCATAGGAAGCACGGACACGCCTGTCTAGTGCCATGTCTGTGTCCGACACCGACACGCCCAAAAACCGTGTCCGGTTTTTTTATTTGATTTTAGGACACAGACACGGTTTTTTTTAATTGGACACGAACCGGATACCGACCAGACACCAACCAGACACAACACAAAACTACGTCATTTTGACAAAAAAAAAATTTAAAAAAAAAAATTTTCTCTCCTATTCTAATTACAATAGCAAATAGTTCAACTACATGTCTTACTTCTTTGTCTCTTTTTGTTCCCCATCTTCTTGCTCCGGCTGACTCTTCCACCTTCGATCGACGCCGCCTCAGGAGACCTCCTCCCACCGACGTCCACTAGTGCCCCAGCGCTACAGCCCAACCTGCACCCGACCGCACTAGCCTTACCTCTACCTACCCGCGAACAATACGTGTAATTGAAAAAATATGCATTCAAAATACATATTAATTTTTGTTTTTTGCCGTGTCCGCTATTTTTCAAATTGGCGTGTCACGTATCCGTGTCGGTGCCCGTGTTCGTGTCCGAATCCGTATCGATGCTACCTAGTGACTGCTGCGATAAGCATATTGCGTCTTCTTTAAAAAACGCGTGAAAAAACGAATTAAAAGGGGATCGCCATTTAAAAAGAAAAAAAACTCTACCCTCCCGTTTAAAACGCGAATTAAAACGTTTATCACGAATTATTGGTCAAAAAAAACTTTGACTTTCTAATAATCAACTTTTTTCTGGTAAGTTTCGCAACACCGAATTTCCATTTTTCCTATGATGGTATTTCAACGTTCGCCATCGTAGAAAACATGGAAATTTGGTATGTTTTGCACACAAGCGGCAATTGCACTGAACTGGACGGTTGTTTCTACCACAATGTCAACCTCGTAGAATATATAGAGTATATATTAGAGAAAAACATTTTTTACATTCTCCGATCTTACCTACATACTACTTTTCTAGAACCAGTTCTTCAACACTAAATTATACACATGATTGATATGGCTACCCTCACCAATTCTTCAAATGCCACGCAGATTAAACTCGAGGCCCAAGGAATTGAGGTATTCCAGATACCTTAATCCTCGGTACCTTCCGGTACCTGATAAGGAAACTGTATGGCTAATCACACGTTCAACTTCGTCATCAATAATAGTGGCTCTTTCACCCTTGTAAATGAAAGCTCGCCTTACACTTCTAATATCCTCCGCGTGCTTCAAAATCACATACTGCCGATCCTTTACGCTTCACTAAGTCTTTAACAATTATCTAGGAGTCGGGGATGTCCGACTCAAATCCGTCACTCCAACCTTACTCATAATGTCTTGAATCCTAGATATATCAAAATGGAGGTACATCAGAGAAATTAAACGGTAGCACACGATTAGTATTATACAGAAACAATACAAGAAAACCACAACATCTAGCAAATCACAACCGATGGTCAATATTCTCAGTATACCATAAAATCTGGGTGTCAGACTGCAATTGACCAATCTTAACCAAACTCAAAACATTTGGCGTTCGATTGACAATTCCTAGTCTTCCCAAAACCTAAACTCAAGCACAACATCGACTTGTTGGCTGCAAGGGTCTAACATTTCCACCCTATGCCCCTTCTCCAGCATAACAATAAGCCTACTTACGCCACCATGTAACATCATCCAACACATCTGGACTTTTTCTACACTT
Source organism: Spergularia marina (assembly GCA_963680865.1). Taxonomy (NCBI): domain Eukaryota; kingdom Viridiplantae; phylum Streptophyta; class Magnoliopsida; order Caryophyllales; family Caryophyllaceae; genus Spergularia; species Spergularia marina. The sequence continues at coordinate 14,488,698 of OY804560.1, read as the reverse complement.
TCGGGACATCCATTTTGGTTTCATATCATTTTCCAGTGTCTTGTAAATAACGCAACAGACATAATCATAAAACAATTCAGAGTATAGTACTACCCTACAATCCTCCATCCAAATTTAAATTTTCCTATATATTTCGGGCACGCTTATCAAGAAAGTGTACAAACAAATCGGTCAATCAAAAGTTATTAACGAAATGATTACGCAAACAACGAAATCATTGCGGGACAAATTAAGAGAAACAACACGCTTCAATTTCCCGAAAGCTTTAGGAAGAAGCCTCAATTACTTGCCAGATAAATCAACGACCTTTTCGAAATCACCTTCCCCTTTCAAAACCCTAATAACATGCTCACTAACCTCTTCCTCCATCTCAACATCACTACCACCACTACCACTAGCACCACCACATTCGGCGGCAGCAGCGGCGGCGGAGTCGTAAATCTTCATAAGCTTCTCCTCAGTAGACCACAACAGCTTCTCATACGCATTATGCATCTCATCAACCAAAACAATCGCCTTATACATCATCTCCTCTCTCTCTCTCTAACCTCTCCCTTTCTGTCTCCTCGCCGTCATGGTCGTCGCGGCGGGGGGAAAGGAAGATTTCATCGAGTTGAGAAGAGAGTGTGGACTCGATCTCGGCGAGTTTGGACCGGGCCACGTCGACGAACTCGTGGACGGGCCGCTCGCCCAGGCCGTGGAGGACCGACCGGGTCTGGGCGATCTCGGACACGACGGCGGACATTTCATCCATGTGACTTTCGGGTCGCAGAGGTGGGGCATCTGGGAGAGTAGCGTGTCGTGGAAGGTGGGCTCCACGTCGCGATTCCCGGAGACGGCGAAGGCGGGTTGTTCGATGTCGAAAGAAGGGGACATGGGTTGGCGGAGGGGCCCGATTGAAGGGAAGCGGGTCATCACGTAGGATATGACCGGCTAGCGGGTCAGATTCGGATCCATGGTTGAGACAATGAGGGGTTGTTTGGTTTTTGAGATAAGAAGGTGGGATAAGATAAATATTCCCAATCTTATCTTATATATCAATGTATAAAAGTGAGTTTAAGCGGCGTGGTGAAGACACTTGGCGAGTTTTTAATGGTTATAAACTTGCACATTTGAACATTGTATTTCAACCCTTATTAATATTGGTCAGATTCATCGTATTTCAATTCTTACCAACATATACATGTTCTAACTACAGTGTTTTGAAAATTACACGTACAAAAACATAGTATTAAATTCACTTTTTGGTTTAGAATATGGTAATATTTTACCTAAACCTATCTTATTAGAGTATCTAAAAGAAAAAAAAAAGTCAAGAAAACATCTTATAATAGGAAAAAAAAAGATAAGGAAACATCTAACAATAGAAAAATAAAGGTATTTGAGTAGAAGATAATACAACAATAACTAAATTAAAAAATCACGTGTAATAAATCACTGCAAAAAGGCAAAAAACCAAAACAAAAGAAATACACCTAAACTGAACCGTTCCTTGGATACCATATTACCTTTAGCTTTTTGACATGGACAAACCAATGAACCAATCACGCATAGACGAATTTTGTGACAATACTTTTCTCAACCTTAGTCCTTAAGTAATAACAATTAACTTGATGTTTTGGAAGTTTCACGAGAATGAGTATTTTCTCTCTTTTTTTTCAACTCAATTTTAAACATTTAGGAAAAAAAAATGAAAGAGAGATAACGTTATAATTTTATCCAAACAAAAGATAAAAATTAGACAATCTACGTTTTCTAAATATCAGAGTGATTGAAAGTTGTATTTGATAGTTTTGGGTTATATAACTTCATATATTACAAGACAAAAATTTAAACCTCTTAAAAATAATGCACTTCATATTTGTAGCCCGAGCGTGGCACGGGCATGCCAACTAATCTTATCTTATCTATGAATTATAGTATACATGCAATACAAGTATAAATACATGAGTCTTACCCTCTCAAACTCACATTATGTATTTCGTGGTTTTTTACAAGTGCATAACAAACAAACTTTTGTATGCTCTCATAAAATATATGTATCATATTAATTTACTTATACTAGCATGAAGATAATGCACTTTTGTGACGAGTATGCACTTTGTGACGTCTAGTTGATTTTAGGTTAGTACTTGAAAGAGAAGTAATATTTGTGTTAGTTATCGGGTTCTATTTGGTGTATGAAATGATTAGTTGTGGTTTAATTTTTACTTAAACATGAACGCATGCATTATATTATTCAATCAAAGTTTCTACACAATCATTCTTATGCTTGGTTTAGCTGAATCATTATTTGATGACATTATTGTTATAAACGGTGCAAAGAAACTTTTAAATTACCCCAAGTTTTTAGACCTAAATATAGAACCTTATCGTACGAAACACGAGATACTTTCTAATAGTTTATATTCCCATGTTTGGCAAAGAGGATTAGGTAGTGGTATAGGGATTATGGGATAACTTATCTTACCAAAATAATACATAAGGAGGGCAGGTATTAGGAGGAGGGATAAAAACATATTGAAATGACACATTTGTCATTACTAAAATGAGGAATAGAACATTAAAATATAGAGGATAATATTGTCATTTTACAACTAATTAACAAATCTCACTCTTATCCCATCTTCTAATCCCACATTTACCCAAACAAGGGATTGCGATTATCCCTTCTCCTTATCCCTCTCCTCATCCCTCTCCTTATCCCACCTCTTATCCCCATCTCTTATCCCACAATCCAAATTAGCCGTGAGATTGAGATTTGAGGGTGGGAAGGAAGAATTCAGATGATCAGGTAGTAATAGTAGTAGTAGTTTAACTAGTCGTTGATCCGTGCAAAATTGCACACGATGTCCTATTTGAATACGTTTTCACACTGTTAACACATATTGTTTTAATGGAATCTAAGTATCATTTAGAAAAAAATAAATTTACCTTAACGTTCACGGCCTAAGTAAAAGAAAATTAGAGTAATTTAATTAAGAAAAAAGTGTTGAATTCAACGTACACGGCCTAAGTAAAGACAAACTCTTGTAATAATTTCACCTCAACAATTAGAAAATAAATTCCCTCCAAAAACAAAACAAATAGAAAATAAAAAAATATGGTAATAACCAATTTTTCCCCAAATAAAATAAATCTGGTAATAAACTAACACCGTTAATTTTGGGTAGTATCAGGGTCCCACGTTTTTTGTTCTCAAAACTGTCAGACTCATCTTTTCTCTCTCCTCACCGCTATTTTTTTTTCTTTCTTTCTTCCTCATCTCTCCTCACGTATCATCATATTTGTATCATCTTCATATTCATCTCATCGATCAACCCAATCTCACTTCAAACAATACTTTTCCCAATCTCAATGAACCCAATCCGTATAATTGAACAAATCAATTCTAAGTTGACTAAATTTCTTTGCCCGGTCGCTGCTATCACCGCCGCCATCGTGGTTTCTGCGTAAGTTTAAATTTGTGTGAGTTAATTAAAAAAATCAGTGGTGTGTAGATGATGATAGTTTTGTGTTGGGCTTTTTTCTCTTGGTTTTCTTGAATGATTCTTGGGGGAGATCAGAGATGTTTGTTGAATGATTTTTGATTGATTAGGCTTGAATTATTTCCCTTTTTTTACCTTTTGTTCCTTTTCCTAAGAATTGTGGTAAACTTTTCACAAATATATAGCTTACTATCGAAATTTTTTGGGTGCAGGTATATCTGACATTATGCTATGCTCTGGTCGCATCTGTTGTTCGGGCGTACCTGCATATTCTATTGAGTATTGGTGGTCTTTTAACTCTCTTTGCTTGCATGGGCTTCATGATATGGGTACTCCTTACTCCACTACGCGAGGAGATAATTTCTTGTTTAATTCTGGTTTCTGAATTCTGTTGACCATTTGTTCAATGTGGTTTTGGTGGTTGACTTCTCTTCATTGATTTTTCAGAGTAAGAGATCTGAATTTCTGATGGCTGTTGCTGTTTTCGAAGGGGCCTCAATTGGTCATCTTGTCCAACTGGCTGTTGAAATTGACCCAAGGTCTGTTTCTTTGTCTTGTTAATTCAAACTTTTATGATTCGTTCTACTACTCTACTCAGCATTATGAATCCTTTGAATATTGTATGTGTACCAGCTTGCGGAAAAAAAGTTTGATTTAGTTTTATCTTGTAAATGTTCTCTCATGTGCTGTGATATGAGAAAGAAAATGTGTATTTTGCAGATGCACTCTATTCAGTATAGATTGTGTTGGCCACATCGTTTTCTCCAAAACTACTGTTAATTTGAGAAGCTAGGGTTCTACCCCATTTTTTGGGGGCTTAGATCGACTGGTTTAGGACCTTATATTGGGGACATGTCGTTATATGGATTATTGCAATCTGAAAAAACCTCTACTTTCTTTCACAAAATAAAAGAGGAGAAAGGCCCTCTTACCTTGTACCTTCGTTTGAACTATGTTTTACGTGAGCCTCTAGCAATAGTATATAATACAGTAGCTCATGCTTGTCGTCCATTATAATTTTGCAGCATTCTGGTCAACGCTTTAGTGTGATGTGCGATAGCATTTGGTTGCTTCTCTGCAGTTGCCATGTTGGCTAGTCCATTATATAATGTCAGATAATAATAACCCAAACATTTCCGAATGATACAGTGTATTGTTTTCATAAGTCTTGAATTATGTTTTAGTTAAGGAATGATGTGTTCTTATAATATGATTAGTCCACCTGGTATAAGTATTGTAATAGTTTAAAAAAAAACAATGAAACGTACAATTTGAATTCATATATTCAATCCAAAAAAGTCTAGATAAGATAGTGTTCACAACTTTTGGAAAACTTCTTTATAAACTACATCACATGTAGTATTATAAGTCTCGCCTTCACTGTCACATATTAGGATCTTTAGTCCCTTTTTGGTTGTGACCCTAGACACGGCCACATATAGCTGCCCATGACTGAAAAATCGGCCAAGGTAAATACAATCCCACATTTGAGAGTGATTGTCCCTGGCTTTTATTAGTAGTCATCGCAAAGCACAATGCTAGCGGGAACTGGCTTCTCTAGAACTCTATTGGAAATTTAGTAGAATCAGAGGGAGTCAGGTTCATGCGAGGAATAAAAACCCTATGACCCAGGTTGCTTCCTGAAATAATGGTTGCATCCACTATATGATTCTCCAATTGATTGATGACCAACCTAGTCCCATTACACAGTCCAAGACTGGTCAATGCTTGGAAGTAACATCATTGGAGCACACTTTTTCAACGCAAATGGTGATTCGGCAGGCCGGAACATCTGATGGTGTTGAGGTACTCAGTAAAGTATACATTCTCTTTAATCTCTGGATCCTTCTCTTCCAAACTGATTAAATCGGAACTCAAATACTCCACCTCTTCACCTTGAAGCAGTGATAACATGTAATCATTGTCTGCCTCAACGATTTCATGTGTAGGAGCCAGAATAGCCCTCTCTTAATGGAAGTATTTCGGTTGGAACAAATTACTAGTGAAATTAGGTTACGTACTCTCTACAATAGCCGAAATAGGGTCCTGGACAATTGTTATGAGATTGTCGTCTGAAATCTCTATAAACGCTTTACCATCATTAGGTTCACAAATGGTGTCATCCCCGACCTTTAAGATCCACTGGATGAACTCTTTGACCTCGTTCAAATCTTGTTCCGAGTTACCTCCACGAAGGCGCATATTTTTTTGTCAACTGTAGCACCCTACATGAACTCCACAAGTACGCAGAGTTGATTGCGTCTGAAACTATGTATGGCTTATTGTCTTTTGGTATTAACGACAATATTTGTCGGAAACCACACCCAAATACAATTACCTTACCCGCAAAAGGCCGATCCGAAACATTGCCATCCGGATTCTTCAAAGCATCCTTTAGACTTTTGTCAAGAGCTTCGAAGCATAACTTGTGCATCATAGGAGCCTTGTCCCAAATTATCAGCTTTGCCTTATGTAAAAGTCTAGCTAATTCAGTTCTCGCCGTTAGTTCATTGCACATTGAAGTTTCATCGACGTTGAGCGGTATGCCGAATCATGAGTGAGCAGTTTTGCCTCTAGGAAGAAGTAGAGAGGCAATGCCAATCACGATTTCCCTTTTGCTTCTTAACGCATCACACAATGTTCTCCATAAGAAGGTTTTAACTGTTCGACCATAGCCATACATAAGGAAGACCCCTTCATTTCCTAACGAGACCGCATTCATAATTTCGTCATAAATCTTTCTTTGTTCATCGGTCATGCTTGAAATAAGCTGGCGGTGCTCTTCTTGCAATGCATTGGTGTCATAGTTCAACTCTTCAGCGATGAGCTTATTAAGTCTTTCTGACGCGACCATTTCATCTGGGTAAGGCATCTTTGCAAACTTGCGAAGCGTACTACCATTACTTTGAAGAATTTTCTCTATCTCAGTTGAAGTGTACTCTTTAAGCTCCTCATCAGTTAGCTGCAAGCCTGTTTAAATGAGTTTGGTTGGAGTTTTTATTATAAAATTCCTTATAACGTGCAACAGTGCATAAAATATATACATGAAATGTAATTATTAATGAAAAATTACCGTCTCTCTTCACCAACCTTCGTCGACGGTATTGAATGTTGTCACATAGCAGATGCCATGTTTTTTCCCATACATACTCCGGCCTTGTCAAAGAACCGGATAACAATAAAGTGCTCAAGAGGCTTCTTAAGGAGTGTCCCGTGCACCATTCATGTGCCTCGTCTAAGCCATCTATGAACTCTTTGTCGTCATCCAACTATCCCCTAGCATAGCAAGCCTCCTTGAAATTAGGGTATAGCACACCATCCACGATCCTTATATCTTCCCAACATGTCGCCCCTTTTACATAGTTCAATCAGGTCCGTAGATAGTACCTTTCACCAGAGCCGGGCGTAACATGATACATTCTTCCAACTTGGGTTCCTCTCGTCCTAGGTGACCATTGTTTTTCCTTTGTGTTCCATGTGAACATAGATGGCATCTCAGTACCTTAGTTCTCTAGCTTGTGGCGATTGCAATCCATCCATGTTGTAAACATTGTCCTCTCAGTGTTAGGATTCGACATTAGTTCTTCTAAGTCCTGACATTCCCTAAACACGACATTTTGTTGTTCCGGCAGATGGAAGTTAAGTCTCAGAGCTGACGTGGATCTATAGTTCACCGGGAACCCAAGAATTAACCAGGTTGCTTTACATGGCGAGATATAGCGACAATTGTGGTACGTTTCAATCTCATCGATGATCTGCGGGTCTTTATTAGACTTAGGGCTGTGTGACAGTACTGATCGCTCCCTTTGCTCACATACTTGAATAGATATTTGATTGCTCGCCCTTGGTTGCACCCCTCGACGTTGATGTGTGCATGATATTTTAGCAGCAAATCGGGGTTATATGGAACTACAAACCCTGCTGTCTAGCTGCACCCCATTCTTTTCCATTGTTTCTCCATTGTCTCTCCTCCGGTATATGGGGAATCCGCCACGATCAATGCTAGTAGACTCTTGGAATCTCTTGGGGAATTTTTTTGAGCAGACTCCATCAATCATGCACTTGGATTTTGGGTTTGAGTTCCCGCAAGGTCCATGCATCATACAATCTCTTACAATTCCATATAATCTTGGGTTTTCCTCTTTGTTGGGAATCTCAGCACTTATGACTTTGTCAATATCTTCGGCATTTGCAATTTTGGATTTACTGTCTAACCACGGCAGAATGTGTGCTTGTGGTAAACCACTCTTTTGAAACTCGATGATGTAAACAACTGCACACGTAAACAAATATGAAGTGAATTAATCAAATGGCCGCAAATCACAGAGGTTATAGTAGTCAAAATAAGTTAACTGACCTACATTTGCTTTGCCGAATAGGCCACCGTCCTTTATATCCTCAATAAGATAATCGATCTTGGCCTTGAATATTCGACATATAATATCAGGTCTGCCCTTCGAATTTAGACCCCTCAATTCCAGAAATCTGGAGATTTCTGGCAATTTGGGATTGCAAGTGAACGTGATGAACAACTCTAGATACCCAAAGACCCTACATAGGGCCCCTGGTCGATCTGAATTTTGAACCTCGGGCTGTTAGGAAAGGTTGATGGTAATATAATGTGTTTTCCTTCGCTTGTATCACCTCTAAGTTGTGCTTCATTAAGGTTCTGGTAATTGTCACCACATAGAAGAGGCTGATTGTGACTAATAAAGTTGAGCCGCTCACCCTCAATCATGGTGCTACCGTCAACGACAAGCTGTTAGAACAATCTTCTACTATACAACAACTTTGACTTTTCTCTTAACCTTTCCTGAATCCTGTAGGCAAACCACTCCCTCAGGGTTAATTTGTTCCTCCTTTTACAGTCACTCGTTGAAGGAGTAATCGAAGAAGCTCTATGTTCGATGCCAAGTCTGAAACCATCTTCTCCATAAGAGAATAACAATGGATATTGTAAGGCCAGATAGGAGGGATGTAACTCATAGATACGCTTTAGTAGACCACTTTGTGTTTCTAAAACTATATCTCTCTTTTTATAATCGCCCATTACTACTTCTACTAAGGCCGTAACTTCAGACGTTGTGGGGCGATTGCACTCCCTGCCGTCTTTCTCCCTTTTCGAAATAAGGCGTAGCCTAGACATCCATGCACTTAGGATAATGAATTTATCTTTTGCCATTCGAAAATTTTGAGCGAGAGGATTGTGGGCATCGACCATATCCCCTAGATCTTTAATTAGAGAGTCCTCGAATTTGTTAGGGCCGCTGGGGCTGTTAGAAGAATAATACCAACCGTTAGTTTTACATGTATTATAAAATTACATATAAGTTTAATAAGTACTTTCACGCTAGAAAACTCACCAGACTGCATTTTTTCTATTGTTGATTTCATCTTCCGTATCGTATATGTAATTATGTATAGTTGCGAGAAATTTGGGGGATTTCCCTCAACAGGCAACAAACTTCCAATCAAGTGTTGATTCTGGCCGCCTAATTTAAAGTTGTAAGGTCCAGGTGCTCAATTGACATTTTTATCTATTTTTGCCCCATCGAAGTAAGATTTCACAACATGTACGATCTGATACTTTCGATAAAGTGCTTGCTATGAGGATGTCGTTTCTCCAAAAGTTGACAAAGTAGTTCATGAGGCTTTTCCAAGAAGAGGTAGTTGGACCTTTCCGTGCATACAACACATTGAGAAGGTTTGGTTCCTTGATTTTTTTTTTATTCACTATTTCCTCATACCAAAATAAGGCCCCACAATGTTGACATTCGTTATTAGGATTGCCTATATCCCAATAATCTTTAGAGAAAGTGCTGGTTGTATGCACTTCATCATCATCTTCATCGTCACAGTGTTCATCTGTTGAGATCATACACATATCAACATAAGATTGATAATTTACACTTAAAATAAGAAAGTAAATAATTACCTTCTAGATCTGGACTATCCTCAACTCTTCGCTTTTGGGATAGATGTGTGTCATCACCTAAATGAAGGTAATAGTGTAAGTGTATGGACACATGAAACATACAGTACACGTGAATTAATTGTTTATAGTTTGGTTTAATAAACTTAACATCTGGACCATTGACCGGAGGAGATTGTTTGTTGTTTAACTGTTGATGCCTCTGTGTTTGACCCTTATTTAGTATGCAATGTTCTTTTTCTGCAAGATAAGTCCGACATTAGCATATGTATGTGAACTTTAGACTTTTATCCATAAAGTATAACAACTGAACTCTAACTTCACTTACTATTTCCAAGCACTGATCTTTTTCTCCATAAAACCTTCATCCTGTGTTGCCTAGCCAGTTTTGCCCCTAAATAAACATTCGAAATTCAATAAATTTAAACTTATAAATCATTCACTTGAAAATTTTGTTATTAGGCTTGTGCGATATAGTTTTTCAAAACACGTCAAAATTAAAAATTGATAGAACAATGGCTTGTGTCATGCTAATCCTTGTGGTCTCACTATAAACAAATTGTTCTGCACCTGGTCAATTAAGTTCATACATATAGTTATTAATGCACAACTGTTAATGTGGTATGCAATTTCAAAGATATGTTCAGATATACTACCGAACACCTCCATCGTTAATATATGTTACCAGAGTAAGAACTTGATGATAAAAGTTCATTGAATGAAACAATATTACGTCTAACAGAATCAATAACATTTTTGCCTTGTGTAGCATGTTTCTTGGACACAACTCCATCACATTGCGTGGAAGGAGCGTTCCTGTTTAAACTGCTTGCTTGTGATAAAGATATTGTCGCAGGAATACCATCTGGAAGGTACATAAGGTACGTAGTTAACATGTGCTTAACTAATATGTTTAATATCGGCTATAATATAGAAAGACAGAAATCACCTCTTGATTCATCTAGTCGTATCTCTGATAATCGTCTTTTAATTCTTTGTTTAGAGGCCATGGATAAAATGATAGAGTATAAAGTTGTACGTATAAAATGAAAGTCTCACTAGTATATGACTGTATTTGTGTTTGTATATATAGTGTATAAATCGATCGTATTAGGGTTTTTTTATGAATGGTGTTATCAATTTTGGAGTCATTAAACAAATACGGTATGATTGTATAATTTTAATAATTTAATTTAATATTATAAAAGGCAATATTATCTTAAAGATTACACTGGACATATATTCCGTTTTTTATACGCAAATTTATTATCTTTTTTTTATGTGTGTGTTTCCATTTATTTCTCCTTAAATATAGCTACAATATTATTTGTTCACATCTAAAAAATGTTTATGTCACCATAAACATAATTCGGTTTTTTGTTTGATACGCAGCTTTTCGCGCTACAACCATCTCTTTTTTATAGGGAGATCTTTTTTTTTTATGTGTGTGTTTCCACTTATTTCTCCGTAAATATAGCTACAATATTATTTGTTCACATCTAGAAAGTGTTTATTTCACCAAAATTATATTCCGTTTTTTTGTTTGATACGCAAATCTATTATTTTTTTATGTGTGTGTTTCCACTTATTTCTCCTTAAATATAGCTACAATATTATTTGTACACATACCAAAAATTGAAAGCATATACTGGTTGAAGTTATTGAAGTAGGTTAAGTGGACTGGTTGAGGATTACTTATCACATATTCTTTAGGCAAAATTATATCGCATATATCGTTATAGTATGGAATCCAGCAGGAAATTAGTAAAGTTGTAGTTTTGGTATCATAGATTATGAAAAACAATGAATGAGTAGTATAAAGTCTGAAATGGTGTTCAATGCAGTATAGTGAATGAGTAGTCTAAACACTGTTGATATGTGAGTATAGGATTTAACGAATATTATTGATTAAAAATAATTTAACAAAGTTGTAACATTACGTGAACTTGGAATAAGAAGTAAACTGGTGAACTAAAACTCATGATAGAGTTACAATAACAATAACAATAACAATTAGAAGTAATCAATATCCTCAAAAACTTGATGGCCTAAACTCTCCACATCAACTTCTCTGGGAATGAGTATTTGCATATCTTTGATATAAGAAATGACACGTTTATGATATGTTATGTGTCCCTGTAGGCAGACGACCCTTCTCATGAGTTTTCGAATCTTATAGTTGTGAAAAGCTAAATGATCCCGTCGATCTTCTGTCCATTTCCTAGGTGCGGTAACCTCCGATGCATGTAATGGGGAAGTGGAATTTGATACATTGACACCGAAAATTTCATGAGGTAGGGCAATTGGTGGTGTTTGAAAATCACTTTTTGGTAGAGAAGGAGGTTCAATCTTGATTTAGTTATGATTTGTGGTAGACGACATAGTTCTAAATGTTGTAAAGTTGATGTATTTTGTTTAAAATTTTGTAAAGTTGATGTATTTTTGTGAAGAGTTGACACCTATACATATAAGGCCTAATAAGGGTTGCACTTCAAAAAAACCCTAGGGTTTTAAAATCCATTGTGATTGTGATTGTGATTTGATCGAGAGAATGTCGGCCCATAAATAATTTTCTCCACGTTTTAGTAAATATCGGCCCATATTATGTCATATCTTTATATACAGTATACAGTTGTTAATTATCATATCAACGAAATCACTTGGATCAGTGGTTGAAGTGTTACTATAGTAGCTCAGAGGTTACAGGTTCAAACCTTAATAGCTTCACTTTTTAGTATCCAAATGTATTTGCGGCAATGACATGGCGTTGACATCAACAATGATATCACCAATGATGTGGATGGCCTTAGAAGTGCCTAAAGGTTTACCTCAAACCCGTGTAGTACAATGTGTTTGAAGACCCTTTTTCTTCTTTTTTTTTTTTTCCAAAACTTAAGAAAAATTTACAAGATTGTTTGGTTAAGAGGAATAGAATGGAAAGAAATGGAAGGAAGAGAAAAGAACGGAAAAGAAAAGAAGAAAAAGGAAGGGAACTAGGATCTCCTTTGTTTGGTTCAATTACTAAAATTTTGGAGGAAGTGAAAAGAAAGTGAGTGATGCTATGTTTCTATGTTGTAATTTGGCTTTCCGTCCAATTCCGCCTATTTGGAAAGGGAAAGGAAATGACAGTTTAATGAAAGTATTATTTCCTTCACTTTCATTTCCTTTCCTTCCACTTCTCATGTATCTTTATAAACCAAATGTAGGAAAGTTGTAAAATCTGTTTCGTTTCTTTTCATCTCCGTCTATTTCTTCTCTACATCTGCTTAGATACCTTTTGTGTGAACGAAAATGTAACACCCCGTAATTTTTGGGACATTATTTAATTCGGGTGTTACTAATTATATTGGACATTGGATTTTACGGTTTACTTATGCGAATTATTATAATGATTTTCAGAATTTTAAATGGGTTTTTTTTATTTGTTTTCTTTCTAAAACAAAATAAATTGATTTTAAAATTAAATATCTAATTACGAAATAACTAAAACGCCCATTACTTCTAACCTAAGTAAACTTCCTATATATAACCATTTCCATCGTTTAATAATCATACGGAGTGTACCAAAAAAAATAATAATCATACGGAGTATATCATCATCATCAAAAATCGTTCGCCAATTTCCCCAAATTGGGCCGTACTTTCAATCGCTCATCCTTTCCTATATTCAGCTCGATTTTTGACGAAAATTATACCTCTGAATCTCTCGCTCTTTCCTCTACACAACGGTATGAATTTCTCCTTGTTTCGTTTAATTTATATCGTTATTGATTTTTCATTAGTCTCGTCTTAGGCTCGATTTACTCGATTTTAATTGAATTAATTCTCATATAATTGATTAGTATGATTACTAGTTTATGTACCCGTGCAAATTTACACGGGCAGTTATAAGATGTTGATAATAACTCGTTTGTGTATACATTTTCATCCAAATAAAGTATAGATAGAATTCGTCGATGTAATTAAGAAAAAAAAAGAGACAACTTTAGATGTGTCGAAAAAAAAAATCCTAGTCATCATATTTTAAGACTTGTGACCCGTTATTTTCCGATCATGATCAGGCTATGTTTAGTTATGAAACTGCAGTAACCCATATTAACTCGAATTCATTTTGAAACACATCTTTGGGTCACATTTGGCCCATGGCCGCGTAATTGAGTTAGGATAAAATGAAACCTACATGTGTTAGAAGAATACCAAAAACATTACAATACAGTGCATTAGTAGACTAATATTGAATTCACTAAGATTGCAGACCGTGCAAATTAACATGGTAATTCTATCAAACACTACTATACCCACCTTTCCTTGTTCATAGACGCCTAGTAAACTTTCAGAATAGGCATTCTTGATATTAGACATATCATACTTAACAGATATGGTAGCATGTCTTTGTACGGGCTGTTATATGAAATCGCCATTAACTTTTCTTTTAATAGGGGATATCGGTATAAAATTGATTTTATATTATATAATATTTACATGAGTTTGATTATTTATCCATATAAACATGGCTTAAATTATAAGACACGACACATGACGTCCAACTTATCAAAAGCTAAACTGAAGTGGTAACTCAATCAAACACTACCCGTATTCCCTGAATAATGAACCATCTTTTAGTGACCCATGATCTATATTTAACCGAGCCCATTTTGGAGAGAATCTATTGGATCCAAGTCCAACCCGACCTGTTGACCCAATTTGACTATCGTTTTTTTTTTGCCGTTTGTATTCCTCATTTTGTTCTTTAATTATGTTTTTATCAAAAGAGATAGATGTAACCTGCTCCTGAAAAAAAAATTGAATTGAGGGAGAAAACTCGTTTGTATCAAAATATGGAGAAAAACATTTGACTTGAGGTATATCTTGTAGAATTATATTAGTGGAAGGAAATAGTTGTTAATTTCTTTTCTTTTAAAAGATTTAGAGATAGGAGTAATCAATGATGCCTAATTTGTAGGAGTTAGATCTATAAAAAAAAAAACTTACACAATATATATGTACCTTGGTAAACGAAAAGGTACATAAAAATTCAAGTTTTACATGATTTGATTTTATTTTTGCGCATCTACTTCCTAAATTAAAGGAGAGATTAATGCTAAAATCACCTAATTGTTTTCTCTACAAATATCCTACTTCCTAGTACATCACACGACACTTTTTTTTTTTCTTTAAAAGTTATTTGTTCACCAAATTAGAAGTCTATATTTATGGAAATGATTATTTTTAAATGTCTTGTACTTCCTATCTTTGCTCATGATCATACGTCATTTAAAAAAAACTACTATCTGTTAGTATTCAAATAATGTTAGTTATGAGCAGCAAACCAAGACAAGTCATGAAGAGAGAGAAAAAACTAGAGAGAGAAAAAACTAGAGAGAGAAAGTCTGATTCCCCAGAATTAGGGTTTCGGACACACTGTACGGACTAATTCAAGTTTCTCAGCTATGGCGAGGGGTAAGAATTCCAGTAGCAAAAAACGTAGGAATAATAAGAGTAAGAGTAAATCACATAAATCCCAAAATAATGGCGAGGATCTATCCCAATTTCACAAGAAACACCCGACATCCAATGATGTGTTGAATACCAAATCGATGAATGAGATTCAGCCTATACCACCACTGGATATGTCGGATAATGAGGGCTCGATTGATGAGGAGAGTGATGCAGCAGAGTCTAAAGGATATGTCCCTGAAGCAAACCCAGAAATGGGTGAAGAGGATAGTAGTGATTGGACTGTAGTGCGAGGAAGTAAACAAGGATCTGGTGATTCGAGGAAAGTGGACGAGCAAGTCTCTGTGGCCAAGTTTGTGGTCTAATTAACACCAGAGGACATTGAGGAAGGTATATCTTACTGGTCAACTGCTCTGATTTGTTATGTTCTAGGCTCTAATCCTCCCTTTGATGTGATGGAAGGTTTTATGTGGAGAATTTTGGGGAAAAAAGGGTTAGATAACATAGCAATTTTGCCTGGGAACCTATTTGTTGCTAGATTTAAGTCTGTTAAGGAGAAAACTACGATATTGAAAGGGAGTTATCACTTGTTTGATAATAAACCTTTGATAATCAAAGAGTGGACACCGGATATGGATTTGAATAAAGAACAGGTGAAAATTGTATCGATTTGGATTAGATTGTGTAACCTGCAATTGAAATATTAGGGGAAAAACTGTTTACATAAAATGGCTTCGGTTGTAGGAAAAGTGATCAAATGTGATGCAGCAACGGAAACCAGATCCAGATTAGGTTATGCCAGGATACTGATTGAAGTAGAGGTTAATCAAAAATCCCCAGAGGTGATTGAGATTATGGAGGGAAATAACAAGGTGGATGTTGTGATAGAATATGAATGGAAACCAGAGGTGTATGATGTTTGTAAGGGTTTGGGTCATGAAACTAAGCACTGCATAAAGAAACAACATAGAGTTGGGAAAGGAAAAACTAAGATGATCTGGGTCCCAAAACCTAAGCAGACTAATGATACAGGGGTGATTCCCACACCCATTAACCAACCTGTGGCTTATGTGTATACCACTCCTGCTGTTGAGCCAATAGCTAGACCTTCCACTAGCAGACTTGTTCACAGGCAATTGATTCTCATTACATGTATGGCGCATAGAAGCTTTGGTTTGCTGGGATGCCAGAGCCTAAATGGTTTGGGAATGCCTAGTTTTGCACAAGTGCTACAGGGATCAGACAAGGCTGGAGTGAGGGGAGAAAATAAGGAAACTGGTCATGATCATGTTGATCATGGCTAGTTTAGGTTTTTGGAACATTAGGGGGCTAAACAAATCCAGTAAACAAAAAGAAATAAGGAAATTCCTTAACACTAATAATTTGGGTTTGTTTGGCCTCTTGGAAACTAAAGTGAAACCTGGGAACATTTCCATGGTACACTTTAGTATGTGTGATGGCTGGTCTGTGGCTACTAATTCCTCCCTACACCCTAGAGGGAGAATTTGGTTGCTTTGGAATCCTGATAGTTTTGAGGTGAATGTGGTGAAAGTCTCATCACAACTAATCCACAGCATGGTAGTGAATAAGCAAAATAAGGATAGGTTTTGGTATACAGTTGTTTATGGCTTTAACAATCAGTATGACAAACTTCAGCTTTGGAAGGATTTGAGAAGTATTAGCAGGACTATGTCTGAAGCTTAGATTGTTGGGGGGATTTTAACAGTGTCTTACATCCTAAAGATAGACTAGGAACAAAAGTGAGTTTGTCTGAAATAGTTCCTTTTCAAAGTTGTGTACATGATTGTGGGCTACATGAGATGAAGAGTCAGGGAGCATATTACACTTGGAATAACAAGTAGTTGGGGGATCGTAGAGTTTGCAGCAGGATTGATTGGATGATGCAAAATGATGAATGGATCCAAAAATACACTAATGCCATGGCTTATTTCCTACCGGAGGGTATTTTTGATCACTGTCCATGCATTGTTCATATATATGGGGAAAGAAAGCAGGGTGTTAGGAGATTCAAATACTTTAATATGTGGAGTAAAGCCCCCTCATTCATGGATACAGTAAAAAAAGTGTGGGAGAGGAATATCACCAGCACCAAAAGTTACCAGTTGGTCAATAAGCTTAAGGCCCTCAAGCCTGAACTTAAGAAAATCAACAGGGAATCTTTTGCTGATATTCAAAATCGAGTGAAAGAGGCTGGGAGGAGCTTGAAAATATACAAATTCAGTACACAAAAACCCTAGAGATCATGGGACTATGGATAAAGAATATGCAGCCAGAGAAAAGTTGTGGAAGTTGCAGGAAGCTCAAAATAGCTTTTTCAAGCAGAAAAGCAAGATTGACTGGCTTCAGGAGGGTGATGAAAATAATGCTTTTTTCCACAGTTCAATTAAGGCTAAGGGTAGCTATAATCAGGTGTTGCAGATAAAGGATGCAGAAGGGCAGACTCATCTATATATTTTACTAAAGACGTCCCCAATGACACATGTCACGATTCTAGGCCCTATCGCCACGTGTCGATGCGGATTTCCACATGGCGAGCTCACATGAAACGTCGCCCCATAAGCGTGCCACGTGTCAACTTGGTTTTCCACATGGCGATCTCACAAGTTATGTTGCCACATAAGCTTGCCAAGTCATCAAAGTGTGACCGCCAATATTTAGCACCAAGCAGAATACCAAAAAGACAATAGTAAGGTTTGAACCCATGACCTCTTGGTATTTGTAAATATAAGTCTATCATTGTGCCACAACAACTTACTTGATACTACTTTCTTTTTTTTTAAATCATAAAGAGGAGGAGAAAATCTTTACAAATATGTACAGAATGTTAATTGTGGATAATCATTTATTATATCTCTTTTTTTTTTAATGTAAAAGATATGGTCATTTCTTATATTTCATAAGTTACGTCTTCAAAATGTGAAACTGATCAAAATATTTATTTGAGTTAGGCCATGTTTGTTAGGACTGCATCTTTCTGAACTGAACTGATCTGATCTGAATGATTTTGATCTGATCTGATCTGAATGATTCTGATCTGATCTGAATTGGTTGAAAATTTGATTGAATTTCAACGAATTAGTATCAATTATGGACCAAATACATAGATAATTATTTGTACATTTCTGATCTGATCTGATCTTATCTGAATGATTCTGAACTGATCTGAATTCATCTGAGAATAAATCCTATCACACAGGGCCTTAATCTATTTTTCGAAGCGCAATTTATTCAATATCTTTTCTCAACTGAAAAACACGATACACATGGATGAGAACAGAATATCAATAATACGACTACTCAATTTCTAAGGATTAATATATTAGTAGCTACCTTTTTTTCTAACCAAGATTGGGTCGATGTTTAGAAATGATGATGGTTATTGCGTAGGGTAATGTTGGGTATGCAGGTCGTGTAAGGGAGTCAAGAAGACCTTAAATGAGGTTAGTTATAGAAGAGGACAAGGGTTAGACTGGTGGGGTATAGGAATCGATCTGTTTAGGGGGGCGGGTGGAGAAGTTGGCCTAGAGTGGGTCATCTTCACAAAAACTGATAAGTGCGGACCTATAATCAGTTGGGAGTGATTAGAGACGACAGCACTGCAATGATATCAATTTTTAAGACATGATTCACCGTAAAGTTTTTTTTTTTTAATTCAAATGCTTTAAAAGAAGTGTTTAGTACAAAATACAATTTAACATTAAATGTTAACTTTACACGTAAATAACAAGCTCAAAAACGGAAGATATTTGGTGTAACCGTAACACCACATGATCTCATTGGTTCACCGCACAGCATAGGTAACATCACATAACAGTGAAGGTAACACCAAATCGATAATGTTACCGTGAGATAGGAAATTTTATACTAAAAAACACAAATATATCATAATAGAATTAAACGTTTATTTTCTTTACATTCATAAGTAGAGTTATGTAGAATAAGAGACTAATTTTATTTCATAATGTAATTTGTATATTAGCGTGATACATCAATTTGACATGTTTTTATTGACTACCAAAATCAGTCTACTCATTTCAGTTATGAATTAATATAATATACTCACGGATTTAGAGTCTAGATATAAATAAGGTTAGAGAAATTAGAGTTTAACAATTAAACGAGTTGAGGGCGTTAGGGTGACGAGTTCACGTGCAGAAAGCTAAGTAAAAAATGAGAGGGGATGCCACTTGGAAAATTTAACGGGCCTAGGAGTATCAGTTAGCGAGGGAGGTCAAGTAAAGGAGTGGCAGGGGATTGAGCGGTTAAATTGAACATTTGATCAACAGCGATGGGTATAACCAAAACTATTGTTGGTTGGTAATAATCTTAGTTAGGAAAGGGGTGGGAGTAGGGTAATAATAATGTTGATGATGGAATGCTTGTTTTCTATTGGAGGTGCGTGTAGAGGAAGAGGGGCGACTAAGATAGTTGTCATGGTGAAAAGAATTGTAAAGTACTAGAGTCGGTGGGTAATTGTGGCAGTGGAGTTTGGGATAGTTAGGTTGGAGGGTCGAGCAATTCAAGTAAGTCAAAGGGGGACGGGGCTTTGGTTGGGCAGGGTTCCAACTACGATTTATCTTGGAAACCACGCAGTCTTTGTGTGGTTTCCAAATTTTACATGACACCTACTTTTTTCGGTACATTCGATCAATTCTTAAATTCTGTATTAGTTTTAAAAAAGGTTTGTTTGTTACTTTCAATTATCATATACGGAGTATGTTATAAACTTATAATCACTGCAAATTTTCTGTTTATGTTTTTTAATATTAGGGTATACGATCCTTAAAATAAGTTTTTTTTTTCAATATATTCAAAGTAATAACATGTTACATGGTTGATATAAACATTTTAATTCCCGTGCATTTGCACGGGCCAAAATACTAGTTGTGATGATAAAGGGATACAAGAGGCTTTCCTCAGATTCTATCAGAATCTCTTAGGCTCTTCTGCTAAGGTTGATAAGGTGCATAATGGTATTGTTCAGAGAGGGCAGTGTATAGATGAAATGATGAGGATAGAACTTCTTAGACCAGTCCAAAAGGATGAAGTCAGGCAAGTCATGACTGAAATCCCCATGGACAAGGCGCTTGGTCCTGATGGGTATACAAGTGGGTTTTTCAGGGAATCTTGGACTGAGGTGGGGAAATTAGTTGAGGAAACTGTCATGGATTTTTTCAATACAGGAAAACTCCTAAAACAGCTTAATGCCACAAACATCACTCTAATTCCGAAAGTGAAGAATCCAAGTGTTGTCACAGAATTTAGGCCAATTGCATGCTGCAAAGTAGTCTACAAATGCATATCTAAAATCTTGTGCAATAGAATTGGAGGTATTCTTCCAATGATAATCAGTAGCAATCAAAGTGCCTTTGTGCAGGGGAGAAGTATAGTGGAAAATGTGCTAATTTGCCAAGATATTGTTAGAAAGTATGAAAGAAACAACAACTCTCCAAGATGTCTGATCAAAATGGATCTAAAGAAAGCGTATGACTCGATTGAATGGGAGTTCTTGGAAAACATGTTAAAGGCTTTGAAGTTTCCACATAAGATGGTGTAGATGATCATGGTTTGTGTCAGTACCCCAACTTATACTCTGTCCCTAAATGGTGACCAATTCGGATTTTTTTCATGCAAATAGGGGGTTAAGACAGGGGGACCCTCTATCCCCCTTGTTATTTACCTTATGCATGGAATACTTCACAAGGATAATGGATAAAGTAGGGGATAATGACAAGTTTAAATACCACCCAATGTGCAGGCAGGTAAAGCTGAACCATCTATGTTTTGCCGACGATTTGTTAATGTTCAGCAAAGGAGATATTGAATCAATTATGCTGATGTTAAGAGCCTTTGCCACCTTCTCAAAAACTTCAGGGCTTCAAGTTAATAACAACAAGTCTGAAATCTACTTCTCGGGCATGAACAAAGCCGAAAGTGATAGCATCATTGAAGTCTCAGGTTTTAAAATTGGCAAATTGCCATTCAAAGACCTTGGAATTCCGATTGCAGCTAGAAAGCTCTCTATTCTGGAGTATAGTGTCTTGACGAGAAGATTGTCAACAAAATTCGAGCACTAGGGGCTAGAAAACTCTCCAATGCAGGTAGAGCCACCCTAGTAAACTCAATCCTCCTCACCCTTCATGCATACTAGGCCCAAATATTCATCATCCCAAAAACAGTCTTGAGGAAGGTAAGTGCAATCTGCAGGAACTTCCTTTGGGATGGAAGTGAGAATTACACAAGAGCTCCTCTGATTGCTTGGGAAAGAGTTTGCAGCCCCAAAAGCCAAGGTGGGCTGGGATTTAGAGACTGCATAACCTGGAATATTGCGGCCATCGGGAAATATTGTTGGTGGATATACAAAAATGAAGATAGGTTGTGGATAAAATGGATCAATGGAGTGTATTTAAAGGGACAGAGCTAGGATAACTACCAAGCCCCTAGTGACATAAGCTGGAGCTGGAAAAATATTTGTAGAGTCAAGGAAAAGCTGAAAGTAACATTCAACAATGGGCAATGGTTGAACTTAGATAAGGATTATTCCATTGGGGAGGGCTATAACTAGCTGAAGCAGCAAAAACCCAAGCTAAAGTGGACACAATTGCTATGGAACAGACATAACATTCCAAAATACAGTTTCATAGCCTGGATAACTGGTTGGCAGAGTCTTCAAGTGAAAGAGAAGCTTCTCAAGCTTGGCATTTGCTCTGAAGGGTTATGTATTTTGTGTATGCAACACACAGAGATACACAATCACTTGTTTTTTGAATGCCCGTATAGCAAGAAATGCAGAGATATTGTGATGACAAAACTGAAATGCCATATTCCCTCAGCTAACGTGGTGGAATGGAGCAGCACAAGGAGGAGTTGTTCAAAGGTGCAAAACTAGATTATAGCAGCATGTGTCAATGGGTTGATTTACCACATTTGGTGGGAAAGAAATAGAAGTCGTATTAAAATGTGTATCACTAGGCCAGAAAATGTGGGTACTAATGTTCTCTTTTGTATTAAGAATAGAGCAAGAAAGATAGGGTGTAATTTGAGTCTGAAAGACAAGATGTGGATAGAGAGCAATATGTAGACTCATCTGCCTTTTGAGTGTAGGTTGTAAATTTGTCCTAAGGCACGACCTTAAGTTTTGAGATTTATAAAATTCTTACATTTTCTCAAAAAAAAATAAAATAATGTTAGTTATCAATTATGCCTAAATCTCTATATTTAAGGTTAAACATAGGATTAAATTATATAACCATATTTAGTTTTGACTGATCAAAGATTCATTGTTTTGACTGGTTAAAAAAATTGGCCACATTCCTTAGAATTTTGCTGAAAAATAGCATAAAAATAAAATTAATTAATTAATTAAATTTATTATGTAGATTTACAGTCAAAATATTTGCCACGTCATCGATGATATCATGGATGACATTAGATCTGACGTGGACGCTCTCATTGATGGCCATTACTTTGGCTATTAGTAGTATAATAAATATTAGAAGATTATAGGTTGTTTTTATTGATGTTTTGAGTTGGGTTTGGGTTAATTTCGATTTTTGGCGATGGTGTGCGAGTCCCCTGTTTAGGGTATCGAATGCCCTGTTTTTGGGCTGATTGATTGGGTTTGTTGGTGTAGTGTTGTGGTGGATGTGTACGTGGACACTAGGTGTGGTCGGGTTGGCAAGGGAGTATTGTTCGAGGCTTCGAGGAGCTGTCGACGTCTCTGTTTTGCCATGGACGCCCTGTTTTGGGTTGTTGTCGTCGTTGAAGTTGTTGGAGTTGTTATTGTTGTTGTGGTAGTTGATGGTGTCATAGTTGTTGCTCATGTTGTCCTTGTTGCTGGTTGTGTTGTTCGTCGTTGTTGCGGTTGCTGATTATGGAAGGGTGTGTTGTTTTCGAAGCTTGTTATTGTTATTGTTATTGTCGGGCTTGTTGTTGTCGCCTTGCTGGTTGATGTGGTCGTAGTCGTTTATTGTGTTGTTGTCGAGAGGTGTTGTGTTGTTGGCGTGAGGTATTGTGGTGACTGGTATTTGTTGTTGTCCTTAAGGTTGTTGTTATTGATTATTGTTGTCATTGTCGAGTGAATTGAGGTTGTTGGAGTCAGGGGCCTTAACTAGTATGTTGGCCTTTTGTTATTGGATCATAAGTATCTAATAGCTTGATTGGATAGTTCGAGTTATAGGTTGCTAATTAATTTGGGTTCATAGTTCAACTTATTTAAGAGTTATTATACTAAGATCTAGGATTCACAATGTTAATTACTTGGGAATCAGCTTTTTAATGTCTTGGTGTAATTTTGGGATGGTTCATTTATTAATTTTGATTATCGTTTGGTGTTATATAGTATTTGAGTTTAAAAAGGTTTGGTTTGGAGATTTTGAGAAAGATTATTAATGAGAAGTTAAGCGTGTCTGGTAAGAACGTTAACCTCTCTTGAGCTCGAGCATGTTTTCATACTATATCTTTTGGTGATCAGACATTTCAGTTCATGTCATCTATATTACAATTGACATATATTCTTACCGTTCTAAATTTTATAATGTCGGATTATTGAAGTTCAATAAAATGAGAAAGGGCTCGACCTCTCCGTTATATATTCAGTCTTTGGACTCGTCTTTGTATGATATTCGGCTTTGGCCTACGTTGTCATATGAGATCGATTCTATGAGTAAAATAATGTAAATAAGGCGGATAAAATGACCATGTTGAATAATGTAACATCATAATTTGCTAGAGCAAGCGTGACCACTGGTCTGTCGGGGAATTATAATAATACCTCTGATCAAGGTAAAATCTAGCCTGGGGTAGCTGTCAGGTGCCTATTAGACTTCCTCCTAAAACGGTTACATCCTACTGGCTGTCTAGTGAGGGGTGTGCACACTCGAGTCTATCGGACGGGGTATTGGGGCTATAGCAGCGTGTTGGGGTAGGACCCAATCACGAAACCGGACTTATAATTGTTGATATATTGAACTGATGGATTATTGGCCTTGAGCTCTTGTTATGATCCTATACTTGGTTTTCTTTGTCTAAGCGTTGCTTAGCTACGCGCCATGAAGGCGCGTATCCTCTTTTCGTTATTTTTGCGTATGCTTTTGAGTTATTACTCATCCCTTTGCTGACGCTCTATGTTTTGGTTTGTCCCTACCCTATTTTGAAGCATGTATGATACAGTTGGCAGGTCTGCTTGAAGTGAATTGTTGCTTGGACGTCTGTGCATATCATGGGGCTAGCTTTGAATAAATTATACTCGGGTTGAGTCATCTTAATCAGTTGTACTTGTCATTTCAGTTAGGATTTGGTTTTGTAAACTTGACTTCAGTCTTCCTCTGTCATCAAATCGTTTATGATTTTATATAGCTCGGTTTGGTTTAAATTTTATGGACTTTGAGCCTTGCAGTTGACTCGTTAGTCGATTGCGGCATAACAATCCTACATTTTTGTATTATTAAATTAGGTCAAATTTTAGGGTTGTTAGTTGTTACAGAAAACTCTTCCGAATAGTAGGTCTTATAGGAGACTGTCTCTCAATAATTTATTGAGACCAATCATGTTATTTACATCGTGACCCCGTTTGTGTAATTAGTGACCGTTATATTACTTTTGGTAATCGTTTTAGTTAAAGATATTGACACTTGATTTAAGGGAAATGGGTTACTTTATAAATTTTAGCTAATTTTATACGATAGATAATGTGATTTATAATAGTAAATTAATACGATAACTAAAAGTATTGTCATGGTTACCAGCAATGTAAAAAAGAGTTGCTTTATTGCATAGTTTAATGGTCTCTCAATAAATTATTAAGAGATGGTCTTTTATAAGAATGTGTTATAACATAGAATTTGTCTCTCAGTAAATTATTGACCACTCATGTTGGGCAGGAGATTTGTAAATCACGAATTCCCTTCTTTTTCCTCCAACTTTCTTCGATATTCCAATTGCTTCATCGTCCCCCCCTTATTTTTCATCTTTTTCTCTTTCCCTCCAAAAATCTCATCCAATTTTCTTTGGTTTCCCCTTCCCCATTTTATGAGTTGCACTTATTTCACTTAACTTCATATTCAGTTCATCAACTTCACAACTTCACCCAGGCCAACAACCGCAAAACAATGTATTATACGTACAAGATACAACCATGTCCTTCTAATCACATAGCGAAATGATGATAGCTTTTTGCCAATTAGTGTTCACCCTATCAACCGAAAATCGGAAAAGGTGCTAGCAGAATCGAAAATTTGAAAGGTGTTGCTTAGCAAATTTTCCAAAAATTTCTCCACTTCTGTTTTTCCCTATATTGACGGATGATTAGATTGATTGAATTTCGTTCGAATTTAACAAAAACTAGTTTACTACTCGGGCTAGCCCGAAATAAATTTTATCATTTATTTCTTTGTGAACAGATAATTTTATCAATAAATTTTATCATTTATAAAACTTTCACTTTTAATATAGATGATGTGATTCCGATTCAAATAAGCATTAAGGAAGGTACAAAATAATAAGGTAGATGAAATCGTAAACATTACAACAACAACCAACAACAACCAAGCCTTATTCCCAAAATGATTTGGGGTCGGCTAACATGAATCATCATCTAGTAACCGTCTCATGAACCCATTTGTCATATATGTAAGTGTAGATTTTCTCATGACATTGGGAGTAGTAAGGGTAATATATGCAAATGGAAGAAGAAGAAGGAGAAGAAGGAGAAGAAGGAGAAGAAGGAGGAGGTTAAAACGAAGAAATCATTAATGGTCCAACAATTACGTTGTTAAACCAATCAAGCATAATACTTTTTTAAGCTATAACTATCTAACATATGCGACTTAAAATTCATAAAATTTGTGGTCAAAGAAAACAACTCTTAGTACCAAATTCGTCCTAGATACAATCAGTATGTCATCTTTTGTACGGAGTATTTAATAATTGTTTTAGATTGATACTATAACAAATGAAGTGTTTATACGAACGTAGGATTACCTTTTAATAATATAAAATTATTTAGACTCTCTAAATACCTCCGTTCATTGTGAGACCTCTAAAAATGCCTCCTTTAATAGTATAGAAGGATTTGTCTTCTTTGTCCTTCTCTTTTAGTAGTTGTTCAGTTTCTTTTTTCAAGGATGTTCTCGGAAAATGGTGACTAACATTGTTTCTATTTTTTAAGTTCCATAACCTGACATGAACCCATTTGTCATATGAGAAATCGTAAACATTAATTTTCAAAAAATATTGTGAATTTTTTTTATATGGAAAACGTATCTTATATATCACAATGCATGGAAGGTCATCTATACTTTTTACCATTAAAAAAAACACTTTTGTAAATAAGTTTTTTACGTGAAAATTAAAGAGACATATCACGTGTCATGTCAGGCTATGGAACTTCAAAAATAGAAACAATGTTAGTCACCATTTTCCGAGAACATCCTTGAAAAAAGAAACTGAACAACTACTAAAAGAGAAGGACAAAGAAGACAAATCCTTCTATACTGTTAAAGGAGGCATTTTAGAGGTCTCACAATGAACAAAGGTTTTTAGAGAGTTTAAACAATTTTATATTATTAAAAGGTAATCTTACGTTCGTATAAACACTTCATTTGTTATAGTATCAATCTAAAACAATTATTAAATACTCCGTACAGAAGATGACATACTGATTGTATCTAGGACGAATTTGGTACTACGGGTTGTTTTCTTTGACCACAAATTTTATGAATTTTAAGTCGCATATGTTAGATAGTTATAGCTTAAAAAAATATTATGCTTGATTGGTTTAACAACGTAATTGTTGGACCATTAATGATTTCTTCGTTTTAACCTCCTTCTTCTTCTCCTTCTTCTTCTTCCATTTGCATATATTACCCTTACTACTCCCAATGTCATGAGAAAATCTACACTTACACATATGCCAAATGGGTTCAGAGTGTTAAAAATGTATAGGTAAATTAAATACAGATCTTTTTAATTAATAAGTTGGCCAAATTTGCAAAACTTTTTGGTCAAATTATTAATTTTGGTTACCATTTGTTTAGATAAAATCCAATAAACTTACTACTTATTAGTTAAATGAATTATTTATTGAAATATAATCATTGAGATATATCCCGTTAAAGATCAAGAGGGAGTAAACATGACAATTGGTAGGGGGGATGGTAAGACGATTTTTTTTTGTCGGGCAACAATAACGCAATAAAGATAAGTCAAACGGAAAGCTGAAACATTTTCGGCCAAAATCCCATCATTTGTAGCGTCTCATAAACAAACGAAAAAGTAAGGCAGTGTTCCGGGAAAATAACTATACAAACATACGTAGACATAGTATTTTATTTTGTTACGTCTAATCAAGATTTTTAATAAGTGACTTCAATTAAAAGTCACATTACGACTTGCATATAGTAAATCGTGTTTCTAACGTGTGCCCATTGGGCAGGGTACTAAGGTTAAAATGAAAAAAAAAAAAAAACAATCTGAATCCCCAAAACCGATATTTAATATGGAGGATTACTACGAAACCTAATTAGTCGGATATACAATTTTGCTATACAACATAGGAGTTCGTATTTATCTCCATTAATTGTAGAAAGGATAATTAAGACACGCACATAATCATTCCGACTGACGACTGTGCGACACGGAGCACGGAGGAACGACGAGTCAACGCCGACGGCCAGGTGGCAGCCGCCATTTTAGGTCAGTCGTCTCTAACTCTATATTTCTTGTTATTCTTTATTTTTTAGTTCACTTTGCTTAGTGTTTGGAATTTGATTTCGATTTGTAGATTTGTAGTGTATTATTATGTGTAGATTGGATTTAGAATTTTTGTTTGAACTTGAATTAGTCTTATCATATACGCTACATTGCTGTTTTAATTCAGGAATGCTACCACAAAATTACATTCTTCATCCTGATTCTTGAATACATTGGAATTTTTTTTTTTGCAAGGGTGTATTATTACTAGACGGGCCGTTGAAATTTGAAGATGGCAAGCCAGGAGAGATGGTGTGTGGTTACTGGTGGGCGAGGTTTTGCTGCCAGGCATTTGGTTGAGATGCTTATTCGTTACGATATGTTTTGTGTTAGAGTTGCTGATTTGGGTCCTTCTCTTCGCCTTGAACCCTATGAGGAGGAGGGCACTCTTGGAAAGGCCTTACAACTCGGCCGTGCTCAGTACGTTTCTGCTGATCTTAGGGACAAGGCTCAAGTTCTTAAAGGTTGACTTTATTTGATTTTCATGTGCTCTTTTATGAATGTTTGTGTTTTGGTTGGACTGATCGCGTCTTTTGTTAATGGATTCAGCGTTTCAAGGTGCCGAGGTTGTCTTTCATATGGCGGCCCCTGATTCATCCATTAACAATTACAATCTCCAACGCGCCGTCAATGTTGAAGGTGAATTTGGTTTACTTTGTGTTTGGAACGGGTTAGGGCCTAGGGGGCCTGTATCAATAGAAAGTTATGTTCTTGTGGAGTTTTTTTTTTTTTAAATGCTTACTTCCGTTTCTTCCTCTTCTAACTATATTCCGCGTTTTTTGTTTGGTAACTTTGTTTCCAATGTAGGAACTAAGAATGTCATTGAGGCATGTGTAGCATTGCAAGTGAATAGATTAGTCTATACTAGCTCTCCTAGTGTTGTCTTTGATGGAGTTCATGGAATTATAAATGGGGATGAATCCCTGTCCTATCCCGTCAAGGTACATTTTCATTTTGTTTGTGTTTCATTTCCCAATCTGAACCTAGTCGTATTGTTAATAGTATTCCATATCTTACTTGTGTTTCCATTCATTTTGGTTGCTTAATATTTCTTTTATGTTTCTCTCCCTCGCGTCTCCTTCTTTGTCAAGGAATGGCTGTGTAATTATGATGTCAAATAGCGTTTATTTAGCCTATTGTTCCCTGCCATGAGAAAAGGAAAAAGAGAGAGGGAATACAAAAACATTAAGCTTCAACATAAGGTTACCTTAATGGTCCTTTCAGGAGGCTGTTTTAGTGAGTGAGTAGTGACAATGAATATGTTCTTTCTCGTTAGATTCTTTAGTAGTGCAAATACTTGCAAACATTATGGAGAACACCATTTCAAGCATTTACAATAATCTCTCGAAATTTGACTTGCATCTTATACTGGGTTTGGTTATGATGTTTTGGGTCAATTGGCATAACCATCCTAATCTAATAGAATATGAGCAACTTAACCTCTGTCTGTAAAGGCAGTATTGGCCAGGGCCTAGGATCGATAAAAGGGTAATTTGGACTTAATTTGTTAAAAGATCAGGAGTCATTACACATTGGATAATTTTAAATAACTAGTGTCCAATACTTTCGGTTGTTTCGTCTTTGTAAGAGCTGTGACACAAGAGCTTATACCTATCTTATAAAGACAGGTTTTACGCTTTGAGGTAGCACTTTTCATTGGTAACTTTCAGCAATCAGCATAAAACAGATTTTAGGCTAAGGTTGTGTTCTTCGAGAGAAGATGATAAGATGGCTGACTTTTGTTACATTACTTTTTGGGGTGAGGATGTTTCTTTGTAGGGTTGGTAGAGTTTACCTTAAATGGCGGATTGCCAGTGCAATTTATCAAAAAGCATTTTTAAATGCAGACATAAAATGTTAGATATTTATTGTTAATATTTTGAGTAAACTCTAGGGGATCCAAATACTTTGCTTTTAATGTTCTGTAGCTAACAGTTTTTATATACTTTTTAGATTTAATGTCTTCTTTTCATTTTCCGCTCATCTTTTGTTTTGGCTTCTGCCTGTTGGGGCATTGCTGTACTGTTTAATTTACATTTTATATGTTTTCAATTTCAGCATAATGACTTTTATTCAGCCACTAAGGCTGAAGGAGAAGCCTTGGTCTTGAAGGCGAATGGTGAAAAAGGGCTTCTCACATGCTGCATAAGGCCTAGCAGTATATTTGGCCCTGGTGATAGGCTACTAGTTCCATCTTTAGTTAATGCTGCTAGGGCTGGAAAGTCCAAGGTAATTGCTGTCTTATATATATTGGCTTTTGATTTATTAGTAGCAAGTTAATAGTATATCTTGTCCTAAAATCAAAGGTGGCATGCTGAAGATGTGTGACATTTTGATCTGTTGATGATCATTAGAACAAAAAAATGTCGGGAGTCATTTCTAAAACATTCTATGAGGCTATGATACTTTTGTGATGCCTGTGCTATATGTAGCAGAATATACATAGTTGTAAGTAAGGTGAGAAACATATAGATACCCAGATGTTTTAGGTCTTCTAAATTAGATTGAATGTTTCATACATACTGGTCTTGGGATCTGAACTAGATTTCCGGAACATAGTAGGCAATTCAGTTCTAATTTGGTGGAAATGTGGAATTTAGTAAACCAATCGTTTTATGTTTTATGGAATAACTATTTTGTAAGTTTAGTTGGCAATTCTATTAAAAGTGCTTTATGAAAAGTTATGTGGCAGAATGTTGTGCTTTTGACAAGATTTTGTTCTGTAATGCATAAAGATAGTGCATTTTACTCAGATGCATCTAGCTTCTGGCCTTTGATTATTTCTTACATATTTCAGTGAGTCGTATATAGCAACATTCTCATCGGCACTTGTAACATAAAAAAAAAAAAACATTCTCATCGGACTTGACTTTCCTTGTGTTTGTGGGAAAAATTTCCCAAGATAATTTGAGAGCTTAATTAGCTCTCTTTTGTATATGGGTGTCACCCCCTTTGTTGTTGTTTTGTATACGTGGTGTCCCCCCCCCCTTTCTTTGGTGTCCTTTTTTAAATTGATAACCAAACTTATCAAAAACAAAAAAAACCTTAAGCAATCATGTCTTTGAGTGCTAAAGAATAAAATCTGGCCCCAGGCAGTCTTGTGCCCTTTTCTTTCTATGTTAGCAAGGGTTTTTGGGTAATCTTCTTTTCTTGTCGCGGTACTTCTGGAATCAAATTATTGTAATTTTCATTGTTCGCAAATTGAGCTTTACGTGTCTTAGTTTTTTAAGGTTTATAAGGACAAGCTTATCCCTGGGACTCATCAAACTCCGCACTGTCCCTTGCCCTCACATTTCAATCTTCAGACCCAGTCTCATACCTTTCAGACTGTGCCAAGTAAGACAGATTAATCTTTGACTCAGCTGAGAGTTCAACATGATACAATTTTGCCAAAGAATTATAAAACAAAAAAAGCGCACATGGCAAGTTGGATTGGTTTAAGATGTGTTCTAATTTGCGGAGATGTGCTACAAGTCCTGACTGAGTTAGTCTGTCTTATGTTTATGTGTGCCAAATTACGAAAGAATGTTTTAAGAAATGCAGCCTTGTACTGGTTTGGCATGGAAAACCCCTCTTTGACCACATATTAATATAAAATATTAGGACGAGTGAACTACGCCTAAAATTTTCACCGTATTTGAGAGAGCATAAATTATGCACAGTGCTTTCAAATTTGTAATTGATTTTATTTTTGTTTCAAGGTATGCCAAAATAGTTTTCATACTTTTTAAAAAAATTCTCTTTAGCACCATCATTTCTTTTCGCACGTCGTCTAATGTTTGATATTTATGAAGTGTGAGTTGGATTTCTGTTGACATTTAATGGTAGGGTATTGAAAATGAGCATAAAAAGGTCATAGTGTATACTTTAATTAGACGTTCGAAATCAAAAGATGATGCATACGCTCAATAATCTACATCATGTCATAAGTTTATTTGAGTCCCATCATGTAACCAAAACATCCATCCTCACCTATGGGACAACTTGAACTCAAGAAAGCAACTCCAAAGTTTCAAAATGGAGGGTTCCTCCCAATAATTATGGAGGTTGGAAACAAAAGATCGCAATGATGGCGACTTTCATCCCATACAATAACTCCTAGCCACCTGGCGTTTTCTTATGTCGATACTCAAAAATCCAGGAATTCTTTTCCTGCTGAACTGATGCGAAGTCATTCTATCTGTTTTGCGTCTCTCTTCTTTCCCTACAATCAGTACAATCATATTCTTGTAAGCACAACAGTTCTAACTAGTTTATTAGCCCGTGCAAAATTGCACGGGTTGTTGTATGAACTTGGTTATAACTCTATTTTACTACTCATACTTAACGCAAAATATTAGAATTGTAAAAAATTTAACCGACCAGATGTTACCCGTTGTTCAAGGTTAATAGCCCATTTTTTTCCCTGATCAAGTTCTGGCCATAAATAATTCGAACCCGTTTAGACCAGTATTCTTTTGGGTTAAACTTGAGATGACCCGTTGTCCCAATTTTTCTATAATTAAGACGAAAAAAACATATTTAATTTGGTATCATCTTAGAAAAGTTATGTTTGATTAATGAAAACAATTTAGTAAGTATAACGAATTTATATCAGTACTTTATGTTTATGTACGAATTACAATTTTTGACCCATGACTCGTTATTTCCGGGTCCCGGTTTTATGAACTGTAATTCATATTAACCCCGACTACTTTTTAACACACTTTTTTTTTAACTCTGACCCCACCCGTTGACCCGTATTTTGAGTTAAAACAAAACACACGCAAGATGTGTTATTTCCTAATATATTACTTCATAAATTATCTCCAAAAATGAAATGATTTGATTTGATTCAGATTATGTCCAAAGTTGTTTGCGAAATTATCTCCTAAAATATCAAATCCTTTATATATAACTTTGTTAATAAAAATATCAAAAAAAATCAGTTGCCATGGTGGTTGAAGTGTTAAACTTGTAACCCTGAGGTTACAGGTTCAAGCCTTCACAAGCTCATTTTTTTATGTGTGTCAAACACATGCAAGTGCTGATGTCATCGATGACATCACTGCTGATTTGGATAGTGTAATTGAAGGCTAATGGGGTTGCTAATGGTTAAATTAATATGTTCTAGCCTTGTAAGCTATCTCATCAAACTACTTCTTAGACATCTTGGTATTAGAGATGTAGAAACAGATGGGGGATGGTGTCAGTTGTTGTCTCACCCTCTTTATCTTCCTTTTTTTGGTGTATGCTAAATCTGTCGTATTGTTGACACAGATATTTCGATGCAGAAGTTAAAGGCTACTCCATTGTCTTTATGTTTAGCACTAAAGATTTTTAGTGTGAGAAAGACTGCTTAATTTCTTCTCAATTATTTTGCTGTGCTGAGCATGTGTTGACATTTGTTTTTTTGCTGACAATGAGCAGTTCATAATAGGAGATGGAAATAACATGTATGATTTTACCTTTGTTGAAAATGTGGCTCATGCTCATGTATGTGCTGAACGAGCATTAGCATCCAAAGGCACGGTTGCAGAGAAAGCTTCAGGTCAGGTATTTTGCGTTAGCATTTGCCTGTGTTAAATTAATTGTTTTTTTTAATTCTATCAAAGAAGTAATCACTTCTGTGGCCACTTTGTTCCTCTCAATCCCCAATCCTTTTCTAAAGGAGGAACTGGCATGAACATACTCTGTCAGCATCTAAGTTTAATGCAGTAGCTTACACTTAGAGCTAGAAGCAATGGTGGTTTTTTTTTTGCTGACAGAGTGGGGATTTGTTTTTATTCCTGCTACTTTTTATCTTCTCTGATACTCAATACTGTGCTTTTGTTCGACTGTTTGTCACTTTAATTATAGCTTAGAATGATTCGTTTTCATCGTGTGTTTGCAGGCATATTTCATTACAAATATGGAGCCAATCAAGTTTTGGGAGTTTATGTCCATCATACTTGAAGGTCTAGGTTATGAAAGGTAATTCTGGTGCACTTCCAATTTTTTTCTAGGCCTCCAGGACCTCTGTCCTAAAAGATCTTACATGTAGCGTTTATTTGACAAATGGTTTGCCTTCCATGGCAGTTGTGTTTTGCTTTGATCATGTCACTTTGTGGAACTAAGTTCAGTTGTTGTTTTATTCATACATGTCCTTGCAGGCCTAGAATAAAAATTCCTGCTGTTGTTATGATGCCTATAGCTCACTTGGTAGAGCTCATATACAAACTTTTGGGTCGTTATGGTATGAAAGTTCCACAGCTGACACCTTCAAGAATCAGACTACTTTCATGCGATAGGACTTTTGATTGCTCAAAGGCAAAAGACCGTCTTGGCTACACACCCCTCGTGTCACTGCAGGTTCTCATATTTACTGGTTTCTAAAATATATGTTGCAACTTTATGTTAGTTGTATAGACTATAAACTGTTGCATATTTGATCATCACCGCAGATACTCGAGGCTGTCTAGCTTTCTTGCCATTAGTGCGCAAATTCTTACACCACTGGGTACCTTCCTTTTGGGTACCCCCGTGGGCTTTTCACAGCCCACCCTAAAAACTATCGGCCCAATATTTCATTAAAAGCAAGTAGCCTAATCTTTCATTAAAAGCAACTGGCTCAATAAAACCCCAACATCTTTCTGTGTCTTCTCTCTCTCTTTTTTTTTTTGTTAACAACCACCTTATATCACCAATTTCATTTGACTTACCTACCTTGCTCTCTAATGCCACCACTTAGCCACCACCTACCTCCACCCACCACCCCTGAACACTAGATCTATCCTTATTAACCACCTCCCTCCCTCTTTATCTTTGAAATTCATTTTTAAATCATAACCACCCCAAACCCAAATTTACAAGTTTGAAAAGGTTTTTGATTTCCTTGATTTTTTCACCCACCCACCCCTTTTTAAAGGGGTACGAGTTATATGATTCATGCAAGTATGATTTTGTCGTGCTAGTGAAAAAGAGTGCATGATGAAGTCTACTTAGCCACTTCCGATTCGCTCGTAACAGGTGAAGACATAGCTCACAATCACACACACAAAAACATAAGATAAAATTTAAAAAAAAAAATTGAAAAAATAGAACGTTGATAAGTGTCATGTCTGAGAATTTATTGGGAAAAAGGCTTCACGCTATTCTTTGACCTCGTCTGATTACTTTGCTTACTATGACTACTACCTTTAAGCCGTAGACTCTTGCTTGGCTTCCGAAGACAGCTTTAATGCTCAATGGGTTTATTTAGATCAATTAAGCCCATTCAGGGCATGTCTAAATGTCTCAATCTCTAGTTCTGTTTGAGAATAATTGTGATTTCTGTGGCAGAAATAAATCGGTTTACAATCAATGAACACAAGTGCTTATTGATGTAATTATTTTTTCAGCTCCTAGTGGCAGAAAGTTTGACCCATGTGAGTATTTGATGGTGCAGGAGGGCCTGGAACGAACAATAGAGTCCTACTCACACTTAAGGGCAGAACAACAGCCTCGAAAAGATGGACAGTCTAAAATGCATAGATATCTTGGAGGTGGAAGAGGTGTGTCTTTTAATCTGTCTAAACTTCTTGTGTATTGTGCACCTTCATATGTTTAGTCAGTTGTTGCTTTTCACTTTTAAATTCGAATTTGCGGTTGCCTCACGGAAATAGTGGACAAATATGATGCACTGAAGATGTGTTAGGGCGATCAAGAAGGTTACAATGTATTTGATACCAGGTTCTTGTAAAAAAGTTATGATTACCATGATTTCTTGCTGATATTTTCCCCCTCTTAACATCTGTCTGTTGATGAGGATTGGGGAATTCCATTTATCTGAAAAAAGCTTAGAAACAGCCTAAATGGCGGTTCTTCTGGTGACGAAACTGATGCTCTGAGATTGGATCAAGGTCGGCCTAGTGTTTAGGAAATCAACCTACGTGGAGGTTGTCCCGGGTTTGAATCCTCATATCCCCAACACCGTGCGTTAGCTGCTCTTATGTACCCAAAAAAAAAAAAAACAGGGTCCCGGGCAAGGTAACAATGTATTTTGATGTCCAGATTCTTGTACAGAAGTTAGAAATTTAGAATGACTACAGAATTAGGTGAAATTTTTTTTCTCATTGTTATTTTCTGGATATGGGAAATATCATTGCCAAGAAAACCTAACCATCGTTATTTGTTAATGGGTGGGTAGTACTCGTGTTAAGGAAAACAAGATGACCAATGTCCACGTTAGAAAGTAGACGACACCAGCAGTTCTTAGTTTTGCAAGGGACGAGGGCGATTTTTCAGCGAAGGAAACTGACGCCTTGAGGTCAATTTCTACTAGTGCTCATATGTAACTGAAGGGGCTCACCATCTGCCTCTTACCTTCATTGATTGTGAATTCTTATTACATGAAGTAAATGTGTTGGGAAGAGTGAAGATTATCTCAGTGACCTCCAAACAAAATGCTATGAGGTCAAGGATAAAATTGTCCACAAGTCCAGAAACAAGGACAGACATGTGATGATTTCCCTGAATTCTCACCATTTAAACAGAGACATATTGGAGACCTGTTTGATGGTGCTACAATTAGGAGCAAGTCGACAAATGATAAGGCTCAACATTTTAGCAGTTGTAGGTATTTTAACCTAAGAACCACAAAAGCTTCAGGAACACAGGCCGCCAGTTTTTATTAGAAAGAGAGGAGATTGAAGAAAATATAAATAGTAAAAGTCTAAATGTCGTCAACATTTGACCTCATTTTCTGGAAGCATTTTGTCGCCCCAATCTGCATCCTATTTCGTCGCCCCTCAATCCTTATCTCAGACCAATGAATCTTAAGGTTTTCCCCTCACGCTCTCAGCACCTCCTTGGCCTTTTTTTCAAATTTAGGCAACACGGTCATTGCTTGACCTGCTATTGGAATCCTCCAAACCTCCAACATTATCCTCTGCCGTCCCTCCCAAGTCCCAACCTTGTTGACCCGTCAAATATGGGTGTTCAGCTATATTTATAGCCAATATAGAATGATCTCAAAGACAAACATGGCTTACTGCTCTATGTCATCAATCCATTGTGCCTCGGATAGAGTTCTTGATCTGAAAAAACCTCTTAGATCGTATTTTTAATATATTTATGTTATTTCATGCAAAAACAAATTTATTTTCTTAAATGGAGTTCCGTTATGAATGGCCCAATGCCAGCTTATAAAAACTAAAAAGCTGAAGTCCAGCGTATTCCATCTAGGAGGACATGAGCTGAAGTGATCAGCCAGTTGAGGCTTAATTGAAAATCTTAGTTAAATGGGTAAAATAGCTTTTTTCAAATCAGTGAAGACAATTTGTTTCGACTTTGGACAAACTCATATGTTTGCCTCTAAATTTTGTCGAACAATAATGGAAGGTTCCATATTGTTTTTTGCGTTACATGGAAGGTTCCATATAGTGATATACTGTTATTCTCCTTTGA
Source organism: Spergularia marina (assembly GCA_963680865.1). Taxonomy (NCBI): domain Eukaryota; kingdom Viridiplantae; phylum Streptophyta; class Magnoliopsida; order Caryophyllales; family Caryophyllaceae; genus Spergularia; species Spergularia marina. The sequence goes on along the minus strand of OY804560.1, from coordinate 14,451,645 downwards.
CTCCCGTGCTATGTTTGTTCGGACTCGTCATATTCCCGTGTCAAACAGTAGAAACTCATGCATAGGTAAGGAACTAAGGATGCTGGTGCTTCAGTTATGGCCAAGACTATGAATGTTGTACTGAAAATACTAAAGTCAGATGCCTAGGTTGCAACATAGATCTCCTGGGATGTTATTGTGATAACTTCTACTAGTAAATCACTTGCTGCTTGTTATATCCAATGTAAGGTGCTAGCACTGCCAGAGTTATATTATCGTCCATCTGCAATGTGAATTAAGACTGAGCTTCAGTTCGCTCAATTGATAATTGTTTTTTGCCAGTTGAATTTAATTTAACATTTGACATCTTCGAGACATTTAGTTTTAGTTTAGTAAAGCTGAGGAATGGTCCCTTGTGGTTGGTTGTTTATGCTCATTGATAAATCTCTGTCCGCCTTGGGCTTCTTGCAGTTGCTGATGTACTCCTTTGGAAGGATAAAAGACAAAGTTTGGCTACCATTCTTATTTTGCTCGCGTTCTACTACAACTTCATTGCATCAGGATACACCATGGTCGCAACAATATCCAAACTTACCTTGTTGATAGCTGTTTTCCTTTATATTCACGCCAATCTTCCTGAAAAAATGTATGATTGATTTGTCTTATTCCTTTCCACTTCCCTCTTTTTCTTCAACTTAAGATGAAACGTAATGTGTTTCTTTTATAGAGTTTTGTGTTCACTTGACAAGGGAATAAGGTTACAGATGACGTTTCATGCCTCATTTTGGGTATAAGGCTTGGTTGTTTGTTGTTGTTGTTGTTGACAAGGGAAGAAGGGTGAGATTGTTTCTAGTCAGTTCACATAGTCACATGATTATTAGGTTAGCAGAAATATTGATTATAGATTCGGTGTTAAATCTTTTGTTAAGCAAGTGCTTTACTAACTTAGATGTCCACCAAAGGTCTAGTAGAAAATCCTTTATCAAAGATATAATCCAATACCAAAGGGAGTCTTCAGAACTGATATGTAAGATTCAAGAGCATTTGATATTATGTCCAGCTTCTGTGTTACTCGATTCTGTCAGGCCTTTAAGTGCTATTTCTTGCCTCCTGCTTTAGGTAGTCTCTTGTTAGTTGTTATTGTTAAGAAAACAACAGTGAGGCTGAATCCCACATCCATTCTCTGAGGACTCCCAGCTTTCCTCCTATGTATACATGACTTTGTTCCAGTCAAGCATCGCCTCTCTCCTCCCAGTTTATGAATCTCTCTGTTATCTCTTCCGAGAAGATTGCAAGGGTTGCTGTATATAGTATGACATTATCGTATCAAACAAATTGGTTGAAAATGTTAACCGTGAGAGTAAATATTCTCTTAGTTGAGGGATTTAATATGTAAACTGTAAACATACTCATCACATTTGTTGTTGACATTTCTTACTTCTGAGATCCTTCTGTGCAGATTTGGATGTACTCTGGAGAAAGTTCCTGTGTCTGCTTTTCACTGCTCGGAGGAGAAGTCAAGAAGTGCTGCTCTTTCAGTCGTCACGCAGTGGAATACTGTAATAGGGGTTTTTAAATCTCTCTGCAGGGGCAATGACTGGATGTTATTTGTGAAGGTAATGAAAATTTTGCATCCTCAATGCTACAATCTGTTTTTTTTTAAAGAACTCAATGCTATATTCTGGTGATTTCTTCTTTTGGTACTGGTGACTTGGTGAGCTTATATTAAATTTCACTATGTTGACCTAATCTTGTTGAATCTTTTTTGTGAATAAGTAGATAAGCTGAAAAATTATTAAAATAAAAGGTATAGATGGAGAAGAAGTTTCTCACGCCATTGAATTTCATGGGGTATGAGCTTGTATATCTGGTTACATTTACGGCTATGGTTGTTGCCACTTTTGCAGACTGGTACACCTAATACAGTGGTCAGGTTACCTCAAAAAAACTTTTGTGATGTCATTACTACTGAGTGTTGTAGCCTAGATTTGATACCCTGCAGTGCTGTACTTGAGGATAACCCAGAAAATGCTGATTGTTTGATCATATCTGATGTCACTAGTTGGAACACCGCTAATCAGATTTGATGACCTAATATGGAACACTGAAACACAATCCATTCAGATGAAAAATCGCCTTAGCCAACAAGTCCTCAGCTACGCCCAAATGTGAGACGCCTTATTTCTGGGATGAAGTGTGAAATCCTCTAAAGACATACATAAACTCCTTTATTCCATGAAGTTGACTCCTCAATCTCTTAACTAAATAGGGGCGTTGCAAACACTTTAGAGGACTTCATGTTCTTGCCGTGCCCAACTGATAGGCACTCACGTTACCTGCTTAGGGTTTCACTGGACGGCTGGTCTAGACTGGTCCAAGCTACCGCCAGGTAGTCGTGGACCATTTGGTGTTTGAACAATCTTGTTATTGAGTTGATGAAATATTTCATAAATATATCAGAAGATCCTTGGTATTCCTGATGTGAGACAATGTCAATCCTGTAAGCAATGGACATTGATGGATACACTCTGTACCAGTCAAGTTCTGATCAGCCTCATAGTGTTGAGTGTCTAAATATAAGAGGATTCTATCACTGACATAGAAATTATTGTTCTGGTGAGCGATGGTTCTATCCGTGCGTAGCCTCTCTATGTGCCAATAGGGGTAAGGCTTGCGCGTGCATCCGACCCCCCTTACCCCGCCTTATGGCGGGAGCCTTTAAGGCACTGGGGTAAAGATGTTGAAAGATGAAAGATGTTGTGAGCGATGGTTCTAGTTGAGCAAAGACACTAGGTTTGTGTGGTATAGAGTACACTAGGGGTACTTCTAGACACGTATATTAATGCCTAATTGGTGTTACTGATGTGGAGATTCTCATATAGTGCCATTTCGATTTTGCAGTTAAATTGAAATTGAATCCACATTGAGAGTATTTTTCCTACATCATTCTCATTGCTTAATTGTTAACATGTTAATTTATCATTTGCTTTTATGTTGCTTGATTCAAATATTAACGAACACTTTGATGTACGAGCAAAGCTATACTAATTGGTTGTAAAATGGAACAGGTTGTTGTCGCTCTCGTAATTGTTGGCTTACTTGGAACCATATCTCTTCAACGATTGTACTTGGGAGGTGTGTTTCCTTCAATTGCCTCTCTCTATGCCTTCAAAATGCTCATATTATTCATAATGTAGTAAATTGCTATGGTCGGACTCTCATAACAGTTCTTATTTATACATTGTAGGAATCCTGTTCTTGTTCACGGGGTTCTACATTTATGATAAGAAAGAAGAAGATATTGACTACGTTATATCTAAATTCAGCAATTCGGGAAGCACATCGAAATCTGGTTCAGAAAAAAAAGATATGTAAACGGATTTGTGCAGTGAGGATTTCACTTGGTCGTGTTCACCTTATGGTGCTTTCTAAAATGACATCTGATCTTGTAGGCGTCAAGATGCTAGGCGCTTTGAACAGTTTCCCTTGCTCTTTGTGTAATACTTCAGGAAAGGCGAAGGAGCTTTGCTCCATTGATTTGAGTCACTATATCATGTACATTCATACTTTTTTGTAAAACTCTAATCCAATTTTGTTGTGGTGCTTTTCGTGTTTGACATGGCTAAACAGGTCCAAATAACGGTAAGGGTTATGTGTGTTCAGACTTCAGAATGAGAGGCAATACTTTTTGTTGAAATCTACCCACTTTAAGTAGATGAGTCGGAAAGGGTTGTGTAAAAGATGTTTGCTTCAGTTACTTGAGTTACGGGTGAAATAATGTAATGTTTCGTAATCTTATTTGCGTTAATTCCTTTCTTCATTGTTGGCAAAAGTTGATCACTTTAATCATGATTCAGACTACTACTCCGTCCGGTCGGATTTTACAAGGGGAATCCACACCCAATGTGAAGAAATGAAAGAAATCGAGGCAGTATTGCATTTTAGACTAATAATTAATTTTGATGGCCAATGCAACTGGAAATTTTTTTACGGTTTTTTTTTTTTGTTTTGTTTTGTTTTCTTGAAGATACTATGACAATATGAAACTACTCAAAAAAGCCTTAATTGAATCACAATTGGTGTCGCATTGTAATAATCGCTCTATTATGAGACTGTCTCAACCATAGAAACTATTTGAAATGTAACCTCCACATAGAAACTATTTGAGTATCTTATTGAAAGTTATACAATGCTTATACAAGTCAAAGGTAACACAAATGGAAGTCTCATAATAATGAACAATGGTTGACACAATGGTCGACAAGGTTCACTAGAACTTCGGCTAGGATGCTCCCGCCTTACCATCATTGTGTAGTCGTATTTACTCTATTTCTGCACTCATGCATTTATGTGTAAATAATTTATGGAAATAGAGCGAATATAACCTTAATTCTTTCAGACGGTATTGCAACTGGTTTTGATCAATACAAGTACCAATTTAGTCTCATACACAATTTCAGTAAGGGATGGAGGGTCTGCAGGAAAGTTGCCGAAAAACTAGGTGATGCAATGGGCTCATGTAAGAGATATCATGAAACAAGAACGTAAATTTTAACACTACATAACCAAATAGATAACGAGTTTTGCCCCAAACTAAAAGCCCAAGACACCGAGATCTGTTACCCAGCTTTGTAAAGAGACCAGGTAACAAAGCAAACTGAAAGACACGAGGCTGGGGCACTATTAACCCTTATCCAACACCATGATGAAGCATCAGGTTATAAACTCCAGCGCGAGCATTCAAACACGTCATTTTAACTAAGTGCTCAGTGCTAGCAGTTTGGGTGAAAGGACTAGTTGGGACTTGCTACAAGAGGGACACAACAACTCCGGGCAAAGAGTTCCATAACCAAAACAGAATTTTGATGTCTGATAAATATCAGATAACTTAATACACCGAACAGGAACATCATTCCTTGAATTACCAAACTCTATCCAAAATTCTTTCAAAATCTCCACTACTAGCAACAAACTAGACAGTAACCCAAACCACAAACGGATTCTGCTAAGAAATAACCTATTGCATTCTCCTGATAAGTTCATTGATGAAGTTTTCCCTGTTTCCAGCATCACCACCCTCGACAAAGTGGTTCCTCTTCTTCTTCAGACCACCCGATGGAGCTGAGAGCTGGAATGGCCAGAGGAAGTTGTTGGCCTCCTTGAAGTGGGGTCCCACAGTGATGATCTCGTGGATCAAGTCTTCCATGCAGATGATGTCGTACTTGCCAAGAACCTATAAAGCCAAAAGGAAAAGTAAGTAATGAACTCCAGTTGGTGATTGTGAAGTGCAATTTGCAGCAAGGGTCCTAAATGGAGCCGCAAGAAAATTTTAAACCAAAGGCAGCATTAGGATCAAGCCTTTCAACACCTTTCATAATCCATATGGAAATCAACATATAATTCATCACCGAATACAAAATCAAAGTTGTTGGCGTTGGAACACTGTCTCGGCTGGTCATTTTCATACTACTAATTTATTTCAAAGGCAGAAATACAATGCATATAGAGACATAGGAAAGGTAATACACTGGAAGACGGGACTCGATACACCAATAATGCTTATGCTTTTCACTATTTTAACTTCTTTAATTTGGCTGGTTGTTGTAGGAGGGTCCAAAATTGAAGACGTACAAGCTTATGATGTTGATGGAGAACACCATGAATAAAGTTATACTGTGCATTGGATATACTCCATTAAATTACACTAAGCTAACTGTCAGTTTCGGACATTAAATAGTGAAAGAAATGGCTCACTACAAAAAATCGCACTACATTTTCAAGAAAAAGAAAGTGAACTAAAAGCTATGAGAAATACCAGACCCCAAAATACACACAGCATCACTCAGGTATATGCCAGAAAAGAAGAAGGGTATATGTACGTTACTTGGGTGTACAAGAAAAAATCAATTTTCAAACATAAACATTCATTACTCTCAGGCTGCAGGACATTAAAAAGTTACCTTCTCAACTATGGCATTGTCAGTCAAAGGAATTCTCTGCTTGTCAACCTTGCCAAATCCCCTTTTGTAAATCAGCTCCCTTACACTCTTAAGGTTAGGGTACCTACATATAACAACGGAACACTGTCAAGAGAACGAACATTCACAGCCAATGTAAATTTCCTGTACAAAAAAAGATTGGGTAAGATGATTACCCAAAAGTGACATAGGGTTCAACCCTGTGCAACATGTTGAGGGTAGCTTTGTTGACCTTGAGGAAGACACCATTGAAGATCTGCATGGAAGAACCGTGTAATTTCAGAGCAATACTAACTATTAAGAATCAAGAAAGCTAGCAACATAAGAGGATGAGAATTTGTGAATAGGTTATGATGCACTTAAACTTGTGAAAAAGAGAGTGATGTTTCCGATCTAATGGGTTAGAAACAACACCTGTCTTAAACGAAGGAGTTGCATGATCTTCTTAGTCTTGGGGTGCATAGCATTGATACTGAGCACAAAACAAACATCATCAGAAAGTATCAGAGTTGGCCCATAACAATGCAAATCAGCAAAACAGACAGCATATTAAAATCAACACAAGACCTACCCACGGATACGGATGATGAAAAGGAGCTTAGCCTCTGGCTCGACATAGAAGCCACCCTTCAACTTAGCTTCCCTCCTCAAACTGATTGACAACTTCTCCTGAAACACCAAACAAATTATTAGGAGCTAAACGCATACTCATTCCACAAATTGACACCAAAATATTGAAGAAAACAAACCTCTTCAGCATACTCCTTGGAATACTGCTGGGCTCTCTTGTAGTACAGCTTCCTGTTTTCACGAAACTTCTGTTTCTGGGCTTCAACAGCGGTCTTGTGAGCTAAGGCCCATTCTTCATCCCTCTTTTGCTTCTTGAGCACTGACTCGGGAACAACAATAGCCTTGTTTGCCACCTCAACCATTTCTGAGCACCGTTAACACATCATTAGTATGGCAACAAATACACCAAACCCACCCACTAAAATATGAGTTATCCTACCAAATAATTTAATCCCATCATACAGTAGTAACTCCATTTATGCATCAGATTGAGACTAAGCGAATTATATAACAAACTAGAAGGCAAAAACAAAAAAAGCCACGAAATTTAACACCCGAATTTTAACTAATAGGATGAAACCTGAAAATAATACCGAGGAGATGTTAGAAACGCCATTGCAAAAACATACAGACTACCTATTTCCTACAATTCATCAACATCCAATCCCTAAACCCGAAAGGCCTTAACACATACAACAACAACGCTCCATAAACCCAAAGCCAAAAATCACATCATACATTGTTACGACTTACGACAAACTCAACGTTTACATCGACATGCGGCGATACTAATTAGCTACACGATTTAACACATCAATTTGAACGATTAAGATAAACCCAAGTAAATTCTATTGAAGGGCTAATAGAAACTCCAATGCATAAACATACAGACTAATAATTCCTACGATTCATCAACAACCCATCACTAAACCCTAAACATATCAACTAGAACAAAATCAAAACCTAAGAAATATAATCGCAAAACTCCATAAAACATCAAAACTATATAACAATCCCAGCATTTATACAGTGGCTAATAATCATCAGAAATCACAGAAATAACCTGTTAATTTAACATAAACATTCAAACAACTAATATTCCATCATTCTAAGATTAACCCATCATAGTAAAATCATCAAAAAAGAACACAGATCACCAAAATAACAAGAAAGATTCCAACTTTCAAACAAATAAAGTCATTCCAATAACATTTCATTCAAAAAAACAAACTAACCAGAATTTATAACAAACCCAGATGAGATTAACATGAAGAACAAGATTGAAAATAAACGAAAAAGTTAGGAGAGAGATTAAAGAGACGAACTTGGGTAATGTGTGTGTGTGACGGGTCCTGATTAGCGTAGGAGAGAGAGAGAGAGGAGGCGCAAAGATGATACACAGAGTGATAAAAGAGGGGAGGCAGAAATGAAGTGTTGCTAGGGTTTTGTAATGTGGTTTTTAGTCTAGGGCTTTTTATACTTTCGACGGCCCTGATCGCTTCATCTTTATCACGGTTGATCCAACGCCTTCAAGGTTACGTTTTAAAAGGGTAATTTCGTCATTTCACATTTCTTGTTTCCCTTTATTTTTCCTTTGTTTTTTGTTTGTTTTTTTTGCCTAGTATTATGAAATAGAATCGAGAGAGAACTTTTTTTTTTTAAATAATGCTTTAAATTAAAATAATTCAAGTTTTGGGTGTTAAACGAAAGTATTTATGCAGAATGGGTTCACATGGGATCGGGTACTCCCGAACAAAATTTGTACCAAAACCGATGTGGTGCGTGACGGTTATGGCCATAACCGCTCAGTTTTCTGACGGTCTTGATGGGTTCATTTTGCGTCAAAATTGTAAGATTGACCAAAATCGCCCCAATTCTCAGCGGTTTTTGGTCCACAACCGCCCAAAATCTCAGCGGTTTTGGTTCATAACCGCCCCACTTCTTAGCGGTTATAAGTGAAATTGTCACGCACCGTGACGGTTTTGGTTTGTTTAAAAAAAAAACTGAAGTTAGCTCTTGGAATGTCGATCCTACATGGACCCATTGTGCGTAAATAGTTTGATTGCGCACCCAAATATTGAATTAAATTATTTTAGATCATTATTTAAAAATATCTTTCGGGGAATTTGCCAAACACCAGGCTTGAAGAACGACCTTGAGAGGCAGGCCCGAGAAGCCAAATTGTGAGCCAACACATTGTCGGATCTACGAATCCCAGCGAAACTGCAACAAGAGACTTTCGCAAATAAATAGAGAATCAGCCACAGGGACTCGAATCTCCCAACAAGGGGGGGCACCTTCTTAAGCAAAAGCATTAATAACATGAAGATTATCCCCTTCAAAGACAACATTATCCAAATGCTTATTCAACGCCGCAGAAATTGCATGACAAGCTGCGAACGCTTCGGCCAATAGCGGGGAAAAAGAATGAAGATAAAGAGCACCAGCATCCACCACACATTCCGGTCGAATCTCGTTCCACCCACGCAACAACGCAAAAGGCCTGACGAACATCAGCATCGAAATTTATTTTGTGAAAACCAAAAGAAGGGGGGCACCAAAAAGGGCTACCACAGGCATAGGGAGAACTAAAGAAGTACCCACAGTCTTAATTAGAGCCCAAAACAAGGAGTCAGACTTGTGTTTCAGGCTGTCAAAATCAACAACCTTACAACCCCATCAGAAAAGGCGAAGCTGGTTGCGAGTAAGCCAAAGAAGATCTATAACATATGCAGAGAACATAGTGAATTTTAGAAGACCATCGCCTATATAGCTTCGATCAATCTAGAATCACCCAAAAGAAACGAAACCCAATCTTGGATACTAGAGAACCCAAAACATTCGATTCTCAAATTCCATTCCAGCCAATTGAAACCAAAGCTATCGGGCAACAACACACTTACAGAAAAGATGAAGGCTCGATTCCAGAAATGACTTGCATAAGAAACAACTTGAATTGTCAATATGAGAAAGACAGCCTAACCTGACCTTCGTAGGGAGAAGATCACTGAAGATGCGCCATAAAAACATTCTTTGTCGTTCAGTCAAAGTAGCAGAACAAATTTTCTTTTAGGTATCGTCTTAGGGCGAAGACGCCAACTTATCAAGCTGGCTAGAGAAATAGGCAGATTTGACCGAAAACTTGCCTTTGGAATCCTTTGTCCAAAAATTATGGTCAGGAGAAGTAGCAATGGAAACCTGGATTTTCGAAATTTCAAGCACTAAAGCTTCATCAAATACATCCCTGAGCTTAGGAAGGTCCTAACTGTGAGAATTCTGGAGAAAGATATCAGCAACCTTCAAGGGAATAACGACACCCTCGGGGCTAGGTTTAGGCTTGAAGTCTGCCAACCAAGGAATCCAAGGATCTTTCCACACATCAATAGAAAAACCATCCCCAACAGCAAAAGAACCGCATTTACAAAGAAATCCCTTTCCAAGTGGTCGAATCCTGAGAGGAACACGTAGCATCGAGCATTGAAGCTCTACGAAGATATCTGTGTATCATGATAGAGACCCAAGGTCTCTGCTGATTAGAAAGAACAAACCACCCCAACTTAGAGATAAGGTTTCTATTGACGTCCTGAAAACCCAAACCTCCCAGAAGTTTTGGTCTACAAAGAGAATCCCACGAGGAAAGAGCTAGGAATTCTCTTTTATTCTCCTTGGCACCCCACCAAAACCTCCTAACTAACCCATCCAATTTATCACACACAGCTATCGGAAGCAGGTTAACACAGTTTTGAGGGATGACGTGGAGAACGAAGCGAATAAGAGTAGCCCTACCAGCCCATGTAAGGACACGTGCCCGGCAACCACAAAGCCTACTAGAAATCCCGTCAACAACGGAATCAAACGGATTTAGAATTTTTAGTTTTTTACCTCTCACGACAAGTTTATGAACCAAGATAAGTAATGAAATTGGCAGAGTACCCAAAACCCAAATTACCACCAAGATCCGAAATACCAGCAACAAACAAGTTAGAAGAGCCAAAAACAGAATATTTCTGTGAGTTTACTTTCTGACCGTTCGTAAACACATAGGCAATCCTTCAATACTTCAACTTCTCTCGAATTGCCTTTACAAAAAAGCATGAGATCGTCTGCGAACATAAGATGAGACACGAAAGGACAAGATCGGAATGACTAACTTGAACTCCGTGAACCTGACCCTTAGGCTCTTTCTTTAGGAGAAGCCTAGATAAGACCTCGGTGCATGATATGTCGTGTGCGTTATGATGTAATTACAGGAATTTATCTCATTTTGGGTGCGTTTGGGCACGAAATTGTAATATTTTAGCCTAATTTAGTATTTTCATACTTTAGTTATAAATTGTAATAATTAGGCTAACTTTAGACTTAGTGAATATTCCATACTATTTTGAGATTGAGATTTGTGTTCCAATCCCGAGGCAAGAAATGCGGGAAAGTATCCAGCATTCGGATCAAGGCAAAGTTGAAGATCCCGGTGAAGAACATCTCGAGCAGGCATATTCTTGACTCGAGAAACTTTGGGCCGAGTCGATAATCCATTGTCGAGAAGTATATTTTGACGGGTAGAATCTCGAGTCAGGAAACCTCTATCTCGACTCGAGGAAACCTGTCTCGACTCCAGCCATTTTGTCTCGAGTCGAGAATACTTTCTCTCGGGTAGTATTTATTTTTAGCATTCTCGACTCGTGATAGTTTTCCCGAGACGAGACAGTCATTTCTGGATATTTTCGGTAGTTTTATTTTGTTTTTCTATTATTTCTATTTTAGTTTTGTATAAATAGAGGAGGAGAGAGAAAGCATCTCATTATCCTATTTTGTTTCATTTTACTCCACTCCTTCCCAATGTTTTAAAAACCGGACCGGACATCGAACCGGTAGCCTCGGGGGTTCAATGGGTCAAGGGGTTCGGCCGGTTCAACCGGATCAAAAAATTGGATGACGTCGTAATAATAAAAATATTAAATAATTAAATATATTGGTAAAAAAATATTAAAATATATACAAAAATGGCTCAAACCGGTCAAAACCGGGTTGAACCGGCCGGTTTTGTCCGGTTCTAGTAGTTTAACCGGGGTTTTGTTCCGGTTTTGAACGGGTTTGACCACCCCCGGTTTTCTAAGCCAATTGGACCGGACCACCGGCCGGTTCCCGGTTGAACCGACCGGTCCGGTCCGGTTTTTAAAACACTGCTCCTTCCGTAAGCTTCCCCCCAAACTCTCCTCATCTTTTGTATTATTGAGAGCTAATCTCCAAACTTAGTGAAGCACTAATCTTTAGATTATTAATGTAAGTTATCGTTTTCTTTCCTTTACCTACTTGATTGGTTGTTATTCCTTGCGTTTATTTATAATCTAATCTCGTTTTATCTAGGTCGCTACTAGATTTAGTTTGGTTTGATTATTACCTTGCTTGGATAATTTGGTGGTATTCGATTATCTAGATTTGTGAACCAACCTTTGTTTATTAATGCGTGGTCGCGGTTTTTGGACTTGGGAGGAATTAACACGATAATTGAAGGTTAGGATTAGTTAATGCGCAGTTGCGTTAGTTACTAAACTTGTTATTCTTAATCGATATTAGTTTGTTGTTATTGCTACCACTAGGTTGAACCGAAAACGATCGTTTAGGTTATCTAGAGTGATTAGGGTGAATTTAGAGCGGTCGCTTAAATTCACTAATCTTAAGAACTAATAGAACTACGTTCGCGATTAAACAATCAAAGTGAAGGAATAATTTGATTTCTTGCGGAAATAACTTGTTAGTGATAATAGTTGCGGATCAAAGACTTGTCCCTAATTATAAATCACCTTTTATTTACTTGTTTTATGCTTGTTACTTTGTTACCAAATCAAATCGAAACCCCCCTTAGCGACGTTACTTTGTACATAAACACCGTTAGAATTAATCCTAGTTTCTCGTGGATACGATCCCGATTTCCCTACGTTAGTTAGATAGAAGGGTTATTTGGTGGATATCGCGACAATATCTTTGCACCAATGCACAATATAACGAGATAAGGGCTTAATGGGTCCCCTTGCCGAATTCCACGAGAAGGCCGAAGAAAACCGCAAGGAGAGCCATTGATAAGAATGGATAAATGGACACTAGAAATACATTGGCCAATCAAATGCACCCATTTGGCACTGAACCAAACTTTTCAAGAACTTTTAGAATAAAAGGCAATTCAATTCGATCGAAAGCATTCAGCATGTCCACTTTCAGATTAAGAATACCCCCATCTCAGGGGCGAATCCGGGAAAAAAATGACGGGGGTGGCGAAATTTAAACCAACAAAAACTAACATATTAAATTGTTGAAGTAAATATTACATACAAGTTCACTACTTGCGGACACAGATTCAAACTCTATTACAATCTCTTTGTTACAAACATTAGCGAACAAGTCTCGCTCTATAAAAGTAACTAAATTACCATTCAACAATTGATCACCCATGCTACTACGATTTTTACTTTTGACAAAAGTCCCAAATTAACATCTCCAATTCCCAATGACATCAACATGTAAATAGTAAATCGTCACTAGTTAATGGACTCATAATTGGTTTACAAGGTCTTGGATTAAATGTACCTTGTCCTTGAACCTCATCTTTTTCATTGTTTACTGACGGAGAAGATTGACGTTCAGTAGCTCAAGTTTAAGGTTGGGTTAAATTTTCTTGGCTCTCTTGATGTGATTTTTTTGGGGAAAAACTTTCTATGGATCTTTCTTCTTCATTTCTGAAGTATATATAATTGTCTTAATCTACCAAATCTACTCAATTGTAAAAACCCAATACCCAATTAACATCCCAATTCCCCAAAGTCAATCATAATAATTTCAACTAATTCCTAATTTTAATTCAATGTTTCAACTTTCAAACACATATTCTAAATTCAATCTATACGATTATAAATACTACACTACAAGTCTACAATGTCTAAAAATTTACACACTACAAATCTACAAATACATTTCAAATTCCAAACCCTAAATAAATAAATAGATTGAACAAAAAATTGAAAAATAACTAGAAATATAAAGACAGGACTGACCTAACCTCGCGGCGGCCGACTGGCTGGGCTCCGTCCGTCGGCGTCCAGTCTCGTGCAACGTGCGCTTGTGGCCTTGTGCTTCTGACACGACTCAATTTAGAGTGAGTTTTGTGATGTTTTATTTGAGTTTTCACTTCATTTTCGGACAAGTAGTGTGCATTATTCTACTTATCATGTTTTGCGAGCTTAATAGAAGAATATGCAAGTTTTGATGCCTAAATACAAGCTCGGGGATTAATGACGTGCGCTATGAAGATCCCGAGGATGCTAGAGTTCCGAGAAGATGAAAACCCAACAAGTTGGAGTTTTGGGAGAAGGCCGTGGATCAGAAAAGCTTCCGACGACTCGTCTAGGAAGTGAGATGAGTCGTCGGAAGGAAGAAATCGGGCAGAATACACTTAAGACGACTCGCCCTTGTTTCAGACAAGTCGTCATGAAGTCAGACGACTCGTCCCAGGTGCAGACGAGTCGTCCCGTTGCTGTGTCAGCGTATTTTCGGATTTCGTTAATTCGTTTTGTAATCTTTTAGTATAAATACCCAGACTTCGTTTATTATTCATCATTCAATATTCAAGACCTAAAGTTGTATTATTTCAAGACTATGCAAGGCTAAAGACTTTAGTCTCGTATTTGATTAATTGAAGCTACAAATTTATCCGGATAATTGTGAGTCTTATCTATTTCAATTATTGTTGAGTATTATCATTCTCTCTATTTCGATTGCTATTGATTGATTTATCGTTAATTAGCTGTACAACTAATTAACCCTAGGTTAAGTCATATTGCTAGAATCATTAACCAAATGACTAATTGTTTGTTTAATTGATTCACTAGTAGAAACTAAATCTTAATTCCGTGCTGATCATAGATCTAAGATTTAGGAGAGAATTGGTTTATTGATTGAAGATCGAAACCGCGTGTGTCTAGATCTTAGCTATCCGAATTGTTATCGTTCTATTGCTTATTGCTATCGTTGAATTCAACTTAGGCGCGCGTCTTTGTTATTCATCGATTAGGGCTAGTTGGTAGGGCTGATCTCTCTTGCTAGCTATTAATTAGGAACGATTGGAAACTCCGTTTTCACGATTAGGTGCTCAACATAATTGATCTAAGTGAGGACAATGATCAATTGGATGAACTGTAGTGAATATTAATCGTCCTTGACTTTTTCCTTAATTGAACTGCAATTTACTTCTTTCCGCTTGATTACTTGATCTTTACAACTCAAAACCCCCCATTTAGTTACGTTTGCAATCTTAGACAATCACCGTTATCTTTGGATTCGACACCTACTACGCGTTAGATTTGTGTGTTAATTTATATTTGTAGGCATACGACTTTATCATGTCAAATTTTGGCGTCGGTTCCGGGGAACGGTTCAATTTGTTTTTGTGTGTTTTTGTTTGTGTTTGTGTGTGTGTGGCGGACCCTTTCTGGTCCACACTCGTGCTACTAATAAGCCTCTTGTCCCTTTTGATTCAGAAATAGAAAGGATTTTGCGAGCTACGAGAAAAGCATTCAGGGAATTACCGTTTCCCCATCCAGAGTGTGACTCCGAAACTAATAAATAAAGTTGCAGCTATGAGTATCAGAACACTTAAAGCCCCGAATCTCGTCAAGCAGCCATCATGTATCAAATTGACATGAAGCTCGGGACGGGTCGTCCTAGGCCAAGACGAGTCGTCTGAAGGCTCAAGACGAGTCGTCCGAGCTTCAGATGAGTCGTCCCAGGCGCCGAGGTTTCCTATTCGCTCCGATATTGTGGTGGAGACGGAACTCACCCATAATTCTTCTGGGGGGAGATAGATACTCATGTGACACCTGATCTTCCTACATACAAGCCAGTTGCTCCGTTTCCTGATGCATTGAAGGATACACGCAAGTATGAGAGTAACAAGGAGATGTACGAGATATTCAATCGTTGTATGGTAAAGATCTCGTTGCTTAAGCTTTGTCAGTTATTTCCAAAGTCGGGAAAGGTCTACAAGGATTTGACCAAGGTTCAAAAGAGCTACAAGCTGAAGGGTAAGCAACGAGTTCAGGTAAGTGAACAAGTTTCCGCTGTTTTTCAACGTAAGATGCCTGTCAAGTATGGTGATCCATGTATGTTTACGATCCCCGTTACTTTAGGTGAGTCTAGATTTGATGGAGCCATGTTAGACTTAGGTGCGTCAATTAATGTGTTGCCTTATTCTGCATATAGTCGTTAAAACTTGGTCCATTAATGGAAACTGATGTGGTTGTGCAGCTAACTGATAGATCGTTTGTCTACCCTAAGGGTCTAGTTGAAGATGTGTTTGTTTTGGTTGATAGTTTGATCTTTCCTGCTGATTTCTATGTTTTGGATATGGATCATGATAAGGACAGTGCACCAATCTTATTGGGTAGACCGTTTTTGAAAACGGCTAGGACGAAGATAGATGTGTTTAGTGGGTCACTAACTATGAAATTTGATGGTCACATAGTTAAGTACAACTTGAATGATACTCTGAAATACCCATCTGTGTAACACTACGGAATATGGAAAGTGGTTTATGGAGTTGGTTTGTCCCACATTGGGAAACTAAACCTCATATGATCAGTTTATAATAGATTCCTACCATAATACTACCAACAATGCCTTCACCTTTTAGAGCCCACGAGAGGATATTCGGGCCTAATGGGTGACTTCCCATCTTATTGGGTTGTGTTGCGACGGACGGTGGATCGGGCTGTTGCAAATGGTATCAGAGCAACCCTGCGACCGCGTGCTGGGTGCTGGGGCGAGGCTCAGACCAGCCGTCTAGAGGGGAAGATCTCTGAATCATATCAAATCATTTTATTTTTGGAGATAATTTAGGAAGTAATATATATAAGCGCAATATATTAGGAAGTAACACATCTTGGGTTTGTTTCGTGTCAACGGGTGGGGTCAGAGTTTTAAAAAAAAGTGTGTTAAATAGTAGTCGGGGTCAACATGAATTACAGTTCACAAAAACGCGACCCGAAAATAGCGGGTCACGGGTCATAAATTATAATTCGTATATAAACATAAAGTACTGAAATAAATTCGCTATATTTATTAATTTTTTTCATTGAATCAAACATAACTTCTCTAAGTTGATACCAAATCAAACACGTCTTTTTTCTTCTTAATTATAGAAAAACTGCCAACGGGCCATCCCCAAGTTTAGCCTAAAAGAATATCGGTCAAAACTGGTTCGAGTTATCAGTGGCCAGAACTTGATGAGTATAAAAATGGGCTATTAACCTTGAACAACGGGTCACATCTGGTCGTTTAAGTTTTTTACAGTCCTACTATTTTGCGATAATTGTAGGTAATAAAATAGAGTTATAACCAAGTTTATATAACAACCCGTGTAATTTTGCACGGGCCATTAAACTAGTGAGCTTTAGTTTCCCAATGTGGGACAAACCAACACCATAAACCACTTTCCATATTCCGTAGTGTTACAAACTCCCCCACAAAAAGAACGCGACGTCCCCGTCGCGCCTCGACCATTCCATACCAACATCAACACAGGTCCAAATCTTAAATCCTTTATATATAACTTTGTCAATAAAAGTATCAAGAAAATCAGTTGCTCTAGTGGTTGAAGTGTTAAAATTGTAACTCTAAGGTTACAGGTTCAAACCTTCTCAAACTCATTTTGTATGAACACATACAATAATGAGGTGTGATATCATTAAATGAGTGCTGATGTCATCGATGACATCATTGCTGACGTGGATAGCCTAATGGGGTGGCTAATGGTTAAATTAATATATGATCAGTTTATAATAGAATACTACCAACAAAGCCTTCACCTTTTAGAGCCCACGAGAGGATATTCGGGCCTAATGAATTGTTATGTTTTGTTATGTGTTGTTTGGTTGTGATTTGAGTCTGTTAATTTATTTTGCGCTTCGAGGACGAAGCGTTTTCTTAAAGGGGGAAGGATGTAATATCCCGAAATTTCAAATTAATATTTTAGATCTATTAATTAGATTATTGTAATGAAAAATATTTTAATCATTAATTGTGGGTCGTTTTCCTAAATGAGTTCGAGAATGAGTTTTAGAATCGGATATCTATTTGGGTCGTTCTATTTTCATTTGGATCGTTCCTAACTACAATAAACTACACTAGCCCACACCAAATTGGCCCAAACCCAAAGTCAAACCCAAAGGGAAAAAGAAAAGAAATCAGATTTTAAAAAGGAAAAAAAAAATAGAAAAAAAAAAACAATAAACCCTCTCTTTCTCTCTCCTCAACCACGACAAACCCCCCTCTTCCCCTTAATTTTTCTTTTTCCTTCTTCTTTCCCCTGTTCTCCCTCTATTCTTCGTTCTCCTTCACGCCGCTCGTGCACGCCGTTGCCCATCTCCGCCCAGATCGCCGTCGTTTTATCTTCTCCGACCACCTTACCACCTCCTCTCCCTCCTTCTGCTGCCGTCGTAACGCCTCCACCACCCCCCTTCTTCCCCTGTTTTCGTCTTCCTTACTAAACATGGATTTCAATTCGTTTTTCATGTTTTAAATTGTGTTAAATTGATTCTAATAGATGTTATGATTAGTGGGTAATCTATTAGGGTTAGTTTTATGCACAAAGATTTGAGTTTGATGTTGATTTTTGGATTAATTATCACTAATTACGAAATTGGGGTCAATTAGCTTAAGTATTCGTTTTGTCTCAATTAATCTCGAAAATTATAGTATGAGGATGATTATAATCTGTTAATTTTAATTGAGGAATTAAAGCTAGAATTGTTCATCTTTTGTATAAATTGTTGCTAGTCTTAATGATGAAATTTAGTTTTAATTTGTTTCAATTAGATCAATTATATCACTAATTAGGTTTTTATGAAATATGGATGTTTATAAATTTATTTTCTGATTTTACTAATTTATTTTATTATTTTTGGATTTATGGGGTTTTATGTATTAAAATATTATATTTGGTAATCAAAACATAATATAAATTGGTATAAAATTTCTAATTAAATTATAATAATTAGGGGTTGATTTTCTATGAGCTATATTCTGTTTTAAAACTAATTTTAGGCCTTTAGGAATTTTTATAATAATTTGGATGTTATTTGAGTTATATTGGATGATTAATGAAATAGAATTACAACTATTGGAAAATTGGTAATTGTTATTTGAATATGGTATTATCATAATCATACATTGCATATAGGATCATACATACTAACACATAGACATGTAGTTGGTTGGTTGATTGATAAGATTAAGTATTAATTTGGGAATGTCGTTTGTATAATTGTAGAGCCTGAGTTCGTAGACGAGGAGTATTAGTGATTGTTGTGCTATTGAGTTTTTCGTTTGCTTAAAAAGGTAAGCTAGCATGCTCAACCTTTCTTAAACTTGTAGAAACATTTCAAACTTATGTGCTAGATGTGAATGGTGTGATTGAATGAGAACGTAGTATCATGATAGGTGGAGAACGATTCAATTTATATAATTTTATTATCATGATTGGTTGTAATTATTGTATTGATATTGGTATATGGTTTGGCTTGTGATATAAATGTGATTTTGAAAAGTAAGGTTGAATGTATATTGAATTGGTTGATTTGGTTTGGTTTGTGGGCGCATAGTCATTTATATTATGATGTTGGTTTGATATCGTTTTATATGATTTGTGATCATCAACTCTCTCAATGAGATACTGGTTACTTAAACGGAGCAAAAGAACTCCTAATTATTTATTCGAGCCAAAAGAGCTCCTATTTATTCGTTTGAATCAAAAGAACTCCTATTCATTAGATTGAGTCGTATCGACTCCTATTTATTACCCCACCACATCGGTATTTAAGAGGGTTAGACTCTAGTCTACTCTACTTGGGTTAAAAACACCCAGTAGGGTGTGTGCACACTTAAGGTCTAGTTGTCTTGGATTATGGATTATGGATTATGGTTGATAGGATGAATTGGTAAAAGATTCGGTTCATTACTAAATAATAAGGATTAGGGATTATGGATTGTGGATTATGAATTCTGACTTACGACTTCTTATTTATTGTTAATCTCTGATTGGTTGAGTTATAGATTGTGGATTATGGATTATGACTAATCTATACTACTACTTTAATAGGCTAACTTCAACGCCTATGTGGCACTTGATGAAGGTGTTCACAGGGGAAAAAAAGCCACATCATCGCTTATGTGTCGCCATTAAGTTAGCTCTTTTAATTTTTTATTTCTTTTAATTTTTTGTATTAAATTGTGGGCAATTGTATGGACATGTATTCAATGAAAATATTAATTGATGTATTAAAGTTTAGGCAATTGTGTCTCTTGGCTCTTGGTTTGCCAATTGCATCGGTAACGTCTTAATTTGAAGTTGTATATAAAGAGAGAAACTTAGGTAAGGGAAATAATATATACTCCCTCCACTTTTTTGGTTTATGTTGTATTCAAACACAGTAGTCTACATATGTCTTAGTACCTATATTAGTTGTATGTATCTATCGTAGTGTTACTTTTTAAAGTATACAAGTATGTTTTACTATCAATTTATGATCGATGGCAATTTGTTATTGTTATTCCAAATAGTTATTGTACTTAAACTGTTATAATGAAATACTATAGTTTTCGTAATGTATATTTTCGATTTTGTGATTCACAAGTTCATTTTGATGTTTATCTTTGGTTTTCGATTTTCAACATTGTAAAAATTCAACATATCAAGGACAAACAATAAAACTTCCGCTCAAGGCATTCTTTAAAAAACATATATAGATCACAATATTTGGTTTGGGATTTATAATACTATGCGAACAAAAAAAAAAGATTTTAAATTTTATATACTCAACTCAATTCTCCAAATCAATCAAAATTTATCCCGTGATTTCAATAAAATTTTCAATAGGTCTTTAATTGTCCTTCTAATATAAGTTATTAGCATTAAGATATGTGGTTACTTGGAAAGCATTTTATTAAATAATGATATTAACTATTAAGATACCGTCTTTTAACTATTGGTTTATAAATTAGTTGTAGTAGTTTGATATACCTATATTGTATTCTAATTAGTATCATGGGGAATATGATCGTCGTGGTTATGAGCGAAATATACAATTTTTGGTTAATCATGTACATTTTGGATTTTGAATTTAATGAGTATATTGTACTTTTAATTTTTTTGGTATTATGTTTTCAATATCGTACGAACCTCTAAACGTTTAATTTCAATTTTTACAAATTCATCCAACAAAAATCTTTATCATGTAGTTTAAAATGATTTAAAGTCTAAATTTTCTAAATTTTTATCAAGGAAATAATTTTTCATTTTTAAATAGGTTATTCGTTTAAAATGAAACGAAAATAGGACCCGTGATTTCACGGGCACACAAGCTAGTAACTTCTTACTCGTGATCATATTAATGTTCGATACGTGTTGTTAAATGTTTCTTATACAAATGATAAATGATGGATTGAATGATAGAATGTGGAATATGAATTTGGATTGATGGTTTGGAATTGTTATTGGATGATTCTATGTTATTATGTCTTAAGTGTGTTTTCAAAAATAAAACTAAAAACGTTTTCAAAATCCAGGTAAGGTAAGGGTTTTGGGTTTTAAACATGTTGAGGTGTTAGCTTACTCAATTTTCTGACTTTTTCAATTGTGGTTTTTTCTGCTTTAAATCCACCACAGGTTTGGAATGATTTATGCATGCGGGAGCGACAACTCATTAGACAGTAGATGGATTTAATAAATTAGACTTTCGTTTATTAGACAATCAATTGATCTTAGACTATTTCATATTTCTATTTCATACTTTGGATTATTGTAATTTTAAGTATTGGATGTAATAGACTATTTTAGATCATTAGACTTCTATACTGTGGCTTTTGAAATCTCCTTGCATTCGGGTCTTTGACTCGAGTGCGGAGTGACACCTCTGAATTTCGTTATTTGTGTTTTGGTACTCAATAAAATGTTTTTAAAAATGAAAGGAAATTTGGGGGTGTTACAATTTGACCATCAATTTTTGGGTTCTTTGAATATGTTGGATGGTGTTGTGCAAGGTGTTTTTGATGCGCATGCTGGTGCTGATAATTTGATCAATGCTCAAAATCAGGGCCGTAGCGTTTATTTAGGAGGCCCTGGACAAAATACGTTAAAAGGTCAAATATGGGGCCCTAAAATATTAACGGATATATATTAATAGCCCCCTATGTGTTCGAGATGTCAAATTACACATAATTTTAAGCACAAAGAGATGATTTGAATTAGCAAATCGCATAATCTAGTGGAAAAGAAGAAGAATAAAGATTTAAGAAAAAAAAACAAAATCAAGAAACTGCTAAAGCCTCTCAAAAAAAGAAAAAATGAAAAAAGAGAAAGTGGGTTAGAGGGATTCGAACCCCAGTCATCTAGCTCATTTTTCTGCATACTTTGCCATTAGTCTGTGCAATTTGTATTGAAATATTTGGTAAATGTAATGTACATATACTCAAATCTGAGGCCCCTAAGATTTTGAGGCCCTGTTCCTGGGCCCTGCTCGCCCGGGTTCATCTACGGCCCTGCTTAAAATGGTGACACACTAGATGATACTTTAGATTTTGAGTTGTCTACTTGATTACAGGAGATAAGTGACAGCTTAAATACTTATGATAGCCTTCTTACGAGGCCTTCTAATTCAAGGGTCATCCCTTTGGATGTGCCGAAAGAAAAGTTGGTTCCTTCTGTTGTGCAGGCACCGAAAATTTAGTTAAAGCCGTTGATGGATCATCTCAAGTATATGTTCCTTGGAGAGGGAGATACCTTGCCAGTGATTATTTCTAATGAGTTGACCAAGGAACAAGAGAGCCAGCTGATTGATGTGTTGAAGGAGAGAAGTTAGCTATTAGATGGACAATTGCTGACATCCGTGGTATTCTTTCATCGACATGCATGCATAAGATACTATTGCAGGACGATGCCAAACTGGTAAGGCAACCCTAGAGGCGTTTAAACGAGCCTTTGATGGAGGTTGTAAAAAAGGAGGTGATCAAGCTATTTCAGATGGGGTTCATCTACTCACTTGCGCAGAGCAAGTGGGTGAGTCCTAGACACGTAGTACCTAAGAAGGGAGGCATTACTATTGTGCCTAATCAGAGTGGTGAATTGGTCCCAACTCGTACACAAAGGGGTTGGAGGGTATGTATTGATTATCGTAGATTGAATGCGGCAACAAAGAAAGACCACTTCCCCCTCCCCTTTATTGATCAGATGCTTGAGCAACTTGCAATTCGCGCTTATTATTGATTCTTGGATGGATACTCGGGCTATTTTCGGATTGGGATTGCATCCGCGGATCGCGAGAAGACCACTTTCACATGTCCTTTTGGCAAATTTGCATACAGGCGCATGCCTTTTGGACTTTGCAATGCACCCGCGACTTTTCATCGATGTATGATGAGTATTTTCACTGAGTATATAGAGCATTGCATGGAGGTGTTTATGGATGACTTTATTGTACATGGTGACTCTTTTTCTGCATGTTTACATCATCTAACTCTGGTTTTAGATAGGTGTATTGAGTCCTACCTTGTTTTAAATTCTGAAAAATGTCATTTTATGGTTAAACAAGGTATTGTGCTAGGTCATGTAGTTTCTTCTAGGAGTATTGAAGTTGATAAGTCTAAGATTGATGTTATTGAGTCACTTCCCTACCCCACTAATGTTCGAGAAGTACGATCTTTTCTTGGACATGCAGGATTTTATCGTAGGTTTATTAAAGATTTCTCCAAGATTTCCTCGCCATTATGTAAGCTCCTGCAGAAGGAGATTAGCTTTGAGTTCGATGAAGAGAGCAAGAGAGCTTTCGATGATTTGAAAGAGAAGCTCACTAGTGCCCCAATCTTCCAAGCCCCGAATTGGTCACTCCTATTTGAGATCATGTGTGGCGCTAGTGACCATGTTGTGGGGATTGTGTTGGGCCAGAAGGGAGGAAATGTATCTCATGTGATCCACTACGCTTCTATGACGCTGAATGAGGCCCAACGAAACTACATTACCATAGAGAAGTGGATGTTAGTTGTGGTATTCGGCTTGGAGAAGTTTCGTTCTTACTTGCTTGGTACCAAGGTGATTGTGTACTCCGAACATGCAGCTATTCGTTATTTGATGACGAAGAAGGATGCTAAGCCGAGATTGATTAGATGGGTACTACTGCTCACTGACTTTGATGTGGAGATAAGAAAGGAGCTGAGAACTTGGTTGCTGATCACTTGAGTAGGTTGGTTCGAGATGATGACAAACCTCACACTCAAGTGCCTGTTGTAGGACTATTCCCAAATGATACTTTGTGTGCCATCCTCGTCACACGACCATAGTATGCTAACATTGTTAATTATCTTGTTTCCGGTGAATTTCCTCCACAGATGACGAAGGCTCAGCGAGATTAGATGAGGAGTGACGCGAAGCACTATCTGTGGGATGACCCCTACTTGTGGAAGCACTGCGCAGATCAAGTCATTTGCGGATGTGTTTCTGAGATCGAGGTACCTTCTATTCTTTATTTTTATCATTCTGGTGCTTGTGGTGGTCATTTTGGCGCTAAGAGAACGGCTAGGAAAGTCTTAGACTGCGGATTTTACTAGCTTAGCTTGTTTAAAGACTCTTATAAATTCTCTCAAAACTGTGATAGATGTCAAAGAGTCGGCTCGATTTCCGGCGGAATGAGATGCCACAACATTCCCTCATCTATTGTGAAATATTTGATGTATGGGGGATTGATTTCATGGGACCATTTCCCATGTCCCACTGTAATTTGTATATCTTGCTTGCGGTGGACTATGTCTCTAAGTGGGTAGAGACAAAAGCCACCAGGACTAACGATGCTCCCGTGGTGTCAGCGTTCCTTAAGAGTAACATTTTCACCAGGTTCGAGATTCCCCATGCCCTCATTAGTGATCAAGGGACGCATTTCTGCAACAGGACCGTGAGTGCTTTACTGAAAAAGTACTCGGTCACCCACAAGGTATCCACAACCTTTCATCCACAGACCAATAGGCAAGCTGAGGTGTCCAATAGAGAGGTAAAATCCATCCTAGAGAAGACGGTGATTCCGAATAGGAAGGATTGGAGCTTGAGATATGATGATTCGCTATGGGCGTACCGCAGTGCGTACAAGATCCCTATCGGTATGTCACCCTATAGACTTGTGTTCGGCAAAACTTGTCAACTTCCAATGGAGTTGGAACACAAGGCCTATTGGGCGGTAAAAAAAACCTTAATATGAATATCGATGAGGCGGGTGTACACCGAAAGCTGGAATTGTAAGAGTTGGACGATATTCGACTCGATTCGTATGATAATGCTGCTATCTACAAGCAGAAGACTAAGGCGTTCCATGATAAGATGATATCGAGAAAGGAATTCAAGGTAGGTGATAAGGTCCTTCTCTATCAGTCGCACCTTAAGATCTTTCTGGGCAAACTACAGTCTAGGTGGATTGGACCGTTCATTGTGATGAAGGTATTCCCTCATGGAGCTGTGGAAATTCGAGATCTTACTTTGGATTCCGTGTTCAAGGTAAATGGTCAACAACTCAAGCCATATTATGTGGGATTTACGTGGAGGATGTTGACCTTAGCGACCTGATTATTGAGAATTGATCGTGATCCATCTCTTGCGTCGAGCCAACGACGTTAAACAAGTGCGCTTCTCGGGAGGGAACCCGAGCATTTCCTTTTGTTTTTTTTTTCTCTTTGATTTTACGTGTGTTTTTGTATTTGGTGTGTAATTTAGGTCCCCATGGAGTCACTGGGAAAGAAGACTAGAGCCGAAGCCATCCGACGACTCGTCCTAGGTGGAGACGAGTCATCCGTTATTGAAGATAGACGAGTTGTCCCGGATAGAGACAACTCGTCCGAAAAACAAGAGAAACAAGCTGAGGCGTAGAAGGCTTACGACGACTCGTCCCAAGTGGAGACGAGTCGTCCCCTGTCAAGGGACGAGTCGTCTTGTTCCCAGACGAGTCGTCCCCATGCAATTTTTCGGTAAGTTTCTTTTTCTAAAACCCGACTTCCCCTCTTTTCTTCATCACTTTCTCGCCATCCTCTTTCTCTCTCTCAACCAAAAACTCCATTGATTCACCATCAAAACCTCTCCCTCCTGTTCGGGGTGATTTTCCCGAGGTGTTGTTGGGACGTCAGGGCCTCCGTGGATCCGGGCTGCTCGCTTGGTGATGACCTGCACAATGAAAGGGAAGTCCAGGACCCGGGGGTTTTTACCCGGGTGAGGACCCTCCGACGCTCAAGTCAGGGTCTACACGAGGGAAGGCTCTCCTTGTTGCCAAAGTGCAGAAAGTATTAAAGAAATATTGAGAGAGTTTAGAGAAGTTTATTGATTATGTAAGAAAAGTGGAGAAAATTCTCCTTGGAAATGATGTGGAATGATGAACAATGTGTGTAATCTCCCAAAAACTTGTCTTCCTTCCATAAATAAGGGGGTATTTATAATCCTCCTCCAAGTAGGGTTTAGCTTGTAATAAGGGCCCCCCTGCCAAGTGTAAGGTTGTCCTTACTCCCTTGGGGAAGGGGTAACCACTTATCAATGACCAAGATATTTTCTCATTAAAATGACTGTTTTACCCTTCATTTATTCTTTCTTGTGGGCTTTGATTCATTTCTCGTATATGGGCTTTTATGCACTTTGGTCCATCGATATTTTTTGCCCCAACATAAGCCTCTCATGGGTATCCTGGCTCAGCCCCGGCCCTAACCTCGAGCCTGGGTAGCCATGACCCTTGTTAGGGGCCCTGGAGTTTGTTGTTTCTTGGCTCTTTCTTTTCGAGGACTATCGCCTTCGAATATCGTTGTGAAACAACTAGTTGGCCCATATTTGAAGGTGCATAGTTCCCACTAGAGGTACTTTGGTGATCCAGCGGACGGGGCTGGTTTCATTCCAACACTGCTGAAAGCAACTAGTTGGCCCTTTGAATGGTACTGGCATCGGCCCTGGAGAGCCTGGCCCTTCAGGCTCATCCTAGAGCGAGGATGGCTGCTTTCAAACATACAGTTGAAAACTAGTTGTGGCCCTTGTTTGAATGTTGACATCTGAGCTCCTTTCGAACTTGTGGTCTTATTTAGAACCCTGAAAATTTCGATCCAGGACCTTGAAGGTTGTGGTGTCTGAAATCAAGGGGCTGGCATGCAGGACCAAAATAATTCAGGGACCTTACATAGGACCCTGAAAATTTCGGCCCTATGCCGATGGGACTGACTTCCGGGCCAGGGTTCCTTTGAGGGGCCCTGGCAATCCGGGAACTCCCAGGGGGCCGAGGTTTTGGATGTTGGCATCTGACCTACTTGCGAGCGTGAGGGTCTCACTCAGGACCTTGACAGTTACGACCCTAAGTCGAATGGGCTGACTTGCGGGCCAGGGTTCCGATATAGGGCACTGGTAACCCGGGAACTCCCAGGGGGCTGAGGTCGATGTTGGCATCTGAGCTCCTTCCAGGCCTGAGGATCTGGCTTCAAGACCCTAAAAATTTCGACCCCGAACCCGGATGGTTGGGGTGTCTGAAATCAGGGGGGCTGACATCCAGGAACTAATGAGGGGCATGGGCAACTTAGGGCTTCCGCTATAGGGTCTGGTGCTAAACCAAGGGTCCCTGCCAATTCAGGGAGTGTTAGAAAGTTTGCCCTCCTTTTGAACTTTGGCTTCCCATAAACGTTCATCACCTTAGGTGACGATTTATTTTTCGAAAAACAGAGAAGCTTTCATCCTGGCGTAGGCCCTTGTGACAGGTTCCTGCTAGCCAAGGTATTACTGATGGATCCTGATGGGTTCTAAAGGCCCAAAAGGTCCTAACATGGCACTTTTACGAGGTTCCACAATGTGGAGGGGCTTGCGAGGCTCCTGGCCCCTCTGGAAGCCCCAATCTTAGGTTGCTGATGCTTTCGACATCAGCCCCATAATTCTTGTGGCGTTAGAAAGAGAGGCTCGTTAAGACGCTCTCAACTTACGCGACCCGTTCGGGGCCCTTAGCGGAGCCTGCACACCTATCGAGATTCTCGGCCCCGGCCATATGGTACTGACCCTAGAGTGGGCTCCAGGCCCTCGCCTATACTTGTACTTTTTTTTTTTCATTTTTCATGTTGCGTTTTACGATAGGCTCTCAATCTTCTAAACTCATTTGGCTCAAAACTCACACTTTGCTTTTTACATCTCAATTGGGTTAGGCCCTTGACCTTTCCAACTTGTAGGCTCTCGGTCTAATCGTGATTTATTAACTAGAGTAAGCCCTCAGGCCTCCCAACTTACTCAACTCATTACCATTTCTTGCTTATTACACATTATCTAGGGCAGGCCCTAAGCCGCCTAGCTTTGCTTATCTCACGTCGATTTTGGCTTTTCACCCATTATCTGGGGTAGGCCTTAGCCCCCCAGCTTGTTTAACTCGTTTTGAGTTTTGGCTCTTTACACACTATATTTGGTAGGCCCTTAGCCCCCCAACTCGTTTAACTCGTTTCGATTTTTGCTTTTCACTATCTAACGATAGGCTAGCTATGTACCCGACCCCGCTGCATACGTGTGCCTTCTCGCACACATTGGTACGATACGGAGTCGGAGCTACCAAGAGTTTTTAATCATTTTTCGACTTAACGTTTTCACAGGGAGACTTGCGCATATTGCAAACATAGATTTTTACACAACTTTGGGCACTGTTGACCGGGGTCCTTTTGGACTTGAGGCGGTGTTAATCCCCCATGCGAAGGTTCATACATCATTTGGGCGTCCTTGGGGTCCTTTAGGACCAAGAAGTAGAGGTTCTAGTTCAGAGAGTCTTGGCTCCTTTTGGACCAAGGAGGCAAAGGCTATACCATCCAATGGGTCCTGTGATCAAGAGGCACGAGACCATCTCACTCGGGTTCTCAGGAGGCTCTAACGAGGCCCTCGTAATTACCGAGGCTAAACAAGAGGCACAAGGTCATCTCTCTCGGGTTCTCAGGATTCTTAAATGAGGTCTTGTTTATCGCCAAAAGTGACTAACATGCACAGGACCTTATCATTGGGTCTTCAGGGGGCTCCCAAGAGGTCCTGGTATTCAATAAAAGAAGGCATGAGGCACAAGGCCAACTCATTTGGATCTTCAGGAGGCTCCGATAAGGTCCTGGAATTCAATGGTGCTAGCTACGAGGCACAAAGCTATCTCACGGTAGCTTAATATATGAACTTTCCCCGAATAATAAGCAACCAAGGCGAGAATCAGGCCATCGGTGGCAGGACAATAATCTTGGAAGAATCTTGAGGTAAGGTATCCCGGGGTGTCGTAAGGATCGACATTCTGACGAGGCATGTTATCAAACCATTTCATCGTGAATGCCGCCAAGGTCGAGGGGGATGACAAACGTCGGGTTGCCTAATCCCTCGTCCGGGGTGGTAAGTGGTTCTCAAAGGATGAGGTATGGAAAATAGGATTCTCTGCGTCGTCATACTCAGACATCTTTGGCTACCACACCCCTTCTTGAATTTCACTTTATATGATGATATGTCTTCTTCTCGTCAGACTTTGGTTCTTTATAGGCTCGGCTCTCTCTGAACCAAAATGTCTTCATTTGGACGAATCGGCTTCATTTGAGGGTCATCATTCAGCAGGTGGGTAGTTACCGTAGGGCCTAGCCCCCGCATCTCTTCCACCTAATATGCGATCACCCCTGAGCTCCATATAATGTTGCACGAGATCCTTCTTTATCGGACTCTTTTTTCGTCTTCTATGATAGGAACACTCTTTTGGGCCTTTAGGGTCCAACGCTTCCAAATTGAATAGGGAGAAAACTGGAACATCTTGGCCACACCGAAGTGCAGCCAAAGGCTACCAAGGTCCAACTCCAATTGAGGATCGAGCCCTTCATCAGGTTCATAAAACCTACTCGACGACCCTCGGGATCTGGGCAAACGAGTGGTTGCATACATTCCCTTAACTCCTAAGGGGGTTTCAAATCCATAACGGCGAACTTGACGCAAGATTTCCAAATATCGTCCCCCTCCGCAAACTTACACGGGGAGGACGATGAAATCCATTTGTCGTGTCGATGATTCCCATAGGATCTAACACCTTATTCAAGTCTTGAATGATGGACTTTAGCTTCTATAGAAAGTTTAGAGTTGTCATGTCTCTCGTTTGGCATGACGTATGGCTCTCAAACGAAGAGGTACGCCAAGTGGCAACGTCTCTTGTTTGACATCACATATGGCTCTCAAACGTGGACCTTTGCTCCTGAGACGAGCCCCTATGAGGTATGGGATCTCATCATGGTCGAAGTAACAATCTTCACCGGTTCTTAATATGAACCTCTTCTTTCTAGTATTTGTTTGTGATTGAATCAAACGTCGTATTCATTATTTGGATCCTTCTCTTGGAGAGGTTGCTTTATAACTTGGCCCTCGAAACTCGGGAGACCTTCTGTATCTTGAATAATATAGGCTTTTTAGAGTGTTGATGGGCTCTCCTTTTCCAAGTAGGAACTGGAATATAACTTGCTCAAATAAAGAGATATGGGGTCTCCTTTTTCCGAATAGAAGCTGAGACATAGCTTGCTCAAATAAAGAGCTCAATATATAGGCGTTAGCCCCGGAGACTTTGAGCTTGAGGCACGTGCCTAATAATATAAGGAGTATTCCTCTTTTGCTTGGATTACCCTGAATTTTTGTTAGCCAAAGCCAAACATATTGCACATAATCACATGTCCTTTTAATTTTTGCCATACTCTAATTCAAGAGTATTGACGCAAATGATGCATATTTGCAATCAAAGAGCCTACTGGCTAACAATTATTTTATGGGAAAAACCCCACAACATACGCAATCACGTAAATTAACATGGATTTATATTTGCCTTTCATGAGCCTAACGGCTAACCATTTTTATATAGCATGTTCAAACATGTAGTATGCCACTTTCATAAATCAACATACTTGTATCCTAGCCCCTACTCTTAAGTCGAGCCTCTCGGGGTCGATTTGAGAGTAATACAACTCCGCAAGGTCCACATTTGGACATAAAAAATTTTGAGAAAAAATTCTTATCATATTCGCCAATATGTAAAACATGGTTCTCAACCAATGCATTCAACATGTTATTTGGCATACAAGCACAACTTCTATCATCATCAACAACATATATTTATACATTCTTAGCCCCTTTTCGGGGTTCCCATAATCCAATGACATGATACTCATCGTTAATAAGCATGCTAATTATGAAATCATTGCAAGATATACTAATATAAACATTTCATATTTGACATGCTATTTTTCCAATGACATAAATTTTGGTTCACACTTTATATGTGCACATCAAAAAGTATTAAATTTTTCTAATTTATAATCACATATCAAGGAAGGATTAAGAAGGTACTTATCTGGCCCTTTGAAGAATAAACTCCATTTAATTTGATAAATAAACCCGTATTTGCTAAAATAAAGAGATATAAGGACCTGGAGGCTGGCCCTAGAACCTTCCCGGAGTCCGGAGGACCTGGGACTGCTCGTCAACGGGGACGGTGGAGGCGGCTTATTAATAAGCTAAGGGACCTTCGGTTAGGCCCTCGAAGGTACCAAGTAAAAGAGGACCCTCTAGGTACTTGTCAACAAAAATTCTCGAGCCCCTTCTTTAAGGCTTCCTTGTAAAGGAGGACCTTTGAGGTTGCTCGGTATTAGGGGATCCTAAAGATTGACCCTTGATACTTATCTTCCCGTGGTGAGCGGGGTATGTTTTGTGGTAGGCTTTGAGCCCCCGCGACCGAAACTTCCGAGGTTGCTGAGAATAGAAGACCCCTAAGGTTAAGATATGAACATCTCTGAACCAAGGGCCTGATGGCTGACAAATGAGCTTCTTTCGGAGGACATGGCTTAACCATCTTTGAACAAGGAACCTGGCCAGAAGGCTAAGGCCTAACCATCTGAGGACCCGCTTGAGGGGCTGAAGCAGAACCTTCTCTTAGCCAGGGACGTGACCAAGAGATTAAAACTTGACCATCCACAGGCCTAGGACCCGACCATGAACTAGCCTGGGACCTGATCATACACGGGCCTAGGACCTGACTATGCACGGGCCTCGGACCAGGCCCTCAACGGGCATAGGCCCTAACCATCCATAGGCCTCGGACCAGACCCTCAATGGGCACAGGGGCTGACCATCCGTGGGCCTCGGACTAGACCCTCAATAGGCACAGGCCCTGACCATCCATGGGCCTCGGACCACGTCCTCAACGGGCATAGGCCCTGACCATCCATGGGCCTCAGACCAGGCCCTCAATGGGCACAGAGCCTGACCATCCGTGGGCTTCGGACCAGGCCCTCAATGGGCATAGGGCCTGACCATCCGCGAGCACCTTTCGCGGCTATAGGGCCTATTCACCTACGGACCCGAATATGACCATCCGCGAGCACCTTTCGCGGCTATAGGGCCTATTCACCTACGGACCCGAATATGACCATCCGCGAGCACCTTTCGCGGGAATGGGGCCTATACACCTACCGACCTGAGTATGACCATCCGCGAGCACTTTTCGCGGGAATAGGGCCTAGTCGGGATGGTTAGGTCCTTAGGATCCGGACACCTTAGGAGGAAGCAAAATTCAATTTTGCTTCTCCAAAAATCATAATTCTTCTAAAAAAGAGCACGATATTTGGGAAAATTATTATCATCTTCAATAATTTGTGTATATGGATATATTTTTGTGGATTTGAAATAGAAAGACATAATTATAATGTGTTTTTTAATAAATAATACATCTCAAAAACATCATCATCAAAGAGAATCAAGACTTGGCGTGAAAAACAAGGACAAGGGAATTTGCGAATCGCGATGAACATAACCCTTGCTCTTGGGGCTGGTGAGGTACTCATCCTTGATGAACTCGTTATCAAAGGTATCCTCTACAACTGGGTCCTTTCTCGCGTCCTTTTCAGGAGGCTTGCGGACCATCTCGGAGGTATCATCTTCTTCATTCGCCTTCGTGGGTTTAGCCCGTTTCTAGGCTCCTACCATCTTGGCCAGGACCTTCGCCTGCCCCAACCTCGGTATGAGGGGCTGGTGGAACAGGCTCGGGCAGGCCCTTTTCTGCCTTGGTCAGCCCCATCTCATTCTCCGTAGGGTTCCTCGTAGTCATCACCATAGCTTTGCGTCACCGGAATCCACCAAAGTCCTTATGTCGTCCCCACAGACGGCGCCAATTGTTCGGGGTGATTCCCGAGGTGTTGTTGGGACGTCAGGGCCTCCGTGGATCAGGGCTGCTCGGTTGGTGATGACTTGCACAATGAAAGGGAAGTCCATGACTCGGGGGTTTTTACCCGGGTGAGGACCCTCCGACGCTCAAGTCAGGGTCCCAAGTGGAGACGAGTCGTCCCCTGTCAAGGGACGAGTCGTCTTGTTCCCAGACGAGTCGTCCCCATGCAATTTTTCGGTAAGTTTCTTTTTCTAAAACCCGACTTCCCCTCTTTTCTTCATCACTTTCTCGCCATCCTCTTTCTCTCTCTCAACCAAAAACTCCATTGATTCACCATCAAAACCTCTCCCTCCTGTTCGGGGTGATTTTCCCGAGGTGTTGTTGGGACGTCAGGGCCTCCGTGGATCCGGGCTGCTCGCTTGGTGATGACCTGCACAATGAAAGGGAAGTCCAGGACCCGGGGGTTTTTACCCGGGTGAGGACCCTCCGACGCTCAAGTCAGGGTCTACACGAGGGAAGGCTCTCCTTGTTGCCAAAGTGCAGAAAGTATTAAAGAAATATTGAGAGAGTTTAGAGAAGTTTATTGATTATGTAAGAAAAGTGGAGAAAATTCTCCTTGGAAATGATGTGGAATGATGAACAATGTGTGTAATCTCCCAAAAACTTGTCTTCCTTCCATAAATAAGGGGGTATTTATAATCCTCCTCCAAGTAGGGTTTAGCTTGTAATAAGGGCCCCCCTGCCAAGTGTAAGGTTGTCCTTACTCCCTTGGGGAAGGGGTAACCACTTATCAATGACCAAGATATTTTCTCATTAAAATGACTGTTTTACCCTTCATTTATTCTTTCTTGTGGGCTTTGATTCCTTTCTCGTATATGGACTTTTATGCACTTTGGTCCATCGATATTTTTTGCCCCAACACCTCCCGTCTACCCACTTCACAACAACATCAAATCTTCATCTTCCACACATCCCTTACTACTTACAACCATAATTTCAACCTCAAATCTTCCAAATTTTTCCCCAAATTGATTTTTGCTCCCTTTGACCTAGGTTTTCGGGGTTTCACAATTAAAGTCTAATTGAAGCTTGGGGCTACTTGGAACTGTTAATTGGAGGTGTTATTGATGGGTTTTCACTATTCTTGCACACCTTTGGACTCCATTGAAGGTAAATTTTGAATTTCTTCATTTGGGCTCGATTTTTTATTTCTTGTGCATGGGTAGTTGGTAGTAGTGTTGTGGGACTTTGGTTGTGGATTTGCCATGCTTGTAGTGTTGTTGATGTTGTGCTTATAATAGGGTGTTTGTTCTTACTTGATTTGCGAGTGTTGCCTATAATGCTAGTTGGTTTCTTGATGTTGAAGTAGTGAGCATTGTGGTAGCTATTGTTACCTAGTGTTGTTGTTGGGTGATTGTTGTTTGTTGCTTGCTCTTAGAGGGGAGTGGAGAGTTAGAGAGGTGGAGCTAACCTAGTGATCAGAGGGAGAACGATCCCACCTAGGAAACGTTTGAACCGTGGTGATTATGGGGCCGACACAAGTGTGGCCTGGGCTAGAGGTGGAGTTACTCGTGGTGGCCGCGCTAGTAGAAGTCGTGGGGAATGTATGTAGGAGGATCCCCCGATTGAGACGCTCGGGTTGGTACGTATGATGAGAAATCGTACGTGGGCTCGTGTGAGTAACCCTTCGAGATTGGTGCAACAGACATGCTATTTGCACTCTTGTACGTTACGTCCATTGGGTTTGGAGAATTTGGTGAGAAGTTTACTTCGTAACGCCGGTGTGGAGGGTCTTTGAGATTACCCTAGAGGAGTGTGTCGCCGGTATACTTTGGAGTTTATTACCACCCTTGCTTTGCACAAGGGCACGGTCGGGGGTGAGACTACCGGCGCTTACATTCCCCATAAATGATGAGGATCATCACCTCATGCTTCCGGAACTCCGAGAGATCTTGGGTGTGGCTGAGCCCGATGAGGATGGGGCAGATCCGGGTGAGGAAGCCGCATCCACTTTTTGTTACCTGTCGACTGTATAATGATCCGCGTGTTAATCACTTTTGTCACCCTGCTATTGGCGTATGGCCGCTCGATTGTTGGGGGCCACCTTCTTTTGCAAGGGGGAGCCCTCCAAGCTCTCTCATCTTGAGGTCTGATACCTCATGAGTCTTCTTCCTCGCCTTGGAAAGATACCCGATTGGGTAGATATTTTTCTCGGGCATTGTGTTGCTCTTTAGGAGGCCGCCTTAGGGCATTTCAGTTTTGGTGGCTTAATCACCCTGATTGTGGAGGTTGTTAAGGGTGATGGGTATGAGCACCCAGAGACGGGGGAGTGTACGGTTTCTGACCCTGCATTTTGCACATTCAAGTGGTTGAAGCACTATGACAAGTTGAGTGTCACGCCGGGGGGTGAGTACAGATATGGATTGGGTAATGTAGACGGCGCCTCAATCACTTTGCCACCTCCAGAGGATGACCCTCTTCCATCGGGTGAGATTACTACAGATTGGGCTATTGCCCTTCGCATACCGGAGGGTGGTATGCCGGTACCCCGTGGGGCGGTAGAGGTTGATGATAGTGACGCTTGATGAGTTTCTATGGAGGCTCAGATGGGAGAATTGAGTCTATGGAGGAGCGATGTGGACGATCGTGTAGAGGATATCACGGATAGCTTGGACCTTAACTTTGCTTTTCAGCAGAGTTTCGCTACATTCTTCTCTCAGTCGGAGCCTAGGGCGTACATGCCTGTCCCACAAGAGGTGTTTGATGAGGCTGGAGATTGGCGCGTGATCGGCGCCGTGCAGCCAGACGTGGAGGAGCGTCGGGCGGCCCCTCATGCTCCTCAGCTCATGAGTGAGTCTTTCTTCCCTTCATTATGCTTTATTTTTCATTAGATTAACGCGGACGTTGTTTGGTTTAAGCATGGGGGAGGATTTTATGTTACCATGTATATGAGTTTGATTTGTACAAAATCATTTTCTTTGCATTTTAGTTTTTTAACAAAAAAAACAAAAAAAATAGGAAAAAAATAGGAAAAAAAAAGAGAGAAGACAGTTAGAAAAGAGAGGAGTGGAAAAGAAAATAAAGAAAAGACACGAGAGAAGAAAGTGAGTCGGTGAGCATGGAAAATTTAACGAGAGGCTAGGTGAAAACCCGAAAGGGCTCCTAGGCAAAATGAGTGGAGCGTGCTACTGTACTGGTGGGGCAATAAGAAGGATGTTTTGAAGGTCGTGTCTGGGTATTTCTCTCTTGGCTTATACAAGTAGGTTCGGTTGGATTGTATAATATCGGTGATAGGATAGAAAATCCTTGATTCCCTTGGTTGTTTGGGGGCGGTTGGAGTTTATATCGAGGTAGTCTTGGATCCGATGGTGTTATTCCGGACCTAGGCTCACGAAGGAGTTGTGCGTGAGCGACTTAGGGACACTTAGGGCATTATAGGTCCCTGGGCCATTTAGTTATGTTTGTTGTTGTGTTTTGTGATGTATAAGATGGTTGGGAACCGTTGCGTTGAGGTTACATCCGTGACTGCCCCTAACTAGGTTAATTAGGACCATGAACGGAGTATAGGAGATAGGTAGATATCTATTCTCTCTGTGCTACTTGTTAAAAGACCTTGGAGACATTTTGGGGATGATTGTAATACTCGAGGACGAGTAAAGGTCTAAGCATGGGACAATTTGATACGACTCACTTTATAGTGAGTTTTGTGATGTTTTATTTGAGTTTTCACTTCATTTTCGGACCACTAGTGTGCATTATTCTACTTATCATGTTTTGTGAGCCTAATGGAAGAATATGCAAGTTTTGTTGCCTAAATGCAAGCTCGAGGATTAATGACGTGCGCTATGAAGATCCCGAGGATGCTAGAGTTCTGAGAAGATGAAAAAACCAACAAGTTGGAGCTTTGGGAAAAGGCCCTGGATCAGAAAGGCTTCCGATGACTCGTACAGGAAGTGAGACGAGTCGTCGGAAGGACGAAATCGGGCAGAATACACTTAAGACGACTCGTCCCTGTTTCAGACAAGTCGTCATGAAGTCAGACGACTCGTCCCAGGTGCAGACGAGTCGTCCCGTTGCTGTGTCAGCGTATTTTCGGATTTCCTTAATTCGTTTTGTAACCTTTTAGTATAAATACCTAGACTTCGTTTTTATTAGTCATTCAGTATTCAAGACCTACAGTTGTATTATTTCAAGACTATTCAAGGCTAAAGACTTTATTCTCGGATTTGATTAATTGATACTACAAATTCATCCGGACAATTGTGAGTCTTATCTATTTCAATTGTTGTTGACTATTACCATTTTCTCTGTTTCGATTGCTATTGATTGATTTATCGCTAATTAGGTGTACAACTAATTAACCCTAGGTTAAGTCATATTGCTAGAATCATTAACCAAAGGACTAATTGTTTGTTTAATTGATTCACTAGTAGAAACTAAATCTTAATTCCGTGTTGATCATAGATCTAAGATTTAGGAGAGAATTGGTTTATTGATTGAAGATCGAAACCGCGTGTATCTAGATCTTAGATATCCTAATTGTTATCGTTCTATTGCTTATTGCTATCATTGAATTGAATATAGGCGCGCGTCTTTGTTATTCATCAATTAGGTCAAGTTGGTAGAGCTGATCTCTCTTACTAGCTAGTAATTAGGAACGATCGAAAACTCCGTTTTCACGGCTAGGTGCTCTACATAATTGATCTAAGTGAGAACAATGATCAATTGGATGAACTGTAGTGGATATTAATCGTACGAGACTTTTTCCTTAATTGAATTGCAATTTACTTCTTTCTGCTTGATTACTTGATCTTTACAACTCAAAACCCCCCATTTAGTTACGTTTGCATACTTAGACAATCACCGTTCTCTGTGGATTCGACACCCACTTACCCAATACTACATGTTAGGTTTGTGTGTTAATTTATATTTGTAGGCATACGACTTTAGCCTGTTAGCTTCCCTTCTCTG
This sequence comes from Spergularia marina, assembly GCA_963680865.1. NCBI lineage: Eukaryota > Viridiplantae > Streptophyta > Magnoliopsida > Caryophyllales > Caryophyllaceae > Spergularia > Spergularia marina. The sequence goes on along the minus strand of OY804560.1, from coordinate 14,413,925 downwards.
TCGACCGTCGTACTCACTCGATTCCCTTTTGTCGTCTTTTTTTTTTAATTCCTTGCGTTTTCTGCGCGTGTTTTTACTTGGGAGGTAAGAAAGTTTAAATTGTCTTTTTTGTCCTTACTCTTTAGTTGTCTTTTCTTTAAGGGTATTCTGGGAAAAAAAATACTTACACCTCCAGTTTGTTTTTTCTTTACCAGGGTGGCGGTCACCACTCCTCGCCCCTACTCCATCCCCTTTTTATATTTCATCGAATGGAGCACTTCTTTAGCTAAAACTACATTTTCAGCAATCCACCGACCCGGAACAAAAGCGCCTTGAAGAGGGGAGATTAACTTGTGCAGAACGGTAGACAAGCGATTGGCCAAAATTTTAGAGATCAGCTTATAACAGACGTTGCAAAGGCTGATAGGACGAAAGTCTTTCACTTCAGCAGCACTTTGAAATTTGGGAAAAAGTTTAACAAAACTATGATTCATCTCCTTGAGTAGGAAGGCGTTTTGGAAAAAAATTTGAACGAAAGACACAACATCATGTTTTTAAAAAACTCCCAATAATGCCTGAAAAATATAGGAGACATATGATCAGGACCAGGTACTTTATATGAACCCATAGAAAAAATGACCGCTTTGATATCATTTGCGGAAGGAACATCAGTAAGCATTTCATTATCCAGATCTGAAATTTGAATTTGAAATTTGCGTTAACCATTTTTATAAAATTTGAATTTTTTTTTTAAAATTGACCAATAATAACACAAATTAAAAAAAAACACAATTTTCTCTCACCTCCCTCTCCAACCCCAACCCAACCCACGGAGCCGCCGCCACACCACCGCCACCCTGCACCGACCACCACCTGGGCCACCGCCACCACCACCACCATATGCGCCCCCCTCCCGCGACCACACTCCGGCCACCCATTACCCCGACCACCCACCCCTCCATAGGCCACAACCCTTTCTCTTCAAACACACTCACCCTCACATCTTCAATTAGATTCAATTTTATCTTCAATAATATTCAATTTGATCTTCAAACACACGAAATATTACCCAGAAAGCATATAAATTGCACCAATTGAATATCAAAATGAATCTAATTGAAGATGTGAGGGAGAGTGTGTTTGAAGATAAAGGGTCGTGGCCTATGGAGGGGTGGGTGGTCGGGGTAATGGGTGGCCGTAGTGTGGTCGCGGGAGGGGGGCGCATAAGGTGGTGGTGGTGGCGGTGGCCCAGGTGGTGGTCGGTGCAGGATGGCGGTGGTGAGGCGGCGGCTCCGTAGGTTGGGTTGGGGTTGGAGAGGGAGGTGAGAGAAAATTGTGTTTTTTTTTTATTTGTGTTATTATTGGTCAATTTTAAAAAAAAATTCAAATTTCATAAAAATGGTTAACGGTGTGTTAGTGTCCGTTAGTGAAAAACACAAAAAAAACCCGCATTTTGCAAACCTCAGGGGTATATTGGATAGTTCGGTAACCTGAAGAGTATACCCGAAAAATTCGGGAACCTCAGGGGTATATTGGATAATTTCCCTTCAATGAATGACAAATATTGTTTTATACTTCGATCCACTACAGTTGATCAATTGATCATAGAAAGTCACCTTAACTATCAATGTGAGCACGGGGATTTCTATTCGTCCTTCGTTAGCTATTTAGAACGAATCAGCGTGTCTAAATAGCCCTAACTATCAAACAATCTAAATCACGCGTCTAGATCTATTCAATAGAAGCAATTAGGTCTAAGAAAATCAACAACAATAATTAATAAGAACACACGCGGTTCAAATCAAATAATAAATCAATTCTCCGCTAATCTATCTAACGTTGAATCAGCAATCGATTAAACAAATTAGTTGCTACTTGTTCCAAGCAGTTAAATCATAAAAGGCCTAACTAGTAGTACTCCGAGCAAGAACAACTATGAAACATAAGAATTTAAAACAAGAGAATTGAAATTACTCACAATTGAATCGATAGAAACGATCTCACAATAAGATAATAAACTGCAGCTTCAATCCGTAATAAACCAACTTGGGAGATGAGTTCTCCATAAATCTTGGTTACAAGGTTGCTAAATAGTCTGGGTGCAAAATTGTGAAAATAAACGTAAAACCTAGGTATTAATAGTGTCTAACAGTAAATACGGAAAATAAAAAAATACGAAAAGTAAAGTCGTAGTTATCCGCGGTCCGGCTATCCATATCCGCAGTCCGCGCCACTCTCTTCAGCGGACCGCCGTGCTATGAGCGCGGTCCGCGGCCAACCTTCTGGTCCCGTCTTCAAACTCACATAACTTCTTCGTTACTTATCCGATGAAGGCGTATAACCACTTTTTAGAAAGGTAAGATCATGAACTTTCATCTCCACTTGGTTTCAATGAAAAATTACAAATATTCTGATATATATGAAGCTCCAAAGTTCATCTTGCATAACCGGACCGAATTTCAGCATTCTTAAGGTTCCCAAATGGTCATAATAACCACCAATTCTTGTATCAAACACAAATCACACCAGATAATATAATTAGTAGTCAAATGATCCAAAAACCAATGTTAAACACCTCAAAAGCTCGACTTTAACCACAACAAAATAGCGCACATCATGTGTTTAAAAGAAGACGGAGGTGTCTGATTTTTTATCTTACTTCCTAACTAGCGGCATGTATATCATACTCTCGGGATTATGTATTCCCAAATTTGCTTTTATGTACTTTAGCGGGTTTTCATGTACTTTTGCAAGTTTTTCATGTATTTTAGTGGATTTTTTTTTTGTGAATTTATGTATAGTTTTAGTCATTTGCAACCAAGATAAATTAATAAAACTTTGAATTGATATTTTAGTTGATGTTCTAACCTATTTACATACGTAAGCATTTTTAATCCATTCAGAGACTACTAATGAATTGATAATCGATATTTTCATCTTTGTACTCCAAGATCTTGTACATCTTTGTATTATCTACATATTTATACTTCCAAATACTATGAATATTAGCAAAACTATACGGAAAATCATTTGATAAGTAAGTTTACACCGTTTTAACAAAAAACACACAAAATTGTACTTAAAAAAACATTACATTAGGGTAAAAGTACATCAATTTTTTATGTTAAAGTACACAACATGAGAAACGAGAGTACGCACTCTCGGTTGTATACAATAATTTCCCCCTAGCTAGGGATAAACCCTTACATAGATCATGTATTGTAATTTTCGGTTAACCATTGGTTAGTATGCTCTTTCCCTTCGAAAATTAAAAGTTTATTATTTTTCCAAAGCATGTAGACCGTCAGAGTTAAATTGCTCCACGCCCATTTATTTTTCCAGTTCCTTTTCTTTGCGTTTTTGCTTAGTCAGATGAGTCTCTTCGCGAATCCAATCTCCAATCTCCCATGCCTGGCCAATTTAGCATTCTGCATATATAATAAATTATATCATCTAGCCTTTCCACTCTACAACAACGATTATTACTTATAAACCGAATCAGTAATCGATTGGTCTCTCAGTATCCTCTACGATAAAAACAAATGGTTCAACCATATGAAGTCTTCTAAAATCAAGCCATCCCAATTAGCATTTACTAGTACAAGTATGATGATGATTACGAAGGATGGTTCTACAAAAATCATCAACACAATGAAAGCAAAGAAATATAATCATTGATTCATCGTAATTTATTTCCCTTGAACATATACGCCAACATTACCAGACAAACACATATTGAGGAAAGTTCAATAATGCACAAATATTCGTGATTTGTACACTATGACTATGTTTGGTATGCACAATAAGGTAGCTTATTTGGTCAAAGTAGCTTATTTGACTAGTTTTTTAAGCTCTTTGACCAAATAAGTTGTTTTGGTAACACCATTAGCTTAAATTAGCTTAAATAAGTTACCCCATGTAACTTATTTAAAATAAGCTAGGTTATCATAATTTTATTCCTAATTACCCTCAATTATTTACTAAAATAAAAAAAGATTAAAAATAAATAATGCATTTTTATGTAATTATATATATATCAGCTCATCCTGCCAAACACTTCTAATGTTTTTATCTAAAAACTTTCCGCTATTATTTCAGTGTTCAGCTACTATTTCAGCTACTTTTACCAAACATAGTCTATGCATGGTTAGAATTGGGCATGTGTCCTATCTTGGTGTGCTTCGTGCCAGCACACGCTCGACTTGGCACCACTCGGACACTATCCTAGTGCCAGAGTGCCGTGCTCGCATAGTGCCACCGCGCGCTAGCTACTACTTTTGACCCCCCTCCTTTTTGAAAAAAATAATCTCGTGGTTAATTGTCCCTCTACGGGCTAATTGTGTGCTAGCCCGCGTGTTGCACCTGTCGCGCCTCGTGTCAAACCGTGCCAAGGCACAACCAAAATTTAATTTATCAGCCGTGGCACGAGGTGACCATCACGGCCCGTTTGACCCTTATGGACGATGGATCATGTAGCAATGCTCATCACATTCGCACGCCCTACACCTGAACTCCTTGTCAGTTACTCCGTATTATACAACTGACAAATGGTTGGTTACATTAGTTGAACGACGGCGACGGACTCATAAGAGTCCTAAAACACATCTTTGATCTTACAAACCTCCCTAAATTGAACCTCTCCATATTTCCCAACGCTAATTCGAAACCCTAATAATCATGGTCGATCAAAATCCTTATTCAATGGTGGAAACGGTAATTTATCTACACCTCTTCTCTCTTTACTTCTCCAATTTCCCGTTACATTGAACTTGCTTCCTTTGTACGCTTCCTTTTTTAATTTGTTGATATCAATTTAATCGACGCCATTGCTGACTGGAAAAGCTTCAATTCAATCCTATTTTATGAAATTTTGGGGAGAGTTTTAAGCTTCAATTTTGTGTGTGTTTTATTTAATTGCGTTAAATTGATCAACTTTTGCTGTTCTTGTTTGCAGAATTATATGCACGATGAAGATATACGCATCGATTCGATCAAAGCTCGATGTAATTCTCATATATTGAGTTAAATTTATAGCTGTGTGTTGGATGATTATGATGAAAGTTTTTGTTTTTGAATTGAAAAACCATTTATAATTTTATTTTTTTTGATGGGTATTGAAATTGTTAATGTTCTTTTGTCATTTGTAACAGTTAGAAATGTGGTTAAGAGGCACTCAGAGTTGACAGAACGGCTTTCGAGGTAGCGAATGTTGTCTATGTTATTGATGCTTTCAATGTAATGTACTGTCTTTGTTAAATTTTGGTGTGCATTTGCATTGTTAAGTACTCGAAGCAGAGGTTGGATTGATCTAGCATTGCATTGAATTGTTGTTTTTGAGTTGTGTTATGGAGATGATCTTCCTGATGTTAGTGGCATTGGTTATGAATTTATGATAGAAATCACGGGGTCCAAGGGCTGGACAGTAGTTGAGCAGCTATAGAATTCGCAAAAACTTACCTAGTGTTTCTTTTGTTTCGTTCAAGTGATGCACTCTGTGACACATGTGTGTCAATATCTTGTATTCCTCTATCTTAGGCAAATGTATGTAACGTAATCTTTGTAATGTAAGCTACCCTAAGATTATGTTTAGCTAACCCTAATTGTACTCTTATATTTATACTCACTTTGCACATCAATACAATTAAGCTTTTCCCTCAATCTCATACTCTTACAGTAAACTTTTTTGCTGCCGGTATGCAATGTTGTAATGATTTTGTATATAAACAGTCTTGTTCTTGTGTTGAAGCTTGTAACTTCGGCTAGCAACTTTGTTAATTACAGAGGACAAATATGCTGTATTATATTCTTGACTTCTTGAAATACTTGTTTGGGCCAACTTCTAACTCATGTCCTTGTCCTGGTGAACATTTTGCATTTTATTTATTGCTGGACACTAGCTTACTTGTAACGATGCCTTATCCTCATTCCTTGTTTCGTTCTTGATTCGTCTATACATTTGCTTCCTGTATTAAAAAGAGTTAACACTTTCCCTTGTGATATTATTTACTGGAGAAAGTTGTGACTTGAATCTTAAACTCTTTATAGGGATTCTGACAAGATGATATATGAGCGCTTGCAAAGAGAATTCGATGCTGCACAAGCATCTCAAACTCAAGGTAGCTAGTGCACAAGTGTTACATTTGATGTTACTTTGGAGAATTAATTTATGGCTATTGCCCCTATTTTCAGAGTTGTTACTGTGCATTTCTGCTTCCCCCCCTCCCCTTCATATTTTACTTTGAGATCTGTATATCTCCTTGAATTGCCTTATCCTATGGGATATAATGGAATAAAGCAAAATGCCTCATAAAACTGTCTCTGCTTTGTATATCACTATGAGTCAGTCGGTGCGGTGCAATTCTCCAAGCATTTTCATTTGAGTCATTTGTGCGCAGTCTCTCTATGTTTCAATAGGGGTAAGGCTTGCGGTACGTCCGCCCCCCTTACCCGCCTTATGGCGGGAGCCTTTAGGGTAATGATGATGTTGTTTTATCTATATATCTCCTTGAATCTCCAGGCATAATGTACAGCTCCTCTTTTGGTCATGAGCATCACTCCGTTGGTGTTTATTTGTACATAGGTATGGTGTTCCTTATTGATACCCTCTCTTTTAAATTATATGTTGGTTAACTTGATAAGGAAGTTCACGGTAAGGCTTCTGCTTGTGTAGTTTTGTAAAGGCATTAACCTTCTGCCTGAATGCTTCCGCGTTGGCAATAGAGTGATAAAAGCAACCATACTTATATTGCAATTTACAGGTATCATGGCTTCGTAATCCATTGTATATTGACTCCTGACTATCGTGAGTGTCAGGCTATTAGTATGTGGAAGAACTAACCTCAGTAGTGCTGCGCTTTTTGCTTAGCTTATATGAAAAAGTGTCTTACAATCCAGGAGGTGGTGGCTACATGAGGCTTTCTGATTATTTTGTGAAGTTTATGCGTTTAATTTTTGTTGTTGTGGTGATGTTCTATGAGATTTGTTGCTTTATGAGGCATCTACTCTGATCCTAAGTTTTGACCGCATCATGTGATTCAGACTCAGCTTGCCTTCAGAAAAGAAATATAATTGTCAAGTTCAAATACTCAAAAAATGTCTATCGTGAAACAGAGAAATGTTTGAAAATCGTTAAAACAACTCTTCGTTTTAGAAAATAAAAATTGTATTAATGATCAAATGAATGGTGAAGTGCGGAGAATAATGTAGTCCCAAAACATTAGGGAAAACTATAGGTTCCAGTTAGGTTGCGAAATCGTGTATAGGAAAATCCTTCATAGACCTAGCAACCATAGCCCATATAGATGCAAGTAAAGAATCGTACTCCAAATGGGAAAATCCTCAGCCGACAATTATGTTGCAAATACATTAAAACAGTACTGAATGCTTAACAAAGTGTATTCCTCTAATTTTGTCATACAAGCCTCCCATTCTGTCTCTTTTAGAAAATTGACAGAGAGGCAAGGGTTGGGAACGAATTCTAGACCCATATCCTTGAGTGTTGTGTTGGACACATGTATGATGTATGGCTCAAGAAGTCAGGAGTCAAGGTAACGTGGGTAAGTCCATACACATGCTTCGTTGGTGAAATTCCATTGAAACGAGTATTTTATGACCTTATCTGTACAGATATAGTAAGCTTGTGCTGTATTTTTCACCTGTATGTAGTGTGGTTAAACTTTCTTTCAAGTAAAGGTGGCTATCTTTTTCCTTTTTTGGGTCAATATCCTAGTCATACTTGGTTTTGATTGTGAAAAATGTACAATTGTATAAGATATACAATTTTGTTTCCTTTGGTATGTGATATGGCACTTACCCAATTACAACAACGCCATTACCCCGGTGCCTTAAAGGCTTCCACCATGAGGCAGGTTAGGGGGGGGAGGTCGGGTGCGCAAGCCTTAGCCCTACATTGAAAACATGGAGAGGCTGCTAACCGGTGACCCATAATAAAAATTGCTTTACAAATCGCACCGCCTCACTGCTACTTTACCATACAAGAAGCGCATATAGTTTTTTGAGCCATATTGCTTTATTCCATTATATCCCAGAGCCAAAGAATTCTTTGGCTCCACTGGAAATCGAAACAGCTTTTATCCAATGACGCAGCTTTTATTTTTTAGACCGACAATTGAACCAGGTCTTGTATCGCAGAGATCTATTTGGGAGGTGAAGATTGGAATGACGGACTGTTGGCCACTATAAGAGAGAAGGTATGTTTTCATGAGTGCATAGTTTCGTTCATCTTATAGGGGGTGTATGAACATTGTGCTCTTCACTTCTCATTGGTCTCATGGAGTCAGATTCTATTTATTGAGTTACTTGCCTTACTGGTGGTGTTGATAGGTTCACATGGAGGCTGATAGAAAGGCATCCGGGGATGCAAGCATGCTGCTAGATTCTCCTCTACTCGAAAAGGTCACTTACAGGGTGGGGAGCAAGGTATACTGTTTAAACTTTAAAGTTCATCCCATATAATTTTTCTTACTGTTAATGATATACTATTAAGCAAAAACGTTGACTGGATGTAAAATGAGCTAGCAGAAATGTAGGTGGATGTTCTTTTGTCTATGGTCTGCCTTATAGTGGCTTGAATAGTGGAGTCATCACAAAGTGGAAATTTGATAGTGTGTGATTTCACTTCTGTCCCAAGTTCTGTTATTTTCCGTATAGATGCAAAGGAGTTACATATAGTGGCATAAAATGTGATGGATAATGCAAGCTGTTTCGTGATTTCTGAAGGAATATGTGAAGCTTTTTTTTTTTTTCCTCTGAACATTTTGTTCAGGTATTGTAGCTTCAAATTTTGGGCACTACGAAGTGTTAGAATTTTAATGTTTTTACTGTGAGAGATAGAAGGAAACTAACCAGTTGCTATAAAATAATGATGTAAAGAACTAATTTTCTGTCTCCCTATTGGAAGTGGTGTTGGCTTTCACTATACCTGCTAGTGCAAGGTTAAATCCTTATTTATGACGAATAGTGGTAATGTGTGGAGGCCCCATTGAGTGAGATCTTGATATAGTTACAGATTTGTGTATTACACAAAGAATGTTTGAAATGATGTGGCTTTGACGGTTTAGCAATGACGTGGTTCATCTTTGAGGTTTTCAAAATTTTCACGATGGAGTCCAAAGCTAGCTATGATATGATAAGCGGTGTCCTCGATTGCCCTGGCTTTTAACTTTCTTGAGGTTTGTACTTTCTAGTCACGTGGATACAAAGATTGTGTAAATGTAATTGGGTCATGGGTGTTGATAGGGGGTAGCTTTCTGTAGATACTCATTTCAAAATATTGATGGACATAAGTTATTCTATGAACCCGGTCTTCTCAACCTGAAACTTTTTTCCTTTTTTAATTTGTTTTCAAGTGAAGGAACTTCCATAAGTAGCCAGTGTTTGGCAACACATAGAAGAAACTGTCGACCATCTCTTTCTTCTCCCCTGCTTTCTCTTTGGCATTCAGGCTTTTCTTTTTCTTTGGCTTGGGTGAGTTTGTTGAGTGTTATTAGGAGCTCAACGATCCCTAGGTTGCTGAGAAGAAAGATTGAAGGGAAGGCAGGTCATTTGATGGTCTGGAAGTTGATCACTTTGTGTATCTGGTGGTATATGGACACTATTAGAAACATTATAACTTATTGTTGCCAGTAATCCTTTTCTTTGAGGTTTGTTATAATTCTCCTTGTGCAATTCATGTGGGACATAAGTCGTCTTTGGAATGTTTGATTGAAAAGTTCTCCATATTGATGCCTCTAGTATTTGGGAGACACTGGCGTGGTGTTTGTTTGTATGTATACTCGGACTTATGACCAATCAAGAATAAGAACCTTGGATTGGTGAAGAGTTCTTTATGTCTTATCTTTACAATACACAATGTCCTAGATCATTAGTTTAAGAATGAGGCAGGGAGAGATGTGGGAGTTCTTAAAGGCCGTTTGCCCCTCTCCTTATGAACCTCCTTTGGATGGTTCATTTTTGCCGGTGATTTCTCTATCTAACCAAACCGCCCTTAACAACAGCAGCAGCAAAAACAACAAGAATTAAGCAGTTTTATCATCACAATGTCCTAGATCTTTCTGTTGTAGTCCCCTGTTATGCTGACACAGTGACACTTGTACCATGCAATTTTGGTCAGATAAGAGCCAAAGTTGGAGCATAGTCTACTCATGACTGTTTGCCTTTGTGAAATACCCGAGTTCAAATAGTCAAATTGTATCTTGCACAATTTATTTGAATAGCTGGCCATCCTCTTTTGTTGAATGTGTTACAATTAAATGTAACCGGAGCGTGTCAGCTTAATTACATCACTGTTTATCATTGTTTTGTCTGATTATAGTGCTGGCTTGACCGTTGCATTTTACTTGTGACAGGTTATATGTTGTTTGGAAGGTGCAAGGATAGGCATACAGTATGAAACATCTTTTGCGGGTAATACTAAAATAATCTTGTTGCCAATATGTTATGGATTAGCACCATTAAACAAAGACTCGTCTAGCAGTGATACTTTTAGCTGCCTGGCTTCATGTTATAGAACATTCTACTTGTAAATTATGTTTGTAGTTTTGGTGTGCGTTGATAACTTGATTTTGACATGTGAGGCAGGTCACCAATTTAGAGATTCTATCCACATTGTAAGCTTAGTGAGGTTAGAAAGAGTTCTACTTTCTCCACGAAGAGAGATGATAAAAAATCACGTTTCAGAAACTAGGTTTAAGAATTACTCTGGAACAACATGAGGCTTCTTCCGATTGTCTCTTGGCCTCAGTGTCATGGCAACATTGATTCCCTGATTAAGTGATTAGCAATTTTGAAAGGGCAACCTTGAGGATATTAGAGTTTATATTTTTCTCTCTTCCAGCCCTTCTATAAGTTGCAAATCAATACTTTCATTCTCTCTTCTTGAATCCCTTCGAAGCAAGTACTAGTACTAAACTTGTTCAAGAAGGTGAAAAATGAGATAAGTTGTTGCCTGATAAATACGGAGTATTCAGTGTTAATCTTTGCAAATCCCAACACTAGATTGCCTTGAGCAGAGAGGTTTTAGTTTGGCTAGCTGCTGTTCTTTGTGTTGTGAGCCCGAAGAAACTATTGATCACCTTTTGCTCTCTTGTCCTTGGGTCTTGTCTTTATGGCATATTGCTTTGTCCTTGTTCGGGGTGAGTTGGGTTCAGTCTTGGAGAACTAAAGATGCCCTCTCCGCTTGGAAGAGGGGATTAAAGAAAGGGTGGCTAGCTGAAGTTTGGAAGAAGGTATCGTTAGCTATTTGGTGGTGTACTTAGAAGGAAAGAAATCATCACATTTTTTAAGATATTGCTTAGACACAACAAGACTTTAAAATTCGCTTTTTGAGGTTGTTGTATAGCTGAGTCGAGTCTTACATTCGCACCGACTTTTGAGTGTCCTTTTTGTGGATAATTTTGTTAAGATAGTCTAAGAGCTCAATTAGCTCCTTTTTGTATATGGGCACCACCGCCATTGGTGTCCTTTTGTATATGGGAGTCACCTCCTTGGTGTCCTTTTGAATCTATTGGTAACCTAACTTATCAAAAAAAATATAATTTGAACATAGTCATTTGGGTTTGACGATTAAAGTCTTGGTCCAGAATTATATTCCAAATGAAGAGAAAAGGCCTGTGTTGCATTTTTCATCAGTCATTGTTTGGCACCTTTCAGCGAGTTGGTAATTATCTTGGGAATTTCTTGGAGTTGTGTCCTTTGATCGTTCAATCTTTCCTCTATGTACTGCTCACTGTCATTACTCATTGCATGTGCTATACTTTGGAAGCAGTTGGTGAGTGAGCACTGGTGCAAAAAATGGTTGTGGAGGAGCCCATGTATTAATCTATGTTTAGGGTCATTAACATAGCTTCTTATAGGATAACATTAAGTGACCGGAAATCAGGACATGTCCTTGTATGGCTTGCTGAATATTAGAAATGAAGTATTGAATTGCTGACTGTTGATGGAGCTTGTCCTTAATTCATGTTTTACCTCACTCCAGTGGACTTTTCTTACCATCAGTTTCATGCAGCTATAATAAGTTCAGTTGGACGATTAACTGAAAATATGAGTTGAAGACAATATCATCTGGTTTCCCTGTTTGAAGACAAGATCCTGTAGCTTGTGATTTTGGCTTCTCTCATCAAAAACTAGTATATGGTCAACAGCTGGACACACTTAAGGTTAAGGGTCAATTAGAAACAGTCTCTATGTTACTGCATCTGTTAGGATTTATACCTCCAACCTCTATTAAACCCGCTCGGGTTGGATCTCGAGGCACTGAACCTACTTGAGTGGACTCTTCTCTAGAGGCGTTGGGGTCAGTGTATGAAGCTGCCTTGTAGTTTTAACTTTTATCCAAGGAAATTGAAGAGGGGAAAGAAGTTTTGAGGCCTTCCTCCTATATGTTATTTGTCACAGACGTGACCTTTATTCGAGTACACACACGCATGAGGTCAACCTTTTCATTTTCTGTACGTCCAACCTGTGCTACTCCTTTTGCAGCCCCTACCTCTTTTCGTGTTAGATGAGGACAATGTGCTTATATCAAAATGAGAGGAACACACGTTTTTCGATAAATTGGTGCCAGTTGCAGTAGAGGAGGACTTTTTCTTCTTTTCTCCTTTCTGGGCCCTGACAGCTTGATTCTTGTCCTTGCGTTTTTTTATTAAAATTTTCTTCCCCTCGGTGGTTTCTTTTGGGTGTTTGGTTTTTGAATGATCTTTTTTCGGTGGGCTGCTCCTTGAAAGATGATTCTGGATAGATACTGCTACATGACTTCAGTATTTTATCTTAACGCTGATGTTCATCTTTCTGGTCTGTAATGAGCAGGAGAACCTTGTGAATTATACCATTGCGTGCTTGAGAGCAAATCATTCTTGGAAAAGATGACCGTTCAAGAACATACGATTCCTTTCTTTCTTCCAATAAGAGAAGCTGAGAATGACCTCCTCTCTTCCAATGCAATGGTGAGGTTGGTTGCCTTACCCTCTCATTTGATTTTGTGGAGATCTCTGCTGTAAGATGACTCTTCTGAGTTTTTATTTTTGGTTTCAGAAATTTATAGACCATGTTGGAGAGCTGTTGCAGGCATATGTAGATAGGCGGGAACAGGTATAATCGTCCCACCTTATCCATTTAATGTTACAAGATAGATATATCCTCTGCTGTAAAATTGATTGCCCTTATCTTTCTAAATGCTTTTCAAGGTTCAATTTCGTTATATTTGAGTAATTTGACCATTTCTTAGTAGATATCCATGCTAAATTATCGGCTCGGCATTTAGCTAGATCTGTGATTCCAAGTATGACCAGCCCATCCAGATCAAACCCGCCAAGGGTATATATGTCAATCCATAAACAGATCAGTTACTTGGGCAATATTCTAGCTAGGGATTTATAAGTAGGCAGTTTCTGTTAAATCAATACTCATCATCAGATTATTCATCAGTTTAATGTTAGCTTAGGCTTGGGAATATGGAGCCACTCGAAAGCTTCCATTTATCTTTATTTTCCTTGTTACCCAAGCCTTTGGCTATTTACCCAGATTAATACTAAATTTTTTATCATCCAATCGCCAATTACTTGAATTTACTACAAAATACTTTGATGTGACTCCTTGTAAATGGCAGAATTACAATATGAGATAAATCAACCTTCCAAGTTTGACCTAGAAATTCCATGAGAAAGTAATTAAGTAGGGAGGTAAAAACAGGTATCATACTTTGCGATTGTGCTAAGTTCCTGATCAAAGTCGTCATATTCTTTGATTCTTCCCCATAGCAAGGTCTTTGTTTAAGTTTACCTTAAAAGTCAAGTCTTTTTGAGATGCACCTCTCTATGTAATTTAGCTCTTGTTTTGACTGGGAAAAACAACTGGTGCTGGAAAGATTGTTATCCATGTACATACTCTTTAATACTGTATAGAATTCATAGGGGGGGGGGGAGGGGTGTCGATAAGTTAGTTCCTCTCTATCATGGATAATCTTATCTTATCTAAAGAAAGAAGAAAAGTCAAGTGAAGAGAGTGAATCGCATGATTTCAAGTACAACAGCTTCAAATGGCGAACTTCATTAACATTATTAATTAGATAGTATTCCTCTTTATTTATTGGTTTGATAATTTATTTATTCAAATATTTCATGCCTTGCTTCTCTTTACAGTTCACACCTATTTTCTTGGCAATCCGACTTCACTTTATGCTTTTATCTTGTTTCCCACCAAACATTGACGGAATTGTACAATTCATGTGCCCTAACTCGTGTTTATGGTATGGATGATAGCAAAATATATTACCTGGAGCACAGCATAAAGGTGGCGAACAATTTCAGCCACACGCCCACACCCTCTAAATTTAAAAGAATAATAAAAAGCCGATCTGTAAGCAATTTTCCTTATGGATCAAGGGATCATACGTAAGCAGCCTCTCCATGTTTTCAACGTAGGGGTAAGGCTTGCGTACATCCGACCCCCCCTTATCTCCTTATAGGCGGGAGCCTTTGAGGCACTGGGGGTATGTTCTTGTGGTGGTGGATAGCTATTTAGTCCTTTGAACTGGCTGGGAGAATTGTTCTGTGATCGGAGGATGAAATATGGTCTTAGGCACTGACAGAGACAGTTTGGTTTTGTCTGTCATGCAGGTCCGTCTCACAAAAGATTTATATGGGAATCAAATTGGAGATCTTTATCATAGTCTGCCTTACCATATGATTGAATTTGTCTTGGATGAATTTGAGTGGTAAGTGCATTAGAATTTGCTTTTCTATTCCATTGGTGTCAAGCATGGGTTGTGGTCTTGTGGATAAGAGGGGACTGATTCAATGAGCATTTCTTGGCAAATATAACTGGTGACCAACGAACAGTTCACCACTATTCAACGCCTATGTCGTCGTTGATCGTCATGCATTTGTAATAGTTTTGAATGGACTGAATTTATTGAATAAGAGTCAAGAAATGATTCCTTGTAGCTGTAAATGGGGAACCGAGAATGTCTGAGGCCTATTATTCTTTGAGTCCTAGTTGTTCGTTTTGAAGCACCGGGCGATGCAGGACTCGGTTTTTTTAAGAATTCTCGTTGCCTTAATGCAATATTTGCATTGTTATTTCCTCTCCCCAAAGTTTCTCATGGTCGAAGGAAAAAAACAAACAATATTTCTGTCAGTTCAAGTTTCTGTTTCTTTCACTAGGGATGATTTATGGTGTGATTGCATGAGGTATAATGTTACTGATAGATGCTAAATGTGTGGAGCTAAAAGCTAAAATTCTCTTCTTTGCTCTCTCCAGTAGAGAGAAATGGAAAAAAGTATTTTAAATCTAGATTTCTTATTTGATAATTTGCTCTTTTGGTGTGTGCAATGCCCGATTGCTGATCTGCTCTGACAACGTCATGGATTTCCTATCAGCACCCGGATTACTGTGAGTCTTAAATATTCAGATCTGCTGTCTGTGCTTCCAACGAGAGTGAGGGTTATGGCTTGGCCATTGAGCTCGTCTCAGACAGGTCAAATGAGTGGACTTCAGATGGCCAGGATTGAAACTGGAACATTGCCCAGCCATCTTATTCCTTCTCGCCTATCTTATGCAGAAGACGCCATGCGGGGTTTGAGCTTACCAGAAGGTAACGATTCCTAGCTTTTTTGTCAGATCACTTAAATATAATTTCCTTTGGTCTGTACTCTGTCAAACAGTTATGTTTCTAAGATGAAGTTGAGTGATATATCTCAATTTAAAAGAGAACAGTTTAGTATGGATAATTCATTATTTGCCTTTTTGCTATGTGCTCGGATTTTTTCCTGTCCACTTTTTTTTCTTCCATTTTTTACAATAGCGATTCCAAGTGACAATTTATGGCAGGGCTGGGTGGTGGTTCTTGTTGCTTTTGGGGGGTATTTGCACTACGTGATGTCGTGATGTTGAAACTTGAAAGTAGTCATTGTAGAATTCTTACGATTGACATTCTATTTTGCAATGGTGTGTCTCAGCCTTTGCAGAATTCATATTGAACTTGCCGCAGGCGCTTGACGACATATTCCCATTTCTAAGATACAGTTCTAGTTCTGACGATTAAATAGCTGGAAGCGCGGTAGTGTAGAAGAATGTAACTTGTTGCTTGATAGTATCCCAAAACACTAGTGTGATTTGTGTATAGTATGTGAATGTTATCGCTACCTTCCTTGCTGTTGAACTCCACTCTCATAGACATTGTTTCGAACATATAGCATACCTAGCATCTAATCTCTGTACTCGGGTTAACATACTCTCGCTTACTTAGTTAGCTATTATTCAGAATTGAGGTTGCTGTTTAATGGAAAGAGTCTGCGTAAGATGTCGTGTAATTTCAGAATTACAGTCAGTTTCTTTGAATGATTGAGTTATTTCGGCGGCGAATGTAGAACAACTTGGGAGGAGGTCAGGAGGTAGGCGAGCTGACTGCGCTACTTCCACCTGAGATCCTACTGGGTCACGGAGAAGTAGATGGCTTAAACGCTCTTACACACAGGTTACTAAAAGAGGAAATCAATGCTTCATGATCACACTATAATTAATTTCCATAGTAATGATGGTGGTGATGCTGATGATGACTAGATTGACAATGACATCCATACGAGGGAACCTTGTTTTGAACAGGACGGCTGGCATTTTCTCTGGTTAGCTTCGTTTACTCTAATCCAAATGGACCAGTTTTGAGTTTTTGACCACATAGGGCGATAAAGATCTCCTTCGTATGTAAGCGCGGATTCAAAACTTGGAACTAAGCAACGGAATCCCTAACCAACTCAAACAAGTGGCTGTGCTCGTGACTAGAGAAATTCTGATTTAACGAAATGTTACTTATTCGGTTTGCAAAACAAACAATCCTGAACATTTCCAAGAACCTTGCAAAATTAGGAGTCTCATATTCCTCTTTGTGATAGGGAAAATGACCCTCATGTGAGTAGTAATAATAGTAGTTCACAAAGTCGCATCAATGGAGAGATGAAAATTAATTTGCAAAGTAGGTTAGCTATCTATCAAATGAAATTAGGGTATGTAAGACCTCACTTAACTAGTACTCTCTTCCACGCACCCTCAAAGAAGAGCTATACAGCTAGTCGCATTAACAAACTTTCCACTAAACTTTAGTTCGACCATAAAAAATTAGAACATATTACAAATACACTTTAAAACGACCACAATGCGAAACCTTAATGTTAAGGCCTATAACTTATCAACTTCATTCTCATTTGCTCTTAACAAGTCTTGCATGTCCAAACAAAAGCTAATGAAACAATTAAACAAAGAATTACAAATCTTGGCATTGTATATTTGTATGCAACATCATCAATGTCATTTTCTAATTTGCTCCTCCTATACTAGTATAGTTTCTGTTTTACCTGTGATATCACAGTTTTGGTTGCTTGTCCATTTGTTCTTATCATTTACTATTTATATATATCTGAGCCAACTGTATACTTACTGATCACAACTCACAAGCCCACAAACTTCACCGCTCCAACTCATCATATATATATATATATAAACTCCAATTATTAGCACAAAAATGTGACACTACAAGGTTACAAAACTTTCAAATGAACCACTTCCTTGTCTCTAAGAATCATTTATTTTCCCCCCAAAAACTTCAACTTTACACTTTTCCTCTCTATCATCTGTTAATATAGAATTTCTCTTTCGCATCCCACTTTTTTTTTTTAAATATTTATTTGGTATGAGTATCATTTTTAAGTAGTTTTCATTAGTTTGGATGTTACTGTTGAGTGGGCTTCTTTACAACCCAGAAAAAGAATCAAATTCTTTTTGCCACTAAAAATAATTGCATACTGTTTCTGGGATTTTCTTGTTGCAGTTGACACTTTGATCACAACTGTGTCTTTTTAGTATATTTATCATGTGTTGCTGCTCAGTATCATCATCAGCAACATCTTTTCTTTTTGTATGATAAAGAAAAAGAAAAAAAAAAGCAGATAAAAATAGAAAAGAAAAGAAATGGAGACACATAGCATATTCTATACACTGATCATCACAGCATCATTCCTCTTAATTCTCTCCCCAAATTATGCTTTTGTTATTACTCCACTAAGATGTGATTACTACCGCGACTTTTGTCCAAATCTCGAGCAAATTGTACACAATGCCGTGAAGAAGAAGTTTCATGAGACTTCTGTTACTGGCCCTGCCACTGTTAGACTCTTCTTCCATGACTGCTTTGTGCATGTGAGTTTTTTTTTTTTTTTTTTTCAGTTATTGTTAGTTTTGTAGTAATGAGAGTACTAATTACGCGGTCATTCGTAAGCAGTCTCTCTATGTTACGGGTAAGACTACGTACATCCGGAACAATAGACTGATGTTTATTTTGAATATATGAAGGGATGTGATGCTTCGGTGATGATAGCATCACCTACTTACAATGCTGAGAAGGATGCTCCGGATGATCTCTCCCTCGCCGGAGACGGGTTCGACACGGTGATCAGAGCAAAAGAAGCTGTTGATAGTGTTTCTGAATGTAAGAACAGAGTTTCTTGTGCTGATATTTTGGCCTTGGCTACCAGGGATGCCATTGTTTTGGTACGTCAATTTAATCCTTTTTTCTTTAAATTTCTTTTCATTGAGCACGCTCGATCGGTCACATGCATGTTGCATGTATAATATCACGGAATCACATCATTCATTATCGTACAATTAATCGTCTAGCACAAGCCAGGAGTCTAAGACTCGGATCCCTTATTGTTCTCACATTTTACAGTTTCATATGACTATTCATGTTAGCCTGACTCTAAATCATTAGAGATTATTGGTATATCTATTCATGTTACTGTTGGATAGGACTTGGAAAGTTTCATATTGTTAAAATTTCGAATTTTGTAAAGTTTATTTACAATCTTAGTACAAGAATTTGTTCACATGTTACTTGACTACTTGTAATAGGATGCATGTGTACGGGTGGTCCATAGTAAATATTGTGAGCGCGGAATATAGAGAGGTCAAGATATACGCAACCTTTATATAACGACCGTCGAATTTGTTTGTGTATGTCTAGAGCGGAGGACCAAGCTATGGAGTGGAATTAGGGAGAAGGGATGGTAGGGTCTCTAGGAAAGCAAGTGTTAAGGGTCACCTTCCACTTGCTCACTTCAACTACAAGCAACTCAAAGCTATGTTCGCATCTCATGGCCTTTCTGAAGTCGACTTGATTGCTTTATCAGGTATCTATTTCTTTCTTCATTTATTATTCTTCCTTACATACGGAGTATATAATTAACCTTTTTTTTTAAAAATAAACATAATTAACCTTTTTAATCATTCTTCAATTTGTTGATGTGGTCGATTATTCCCTGTCCATTCAAAATAAAGCATAATTAAAAGTGATCGATCTTTTTAGAACGCAGTTTTTATTCCGTTACCATTTAGGATAATGCTAGAGGTCTACGGTGTAGACACCCAAAAGTGTCTACAATCAGCAATAATTTTACTACACTATCAAAATTTTAATATTCATACAATTTATTTTACTACCTGAAATTTTTATTACAATTAATTTTACTACTACGATCTCAATTTTACTACTATTTACTCAATTTTACGTTGTAGACAAATTAATTGTGTCTACACTGTAAACCTCTAGCAATTTGCTACCATTTAATACTCCTTATTATACACTTCATAGTACAATAATGGGGGTAGGTAGAGTAAACAAACATGCATGGAGTACATTTATCAAATAGTGTCTGAAACTTTAGGGAATCTGAGACTGAAACAGAATTGAATAGTGCTAAATTTAAGAGCAACATGTGACAAAATTTGCATCTTTTACGAGATGGGATGTTTTTTTTGTTGGTGTTAGTAAAGTTTTGGTTTTATTATTAATGTAGGAGCACATACAATTGGGTTCTCACATTGTAGCCAATTCTCAAAGAGAATCTACAATTACAACAGCCAAAGCAGCATAGACCCAACACTTCACCAAGGATATGCCAAGGAACTTCAGCAAAAATGTCCAAGAGACGTCGATCCTAGAACCGCCGTGGCCTTAGACCCTACTACGCCTATGCGATTTGACAACGCTTTCTATAAGAACCTTCAACAGGGGAAAGGCTTGCTTACCTCCGATCAAGCATTGCTTGCTACAAGAAAATCGAAAAGGGTTGTGAACGCCTTTGCGAGTAATAATACATTGTTTGAACGTGTTTTTGTCGCTGCCATTACTAGGCTTGGTCGAGTTGGGGTTAAGACTGGGAATCATGGCGAAATAAGACGTGATTGTAGGTATCCCAATTAGTGGTCAATTTCTTGACTTAACTAACGATAACTTGATTTGGGACTACCAAGTTCTTCATTAATCCAACTCTCTTAATTAGTTTGATCATATTCTTATTTTGTATTGTTAGCTTGCTTGTCTTATATATCTCGCTCATCCGCTGCAATATAGTACATGTATGTATATGGTGGTCTGATTGGAGGAGGTTAAAGGAATGTAAAACAGAACTATTATGGCCAACTCTCCCAAAATCGGAAACGATCGAGATAACCATCTACTCAATCTTAAAAAGAGACGTGGTTTTCCGAGTTCACCATGATCGATATAGGTCATGTTCTCTTCAATTTAAAAAACGTGGAGTTCACAGTTCGGTTTAGATCACATTTGACGTTAGGAGGTCAAATAAAGAAACTATATATTAGTCTCTTTCAGCATCAGTAGATATGTACAAATAAAATCACGCAATCTAAAGCCAAATAAATGATCGGCCTATCAGTCCTTCAAATTTCTTTTACATATTCAAATCAAAATAAAACTCAAATTTCTTTTACCTATTCAAATCAAAATAAAACGACTTAACAAGGACGGAGGGTTTACTGATCCAGTAAGCCCATCAAGTGTTAAAAATGCAAAATAGCCGAATATTAAACGTGTTTAACTAGGTTTCATCATCATCAAAGGTGTACAAAAATTGCTTATTTTGCCATTTTACAAAAATTCGCCGGAAAGAAACTGAGCTGCTGCTAATGTCATTAGCAAAACAGCAGTGGAATGTGTTACAGGTCTTTAAACGGGGAGCGCGATAAGTAAAACAAGTATGTAGATCGGTACTAAAACAAGTTAAAAGATCGGTACAACAAAGTGACCTAAACTGCTTTAGGTGCTCTGAATTGTCCTAGAATTACAAGGACACAATCTAATTATGCGACAAACTCAGCTCCCCTCTGTTAATTTTCTTCTTTACACAGTGTAATGTTGCTGAATGGTTTCAAGGTCCAATCCTTTCAGTTTGACAACAGATTCGACGTGTCCCTTCAAGGTGTGCAGCTCCCTCAGCCTGCATTCGCGGTATAAAATGAGTAAACTATGTGCAGATGCAAGAAAATAAGACATCCTATGCATTACCAGCATCTAGTACATGCAGCAGGGGCGGAGCCAGGATTCAAAGAAATGGGGTGCGGATACAGGAGGGCCGAATACTTGCTCTATAATTCCTAGTACAAGCTAATGAAGGTTGAATAAGCTGGCTGCTGATCTTTTTCAGTCTAGCCAGTAAAAACTAGATCACACTTAATCACGAACAGATATTTACCTTGCAACCTCAGCCCTCCTCTTTGCTTGCTCAGCAATCTCTGAGAGTTCCCTGTAGTTACCCTTCTCATTGACAGTGCTAGTACTTTGAGGAGGTTGAAGCCCGTGTAAGGTCCTTTGAGCGGTTGCCCACTGTGCCTCCCTCTCTTCTTTTCCGTAATCCTTCTTCGTAGTAAAAGCGGTCTAAGAAAGAAAGAGCATTCACCCATAAGTTAAAGAAGCCATATGAAAACAAAGCATACGTGACCTTTGTTCCTACTAAAAGCCAGAAGTATGTCAGTACTCAGTACCTTGTTATCCAGAAGATTATCCCAAGCTCTTCCACTCAGAGCATAACGTATGATAAACTTCAGGATGTCAAGGGGAACGTAGGTCACCAGAGTGTAAACCCATACAGCAACAGCCCATTTCCATCCCATACCTTCAATCCCCGCGAAAGGCCAGTTGGCGTAGACAGCAATAAGCGTAGCTATCTGTTATAGAACAAGATTTCTGTTAGACTAGCTTTCGAGCAGGGTAAAAGGTCTGATTTTCTGATGGGAGGATGAAAATTGAACAGGTGATTAATTTCGCATGCAGAAGTAAGAAATTTACCAGCTGAGCAGCCAAGAAAGCACCCAGCAACAGGAGCCCAGGGCGCTCAACAAAGGACCAGCTACGGGACCTTGTGACGAAAATGAGGGCCTGGCTGATAACACTGACTTGCAGGTATAAGGCTGCCATCTTCTGACCATGACTTGGGGTCATCACATGGAACTTCTCCTGTAATTCGAAATTGAAGGAGAATGGTATGAATATATGAAACTTCTGAGTGAAGCAAATTAGAATGGCTGAAGGAACAAGCATTACCTGGAAGAATTGAGTGTCTGACATGAGCCAGAAGAACAATACAGTCATCAGCGCCAAATATCCTCCCAGAACAATACCTGTGGCGAAAATCTCTTTCAACTTCCAGCTGTCTGGCATCGGTGATGGCTTCACTCTGTCCTTTGAAATAGTCATGATTGTACCTAGTAGAAACATTCATCAAAACGATTTGATAAGCAACTTTGAGTAAACATTTAGACTAAAGGCATAAATTAGATAGTATCACAGTAAACTCAATGCTCTTACCATCATTTAGGACAGCAATTATCAGAACCATGAATGGAGCAAAATCAAATTTCCAAATTAAAGCGATGAACATAAAGCCGAACTGCAACACCAAAAGGATCAGGAGGTTAAGTTTTGCATAATGCATGCTCTACAACCGTAGCTTAACCTATGTTTAAACCGGAAATGAAAATAACTTACCACGACACGAATGGTAATTGAAACTGCATATATCTGCAAAAAAATGAAAAGGTCAGGTTAACATACACACAACACATAGGCGTATATATGCTGAAAAATTCAAATAGTTCTACAATCTGAGAGGCAAGGGGTACTAACTGTATAGTTTTTCATCCTCTGAAAGATCGCTCTGCTGGTCAACACAGCGCTGACAATGACACTCAAGCCAGGTTCTGTCAAGACGATATCAGAAGCACTTCTTGCAGCATCAGTAGCATCAGCCACAGCAATTCCAATGTCTGCCTTCTTCAGAGCTGGGGCATCATTAACACCATCACCGGTCATACCACAGATGTGCTTCCTTTCTTGCAACCTCTTCACAATTTCATACTTGTGTTCTGTGATTAAGTAGAATTTTGTCAGACTGACGTTTCTAAATGTATATAGGGTCAGGACCCAAGACAAGATAGAAAAGTTAGTACTATGTACCAGGGAAGACTCCGGCAAACCCATCAGCCTTCTCGATTAATTCGTCAACAGGAAGACCTGAAACATTTGAGCTGTCTTGTCCAAGCAATGAAGAGGACGGGTACATATTGGTTCCCATCCCAAGACGCCTTCCAGTTTCCTTACCAATGGCGAGTTGATCACCTAGAAAATTGCAGGGTGAAGTGGAATGGATAAGACATGAAAGTCTAAGTAGGATCAACACAATGTAAAATGAAAACACAACCAAAGCCTTACCTGTAATCATCTTAACATTTACGCCAAGGTTCAGGGCTTGCTTAATTGTTTCAGCACTGTCATGTCTGGGAGGATCAAATAAGGGCAGTAAACCAACAAACTCCCAAGGACCCCCTGGACTTTCTTTTGTTCTCTCTGGAATTTCCTGTGTAAAATAAAAGCAACCAAAGATAGACTCAGACACAATTCCACAAAAGATTTGGAGTATTTTCACAATGAAAGAATTAGAATGGGTGAGATATCAGGACCTGTCTTGCAACTCCTAGAGATCTTAGCCCACGCTCTGCAAAACCGTCGATGACTGCATGAGCCTTCTTCTTGACATCCTCTTTGCAGCCACAGAGAGTGAGAATCTGTAGAAAGAAATGGCCATATTACATTAGAACTTGTCTGTTGCTCTTTCAAGTTTCAAGTCTTGCTGTACCACGCGAAGGTTTACCTGTTCAGGGGCACCTTTACTAGCTCGATGCCAATATCCATCGTCATCATAGTAAGTTAGAGCAGTCCTCTTATCAACGGGGTTGAAAGGAAAAAAATGGACCTCGGTGACTCCAGCCCGTGCCTGAATGGTAGGACAAACGGTTAAGGTTATGAATAATGATTTCGCGGAGGCATAATAATAACAGCATACAGTATATACATATAAGTGGTTATTACCTCCTTTGGATCTGCTAGCATTCCAACGATTGCAGCATCAATTGCATCTTGGTTTTCGGTTCTTGAAGCCCTGGCAGCAAGAAGCATCACATGCTCCTTGTCTACGCCCCTTGCAAAGACTTCAATTAGGGTTTTGTCGACAGTCAGCTTGTTTAATGTTAAAGTCCCAGTCTTGTCACTGCAGAGCACATCCATGCCTGCCATTTCCTCAATAGCTGTCATTCTCTTGGTGATAGCACCCTGCTGAGACAGCCTGTGTGAACCAATAGCCATAGTGACAGACAAGACAGTTGGCATAGCGATTGGAATCCCACCAATCAACAGTACCAATAGATTGTCAATTCCATCTCTGTATTTACGGCGCTGGATAGGGTACATAACTATTATCTCGATCAACATCCCAATAGCAATTGAGACAATACAGAAGTTACCAATCGATGTAAGAACCTTTTGGAAATGTCCAACTTGATTAGTGCTGTCAACAAGGTGTGCAGCCTTACCAAAGAAACTATGCACACCAGTTGCTATTACCACTGCTTCAAGTTCACCTTGTTTACAAGTTGAGCCTGAGTAAACCTCATCTCCGGGATTCCTAGTGACTGGCAACGATTCTCCAGTAAGAGCAGATTGATCAATCTTCAGAGGATCACCCTCAAGGAGACGAGCATCAGCAGGGACTATGTCTCCTAACTTGATGCTGATTATGTCTCCTGGGACTAATATTGAAGCCTCCATCTCACTCCATCGCCCATCTCGAAGAACCTAAAAGAAATTGTTATCAGGACTCTTGTAGATCACACAACTTTAACAAGTATACATACAGAAATGACAATAGAAACTTGCTTCTTACCTTGGTTTTAGGAGCAAGGTTTGCCATAAGAGATGCTGCTGCATTACCAGCATTGTTTTCTTCTATGAAACTAATTGTGGAGTTGATCACTAGCAGAACCATAATACCGACAAAATCTTGCCAGTCCGGAGGCTTATTATCACCATTTGCCAAAGCAATAGCCATTATTGCAGCAGCTTCCATAACCCATGATAATGGATTCCACATAAATCCAAGAAACTTCTTAATTTTGCTCTCCTGTTATTCCATGTCACATCAGATGTTGTCACATTAGCTAATAATGGAAAAAAAAAAAGTACATTTGAAGGTAAAAAATGATTTTAGTACTCAGAGTGACCAAACCTTTTTCTCTTCCAGCTTGTTTGGGCCATAAATCCCAAGGCGACGGTTCCCCTCATCAGATGAGAGACCTTCCCTTGAACATTTTAACTGCTGGAACACTTCATCTATAGGGACATTCTCCTGAAAATCAAATACACAGTTGTCAGCCCTCGGTAAATGGTTTCTCGGTATGAGTCAACAAACAAGAACTAACTCAGGTAGAGCCTTGCAGCTTTGAACAAATCGAGAAAACACTGAACATATACAGAGTGGTACAGTAGGATACAGCACAAAAATCAGGACAACAACTAACAATAACACCAGCTTTATCTGATATGGATTTGCCAACATTCGTTTGCTTCTACGATTCATACTGAGTGCTTAGTTATATGTTCGGCGTATGCCATCACACATGAAGACAACATTCTTATCTAAAAACGGTATGTCAACAAGTTCAGGGTTCAGAAAGAGTCATATTCAAGTTACAATAAGAGCACAACAAGTCAACAACATATGTTCACTCCAAAGACCACTACAGAATTCATGCTCCTTAAAATTTGATCAGAAAATCGGCATTAAGACCTAATCGTAAGAATTGAATCATGTCCGTCAACACCTCAAATCAAATGAATGTTCCACGCACTAGCTATCAACCACAAGATACTCGGAAACAGGATATTTTTTATCACTAAAAATTACGGTCTGCTTCCCCTAATGTTGGTGTATACAGTACAAGTTTGTGCTAAAGACATTCAGTATTCATTATATACAAGTGTGTGGGAGCTCAGATCGTATCTCGGCTTTCCACCAACTTTATGTAATTTATACTTGATTTTTCGTATATATATTATATCTCTTATTCATTTGACACTCAACAATCAACATGTTAATCGAAAAGAAAAAACTTCAAAACTTTCCATTATTTGGTACAAATTTAACCAAAATCAATCGTCCGAAATCATAACCAGCTGATCTACTCTTTCTGTCTTTTAGCACCAACCCCCCCCCCCAAGAAAATTAGTTTACTTAATTATGATTAGAAAAATCAATTATGTTCGTAGAAAAATTATAACAGTGTTGTAAAATTAATATTGATAGCGCTAGACCTCTCGCATTTGACATTAAAAAGAAAAACACATTAGAAACGGAATTTCTACTTTATTTGATGCTAAAATGCTAATAAATAAAAGGTGGAGATTGATTTAGCATCTCAGTCATAAGTCATTATTGCCCTCCAAATTCCTGCACCCCTAAAAAAGGAAGGATAGTAAAATAAAGCAGGAAAGAGTATCTATTCTAGGAATAAAAAAATGTGATTGACAGATTATTTGTTTGCTTAAATTTTTTTTTAAACAAATATTTTTCTATAATTCTAACCTTGTCAATTAAATCAAACACCTTGTTACAAAAAATATAAATTAAAATAAACAGAAATAAAAGGACTCGCGACACCAAAGGCAGTACTCCGTTGCCGTTGATACGGCCGAAGATAACACATTTTCTTAAAAGATTAATGGACCAAATATATTTTTTTGAACGATATCTTAAACATCAAAAAATCTCACAAAATATGTAGATACAAGAATCCAACCCATCTAATAGCGTTACAACTCTCGATTATAATCCACTCATGTCGAACAAAATACGTAGATCCAAGAAACCTAAATCTAATTAAGAGTTTAGAGTAGGATGACATATATATTGCACCACCACTAGGTGCATGTAACATAACTGTACACAACCCCGACACGTAAAATTGTAAAATTTATATGGTAGTGCATTAAGATTTAACTAGTCAAGATAACCAAAATCGTACGTAATATTTAATATCAATAACTTGAAGGGTCAAAACACGTCCAACTTTCTTGATTTTAACTTTTTAAGTTGGACCAACCTTCAACTTGTGTCATAGACTTTAAAGATTCACGATTAATTAATCTTTATCATAATTGACTATAATTTAGGAATTTTTTTTCAAAATTCATTCAATTACCGTACAATAGTGAATTACAAGCAATGACAAAACAAATACGAGTATTCCAAATTTCCAATTCAAATGATAACATGAGAAAATTAATCTTTAACCTAAATATATATATCGCTTCGCACGAGATCTTTTCTAGCATATAGTATTTCACACTCAAAATTCAACAAATACAATATTAAGGGAAAAAAAAAATAATCATGATAATATATAATTAATTAATGATCAAATGATAATAACGTAACGCAGTGCATGCAGAAGTAGCGAGGTGAGATTATTGCATACCAGATCAACGCCCTTTTTCTCGATTTCCTCCATGCTCGGGTTACCGCCGCCGGTCATCTTCGCCGGAAAAAATTGTCGCTGACTCACTGAGTCAACTCGGTTTCCGATAATACCAAACTCTCTAAATTACGACTAACTACAAATTATGAAAAACCATAAATTTGCCACGGTTTTTTTTTGGGTGGTGTGAAGGGTTGGGAAAAGAAGGGAGTGGCGGAATTTATACGAGTTGTAGTACACTCTAGGGGTGGGACCTTAAGAAGAGTCCTGCTCGCTTTTAGCTTTTAGTTATTCTTGAGATTATGAGTCCCTGAAATCTCTCCCGCTTTTGTATCTTGTTGTTTACGCAGTTTCCCTCCAAATCAAATACGGGGGAGTACTACAAGTCTTAATTACGTCGGAATTGTTGTACCGTATTTATTATTGTTATGAATTTGATTCAAATTCATAATCCGTGATTTTTGCTTTTATGGTTGTTAATGTTAGGTGTCTGAGTGATAGCTGGAGATAACGTAGAATCCTACTGTGATTTTTATAGGTCTACGAATTGGATTTTTACCTTTTCGAAATAAAGTTTCAAGGAATTTACATTAGCATTGATAGGAAGGTAGTACACATACAATGGTTGTATATTGAATCTGATACAAAGCCCAATAGGAGAGTGACACCTAGATAAATGAAAAAAAAAAAGAGGAGGGAAAACTTGAGTAATTAGGCGCAAAAAAAAATTCAGCTTGGAGGGAAAAACTTGCTCTTTGTGCGCCAACTATTAGGCGGGAAAATATAGGTGTGAATTTTTTTAGGATTTCTTTATTTTTGTTTATTGTACATTATTTTTATTTCTTGCGTAACTTTTGTTTCGTAAGTCCGTTAAATATATTAAACATATCATCGTAAATCTCTTTTCGAATGCTTTCATATGAGTACAATATTGAATATGTTTAGATAAAAAACCAAAAATCTAATTTTGTTGTTCATATCGTAAAATCTCATAAATTTATTCAATTTTGATAGTCTGATACATAAATAAATAGGTTGATACTATGGATAATTTAATTAAAACAAATATAGGGTAAACAACATATCATTAGTTATAAGATTCAAAATTTGACATCGGCGTAGAGATTATGAGGCAATACTATAGAGTCCCCAGTTGGTTAGAGTAGAGGTCATGACCGTCATGTAAGGATATAGTATATACATTCGTCCTTTCACCACTTGAAAAATAGGAAATGAATGACAATTTCTAATTGAACCACTCCACCACACGAATTAACATATGGATACAATGAAAATATTAGATGTCACCCAAAACTATTCTATATGACATGTAATTTTTCTTGTAAGAGGTAGTTTTTTATATGAACAAAATAATAATATAATGTTCAATTTCAATTGGGGTAAAAATAAAATAAAAACAAATGTGGTATTTTCGAGTGTGGTAATGTTCAACATTGAAGTAGTGAGATTCTAATATAAGAATTTAACGTAACGAACGTGAATCCTTGCAAATAGTGACCAATAAACCAGGGTTATATGTACAAATAAATGATTTTCGAAAACATATGTACTTATGCCTAAACTTTATGCAACACACAATGTTAGCATGTCATGTACGCGTATTATCTATTATAAGCAGTAAACAATAGAGAAGGTGGTTTCAGCACGCTCTCATCTAGAAGCATAGTGTAATAAAATGTTCGGATAAATTTTGTTTTAATTATGAAATATTCAATGGCATAAATATTTATTCTGCCATTTGAAGACATATTTAGAATCGAGTAGTTTCTAAATATGTGGGATCTCATGGAATTCTATTGGTTAGGAAGATAATTTGTTGTACTTGATGAATGACGTAATCTATCGATTCGAATAATTCCGTATCTAGAATGAGAATTTTGTCAATCATTTCGTAATTGTATAAGAGTGATTCCAAAAAAAAGAATTATATTCATTGACATACAAAGTAACCATGTCTTAGATAGCCCTTGGTGACTCACAAAATAGATCATCTTGCCTCTATATATAACCAAGCTTACAACATCAATATAAACAACTTTTTTCTCTTTCAGCTAATTATCAATCTAATTTGATTTTGAAATCTCTAATAAATATTTTGAAATTGAACACCCACAATTAACAAAAAGAAATTATATTTTTTTTTTACCTAGTAATTTTAATTAGCTCTCACTCATTTCTGGGCAGGGGTAGTAATTGATAATAAAAATGTAACTCGTTTAATACTGAATTAATACGTAACGAAGATGTTAATGTCGTATCTACGACTCATACTTTGAATTTCATGTACCGTATATTATAATATATTTTTATTGATAGTATTTAAATATTATTGATTGTATCGACTAAAACAATATGGTATCAAACGTGGGAACAACTTATTTATCGTCATATTTCTCATCTTTTGTATCTTACTTGTCCATCTTCATATTCACCTCTATCATACAGTGATAGAAGATGAAAAGTATAATTTAGAAAATGCCAAGAGACTTATAAAGTGAATCAGACTTATATCCTTTACGAAAGACTGAAGTAATAATTCATGTATAATGTGGAGTAATCTATATTATGTTCATCTTTTATATTATTAAAATAGTATTAACTAGTATCGACTAATACATACTTGTTCATCAACTTTATCTTTCTCCAAGTGTGAAAGAAGATGAAAAGTCTGAGTAGATATTAAAGACATATAAAGTGAAACTGAAAAAGAGGGGTTCATTCTCAAGAAAGAAATAATAATTCAAATTATATTTGTATTATTCTAAATTATACATGTATCGAAAAAGTATTACTTGTATCGATTAATAAATTTTTGTATAAACGTGAGAATAATGTATTCATCTTCATATTCTTCATCATTTCATCTTTTTAACTTTCATATTAATCTTTACGATGATTGAAATAAAATGAAAAGTCTGTTTTATAATGTTGCAAAAGAAAATTCTTAGTATAGTGAATGAGAAAAAAAAATATATAAAGTGATCAGCAAAAGAGGGGTTTTTTCCCCAAAGAATGAAATAATAATTCGGGATTCATTATTCAAAATTAACTGAAACGAAATAGTGTATTTAGTAACTGTGAACACATTACTTATATCAACTAGTATACTTTCGTACCCAAAGTGGGACAACGTATTTGTCTTCATATTTTTATTTTTGTTCGTATTGTTCTTCATCCTCTTGTTCATTTCATATTCAACTTTTATTTTTTTGCAAATTTGTGTGAGTAATGTTAGTAGAATATTTACACGTTCATTAGGTATGAAAACATTACAACTCTTTTATTGCAAAATGTATTTGCTCAATGAATGACTTTATACTCACAAATATGTTTTATGATCTTAAGAAATACGTATTACTCATTTTTTTATCCTTTGCAAGATACAAAGAATATTGTACACAAAAGAATTAGGAAGGTTGGTAGGGCTATTTGGGTTATTATGCCTATTAGGGTTATTGGCGTTACTAGCTAGTATTAGTAGGGTTTCTAGGACTAATATGTATTAACTGTAGGGTGAGTTATTAGTTGAAACTAGGAACTATTATTACACTACATTACAATAATAATGTGTCGTTTAGTTCTAGTTAGTATCGGTGATATATTTATTGTTTCTTACATACTGAACGTGTTCATTTAGAGAAGAATCGTGAGGAAGAGACAATTGAATCATTGAGTGAAAGAAATTTTTTTTTCTGTTTGGATTAACGACGAAAAACTAGAGATTTGGACCAGAAACAAAGATTAATTAATAGTATCGTCTGATACAATATTGTATCAAAGCGGGGACAACTATGCATCTTCCTATTCGTGTTCATCTTCAAACTGTTCATCTTCATATCCATTTTCATATTCAACCTTTTTCTAATATGCAAATTTTTTAATCTAGACTCCAATACAAACAATCAAAATTACAAATAACTAACTCTTGTGTAAATTAAATTTAAATTAACAAATCTCCATGTAAATTTAACTAAAATAACTTCTCTGCATCTTCTTCACCTCATATTCATCTCAACCTTCATCTTCAATTTTTATATAAAACCCAATTTCAATTTTTTTTACCCATATCAATGCAATACCAAATACGATTGTAGTATCATTAGCTATTATTGACTAATTTAAACTCATAAATATATACATTAACAATTTTTCAACATGTAGAAGCTTCATTTGGGTGTTGGATTTGGAAAATTTGTTCATCTTGGGTAGAGAAGAAAATAAGAGACAAGGAGAAAATGAGGGAAGAGAGAGGTTGGATGTGAAAAAAAATGAGGTAGAGAGAGAAAGTAAAAATTTTTTAGGGTTTTGTTACTTCTAACAATAAAAGAAAAAAGGTAAAAGATAATTTAATTTGAATAAATCAATGTGAAAATTTGAATGAAAATTGAAATTTTGGGAATATTTTTTTTTTTGAAATTGACCAATAAGGGGCTGTCACATCCCATTGTATGAGATGCTTCATACAACCATTGTATGTGTAGCTTTTTCCGCATTGTTACGAGACTTTGTGTTTCTCGAGTTTTGAAATTTGTACGGAAATGAAATTCTTGAGAGTTTGTGATTTCTGAAGAGTTGCGCGAGAACAATTATAGTGTAATGGTTGATCAAGTAAACTAGTGACTCCCGTTGTCTTCCTCCAAATCGTTCTAAGTTATGCGATGTTATTGGTTGCCCAACAAAACGTCTTGATAATTATCGTGTTTTTCATAAATCTCTTGGTTAGTTATCAAAATTACCACTTTGTTTATAAAGAGTAAGACGTATGTACTCCTTTCATATTTTTAAGGGAAATTTTCCAATATACCCCTGAGGTTACCGAAATTTTCAGGTATACCTCTCAGGTTTCCGAGCTATCCAGCGTACCCCTGATGTTTGCGAAATCGTGTTTTTTGAGATTTTTCAGTAACGGCGTCAAATTTGACTATTTTAAAACGAATTGACCCTTAATTAACATCAATTAAACAAAAATAAACAAAATAAAAGCCAACACATTTCTCTCTTCCCCCCACCCCCGCACTCACCACCCTTGCTCCGCCCCTCCCCTACCCTCGCTCGCTACCACCACTACCACCATCACCACCCGCCACCACCACCACCCGCCACCATCACCACCGAAACCCCACTACCACCGCCGGTCCTCGTCCTCTCTCTCACACGCCGCCATACCGGAGCCGGAAACCTCTTCGAAACGGCGTCGCAACCCGACACCAGCGTCGACGCCTACACTTTGCTCGAATTCAACACCCAGGTCGGCGTCGCCGACGACGATGACGACTTCTCCTCTTACCCCCAGTTCAACGAGCTTTCTCAGGTGTCGATCCTCATCCTCTTCCGCTCCGGTATGGCGGCGTGTGAGAGAGTGGGTGGGGATGAAAAATGATAAAAAGATGATAAAAAAATTAAAGAACTTGAAGCAGAAGATAAAAGGAAAGAAACATACCAGGACTGGAGATCTTCCAAGTAGGCATAGGACTAGAAGTCTCAGAACTAGAAGACGAGGATGTATCAGCATTTCCAGCATTAACCAGAAGACGAATAAGGAGCTGTTGCTGCTGTTTGGGTGTTTTGTTGTTGGGTTTCCGAGTCTGAAATGTAGCCACCCATGTTTGTTGTTTCTCTGGGTTTCGGCGGTGATGGTGGCGCTTGTGGTGGTGGTGGTAGTGGGCGAGGGTGGGGGAGGGGCGGAGCAAGGGTGGTGGGTGGGGGGTGGGGAGGAGAGAGAAATGTGTTGGCTTTTATTTTGTTTATTTTTGTTTTATTGATGTTAATTAAGGGTTGTTTTAAAATAGTCAAATTTAATGAGGGTCTAACGGTGTTAGCCGTCGTTAGTGAAAAATCTCAAAAAAAACACGATTTCGCAAACCTCAGGGGTACGCTGGATAGCTCGGAAACCTGAGGGGTATACCTGAAAATTTCGGTAACCTCAGGGGTATATTGGAAAATTTCCCTATTTTTAATCAACGATTCAAGGTCAAATTTAATACTTACAAGTTACACCATACTCTTAGTCATGACCAAAAAAATTAATATTCCCTCCATTTGTTTTTTGGTTCTTTACGTTTGGGTTTTTTTTTTTTGTTCTCTACGTTTGGTTTAAATCTGTTAGAAAATTTTAAACTAAAAGTAAAGAAAAAAAAATGGAGGGAATATAAGATTTGAGATTTTTTGTACTTTAATTTCTAATGAACAAGTCATCAAATTTACATTAAATTTGTTAATCCGTACTACTCCATACTATTACTATTTGAAAAGTCAAAACTGAAACTATATTTGACGAATGTTGCCATGTTGGCATATAAAAGAGTGAGAATAATTGAGATAAAATTAACAAATTAGTCCTTGATTTTCTTACAAAATGCGACTATTATATTTGATTTGGATCAGAAAGAGTAAGGCAGTAAGCACGGGGTACATATATGAGATTAGAGTGAGTGTGACGAGGGACAACAGCGCGAAAGGAGCTGAGAGTAGTAGGTCTCGTTGACAACTTATGTCACGTATCTTTCAGCTTAAGGTACCGAGGTACGTGTTGAGATGCTAATTAATTCATCTGATCATGGTTTGGAGAATAAGTGAAAAACTGAAAGCAATATTTTCCACAGCACTTGCGATGTTCTACGCCCTGGCTATCTTCTCCTCGTACACTAATACAATGGTAGTGAAAATTTACACGGTACGGTACTCTTTGCGTTTGTCGTTTTTCATACAACATTTACGTTTTCAGATGTATACATATGGACAAATGGTATCCAAATTCCAAGTTGTATTATTTTCATGAATATAATACTAGGACAATGCGAGAGGTGTACAGTAGTGTAGACACCAAAAAATGTGTATAATCAGTAATAAGTGTACTACCAGAATTTTACTAACTCACACAATTAATTTTATTACTACCAGAATTTTTCATTATAATTAATTTTACTGCTCCCATCTCAATTTTACAACTACTAACTCAATTTTACATTGTAAACAAATTAATTGTGTCTACATTGTAGACCTCTAACAATTTGCATAATACTATTTCGCTAACTTTATTGTAGGGAAATGTTAACATTTTATGGTCTTACAAGTCAAAATATATGTTAGTAACTATTGTTACACATTTATTTGCACTAAAGAGAAATTTAAATTGACCACGTAATAGAGAAAAATGAATGGTACCACGTGAAATTTCCTATGTTAATTTGTGGCACAGAGCCACAGACATTGCATATATACTATTTCTTTTTATGTATTTGGATAATTCACATTCGGTTTGAATACTAATTAATGAAATTCAAACTAAATGTTAACAACAACTCAATGTCGTTGTAGTTCTGATCGTTGACTAATTAAGTAAATAACATAGTTTAGTTAAGAACGAACTGGATTGCTTGAGTTTTGACAATGCTGATTATATTGAATTGACATCCATTTGGAATTTGGGTGGCTTGGGTAGTAGAGTTTTGGTGCAGTTTGTTTTATTGCAACCAAATATTCAATTTGATTTTGGGGATTTTGGATAAGGTTCTTCATACAAGTAAACTATAGAATACCAGAATTCCTTTTTTATGCTAGAAGGATAATATAGAATGAATTCCTAGTCAAGCAATTGCACTTTTCTCTCAAGAGGTATCTTAAAATTTATGCAAAATCATGCATGTATATATAGGGATTCAGATCCCCTAAAATTATTTTTTCATACAGTTGGTAGAGTTTACTATAAACGTAAAATATAATTGAAATTTTATTTGTGAAAATAAGAGATAAATTCACATGGTAAAATTAATTTTCCATTTTAAGCAAACTCTACCGGGTAGAGTTATTTTCCAACTCAAGGGGATCTCAGTCCGTATATATAGTATATAACAAATTCCTCAAATTTGATCAAAGCGAAAAAAAAAAAAGTGTTTCACAAATGAAAATGGCCTACTCTGAGTCTTTGGCTGTAATTCATCCACTTAATTATTTCTCAACTTATTTTTAATGGATGGACTCATTTAATTCGATTTATTTGAGACAAGATAATTAACACTAGTTATAACTATCATTGCATGCAATTCATATCAAATTATTGGCCGGGTGGGTTCAAATATCTTGAGGTGAGTGAAATTGTAACAAGAAGTATGCTTTAATGTGACAAGTAGATGAAATGGACCTCTTCAACATGATAGATTACGGTCGAGGACATGAAATAAGATTAAAGCAATAGAGCTAATAGTCTTTGTAGACATATATATACTCCACTTATATAGTGCCCTAGGGTTCTATTGCGTTAGTTGCGTGCTATCTATACATGCGCATAGACCATTGTATATGTTCACCTCATTAAGTGGTAGACTATTATTGTTCTGTTTTATCGCATGATAACTTTTCGTACAAAAAGTGCATGCATGGCATGGAATACCATGTTTTATATGGACAGCAATTTCATTAGTAGCAATCAATCAATTCAATCATAGATCGCCCGACTAAATTCATATGATGAATGGTACCAATAATATAGTTAAGGGCTTACGGCGTCACTAAATTGTGCACAATTAGCGTTCGTATCTTTTAATTTGATACCAATCGTTTTATTTAGTAATATTCGAAAATAAGACCATGGAAATGTTCAAGTGACACTACTAGAGTACTAGCTAGTGATAATTAACCATGGTCTTTATGTCTCGACATCATTACATTAGTATAAAAAATGTAAATATTGATCCGACAGTACTACTAGCCCACGTTACATTTGTAAGAAAATCTACTTTGATGAATGATCTGCTAGATATGATTCGCCATCAATTAAGTTGGCCGAGAAAGGTAATTCCTAATAAGAACTAGTAACTTCGTTCCAGCGGGTTGAATTGCTAACCTCTAATTTAAGGGTTTTTTTTTTTTTTTTTTTTTTTGCATATTATCTACTTATGAAACATGTTAGTCGCAATCTAATTATCCGAAAAACTTAGGGAGAATTAGGTTAGAAAATTAAGACAAGGCCTTAGAAGAAATACATACTCCGTACTATGTAAATTGGATCACCCTTAAAAAATACTCGTAGAGAATAATTACAAACTATACCTGGCATTTATGTATATGTTGGCCTCCAATTTGTTATGAACCAATGCTTTTGATATTGTTCTATCATTGAAATAGGAGAAAAAGGGGATTCCTGGAAACAAGGACATGACAAATTGCCCTTATCTCCTACTACATCCTTTTTCCATCCGCAAGTATAATTAACCCTCTTGTGGATGACAACACTTGCAAAAATTTTGGTGACTTTTAGCTTTTATGGAATACTTAGCATTATTAATCTGTGAGAATTTTAATTTGACTCCTCATGTATAACCAAAATAAATATTAAGTTATCCACTAATGTATTGCACATTAATAAGACCATGTTTGGTAAAACTAGCTGAAATAGTAGCTGAACACTGATATAGTAGCTAAATGCTGAAATAGTAGCTGAAGGCTATCTGTGCTTGGTAAAACTAGCTGAAATAGTAGCTGAACGCTGAAATAGTAGCTGAATGCTGAAATAGTAGATGCGAAACTGCAAATCTGCAATGATAACTGAAAGTTTTAGCTAAAAGTATTAGGGGTGTTTGGTAAAATTAGCTGATATAGGAGCTGATATAATTAAAATTACATAAAACTGCATTATTTATTTTTAATTTTATTTTATTTTAGTAAATAATTGAGGGTAAATTGGGAATAAAATTATGATAAGCTAGCTTATTTTAAATAAGTTACATGGGGTAATTTTAAATAAGTTAGCTTATTATTTAAGCTAGTGGTGTTACCAAAGCAACTTATTTGGTCAAAGAGCTTAAAGAACTAGTCAAATAAGCTATTTTTGCCAAATAAGCTGAATTAATAGCTGCAATAGTAGCTGAAAGTTTTTAGCTGGTAGTAATAGGAGTGTTTGGCAAAATTAGATGATATAGGAGCTGATATATATAATATTACATAAAAATGCATTAGATATTTTTAATCTCATTTTATTTTAGTAAAGTAATGAGGCTAAATTAGGAATAAAATTATGATAAGCTAGCTTATTTTTTAAATAAGTTACATGAGGTAACATCTTAAATAAGCTAGCTTATTATTTAAGCTTGTGGTGTTACCAAACAAACTTATTTGGCCAAAGAGCTTAAAAAACTAGTCAAATTCTCACTACTCCGTCTTTCTTTAAACACCTCATACTTCTGAGAAGAATGTACACACTAATCGGTCAATTAGAACTCTTAAAACAATACATAGCAATTTTAGTTTAGAATAAAATTCAACAAAATTTATGTATGTAATTTTTTTGGAAACTTAATTAGACGATTAGTTTGCACACCCTCTTTAATAGAGGTGAATTTTCGATATGGGTGCTTAAAGAAATACGGAGAGAATGTCGTGGAGGCGCGTACCAACGAACTACGGCACTTCGTACATACTCCACTTGCAATTCCGAGAAATATATAACAATGTTTTATGAGCTAGGAAGGTAACCATTTTAATGAATACTCCC
This sequence comes from Spergularia marina, assembly GCA_963680865.1. Classification (NCBI taxonomy): domain Eukaryota; kingdom Viridiplantae; phylum Streptophyta; class Magnoliopsida; order Caryophyllales; family Caryophyllaceae; genus Spergularia; species Spergularia marina. Next base: position 14,375,761 of record OY804560.1, on the reverse strand, counting down.
TCTGTAAAGTATTGTAGGTCGTTTAAGCAAATTTCACAATTTTTTTTTTATTTGACGTTCTCACCTCCCCATGACCTCTCTCATGTGATTTCCAATTTTTTATTTATTTAATAAAGGCTTATATTCCTAAGGTCTCTTTATTCATTTCTCTTCCATGAATAACTTTTCATCTCTCTGAAATTGTATTTAGAGAAACTAACAGCAGTGAAAAATACACTAATGGCTATTATTTCCCCTATTTTCAAGGCAATTATTACTTGAGTAATTAAAGGGTGAAAGCCTCGTTAAAATTTTCTTAACGGTTGTGTCAAATCCTTAAACGACTAACATTAGTTTATGGAGGGAGTATAAAAGGATGAATGTGACAATCATTTCAGTAATGAATACGGAGTATAACATTTTTGTAACTTTGACGCTAAGTTTTATGTATACGGAGTATAAAATTAACATTATTGTAAATGGATACGAGATTATGGAACATGAGGCGGCTCCCACAAATGTTTGATAGAATTGGATCATTCTAATTTGATTCGATCTAATCTGATTCAAATGCAACTGATGTGATCTAAACTGATCTGAATTTGCTAAAAATTTAACTACATTTCGACGAATTAATATTAAGTTGGACTAACTTCATTAATCATTATTGGGTTAACTCTGATTTGTTCTGATTTGATTTAAATGAATTTGACCAGATATGATTTGTAAGCATCTGTTTTGATCCGAATACATTATTAATTAAATCCTATCAAACATAGCTCATAAAGTGTTTGACTAGTTATCACTTGGAAAATAGGTGAAGTACGTATTAGTATAGCTCGATCCGACATGATATGATCATATAATGCTACCCGAATAACGTGATTTTGGTTTTGAATACCACATAACTAAATCGTGTATAATTCAATCGGAAATCATCTTATTTGTTACTTTGATTTGAATTTATTATATCTAACCTAAAATCGAAATGAACTCATTGACTCATTGATAGTGGAAAAAACAATATTTAAAAAAAAAAAGAAAAAAGAACAAAAGTTCGATCACACAGACAAACACCACCATTTCACCAATCCCCAAGTTTCAAGGAAGACAAACTAATCAAACCAAAAAGCGTAGTTTTGTGCTTGTCTTATCAAACTATGTAAATAGAGGTTAAAAACTGATCAGTGGAAAGTGTTGTGCCTAACTTGTGTCCCACAAAAGATCAAAAGACACATCCTCTGATCTCCACCAAAATGATGCCTACACCTTCTCAATTGCCATAACTCTCTCTTTGTGCTTTTTCATTCAAAAATTATATGAAAAGGAGGGGACGAGGAATAAAGTGGCTCCCGTTTAGATTCATATCAATTTATTGGATTTAACATGTACGTGATTTCAATTTATGTGGGTATTGGGCTTGTCGGCATTGATATCAGATCAGATCAGTTTAGAGTAGTTCAAATCAGATCAAATCAGTTCAGAAAGATGCAGTCCTATTAAACGGGGCCTAAGTATAATCTTCGGGCACTTCTCTGGGCTAAGACTTCCTCCCTTTCTCCTTCTCTTCATTAGGAGAATTGGAGTGAGGTGTTGTTGCTCTACTACAACGCATTCAGCGGTACCCCAGGACACATGACATTGGTGCACAAGTTGCGGCACATATTTTCACTCGTATTGGTTTTTCTATAGACAAGGGGTGTGAGGCCAGATTGTTTTGCGGCTCCCAACCAATTTCTTGTAATTTATTATTTATAATTAATACATCAATAAATTAGTATTTTTGTGTTATATAAAAGTTGATCGAATTGACAAGGGAAGGTTTTCCCACATTACACCCTTGTGGTGGGACTCTTCCCCGGACCCTCGGTTAGCGGGGACACTGACAAGCTAATAAGTCGTTATTATTAGTCAAATTACCACTATTCCTACTAAATTAGCTAGGGTAAGTGGATATCGTATCCACAAGGAAGAGGGAATTCCTAATATGCGATTCTAGTGTGGAAAAATAAGAAATAAAAGAAATAAGAACAATAAATGGGGGGTTTTTGGTTTGAAAGTCGATTAAAGAACAAATAAACAATTTATCAAGATTACTAAAGCGACCCTCGATGATAATCTATTCAAACACCCTAATATAGCAAGCTTTTACCTCTCTCTAACTATACCATTCATAGATAATCTCGATTTGTAACCAATTAATCCACGTTATTGGGGAATTTGAGCAAGCGCTACCAAATTCCCCTCTTTTTAGTCCTAATTTGTCTAGTGACCTCTCAAACAAATCAAAACCAAAGGCATGAAGAGCAAGGATTAATAAAAGATTAACAACAACCCAAATTAGTATCTAATTAGCCGCAACCGCGACACTAATCAAATCTAATCTATTAGTTGCCCAATTAATTCCTCAATCACAAGTTAGTCATAACCATACACTAAACATGTGAAAGTTGTTTCCTTTAAGGTTAATAATCAATGACCATGCATCAATCAAAAACCAATCATAAGAAATACCCAATTCAATCCAATCATTCAATTAGAGAAAATAAGGGTAATCAAGCAAATGAAGAACAAAGAATTAATTACCATGAATTTAACAGCAAATTAGAGAGAAGAAAATCTTACTAATACATAGGATGAGAGAATTTGATTACACCAAGGATCTAGAAGGTGATTAGCCTTCCATACTAATTATTACAATAATATTTGAGATTGAAATCATAGTAAAAATACTAATTCTTCTTGAGTTTCTCTCTCTAAAATGAAAACTAGATAAAAAATAATATCAAAGGTGATTATTACTAGGGAGGGTTATATACCCCTTTTATTAAGGATAAGTACAAAAAAAACACTACAAGACGAAAATAAACATTTCTTTACCAAAAAGTGATACAAAATAAAGTCTACAGAGGAGACAGAATGCCAATCTGTACCATGCTGCTAAAAGATGTTGTTTAAACGTTTATGGTAGTTGTTTTAGGACGACTTGACCATCAAATTAGGATCATTTTCGGTAGGAAATTAGCTATAATATTTTATTATTGTTCGGAATAAGTTTAAGGTAAAGTATTACTTTCCTTAACGCCTTAAGGGTCTAGTTTTTCATATCGTATTAGGAAGAGTTTAGGGAGTTTTCTAGAGTTTCTGTTAGTATTTAAACAATGCTTTGTAATAGTTTAGAGATACAGAGAGATTTTGAGTTAAGAAAATTAATGAAAGAGTCGAGGGGAGTTTCCTTCATATTCTTGTGTGTTTTTGCTTGCGGGCGACAAACTCTTGCGGGAGTTCTTAAATCCTTTGCGGAGGATCGAATTAAGGGTTGCGGCTCTTTGAATTCGACTAGGTTCAATTACTTGCGGGTGTTGAGTTATATCTATAGTTTATTGTTCTTTAATATTCGTTTCATATAAACCACAAAACCTCAAAAAGATTGTATTTTTCGTTTTTTAGAGAGTACAAAACCTAGTTCTGTTCTATAGTTATCAGTTTGTCAGTCAGATAGTACAGATCCGAGTTCTGTACCCTCAGTACGCTTCCGCACTCGTATCAAAAAGAAACCGTCAAAAGCCTCAGGAAACATCCCGGAAGCTAGCTTCCTCGACTCGAGGGAAGAAATCCTCGAGTCGAGCGACGAAACCCTCGACTCAAGGAGAGTGTTCCTCGAGTCGAGCGAGGAAATCCTCGACTCGTAGGCTTCTTCCTCTCGAGTCGAGGAACTTGAATTCCTCCCTCATTTTGCTCATTCCTTACGTGGCTCGAGCTCTTGTGATTCCCATTCCTCCGTGGCTCGAGCTCTTGTGATTCTCGTAGTGCACCCGAGCTAGCTTCTCTCGAACCCCGATCTGACTCCAACCCGATCCACGTTCCCTCCTAAATCACTCCAAAGGGTCTTAAGCGAAAAAAATTCTCGTAAAACCACCAAATAAGCTCCAAACAACTCCCAATTGTGTGGTTTACGAATCACGATAACACCATGCTAAAATAGACCCTAAGGCGTATAAATTACGCGGATTAGCACACTACTCTAACGACATATCAAACTCCCCCATGCTTAGACCATTACTCGTCCTCGAGTTCATCAATCCTCCACACTAAACACTTAGGTCTCTCTTATAGCACGAAGTAAGTTTCAACAATCAAGACTCCTCCAAAACAAAGAACTGCAAGCCAACAAAACACCCAAACGACGCTAACTAGAGTTGGAGTGGATGAAATGCTCGACGACACCCCAACTCTAACCATCTTATCCTCCCTTCTCACGCACTCTAAGGTAGGGGGAACTAACACACAAAGCTTCCCCCATGCTTGGCTCAACGACTCCCTGAAAGCCGTGCTCACAATGAAGTTATCGAGTACGACTCACCTCCCATCAATCCACCGGCGCCCCTATCATCATAATGCAAGAGGATTTCTAACCCCTGACCACCAATTCCTATCACCGAACCTCCTTATGACTCCCGTAGTGATCCTAACCCTTTACGCCCCAAACTCCTCATCTTATGTCGCCCGCCATGGATTACCTCGATTTTTTTTTTTTTTTTTTTTGCAAACGGAAAATAAAATCACACTTATATTACAAACAAAGTGACAAATGCCAAACCAAATTACACTATCATGCCAAGCGTCTCCCCCATGCTTGAACCTCGTCATTGCCCACAATGACCATCAACACCAACCGAAAGATTGGGCAACCACGAGTTAGGGAGGGGGAGAACCAATAAAATATCCGCAAGCATCCCACACAAACTAGTGCAAATACAAACCGTCTCATCTCATCAAGTGAAGAAATAACGGGCTCTCGGGCCAAGAGACACCCACTCTACCTCACTCCCCTATCTTCCTTGAAAAAGAGTCCTCCCTCGTCTCACTACTCCATCTCCCTCATGAATAATGACAATAACGCGTCATCCTCCAATAACAACTAACCATCCCAAAAACAACCCAACCAAGATGAACCAACTAAGGCTATTTTATTGGTTTAAGGGGTAAAATGGGGTGGGTAGAACAAGAATAACGGGGGGAACAAACGCGGTGGGGCACAAAGAGAGATGGTCTAGAAACGGTTAGTGAAACGGGTGGGAAAGTAGAGGCTAGAATCAAGATGGAGAGAGAAAATTCAAGGGAAAAGAAATCATACCTCGTGACAGCTCCATTTCCCTCGATGATCGTCAATGCAAGTGGCTCATGGTCCAAAGACCGGTAGAAGAGCCATTCTCTCACCTCACAACCCCGTCTTCCTCAAAATATGTCGCATCCTATCACCTTACAAGCTCCTATCCCCCTCGTGTATTTGTTGGAGCGTAATGACCCCACACCAAAAGTTGTCCAAAAACCGGAAATAGGCCATTTTGTGAATGTTTTGTGAGTAGCGGGCCAAATGTCACTGGTTTAAGGATCAACAAGCATGTGGAACAAACGGAGGGGTCAATATCAAGAGAGATGGTATAAAATATTGGACAAAATAGGGTGATGGAGTGAGTCGGCTAGAGATGAGATGAGAAGAAAGTGTAGGAAAGAATGTATTCATTGTACCACCCCCAAATTTCCTTTCTTTTTTAAAAACATTTTATCGCAAACCAAAGCACAAATTAAGGAAATTCAGAGGTGTCACTCCGTACTCGAGTCAAAGACCCGAATGCAAGGAGATTTCAGAAGCCGAACTACCATTGTCTAATGATCTAAAATAGTCTATTACATCCAATACTTAAATGACAATAGTCTAAAATATGAGATTGAAATATGAAATATTTTAAGTATAATAAATGGTCTAACAACTGAAAGTCTAAATTTATTTAAATCCAACTAATATCTAATGAGTCGTCGTTCCCGCATGTATCATCAACTCCAAACCTGTGGTAGATTTAAAACACAAAAACCACAGTTGAAAAAGTCAGTGAAATTGAGTAAGCCAACACCTCAACTCGTAGAAAACCAAAACCCTTACCTGGATTTTTAAAACGTTTTAGTTTTATTTCGAAAACGCACTTAGCACATAATCATATCAGCCAAATGAATTCAATTCAACAACAAAAGATCAAATTCCACAAAATTCACAATCATCAATCCAAGCTTAATTAAGTAAATAATGCACTCCGAACATCCAATCCAATCCAACGTATTACATCACAACTCCGTCAATTCATTGTACCATATCAAACCAAAGACTTCTAGAACTTAAGTGTGCACACCCCCCATTAATTATTTTTAACCTTAATAGAGTAGTACAAGAGCCAAGCCCACTTAAAAACCGATGCGGTGAGGCTATAATTAGGAATCGATGCGATTCCGTCACAATAATTAGGAGCAACTCCGAGGCCCCGACACAAAATCATTAGGAGCAACTCCGAGGCTCCGACACATTAGGGGCAACTCCGAGGCCCCGACACAAAATGTAACACCCCATATTTTTGGGAACCTTTTTAATTATTAAAGTCGTCGGGAGAAATTCACTTTAAGAATTACGAGTTCTATTTTGGGAATTTAGATTCCTTTTCCTATTTGGGTCACTTTCCAAATCAAGAATTAGCTAGGAAATTACCGTTTTGCCCTTACTAAAACCCTTCCTCTCTATACTATAAATAAAAAACAAAAAAAAAAACTCACAAACTCTCGTCCTCAATGCCGCGCGAAGAAAAGAAGAAGGAAAAAGAAAAAAAAAGAAGAAAGAGAAGAAGCAGAGAAGCCGCGCGAGGAAGGAAGCCGCGCGACCCCACCTCTCGGCCGCCGTTCACAACCTCTCTAGCCGCCGCTCTTATCCCCCAGCCGTCCCTCTCTCTCTCTCTCTTGATTCAATCAAGAGTCGTAAGTCTCAAAACCATGCTCGATTAATTTAATTGGGTTGTCGATTTTGGGTTGTGTTGTTGATTAATGATCGATTAGGTTGTTTGATTTGATTGTGTTGAAATTAATGGTGATTTTGATGGGTTTAATTCGTGAGTTGATTTTCGAATTTGGGGGTTTTTATTCATAAAGTTTGTATTGAAATTATGGTTGTTTTTGATTGAGAAATTGATTGGTTTTTGGGTAGATTGTATGGTTACATGTAGGGGACGTTATGTTGTTGTTTTGGGATTGTTTTATGGTGGTTTGAGTGTTGAGTAATCCTACTATCCAATTCTGAATTTTGGGTTATATGAGTGTTGTTGTCGTTATTTTGGTGATTAGTCATGGAATCGTGTAGTGGGTAAGATGGGGAGGTTGTAGTATGAATTTAGTATGATTGTTGGACTGTTTTGGTTTTCAAAACATGGTAGTCGTGGTCTCATTGTGGTTGGTTGATCATTTTGTATTGGGGATTGTGATAGTGATCGATTAGTAATTCAAGCTTATTGTTTTGTGATTAGGGTGTGTGTTTGAAGAAGTCCCTTTCTAGTTTGGTGAAGGTAAGAACGTTGATCACCGATTGAATATCATATGCTATCACTTTATTGCCAACTCAATTCGTATCCTCCCACTTTATACACTGCTAATCGGTTCTCAAACTTCCACTAATCTATTTGATATTGTATACCCGCCTTGCTTTGTTGTTTCGCTTACTGGCCCTTCGGCCTCCTGTATTTCCTCTCGGCCACTCGGCTCTTCGGCCGAGTGGTATGCTTTGTGATCTTGGCTTGTGTTATTGATTTCGCTGAATTATGGATTCTGGCCGTTTATAATCGTGTATCAGAATAATGTACCGTCAAATAATGTATCTAAAACGGTTGAAAGAAAATGACGATATGATTACCACCTAGAGTGAATGTGATGCGGCACGGACCGATCACTTTGTATACCTCTGATCAAGGTAATGTTTGGGTCGGAGTAGCTACTGACTTCCTAATAGGCTTTCCTCCTAGAGGCTTCGCATCCTACTGGCCCTCTAGAGAGGGGTGTGCACACTTCAAGTCCTTAGGATCTGTTTTACTGTACTCTAGCTCGCGTCGGATCGAGATTGTGGTGGCTGCGGGGTAGGAGCCTAGCCGTGTATATGATTGACGAGACCGTTTGTCTCCCCAGCGATATTACGATTGTCGCACTGCTTGTCCTGACGGTACTCTGAATTCGTTGTTATATCTAAAATCTGTTATTTGTTAGCTACGCGCTTCAAGGCGCGTATCTTTGTTATTTGCTTTGTGACTCTTACTCAGCCTGTATGCTGGCGTTCTTATTCTGTTTCGTTCCCTAAAATGTTCTGGGGCCTATGTCATTCTTCGATGACATAATTGACAGGTTTTGATGATTTGGATGCTTGTTAGGGAGGTCGTCTTGCATGCTGGGGATTTGTAAACATTTATTGGATTTATATTTTTATTCGGACTTGTAATTTGATTTTCGTTTTGAAAACTGTAGTTCGACATTCTAAGTCTTCCGCTGTTGTCTTACGTTGTTTGGATTTATTAAGTTGTAATGAATTTTGAGCCTAGCTGTTGACTCGGTAGTCAACTGCGGCGTAACAATTCTATATTATCTCCTTATTTATTATTGCGAAATTTTAGGGTTGTTACACAAAATCATTCCACCATACTCCGTCAAATCTCCATAACACCATGATAATCCACATTCGTAATTTAAATCATTCATAATTCAATGACAACCAATATCACATACAAATCCACATTACCTGTATTTTCCATTGCAGTAACCATACATGTACAACATATTAACCATAAAGGAAATTGAATCGTTCTCCACCTATCATGATACTAAGTTCTCATCCAAACACACCATTCACATATAGCACATAATTTTAAAAGAGTTTCTACAAGTTTAAGAAAGGTTGAGCATGCTAGCTTACCTTTTCAATGCACACAAGAACACGACAACACTACGGTCACTAGTATTCTTCGTCTACGAACTCAGGGGCTACAATTACACAACAGATAAATACCAAATCAATACTAATCTCCTCCAATCATTCATCTAATACTTATTCTAATCTACATGCAATGCTCATGATAACTTAAATTGTAACCCAATTATCAACAATTATAATTCTAATTCAATAATCAACTAATAATACCCAAATAACACTCAATCTATCTTAGAAATTCCCAAAGACTTAAAATCACTTTTATAACAGAATCTAATTCATAAAAACCAATTCTTAATTATTATGATTTATTTAGGATTTATTAAATAAATTTATATTATGTTTTAATTATAAAAAACGTGTTTAAATTACATAAAATTAAATAAAAACGAATTAAATCAACTAAAATCCGAAAATCAGTTTATAATTTCTTATATTATCAAAATTTCGAAATATTGATCATCATGATTAATTTGGGCTAATTAAACTAATTAAGAAACAATTAATCAAAATTCCCCTAGTTTACAATTACTACAACTTTGAACAAAATCCAATTCAAGAACCCTAATTAACAGATTACAAGCATACTAAAATCATGATTCACGAAACTAATTGAACTTAATTCGAATAATTACACTAATTTAACCCAAATTCGTAATTAGTGAAAATCAACTCAAAACCATCATCAAAATCATATCTTTATACATAAATCTAACCCTAATCGATTACCCAATACTTATAACATATATTAGAACTGATTAATCTTGATTTGAAGCAAGACAAACGAATTGAAATCAATGTTTACTAAGGAGGACGAAAACAGGGGAGGCTAGGGGAGAACGTGTTACCTACGACAAAGGAAGGAGGAAGACGAAGGCAGAGAGGGGGTCGGCCGGAGCTCACCTTCCGTCGACGAGAAGGATACAACGTGCGAGAACGAGGGGTGGCGTGCGGCGGAGAAGGATGGGCGTGCGTGAGGCTTGAGCAGGGGAAAGGGAAAGCAAGGGAGAAGAAGGGAAAATAAAAGGGGAGGGGGGTTGTTGGAGTGAGTTCTTCGAAGGACAGTTGCTCGGGAAGGCCTCGCCGAATACCTGCACAAGGGGAGCCCAGTTTTCCCCAGGCGTCGCCCCTGCGACGCTCAAGTCAGTATGACGGCTCGAGAAGGGGTGGCAAATAAGGACAAGAGATGCCTTTTATGCGTAAATCAAGGAGAATAATTAGAGAAATAAAGAATGTCAGAATTGTTTCAGAACCTGTTTTTTGATGGGTCATAAAGGGGGTATTTTATACTAAAAGAGGGAGGTTCTAGGAATAATTCTAGGTTTCCCCACTCAATCATGACCATTTATTCCCCTTCTATCCAAGGGCTGCCCTTAATGAGACTTTATTGTATCACATGGGCCTTTACTAAGGTGCACTATCTTAAAGGCTATGGCCCATTCACAAAGTGGTACCAACAGAGCCCCTCGAAGCCTGGTCGCGCCCTTCGTTGTCGACGAGGGCGGCTCACTAGTAGCGACTAGGGTACGACCCCTGGCCGCCCTTTATCGAGGTGTACTCTGTGGACCTTGGTAAAGCCATGCGATGCAACGTACCCTTTCGAGGCTTTCGTGTCGGATTTGTTTGAACAATTTCTCCATGTGTCGAGGGAATGATGATTCAAAAATTTCACCCCTCAGTCGAGGGAGGGATGACTCGAACTAATAACGGCTTGAAAATTTCACTCTTTTCGAGTCCTCGATCCCTCGCCTGGGAGAGCTCGAAAATTTCACCCCTCAGTCGAGGGAGGGATGACTCGAACCAATAACGGCTCGAAAATTTCACTCTTTTCGAGTCCTCGATCCCTCGCCTGGGAGAGCTCGAAAATTTTACCCCTTAGTCGAGGGAAGGATGACTCGAACCAATAACGGCTCGAAAATTTCACCCTTTTCGAGTCCTCGATCCCTCGCCTTGGAGAGCTCTTAAATTTTACCCTTTAGTCGAGGGAGGGATGACTCGAACCAATAACGGCTCGAAAATTTCACCCTTTTCGTGTCCTCGATCCCTCGCCTGGGGAAGCTCGAAAATTTTACCCCTTAGTCGAGGGAGGGATGACTCGAACCAATAACGGCTCAAAAATTTCACCCCTCAGTCGAGGGAGGGATGACTCGAACCAATAACGGCTCGAAAATTTCACCCTTTTCGAGTCCTCGATCCCTGGCCTGGAAGAGCTCGAAAATTTCATCCCTCAGTCGAGGGAGGCTTTCGAATTTAAATTACAACTCTTGCGATTAAATTTTGAAATTAAAATTTGAAATTAAACAACTTAATTTCAAAATTTTAAATTTGAAAATTTATCGTTTGCAATCAATGAATGTTTCGGGAATGTGCCAGGATTTGAACAGTTTTTCATGTCAGCCGTTCCTTGATTCCCGCGCGAGGTGACCTCGGAAATAAGCGAAAAACTTTTCGTTTCCCGTGCCGTAATGATAATAGGGGCGTGTGGGAAGTTGTGTAGAAATAGTGTTATTACGCTTTTACCCTTCGCCCTTTTCATCCCTATAAAAAGGGGAGTTCCCTTATTCTTTTCCATCAGTTTTCATTCATATTTCAGTTTTTGTTTCCAAACTTCTCTTTTTACTGCGTTTCATCTCCGGTGGGTTTTTCTTCGGCAACGACTCTCCTTCAGGCGATCTTTCTCTTCTCCGAACGTACCTTTCCTCTCCTCTAATCTCGGTATGTTATTTCCCCTTTTGTGTGTTTTTATTGTCGCCGTTGTCGCTTTTCACTTACCCGGTGACGATCCCGGGTTGTCGGTCCCACTCCGGTGGCAAAAAGTTGCTGGCCGAGTGTGCTGGGATTGGGAACCCAAATAACACCCGATTGATTGCTCGGTTTCGAGGTCGGCGAAGAGGAGCGATCTGCTCTTGTGCCGACTCGCTTTTCTCGCATTGATCCTTCGATTTTTTCGACCTTTAGTCGACCCATCGAGTGTTGGGTGTTTTAGACCCGTCATCGGAAGAGGGGAAACCGAAAGGTAACGGCTCGCACGAGGCGAGTCCGTAACTGCCTTTCTTATTTTCTTTCAGATGGCGAGAACAAAACAGACTGCCCGCGAGCGGGCGGGGGGTTCAACAGATCCGAGAATGGCCCGAGGTGTTCGTGCCGATCCTAACTCGGTTGTTCACCCCTCGCAGGAACCACCCGACGCGATGGCGCCCCGAGCCCCAGTGCGAGTAAGTGCCAATACGTTCACCACGGCGATGATTGACGAAGATTGGCGTAGATCCCAAATGCCTCAAATGGTTCAGGCGTTCAGGGATGCTAACCAGATCTACGACCCGCTCGCCTTGGTCGTTCCGGCCGCGGGGTCCCTCTGCTCGAGCCCTCCGGAGAATTGTCTCGAAGTTTACGCGCAGACGTTCGCATATAGGTTTCGGGTACCCCTATGCAATTTTATGACGAGGCTTCTTAATTACTACGGCATTTGTATATCCGAGCTTACCGTCAATGCTCACATCACCCTCACGGGTTTTATCATGACGTGTCGAGCGGCTCGGATACCACTGTCCGTCAACCTCTTCCGCTACCTCCACAACGCTTCGAGCGATCAGTGGGGGTTTAAAAATTTTGCCGTCCGAGGCAAAACCGCGACGTATACAATCGTTCCACATCCTCCGAAACCTAGGCGGGGTCCGGATTGGAAAAGCATGTTCTATTGGTTAACTACCAATGACGGCTCGCGGTTGGGCGATCACCTTAAGGTGTTACTCCGATCTCCCGGCGCTCGACAAATTCACGACTCTCTGCCCAGGCTTAACAGCGTGGAGGATCGCGTGCGGATTACTTCCTCCAACCGCATAATCCCGACCCGGAGGAGGTGAAATGGGTCCCTTCCATAAAATTTGCTGAATGAGCCACTGTGGCTTATGTACTCGGGCCCAATTCCTCCCGAGACCGAGGAGGAGCTAAGTATGTCTCGGGATGTGTCTCGCATTGTTCCTTTTTTATGTTTAACCTTGGCTGATCATTGTTCCTTTTTTTTTTAGGTGTCGTTCAATCTGCGGTGAGGGCTCAATTCCACGAGTGGCGCAAGACGATGCCGAACCTTAGCCGACTGATGGCCCAGCAAGCGAGGAGAGAGAGCTCGGGCGTCCGTCGCGAGACGACTCAGCTGGTGAGCGGCCTTCCCCTTCGACTCGTCCCCCTCCATCGGGATCGGCTCGGACTCGTCCTCTGCAGTGGGTTTCAGGGACTCCACTCCAAGCTACTCCTGTGAGCATACACGCGCCGACCAGACCCGCGTCGGGACCCCCGTCGAGGCCAAGGGCTTCGGGGGTTACGATTCGGTCTGAGCCGGCAGTTCCCGAAACGGTCCCACTCTCATCCTCGGAGGGGGAGGAAGAAGAGGTAATCTCGCCGTACTTTATTGTTGATACTTGCTATTAATTTCTGATGGTAACGACTCGCTTTCAGACTCTCAACCACCGACGTCGCGAGAAGAGGCTGCTCGTGGAGGGCGAGACATCGGCTGCTAAGAGGTTGGATGTTGGTGCTTCGATACTTCCAACAGGTAACCCTTTCAACATAGCTTCTCGCCTGTTGCCTGAGTTTAACTTTTTCTAATTGTCTTTCAATCGTGCAGTCGAACAGCTCCATGCCATGGCCATGCCTTCCGTTCCAAATACTTCGAAGGCAGCCGAGGCGCTGTATGATCTCGCTCGCGAAATGCCTCGCTCCAATGATTGGGCTCGACAGGCGGTGGCTCAGATTCTCCAGGTATGCTTGTACCCCTTCGTTTCTTCTTAACGCTCCATTTCCCTTCAACCCTGTTTGATTCAACGCTTCTCTCGCAGGTCGCTGCACTGGTATGCCAGGGCGAGATGCGGGAGGCGGAGCAGACCGAAGGACGGGTCTGGAAAGAGAAGTGTCTGGCTGCTGAGTCAAGGCTGAAAGAGGTTGAGACGGCCAAGCAGGCGCTCGAGCAAGAGCTGGTGGAGGCGAAACAGAACGTCGCTGACTGCCGTGCGCAAAACAAGAAGGCGGTTGCTGCCATGTCTGCGGCGGAAGCGAAAGCTTATTCGCTCGCTGCCGAGCTCGCGAGGGCCAAGGTCGACGCTAACCAGTTAGTCTCAAACTGGTCAATGCTTCGAGCCATGCCACCCTTTGGGCAAAGCGCGCTTGCTCGGCGGTTTCGACCTTCTCGCTTCAGATGGCTATGCCTACCTGAACGACCTTGCCAAGGCTGCTGCCAAACCAGTTGACATCGAGTTGGGTCTTGGACTGGGGTGGTTAGCTCTCGCGAAGTGTAATGAGGGCCGAGCCAACTTCGAGCTGGACGAAGAGCAGTTGAGTCTGCTTTCCGCGCTGAACTGGATAAACACAACCAGGCGCTCGAAGCCCCTGAGGAGAGGGAGGTCGAGGACGACATTGAGGCGCTCGAAGCGGCACCTGCGGTGGAGGAGGCAGCGGCGAGAGAGGAGTTGTTCGTCCTGCCTGAGGCGTTCGACTTCACTAAACCTGCAGAAGATCCTGCACTTAACACTGACAAGTGATTATAATTTGGCTTTTTTCCATGTAACTGTATAATTTTTACATTTCTGTTCGCTGGCCGCTCTTTCGAGGGTTTTTTGGTCGCTGTAAGCAGTTGTGGTCAAAGCTGCCCATTTTTCGGGGTGTTTTGGCTCCGACCTTTTTATTTTAATCGATGTGGTGCGCCTTCGAGTGTTCTAGCCGTTATGTGCACAACTTGTTTGTCTTGCTTGTTCTGGTCATCCATGTGTAGTCTCGCCCTCGAGGCGAATAATGGTTCGGGGTAAAGGGCTCACTGCCTTTGATCGCGAAGTTATTCGGCTCCTCGCACGGATGACGTATAAAACAGGGGTTTCGACCCAGTGTCCTTTCGATGGCGAACTATAGTTCGAGGTGCCTCGGTTTTACCATGGGTTGTGGTATACTATCGAGGGGTTCCATTAAATACTTGGTCGAAGCCCATCTGTTGATGGAGCCATTCGAGGGGAGGCTTCCCACTGGCCTCCTTTTCCAAGTTGAAGTTTAGGGAGCTACGGGATTTCATCCTTCGTAGAGTGAATTTGTTCTCAGCTGAACTTTTTATTCAACGCGAGCCCTTGCTGGGAAAGCGTGTCGCTACCAAGGTGGGGCAACTTCTAACCCACTCCGAGCGATTGTTATTTTTAACAACGCCTTCGACCTTGGTAGGGCAATTTATAGACTCTTGTCTTTGGCGAAATGCCTCGAGCGACTCCCCGTATGGGCGATTGCACTCGGCTCGCCTCGCGTAGAGGGGCTTAAGATGTACCATTGTACCCTTCGAGTGACTTCCCATGCGGGTGACTGCGCTCGTCTCGTTTTATATGCTTTGAGTGGCTTCCCCTTTGGGCGATTGCACTCGGTTCCTTTTCGAAGAATATTGAGGCGCTTGGCTCGCCATTGCGCTTGATTTGTCGACTTTTTTGTCGATTTAAGGAGGGGGAGGGTTGGGGTTGACACTAAGTATTGTATAACATCATGGCCATCGGCCTTTCATTGCTTAAAATTGAAAATATTACATACTACAGCTCGTGGCCACAGACTGGCTGCAAGAGCGTTACTTGATTTTGGATAACAAAAATAATACTAACTAACTGGGTTATAACTAGGCATAGTATTTTTTGAGGTTGTAGAGGTTCCACGGCCTCTTCACCATCTCACCTTCCAGGATGCTGAGTCGGAAGGTTCCTTCCTTTACTTGTTCGACCACCAAGTATGGCCCTTCCCATCTTTCCTTCAATTTTCCTCCTCGGAGCTTTTTTACGGTTGGCTTGGCGTTTTAGAGTACCATCTCCCCCACTTTCAGCTTCCTTGGGCAAACCATTCGATTGAATGCTTTGGCCATCTGTTGCTTTTGCTTTTCGGCCCTCAGAAGCGCATTTCCACGGCACTCGGGGAGAAGGTCGAGCGCGGCTCGCAGCTCAACTTCGTTTTCCTCGGGCTCGTAGGTACTTATACGAGCAGATTTGGCCTCACATTCGATCTGTAAGACAGCGTCCGAACCATACACGAGTTGGAAAGGGGTTTCTCCTGTGGCTCGCTTCGTTGTTGTTCGAAGGGCCCATAGGATTCCTGGCAGCTCCTCGACCCATTTTCCCTTCGCTCCTTCCACCATGGTTCGCGTAGTAGTTGCTGTCAAATTGGGTCCCGTTGTCGGGAATGTGAATATTCGAGGGACTCCAAACTTGGTAAGGATGTTCCTCCAGATGAAGTTGGTCATGTCTTGATCAGTGATCCTCTCTAGTGGTTCGGCCTCGACCCACTTGGTGAAGTAGTCGACGGCCACTATTATGAACTTTTTGCGTGAGAAGCTCTTTGGGAACGGTCCGAGAATGTCTAAACCCCATCTTGCAAACGGTAAAGGGGTGGAGATTGGCTTAAGCTGGGTGGGAGGCCTTTTACTGATCGACCCGAACCGATGGCACTTGTCGCAATGCTTAATTAGTTCGGCCGCATCAGCTTGCATTGTCGGCCAGAAAAAACCGGCTCTTAAAGCCTTTGACGCCGTTGCTCGAGCCCTAATGTGTCCCCCACACTCTTCAAAGTGGATTTCCCTCAAGATGTAATTTCCTTCTGCCGGGTCGACTCATTTCAAATATGGCTGTTAATACCCTTTCTTATACAGCTCGCCGTTGACCAAGGTGAACCATTCTGCTCTCTTCTCTACCTTCTTGGCTTGCTTCGGGTCGCTCGGGAGTTCTCCATCCTTCAGATATGCAATTAATGGCCTCATCCATTCAGGGCTCCGATCGAGGACCAAGATGCGAGCCGTTTGATCAATGTTTCCGAATGGTAGCAGCTCCCACTTGACTACCCTTGGGCTATCACTTAACAGAGGAGCTGGACAGCCGAGCCAAAGCGTCTGCTTGCTGATTTTCTGACCGAGGAATTTGTTCAATTTGGAAATGTGTGAGCTTTTTAGTGAGGCTTCGAACCTTGTCCCTGTATTCAGCCATGTGCTCCTTGGCTTCAAATTTGTCATTAATTTGGTTCACCACTATGGCTGAGTCAGAAAATGCTTTTACATCTGTGGCCCCCGCCGCCAAGCACATATGAATCCCTGCGACAAGGGCTTCATATTCAGCCTCGTTGTTGGTTGCCTCAAAGCCGAAACGGAGCGCAAATTCCATCCTCTCCCCTCCAGGAAGAATGACGATCATGCCTGCTCCGCTTCCAGCGGAGTTGGACGAACCATCAACATACAGCGTCCACTGTTCTTTCATCGGCCCCTCTGGCTCGCTGAAGGCTGCCTCGACTACGAAGTCGGACAAGGCCTGCCCCGCGAGGCGGCATCTCGGCTCGTATTCGATGCCATGGCTCTTCAGCTCACATGCCCATCGAGGCAGTCTTCCGGTTCCATCCGAATTGTTCAGTATTTTCTCCAAAGGGTAATTGGTTCCCACAACAATCTTGTGACTTTGAAAATATGGTCGGAGGCGTCGGCTCGAGATAAGCAATGCTAGAGCGAGCTTTTTGAGCGGAGGGTATCGCAGCTCAGCCCCTGCGAGGGCATGGCTCACGTAATACACGGGGCTCTGGACTTTCTCTCGCTCGACTACCAGGACGGCTCCGACCGCTTGTTCATTTGCTGACAATTATAGGTATAAATCCTCCTTCTCTCGAGGCACGAATATCTTTGGGATGTTGGCTAGGTATTGCTTCAGCTCTTGGAATGACTTCTCTGCCTGCTCATCCCATTCAAAATTTTTCTTCTTCTTGAGAGCGGCCAACAAACAAGTGAGAAGATCTTTGGTTGACACAGGCTCGTCTGTGGATATAATGACATTTGAGTGCCTCCAACAACTAAAGTATACATCAAAGGACATCACGCCGCTTCGTGAGCCAATAGTAGGCTTCGGAGGGCAAACGATCTATCCAATGGGAACGATACGCCTCCCGGGAGCCATCGGCCGAGGAGCCGATATGAGGCGAGCCAATGTCGAGTTTGTAATTATCGACATCAAGGCCACATCTCGGGGATGCGGCTCACTCTCCTCCTCATAATCTTCATATTCTTCCTCGAGATCCACCTGCTCCTCGGGATTCTCTTCGGGAATGGGCTGCGCTCCCCCCTTTGGTGCTGACCGCTCGGCCTCGAACACCCTCGACGAACCCTCGCCAGGGTTGTCGGGGCACGAGGGATTCGGGTCAACAGGTCCGAGGATGGGGTTTTCGCTCGCAGCACCCCCCTTGGATCGCGCGGGTCTTCCTCTCGGGTCCATCTTATCACGAAGCGTTTTTGGTATTCTCGAACGACTTTTCCTTACGAATTGTCCCCACAGACGACGCCACTTGTTGGAGTGAGTTCTTCGAACGACAGTTGCTCGGGAAGGCCTCGCCGAATACCTGCACAAAGGGAGCCCGGTTTTCACCAGGCGTCGCCCCTCCGACGCTCAAGTCAGTATGACGGCTCGAGAAGGGGTGGCAAATAAGGACAAGAGATGCCTTTTATGCGTAAATCAAGGAGAATAATCAGAGAAATAAAGAATGTCAGAATTGTTTCAGAACCTGTTTTTGATGGGTCATAAAGGGGGTATTTATACTAAAAGAGGGAGGTCCTAGGAATAATCCTAGGTTTTCTCACTCAATCATGACCCTTTATTCCCCTTCTATCCAAGCGCTGCCCTTAATGAGACTTTATTGTATCACATGGGCCTTTACTAAGGTGCACTATCTTAAGGGCTATGGCACATTCACAAAGTGGTACCAACAGGGGTGTTTGTCGGGTGGAGGAGAGAGAAAAAAAAGGGTGAGGTTTTAATGTTTTTTTTTTTTTTTTTCCTTTTCTTTTCTTTCCCTAATTTCTGATTTCCTCTTTGGGTTTGGGTTGGGCTTTTGGATCTTATGTTTGGGCAATATGTATTGGGTTGGTGTTGTTGTAGCTAGAGTCGACCCACTTTGAAATTAAGAACCCAAGTCCGACTATAAAAATCATTTCCAAACTCAATTTTGAATACGACCCATAGAATAACATTTTAAATTCATTTATCGCTACAATAATCTAATTAAAAATTCTATAATATTGATATAAAATACTTTGAAATTTCGGGATATTACATCTTTCCCCCCTTAAGAGAACGCTTCGTCCTCGAAGCGTAAAGTAAATAGATCAACTCATCAGACATCTATCCAACATGTACTAAGTCACAAACAACTCATAAAACCTAAAGGTATAGATGTATATATGGAATGCATGATTCTAAGTTTAATGCAAGATTAACATTACAATCCACCCTCCTTAGAAGAAGAGTTCGTCCTCGAACTCACGAGTTAAAAAACCCTATATGTAAGTAAATAATCCTAACGCCTTCGTGCACGAGTCACTTATATAGAATTGCCATTGATATATAGAATCTTCTCATCAATTTTGCATTATCACACCAATATACTTCAGAATATACACCATTATATCCCTCTTATAATAACCCCAAAAATTATAGCATCACCAAAATCATTAATTTTTCTCTATAACGAAGGCTCTTCGTAAAGTCTAAACCAATAAGACGTTTAACCTCAAACCTGAAGGGCAAGTTACAAATATACTTTGAAATATAAGGAACCACATACCCAAGGAAACTTACTCATCAATTCTTGAATTGCAAATTCATAAGATAATTTCTTTGTGTCAAAATTTAACCCCTCTTGTCCTCATAACAACATATATATGTCCAGATAGTCACCATACTTCTTTATAGACCCACATAAGATACAATACCAAACTATAACCTCCAACAATAGTTCTAACTTCACAATATTGATCTGATATCCAAATAACATACTAAATACTCAAAATATAAACCGAGGAACCTTATCGACCGATCCATTCATTTAAATCAACAAAGCTCAACATTATTCGATACACTATCCCAAAATTCTCAACCCCTCTGAACAATTTGAGTAGTCGTTGTCACACCTCAACTTACCAGAATCATTTTCCAATATTAGTCAATCAAAATATACATTAAAATCCAAAAAATATACAAGATCCATTATCACCTTTAGAAATTCAATTTTCTCGAGCACCACAACTCTCATATATCAAATTAAACCAAACAAAATCATTATATCTAAAATAAATCTTTTTGCCCTCAATCATTTAATAATGACCGTACTCTCTGTATTATACAAAACTAATAAAATCACCTTTGAGAATTATCGCTCAAATTGTAGTAGCCAAGAATGAAATTTGAAGTAACCGAATTCACTAAAGTCACTTTGTCAATAAACTCAAGTCTTTAAATTATAATGCAATAATTATATCATGATAACAATGATAGAGATTGTAAACCTCAAAGATAAATTCTGACCCTAGTAAATCTCCAATCTAATTTGATCCTCGTAGAAATACAACCTTGTTACATTATACATAAACCCCAAAAATCTTAAATTAATACACCAAAATATTCCTTAAGATAAATAAACACAAGGAAAAATTAAGATCAATCATGGCTCCAAAATCATATTATCCCAAAATAGTTGTAAGCTTCCATGACGATATTAATTATAACAAACTCAAATCCATTAAACAATACAATCATATACCCCAAACTAGCCAAGTCAATAAGTTTCAAGTTCAACATTCCAAATTTTACCACACAAGAACACTTTTAATCTCTAGAAACCGACCAAACTCCAAACTCCAAACTCCAAACTCAATGTCGTATGCCACACTCAAATTTCATATTCACATCCCATCATAATATTACTTACAAGTCTCGTGAAAATCACCTTCAAACAATACTACTCAATCATGAAACACACCTTCGTACATTTTAAAATCTATAATTAGTATAGCCGTCACTATATCTTCTTATTACACAAAATTCAATTCACCATATAACCCCCATCATATATCTCATATATTTGACCAAAATATCATATTAATCATCGACGTAAAGATGTCAAAACAAAGGTTTAAAATGCTAAATATAGGGCATAATAATCTACACATTAGCCACTAGTTCCACTACTAAGGGTAGGGTGGGAGGGCACTATGTATATTTTAGTATATTTCCTCTATAGTAATTTCAACCCTTTAAGAATGATGCGGTAATTAGCTATCAAGCACTTAGTAACAATTCCAACACTAATAAATACCAAATAATTTATGTCTCAATTGAGACACATTCCATGAATCTAAACAACGTATACATATCGACAATGCTCAAAATAGAGATATCATTTTCTCATTCTAATTCAGTGAATATCATTCCAAATAATAAGGTACGTTTGACCTTCAAGACCATCAACTTTCATATATGTCCATAAACTTTGTACATTATAATTCCAATACCAAATTACATCTACCTTCATATTTCAATGAATCGAAACAATTAAATCATTCAATAACAATTCAATAACAATAACAAGTATATCTAAAACTCACATGTAAAAGCAATTATCAATTCATAAATAAAAGGCTACACACACATAAACGAACAAAGCAATACCCTATACCCCCATACGGCTTGGTTCATTTTATTTCCTTTTGCTAGTTAGTTCATCATTTTTTTCCTAGTCTTATTAGTTTAATCTGTTTTTTTTAGCGTGGGACCTAACCTGGGCTTTGATACCAACTGTAATAGCCCCAGACCACCGTCCGTCGCAACACAACCCAATAAGATGGGAAGTCACCCATTAGGCCCGAATATCCTCTCGTGGGCTCTAAAAGGTGAAGGCCTTGTTGGTAGTATTATGGTAGGAATCTATTATAAACTGATCACATGAGCTTTAGTTTCCCAATGTGGGACAAACCAACTCCATAATCCACTTTCCATATTCCGTAATATTACAAACTCCCCCACTTAGAGAACACGACGTCCCCGGCGCGCCTTAACCATTCCATACCAACATCAACAACACATGTCCAAGATCTCCCCCGCTAGACGGCTGACCTGGGCCTAACCCCAGAGCTCAGCATGCGGTCGCAGGGTTGCTCTGATACCATATGTAACACCCCCAAACTAATATCTAATGAGTCGTCGTTCCCGCATGTATCATCAACTCCAAACCTGTGGTAGATTTAAAACACAAAAACCACAATTGAAAAGTCAGTGAAATTGAGTAAGCCAACACCTCAACTCGTACAAAACCAAAACCCTTACCTGGATTTTTAAAACGTTTTAGTTTTATTTCGAAAACGCACTTAGCACATATTCATATCAGCCAAATAAATTCAATTCAACAACAAAAGATCAAATTCCACAAAATTGACAATCATCAATCCAAGCTTAATTAAATAAAGAATCCACTCCGAACTTCCAATCCAATCCCACGTATTACAACACAACTCCGTCAATTCATTGTACCATATCAAACCAAAGACTTCTGGACCATAAGTGTGCACACCCCCCATTAAGTATTTTTAACCTTAATAGAGTAGTACTAGAGCCAAGCCCACTTAAAAACCGATGCGGTGAGGCTATAATTAGGAATCGATGCGATTCCGTCACAATAATTAGGAGCAACTCCGAGGCTCCGACACATTAGGGGCAACTCCGAGGCCCCGACACAAAATCATTACACCATACTCCGTCAAATCTCCATAACACCATCATAATCCACATTCGTAATTTGAATCATTCATAATTCAATGACAACCAATATCACATACAAATCCACATTACCTGTATTTTCCATTGCAGTAACCATACGTGTACAACATATTAATCATAAAGGAAATTGAAGCGTTCTCCACCTATCATGATACTAAGTTTTCATCCAAACACACCATTCACATATAGCACATAATTTTAAAAGAGTTTCTACAAGTTTAAGAAAGGTTGAGCATGCTAGCTTACCTTTTCAATGCACACAAGAACACGGCAACACAACGGTCACTAGTATTCTTCGTCTACGAACTCAGGGGCTACAATTACACAACAGATAAATCCCAAATCAATACTAATCTCCTCCAATAATGCATCTAATACTTACTCTAATCTATATGCAATGCCCATGATAACTTAAATTGTAACCCAATAATCAACAATTATAATTCTAATTCAATAATCAACTAATAATACCCAAATAACACTCAATCTATCTTAGAAATTCCCAAAGACTTAAAATCACTTTTATAACAGAATCTAATTCATAAAAACCAATTCTTAATTATTATGATTTATTTAGGATTTATTAAATAAATTTATATTATGTTTTAATTATCAAAAACGTGTTTAAATTACATAAAATTAAACAAAAACGAATTAAATCAACTAAAATCCGAAAATCAGTTTATAATTTCTTATATTATCAAAATTTTGAAATATTGATCATCATGATTAATTTGGGCTAATTAAACTAATAAAGAAACAATTAATCAATATTTCCCCAGTTTACAATTATTACAACTTTGAACAAAACCCAATTCAAGAACCCTAATTAACAGATTACAAGCATACTAAAATCATGACTCACGAAACTAATTGAACTTAATTCGAATAATTATACTAATTAAACCCAAATTCGTAATTAGTGAAAATCAACTCAAAACCATCATCAAAATCATATCTTTATGCATAAATCTAACCCTAATCGATTACCCAATACTTATAACATATATTTGAACTGATTAATCATGATTTGAAGCAAGAAAAACGAATTGAAATCAATGTTTACTAAGGAGGACGAAAACAGGGGAGGCTAGGGGAGAACGTGTTACCTACGACAAAGGAAGGAGGAAGACGAAGGCAGAGAGGTGGTCGGCCGGAGCTCAGCTTCCGTCGACGAGAAGGATACAACGTGCGAGAACGAGGGGTGGCGTGCGGCGGAGAAGGATGGGCGTGCGTGAGGCTTGAGCAGGGGAAAGGGAAAGCAGGGGAGAAGAAGGGAAAATAAAAGGGGAGGGGGGTGTTTGTCAGTGGAGGAGAGAGAAAAAAAAAGGGTGAGGTTTTAATGTTTTTTTTTTTTTTCCCTAATTTCTGATTTCCTCTTTGGGTTTGGGTTGGGCTTTTGGATCTTATGTTTGGGCAATATGTATTGGGTTGGTGTTGTTGTAGCTAGAGTCGACCCACTTTGAAATTAAGAACCCAAGTCCGACTATAGAAATCATTTCCAAACTCAATTTTGAATACGACCCACAGAATAACATTTTAAATTCATTTCTCGCTAGAATATTCTAATTAAAAATTCTATAATATTTCAAGAGGTGACTACCCATCTTATTGGGTTGTGTTGCGATGGACGATGGTTCGGGCTGTTACAGATGGTATCAGAGCAACCCTGCGATCGTGTGCTGAGTGCTGGGGTTAGGCCCAGGTCAACCGTTTAGCGGGGGAGATCTTGGACCTGTGTTGTTGATGTTGGTATGGAATGGTTAAGGCGCGCCGGGGACGTCGCGTTCTTTAAGTGGGGGAGTTTGTAACACTACGGAATATGGAAAGTGGATTATGGAGTTGGTTTGTCCCATATTGAGAAACTAAAGCTCATGTGATCAGTTTATAATAGATTCCTACCATAATACTACCAACAAAGCCTTCACCTTTTAGAGCCTGGAGAGGATATATGGGCCTAAGAGGTGACTTCCCATCTTATTGTGTTGTGTTGCGACGGACGGTGGTTTAGGGCTATTACATTCACACCTTGGCTTCTCCAAATGAATGGCAAATGTCCCGATCGAAATAAAAGTAAAGCTAAAAAAACAAACACACAAAGCAAATAATACTCGGAAATCAGTTAGACAATATGATACAAATATACAAGCAAGAGCAATAATCCTCCCCCATGCTCAACATAAGTCAATAACTGCAAAACAAGGCATAAAGAGGGAAGGTGGAAAGAAAACTCACTGAGGATCCCCGGGTGGGCGGAACTGCTGCCCACGAATGAAGAGAAGCCGGAGACACTCATCGATATCCGTGAAGTCAGGAGACTCGTAGTACAGAGTCTGGGCTCTCAAGTGGAGGTTGTGGTTAGCCTCCATAAAAATCATAAGGCGCTCCGTCTGGGCCTCATGGACCATCATCCTTTGGTCCATACCATCCAACCGATGGCTATTCCCGTCCTCCAAGCCTCGTACTCAGGAAGAAACGCAATCTGGGGCGCAAATTCGGGTCCTCCCATATGCACTCGTGGAGGTCCCGGGATCTCCTCTAAAACAGCTTGCCCCTGAGCGATATTAAGTCGCAACCCCTCAACAAAAAGATCCTCCGCGTCTTGACCCTCCTCAATTCTCAACCGATCAGCATTGGGGAGCAACACGTAGCTCTGCGCGTCTGTCCCCAAAGTCCAGTAACGCCCCGCATACTCTCGCACTCTCAACACTGGGGTAATCCACCTGATCTTCCGGAGAGCTTGGATGTTCAAAGTCGCGAGCCCCTCCAAAGCCACCTGCTCATAAACCCTCGCTACCTCACACCGACGGGCGATGAGGGTAATCATGCCCCCCAGCCCGATAGAACGCGAGGGAAACATCTGGCATGCCATGCACGCCTCAGCAAAGAGCTTGGCCCACCGCGGTCTACCATTCTCATTCGGTATGAATGAGGTGAGGCAGCTCATCTCCATAAACTGTATGTTATTGGGCTCTCCATGCCCAAAAACACACATAACGATAACCCGGTAAATAAGCCTCATGGCCGGGTGGAGGACCATCGAAATCTTCCCCGAGGGAGGAATCACCGGCTCCGTCGTGAGCTTTGTCCACAAGACCTTCGCCTCATACCCCCCCGTACAAATTGTACGGCTTACTCTTCTCCTCCGGAGTGTGTCACCCAAAGCACCGATCAATGTCGCCATAAGTCCACTTACCGAGGCGATTACCAATGCGGAATAGGATCCTCTCGTTGTCCTGCTCGTGCTTGAGAGTAAACAAAAACTCATAGGTCCACCTCTCATAGGTGGGAGCCGACTTGCCTAAGAAGTCTAGCATGCCCCCAATGCCCAAGTGAAAACGCACGGACTCAAGAAAACCTAATTGCTCAAGTGTGGCCGCATCGAAAAATTTAGTGACCACGAGCTTCTTACGCTCGTACATATCATTGAATCGGGCTTTCTCTGTATCATCCAACCCCTCGACACCCATGGTCTCCCAATGTTTAGGATCCCTTAATTTCTTTTGTTTCTTCGAGAGGCCGGCTTCACCGTCATTTCGTCCCATTGTCGCACAAGAACAATACTACCCCAATCAAATTCTACTACACAATGCACCACCAATCCCAAACAACCAATAACACAGTTTGCACAAATAGACCCAACACCCAAATACACACTACAAAGATCAAAATTCACACTACCCACTTATTTCAATCCAGAACAATCTTTCACCAAGTTAAAGGAGACCAATATAACATCACCAAGCTAACAACAAACAACCAAAACACCTATAAAGGCCAATTTCGAATTTGGGGATATTTCTTACGAAAATGGGGTCAAAAACAAAATTTTGAGCGAAGTTGATCCTCCAAATTGCTTCCAATAGCTTCACTACTACCCCTAGATGCTATTCCCACCAAGAAATCGACCCACAAGCTTCAAGAAACAAAACCCCCAATTTCTAGGGTTCTTGAGAAAAATTGAAAATTTTGGGTAAAATATGATGAAATAAGGGTTTTTGTGGTTGATTTGTTGTTTGTGGAGTGATTTTTGTGAAGAAATTAGAAGATTGGGAGTGATTTTGTGTGATTTGGTGGGGATTTGAGAGTTTTTGTGAGGGTTGGGCCGGGGTGAGGGACGAAAATGGGGAAAGTGGGGATGAAGAAGGAGAAGTCAGGAGAGAGAAGGGGGGTCGGGTTTTTAAAAACTAAAGAAAACCGAAATTGGAAAATCCTCGAGTCGAGTAAGGGAGCCTCGACTCGAGGATAATCTCGCTCGACTCGAAAGTCGAGGATTTTCCCTCAAAACTGTTCCTTCTGCTTATTCTCCCCGACTCGAATATAATCTCGCTCGACTCGAGTCAGGGCCCATCCGACTCGAGGATTTCTCTCCAAAACTAAACCTTCTGTTCTTTTTCCTCGAGTCGAGGGTCATCATCCTTGAGTCGCGGATCATCTTTTTCCCTCCTTTTTCGATCTCTTGCTTGAGTCAAAAAGCGAAACCAAATTTCCTCAAAACAAAATATATCACAACTATCAACAAATGGCCCGGGTTGCCTCCCGAGTAGCGCCTTTGTTTAACATCGTTGGCTCGACAAATGAACTCCAATGCTTCACTCTTCAATAATTGGCTCAAAGATGGCCATTTCCTCAACGGTTTCCACCTTGAATCCTTCATAATACGGTTTCAACCTATGACCATTCACATTAAAAGATTTATCCTCCTCTTTCTCAAAGATTTCGATCGCTCCGTGAGGGTATATCTTGGAAACGGTGAACGGGCCAATCCATCTAGACCTTAGCTTGCCCGAGAAAAGTTTCAACCTTGATTGATAAAGTAACACCTTGTCCCCCACTTCAAAACTCTTCCTTGCAATCAATTTATCGTGCCATGCCTTGGTCTTCTCTTTGTAGATTGCCGCATTGTCGTAGAATTCCAACCGTATTTCCTTCATCTCATGTAATTGAAGTTTATGGTGCTCCCCCACTTCACTCATTCCCATGTGAAGATTTTTGATAGCCCAATACGCTCGGTGTTCAATTTCAACGGGAAGATGACATGCTTTACCGAACACCAATCGGTAGGGAGACATCCCAATTGGAGTTTTGTAGGCCGTCCGATAAGCCCAAACCGCATCATCCAATCTCAAGCTCCAATCTTTGCGGTTCGGGTTGACCATCTTTTCAAGAATAGACTTAATTTCCCGGTTTGATACCTCGGCTTGCCCATTAGTTTGGGGATGATATGAAGTGGAGACCTTGTGAACAACATAGAACTTCCTCAAATGAGCACTCACCGCCCGGTTACAAAAATGCGTCACTTTATCACTAATTAACGCCTTTGGGATACCAAAAATGGAGAAAATACGGGATCGAAGGAAATCTGAAACAACTTTGGAGTCATCAGTTCTAGTGGCTTTCGCCTTTACCCACTTGGAGACGTAATCCACCGCAAGTAAAATATAGTAATGGTCGTGGGAATTCGGAAAAAGGCCCATGAAATCAATGCCCCAAACGTCAAAAATTTCACAAAAGATCATGGGAGTTTGAGCAATTTCATTTCTTTGTGAATTATTGCCTACTCTTTGACACTTGCCGCATGTTTGACAAATTCATGAGCGTCTTTGAAGAGTGAAGGCCAATATAATCCACACTCAAGCACTTTAAGCGCGGTTCTCTTTGAACCAAAATGGCCACCACATGCATAAGAATGACAAAACGTTAGTACCTCATCGTCGGGAATGCATCGATGTATAGCCCCATCGGCTCCTTGTTTCCACAGGTACGGATCATCCCACATGTAGAACCGTGCAACACTCCGAAGTTTCTCTCTTTGATTTTTAGTGAAACCGGGAGGGAATTTGGTAGATGCTAGAAAGTTGACCATATTTGCAAACCACGGTTACGGAATATTCTTAGTGCTCAAAGAGTATAATGCCTCATCCGGAAACCTCTCTTGAATTCTATCCTTGGCATAAGAGATTTCCTTGTCATGTACAAGCCGGCTAAGATGGTCTGCAACGAGAATTTCCGCACCCTTCTTATCCCGTATCTCCACCTCAAATTCACTCAAGAGCAACACCCATCGGATGAGTCGTGGCTTAGCCTCTTTCTTCGACATTAGGTAACGGATGGCGGCATGGTCACTATAGACAATTACTTTCGTCCCCAAGAGATATGATCGGAAATTCTCTAAAGCAAACACAACCGCTGACATCTCTTTCTCTGTGGTTGTATAGTGACGTTGCGCCTCATTTAACATCAAAGAGGCATAATGTATGACATGACTTGCTCTCCCTTCCTTTTGGCCCAACACGGCTCCGACTGTGTAGTCGCTCGCATCACACATAATCTCAAAGGGGAGCGACCAACACGGCGCTCTAATGATGGGAGCGGAGATAAGTCGAGTCTTTAGCTCATCCCAAATGAAGCTTGACATTCCATGGAGAAGTTAAAATCCGATTCCTTTTGAAGGAGCTTGCACATGGGAGCGACAATTTTCAAAAAATCTTTGATAAACCAGCGGTAGAAGCCCGCGTGACCTGATACACACCACTTAGTAGTGGTAAAAGATGGGTTTTGATGCATTCAAATGGTTGATTTTGGATCAATTTATTAGCTAATTCTATCATTCGTGTATTTGTGCTTTAATATAAGAATTAGTGGTTTTTGTATGTATTTATGGCCACAAGATTGATGTGCAATTGTGTGGAACAACAATGAGGCGATGAAAGATGATCCAAGGAGCGAGATGCCAGGTTTTGGACAAGTTTGGAAGGAATTTCAGTCCATTTACGGAAGGTCAACTTTGAAGTTTCATAAGTTTCAAATGGCTCATAATTTTGAAGCGAAACCAATGGGATATTAAAGTTCATGATCTTAGCTTTCCGGAAAGTGGTCACACGTCCTCACAGGCCAAGTAACGAAGAAGTTATGACCGTTTGAAAAACGTCGCCATAACCAGTCCGTCGACCGAAATAGAAGGCTTAAGACGACTCGTCTCTCTGGAAGACGAGTCGTCCTGAGTCCCAGACGAGTCGTCTCTCCGGAAGACGAGTCGTCTCACCGCTGCGTCGGTTAATTACAGGTTTCCATATCCCATCTTGTAATCTTTTAGTATAAATACTTTAAACTTTCGGCAGTTTTAATGATTCAGTATTCAAGACTTAAGTTGTATTATTTTCTAGACTATGCAAGGCTAAAGACGTATTTCTCGGATTTATTAATTGAAGCTACAAATTCATCCGGATAATTGTGAGTTCTAACTATTTCAATTATTGTTGAGTATTATCATTCTCTTTGTCTTAATTGCTTATTGATTGATTTATCGTTAATTAGGTGTACAACTAATTAGCCCTAGGTTTAATCATATTGATAGAATCATTAATCAAAGGACTAATTGTTTGTTTTATTGATTCACTAGTAGAAACTAAATCTTAATTTCGTGCTGATCATAGATCTAAGATTTAGGAGAGAATTGATATATTGATTGAAGATCGAAACCGCGTGTGCCTAGATCTTATCTATCCTAGATGTTATCGTTCTATTGCATTATGCTTTCGCTGGATTGAATTTAGGCGCGCGTCTTTGTTATCCACCGATTAGGGCTAGTTGGTAGGGCTGATCTCTCTTGCTAGCTATTAATTAGGAACGATCGAAAATTCCGTTTTCACAACTAGGTACTCGACATAATTTATCTAAGTGAGGACAATGATCAATTGGATGAACTGTACTGAATATTAATCGTTCGAGACTTTTTCCTTAATTGAATTGCAAATTATTTCTTTTCGTTTGAACATTCGATCATTACAAACTCCAAACCTCTCATTTGGTTAATTTACACACTCAGATAGTTGTCGTTCTCTGTGGATACGAACCTTACTTGCCTATTACTACGTTTTAGGTTAGTATTGAGATTTTATATTTGTAGGCATACGACTTTAGCCTGTCATGACCCAAGAAAGACCGCACCTCTCTCACATTAGTCGGATAGGGGAGGGTAGAAATCACATCCACCTTAGCCTTATCAACCTCAATCCCCCGTTCCGAGATCACGTGGCCTAGCACCACTCCCTCCTCTACCATAGAATGGCATTTCTCCGAATTGAGGACCAAATTAGACTCCAAGCGCTGATCTAAGACCCATTCTAGATGACCCAAAGCTTGCTCAAAGGTGTCTCTATGCACGGTGAAGTCGTCCATAAAGACTTCCACAAACTCCTTTATGTGATCGGAGAAAATGCTCATCATCGCCCGTTGGAACGTAGCCGGGGCGTTGCATAACCCAAAAGGCATCCTTCGATATGCAAATGTACCGAAGGGACAAGTAAACGTGGTCTTTTCTTGGTCCTCCGGGGCTATTGCTATTTGGAAATACCCGGAGTAACCATCCAAAAAGTTCTAAAACTTATGCCCCGCTAGTCGTTCCAACATTTGATCGATAAACGACAAAGGAAAGTGATCCTTTCTTGTTACGACATTGAGACGACGATAGTCAATACAAACTCTCCAACCCGTTTGAATCCTTGTAGGAACCATTTCTCCCTCCTTATTTGCAACCACGGTGAACCCACCCTTCTTTGGCACGACTTGTGTGGGGCTCACCCATTGGCTATCCGAAATGAGGAAAATCATCCCCATTTGCAAAAGTTTCAAAATCTCTTTCTGGACTATCTCCATCATCGGTGGGTTGAACCGTCTTTGGGGTTGCCTTACGGGTTTCCCCCCTCCTCCAACATGATACGATGCATACACGTAGAGGGATAAATACCCCGAATGTCGGCAATAGTCCAACTGATAGCTTCCTTATGATTCGCCAAAACCCCAATCAACCGTTCCTCTTGACTTTTGCTCAATTGATTCGAAATTATAACGGGGAGAGTTTCCTTGTCTCCCAAGATCACATACTTGAGCTAGCTTCCTCGACTCGAGGGAAGAGATCCTCGAGTCGAGCGAGGAAATTCTCGACTCGAGGCTTCTTCCTCTCGAGTCGAGGAACATGAATTTCTCCCTCATTTTGCTCCTTCCTTACGTGGATCGAGCTCTTGTAATTCTCATTCCTCCGTGGCTCGAGCTCTTGTGATTCCCAATGGTGCACCCGAGCTAGCTTCTCTCGAACCCCGATCCGACTCCAACCCGATCCACGTTCCCTCCTAAATCACTCCAAAGGGTCTTGAGCAAATAAAAATCCCGTAAAACCACCAAATAAGCTCCAAACAACTCCCACTCGTGTGGTTTACGAATCACGATAACACCATGCTAAAATAGACCCTAAGGCGTATAAATTACGCGAATTAGCACACTACTCTAACGCCATATCAGACGCCTATGTGCACCGGACTGCCCTTTTATAAAAGTTGATCGGATTCGAAATCGACTCGAACCCAACCTCTTAATTATTTCGATCCAGTCTTCACTAGGCATGAAAAAATCAAAATAATTGATTAAGCCTCGTCTGAATCAATCTATTAGAAATTTTTTGATTTCTACACCTGTTTAGATAAGACAATGGCCATCAATAACTTCTAACATAAACAAACACTAAAAATTAAAAAGAATCCAGTGGAAATGACCCTTAACCTAGAGTTAGGGCTTGTTCGGCAAAAAGAACTGTAGATGTAGGCCTATAGCGATTTTGGTAGCTGTAGGCCTATACCGTTTCTTCTAGCTGGTAGTTGTTGGCTAGCAACAGTTCGAGATTAGTTGTTCAACTATATGACGCATTCGACACAACTCGATGTTAATATACCAATATTACGTAAAAGGACAAATGTAAAAAGGATAATGTACATAAATTGATGAGGATTAGATTTTTTTTAGGGACGATGAGAATTAGATTTGGTGCATAAGAGTGGGCATTTTTTTTAAAACATTATTAAAAGGTAGTTCATTAAAAAATTATTATTTTGAATAAAAATAATGTCAAACTAAAACAAAACATGTACTACTTGATGGGGGTTGATTCCAAAACAACCATGTCGAATACCCGGTACATCCAACTACCGCTTGATAAGGACCTCCAAAAGGGCATCATAGCGTAGACCACGAGCAGCACCATGTCCCCTAGTCGATCCTCCAAAAGAGCTCCATCTATCACCGCCTATGGTATGATCCATGTCCGGATATGTTCCTCAGCATATCCGGATAGATATCCTGACGCGTCCGGAAAGGTGTCCTGCCACCTCCGGATAGGTATCCTGCCGCGTCCGGGAAGGTGTCCTGCCACCTCCGGAAAGGTCACCTGCTGCGTCCGGAAAGTTGTCCTGCCACCTCCGGAAAGGTTTCCTGCCGCGTCCAGATAGCTATCATACCACGTACGAATAAAAGCCCCGACATGTCCGGAGAGACCTTGTGCACCGGAATGCGGTCTAGGACTGAGATACGGACTGTCAAAACGGAAACCCAACGGTGACGTCATAGCACTCATCAAGTGACGTCATACCAAACTCCTCTATAAATACCCCAAATTGACATAAGTTAAGGTGACCAACAAAGGGAGACTCTCTCTCTCTACAAAAATACCTTACAAAAGCTGACTTAGGCATCGGAGGGTTCTTCCTCGGACACACCCGTGAGGCCAGTTACGGATTCTCTGTGCAGGAGCATGTCAAGGGCTTTCCATCCTGCTCTCCGGATCACTCTCGAAGGGCTGCCGGAAAGGTCTTCCCGACATAAAACAAATTCTTGATTGTTGGTCAGTTTTTACCCAAACACTACTCACAATGAATTTGTGTGTAATTAACACTACATAGTATAACAGACCATATAATGTAAATAATCGCAACTAAAAAAAAAACATGTAAATCATCGTTAATCAATTCATGCATCATGCCTAAGTCAAACGATTAGTTGCCTCCACATCCTATATCTCAATATAGAATTGAATTGGGTAAGTGTGGATAGATAGTTTCAACAACAAGTAATTCATATTCATTGAATCAAAAGAAATTAAATTAGATGTTTACAATACATTAGAATTAAAAAGATTCCAATAATTCAAATTAAGTTCACACATTATATATCAATGATCCCAGAAAATTGTGTATATGCAAATCATCATAGAGAATAAATATAATTATTTAATATTTAAAACAAATATATAATTCGTTAATATTTTGAGGGGATGTATATATAGTATAGTACTAGTGTTTTGACGTTATAAACATCATAGCCAGGTAAGGTATATAAAACTACCTTTTTTTCCTTTTTTTTTTTTGTAAATGTTTTAAAAACGTTGTTGAATTCACTAATCAAAACATCTTCCCTCCCGTTATCACCTACCCAAGAGTTCGTGACCATTAATCAGGGTGGCCTAGGAATCTAGGATACCGAGAAGAATTGAATGAATCCTGTAATACGAATTTTCAATCATGTCATCATCAGTCACTAAGTCATCATCATTAGTTTTTTCATCTAAAATTGTGAAACACTACGGTTGGTTCCATTAGAACTTACTCCTATTCTGAAAATGTTAATTTTTTGTTAATTATAGTCCATCATACAAATTATTCATGATTTGAGATGTTGGAGCTTGAAAATACGAATGGTTAGTGTTAATGTCTTGGAAACATTAGTTGGCCAATGTTAATTTGATAATAAATTACAACATTTTTCTTTTTCTAAAGTTGGATATGAATTTCTTGCATTAATCAGTATAATGGTCCATTTTATGTTGATCGTTGTAGTATGGTGTAATTATTTTGTTTACATATTTGGGATTGAGTAGAAATCTTTTTTTTTCACATTATTTTAAAGATTTTGTAATTCTGTTCATACTGAATTGGCATCAGATTTGTATTGGATCTTTTCTTTTTATAAAATGAATTGTAATAATGTGCATGAAGTAGTAGGCAATACACTAGTAATGTGATGAATAAGTAATTGAGAGGTCAGTGATTCAAATCTTGGCTCAATCAAGTAATAGATAGATAGATTAGCCTAATACTAAATATATATAAGAGTTCTTGTAGAAAGAATCTGCATAAATATTTTGGGAATGCAAATACGATTATAATAATAATACAAATATAATTAAGTTGATGAAAAAACCACGAATATATATCACGGATATCGAAACATTGATAAGAGTAAACGGGTAAAAGTAGACGGATTATACACATTAAAATATAGTATAAATACAATACATATCCGAGACATGATAATCTATTATCACTAATGTATTATTGAATGAGATTCCACATTTTTGTGGTAATGAGTCGTGCCCAAAATAATTAAATAAATAAATATATTTACCTTTTAATTTCTTCATTTACATAAATTGAGAAAATACACAGTGTTTGTGCGAAACACAAGATAATTTTTAATTTTTTAAGGGTAATTGTGGAAAAAGTTGTAGATGTTTGCTCAAACGTTATGATTAACGTTTGTAAAAAGCTCCATCAACCCACTAAAAGCTACTACAAATGCTTGTATGCCGGACGCGTCAAATTTTATAAAAATAATGGTTTTACTTGTCAAACCACTAAAAACTAGTAAAACAAGTTGCGCGGAACACGCCCTTAATTTTGAGTAAGTTGTTTGATGTGAAAATTTATATTTACATTTTGGCAATATAATTGAACTATAAACGGTTCTTCATCAATCATCATATTCAGTTAAGTTGGTGGGTTTTATAACATGAAAACCATCAACTCAATGTAAAAATGGAGTCAAATCTTGATCAAGTTAGGTTCACTTAGGTTAAGAAATTTGAAACAAGTTTAGTTGTATTTATGTAAAACTCGAGCGACCTATGTGTAATTTTGCTAAATTCACGTCACCTACATGTAATATAATGTTTCACAAGATGTGCTCTGATAATATCTTTCACAATACTTATATTATATAAACACGCTTATAAAAAGAGTTGAGCAAAAATGACCCTCATCCTAGAGTTAATTTTTAGTAAAATCCTCCACCCTAAAGTTGATTCGGAGAGTCAACTCTCCACTAATTAACCATTTTATAATCGAACACGCTAAACGCAGCAAAAAACCGCCTAAACGCAGCATAAAATAATAATTTAAATAAATAATTATCAAAAACAATAATTACATTTTACATTTTCACCCTTCCCCCAAAAACCCCAAAGGTATCGACGTTCAATAACATTGTTCAATATACATTTTTCAATTTCAAGCCAAATCGACATTGATTATTCGCCGACGATCGACATTCCACTACAAGAAATAAGCTAAATAGAGACGGAAATTTGTGAAGGAAATCCGTCTCAAACTGCTATTAGAGACGGATTAGAGACGAAATATGATTCGTCTCTAAACAGCTCGTCTCAAATCTATTAGAGACGGAATGTAAAATCCATCTCAATTTGAGACGGATTGTAAAACCCGTCTCTAATAATTTGAGATGGAATCGGAATATCCGTCTCTAATTATGTGAGACGGATTTCAAATTCCGTCTCAAATTAGAGATGGAATGAATAATTTTACGTCTCAAATTAGATACGATAGTTTCGAACATCCGTTTCAAACTACAAGCTTGGATTTTTACATATTAGCTTTTTTTTTCACGCCATATTGCATTGATTAGTATCGTTCACTATATACAAAATCTTTTTTTTTTCCATAGCCTACATGGGATTCGAACCCACATCTTTGTGCAAATGCACATGCTCTTCCACCTTGAGCTAATAGGCTCAAAAGGATCATAAATCTCAAACATATATACTTACAAGTTACAAGTCTTACAACCATGAAAATATGAAGTATAAAAATGTGAAGCCCAAAAAATGAAATAAGGTAACACGATTCTAGTACATGTGGAGTATGAAGGAAGACCTTCGCCATATATAAGAATCAGCAACCTCCCAACCAAATACCTTAGTGAAGAAACAAGCTAATCGCTTCTTTATGCGACTCAACTTGTGACCAATAGCCCATCACAGGACCAAGGGAAAACAAAATGAACCAAACAAGATATTAGATTACCAGATGCACGTCAATCCCTCGAATTGCTGATGTTGTTGCTACACAACAGGCCGAAAGCAAGTTCCACAATTAGAGCTTGTTGTCAAAATATAATGGGGGTGGTCTTATGAAATTCTGAAAACAAATCAAATTTCACTGATGTACAAAAATCGACCATATCAACAACTGTACACAGTAAACTCATCGTTCAAATAATCCAAATGCTGAAAAACTTCAATAGGATAATGGAGATAAACTACATTAGTTCAATCACCAGGCCACACAAAAAAATTGCAAAGGAAGATAGCTACATTCAAAAGAATTGATGCCAATTCAGAAACATTAACACATGACATAACAACTGACTGTTTTGCCACTCTTAACACGTCTAAGTTCCCGAGTTACCATTTCCTCTTTGGCCTTTATAACTTCAAAAAAAATTGGCAACCTGTGCATATATATATAAAAAAACAAAAGAATCTTACAATGTGCATCATCACATATATGTAGTAAAGACATCAATACAACAATGAATTGTCAAACATACCATCTAAGATTACCAGAAAGCCAAAACTACTACTTAAATACCATCCCCTAGCCAAGCGCCTCACAGAAGAAATTACGATTTATGACCCTCCATATATGCTGGTACCAAAGTCTTTCTAGGATCAATTTGGAAGAATACCTCTATCAGACAAATAACCTCTATATGGTGTTCAGAACATCGACAACTTAAAGTCAATCTCGATTTAAGGAAAAAGAAAAAATCAATCACAAACCTCATGCACGGAGAACTCTACTGCCAAGTTTATGAACATATATTAAAGCTATCAAGCATTATAAGAGAATATTACAGATGTGGTGCAAGTGCAAGAAGTTCGGAACTCCTTAGCCAAAAAGCTTATACGAGGAGGAACTTTACATGACACTAAGAGAAAAAATCAACAAAGATATGTTACGCTTAAACTAATTACAAAGTTGGATCAAGCCCATGAGTGGCGCTCCAACATATCAGCCTAATTGTCCTATTGTGAAAATAGAATTGGTATATATCGTTTATCTGCATCATCACCCAGAAAAATGAACTTGAACAATTCATGAAAGATCGGAGATAGTATAACATATTTCTAACACACATAAAATCTATCAGGCCGATTATCTATAACATGAAAACCATACAAAAATTCTGCAAGATTCACTGAAAAAATAACAAAAGTGAGAATTCAGGCGTGAATGGTACGACTGCAGAGTGGGAAGAAAAATAATGTGCAGAATAGGTGAATGAGATTACTGGAAACCCCATCATTGATGAGAAAAAAACATGTCAATGTGATATGGTTGTGCTAAAACTTTAAGGACTTTCCTAATCAAGAACCAATTAGGCCATATAAACTCGTATAGGACAGCAAAACTATGAACATATATTCAAGCATTTATAAAAAAATTTGAGCACAAATTTGTCAAATGAATGGCTGCAATGTAAAGATAATAATGCCACTTAAATTAGAACTTATACAATAGTATTTATAAAGGAAATTCCTAGGACACAAGCACTACAATGACAAGTAAGGTTAACGTCACAACACCTTTTGACTTGTCTTTGTTTTTTCTGTTCTTCTCTATCTATTTACTCCCACTTATCATCATTTTTCTTCCTGTACACCTTATCTTCCTTTATGATATATGTGGTTCACTATCACTATGATATCCAAACCACAAAGTTTTTGATTGAGGGAGGGCATTTGAACCAACTTCAAATGTACCACAATTAACAAAAATTCACATGGTACTAAACATCAATATAAGAATCAATACATAAAACAAACACCGAACCAGGTTGAAAAATCAATCAACACTTAACAAATGAATTCCAAGTAAAAACAAGTTTTCAGAAACTATATTAGGCAGAGTTTCAACTATAGAAAGTAGATGAACAATAGATCTCTTCACCACAATCAATTTTGCAAAAAAAT
Source organism: Spergularia marina (assembly GCA_963680865.1). Lineage (NCBI taxonomy): Eukaryota > Viridiplantae > Streptophyta > Magnoliopsida > Caryophyllales > Caryophyllaceae > Spergularia > Spergularia marina. The sequence goes on along the minus strand of OY804560.1, from coordinate 14,337,534 downwards.
AACTAATCATAGAATTACTGGTACTCAATAAGTTTTTCTATGATTAGTACCAATTGTGGGGATTTTAAGCCATCAAAAACCCAGTAATCTAATGTGACCAAACAATAAACATCTACACATCAATTAAAATACAAGTCTCAATCAACACTTAATCTCAAATCTTAAAAAAAAAAAAGAATCACATCCAACATTCGAATCACAAATTCTACAAAAAACGGATTGAAACCAAAAGGAAATCTTACAACCAGAATGATGGCGTTTGATTTCTGAAGCGTCTCGATGAGTGTCACTGGCTTGCGCTTCAAACACCTCCCAAACCTTCAAACAACGAAAACCCAGAAGAAAAAAAAACAATATAATTACAAATCACAAATTTATACAAATTAAACGAAGAAACCCAGAAGATAATAATCAAAACCCTAGAAACATTCACAAATGAAACGAAAACTCGAGAAGCGAAGCTAATACCTTAGGCGACGGCAACCCTGCGGTGATTGATCGGATCCGAAATTGAAATCGAGATCTGGTTCTTCTTATTCTAATTGTTGTTGTTCTTCGATTTCATCGTGAGAGGATAAACGGGGAAGACTGGAAGAGATAAGTTTAGGGAATCGGGATGTGAGAGAATAAGATAGAAAAACGAGGATTGACGGAAAATTGAGATCCGGGCTCGGGTGGAGATGAAGCTGGAGTGAGTGACAGAGATCAGATTGGTCTAAGAGGCATGGAGTAAGAGAGAGAGAGAGAGAGAGAGAGAGAGAGAGAGAGAGAGAGAGAGATGGGAACATTACTGAAAGAACGAGAGAAGGTAGGAAGGAAAAGAAAATATCTAACCTAAACAAAATACTGTAAAGAGAGTCTCAATTAGATACGGATTTATGATTTCGTCTCTAAAATAGGAAGGAAAAGAAAATATCTAACCTAAACAAAATACTGTAAAGAGAGTCTCAATTAGATACGGATTTATGATTTCGTCTCTAAATTTAGAGACGGATAATAATAGACCGTCTCTTTTTAGAGATGAATTGTAAATCCGTCTCAAATTTGAGACGGCTTAATAAGGTTCATCTCTAATTAGATACGTAACTACAAAATCCGTCTCTGATGAAAATTTGAGACGAAATATGATTTTTTCGTCTCTAACTTAGAGACGGAATTACAAAATTCGTCTTTAAATGAAGAATTTCTTGTAGTGTTCGCCTTCCCTGACAATTGACGTTCGCCGTCGCCATCAATCACCACACCCTTCACCACGATCGCCAACCGGAATCCCACGCCGCACCACCACCAGCCGCCGCCTATCACCATAGTGGGTAAATTTATACTCTCTGTTCTCTTTTTATCAACACCCTTAAATTATCACAAATTTAGACATTAGTCATCTTCGTAGCAACAGCTGTCATCATGCAATGCTTAAATAATAATTAGTCGTTGAATGCCAAACTAATCGTTAATTAGATTGGGTGGTTGATTGTGAGCTTTCAGAAGTTCTTGTATATGCGGATATGCCAATTGCGAAAACTGCTTAGTTCATACCTGATGTGTTATAGTAGCTTCTAAGATATCTGCTCCAAGGTTTCGTGAAATAAGAAGAGTGATGTGAAACAAGTTGGTTTACTTGAAATTTATCCTTTATTTGATGTTCTTAGTTTGAATTGAAATTGGGGTTCATGTTTGTAGTTTCAATTGAAATTGGGGTTCATGCCTTTTGTTTTAATTGGGGTTCATGTTTTTAATTTGAATTGAAATTGATGTGAAATTGGGGTTCTTGGTTATAGTTTGGATAAAAATTTGGGTTTATGTTTTTAGTTTGAATACTACTCTGACTCGGGCATAAACTTGAGCACTTCTTATAAAGCGAAAAACATGAAATGTTTTGGTAGGATAGATGAGTTTAACATTGGTGCTGTAGAAAACCTTTTGGGTATGTACATGACAAAATGTTCACTTTTAATCTTTGTCCACTTTTGTTATTTGTTGTATAAATTAATCAAAGTGAATAAAGGATTCAGTACTAACCTTAACGTACATTTCAACTTCCAGAGTAGTGATTGTTGTGCGTTTGACATATTTAGATTCTTAATGTCTTAATTATGGTGTACAGGTCAGGCATGTCTCTTATTATCTAATTTAGCTTCTAAAAGGAAATCAATTTAGCTTGTTATAGGAAATCAATTTCCCATCGAACTACTATATGATGTCATTTGATTTATTTCTTGTTCTTTTTATGTAGATGTCTAGCCTAGTAGAAGGAAAAGGTGATGGTTCAAGAGGTAGGGGTAGAGGTAGAGGTAGAGGTAGAGGTGAGAGACTAAAAAGATCCCTAAGTCAAGATCCCGAGCATGAGAAGTATGACTGTAGATTACAAGAAATAAAAGGAAGAAAACGTTCTACTATCACTGCGTCTGCACGGGCAAGGGCGAGCTCTCAGCCCGACATGTTTGCTCCACTTTTTCGTAGTCATCCAAATATCGATCCTATATTACGTCTGGAGAGTGAGCTTCGTGATATGTCATCTTCTATGCCCTTGCCTACCTCAGAGAATCTTTCACCTTCTACAAATCAAGCCTCTAATATTCAATCAGAGTCTAAGACCGATTCTGAGACGGAGGGGGAGGAGGAAAATACCAATAGTGAGACGGAGACGGAGACTGAGACGGAGACTGAGAATGAGACTGAAAATGGCAGTGAAAATGGTACCGAGACTGATATATGTCAAACTAGAAAGATTTCTAAGGTACTAAATGAAGAATGCATTTTGTCTCATGGGATCGATGGAGGCCCACTTAACCCTAGTTTGCTAACAAGTTTTCTTGGTCATATTGCCCATAATATATGGAATGGCGAGGTATGTCATAACATGTTTAATATGATTTTTTTATTTCGAAATTTTTTAAGTGGTTATCAATTTTTTGCATTTTTACAAGTTCATAGTTGCCTGAAAACATATGAAGCTGCATATGAAGAATGGATTTTTTTTTTCACTTTGACAGGAAAGAGATGTGTTGACTTGTCATAATCGTCCTGATAGACTACAGTCATGGAAGATTTCTGCAATGCTAGCCCTTGAGGTGTTGAAACTTAGTTCTTTAATTGATCTAAAAGATTGCATGTTCAAGTATGTCAATATGCCTCTTACATCTGCCTTTGTTGAGAGATGGTATCCCGAGACAAATAGTTTTCACTTGCCATTTGGGGAGATAACTATTACTCTTCATGATGTGTGGTACATTCTTCGAATTCCAGTCGTAGGAAAATCTATTATAACAGAAAGTCCCATAAATGTTATAAAATCGCAATTATGTACTTTATTTATACAATTAATATTATTATCACTAAAAATCAATAATAATTTACAAGAAATTGGTGGGTAGCCGAGAGACGATCTGAGTCCCCACGACCTTTGCTATGGAAAAACCAATCCTATTAAATATATGAGCTGCAGCCTGCGCACCGATATCCTGCGTCCTGGAGAAGTGCTGGATCCGCTTAAGCAGAGCAACAACTATGGGCTCCAACTCCCCCAAAGAGGAGAACGATTAGGGAAGGCAGCCATAACCCAAAGCAGCGCACCTAGCCTCATACTTAGCACACTTACGATGGGCCGCTTCCCGCACCACCTTACCTGGTTCGAAATCGGTCAATCCGGTCTGAGTCAAAGGCGACAACCCAGTCAAATCCACGCAAACGTCGTGCCCTCTATTCCAAGAATAAAGAAGCATGTCCGATGGGCGAAGAGGTCGGCCATCAGCACCAATCATACCAATGTCAACCTCCTTTCCAGCTGAGATCCCTGACCGATAACAGATGTCAACCAGCGTGTTGCGAACAGCATTATGTCGATGCTTCACGCCAACCAACCCTGCACACGAAACAGCATGATCCCCAAATATATCACCCACAAAAACCCGCGAGCAAGCAGAGCACGGGTAATCCATAGTGAATAAAGGCACCCCCAAACGATAGCAAAGCACGCAACGATAAGTACGACCATTCATAATCTGACCCAATCCTGAAATAGGGACAACCCGAAGCCAATCCGAACTGTGTACACTCTGCTGAGAACTCCACAAAGCCAACTGACGCGATGTCAATGAATAAACAGAAGCGGCATCCCGAGCCACCTGAGAAAAATACTTATCTCCCAATCTTTTCATAAGTCTGGGGGCAGTGATCTCACCGGGATTACCCAAGATATCAACCTCTAAAGTCTGATTAAAAACACCAACAGCAGCGGAAAACGCAGACCCGAAAGAGACGACACCAGCATGACGAAGAAGCTTAGACTGCAGGTCAGCAGACTGAAGTCGCGACGCTAAAAAAGCATAATGGACAGCATCCCCGGCCGTATAAACACCAAGCTCTCCGAGCGAAAAAGGCAAGGTAGCGAGCCTCCACTGCCAGTCACCAAATCCCGGACCAGAGGCAACGACGATGCGCTCTAAGGAAGAGCGAAGGGCCGCATCAAAAGCTAGCCGGGCCGACTCAAAAATATGCGGCGCACAAGTACGCAGGGCGAAATATAGCTTAGAAACCCCAGTGCAAGTTCGAAGAAGTAACAACTCACTCTGAGGATCATTAAGGTTAACAACCGCATTCATGAGCTCAATGGTCTTAGCCACCCTCTGCATAACCATAGAACTACAAAACCCATAATCGACACTGACATGCCCACCTAATAGCTTGACCCCAAGGAGAGGCCTAGCTATATTAGGTGGGAACACACCAACAAGTCGGCTCCGCGGATCCTCCGTAGGCCAAAAAACCTCAGTTTTATCAACATTAAGGTGAAGACCTAAACAAGGACCTTCTGCCTGAATAAGCTCTAAAACCTGACCTACAACCAAGGTATCACCGACGACAGTGCCATCATCCAAATACCAAGCCTGCAAACACAAGTCAAATGAGTCTCTAATTTTACACGCCAAAGGGTGCAACACTAGAGCAAAAAGCAGCGGGACTAGGGAGTCACCCTGCTACACCCCCTGACACGACAAAAGAGTGTGTTCTCCATAATATAAACGAGCAGGGTTAGAGTAACAGAACTCCACCCAACGAGCGAGTGCGGGGCAACGAAGACGAACCTCCTGAAGCATAGCGGTGCGATCCACCATATTAAAGGCATTCCGAAAATCTACCAATAACATCGAAAGACCCACCTCATCTCCACGACCCTCATTCCCTACTTTATTAGGAATAAGTCTAAGTGAAGTCAATAAAGAGTGGAAATCAAGTACTATGAAGTTCAGTGTGTTTGAGCAACACCTATCTCGTCAAGATACGTCTCCTGAGTTGGTGGCTTAGGGCTACCTATTATGGTTGTTGTCTGCCACTCTTTTTGTAGACAAGTCTAAGAATGGTGCCAACGTTTATTTTTTTCCTTTCTTACAAAATTTAGAGTTAGTTGGCAAGTACTCGTGGGGTGCTGGTACTTTAGCGTACTTGTACCGTCAACTTGGGGTGGCTTCTAGGATTGACACTGCCCAAATTGCAGGTTGTATGACATTGTTGGAGGTAAGATATATATTCTTGTTTTTTTTTGTTATGAGATTATATCGTAAAGACATCATCTAATCCGTTTTGTTTTTTTTCAAAAAAACTATTGTAGGGATGGATCTATGAATATTTTCCAGAGTTTAGGCCAAGTAAGAGAGATGGATGGACTCCCGATAATCCTTGTGCAACAAAATGGGTTACGAGGTCTTCACCAAAGTCGTCGATGGAAGACCTACTTTCTTATAGACGGAGAATTGATTTGATTAGTGCCGATGAGGTGCTTATAATAAGTTATAATCGCATGTTTGTTGATTTCTACTGCTTCTTATAACCAATTAGTTGGTTTCTAACAAATGCTCAATGTTGTTCTTTTTAGGTTTGTTGGACTCCTTTTGGTAAAACTCCCCATGAGCTAGTGCCAGTGACTTTGTTTAGTGGTATCATTCATTGTAGAACTTTTACGGAGCCTTATATGCCAGATCGTGTTTTGCGTCAGTTCGGCTATTGTCAGAATATACCGTCACCCCCTTTTGTACCAAAGGGTGTTTATAGAGGGAGAACGACTATTAGATACAAATGTGAGCATGATTCAATGAAAAGATTGTGGGAGACTTGGCCCGATCATGTTTTTCGTCCTGCAGAAAAGACATTCAAAACATGATTTGGCTCAGAGACCGTTGAAGGATATCTACAATGGTTCTCAGACCACTCTCATCCACACATATCTCGAGATGTGATCTCTGAGACAGTGCAGTTGAACCCCCGTTCTATGACAGAAGTTGTTGTATGTGTATATAAATTTTAACTTTTCATTATCTGTTTTCATGATATGTGTTTTATACTAATACTTGCTTTCTCCTTTTACTTATTCCAGCGCATGCAATATATAGCTGGACTATTGTTTTCACTCCATCCGCTTGTGCATCCTTACACTAGTGATGAAGAGTTTTGGCGATGCCTTGATGAAGTTATTGTGCATATGGAAGATTTGATGTCTGGTTTGGACGAATATCGCTCTAGACGTGCACGTGTACAAGGCAATGCAAGACGAAGTGTTTGTCGATAAACTTGTTGTCCTGCTTTGTTCTTTGCATTATGATAATTCTTTTACATATTGTAACTTCAGTTATAAATAGTCAACACTAAAGGTGTAAGGTTTATTCAGTAAACCAAATCAAGTACAACTTATTCAATTATATTAATGCCATCATCTCGCCGAACTCTGATACGATATCTGTTTGTGAGATCAAAGTATTTGTTCGAATCTGTTAAATAATGTTCCCAACGATTGCGGAAAACTGATCTCCAATGTAAACAATCTGCAAGACACGTTCGAAGCCATGGGGAGTATAATGTCGGCACTAGAGCGTCATTAGGCATTGTTAGAACTATAAAGTGAGAACCATCAGCAACATGTCCAAAATTAATCTGAAACGTTGGCGCTTCTTTTCCCATTCAATGGCAAATAACTCCATGAAGTTTCTAAGCCGAAACAAGTAACAAGTGGACGATATCTTGTAGCAATAACACATCCTAAATTAAGTAATTCTAACCATTTAGAAAATTGAGCTGGAGACTTGTCCCAATCTAAGATGTCATAAGCCTTCTTGAAATTAAAGGCACTCCCTAAAAAATCAGTGTACATGTCTCGGTGAACATTCATTTCTTCCATCTTCTTGTCGTACTCGCAACCAGTGCTTCTCATTGCCATACACAAAGTGAGGCACGACTCTAAAACCACAATTCTCGTCTCCTCTCACATCAACGTAAGATTGTATATATGGTAGAGTAAATGGCAACAAGTCACTCGATTAAGGAAATGCTGAAGTAGGTCCAGGCTCTTTTCCCACTGATTTTGCATCATCCTTCACATCTTGCTTCGTTGCACATTGTTTTTCTTCAACTTCTTACTGCACGGGATTTTCGCCATTATTTTTTGAAATCTGATCCTCTGATCTGGCACCTTCCACAACATTTTTTTTTCCTCTTTTTGTTTACCTCATTGCTCGCGGGCTTTGGTTTCTTCTTCTTTGATAAACTTTGTTCAGTGTTCTCATATGCGCTCTTATCTCTTTGTGTGGACTTGCGTTTTGGACGACCTTTATGTACTTGTACCTGTGGCTCTTCAATACTAGTCACCTTAGGATGAACCATAGTGTAGAACATTTGAGCATAATAGAATTGCCGCGACTCAGGAAGCTGATTAACTTTGTCTAACACATTTTGTATCAACTCACTCGCAGTAGTTCTACGAGCCTCATGCACGGTAGGGTCATCAAGATTCATATCAAGCATTTTCCAATACTCATGGATATCTACAAGATCAATAGGCGTACTGTTTGCTACAAGCTCACACATCTCATGTGCACATATTAGACCCATACTTGTTTTCATCTGGCACCCACACATATCAATATTTGTGCCAACCTCTTCACCCCGCCCCATATATTCTTCAACTATTAACTGAATAGCCTTGTGAGATACCTTACCTTTTAGTAGGCAAAACAATGGAATAGTTGTATCATGCAGAGCAACGGTTCGTGACTTCTCAAACTGGGCTTTAATTTCATCCAACTGCAACTCCACCAAGTCATGAATTTGAGGAAATATGGAATGTAAGCCTCCACTGGCTGTCCCTAGCCACCTTTTCAATTGGCTATATATGTGCACTCTCGACCCTATACCAAAAGAAAATTGAAAAGCAAAAATATAAGAAAATCGTAATCAAACTGTTAGTAAGTAAAACAAAAACAAAAACAAAAACAAAAATAAACGATACCTGTTTGTTGTCAAAGATCCAAAATGCAAGACATCTTTCGTCCAAAAGGAAACAAATTTTTCCTTATATGGATCTGACCACTCTTTTTTCAAGTAGCGCAAAAATTAGGAACATTAAAGCTATTCTCGAGTTCTATCAACCTACATTCATATGCTTGCTTTGTCGCTGCTTCCACGAGCCTTTTCCATCTATATCTAAAAGCCTACTCATATTTTGTTGTATTCGTTAACTTGTTAAGATAATTTTCGCAATCTTTACCGATATGTCTTCTGCACAGAAGATGAGTAGCATCTGGAAAAAATTTCTCCAAAGAGTTCATCAAAGCCAACTCTATCGGTTATTATAACCCTTGGTTGTCGCTCGGGGTGAAACAACTGTTTTAATTGTTGTAAGGCCCACACAAAGCTTTCTGTTTTCTCATTTCTCATAAATCCAAAAGCAACATGAAAATTTTCTTCTATTGGAGCAACACCAATAACTTCTAATAAAGGCATTTCATGACGATTTGTTCTATAAGTTGCATCCATCAACAACACAAATGGAAATAAGCTCAGCAAGTCAATAACTTTAGGATGTGCAAATAGTACATCACCTAAACTATTTGTACCCTCTAGTCTCCTGTACCAATTCCAATAACCATGATCACTCATCTGCTTAAGAAAGTATTGCATAGATGTCAGTGGACCCATTCGATTTTTACACATCTTTTGCACTTGCATTTTGGACTTGCCTCAAGGTACACTTTATACCATCAAATTCAGTCCTCAATTGTTTGAGAATTTGTTTAGGTTTCAAGTTGGTGCTGCTTAGGTGTACGACTCTTTCAAAGTGCTGCTGGCTGAGTTTTGTTTCCGATGTATGCCAGTTATTAGACTTTCCTAGTGGATGATTATGTCTCCGTTTTCCTGGATCAACATAAATCGTCCAAGAACCACCAGGAATTTCTGTACCTTCAATTTCGAATAGACAATTAGTTTTCTTTGTACCAGTTGATCGGCTTCTTTTCTCGAAAAAGCCTCTATAAGAACCGCCTTTCTTACAACCAAGATATACTCGACCCGCTCCTTGTCCATCAGGGGCCTTCGAACGTTGAATGGAGCACCACATCATATGTTGAAATCCAATTTTACGGACCCATTTAACCAGCTTTTCCCGATCATCAAATAACTGATTTGTCACAAAATAATGGGCGACATCTAAATCTTCCAAGTCATCACTACGTTGTTCTTCAATTCCACAAACTAAATCCTGTAACAGATAAGAGACACTAATTAAAAATCAGTAAAACCATGAATTGAATGTAGCCAATGAAAACCTCATAAAGGTGTCGGCCAAACTGACCAACACATGTCCGAGAGGTGTCGACCGCATCAGTAGACACACTTCCAGGGTGTCGACTAAAAAGACCGACACCATAGAATAGGTGCCGCACAAAGCGATCCACACATGTACAGTTGGTGTCGCCCAAGGCGATCAGCTCCTGTGCAGCTGGTGTCGACCAAATCAAGCAACCATTATAACAAAGGTGTTGCTCAAGTCGATCAACACATGGGAGTGACTGTCGACTAAAGCGGGCGACAGCCACCGCAAAGGTGTCGTCCCACCCAATCAACACCTGTGCAGCTGGTGTCGACCGAAGTGATAGACACTTATTATCGAAGACGTGTTGACTGACACTGGCAATACACGTGATGATGTGCCGCCCATGGTAGTCGACACCCTCTCGAAGGGTGTCGACACCCTCTCAAAGGCTGTCGCCCACGCTGGCCGACATTCTCGCTTAGGCGTTGATTGCGGCGGTTGTCACTTTATGAAATCTGGAAAATTCATTCTTACCTCAAAAAAATCGTTAGGAATCTCGTCCGTCATAATCACGATAAACTACTATACAATTATTGAACAATGCAATTGATTAGATTATCTGAGTAGTATTTATTTTGGGTTTTTATATACTTTTGGTTTACCTTATTAAAATAGAAAAGGGTATTTTAGGGAAGTTAAAAAGATATATTTATTTATGTTAATATTTTATTCTGCATTTAGGCGGTTTTTTGCTGCGTTTAGCGCCACTCTTTATAATTCTTTTTCCTTTTGAAATGGGATTAACCATTCTACAATTACGTTAGTGTTTATTAGCTAATAAATAAATTCAAATATTTCACGGTTTATTCGACATCACGGTCTCTCTAATTTTGTTTTCATGCAAGGTAGTTAAATGAATTGGAAAATTATAATCAAGATAAAGAATTCTCTTTGAAAATTGGAAAAAATGAAAACCACATCAAATGAAATAAAATGAGTCATTAACTTACGAATTAAAAATTTACTCCGTATATCTGATTTACCCAATTTCATATTAATAAAGATTTTTGTTTATATCTAGAATTTCATGGTTACGCGTGTTTGGTAAAGAGGCGTTTACATATTTGACAGACTCATAAAGGCTAGTAAGGTCGTATGAGAAATAGTCGTGACTTGTGAAGTCGTGAGATATGCACGCCCCAAAATTGAATTCACTCCCGCACTTCGTTTCTTTACCACTGGGCCTCTACCCGGGGGTTCTTGCCTTGCCTTCGCAGTTAACAAAATTGGAAGAAACCCCGACCAAATATCTACTCCGTACAAACTAACACACACTAAAAAAGGGAAGACGAAACCCTCCAAAAAAATGGCGCCAAGAAGCAGAGATTATCCGGCGGCTGCGGAGGTTGCGTCAGTAGTACTATTCACGGGATTGATAGATTGAGCTCGCTCCCTAACCCACTCCTCATCAGCATCCTCTCACTGTTGGAGTTTTAATCTTCAAGCAGTGTTTATGGTAAGGAAGAGTTATGGTAGGAACAAAAGAACAGAGGAGCGCCGTGAGTCCGCGTTTACGTGGTTTCCTAATTGCCCTAGTTCCCTAGTTCTTCTCTGACTCTTTCTTTGCTATAAATACAAAGCTATATTCAGTCCCTAAATACACAAGATTAATAATCTCTCTCACAAAAGTCCCAAAGGTTTAGATCGTGTGGTTGAGCATAGAGGAGGCATTCCATTTCTGTTATATCAACCGGGGTTCTTCAGTGCAGAAGAGGTTCGGTGTTGTGTAACCTGGAGGGCGACCGCCATGAGGAGCTTGCACCGTGACTCGGCGAAATCGTCTTTAAGTACAGAGATACTTTGTGATCTCGGCACAACAATTTCGCTACTACGATCCGGTCAGATAAGTCAGATTAATACCATTATTTCCAACAATCTTAAAGAAGTAGTTAATTTGACTGTATTGTTACCCTAAATTCTTGTTGTGTGCGACTGATGTCTCTTCGATTAAGTCGACATGTGTGAGACTTGTTTGGGTAGTTTGCATGATTTAATTATTCGTGATAGGAAAATATGTGAATCATGTGATTGAGAATCATGCGTTGATGAAAAACGGTGCAGCTTGTTTTTGTTGCCTTGACATGCGTATAATAGTTATGTAGTGAACAAGCCAATTTTGTATTGATGAATTATTGACCATGATTGACCATATGAAAAAGAAAAATAGTAGTGGCTGAGTTCTGCATAAAAGATGTAGGTCTAATGGTTTCCGTTGAGCTCCGTGCTTGTTGTTTTGGTTGATTCTGTTATGCATGATAGCATGGTATGAATACAGTATACTTCGTGATTAACAAGTAAGAGCGGCTGTATAGAAGCTAGTTTCTCCAAGGTTTTTTTGGATGTCTCTGCAAGTAACATGTTGTTTAGCCGAAAAAACAAAAAATTACCATAACACGTAGATTGTTACTGATTCCGTTGTACGGCGAATATGTTTTCTGTATCTTTGAGCAAGTGCGAATCTGGTGGTTTTGATTGCAAGATTTGTTTTTATCTTAATACCATGAGCACTTAGCAAAAGTGTCTTAAACTACGTATATATAGTACTTTAGTTGTGAGACAAAAAGGAAAGCTAACTTGTTGTGAATTATTAGCAAACTATAAGTTGAGCTTCAGTCATCGATTGGTTTTGATCGAATCAGTACAAGGTTGGGTAAGTTAATTTGTCTAACAATTGTAATTTATTGTTGATTGAGGTAAATTCTTAAATCGGAGCTACGTGCAATGTTGGAAAGTGCGAGATAAAGCTAGATTGTGAGAGTGACTCCTGATCATCAGACAGATGAAAGGAACAGATCTTGCTCGATTAACAGATAAGTCCACCTCTATCTTGTTTTACCGTTTAATCCATGATTAGCGTTAATGACGTAATGTATTGTAATAAAATGCATGCTGCGTATAACTAAGCATGGTTTGGTGTTTGTTGTTTACATATAATTCCATGCTAGAGTAAGAATAAAAACTTGTTTTCCGTTTACTTAATTACGTACCTATTATTGCTTGTATTTAAAGCATGTTTATTGTGGTAGAAACTTAAGGTTGTTAACCTGTAATGGTTGAGGTAATGTGAGTGACAGTCTAAAGTTGTCATGTATTATGACGAACTTGTAGTGACTGGGTCGGATAACATGTTTTGATGTTCTGATTACTCTTAGAATTGTTTGTTGTGTTCAATTTTGAATCTCATGGTTGTAGTATGCTAGAAGTACATGTGAATGTGATTAGAGAGTTGTACACAAAGTTGTAAACTCTTGTGTGTTGTTGTTTGATTACTATGATTGTTTTAAATTCTAGTTAAAACAGTATTCACATGTATTTCTAATTGAATGATTAAATTCCCTTTCTGCATGCTCTGATTGAGATTGTTTGAATACAAGATAACATAGTTCTAATCTTTTTGATGTGGAAAGTCTATGTATGTGATTGGTTTCTTTCGAGTTCGAATGTGGGGGTAATTCTTGTAGCCCTGTTAGTTGGTTAGAGGTGCCCGCTAATACATTGGTCAATTAAACTATTGTAAGTTTGAGGTAGCATTTACCTGTTTCATGAACTTGGTAATTGTGGGGGTTATTTATTTGTATAAGTTGATTTAAGTCGACTGTGTATTTAACTGATCAGTGAGTTGTGGGGTTACTTGTTCAATTGAGTCAAGTAAAATCCCGAAACGTGTTATAGTTACATGTGTGATGTTATAAGCACGTCCTGATTCTGTGTAAACCCCGAGTTATGATGTAACCAAGTGAATTGTTTGACCAATCGTAGATACTAGTGGAACTAGTAGTAACGAACTCCTGTGATGTCAGAATGTCTTGACAAACCTGAGCATTAGGGTTGAGTCATTTGTTTAATTAGTTCAGCTAATGTTTTAATTCAATCTGTAAGAGAAAGTCAATATGTTGACGTGTTTAATCCTAAGATGTATATGTGCTGAACTTGTGGGAATCCCTCTTACATGAAGATCCTTTTTATTTAAATAAGCCTTGTAAGTTGTTGAGTCAATTACATGATTTGTTTGTTTGTTTTTATGCAATAAATTCTGTTAAGAGTTGTATTTGTTTGAACAAACTAAACCACTAGAGGTTTTAGATCTTTGAGATTGTAATGAATCTTATTTAAGATATGTATTTGGATTATTCACATGTTGTTTGATAAGGGTGGTAAAATAAGTTTTGTCTTGCTCTGTGAATAAGTTTTGCAACCTTTTATGCTTATTGTTGATGTTTAGCTATCATGTTTGGGTCATACATAGTTGAATGTTAAGACCTGTATGTTGAGCCTAGTGCAAGCCTTGGTGTGCAAACCTTAAGAGTCCCTGTATTTCAAACAATCAATGATTTGAAAATAACTTAAACCATAATAACTGTGTCCAATCTGGAGTATTAGAGTGTCAATTATACACTTATTAAGATTGATAAGTTGTGTGCTATGGTTGTGAGTGTGCTTGTATGAGTAAATCATTGATGAATGATCATTGTGTAATTGATAAGTTGATTGGTGTATCTAACTGAGTGTCAATTGAGATGAATGGAATAGTTTCTAAGATCTATCTTGAGATGACTTGTGTAGAAATGGCGATCTGAGACCTAGGGTCAAGATCCATTGTCTTTATAAGAATGTTATTGATATAGAGTCGATCTCGTTGGTGAATTGATGCTTAGAAGACTTAGGTCATTCATTGTTTCTCTTGTGGAGAACTTTTGTGGATCTTTTCTTTATGAGAATTGAGAAATGTTTCTTAGAGAACTGTACACATCCTAACTTGGTATGTCCTATATAGACTAAGAAGGTACACATGTTTCCTAAAGCATTGTTCCAAATAATGCTTGAATGGTTCGTTTAGATGGAGGGTACTCAAACTTGAAGTTTGTTTAGAGTAGGTTCTCCTGTTTTTGGAGATGTGGACTAATGGGAAACTAAAGTGGTAGTATTATTTAAAGATTAACCATACCATTGGGTGATTCCTTGGTAGGAAATGAAATCTTTGTGTTGATCTAAATTATGTGTACTGAATAGTATAATATAGAGTATGTGTGTAATAGTTCTGTATTCTCAAGAAAAGTGACCTAAAGTCTGAGAGGACTCGTTTGTGAGTTCTAGACATGACATAAGTATATTAAGGATGAGTGAAATCTCTTAATGAGTCTATATCCCTATTTTGTTGGGTGGTTCTGGTTAAAGAACTTGATATATTCACCGTGATACTGATATGTGTGTAAAGCTAATAGTGGTTGTTACAAGATACAGGTTGTACGTCTGAATGACCGTGCACTGTGTTGTAGAGATTGTAAGTCTGAAGGACTGGACATTCTATTTTAGAAGATTGTAAGTTTGAAAACTGTGCAATCTGATTGGTAGGTACCCAATGTGGGAGTACATAAACTACTATATCTTCAATTCTTAGGCAGCTAACAGCTGAGCTAGCCAAGAATGAGCTTAAGTGTAGTGACAGGTTTGGTCACCACTGTTGTAATTCTTTAGACTCCGAGAAGTTGTAAAAGAATGTATACGCGTTAACGTTAAAATAAATAAGAAGGCCTGATTGTATCAAGCAGAGGGAAACTGCTGGAAAAATGGAGCTTTGGTGATCACTTTGGTGAATTTGGAGTTTTGGAATCCTACTATACGTTGTAGAGTTCAAGGGATGCATTACTACTGTTCACGGCACTAATGAAAAATAAAGTTCTCCATTACTTTATTTACTTTGATATATTGAGTATATCATTGTAATGACGTGCATACTACCTAGTGTTTAGGATGAGCGTTGAGCTCTTAATGGACTCATATCCAGAGTGGTAGAAGATGTATTCTTCTTCACTTGATTGGTGGTGTGTGGGTAGCACACTTTATGAGATTCACGTAGTTGAATGAGGAACATATGTAGTGAAAGGATGGTTTTCCTCTTACATATGGCAGTTGAGACCGAGTCTCCTTTGCATGGCCGATCCTATGGGAGTGATAGTGATATCTCCCTAGAGCATTCAACGAAATCCAGGTACGACGCTAGGCCTCATCAAAAATGCGTTAGATCACACTCGTGAGATAGTCATGATGCCAGCGATATAACAAATTCCTTGTAGGATGGATGGTTGTGGAATTGGGTGGTACATTCATGTCACCTCTTATAGGCTCAAAACTTAAAGTTACCATTTGAGGTATGTTTGTGAGCTTAAATTCTACGGTGTGCTGATTCAAGTCTCTAGACATCAATACATTTGCCAGAAGTTCTTCGAGTGTCTCTACTATGCTCAATGTTCTCAGGATGCTTGTCGATTAGTGGGGGATTGTTGGAGTTTTAATCTTCAAGCAGTGTTTATGGTAAGGAAGAGTTATGGTAGGAACAAAAGAACAGATGAGCGTCGTGAGTCCGCGTTTACGTGGTTTCCTAATTGCCCTAGTTCCCTAGTTCTTCTCTGACTCTTTCTTTGCTATAAATACAAAGCTATATTCAGTCCCTAAATACACAAGATTAATAATCTCTCTCACAAAAGTTCCAAAGGTTTAGATCGTGTGGTTGAGCATAGAGGAGGCATTCGGTTTCTGTTATATCAACCGGGGTTCTTCAGTGTTGTGTTGTAGCATAGAAGAGGTTCGGTGTTGTGTAACCTGGAGGGCGACCGCCATGAGGAGCTTGCACCGTGGCTCGGCGAAATCGTCTTTAAGTACAGAGATACTTTGTGATCTCGGCACAACAATTTCGCTACTACGATCCGGTCAGATAAGTCAGATTAATACCATTATTTCCAACACTCACTCCTTCCAATAGAAAACGCCGCCGCAACATCCGCCTTGTCCCACCGTTGGCGCTACCTCTGGACTCATCACCCAAACCTCGAATTCAACTCCCGGTTCTTTCCCAAGTCGGAAAATTTCTTCGCCACCGTGGATCACATTCTCCGGCAGCTCACTTCCCCCGACAACATCAAAATCTTCACTCTTGATTTCCATGAATCCAAAAACGAGGAAACCCGAGTTCCCGATACATCTTTGGAGACATGGGTACCTCTCATTTGCGCCCGAAATGTCGAGGAAATTGAGGTAAGCCTCCATTTTTCCAAAAAGATTGCACCTTTGAAGTTTCCCGATTGTGTTTTTCGGTGTAAATCTCTGGTAAAACTGAATTTGGATGGGAAAGTTTACTGTCAGTTACCCGATGATGAAGTTTTAGCTCTTGATAATTTGAAGGAGCTTGATATTTCTGATGTGAAAGTGGACATTCGATTGGCTATAAAGCTGTTTAAGTCTTGCCCGAAATTGGAAAGCTTGAGCTTGAATTTGGATAAATTGGTTAGTAAGAAGAAGGAGAATGAGGTTATTGTTGTTGATATAGTAGCCGATTGTCTGAAGTCTTTTTCTTTGTGGGGTTTGTCGAAGTTAATTAAGTTTCTTGTTGATGCACCGGGTCTTGAGAAGATTAATGTACATGGTCCTCTTATTAGCTTTGTTACACACCCAATTGGATTACTCGATGTTGTTTATAGGTCCAAATTTGCACTCAGAAGAGACGATTATGAGATTGGGATTTCGGAGTTTGTTGGAGGGATTTCTAGTGCAAGGAAGCTTTAAGTGTTTGGTGACCTTAGTATTTTTGAATATTTCAAATATGTGAACCATGATGATGATGCTCTGAGTATTTTTCCTAATTTGGTCGAACTAAGCTTGGGTGGAATTTCCAAGTATAATACGGATTGGGATGCCCCGGTACTTACTTGTTTGTTGAGCAAGTTGAAGAAAGTACGTGTAGAGGAACTTTCTGGGAATTATGATGAAATGAACTTTGTAGAGTTTGTTCTTGAACGCGCTAATGTTTTGGAGGAGCTTTATGTTTCCATTACTAATTATGATGGTCTCAATAATGATGAATCTGAAAGCCGTCAGCTGTGGAGGGAATATGAATTTTGTAGGCAATTACTCCTACTCCCAAAGAGCTCCCCAGATTGTCACATTGAGATTAATGGTGACTATATTCGTGCATCAAGTGATGGCTTGAAAGATGGGTTGCTTAATTCTGAGATTAATATTTTAGGACCCAAATTGTGGCTTGGCGACGAGGATGAGACTGAGACTGAGACTGAGGATGAGGACGAGGACGATGTAGACGATGGGGATGTATAATGGGCAAACAGATACGAAGGCACATATAGTATGGTTCACTATCATGATATCTAATGTCGGCATTCTATCGGATATTGGTTGATCCAGTGTCCCTGATTTATATATGTTTAGAACCTTTATGTTCTGAATCCTCGGATGAGGATTGCAATTCTGGCCATTCTAGGTTGCTTTAATGCAACTGTAGAATGCTCACTACAATTCTTGATTCAGTGCCTTTGATTGTAATTTGCCAACCTTGTCAAAGTCTGTACGGCTGCAATGAGAGATATCTAAACTCGTTTGCGCATGAAACTGCTTGTATACATGTCTGCTTGTAGTTGTTTTTGGACAAATCCTGAATTTGAATGCTCTCATTTAAACAAATCCTGAATTTGGTTGCTCTCATTTAAATTTGATAGCTTGATAGTAGATACTTTATCAAAGCCTATGTACAGTGCAACACCTAATTTGATAGCTTTATAGTAGATACTTTATCAGCTAATGTTGGTTTTTGTGGGATTCCTGCATTTGATAGACTGTGTTGCGCCTGTATTAAATTATGAGACAAGGATTGTTGATCAAGTGGTTGTAAAGACATATTCATGGTTTTGCTTTGATTTTGCCCCCTCAATTGTTTTTGTTTTTCAAGTTGTTGTGTTTTGTTGCTTTGCACCTGCGTGCTAGGTTGTCCATTTTTGTATACCCCTTCGTGGATCCGTGGTCTTGCAATTAAACTCATGCATGCCATCTGAAC
Organism: Spergularia marina; assembly: GCA_963680865.1. Classification (NCBI taxonomy): domain Eukaryota; kingdom Viridiplantae; phylum Streptophyta; class Magnoliopsida; order Caryophyllales; family Caryophyllaceae; genus Spergularia; species Spergularia marina. The sequence goes on along the minus strand of OY804560.1, from coordinate 14,319,055 downwards.
CAAAAAAAATTTGAGAAGATGGGTTCGCTTTCATAGTGCTTTTTGTTGGTAGTTGTATTTTCGAAAGACTTGCTGAAGAGAGAGCACCCGGAATTATGTCATTCTGACTGTAGAGGAGATACCATTTTGTGGAAGGAGATTCGTCTGTCAGGCTGTCACGCAAGGAAAAGAACGGCACTGTGAAATCTGTGCATGTGGAAGTCCTTTTCCTGTAGCAAATACCTAGCTTGGCTAGCTATGTAATAAAGGAGCAATGAAGAGTTCAGAAATTGCAAGCTTTGTATTTAGGATTGTTAGAGTACACTCTGCTCCATGGATCTTCAAGTAGCACGAGATTCTATCCAAGCAAGGGTGCATATTGGGTCATTTGTCCTCAGCGTGGTCACCAGCCAGAACGATGAGTATTTTCAGCTCAAGGGGAGATTGCAGACTTGTACAAGGATTTGAACTCCAAAGGTCCAAGAATAATCCATCATCTTCTGCACACACAGTCAAGTATTTCCTCTGGGCATACATCCATTCTGCAGGTTCTCTGAGGTCGATTGTATTGATCCCAGGCTTCGCAGTTGCCATCGTCAGAAATTAAGACCTCATCCCACTTATCCTCACATGGTTGAAATAGTTGGTCAGGTAGAACTTTGCAGGTAATATGAACTTGTCACACTCAATTGATTCTGTTAATGCATTGGATGATAGGCTTATTTCGATTATTGGCACTGGGGCCATGTATCATATGTTTGGCAGATTTGACTGATGTTCATACATTAGTTTCTTTAAACTTTCTAGATTACCTGATGGCATAGTCAAAACTGTTTCTAATATTGCAAAAATACAACTTCATTCCCAAATTTAACTGCAAGTGACTAGGTATTCATTTGAGAGTTCCACTGGGAAGAAAGCAACTCGGATTTCTTTTGTTTTACCACCAGAAGTAGGAATAACATTATCCGGAAGGGGAGGGAGATATTTTATGAGTGAAGTTCAACTTGTTTCTGACCTAGGTGATTTCGGACATAATCTCTAATCTATCAGTAAATTGGCACTTGATCGTGGTTTCATCGTCAGTTTTAATTCCCTGATTGTTTTTGCAGGACCTCAAAACCTAGACCGCTCTTACTACTGGACAGCAATCCCATGGACTCTACAGAATGCAAGGGTCAGCCAAGAAGATTGCTTTGGCTTGTTGAGGAACTAATGATACTCATGTAAGTAATGTTTCACTTTCACTGCTATTAGTCAGTTGCATTTTGCTGAGACAATTTCTTTAACATGCTAGGCTAGGAGGCCTAGAACATACTTCCAAGTCTTAACTTAAGCTTATACCTACTTTCTTTACGTCAGTTATTATTATTAGTTTATAGAGAAACCTGTGTAATGGCCAAGCAACTTCGTCTTACTTTTACCCGAAGTTATTCTTAGGCTTCTAAACTCTGTTAAACACTGATTTGGTGGGGTTTCTACAAAAATATATTCCTGCTGCAAAGTTTTGTTGGATAGTCATAGCTCATCTGTTTGGACCCAACTCTTATTTACCTGAAAAAATGCAAGTGCCTGTGACATTAAGGCTTTTTTACCCCACTTCGAGAACCAGTTTGGTAGAACTGTCTTGTGCATTAGAATAGAAATTTGAACTGTAATTGTACAGCAGAGGTGTGCTCATTTGTTTGCTAAGAAAGGTATAATACATCAGAGAAGCATGCCCAACGTACCCCAACGAATGCACAAGTTGAAAGGAAGCAGCGTCATCTTATTGAACCAGTCAGGGCTCTGACATTACATGCTTGATTGCCCTTCCAATTTTGGGGAGAATGTGTACTCTTTGCCACTTATTTAGTTAATCTCATACGACATTGATACCTTCCATCTTACATTCGATGTCTCCCTGGAATCCTGTCTATCATCCAGCTCTCCCCAACCCTCCCATCGTCCTGCTTTACTCCCCCCGGCAAGTCACTAGGCCAACCAAACTCCCTCCTATTCTACAGGATTTTGTTCTTTTTAACCTCTGTAAAACACTTCCGAAAGTTCCTGCATCTTAATCTGAATATTCAGTCTTTAAGGCTACAAGCCTTCAAGTCTCCATCCCCTATGGATGCTACTTGGCTTCCCTGGCCAATGTGTTGGCTACTGCAGAACCTGTCTCATACCAGCAAGCTTCTCAAGGTGACAGGTGGGTTAACACTATGAATAAAGAGCTGGCAGTGCTTGAACTTAATCATATCCGGGACATGTCTTCTTTACTTGAAGGGATGAAACCTATGGGTCTGCTGAAAGGGTAATTGCTCGGTTAGTTGCCAGAGGTCATAACAAGTTGCATACAAGGACTATAAACTTACCTTCTCACGAGTTGCCAAATTTACAAATGTGAGAATTGTACTAGCTGTTCCAGATGCCACACCAGTTGGACATCAACAATTTGTTTCTTCATGGGTACTTTGAAGAGGAGGTATATATGCTGTATGTAGACTTAACAGAAGTCTCTATGGTTTAAAGTAAGTCAGCAGGCAATGTAGTAAAGAATTGATCCAGTATTTGGTGCATATGGTTTTGTTCAGTCCAAACAGGACAATTCTTTATTTACAATGGATCAGAATGGTCTATTCACAGTGATTTTAGTTTATGCTGATGAATTGCTCACTGGATGTCTGGATCCGATGGAGTGTTTTTTTCTACCCTCAAGTCTGGGCTTGATGATGCTTTCGTCATCGAAAGATTGGGTGAAATGTGATGTTTCTCGGGGTTAGAATAGCAGAAACACATCTAGGATTCTTCTCAATCAAAGAGAATACAGCTTTGGTATGCTTGAGGATACTGTCCTCTTTTCTTCTTCTTCGTCTTTCCTTTGTGTGTGTGTGTGTGTGTGATAAAGGAGGATACTGTTCTTACAGACTGCTAGGCTGCTTTTACAGATCCAATGGATATGCTGCTTCCTCCTAGCCCTAGGAGAGATTACAAAAAGTCTCGGTTCATGGCTACTCTTTATTTTATCAGGACATACTCTATGCTCAGGTTTTAGCTTATGGTAAAGTGGAAGCCGGGGCGCTTTGGAGTGGATGTAAGGTATGTGACTCTGTATGTTTTCCCTTGATAGTAGAAGTTTAGAACATGTAAAACAGTACAGTATTGGAGTCATCGTCTTAATTAGTCTCTCCAAGGATATTCGATAATTAGTAAAGAACTAAAGACAGGCAGCACGAACAGAAGTTGGGAGAGTGGTTTTTAAAGTTCTTGAGCAATCTTTTTAACTTAGTTTTATACTTTAATTGACTTTCATGTAGCACAAAGTTCTGGAATGCTCACTTTTATTGACTTTGTACACGTTTCTACTGCTGCAGTGAGTGATATGTAACATCGTTTCCCTGTTAAAGTACTACTTCTATATGTCTGTGGTAGTAGATGATAAACAAACCCTGAATCTGGTCGCTCTTGTTTAAATTTGGTAGCTGGATAGTTAATACTTTGTGAAACCCTTTGTAGAGTGTCAGTACCACGTCATCTTTGGAGAATATCAGCTAATGTTTGTGTTTTGTGGGAGTCCTGCATTAAGTAGACCATGTTGCGCCAGTACTTCAATTATCAGAAAAAGAGTATTGATCATTTGGGTGTAAAGTGATGTTCATGGTTTTGCTACGTTCTTCCCCCTCAATTGTTTTTGGTTTTCAAGTTCTTCTGTTTTGTTGCTTTGCACCTGCTAGCTTGTGTGTTTCTTTACACACTTTGCGGAATTTTTGGCCTAGCTATATATAACTCGTACATGTTGTCGGATGAAAACAAATGAGAAATGAGTGAGCTTTAATAGTGATTCTTGTGGTAGCTATACTTTCGAAGGGACTTGCTGGAAACAGATCATCTAGAAGATCTTGGCGAAATAATCTGACATTTGTATCATTTACACCCATATTGCACCTTCCCCTCTGACAAAAGGAAACCCATCGTTGTAACCAACTCTCCCACCAGTCATCATTAATCACCAGTGGCAGCACCCTGCTACACCTATATCGTATCCAGAATTCACCTAAACTCATAACGTAAATACATAATATTTCGACATAAACTTCAATTAAGTAAATTATGGTTGGTCACGAGATCCTGCACAGTTTGTTTGAAGTTCTGATGTTAATCAAATTATAGTCGCAGTAAAAAATATGGTGTTGTGGCATACTTGGAAAAACTATTTGACCTAAGTAAGCAGCAAGGTGGACATTTTCTTCATAATTATGGTTTTGAAGAAACTCTAATCTCGTGGATTCCTGAGCAAATTGTATGTTTTGTTTCTCATTACTATCCGAGTCTGTAGTCTTTCTCTTGTGATTATTTGCATCATCGGCCTAGCATTGGATAAATCAGTGCATGGAGTTTCTGATCAACTTCCAATGTTGGCAAATTGTTTTTGAGTGGAAGCGTATCGGTACTTTATGTGAAACTCTGAAATAATTACTAACTTGCTCCCTTGATGTTACAATAATTTTCAGAGATTTGTCGCTCATTCCTGGTAGAGATTACATAGAGTTCTTGCCATGTAAATGTATCTTCAACCCTGCAATGATAGGACGAGGGTCGGCTACTTTAAGAGCTTCCAAAACTTGGGAATGATGATGAGGTAAATCATGTTGAATCTCAGATTTTATTTGTTGAGTCACTTGAGTTTGTGTTAGATTTTGGAAGGGGAATGAGCCACATGGTGTAACTTTGCTTTTTTTTTTTTTTTTTTTTTTGTTGCTAAAATGAGCCCTTTAAAATTCAAAGGAACAGTGGGATTAGTGATTGTTTATGCAGGTTGATCTGGTCAGTTTGCTAACTTTTTGCTCATATACAGTACTCATTTGGTTTGTTATTTGAGAAGAGGCCACACAATCTTTAAGCATGCAGGAATTAAAGTAGTGTTTGTTAGCGCGTGGCATTTCGCATGTTGAGTATGAGAAAAAGTGTAACCTGTTTCATGGATTACTCTGCTGTTTTCACTGCCAAATTGAGATATTGAATGACATGTGAGCTTAACGTGTTTATGGAGCTGAGATTTAGATGGTGGCGTGTTTTATTCGTAACACACTGGAAGTTTGAGATGCATTCCTTTGGTCCTTGTTAATGAATCAAATATTCTGTTCTCTTTGATTAGGTAAGAGAAATATGGATCACTCGTCAGTTAGTGAAGTACAATGATATCAGTAGAGGACATTGAGTCTTTTCATGAAAGAACAATTATAAACAACAGTGGCCCTGTCACTCGTCATTCTCAGCTTCTGATGGGTCTTTTAACATGATACCTAGCTCCAAATAGCAGATACAAGGTTCGATGGGGCAGCTTCGGGGCACAAGGTATCTAGTCCTATCCGCGTGTTTTTCGAAGCTTTTTTTTTCCCTTTTTCTTTTGAAGCAACAAACAAGTCTTACCAGCAGCATTTTTTGAGGATGTATCAAATCATCCTGACATCCATCCATCCGACCTCATTACTTGGACAATTGTGTGTGTGATTTTAGCCTGATGGCTGTATAAAATATAAATGTTAGTCTAGAGGATATTCGTGGGTGTTTTGATCTCGTTCTTTAGAACAGTTGGGTGTAATATTTTGATTTTAATACAAAGTTTCAGGAGAAGTGCAAAGACTTTCATGGATTGAATTAAAGGTGATATTATATGGTCCAAGAGTTTTATGCTCATCGACTAGCTGATTTCTTTTGATGAAATTCTGAACTTACTGGTTGTGATAATATACAGATACAAGGGCAAGGGATCTTATCTTTTAAATGTAATAAAAATGCTGCTTCCTTCTAGAAGACTGTACGAAAAGTCTCTGCTCAGGCCTAGTTGTGATGTTGTCAAGACACACTCTTATCGCTCAAGTTTCAGTTTATGGTAAACTGGAAGCTGGGGTGCTCGGAGTTGATCTTAGGTATGTGACTACGTGTCTCTGTACGCATTTGATGTTAGGACATGTACATTACAGCAGTATGGAAGTAATCGTCTTGATCAGTCGCTCAATAGGATATTAGATAAAGTTGTAGAGAACCAAAAAGACATAAGTTGGGAACATTGGGTATTGGAAAAATTCTCAAGCGATCGGAGGTTTAATAAAAAAACACTCAAGCCATCCTTTTAAGTTACACTCTGATTTCTGACATTTGTTTGCAATACTGCTTGCTTTCTCGTTGATGCTTTGTGGTTAAATTTGTATATCATGTCTTAACAGGTATAGCGTGTTTGTATGTTAATGACTAATGAGCATATATTTCCTTATTCCGAATTGGATTACAGATCCAGGCTCCCACTAGATCTGTCGAGACTGCATCTTCTTTGATTTGTCTCTATTCTCATAGTGTGTGAAACTCTTGTGCATTAGATAAGGGCCAGAGTCTGTGGTGGTTGTGTTATGTCTTAGTTGTTTATGACCATTTCACCATACTCAGTTTCCGATGCAGGTTTTAGTTATGCTCTATTCATTGCAACTCCCAGCCTTGTACCATTGCAAGAGTGGACAGAATGTAAGGTATGTCTGTATGTATTATCCACATTTTACTTCCATTAAATCGAGGGAGTGTTGTGTCATCCAGATGTTCCTGTTGGAGTTAAAGAACTCGCCCTGGATGTGAAAACCAATTGATTGTAAAAGAAGCTGCATGGGACTGCTGTAATAATGGTTAGACTCTGAAACTTTGTCCTATTCCTGAGTGTGGCTTCAGAACCTCAGACTGCTATATATAGACTCTGAATCATGTTCAAAGTCTTTCAAATTTCAACATTTCTTGTTTACAATTTCAGGTAGCCGCACAAGAAGTTTTTGTTGAGGAGACTACCAGCTATAAAATGCGCTCTTGGCCGAGTTCCCCTACAGGTCTACGGCAATCTGGATTTTTTTTACCCAAGTCTTTGAAGATCGAAATTAATCTGATAAAGTACCTTAGTTTTAGTTGTACATTACTTCATAGATTACGACTTAGTTGAACGCACACGCAAAGCAGCTGACTGATAGGGGATTTACTGAAAACAAAATGATGTGCAGGGATCGGAAACACATTTACAGTGTTAAATGAGTACTTGTGAATCGGAAACGTATACCTTGTGAGTTGTGCATGCAATAACTGTGTCTTTTATGATACTAAATTACGGTTAAACTTAAGATTGGACATGAATTGCCCGATTAGGCACATGGGAAGATGAGTCTTAAACCGAGGGAGTAGGTTGACATAGTGGCTAGGAAACCAACTTGCCTGGACTGGAGATTGTATCGGGTTTGAATCCTCATATATCTACCTCGCCGGCATTAGCACGTAAGCTAAAGATTGTAAATGGCCTTTGGTGGACCTAATGTCAAATATTTGATTTTTCCGGTAGGTTGCAAAGTACTCCATGCTCACAAAATTTGTAACAATTTCGGCGACCTCTTCCCTAGTTTAACCGACGATATATCAAGAAAAATTATCCCAACGATGGTCCAACAAAGAAGACTTTCACCCTAGAATTAATCTTAAGCAAAATCCTCCACCGTGAAGTGGATGTTGAGAAAAATTCTCCACCCAATAATTACCATTCTAGAGAACACCTTAGTATTTATTTCGATATAAGTCCATGATTCTCGTTGAATGCTTATATTAAGTTTTATGATTTTCAAAACCTATTTTAAAAGTAACATGCTAATTTATCAGAAGTAACCACTGAATTAATCCCATACGATGAGACGGTATCACGGTAGAATTGCAAGAAAGAAATAAAACCAAACAATGATACGAAATGAGTAACTAGTCCATTCTACTTTGTTAGATGAAACCCCAACCCACATCTGAGAAATCACACACATAAAAATGGAAGAAGAAACCCTCCTTAAAAATGGCGGCAAGAAGCAGAGAATAACAGGCGGCTTCTCGGACGACATCCCCGTAACCACCAATACCGGCGGAAACGACAACGGCGGCGGAGGTTGCGTCAGTAGTACTACTCACGAGATTGATAGATTGAGCTCGCTTCCCAATCCACTTCTAATCAGCATCCTCTCACTCCTTCCAATAGAAAACGCCGCCGCAACATCCGCCTTGTCCCACCGTTGGCGCTACCTCTGGACTCATCACCCAAACCTCGAATTCAACTCCCGGTTCTTTCCCAAGTCGGAAAATTTCTTCGACACCGTGGGTCACATTCTCCGGCAGCTCACTTCCCCCGACAACATCAAAATCTTCACTCTTGATTTCCATGAATCCAAAAACGAGGAAACCCGAGTTCCCGACACATTTTTGGAGACGTGGGTACCTCTCATTTGCGCCCGAAATGTCGAGGAAATTGAGGTAAGCCTCCATTTTTCCAAAAAGATTCCGCCTTTGAAATTACCCAATTGTGTTTTTCAGTGTAAATCTCTGGTAAGACTTACCTTATCTGGGAAAGTTTACTGTGAATTACCGGGTGATGAAGTTTTAGCTCTTGATAATTTGAAGGAGCTTGAAATTTCTGATGTGAAAATGGACATTCGATTGGCTACAAAGCTGTTTAAGGAATCTTGTCCGAAATTGGAAATTTTGAGCTTAAGTTTGTATGAATTGATTAGTAAGAAGGAGAATGAGGTTATTGTTGTTGATATAGTAGCCGGCTGTCTTAAATCCTTGTCTTTGTGGGGTTTGTCGAATCGAATTAAGTTTGTTATTGATGCGCCGGGTCTTGAGGTGATTAGTGTGCGTGGTCCTCTTGTTGCTTATTGCTTTGTTAGAACCCCAATTGGATTACTCAAAGCAGATTTTAGGTCGGATTTTAGGCTCACAGGAGATGATTATGAGGTTGGGTTGTCGGGTTTTTTTGGAGGGATTTATAGTGCAAGGAAGCTATACGTGTTTGGTGACCTTAATGCCTTTAAATCTATTAAATATGTGAGGGATGATGATGCTCGGAGTATTTTTCCTAATTTGGCCGAGCTAGGCGTGAGTGGAATTGATGATAGATTGGATTTGGAGGATGCCCCTCTACTCACTAGCTTGTTGAGTAAGTTGAAGAAGGTTAGTGTACACGATCTCTATGGGTGTGATAATGAGATCAAGTTTGTCGAGTACATCCTAAAACATGCTAATGTTTTGGAGGAGCTTTATATCTCCATTACTAACTATGATGAAGTCGATACTGATGAACTTGAAAGCGATCAGCTGTGGAGGGAATATAATTTTAGTAGGCAATTATTCCTACTCTCAAAGAGTTCCCCAACTTGTCGCGTTGAGTTTTATGGCGATTATATTCGTGCATCAAGTGATGGCTTGAAAGATAGGTTACTTGATTCTCAAATTAATATCTTAGGAGCCAGATTGTGGCATGACGGTGACTATGATGAAGACGAGGACGAGGATGATGTCTAATGGGCATGTATAGTATGTTTTACTATCATGATACCTAATGTAGGCATTCTATCGTATTTCGGTTTATCCAGTGTCCCTAATTTATACTAGTACTCATTTCGTATCATCGTTTGGTATATGTTTAGAATCCTTGGATTAGCATTGCAATTCTGCATTTTCTAAGTTGCTTTGAATAATTCTCTGCTTTCTCTCAGAATAGTTCTAATTCATTTTTGTGTAACATAGAACTGTAGAATGCTCACTAATTCCGGAACTCGGAGCCTTTGATTATAATTTGGCAACCTTGTCGAAGTTTGTATGGCTGCAATGAGAGATATTTAACCCCGTTTCCGCATGAAAGTACCTGTATATGTCAGGTTGAAGCCATTGTTTAACAAATCCTGAATTTGGTACCTCCCATTTAAATATGGGAGCTTGATAGTTGGTACTTTATCAAAGCCTATGTACATTGCAGCAATGCAGCACCACAATATTTTGGCATAGTATCAGCTAATTTTGGTTTTTGTGGGATTCCTGCATTTGATATACCGTGTTGTGCCAGTATTTAAATTATGAGAACTAGACTGTGATCAATTGGGTGTAAAGTGATGTACATGGTTTTGCTCTGATTTTCCCTCTCAATTGTTTTTGTTTTTCGAGTTCTTCTGCTTTGCTGGTTTGCACCTGTGTGCTAGGTTGTGCAGTTTTGTATACCCCTTTGTAGATCCGTGGTCTTGCAATGAAATTCGTCCATGCCATCTGAACAAAAAAAAATTGAGAAAATGAGAGAGCGTTTGTTGTGAATCTTGTGGTTTTGCTGTAGTTTCGAAGTGACTTGCTGAAAATAGAGCACCTTGAAGTCATTCTGACTGTGGAGGAGACCATTTTGAGAAAGGAGATTTGTCAGTCAAGACTGTCACACAGTAAAAGAAAAGCATTGTGAAGCCTGTGCATGTGGAAGGTCTTTCTCCTTGTAGCAAAGACGTATGTAATAGAGGTTTCAACACCTAGTTCAGAAATAACAGCAAGCTTTGTAATTTTGTAAATAGGATTGTTAGAGCACAGTCTGCTCCATGGACCTTCAAGGAGCACGAGAATCTCAAATAACAGGAGTGCATGTTGATCCCTCTTTCTCACTGCAACAAGACCGGTCACAACGATGAGTGTTTTCAGATCAAGTGGAGTCTGCTGACTGGTATAAGGATCTGCAACTCCAAAGGTCCCATCATCATCTGTACACACCACTGAGTATTTTCCTCTGGACATGCAGCCTTCCTGCAGCTTCTATTAGGTTGATGATATTGACCCCAGGCTCCGCGGATGCCACTGTCCGAATGGTTCTGATAGAATTTAGACCGCAGTCCCATTTATCATCAGATAATAGCAATACTTTAGTTAGGTTGGCCAACTTTGCAGTTAATATGAACGTTACCATACTCAGTTGATTCTGTAAATGCACTGATGATAGGCTTACTAAGATTATTGACATTTGGGGCGTGGATGATATATTTGGCAGATTTTACTGATGTTCATATTAGTTTCCCCCGGCTTGCTAGATTACCTGATGGCCTAGTAAAACTGTTTCTAAAATTGGTAAAATCCAACTCAATCCCGAAGCAATTCCAGTTTATTTTGTTTTAGCACCAGAAGTAGGAATAACATTATGCGGAAGGGGGTATAATTTCCGGTCTTTAGATATTTTAAGAGAGAAGTTCACAATTCGAACCTTAGCTGCATTTGATCATGGTTTAATCGTCAGTTTCTATCAGGCAAGAAGATTGCTTTTAACGGCATCGTTTTTTCAATTTATATCAATGGTTATACCATAATCCCGAAAATTTGGTATAATTTACGAGGTCCTGGACTCCTGGTATATCCAGGTGCAAAGACTCCATAGCGGCAGAACGGCAGAGCCTACATCAAATGTAGCTTTCAGAACTTTACACTTGAGAACACTACTATGTAGTTTGTACGTACTTGTCTGGGATTTTTTATAAGCAACAAGCAGTAGCCTTATCAGCAGCAGAATTGTTTTTTCTTATAATCAAATCATCCAGTCACCCACCCTCATTACTTGATTTTTGAATCTAATACGATCATACACTATGAGAGACAGATGAAGACGATTACTCCCACGCTACTGCACATGTTCTACTATCAAGTGCGCGTTCAACCACAGTCGCATATCTAGGTAAAACTCCACAAGCACAATAACAGAATGAATGTGGTAAATTGCAACGGTACAGCTTATGTAGTGTAAACTATCCTGCCAGCAATAACAAAAACAATGCAAGCTGGAGAAGATGAAGCTGATTACTCCCAAGAGACATGGCAAAACCATGGTCTAACAAAATCCATACGATTGCTTAATTGACAGCTTCCGGTTCATGAAGCCTATATGCAAAAAAAAGCATGGCAGCTTATCGTAACCAAACCTAATCCTTTTCTTAAATAGTTGATAACTAGCCAAGGGATATACATTAAAGATTGGTTTCAAACACTGCTCAGGAAGACTCTCGGGGTAGCGATGACTGGAATACCTACATTAAGGAGTGATAACCCATCTCAGGATTCAACCATCGGTTCAGGTCCAGATGACTCCGCCTGAGAAGTATTGGGTCTAACAGAATTGAACAGGATGTCCTTGATCACCTGCATTGGGGGAAAAAAACGGTGAGGGACAGATGATATGGAAAGATGCTATAAGCTGATACAACGTAACAGGAATCGGTACAGACCTGCGACATCATACCATGGACCTGCTCGACTGTTATCTTTGTACTATCACGAGTAATCTTGGCAAGAGCTGTCTCTTCCTGCAATTTATTCAAGACATATTCCATAACATAAGCAGAGGTGTACACACTGAAAACAATTTACCACATCTAATACAAAATAATAGAATTGGCTATGACTAATTCCAGCACACCTAGACTACATAATCTGCTAAAAAGCTTCACAAATGTTGGAGAACCCACAAACTAGCCAACTTCTTCACCAATGCACCAGATGACCGACATCAACCATATTCCAGACTCTAAGCATGAAACCAATCAACCACATTTCAAATATAGCTTCCCACTATTTTCGAATCCAATAGGTGACCAAACCAGCAGAGTGCAAATAGTGAAGAATAAGGCCGCAAATAAATCTCATGCTTTTTGGCAAGGGCAAAGAAGAACACAGCTGGCTAAGCACTACGTTCTCACCCAAAAATCATTTCATATTGCATCACCTACACCCTCGTTGCCCACTCAAACACCATGTGCCCAAAATACCCCTATATTGAAAAGGGTGTACACATTAATCGGTTGATCAAAGTTCCAAAAAAATTACATAGCGAATTAGATCAAGAGTTTTCGCTAACTTGTCGTGCAATTTTTTTGGAATTTTGATTAACCGAGTAGTGTGTAGACCCTTCCCAATATGCGACCGTTTTTCATATAGGGTGTTTGAACTAGGACGGAGGGAGTACTTCATAAGCCTTAATTCATCAACTCTTTCATAAGGCCCACTCAAATTAGATTTGAAACCAAACAAAATTTCAAAGAGATCTCATAGCTAATGAACACAAACAAGAAAAAGATATTAAATCATCTTATGACTTGTGTACTAAGTTAACCTCTCCCTATTTCCCCGAGTCTAGGGACATCAAGCCAAAGTGTTCAGACAACTCAGGGAATGATAAAACACAGAGGCAACAGCAAGCATATAACCTCACCGACAGAATCTAAGAAGCAAGCGAAACTTCAACTTTCAAAAGCAATGAAAACAAATACGGAGTAACAAAATTTACATATGCAAATTCATGTTTGCTTCATCAGGAGTCAGATTTGGTCACCACCTTTATATCGATTTCCAGAAAGGGCAATCCAAAGTATAATAGGCATAATAAAGAAGAGGTACTCAGTACTTTCGAGGAGTTACCCAATCAAGAACATCAAATCACAGCACAGAGTAGCAGAGAAATCGTCACAGAAGTAGACTTTACAGGAAAGACAAGCATATAGACTATACTAAATGTATACAACTAAAGAACAGAATACGTGTAGATGGCCAGAACTACTCCCAACAAAGATAGACTAGGACATACAGCCAACACAACAGGGACTTGACTTGGCTAAAGTTGAATGTCAGGTGACTAGACCTGGGGATTGTTGGGGAAAGACACAGCAAATGGCAACAACCAAGTGTCCACATGAGCATCTAATCTTAAATAGATCATAGCACTTGGAACTCGTCCTTAGCTTAATATAATAATCACTAATTTCATATCCTGCATTTCCTGACAATCAGTTTGTTGCATCAGTGAAGTATCATACTGTCTTCAAAGCCGCGATCTATGCTATCTAGATAATACGGTCACATCTAAAACAAGAAATAAAAATGCAACCGAAGACATGACATGCTTGCATATGATTCAGCAAGCATAGACTGGATAACTATGCACACACTCGGAGGTACATTAAATACTCAACAAAAAGATAACCAAGATCTACCTCTTTCTTTTTGTGAGAAGGTGAGATTAAAGAACCAAAACGAGAGTGAGCCAACTGATTCTCTGCCTGCTCCAACTTCTCAGCTGCAACAAAGAGAGGCATTTTTTTAATGAATAAATTAGATATTAATGACACGGCATTCAACAAACTACAAATAAGGACTACAACTACTTTACACTAAGGTTTGAGCATGGATACAAGCAAACTACTTTAAAAACGAACATGGCTTTTCTCGTGTGAGATACAGCGACGGGGGCCTGGGGGTTGTTGTGGATAGAATACACTGATACAGAGCAATTACAAAATGTTGACTGACAAATATACCTAGATCTGAAATTTGCCCAGCAACATAGTCACCATTTCCCAACAGTGGAGATGAGGAGAGGGTATTCACCCAGTACTTGTTCCACAAAAGATCCAAGAGGTGGCAATCAAGAGAAGACTTGAAGTATGTGATGTCCAATGAGTAATACTGTCCGAGAAGAAAGGGAGACAATGAGGACACATGTCACAGAACACCAAAAACAAGAGTGAGAACTAAGCAAGAAGGAAGGTCCACAAACCTGTTTACAGTGAACTCCAAAGTCTTCAATCTTATTTAAGGGAATGGTTTGATATTCTGAGATTGGCTCATCTGGTGGCTTGTAGCCCTCTGGGTAGGTCCTGAAAGCTCCAATTTCAACTTTCCCAGCAGACACTGTCCTGGTTGGATCAATAACAACAGCTAGAAAGGGTTCTTGGAATTGTTGGTTGAGCATTTGTGTAGAAACATCAATGCCAGAAAGCCAGCAACCATAACCGGGATGAGAGTGATACCAACCAACCACATTTTCCAAACGTCCAGCCTATGTAATACCAGTAACATCATGAGTAGCCATACAGAAAATAATGATAAACACGGAATAGTAAGTGTCACTTCCTATATCAGATAGAGAGACAGTCAATAAAAATATACAAGACATACCTAAGTGAAATCATTAGCATAATCACGAAAGATAGTAACACAAGAGAAGACACGTTCTAGATTCTAGAACTACAACAACAGAGTCGCTACAAAAAGGTTGCTTACAAAAAGGTAGCATAAAAGATCAGAATCAGCATTGAGACACATGACAGAGGGCAAAACAGTTTCCAAATAGGTGCTAGAACTTGAAAGAAAGAAAGCAGTGATGAGCATAATACAAGTAATTTAAAACATTGTTCTATGGGAACTATATTAGTTTTACATGAACGCAATTAGCCAGATTCCTTATCCGCCATACCACCTCGAATCCACAACAGCCAAACAAGGCAAACAAAACAGACCACCATTACACTATACATTAGCTCCATATAAGAAACCATCCCAAAGGTCAAAGTTGAATATTAAACCTCAACATCAACAGAATATACTAAATAAATCCCAACAGTTTAGCAAGGAGACAGCTAATATAGATAAGGAGTGCTACCTATGTTAAAACTCATCATGTTAATCAAACAGGTTACTCGGTTACTCCACATCTCAACCATCAGAGTCAATTATCCCTAATTAACCTCAACAAAAGTTAACAGTATCAAATTTCTTCAAAGCTACCCCACTGCATAGAAACTCAGAAGTTAAATCATCGTAACTCTTGTTTGAAAAGAAACCCCTCACATAAACACAACTAAACGTTACATAAAAACTAAGCCACTCCCAATACTTTAGTAAAAAAAATTCGGACAAGCTTAAAGCAATCTTTCGACAAAACAATTCAGCTCAACCCTATATCATCACAAGAAACAAGAATGCTACTGAAATCAAATTTGTCCACAAAAACCTCCCACCCAAACAGAACAACCAGCACAAAAGGGATCCTACGAAAACACGAAATCATGATGAAAAAAAAAGTTGAAAGATTCCATTGCCTCCTTAAGGAGACAGAGGACGAACAACCAAATGCCCGAATTATAAGCTTGGGCATCAGCGTTCCTGAGAATCTGAGATTATAGATCCTAAAGTTGATACTGCCAAGAAGTCATCACACCAACCACCAAAATATTTATCAAGGCTATTTCCACCAGAGAACAACACCTTCAATCCAAGTATCACAATATTGGGGTAACAAAGCACTATAAGACAAACCTTTTCATAACAGATAACCATTGCTGGACAAAACCCTAGGGTCCTAAACACCCAAAAAGCATACATCAACTAAGTAATTCAGACTCTCACAGACTCATGAGACATGATATCCAAAGCCTGCTCATTAGCAATGAAAAATTTGAATTTATCTTCCTCAAGAAATACCTCTGCTATTCAGTCATTAGCTAAACATATTGGCCACTGTGCGTGTCCAAGTGTCTAACTCTTATGAATAACAAAACCTCTATGTTTTGGCCTAAAATGAAGGATTCAAGCGTGACACATATGTCCAAGTGTAAACTATCCCACACGCGTACACAGGGCATTATGAAGAGCCCGACTAACATCAACATAAAAGGACAACAACAACAATATCTTTAACCCCAGTGCCATAAAGGCTCCCGCCATAAGGCGGGGTAAGGGGGAGTCGGATGCACGCAAGTCTTACCCTTATTGAAACATAGGGAGGTTGCGCACGGATGACCCAAAATGAAAATTGAGTCGAGAATCAACATAAAAGGACAACAAATAGTAAAATTCTTTGTTGAAACCCCACCAAACCCAACAAAACATCCGGCAGAACTTTAATTACCTGCTTGCTAGTTGCTAGTTGTTCATTATAAAAGGAACATACTAAAAAAATTGATCTCAGCTAAACTATCGCTGAAAGGTAACAAGCTTTTCCATTTCCGGCCCCATCCCAGACTCCTCCCATTTTGATTTACATCTACGATTTATACTTCTGACTTGTAATTTCCTGGTTGATTTAGTAAAACAATAATCAATACACCGAGTAGGGTTTTGAACTTTTGACGTAAAAAACAGAGCCTATCGACACTCATCAAAAGTTTCAATTCCCATCCTCACCAATCAAACTCAGAACTTTGCACTCAATCAACCAGAGCGTGAGAACAACAAAACAGCACCCCTCGCAATAAAAAAACTTCCCCTTGCCAATTAGCATAATTAAACATATTCAGCAAACATAAAAGCTCAGAACTTTAGGGTTTTACAAACGAGAATCGTCTCGCCTGTTAATTAGGAGCCCAATGATCAACTATATAACACCGTGAAACCCTGAAAATCCTCAATTCATGTCTAGTCTATACACATCAAAATGGAGCAGATGAACTTCCCTCTAAACCAAACCACTAAAGGACCAACAAAATCATCCGAAAACGCGCAAAGATCGAAACACAAGGGTTTAACAATCCCAAAAACACAACCTTTCCTATGATCTTATCAATAGAACCCAACAATCAACCAAACAACACAACAAAACCCATCAAATTCAAAACTTTCACAAATCAAACAACCTAAAAACATCAACAACAAACAACAACAACAACAACAACAACAACAACAACAACAACAACAACAATTCCACACAAAAAAAAACCCACATACAAAACCACAAAAAGATCAAAACTTTTAATTAAAAATTAGGGTTTTAGAAAACAGAAATTAACCTGCTTATTAGTAGTAGAATAATCAACCATATACTCATAAGCATCAGCCTGAGCATTAACCCTAGTTTCAGTCCCTTCAACAGGCAAAGCAAAGGCATCCATAACAATGATAGAGTCACCATCACACTTCCCCTGCATCAGACCCATGACCTCGATGGTCCCACCTGAGCGAGCGTGGACCACCATCTTCAATAGGGCGAGCGCTGAGATCTTGACCCGTTTGAAGTAATGCGGGTCGTTGGTCCATGGTTTCTCCTGCTGGAACTTTGTCTGCGACGCTTCATCGTAGTGGAATATGGCGTCCGACGCGGCGTTTTGGGCGTTGTTGTTGCTCGTTGAGGAAGATGAGAGTGATGGGTCTGTGATTGTTTGGATGTTGTTCTCGAGTTCCCAGGTTTTCTGGGCTATGGCGGATGATGATGATGATTTTGATGAGGACATTGCTGCGTTTAAGTCCATTGTTGTTGAGGGCCTTGAGAAGGAGGTAGAGAAAGAATCGTAAAGGTTAAGATTGTTGAATGAAGGGTTTTTATACGAGGGCCGCAAAATAACTTACGGTGAGTTATTGAACAGTGCGCCTGACAGGGGTAAAAATGACTTTTCCAATCAATTAAATGATGTGTCTACGGTATAACGTTGACAAATACAGTATAACGTTGACAAATACATAATTGAATGGTATTTTAACTGAACCAGACAAAATAAATGGTGTAATGAAAAAGAATTGCAAGTAAGTCCCCAAGAACTTAATATTTACAATTTTCATTGACTGGGTAAAAAAGGGGGTTTAGATAGAGATGGTCAGAATTGGAGGTTTATGAGAAATTGAGAATTGGGGGTTTTCCAGCGTAATAGTGTTCAAGAAGTCAGTACAGCTCCATTGGCGATACGAATCAGGTAGTCCGTTGGCGACACGAAACAGGTATGTGTTTAAGTAAAATTTGTTGATTTAATAGGAACTGGGTCTTGCTCTTGCATGTAGAATATACGTATTAGTGATTTAAATCGTTTGTTGAAATTGTTTGTTGAAATCGTTGTTAAGACATAGGGGAATTTAGAAGTAATAGCATATATAATCGTAGATAATCGTAGAAGGAGTTGGAAGTTAGATGTGTAAGATTTGTTAGTTGTATTAACAAGAAGAAAATATAAGTTAGGAAAAAACATAAAATGGAAACTGGGTCAGATAGCAGTGATGCGAGTTCAGATTCAGGCAGAAAACCAAACAACAGTAAGAAACCAAAATCTTATACCGGCATCTGTTCAAACCGGCTAAATAGGCGTGGAGGGTGTTCTGAACATGGTGTAAGTGATGATATATGAGATTATAATGATACAAAAATGTAATTGTACAGGAATGTTAATTATATTATGAATTGGTTTACCAATGGTTAGGTGCACGTTGAAGGTGAACGTGTGAAAAAATTGGGCATAGTTCTGCAACGCCGTAAAGAGTTGTTTGGGAAGAAGGTAATGTTAGAGTGATTATGGTAAAAATTGACAGGGCGAGAAATGGTGTACAATGACTTATGTGTTTCTATGTGTTGGCAGCAAACAAATGTGAATTGTCGGGTGGAGACATTTGGGAGGGTTGTAGGGCTGTTTGGTAAAACGAAGACTCAGATAGTGAAGTCTATGGGTTTTGGTTCACTTCTGCATTTTATTGATATTATGCTTCCTAGGAACCTATGTTATTGGCTGATGACAAGGGTTGATCCACAAAAGCGGATGTTAGTAGGTTCTGATGGGAGGGTATTTCCTTTGTCACCTTTACAAGTGGAATGGGTTCTTGGTACTCCTGTTGGACCAAGGAGAATTCCCTTGGATTGGAAGGCTGGTACTGAAATGGACAATAAAGTGAAGGCAGTTACGGAAAAGTATGGGACCATTAAGAGTGGGAGACGGTGGCCTGTCATTATACTTGAAAAAGCTATAAATGTGTTGGAAGGGAATGTGAGAAGTGAAGATGAGAAAAAGGAGTTCATGACAGCTTTTCTCATATTTGCATTAGCGACTGTTTTATGTCCTACAACATGCACAAACCTTGCTGCACACCTCCTACCAGCTGCAACTCTCATTGAAGATTGTCGGGAGTATGATTGGTCGTCCCTCGTGCTGGAACATTTGTTGCAGTGTGCGAAGTCATTTCACAGGAAATTTCAGCAAAAGGGTGCAGGGCCTGGCTGTGGGGGGTGTACCATATTTTTGGCGGTAAGTTATAAACAAAAGATGTGTTTTAAGGTTTAAAAAAGTTTGACATATATGAGTAATGACACATGCTGCATTACAGGTGTTTTACTTGGATAGATTGAACAGGGTTCCAGTACGTTGGGGTGAGAATCCAAGAATAAGGGTTTGGCGTTTAGAGGAGATTCAAAAGGCCAGAAAAGAAGACCGTCAAATAGGCGGGGATTTTGGAAATCTTGGGGTATATAACTAACAGTACATATATTAAAATTGAAATGTTTTGGAATTTGATGTAAATCCATAATGTTGATAAATAAAATGTTTTTTGACAGATAATTGATGTTGCGTATGGTGATGAACGACACCCTATGGAGGCTCGAGATAAGCGAATGAAGCAAGTAGCAGATGATGTAGAGGTGAGTTAATTGAATTGTCAGATCCACTTATTTAGTTGCCTATATAAATGTGTTTTTGTAAGTTAAAGTGAGAGTTTGTGTTTGCGTTTGTAGGAGGTTGAACCGTTGTTGGGTTCAGACACAGATGAAATGGAAACTACAATTCTGTCAACTAGGAAGCGTAGAAGGGGTCGTACAAATAGCAAAAATCCAAATGAGTGGAAAAAGGAGAAGCGTGAGAGAGGACCTTCAGGCGCATCTGAACGGGTTAATCCCAAGTATAATTCCGATAATGTTGATATGGCAAATAATAATTCAGGTGTGGTTGATGATGATTTGCAAACTGCACATGATGAAATGGATATGCTGTGTGACCAGGAGCAGTGTGAGAGTGAGGGTAGGGTAAGGGAGGAACCAGCAGAGATGAATGATGTTGGTGATCAGGAGAATGAAGCAGTCGTTGAAGATGAAGGGAGGGTTTCACCTGATATCAGGGATTGTGGTGTTGGTGATGATGTAACAGAAGTGGGAGGATATATTTACAAGTACATGAAAAGATATGACCCTATATGTCATACCAAAGAATGGAGGTCTGTGACGAATAGGTTTTCAGCAATGAGGTGGTGGAGACACCCCCAGATTTCTGTAATAAGGGATCTACTGAATACGTCATCCAGGTATGATTAATGTTTGGAAATTGTGAGTGAATGAACATGAAACTGTGAATGATTCGTATGAATGATAAACTGTGCAGAGAGGAAATATTCATCAAGTGCGGGGAAGTGGAGGCCGATGTTGTTGCTTGTACATCTGTGCTAGAAGGATGTGTTAGCATTGAGGTATTATAGATTAACATATAGTAAGTATTAATTATTGAAATTGCAGTACCCATGTGAGATATGTTTGTGATATATGCAGTATGTCCGATTGACCGCGACATTGTACACAAAAACGTGGTTAAATACGTATGGCGCGGATGTAAAGAGTTTTATGATGATGCCTATGCATGAGGTAAAACCAGTACAACACATTTGTGTTTAAATATTTCTAGGATTAGGTTTGATAAAGTAAAATGATATCTGGAAAATATGAATTCATGAAGGAATGCTTTCTGGATGTGGATGACGTTGTCACATCAGTCAACGGCGTTATCGATAGTGCTGATTGGAGGAAAATGCCTCACGTCTCCGCCATTCATGTGGTGAGATCTTTATTATAAACTATTACAAGTGTTGTTTGTGAATGATGGAGAAGAGAAGAGAAGGTAACCTCGTTAACATTATATGTTTACAGATATTTGTTCCTGTTTTAAGTGGAAGTCATTGGTACTGCGTTGCGTATTGCGTGTCCAGGAATGAAGTGTGGGTAGTTGATTCGGCTGGTCAGAATCCAAGGGCTGAATTGAAGGTGAATATGGTAAGGATGATTGGTAATCTAAGCATGAACTATACTGTAGATTGGGCATGGAGAATGTAAATTTATCGGATAACTTGGCAGGTGAACTTCATCGAGTTGTTGTTGTGTACGCGTGAAAGGAACTGGGGGACAGGTCATGTTGCAAGATGGCCAAGATTAACATAAAATTGATTCCCTCACAACAATCAAGGTAACGCATAGCAATCCACAATCAATTAATATCTACTCTCGTCGCTTGACAATTAAGGATTACATATGCAGGAGTACATCAATTCACAGCGGGGTCGCAATGTTACTTGCGATAAAGCAGTTGAGTCACGGGTACATGGGGAAGATACAGATGGTGCGTGTTTATTAATAGTTCATTCAATAAATACTTGAAAGACACGACAATACTCTGGAGTGATAACTGTTGTGTATGTGTGTAGGACGACAATGATTTGGACGCAGAGGCTATACTGTCGTCTGACATTTTCTCGACAGTGAATGAAGTTAGGGTTAAAGTTGAGATGAATGTCAAACTCCGCTGAGTATATGTAAAATACAAATACCGAGGGTCGCATATTGCACAGAATTGTAAGTTGTACTTCAATAATTTGTTAAACTGATACAATTTTTTTACAGAAGGATGGATGCACATTATCCCAACCTTGTCATCACAGAAACAAAAATTTCTTAACAGTTATAAGCAACAACATTTGTGGGTTAACCACTTCATTTTGTTGGGCTGGTGAAGCTGCTGCATATTCTGTGAGGATGACCATGAGCATGCCTTGAGAGTATTTGTGTGTAATACTCATATGTCCTTGCAATTGGATGGAATCTGTATGTTTGTAGAGTTGCAAGATTGTTAATTTCCATATATAGTGAACGGAAAAATTATAAAATGCGGGTATATAAATAATGACAGTTTTTGTACCTTAACTTTGAAGTCCAGTGTGTGAACCCCTTCTCCGATGTTTACGATGGATGATGTACCGTACACCAATACGACCACTCCTTCGCCAAGGTAGTTAGATTTGACATAGTACACAAACTCGGCAAATGTAGGTCGGAGTACTATTTCAGCTATAAGGTCTGAGACTCTTGTGTCTGTTAAAATGATTACAGCCGGAGAGTGTATCTCCTCAATATACAGCAGATTGGGAAAAAAAGACTTCCTTGCCATTCCATGACAATTCCAAACAATTATTCGTCTTTTAGTGGGAATTAAAAATTTGCTGGATTTCTTTTTTTTGGCACTTGGTTTGGAATCAATGGCATCATCACTAAAACAAACTGAGTATTGTCTGCATAGCTTACCCCCACTAAGAACCCATCAGATCTAACGCACCAACACACTCTTACTTTAGTTAATCGTTGTTGATTCGGAACACAAATCACCTTGAAATAATCAATACAGTTTAGGTATTGTAACCTAATTGGATCAGTTATTATGTTTGCTTCATTATAGAAGTTTGCGGTTGATGGCTCTGGGTCAATAAAACCAAACAACCAAGAAATGTTATCTGAGGGATCAGAGTGTCTAATAATCCAATGGCACATAATTGACAAGACAATAGGAGCATTATACAAGTCTGTAAGGTCTGGAACATGTGCTGGGATAAGGGTGTCCATGTTCATAAAGTCGACAAGATTGTAAGAACGACCATGACACGAGCCAGTATAGAGAATAAGATCACTTACCTCATCCGTTGTAAGGATTGAGAAAGACATAAGTTGTTGTGATGTGTCGGTCATGTGTACGGAACCATAGTTGTTGTGGTGTTGGGTACTACTGTATTGGCTAATAGGTGATGTAAGGAATGATTTGTAAGTGAATATAGAGGCATACCTTTGTGGTTTGATCATCTGTGCTGATATCAACAGAGGCGCATACGTATGCCCACTCAATATGAAAAGGGTTGGTGGTTTAGTTTAGGGTTAGGTTAAAGAGTGGATAGTGTTAATGAAGACATGTGAGAATGATTATTTAAAGGGTGGTGGGGAGGATGAAAAAGAGATATATGGCGCAAACTATTTGGCGGGAAAAGGGACAGTATATTTTGGCGGGAGGCATTGATGATGTGGAAGATTATTATCCACACATGAGTGATTTCTACGCGCGAGGTCGCGGACCCTCCAACATAATGTGACAGTGTCGTCGTGATAACCTTCATATCTTCGATTCAACGGTATTTTGTCAATTTATATATATCCTGATTTCTTAAATTTAATAGAACTTTTTTTCAACATTAATTACATAACACACACAAACGAAATCGTTCGGTAAATTTCATCTCGAAACGGACTATTTTTATATTAAATTTAAAAATTGCAATACAATTCCACCAGTTACCTCAAAGGGAACACGAGCATCTATCACAAACTGGGTTCTTACGAGTGCCGCTGAAAATTGTTTTGCGAATGTGATCACATTAAAATTTGGGCATTTTTGTATGTCAAACGTGTATGCAATTCAATGAATTGTGTCATTTCAGGCAAAATATGTTGGGCCATTAAATTCGATTAGTCCCGTGACCAATAAATGCGAAAAAATCCACCTGAATTAATTGGTCCTCAATTGAATGTGCACAAAAGTGCCAGTAGTGCCATTCATAAAAGACCAACATTTTCATACATTAACAAGGATGCCTTTAGTGTGCATCATACTGGCGTAAAAAGTACAAAAACTAAAGAACTTACATTGAAATTACATTGAAAAGGAAACAGATCAGGACATTACAAGATCTAACCATGTCGACATATATTCATGAACTAACTAAAAAAAACCTAATTAGATGAAACATAAAAGAAATCTACTTAGATGGACCGGAAGGTAGAAACTAAAAATTGATGGCAATATAAGCAATTTTGATCCGAACTCCATTGTTACCCAAAATAACTGGAAAAAGGATCAACTGTGCTGAACATTTTGGTTCCCAACAAAAAAAACCAATAAAAATTTATAATACAAAATTAATCCTACCACCATAAAAACAAAGTGTTTTCAACCAAAATGTACCCCTTTCATCAACAACCCAAACTTACCAAGTCAGGTTTGGGTTGAAGCTGACATAGATGATGTCGTCGGTCTTGATGGTGTTACCCAAGTAACCAGACTCCTCTAACGGGAAGAGGTTGTGAGCCAATCGGATGACATGGGCGTCTCCCGTTCCAAGCGCGTATGCTGCAATTGACCGGACAGATGCAACATGCTCCATAGCGCTCAATGCCATATGCCTGACTCTAGGTGAAGGCGATTCCGCAAACATAAGACTGAACATGACCACCGTCGTACCCGATGCTAACCAAGCATTGTACGTGGACTGCACGAAGACAACCGAGTAATGGTATATGTCAATCAAGTAATTACATATTTAATTTAATAACAGAAAAAATGAAGTTATTACACTCACCATTCTCGTGCACCAGATAACCTCTCGAATCTGAAACCCCATGTCCAGCGGGGTGAGCAGTGAGAGAATCGGCCCATGCTTGCTGTGGATGAGCAGTATTTCAGCTGGATGTACACCGTATGCCTCGGCTTGCCGCTCATAAACCACCGTGAAAGCCGTATCTGCCGGAAGTGACATGTAATTGGTGTTCCCCCACAAAGGTGTTGTGCTCTGTATTACGCAGCTCCAACCTCGCCATGGGAGGATTGTTGAAGTTTGGAGGTGGTTGGTTGAAGTATGGCGGTGGGTGATTGAATTGGGGAGGTGGTTGGTTGAATTTAGGAGGTGGGTGGTTGAATTGGTGGTTGAATTGGGGAGATGGGTGGTTGAATTGACTTGGGTAGGAGGGAGGTATGTGTGAAACAAGGGCGGGATGAGGTTGAAATGTGGTATGACGTGGGGCATATGGTTAAAGAAGCCCGATGGTATGAATGGGGGTTGGTCGACGTGCAGTTGGTTGTGGGTTGATGATGACGATGATGAGGATGACTCGCTGAATGTTACCATATTGAAGATGATTTGAAGTTTGAAGATGAAGAAGATGAAAAAGATGAAGAGGTAAATAATAATAATTTACAGGTAGAAGATGAAGATGGATGAGGCGTAGGTAGAAGATGAAGAATAGGAAGTATTATATAGACCTACTATAATACGTAGGGGTGATTTAGTAACTTTTATTCACCAGGTATAGAAAATATCCCAGTAGCCAAAGTTAAAATATCAACCATGTTTGTGGACTCAATTATTTAGAGTTGTTTAAATAATTTATTTATTATATATGTAGTAAACAATGTTACACAATGCATCCTTATTTGATACACATACTTATGCCAGCCAGTAAACCGAAATCGTAGTAAAATTAAGAAACATGCATTAAGAGTTTGGTCATATTGCTACGACTAGTAAACATAGTTTTATATGGCAAGTATTAGATGGCAAAGTTTTTAAATAAGACGGGTATAATTTCGTTGGAAAAAACGTTCACTATTCAAAAACGGGAAAATACGATAAATTTTTTATATTCGGAGGATTAGTGGAACATTTGGTGGAATTTATTCGTAAATCGGAACTATATAGGGTAAAGTAAAATACCAACAATTGAACTACATGTTTGAAAATGAAAGACGGTGTTGCAAAACTGACCAGAAAATAATTTGACTTATACAAACAGGAAGTTCGTATTGACCAATAGTTCGTGATCAACGTTAAGTTCACCTTTTAAATTGGACCGTTTAGTTTCACACCTTTCTAAACGGGTCTCATTTTTTAATTATGTTTTAACGCGTTCATATGAATAAGACGTAATACGATTATAAAACGAGTTTTAACGGCAAATAACTAACATATGTCGACAGTAAATAAGAGTTTACAACAACTCTATGTGTTCAAATAGTTTTGTAAATTAATTCTTTAAACATTAATAATCGTTAATTTGATTAGGTACCAAATGAAAATTCCTATATACATCATATGACATTTGAAATCAGATTAAAATTTAAGACTCCTAAATACATCATATGCATTAACCCTTTCGTTTGACGGATGCGATTAAAATAATTGTTATAATATTTTTTAAATCCATCATATGGAATATGACTTCAACTACATTTAAATCAAATCATATTACATTACAATTAATTAACAATCAAAGTATATGGTTA
The DNA here is from genome assembly GCA_963680865.1 of Spergularia marina. Taxonomy (NCBI): domain Eukaryota; kingdom Viridiplantae; phylum Streptophyta; class Magnoliopsida; order Caryophyllales; family Caryophyllaceae; genus Spergularia; species Spergularia marina. The sequence goes on along the minus strand of OY804560.1, from coordinate 14,292,584 downwards.
ATCACTTATGTTAACACTTATATGATACACTTGAATGTTATCGTACGACAATTATATAAATAAGTATTTGAAAGGATGAATTTCGACAAAAATTGTGTATTTCACAACATTTTACATCTCAAATTGTAAGGGAACCGGGACGTATGTGTTAAGGAGCAGAGATAGTTTAAGGATTACGAGTTTTACACTTATAGTTTAGAGTAGGCGAATGTATTGGCGGGAAAGGGTAGTATAGTTTGTCGAATGGAATTGGATATGTGTACACCATTTAGCCACAAAAGCGTGATATCTACACGCGATGTCGCATTACCCGTAGTATAGCGGTTCCGGTACGTAGCGTGGGACATTAAAAAAAAATCTTTGTGGGTCGTGTTGTGGGCCTTAATAGCAATGATATTGATTGTTTATTTGGCTAAATTTGTTGGGACATTAAATGGTACTATCCGGCTTATCAAATTACTGTAAGATTTTTCACCCATAATATATTTTTACTTTTTGTAGGTCAAATTCCACATTCCTATATTGGTTGGAAATTAATTGTAATAAATTTGTCACAATACACATAATTTCAACAGTTTCATACATTAATATTAAGGATCCTTAAAGTGTGCATCATCAACACTTTTGTACAAACATTCCGACCTAAAGAACTTGCAATTCAAATTACATTGTACAATAACAGAACATGACTATCTTTAATTATACATCTCGAAAGATTATGCAGATAAACACTTTAAATTTAACGACTTAGAATATTACACATAACAAACTAATGTACTTTACTTACAATGCATACACGGTTCAATGAGACAAAATCCAATTGACAGAAAATTTAGCAAACCTGATCCAAAATGCATGTTATATGTGGTCTTACCCAAAATACAGTTAAAACATTTGATTAATATGACCTAAACATTTGATTAACATGAACCGTAACAACAAAAAACACTACCCCCATTTCAATTTATGTTATAAAGTCCAACATAATAAATCTCTCACCAATTCAACCCATTCCTCATGGGTTGAAGCTGACATAGATGATTTCGTCGGCCTTGATGGTGTTACCCACGTAACCAGACTCTACTAACGGGAAGAGGTTGTAAGCCAATCGGATGGCATGGGCGTCTCCCGTTCCAAGCGCGTAAGCCGCAATTGACCGGACACATGAAACAGGCGAAATAGCGCTCAATGCTATATGCCTTATTCTAGGTGATGGTGATTCCGCGTACATAAGAGTAAACATGACCATCGCCGTACCAGATGCTAACCAAGCATTGTACGTGGACTGCAAGAACACGTCCGAGTAATGGTATATGTGAATCAACTAATTAAATCAAAAAATCAATATCACCCAAATAATCAATATGACCCAAAAAATTCAATATCACCAAAAAATCAATATCACCCAATAATCAAATCGGAGTTACGGAGTATTAAATTGAAATTAATTATAATGAAATGAAAATAAATGTAGTTGCTTTCAAAGCATACCTATCATATCAAAATAATACAATGACACTCACTTAATAATAACTACATGTAATTAAAATCCAATTTCACGTTAATATGGTCAACGATTTAGTTAACACTAGACTTGATTTATATAATTGAATGTGATCATAATAGGATGTTCTTGCCTTTGAAAATAACGATTTATCATTAAGATAGTCATATAATATGTGGAGTTAACAATTGATCACATAGTTGTCCTACCTGGTAGAACTCTAAAGCGTACTATTAATCAATAATATTTAATGACCTTAGGTCTTTTAGATGTAAAAAAATGTCGGATAATTGATCTCAATATATTTTCACTATTCATCTGCAAATACAATTTCTCTTCTCTCCTCCTTCTCTTCTCCTTCTCTTCCTTCCATTGTTGATCAGTACAAAACCAAATAATGACTTCCAATGAATTCCTCATTGCCCCCCCATACGCATACCACCTAAATCCAATTGATAACCCTACTTCTGAAATGAATTACAATGATGTAGATTATGTCGAGGATTCAAGGACGGGAACTGTAGATAATAGGCGATGTAGTTCACTTGTTCGACATATTATATGCAATCCAAATTATACTGGTGGTGAACAAGTTGCAGACATCATGATGTTCAACTCCACTGGCGGTCCTCATGAAGCACACTTCCTACATTTGATGGATACATATGGAATGCCAGAGGTTTTTCGGGTATACTTGGTTTGGTGCATCCAACAACTGGAGTCAAAGAAGAGTCATATCGTTGTCCCTCCTCAAATACAATCATTTATTGACCCAAAACCAATGATTTGTGGTAATTTACCTGTGTACCAATTAGGTAATATTCAAACAACTTTGCTACTTGGCGGATATAGTGATGGTTTAGAATTTTTTCAACTAATTGCTTCTCTATCTTTTATGCTAATTGACATTCGGAAGTGTGTATGTTCTGATTTTGGCGTGCCTAACATTACCTCGTCCTACGAAATTCGTTTTGATTTTGACCCTAACGTCGATGGGTTTCCAGTGGACCTTCCTTAAGAAAATGTTGTGTGCTGGAAATCAAGAAGGTTGAATAGACCCTCTTTTTCAAATAATTTTGATTATATTATTAAAAGCTACAATCCTATGATGCTAATTTTAACTGAAACTAGATGCACTCCTACCCAATGTCACATCTTCATGTCGAGACACACTAGCTACAAGTGGGCAATTTTCGATTCACACGGTGTTAGAGACGGTGTTGTAGTTATTTGGCAAGATACTTTGGTAGAGGCCGAAGTAGATGATTGCGAAGGGATGGAGGACATGCTGCTGGAAATGTCAATACAAGTATGATGATAGTAATTAATTGTGTGTAAATTTGCTGTGTGTTTTAATTTGTCAATTAAGCAAAACAATTTGTGATTTATCATCTTTCTCTTTCTTACAGGGAGTTGCTCATCCAAAAGCTAGGCGAAAGTTGTTTTACGAGGATGCTGGTCTTGTTTGAATTAGTTAATTGTGCCGATTAAAAGTATCTTAATGTGGTTCGTTTACGTTTGTTTTCGTTTGAGTGTGTCGTTATTTTGTAATTTTTTAATTTTTCATTCAATCATTTTGTTTATCTAGTATTAGTGTTTATTTATAATAGTTTGATATTTGTTAAATGTAACAAATCGTACACTTTATCTAAGTACACTTGGTAATTTCTCCATTAGCACCATGCTATTACATTACTAAATTTAATTATAACAATTATCTGACTTATAAAACAAACATTACTAATAATACATGATTAAAACTTAACTAACTTAATAAAACACTAATAAAACAAACATTACTAATATTACATGATTGAAACTACACTAACTTAATAAAACACTAACAAAACAAACATTACTAACATTACATGATTAAAACTTAACTAACATAATATAACACTAATTACCATAATAAATCCCATCTTCAATTCTTAAACAATATGGCAAGCACAAGCAGGACCACAAGGAAACACATGAACCTCATGTTCATGTCCATTGAAGCCATTGCTTTGTCAACACCCCTTGTCAGTGCAGCCACAGTTTGTTCCATTTGTTCAAACTGCTGGCGACCAATTGCTTCATATTCGGCCACACGAGCTCGACCATTATAATCAGTCAATATTAGATGGTCAGCAGTAAACCATGCGAATTTGTCGCAAGGATGACATTTGAAGTAACCTTTTCTCGGATTAAAACGAGAATTAGATATGTAAATTGGCATGAACTTGCCACATTTTGAACAGGGTTGGTTCCTAAACTCGATCCCACTAGGTGGGCTGTTGTGGGTTGCAAAAGACTGTGCACTTGTTGATTAAGACATTTTTGATGTGTACTATGTTATTTATTCACAGTTATCCAAGTCCTAGTATGTTATTTATTGACACTTATCATATCAAATTATTGAAGCACCAATATAATGGTATAAATTCGGTTGCAATGGTATTTTATTGCCTCATGTTATAACAACCCGTTGTTCACCATTTTTTCACCAATCTTCCTCAACACACCACTCCCCAATCTTCCTCAACACACCACTTTGTGTGGTTGTGCATGAAGGATAGGAGCCGAGTAGGGGCCAAGTAGGGGCCAAGTATGGGGCAAGTATGGACACAGTAGAGTGTCCATATAAATTGGGGACGTGTATATATGGAGGATTGGGAGGAGTTATGAGAGGAGATAGGTGAAAGGCGAGAGAAGAGGAGAGAGAAGAGGAAAGAGGAGAGAGGAGAGAGGAGAGAGGACAGATAGTACGTAGGAGAGAGGAGAGAGGACAGATAGTACGTAGGAGAAAGGAGAGAGGACAGATAGTACGTAGGAGAGAGGAGAGAAAAGATAGGAGAGAAGGGAAGATATTTATGTGGGGGATGGTATAATTAGGTGGAATTTGAATTGTTTGGATTTGGATTTAAATCGGTCTTGGGCGAAGATTAGTGGTACAGTAAATCTAGTTTCTCGTATATAAATATTTGTGTAATTTTCCGAAGGTCTCTTTTTTAAAACTTACAAATTACTTTTTAATTATTAAATTGTAAATAAGTTAATCGTATTTATGTATACATACACATTATCAAAAGCTAATACCGGTTGCGTTAGCATAAACGAAATATTAAAAGGTGGTGTAAACAGTAAAGGAATAACCGAGATTTTCGGGGGAAGCGGTTCGGGGAAAACTCAACTATGCATTCAAATTGTTTGTTGTGCAATCCTCCCAATAAGCGCTGGTGGATTTGACGCATCTACAGTGTACATGTACACTGGGGGTGAGTTTCCCATCAAGCGAGTCAATATGATATGCCACAAATTAAAAGGAGGCGTACACATGGGCAAAGATCATCTAGACAATATACTTCAAAAGAAGATTGACGATCCTTGGGAACTTCCTCACCTACTAACACAACTGGAGACACTAATGAAAAACAATAAATCATCCAAGCAACGGCAGATAAGAGTTTTTGTGGTTGACTCAATTGCAGGATTGTTTCGTCATACGTTCCCAAACAACAAAACCGGGTATTCTCAAAGATCAAGTTTGTTATTAAAAGTCGCTAGTCGTCTTAAATCAATTTCACACAAGTACGACGCTATTGTAGTTGTCACAAATGAAGTTTCTGACGTCATATCACCTTTTACAAACTGCAACAATACTACTTTTATAACATCCGGTCGCCGAGTCATGCCATCCCTTGGAAGATCATGGAGCGTATGTGTAGACACAAGGTTGTTCGTAAAGTTTGAATACGATCATGCAGTTAGGAAGTTATTAAGAAAACTCGAGGTCATTTTCGGTCCACACGTTCAAGCGTCGTCGAGTTGCACATTCCACATTGAACTTAATGGTCCTATAGTTTCTGGAACTTTTTAAAAAAACATGAATTTTTAATTCCTATTATTACAACTCTTTTTAATACATTATATTTCGTAGTTAACCTACACTTTGTGAGTTTAGAACGTTTTCCGTAAATATTACTTTGGATATATTTGGCCATACATTTCTCAATAAACTCATTTAACAGCCCACACATTTAAGATTCCACTGGTACGATTCACAACCCCACTTGTACGATTCACAAGCCCACACATTTAAGATTAAACATCCCACTTGTACGATTCACAAGCCCAACCCTTTTCACAACCCATTTCCCCATTTCCTAAACTGATCCCACATTGGACCCTTCTCAAATGTTTTATTTGGGTATTTCCTTCTGAAATGTTAATGGCCTTCCTCTTTCACAGTAGAAGAGCAACCCAGAAATATTGCTACCGCTTAAACACTGATTCTCATCAATTTAATTGACGAAACTGAAACTCACCGCCTTGAATTCGGTAATTTTTCAAGCAAATACAGGCATGACCCAATCTCACAACAATAAAAATATATCATTACAAAGTCGCATTTTTCTGAAATTCCTGCCATTCGTAGCCCTTCCTGTGGTTCAACTCCATATATAAATAAAATCCAACATGATGCTACTCCGAAATGATGCTCCCCAACCATCTGCTACACTATGGTGTTCCGACTTGATGCTACACCAAGTTGCTCCGACGTCATCATTATCCCACCAACGTATGTTTCCTAATATTAACACAACAACACGACACCAGTCACCAAGCTGCCAATTAGCATGACTAAAACAAGATAGCAATTTCAAATTCTTAGGACTCTGCTCTTCAGCTTGAGAAACGGTCCAGGTCCATAGCCAGCAAATGCTATCCAATGAACGCACCCTACTCTGACTTTCATGACACTACCTTCTACCCGCTTTGCTTTCCACCTTCCCAATAACCACTGACCGTTTTTGAAAACAGAGGAGACTTGTTTCATGTGGTGTACGACTGTAGGTCATGGACTTGTGGTGACTCGAAACTCTAAAAGGTCACCTCAAATTCTCAATCATCACCATCACAAATCACAAAACGTTGTTTTTGATGACAATATTCTGGAAGTTGTCTTAGTAATTTCAGACCTCTTGTCCCCCCGCATAACATCAAATTACAAGACTCTTCTAGAACCAACAAATGTACATATTATATATGACAACTAATTTAGTACCAAACCTTTGAAAGAGGTGAGTTCTGGCTTCTACCAACGCTCCTTTTACCCCTTACCTGCAAATACACATATAAATTTAGTTCACAAGTATTATAGTTAATTCAACATTACAAATAAATAGCTTACATTACTCAATGGCGATTTCCTCTTCACGAGAGGGGTAGACTTTTTATTCGTCTTCTTCTTCCCAGAACCACAAACTATTTCTTCAATAGATTTGCGCCGTTTCCATGATCCCCTCCTACCATGAGGAGGAGGATCAATGAAGTTACTAGTAGGGGTTAATGTTATGTCATTAATGTTAGATGAATCATTCATGGAACTTTGTCCAAGGGATATTCCCTCACCTAACCCCATAGAACTACTAAACTCTTGTGTTGCATTATTAGACACATCATCGTCATTGCCCTTTTCAACTATCTCCTTAACCGAGTCACATATTGCACTTATAGCTTTAAACACCATATCAGTTGCAGCTAATGATACCATTGCAGCATTTGCTAGTGGCTGAAACGCCACTTGCATCGCATCATAACGCTTCACCTCCTCTGTCTTTGATGGGTCATGGTAAGCAGCCTTCACCAATGTATGCTTTCGTACATCTTTACGCCAACGCTGAAGTATGTACTTTTCAGGAACGCATTCTAACCGATATGAATCATACACACATATGATGTGCCTACATAGAATACCAGAATCCTCAAACATCCGACACTCACAACTAGCATCATGTGTCTCGACATTGTATCGGACAGTGATTGGTCTCCTCCCATTCGTCATAATCTCCTCCCTACAACCCTCACCATGTACCCATATCCTATCAATCATTCTGACCTCCACTTCAGTCTCAGATATCTTTGTTTTTGTTGTATCCCTACAATACAGTACCCTATGACACTGCTTCTGAAATTCTCTAAATTTATCATTCGTATAGCACTTTTGGAAAACCTTCTCAATTTCAAATTGTGAACTCAAACCCAATGGAGTGCGATTTGTACGATCATCAGCACCCTTTTCAGATAGTGCCCTCTTCTCCATAGCCTGACAGTATTTTTCCACTAACTCGTACAACCTAGTGTTGTGAAAGACATACCTATCAAAGAAACTATGAATACTTTCAACCCTTTGGGTCGACCTCATCCCTGCCCAAAATATATGTTTTGTGTACACAGGAACCCACATCTCTCTTTCTTCAAACAAACCATTTAACCATTTATCATCCTCAAGTCCATACGACATTAAAAACACCGCCCACCTACTTTCAAACTCATCTATGGTAAATGAATCATACACCACGTTCTTTAATTCAGCACATAATTGATTTTTTTCTGGATGCCTATTAAACTTCACTGGAAGCTTTTTCAATATGTGCCATATACACCACCGATGACGACTATTCGGCATAACTTCTTTGACAGCCTTCCGAATAGAAGCTGCCTGGTCAGTCAAAATCCCTCCTGGAGCCTTACCACTCATGCACCTTAACCATTCCTTCATGACCCACTCACAACTTTCACTAGTTTCGCGTAATATGAGAGCGCAACCGAACAACACGGTTTGACCATGATGATTCAACCCAACAAAATTGGCAAAAGGCATATCATAATAATTGGTTAAGCAAGTGGTATCAAAACACACGACATCTCCAAATTCATTGTAGACAACCCTACTCCGTGCATCTACCCACAACACAGCATTTACCTCACCATTTCTGTCATGTCTTATCACATGGAAAAAGTCGAGGTTGTCTTTCTGCATTTTCAAGAAATATTTGTACATAGCATTCACATCCCCATCTTTCAAAATAGCCTTCTTCTCTTTATACACTGTCTGCCTCATATCTTCTATTGTCACAGGCATATTCTCGTACCCATTTCTTTCAGCAGCCTTAGCTGCATGAAATTAGGACACTGTACCTCCTGACCTCAGAAAACTCCTCAACTCCCTCCCCATGTGTTCCGGCATAACACGATTGCTCCTTATAAGTCTAGCTTTACTAGGGGTAGGATTGTGATTATTATGTTTTAATACAACATTCCTAATATACCATACATTTTCATCTATCTTACGTCCAGCATACAACATCGCCTTACATCCACACTTCTTTGACTTCACGCTCCTACCAACAACTGCTACACCTCCTTCATATCTACCCTTACCCTTCCCCGCATATGTTGGAGGATTCCCCTCACACTCACACTTCCATGTGACGCATCGTAGCTCCCCATTCTTGTGTTTAGCATGATGTGTTCTACAAACACCAAATCCTTCTTGCCTAGCATAGTTCTTATAGTACAACTCCACATCCTTCCAACTTTCAAATGCCATTCCTATCGTAGGGACCTCCTTAACTACCCCTGATTCCATAACAACTACTTTCTTTTCAGGTGTTTGGCATACTATTGTTACATCCTCTTCACTTTCCCCAATTTCCAATACGTTATTATCATCATCATCCCTACTCCTTCCATACTGACCATCACAGTCACTAATGAAGGCTGCCTCATCCATATTTCTATCCTCCCCATCTAAAACTTCAATAGGGGTAGGGCCTTTCACATCTCCAACTACGCCCTCCACATTTATTACCTCAACAGGAGGTTCCTCCTCCTCATCATCCACTATCACTACCTCCGTAATTTTTCCACTCTGAAATTCAACCAGTTTAACCCGTGTATAACAACGTTAACCTCCTTAAGTTTACAGCAAATATTTCCATACCATTTCCATACAATTATATACCATTACCTTTATATACCATTGTACCATTTGATATCATTATGTACCATTGTATACCAATTTATACCATTGTATACCTTTATATATCGTTCTATGCGAACATATCATACACTCCCATATTAAACAGAAATTAGCCACTCCCATCACAGTTTTACTTACATCTTACATATGATATATTTAAGTGATGACTTTACATTTCATTTATATAACCAAATCAGAACTAGAGGGACGAAAATTAAAACAGAAGTAGACATTTTATCATATATTTCTACAACATTAAACCATCCTTCACATATAATACCACTTTATTTCAACCAAAATCGCATACCCAAATTCTGATTAACACCGCATATTTTTCTAATACAAATGAAATAGATTGAATTAGATAATTTACCTCCATTCTTCGATTTCTAGGATATCTTACGATTCCAATACCAATTGATGAACTTCACCTTATGCTACGAATTGGGAAATCAAATTTAACTGCATTCAAACATATGGAACATTTTTAACTCGCTATTCAAACAAATCTAAATCGATTTGTTACACTTCTAATCTCTCAATAATATTACCTTCCCGATTCCTCCGTCAACGTACGAAATAACTGCGATTATTTTTAACACTTCCGGCGCCGCTAGCTACCCCATGTAATATCAGATTTGGGGGTTTTCTGGGTTTCTCATTTTACTTTTTTGGGGTTTTTTAAGTGTTTATTGTATATTTGCTGAGTGTTGCTATTTTTTGACTATGTCATTCAGAGTTACGGGGACCATTTTGCAAAGTCAACCTTCAAATAAGGATGTCCAACCAATTACATTTTGTTGCTGCATCTCTTTTTACTCATACACCTTTATCCTTCAAAAATACATGTCAGTTGTCCATTTCTTCCCATGTGCGCCCCACGTGTTTTTGTTTGTTTGTCTTTTAGCTGTCAGGCGCACTGTTCAATAACTCACAGTCAGTTATTATGCGGCCCTCGTTTTTATACACCGTGTTTTGGGATTCTGGAAGAAGGCAATTGGGGTAAAAAAGTATAAATCTACTATATCTATCTATATATCCGTATGTGTTTGGCCAAACTTCTAAAGTGTTCTGAACTGTTTCTGTGTTTTAGAAACTGAAAACCGGCCAAACACCCAAAATTGAGAAATTGTTCTGGTTTTTGAGAAGCAATTCTAGTGTAAATTTGTTCTTCAGAAGTAATTTGGAGCTTCTCCTCCAGAAACTGTTTCTCGTAACCTCTTTCTGAGAAGTAGTTCTGCAGAAGCTGGAGCTTGACCAAACAGGCACTAATACGACTTTATACTGGATTGCTATTCAGCGCCCCAAGTTGGTGTGCTTATTTACCGCCCCAAACATGGGTTCCCTACTTTGCCCCTATTTTGATTTTGGAAAATGCTAGGAGTCTATATGTAGACAAATTAGAATTTGTCTACATTAAGTTAGTAGTAAATAAAATGTGATGTGTGGTAAATTTTCTAGTACAAATATGGAAATAAGACCATCAACTCGATGGGCGAGTTGGGTGCCTAACACCTTCCTAACTCGTAACCTTGCATCGAACCCCCAGTCTAGGTTTGTGGGGTACCTATAAAAAAATCCCGCTGGCAATTTCGTGTAATTCACACCTCTTTTTCGGGAGAGCGGATCGGCAACCCGCCGGTACGGCATCTCACAGTGGCGACTCCGCTGGGGACTAATTGCAAAGCTCGAAAATTGATTCGTCTTAAATATTTAATGCGTAATTAACACCGCATGTTTCATATAGTTTGCATGCCGCGTTAGTACGTTGCGCCCTAGAACAAAGTCAATTGACCTCGAAAGAAGGACTATTGTTCATCGGACCAACTTGTTATGATGAAAATATGGTTTACTTTCACCCCGTGACGCTTATACTAGTCAACTCGGCATTTAGTATAAAGTGGACGAACTCATTAGCACGGTCTGACGTACCGAAACCTAATGAAATTCATCCTTGTCGTGGGTATCACTTACCCTTCTGATTACCCTATTTTTAGCATAAGACAATTTACGTGCATTGGCGTAATTATATACGTGCTTTAGCGTAATTATATACGTGCATTATTGCCTAATTTTATTGCTCGCTACGTGATTGTGGTGCTTTTGCTGAAACCTGATTTTGCATGTTGTACGTATGTGTCCTAGAGGATAAGAGTCTGTATGTTTCACTTCTAGGCCTAACTTTGAATAGGATATAGTTCTCCCAAAGGTGATAGGAAATCTGGCACCTTGATCCGAATCATTAGAAACTAAGACTTTTGGTGTCCTTTAGGCCACTAAACCTAATCTATACTCTCAATTTGTTTCCATGCATAATAAGGACTCCACTTTATTTTACGACATGTATCTTAGGCTAGGAATTTTAGCCACTTCAAAAATCTAACAATCCTAGTCCTACGTCTTTCTAAGTTTCCTTATAGGGGTCAAAAGAGTTCTACCAAATTAATGCTTCTAGTATTCTATTGCGTACACACTTTTCCATAGGGTTGTTAGAATCATAGCAAAATTCTGATTAGCAACTCCGACACTAAAAAAAAAGATTTGTAAGAAAAAAAATTCCATGTAAAATATGGTCAACTAGATGTACTACACTTTATATAACTCTACTAGGATGAAAGCCCGTGCAACAATAATGATTTTTATTAGACTTGTTAAAACTGAAATTTGTAATTTATGTTTGGATATAGATATTGTGTGGTAAAATCAGTATAACACTATAAATTATAGCCGGGTAAGTCTGATAAATTACGTTTTCATAGTAATGATTAAGAAGATGTCTGGGAAAAAGATCCCCTTTTTTATTCTCATAATTTCTTTTCATTTGCGTCATTTTCTTCAAATTTGTACTCAATTCCCTTCAAAAGTTCTTTCCACATTCCTTGCGTCCATTAATCTCAAATATCGCAATAATTCTCATTTATTTGTTGTTTCTTATTCATAAACTGTAACAAAAATCTAGACTTGAAGCAACTTTCTTCAAAAATAATTGTTGGTTTGTCAAAGTTTAGGAAGAACTATGAGTATGATAGTTTAAACTCTTTTTTTTTAATAAATGAATCATAGTTTGAGTTTAGACAGACATTATAGGTTATATTAGACAATTAAATTAAAATTATACAACCAATAGGTTGTTAGTGGTTAGCTATACTTTTGTAAGTCTCTTTGAAATGTTTTTTCGGATGATAAATATATCAACTAATTCTTTTGAAAAAACAAATAAAGAAAGAGAAGAAGCAAAGCTTATACAATTATATTTATACCATCTATAGGCTAGATATTGGACACACATATTAAAAACTCATGCACGAAGTACGTAAGATTATAACGTATTTCGTTTAGTTCTAGTATGCTGAGTTATATGTGCACGTAGCTAGGATAAGTACTTAGTGTATGTCTTGGGTTTAGTAGTGTAATTGTGATTGAAAATACCTTCTACACTAACGCATATCGTACGCTAATCCTAACAAATGAAGAAGGCTAATTACAATCTAATTCTACATGTTAACTAACAATGTAAGTTATATTGGGGTTCTAAATACTTAGCTTCTTGAGATGAAAATCAAATTGGAACCATTTATTATCAAGAGACATGAAAATTGACAAATTCAAAATCATCATAAAGTTTGCAGATGAAAACCCACCAATCACATTTAGCAACCTTCATCACTTGGTGTTCAGATGAATATAGTTAACATTAACTCCTAAGTCCTAATTAGGATGTGTATTATTGTACTATAACAATTCTATGACATAGGAATTTGAAAACTACGTATTAGTAGTATTATTAGTAGGATTGTCTAATCCTTCTATACTATTAAAGGAGGTTTTTTTGTAGCTCTCACATTAACCGGAGATTATTAAAGAGTTTTGAGAATTTTATAATATTAAAAGTATTTGTTGTCTATATAAACACAAAAACTCACACACTAAATTTAATAATATTATTAAAGTATTTGGTATCCATCTAAACACAATAACAAACACTATTTCTAACCATCCTCATGATACATGTGACAACATCCAAACTTATCTGAATTGGAGTGGTATATATATGCTAACATAAAGACACGATTCATTGCTTCCGAACTAAATTAACTACTCCGTATTTTTCAAGCTGTATCATAAATGGCCTAATTCTCATATCCTATTTGATTGGATACTAATCCCTGATTATATATAAAACATATATTATTTTTTTGGATGTTTAAGTGTTTAGCCGTACATTATCTCCCCTGGTAAAAATTATAGTTTTTATTTTATATATATATTTTTAATAGAAAACATTATCATGTGACCTGTGCAATGCACGGGCCTTCATCCTAGTATTTATTATTAGAAGATTATCTAATTAGAAAAGTTTCACATAAAAGTGATAACTAAATAATATTATAAAATTGTCAAAACTCTCTAATAACCTCCGGTTATTGTGAGAGCTCTAAAAAAGTCTCTTTTAATAGTATAGAAGGATTAGAGAAGGCTAAGTATTATTCTAATGGGGAACATATGCAATAATGAACTATAAAAAGAAATTAAGTGGTACGTCCATGTAATTACAAAAGGATTTTTCATTTAGCTCACGTTTTCTTGTCCAAGTGCCACAAACTACAATTTAACACCTACTTAAAATAGCATTCATACTAACTCCTACGTGAGTACTTACTCATTGGAGCACTCTATGTTTTCCTAAGATCATAATAGAGGAAACCATGGCATGGTATACACCACTTTGGACACCTCTCTTAGATCGATCGAAGAATATCAAAGAAAGCTGGAACACGAGTACCAAGATTACGATTTTTGCACCGTATACATGGACTTAAAACTAATAAGTTTCATGAATTACGTCAAAAATAAATTAGGCCCTAAACAAGATGAGATCGCAATTACGCTACTGTAGTGCCGTAGAGTGAGAAGATCAGATCAACGAAAGCCCAAAATTCGTGTGCGCCAAATTTAGTAACCAATGCCATCAAAATGCCAATCCAAGAAGAAAATCATGCATTCCTACGTAATCCCAGTAGCCCAAGTGGGAGAAAGCTCACCTCCTAATGCTATTAAGATGCCAGAGAAGGAAAAAGCTCACAAAAATTCAAGAATTCACACATGACCAATTTACGTAGGCCAAATTCTACCAAAACCTCTAGCATTTGTGATGATCCAGTTGCAAGTATTTGGTACAATGAATATACACCACGGTATATGGCATACCCTAAAAGATAATAACAAGGGAACACCAAATATCGAACCACCAAGATCAACTAAGTACCTTCATACAACGAGTTTGTACCCAAACTTAGCAATTATCACTCCTAGTGAGTGTAGCCAACAATAACGATGTTCTTAGTTCTAAGAGTCAAGGGACGTTTATGCCCTTCTAATAATAAGACTATGATTTTTATGTACCCTCTATCTTTTGATTTGCCTATTTCGCACACTTCGCATGATATTGCAATGAAGAAAAATTACTAATAAAGCAATGCAAAAAAAAAAACAAGAAAAAAAGGACTTCACAAAAAATTCACATTGTACTAAGTAAAGGGATAAAAGGATTAATCGTCCTTTTCAGCCTTATCAAAGATGTCTTTTATTTATATGATTCGTCTCGATTTAATCAATTGCAAAGAAAAGAACTCACAATGCTAATTCAATGGAATCAACAAGTCAACAAGTAGAGTGTGATTTAAATTTTTGTGACGAGGATCCAATAACTCATTTTTCTTTACCTATTCCAAGTCTAACGTAGGATACCCACTCCCTACAACTCACTTGACCATGTTTCGATCAATCAATAAGTTTTCCATGCATTTCTTGAGAGACTCATTCGACACATTCAAATTATTCAACCAAGCTTAATGATCCAAAATTAGGCCATCCTATTCTATGATTTTCAAATTACATACATGACCTTCCAAAGCATATCAAAATCAACACGGCTACAATTTTTAAAATCCATCTCATATAATGATCAATTTCCAAGGCTCTCAATTCACGATTTCGGTAACATGAAAATAGGACGCCTGTTTTTTTTAAAACTTTTTTCAGGCAAATTAGTCATGGCGCCTGAAAGGAGGCACACATTTGTGAACACCTAAAGAGACGCAATTGTGCAATTCTTCTACGTCATTATACATCATTGTTGCCAACACAAAAATCAATCATGGTTCACACATTCTTGTAGCTCGTCGTTTTATCAGCTATTTTGAATCAAACCATGAGAATTTGAGAAACCTTCTTTTGACTACGTTATGGTTGCACCATCCCAATCGAGCGCATGTCATAATTTTTACTAATCATATTGTCAACAATTTTGACTCCAAGAACCTTTTCAATTAGTCATGCCCGTGACCCTTAGAGTTAGACTTGGAAGTTTGAACCCTCATTATTCTCAACTCACCTTGATCCACATTTTATCAACTCTAATCACAACCCCTACGATCAAGGAACCATACCCTTTCAATACCGAGTGGCTTTCACCTTGGTGTCACGACGCACAAGCCATATCATGTCAAACAAGTCTGACCAACATCTAAGCTTTTTCATGCATATCCATATTGCATATAATTGTTCACAAGCCAAAATTCAAGAACCTTCAAGCCTTTTCATTTCACAAAACCTTCCTTCAAAACCTTGCATATACCCTTACCTAGGGTCCTCGTCGCAAGAATTGAATCACACGCTACTTTATTGTACATTGTTCATGGTTCCACAATTGTGAGTTTGAATCTGAGTCATTGGATACATTCTATCCAAAGCAACAAAGATAAAAAAATCTGGGGATATACACCTAATGTACCTCTAAATGATGTCATGTGTTCCATATAAGGGACAATTTTAAAAAATATTCATTACAAGCCTCGGGGGCTTCTATTTCAAAATACAATATCATAATCATCATTCAAAATATGTTCTTCTTTTAAAATGAATTAAACATGCAAGTCCCGAAATATAACTCTACGTGCAAGGCAAATCTTGGACCCACTACAATCCTCTGAGCGCCATGTATGCATGAGAATATCAATGGCCCATCAATTAGTCAAAGTGAACACTAATGCCGAACACTCATTAACATTTGCATGTATTCTACGTACGAGTATAATCTCTTATATATCCAATTGAATGTTTTGTTGACATTATCACACTTTGCTAATTCCCTTGAAGCAAGAACAAATTCTAGACATTCTCTAGCATTTCCTCCCCTTGTGTTTAAAGTCTTTACACGAATGGCGAGATCATGCACACAGATGCCAAACATTCTTTGGCTCTACAAGTTTTACTTGCTATTCGAAACTATTGACTTCTTTAGGTCCAATTCACAGTGAAGTCCTACATTGCTACATAAGGAAAAATTGAAAAGGTAAATGAGTTCATTGCAATTTAAAGTGGCAAACATAGCTCGTAGTCTTGCTTATCTTTCGAAACCTACTGATTAGGCAAACCTAAAGACAAAGGGTTCAGTTCACATGCAATTACATTTTCAACTAGACTCTTGAACGTCGTTCTAGCTAAGCTCATGCTAGTGGGTCAATTTCGTAATCTATTCAAGCTATTCCCCATGATTCAAGACCTTTTCTGGTACCATCAAGTGAAGCAATGTCCTTCGGAGCCACTTTGGTAGGCCTTTCACCTTTGTCGTAAGAAACTTTGAGACACCACTTCACTTGAAATTTTGAGTTACTTCTAGAACATATGTGGTGGAACAAAATAATAATATAAGGGAACTGAGACCCATCACCACGAGGTTGGCATCCAGTGTATTGCATTATCCAGCTTCTATTCCAAAGTGAAAACATTGTAACACTTAGAGTTAAGTCTCTTCGATTCCGTTCCTCTAGTACACAAGGTCTCTTTCTTAGGGGTAGAGTACACATATCCTTATTAGTGCACCACATTTTGTCCTCGCTACCTTGAACGATCTTTTCCATTTTTCCTAGGGCACGTACGTACTGATGACATGCCTATTTCTAATCTAGGCGAATCTAATAATCCTAGTATAGCTAGGGTCGAATCCACGAGGATGGAGGGTGGTTGTCTATTGATTAAGTTCTAATTCTAGTCTAATCAAATTAAGAATCAAAATTACGGTCTAAACTACTAATTTTTTCCTACTAGTAAACAATTCAAACACACAAACTAGACGCTAATTATACTAAAACACGAGTTTGGACAATAATTGACAAACGCTAGGGGTTAGAGAGGTTCACGAGCATAAAGTTGAGACCTTTAGTTTAGGGGGTTGAATTGGGCTTAATCATGCACACTAACAAGTTATCAAGGCCAAGCACTAATAACTCATTCTCATGCAATTAATCAATAATTCCAAGTCTAATTAGCCAATTTCAATCTCAAGTCTCCCATGTTGATTAAAACGCAATAATAAGTAAAATAGATCGTCATCTATGTTTACCAATCGTTAAAACATTAGAAAAGGTGATAAAGTAGCATGCTTTGCAAGTAATAACCATTAGACAACCCCCCTAAACATAAAGTTCACAACTTTAACCCATTAACCTCACCCCTAGCTATAGAAACTATTCACACATGATTAAACTAACACTAATCACAATTAATAAAACCTTAAACATGGTACTAATCATGGGAATTATATAAAGATTCAAACTTGTAAGACAATTCTAACTAATTTACTATTAAACATAAATTAACAATAATTAAAACAATATAAATGACAATAATTAAAAGGGAGAAATAATTATTACCCAAATAAAAGTGACAAAGTGAGGAGATGAATGAAATAAGACTTGATTTGTATTAATAATAAAACTTTGATAATTGTTGCAAAAATTCTCACAATTGAAAGAGGCAAAGAAAATAATATGGTGGAGAAACCAAATCTGTAAAACTAAGAGAGAGAGAAAGAAAATCAGAATAATGAAAAGTGGCTACACAATTAGGGTAGGTGACCTTATATAGTTGTACAAAAAGACAAACGAGAAAACGTGTTTAAGAGCAAAACTGGGCGTCACTCGGCCATCCTCTCGGCGAGTGGAGTCTTCCGCTCGGCCGAGTGATTGTTCGCTCGGCGGGTGTGAGCCTGCGTGCTTTCCGCTCGGCCGTTCACGCGGCGAGTGGAGCGGCGAGTGGACGAGCTCTTCTTCTTCTTTGCTCCTCTTTTCTCGTCTCTTGCGCTTCGGGTCCCGTTCTGAGTCTCTTTTCCGCTCCTTGGCTCTTCCAACGCCTCGGGTTTCGCTCCAACGTGCTCCGTAGGAGTACCTACAAAAGCCAAAATAGACCGCAGAACCCGATTCCACACAAAAGTAGGGAAAATGCATATGATTTGCAAAAATGGCATCAAAACGAGTCAAGCCCAACACAAACATTAAAAGAGCGGAAAAACAACGTGAAAACACCAATAGTAGGGGACGAGACCACCATAAACCACACGAGAAAAGAGGCAAATGAACCGCATATCAAACTCCCCCACACTAAACTCTTACTCGTCCCCGAGTAAGTCAAATCACATCTAAGCAAAAGAGGGGGAAATGAGCTCAAAAACAAGTCACAACTATACATACACTACCCTTATTGCAAGAAAAAAACACATATCTACAAAAATTAGCTTAATAAGCATATTATTCCTATAATAGCCGATCGAGCCTTAGCGTGCTCCGCGCCCCTTCAACTCCCACTCTGGGATACCCTTGAGGATGAGCACCCCTTGGGAGGCAAGGAGGGTCTTGCGAGAAAACTTGGAAAACAATCATATCATTCAAGCACACATACACAAAGTAGATTGATTTCGATCAAAACAAGTCACTTCCCTCAAAAGTGACTACCGTCCTAGTCCAAATGGGAGCTTAGGAGGTACTACTTAAACCAGGCTCACCCACTTAGAGTCGAAAATTGGGTAGATGATACCCGCATCAAGTAGTTTCATCACCTCACTTCGCACCACCTCCTTCATATTGGGATTCAATCGACGTTGAGCCTCAATAGAAGGGCGGTGTCCCTCTTCAAGAAGGATACGATGCATGCAAACTCTAGGGCTAATCCCCTTAAGATCATCAATGCGATAGCCTAAAGCGCTCTTGTGAAGTTTGAGCTCATCAAGAAGTTTTTGAAATTGAGAGTCGCTTAGACTAGCATTGACAATCACCGGATAGCGCCCTTGATCATCAAGAAAAGCATACTTAAGAGATAAAGGGAGGGGTTTGAGCTCCGGCTTCCAAGGTTGCTCTTCCTCATTGGTTGAGGTAGCAACTTCTTGTAACCTCTCAAGTGAGCTAAGCTTAGCATCCAACACATCATGACGTTCATCATCGCAATCAAACATATTGTCACTTAGCACATTAGAGAGATCATCCTCTTCTACCATTCCGAGCACATTGGACACATTGTCAAGCACATCAATACTACACAAACTCTCTAGCATAGGCTTTTTCAATGTATGAGACAAGTGAAACACGATCTTATCATCACCAACATTAAAAGACAATTGCCCACTCTTAACATCAATCAAGACTCCTCCGGTAGCCATAAAAGGCCTACCTAAAATGATGGGGGTATGGTTGTCTTCAGGCATGTCTAGGACAACAAAATCGGCCGGAATGTAGAACTTGCCCACCTTGACCGGGACACCCTCAAGTATCCCAAAGGGATGCTTTACGGATCTATCCGCCAATTGGAGAGTCATCCTAGTGGGGAGCAACTCTCCAAGACCAAGTTTTCGGGCAATAGAAAGGGGTTGGAGACTCACACTAGCACCCAAATCACACAAAGCACGATCAATATGCACATTACCAACCATGCAAGGAATAGAAAAACTACCGGGATCTTTGAGTTTAGTTGGCATTTTATTAAGCAAGACGGCACTACACTCTTCCGTCAAAGACACAAACTCATTATCACCAATAGTTCTCTTTTTGGTCAATACATCTTTTAAGAATTTAGCATAAGTTGGCATTTGAGTGATGATCTCGGTGAATGGAATAGAGACTTCTAACCTCTTAAGCATTTCCACGAATTTACCAAAAATTTTATCTCCGTGTTCCTTTTTAGTCCTTTGGGGGAAGGGAAGGGGAGGCACATAAGTACGACTTTGTGATTTAGTGGAATTCTTAATCGTTTTCTCATTAGAAGCATCATTATCATCTTGCACATCAATCACATCATCATTTCCAAGCAAAACATCATCAAGTTTGGGAGGCAAATGAGCCTCACACTCTTTTTCACTCATTACAACATCCGGACTACCCCCGACCTCGAGATCCTTGTAGGGATCCTCCAAGGCCAACCCACTCCTTGTAGTGATGGCATTCACATGGTGGGTAGGGTCTTTAGGGTTTGAGGTTTGGCCCGGGACTGCTCCGGTTTGCCTCATGGGGTTGGCTAAAGCTTGGTTAGCAACTTGTGTCTCTAGAGCCTTGTGTGAAGAGTGAAGAGTGTCAAACCTATTGTTTAATTGTCGGAATTGGTCTTGGACATTCTCATTTGTTTTGACTTGGTTAGAAATGAGACCACTCAACATGTTTTCAATATTGGTCAATTGAGAAGGTTGGACACTTTGAGAATTTGAAGAACCATGATTGAATTGGTTGTTGTGGGCTTGAAAAGGGGGTCTTTGTTGGCCAAATCCGGGTGGAGGCAAGGCTAATTGATGGGGATTTTGAACATTTTGACTCCGATAGGAAAGATTGGGATGATTCCTATACCCCAGATTGTAAGAATTTGAGTAGGCATTATTTCGTGGCCTTGGGTTGTAAGATTGGAGGGCATTCATGTCATGACTCATGTTAGGACTCACATGCAAGTAATTCATGGATTGAGAAGGACAAACATCATAAGAATGACCAATACCACCACATGACTCACAATTTGAGGACATGGCATTCACATTCATGGGGGATTGGGGGACATGTGGGGGATTTTGCAAACAATGAATACCTCTAGAAGGGGTAGCAAGGGAGCTACCTTCTTTGTTAGGTCTCCGATGAGTGAGTATAGCTCCGGGTCGGACTTCACTTGAGCAACCTTGAAAGGAGTCCTCGTTGTGCCCCAATGTGAGTCGGTCCTAGCCATCTTCTCGATCAAAGCCGTGGCGGCTTCATCTCCCAACTCATCGAATGCCCCACCCGCACTAGCATTCACCATAGCCTTTGTTTGAGGCATAAGTGTGTTGTAGAAAGTTTGGGTGGTCATCCACTCCGGTATCCCATGGTGAGAGCAAGCTCTCAACAAATCCCTATACCTATCCCAAGCCTCGCTCAAACTCTCCATCTCGTCTTGCCGAAAAGTTTGAATTTCCGTCCCTAATTTTGCGGTTTTGGATGGAGGGAAATACTTGTCAAGGAAGGTTCTTCTGAGGTCGAGCCATGTGTTGAAGGTATTTGGAGGGTGGGAGTTTAACCAACATTTCGCACCATCCCTCAAAGAGAATGGGAATAGCATGAGTTTGATCGTATCATCCTCAACTCCGTTTCTCTTCATGGTCTCACACTTCTCCTTAAAAGTGAGGAGATGCATGTAGGCATCCTCACTAGGGACCCCATGGAAGACATCTTGTTGGACGATACCGATCAAAGCCGGTTTTAACTCAAAGTTGTTAACCCCAATGTTACCATGATTGATGGGAGAAGTGGCCGCATTTGGTCCATTCGATTATGATCCCCAACCGTAGCCATTTCAAAAAGGGTGTTTTATGGTTCAAGATGATCTATTTGTAGTTCAATTTGTGGAGGGTTTTCTTGTGGCAAGATTTCTTGTGAGGAGTTTTGTGGTTCAATTTGTGGTTGTTGGGTAGTGTAGTTGTTGGCAAGAGAGGTATCAAGAGCCACAACCCTACCTTGAGCCGCCAATTTCCTTCTAAGTCTCAAATAGCGCTCCCGTTCGGGAATGAGAGGTAGAAGATCTTGATTAACAAACCTATGCATCAACAAACTCACGAACACGTAAAATCAAAGTGCACGAGGCACTTGGGAGGGATTAAATCACAACAACCAACAACTTACAAAGTGACAAAGACTAGTCCTAAGATCTAAACGAAATCAATATCAATCACTAAACAACACCGTCCCCGGCAACGGCGCCAAATTTGACACGCCTATTTCTAATCTAGGCGAATCTAATCATCCTAGTATAGCTAGGGTCAAATCCACGAGGACGGAGGGCGGTTGTCTATTGATTAAGTTCTAATTGTAGTCTAATCAAATTAAGAATCAAAATTTCGGTCTAAACTACTAATTATTTCCTACTAGTAAACAATTCAAACACACAAACTAGACGCTAATTATACTAAAACACGAGTTTGGACAATAATTGACGAACGCTTGAGGTTAGAGAGGTTCACGAGCATAAAGTTGAGACCTTTAGTTTAGGGGGTTGAATTGGGCTTAATCATGCACACTAACAAGTTATCAAGGCCAAGGGGAAGGGTCAATTCTCTCTCAAGCAATTAACCAATGCCTAATCACTAATTAACTCATTCTCATGCAATTAATCAATAATTCCAAGTCTAATTAGCCAATTTCAATCTCAAGTCTCCCATGTTGATTAAAACGCAATAATAAGTAAAATAGATCGTCATCTATGTTTACCAATCGTTAAAACATTAGAAAAGGTGATAAAGTAGCATGCTTTGCAAGTAATAACCATTAGACAACCCCCCTAAACATAAAGTTCACAACTTTAACCCATTAACCTCACCCCTAGCTATAGGAACTATTCACACATGATTAAACTAACACTAATCACAATTAATAAAACCATAAACATGATACTAATCATGGGAATTATATAAAGATTCAAACTTGTAAGACAATTCTAATTAATTTACTATTAAACATAAATTAATAATAATTAAAACAATATAAATGACAATAATTAAAAGGGAGAAATAATTATTACCCAAATAAAAGTGACAAAGTGAGGAGATGAATGAAATAAGACTTGATTTGTATTAATAATAAAACTTTGATAATTGTTGCAAAAATTCTCACAAGTGAAAGAGGCAAAGAAAATAATATGGTGGAGAAACCAAAACTCTAAAACTAAGAGAGAGAGAAAGAAAATCAGAATAATGAAAAGTGGCTACACAATTACGGTAGGTGACCTTATATAGTTGTACAAAAAGACAAACGAGAAAACGTGTTTAAGAGCAAAACTGGGCGTCACTCGGTCATCCACTCGGCGAGTGGAGTCTTCCGCTCGGCCGAGTGATTGTTCCCTCGGCGGGTGTGAGCCTGCGTGCTTTCCGCTCGGCCGTTCACTCGGCGATTGGAGCGCCGAGTGGACGAGCTCTTCTTCTTCTTTGCTCCTCTTTTCTCGTCTCTTGCGCTTCGGGTCCCGTTCCGAGTCTCTTTTCCGCTCCTTGGCTCTTCTAACGCCTCGGGTTTCGCTCCAACGTGCTCCGTAAGAGTACCTACAAATGCCAAAATAGACCGCAGAACCCGATTCCACACAAAAGTAGGGAAAATGCATATGATTTGCAAAAATGGCATCAAAACGAGTCAGGCCCAACACAAACATTAAAAAAGGAAAAATAACGTGAAAACACCAATAGTAGGGGACGAGACCACCATAAACCACACGAGAAAAAAGGCAAATGAACCGTATATCAAACTCCCCCACACTAAACTCTTACTCGTCCTCGAGTAAGTCAAATCACATCTAAGCAAAAGAGGGGGAAGTGAGCTCAAAAACAAGTCACAACTATACATACACTACCCTTATTGCAAGAAACAAACACATATCTACAAAAATAATTAAGCGGTAGAATTTGTCGTTTGGCTCCGGAGAGGCAATAGCCAAGACCATAGGACAATGAGCACTTGTGCAGGATAAAAAAAGCATGGCTTTGCAATTCTAAACAACCCGAAGTGTGCTCTTTTGTTATGGTCAACTGGGAGTTTGGTCCGACATGAAGAAAAAACAAAGAGAAACATATAAAAGCATGGAAATCAATGTCATTACAATACCAACGACATGCATGGTCGTTTGGGCCTTGATTTGTACTAGTTTCAACATATGATTGTGCTTTTTAAGTTCAATTTAATTGAAATTAGAATCAAAACAAAATCCCCAATTTCAAAAATCAGGTGTATATTGTTGCATGTTCCCCACTTCAACTTATTTGATAAAATTAAAAGAGTGAAGAAATAGGGAGCAATTAGAGGCTTACTTGGTGTTTTAATCGCGTTGAAGCTGAGGAAGGGTCGCCGGAATCTTCGATCGAAGTACGGGGTGCGATGGCAGCGAACGGAGGTTGGCTTTACAGGCGTGTGAGCTTAGTGTCGCTGCCGTCGTGCTTTTCTGGGCCGGTCGCGATTTATGTGCGAGCTCTCCGAGTTGCTTGGTTATGGTGATGAGATGTCTTCTGGGTTTGTCTTTGAGAAGATGAAAGTGACGAAGGGATGTGTCTGAGAAGTTGGTGTATGGCAGTAAATTGAATTAATGAAAATTGTGTGGTATAAAAAGTGTGGTAATAAAAGCCATATAGTAATAAAGAATGGTGGTGATATATGGTAATAAAGAATATAGTAACAAAGTGACGTTTAGTTGGTTTATGGGTAGTACAAATTAAGTAAGGAAATTTACCCTTGGTTGATTTTTACCGTAGAATGAACTTGGCTCTTCGGATTTCGGAAATAGTTTTGAGAATAATTCCAATTCTTACTATTGGTTCCCGAATTTTTTACAAAAGATCGTATGAAAATTTGAATGACAACTACGCCCATTCAAAATATCGATTATTCAAATGCACGATGCAGTTCTTGAATGACTACTTCGCCCATTCAAGATAATCTACGACACACTTACGTTTCGATTTCTGCGATTAATCGAAATGGCTACGGTAAAATCTATTGCAATTCTATGTGGCTTAGAGTAATGTTCTTAGTCATGTTTTGTTACGACTGATTTTTAAACCTTTGACTTTCGTCTCTTCAAAGCCTCGGTCAAAGCGGGGGCTCCTGTAGACACCCTACATTTGCACCCATTTTAGCGCGCGATGATGAGATGGACAGTGGACTGCGTTTACAAGTTACGATTGCCAATTGGGTCGATTTGCTGGTTTTGGGTCGTTTTGCCGTAATTATCCAATTATAATTAGATTAGATATTATGGGTTAGTGTATTGGGCCTGGTTTATCTAGATAGATCTTTTATGGTTTGGGCCGAAGGAATCCCCATGTAAAGTGTATGTGGTGACCTTTGCGTAATTGGTCGAAGATGTTATCATCTCGATTGCATTAGTCATCTACTCGGAGCATAATCCTACTCCGTATAGAATTTGCCTAAATCCTACGTAAGAATCATAAAGCTTACCTAATCACCAACTCTTCTAATCTAATTAGTGGTCAGGCGTGTGGAAGCAATTTGCGTGCGACGTAAAGAGTCATTTTCAATGCTAAAACATCATTTGCATTAGGACACTTCTCACCGTCCAACTCTTCAAACATCGTTGATTGGTGCGTTGATGTCATCGTGGTGAGTTTTAACACTATGCAAATGCTATCCCACGTAAGTATAAATAGAGCCATGATTTCATTCTCTAAACTTTACGCGAGAAAATATAGACGAGACACCCGTGAACAAGCACACGAGTCTCGAACATTGATTTTTCATACAACTTAGCGTAGTTACTCAATACAATAAACACCATACCTAAACACATAATTCAACCTACGGCGAGCGAGACATCAATCCGGGAGTCGTTAGATCGTTGGTGTAAGTTTCGGAAACGGTACGAGACTAGAGGTCTACTCAATTGGCAAACAAAACCAAGAACTGCAATACGACGCAAGTAAGTCCACCTGAGGGCTCCAAATTCTCTTACAAACCGATTTTCAAGTATGTGTTTATTTGTTACAAGTTGGGTAATATTATATTGTTTATTGTGCAATTATGGTATTAAATCATCATGCTTTAATTGCTCCTTATGTAAAAACTCGTATGCTAAACTTGTTGAGCCTAACTTGCGTCTATGTCAAATGCGGTTCACCACGTTTACAAATGAAATTATAGTTAAATTGTGGATCTATATGTGTAAATCAAAGATACTTACTTTAAGAATTAACTTATCATGTGCAAAGGCCAGAAACATTGATTAGATGTCATGCGTATTAGATTACCTCCCACTTTGATATATGTATACAAGAGGTATACGTAATGAAAGTTCAGTCGGTGTGCGCATGATGTTCTTTCTTTCAATTGCAATTTTCTTATTAATACATGAAATTTGTCCATATGCTACGTACGTATTATGCTATTATTCTCGTCGCATGATTTTACTTATCACTCGCATGCTAATTGTACGTGCTTTCGTCGTTAATTACAACTTTTATTTTATAATTCGGATCAATTAGTAGAGACCATCAACTCGATGAGCGAGTTGGGTGCCTAACACCTTCCTAATTCGTAACCTTGCATCGAACCCCCAGTCTAGGTTTGTGGGGTACCTATAAAAAAATCCCGCTGGCGACTCCGTGTAATTCACACCTCTTTTTCGGAAGAGCGAATCGGCAACCCGCCGGTACGGCATCTCACAGGTAGTCTCCACCTTCTTTAGCTCTTCAACCAGCCAGCGATGTGTTGAAACATATTCAGCCATCTTCACCCTTTTCTTTTCTTCTCTCTTTTCTTCACTATTCTCTCTCTTTTTTCTGTGTCTTTCTCTCTGTTGTTGGGAAATTTAATTATGGGGTACTGAGAGAGAAGGAACATAAAAAAACTGGATTGCTATTGGGAGCCCCAAGATTCCTTTTTATTGGTAGCCCCAAATATGAATTGCAGAAAATGCCCCTGGTTTGTCTTTTCTAGCTTTTCTTGCTTTACCTTATTTACCCTTCTCCTCACCATCTTCCTTCCTCAATTATTTTCACTTCTTCATTTCATCATCAATACCCCATAATCAAACACATTATTTCCCGAAATAATATTTCACCTAAAAAAAATTCTTCCACTACTACCTTCTCTCTCCCACCTTCTTCATTTACCATATTCACTTCCTTCCACCTCCATTCACATCATATTCATTCCCTCACTGTACATCACCTCCATTCTCAATCACCTCCATCCATCATTATTTTCATCATCATCATTTTTTCTCCCTCTCTCTCTCTCTCTCCTCGTCAATCATCGTGATCATTTTCGATCTTTCTCTCTCCATTACAATGCCCACAAGATATTAGTCATTAAATTAAAAGTTATAACAATTATCGAACATGATATGAAAATATGAAGATTTGAGATTTGAATTGGCACATCGCATCTTTCGTCAAGATATGAAGATTTGATATTTGAACATGATTTAGTACTAAAATATATGGTATCAAATTTTCCATTTTCATGGATTATAGGAACAATTAAACCCATAAAATTTTTGGATCGGATTGAAAATATTGTTGGACCCAAGTCAAATTGTATGATCAAGACGGTTGGACCTACGTCGAATACAGTCGGCACTGGTGAACCCGTAGTGGCATTCTGAGTATGCATGTCGCATGTGTGAGTAGTTTTAGTATAGTTGTAACCAAGTAGTTCTTAGTTAAAGGTCTGAGTAAGCATAATGAATATGTGAGTGTGTTTATATGCTTATATATTATTTTCAAAATCCGCAAGACTTAAATGATAATGTCAAGGTCTGTGTACGCATGTTCATAACTAATTCAAACGAAATTTAACACATCATCATGAAATTTTGTTCAATAACGTCAACTAAATATCCGAGATCAACATGTAATAATGTAGTCTATATCCTAATAATGTCAACTAACATCAACTAATCCGACGTGTGTATATGGACATACGAAGGACTCGACTTGGCGTTTCCATGGTGTCAGAATAAGTTTTGATAACCATGACTTTGATTTATATTGGGAATGACATAGGGATTAAAATTAACTCAAAACTCAAATTCAAGATTAATCTTCTAATAAATTTTATTAGTTTCGATTACTTCCAATACAATCCGAATTCATTGGGCGAGATGTAAAAACGTCAACGTAACAAATGATAAGATAACTATATTAAAGTAGTTTGTATTGCTCATTTTCGATGTTGTAAACAATCATTACCCACACATAACTCGAGAATAAAAATCTTACAATATGAATCTCTTATTGATCCTACTCCAATATCTCATTTTCGACTACTAATTACATGCACGTAAATAATTCAGTCTATACTTCACAAATAATCATAGATCTTTGTTCAATAACGTCAATTAAAATACATGAGATGACCATGTATTAATGTGATCATATAACATATTGACATGAGCATGTGACATATACATATTACCATGGAGTATATTCAAAGTACCATATGACGTATAGATGAGAATTCCTTTGTTTCATGAGTAATATTTTCATGAGACATTATATTATGTAATAGTAACTTTTGAACTTTTACCCAAAATTTAGTATTTACCATACCATATAATGTGGGTAATGATTGTTACCACATCTAAAATGTGGAATACAAATTATTTAAATATAGTTATCTTGCGATTTTTTACGTTGACGTTTTTACATCTCGTCTATTGATTTGAGATCAAGATTTGATAATTGACAAAGCCTTACTCTTGACACGACTCAACGAGGGCTACACTATATTTTGAACACGCGAAAATATTCAGATTACCATAAAACATATTCAGATTACCATAAAACATATTCAGATTACCATACAACATATTTAGATTAACATACTTCGAAATTTTCAAATTGCACACATATTCAGATTACTGTAAAACATACTCAGATTCCTAATAAAATACGAAAATTATTTGTAAAGACTAAAGTATGGGTGAAAATTCAAAAGTTACGGTTACACTATGTCTCATAAAAATATTACTCGTAAAACAAAGGAATTCTTATCTCTACTTCATATGGTAATTTGAATATACTCCATGGTAATTAGTATATGTCATATGCCCGTATGAATATGTTCTATGATCACATTAATACACGGTCATCTCATGTATTTTAATTGGCGTTATTGAACAAATATTTATGATGATTTGTGAAGTGTAGATTGGATTATTTACGTGCATGTAATTAGTAGTTGAAAGTGAGATATTGGAGTATGATCAATAAGAGATTCATAATGTGAGATTTTTGTTATCGAATTATATGTGGGTAATGATTGTTACAACATCTAAAATGTGGAATACAGACTATTTAAATATAGTTATATATCTTACGATTTTTTACGTTGACATTTTTACATCTCGTCTAATGATTTGAGATCAAGATTTGATAGTGACAAAGCCTTATTGTTGACACGACTCAACGAGTGCTACACTATATTTTGAACACGATCGAAAATATTCAGATTACCGTAAAACATATTCAGATTACCATACAACATATTTAGATTAACATATTTAAAAAATTTCAACTTACACACATATTCAGATTACCGTAAAGCATACTCAGATTGCCAATAAAATACGAAAATTATTTGTAAATACTAAAGTATGGGTGAAAGTTCAAAAGTTACGGTTACATAATGTGTCATAAAAATATTACCCGTGAAACAAAGGAATTCTTATCTCTACGTCATATGGTAATAAGTATATGTCATATGCTCATATCAATATGTTCTATGATCATATTAATACATGGTCATCCTATGTATTTTAATTGACGTTATTGAACAAAGATTTATGATAATTTGTGGATTCTAGATTGAATTATTTACGTGTATGGCATGTAATTAGTAGTTGAAAATGAGATATTGGAGTAGGATCAATAAGAGATTCATAATGTGAGAATTTTATTATCGAGATATATGTGGGTAATGAATTTTGACAACATCGAAAATGTGTAATACAAACTACTTTAATATAGTTATTTTATGATTTGTTACGTGGACGTTTTTACATCTCGCCCAATGAATTCAGATTGTATTGGAACTAATCGAAACTAATAAAATTGATTAGAAGATTAATCTTAAACTTGAGTTGCGGGTTAATTTTAATCCCTATGTCATTCCCAATATAACTCAAAGTCACGGTAATGAAAACTTATTCTTACACCATATACACACGTCGGATTAGTTTATGTTCGTTGACGTTATTAGGATGGAGACCACATTATTACGTGTTCATCTCGGATAATTGTTGACGTTATTGCACAAAGTTTCATGGTGATTTTTTAAATTTCGTTTGAATTATTTTCGAACATGCGTACACAATCTTTGACATTATACATTCAGTCTTACGGTTTTTGAAAATGAAATAGAAGCATACAAACACACTCACATAATCATTATGCTTACTCAGGCCTCTAACTAAGAAGTACTTGGTACAACCATAATAAAACTACTCACACATGCAACATGCATACTCAGAATGCCACTAGGAGTCAATCCGACCCAAAATTTTTATGGGTTTGATTCTTCCTATAATCCATGAAAATAGAAAAGTTGATACCATTTAATTTAATACTTAATCAAATTTTCATATCTTGACGAAAGATGTGATGTGCCAATTTAAGTTACAAACATTGATAATTATTATAACTTTTATTTTAATGACTAATATGTTGTGGATATTGTAATGGAGAGAGAAATATTGAAAATGGTGATAATGAAATGATGATGATGATAAAGGATGTAGGTGATTGGGATATTGAAAATGATGATAATGAAATGATGATGATGATAAAGGATGTAGGTGATTGGGGTATTGAAAATGATGATAATGAGGAGAGAGAGAGAGAGGGAGAAAAGATGATGATGATGATGATTATGAAGGATGGACGTGTTCGAGAATGGGGGTGAAGTACAATAAGGGAGTAAAGATGATTTTAATGGATGTGGGAGGAAGTGAAAATGGTAAGTGAAGAACAAGGTGGGAGAGAGAAGATACTAGTGAAGAAGAAGAAAACGGGGTACAATGGGGAAGGGGTACAATGGGTAGAGCAAAACTTTACTTTTTTTAAATAGGAGTAACTTGGGTTCTTCCAGGACATATTTGGGGCTCCCAATAGCAACCCCCATTTATAATGGCTACCAAGGTAATAATGGCTATCAAATTGTGGAAGAGAGATCGACACTAGAGTAAGAGACGACTTCCTATTATAGGGTCAAAATTTATATATTAAGTTTGACCTTTTTTAATCAGTAGGTTTTGTGGAGGACAGTCTTTTAACAATTTATTGAAAGACCAATTATTTACATCGTGACCCTGTTTGTATAATTAGTGATTATTATATTACTTTTGATAATCATTTTAGTTAAACACTTAGACACTTAATAATTCAAGATTTGCAAAGAGGTTACTTTATAAATTCTAACTAATTTTATATGATTTGATTTTGCACAATCATAGATAATACGATTTTTTTATAGTAAACTAATATGATCACTAAAAGTATTATCATGCTACCATCAATGTAAAAAGACTTTTGTAACACAGTATAATGGTGTCTCAATAAATTATTTATGAGACTTTGTGTTGCTTAATATTTTAGGTAAATTAATTAAAAACAAATAATATAAAAATACAAATTAACTCCAGCCTTATATATTTCTCTCTCATCTCATTCCACCCCTAACCCTGCCACCGCCTTAGCGCCACCTCCATTCACACCCAACACCACCATTGCGTTTGAGAGCACCATCCCCGTCCAGCGAACGAACGCAACCTTACCTGAGCTATGGCTGGCTTTCGTCGTCCCGTCCTTCAAAATGCACGCATTAGTCTCACCTCCCAACACTCCTCTTTCTCGCCCCCTCCGATTTGATTCCTCGTCCTCGTCCCATGAAAAGCCGCACGCTCCCGTCTCACGAAACCACGTTGCCCCTCTGACAACCCCTAGCATCCTCCATGTCGTCGCCTCCTTATAACAACTATCACCGCCCAAATTAATGGAGAAGAGAAAGAGAAATAGAGGTATGAGCAGATGGCGTCGGTGACGCAAATGGTGAGGCGCATGGTTGCCGGTGACTATGGGTCTCGATGGTGATGTCAGGCGATGGTTTGGTGGTGGTTGGATTGGCCAGCGGTGGCTGCTGGGGTTGGGGAGGGGGAGAAGAAAGAAAATGGGTTTAATAATAACAAAATAGTTAAATTAAATAATTATATCATGGTCAAATTAATCAAAGGCTTAGATTTGTTTAGGGCAATCAGATGGCTATTATGGCTCTCTTACAATGACTATTGTAGAATTGGTAAATATATATTATATCACATCATATATAAAGCATATCGTATATAAATACAATAGCGGTAGATTTAGAAGCATTTTATACCGTCCACATCAGATTTGACATCAGCGCCATGTCAAATCTGATGTCATCAAGTGCTATTTACGGTAATAAAATAAATGTAATTGATACTAATTATCTTAATTAAATGTTAATTTATACAGTATTTTCCCATGTATCTACATTCACACTGTCATATATTGAATAAACAATGGTTACCGTAAATAAATATATAAAAAGGCAATAAATCTTTGACGATAAAATATAAAATATTTTTAGCCTTAAGAAATCAAATCATATATTCCGGATATATTATATATATTCCAGAACACTCGGATATATCATATACAATCAAAACATATATGTTAATATCTCCAATTATCATGATTTTCGACTTCTCATACACAGGATAAATCAAGTAATTCCCAAAATGAATATTATAAAATCACAAAATTTAGGAATTTACTAAATATTAGTTATTTGACTCAGCTACAAATTAGGAAAGAATAAATGAATGATCATTCCATTAAAATATCAATGCATATCTAAAGCATGTGTAACTCACGGAACATGTTCATCTCTTTCTTCAAAATTAAACCTGCCTTTTTTTATTATTATTAATTTAATACTCCCTCCATTCAACTCTAATCTTCCTATTTACCATATTGGGAAATTCAAGTCCAATCTTCTTATTTCCTTATTTGGTAATAAGTTTCCCATATTACCCTCATCCATTCAACTTGCACATGGACATCAATCTATTTGGCGCACCAAATGGACAACAATACCCTCTCTTTTTCTATTTTTATATATATTTCTAAAACTTTGTGCATTTTAGGTTATGAAGATTAGACTTGAATGGACGGAGTATATTATTAAATGCTTGACTTTAATGGCAGGGGTACATAGTCACGCAGATATGAATTCTTTGCTCTCGTAGAATCATTGTGCTCATTTTGCAGCCGTATGTCAATCTTCGGCGAAATAACGTACATGTCAATCTTCGGTGAAATAACGTACATCATATGGTATCCTTCCTACGTAAGCATCAATTATATTTCTACGTTCGCCATGATCTTTTTACGGTCATGATTCAATTTTGTTATTTTAAACCCACTTTTTTATTTTTTCCACTTTTATGTTCAACTGTTAACATGTCGCATCACTCACTTTAAATGCTCACTTTGCCTTATTCGATTGTAGCATCAAATTAAATATAACTTGGCCTTCATACATCATGGTAGAGGAACATGTTGTCAAGGGATTATTCACACACATTCAATTCTCATTTGCAGCAGCAAAACCAAATTTATCGAAAGACCCAAAGAGGTATTTTGCTTATTATTTGTAGTCCTACTCATTGCTATAAATTGATTTTGCAGATCCATGATAACGCCGGTAACATTTGTCGAGGGATAATTCATTCTGTTTCGTCAGTTAGCTATCTAAAGATTTTATTGAAGGTATGTAGGGGCTCACATGCTATACCCAAAGAAAAATGCACAACTTTGCGATCACTTTTTTTTTGGCGAAGGTAGTGAATTTGTGATCACTTATTCTGCGACAATATATGAACTCAAACCAACAACTCAGTCGAGATGGCGGATTATGGATCGAATACGACATTGTTTTTCACTTTTTTTTGCCATGCTACAATGAGAATGGCCAATAAATATGAGTTTTCTCACCGTCCAGGCTCAAGTGGGAATGAATCTAGCTAGACAATTACTCCGTAGGAAAGAGTGTAATTAGAACAATTCTTTTTACGTATTCAATTGCTTGCACAAATAGTACGGAAAATACACGTGGTACCCATGTACTTTGAGGGATTGCACACGGTACCCCTGTACTTCAACTTAGTGCACACGGTACCCCTATACTTTTGAAAACTGCACACCATACTCTTTTTTGCTTCTTGCCTCATAACATCATTAGAGAATTTTTTTAGTGCATTATTTAAGCAACTAACATACATCATTAACATAATAACTACACATTAAACATTAACTTATACCACTTAATACACATTAAATTACTTTGTAAGTTAGTACGTGGTGGTGGTGTGCAAAGAAGGGGAAGGGGAAAGGGGAGTGGAGAGAGAAAAATGAAGGGGTGGGGGTTAATTTTTTCTAATTATTATCACCATTTTATTTTAAATTATTTGGTAATTAACTTAAGTTAATTGTAGTAATGTCAACATTATTAAGCATAAACTAACGGGATCGGAGCTAAAAAAGGGCTTACTGTGCAGTTCCTAAAAGTACGGGGGTACCGTGTGCACTAAGTTGAAGTACATGGGTACCTTGTGCAAACCCCCAAAGTACAGGGGTACCGCGTACATTTTCTGTAAATAGTATGTATAATGTTTCACAATGTAACGCAAATCAAGTCACAATGACACACAAATAAGACTAGATCTTCGATCTCTCATGATCTATTGTGATTTGTTTTGCTGACCCTTGCCCTTCTAATTTTAATTATAAATTTGTAAGTAGTAGCCTTTTAATCAGTTTTGTATCATAATTATTTCTAGCTTAAACAGTGACATGGGTTGACAATAATGTCAATTATTATTTTAACGAAACTACTGGTATAAGTTACTCCATATAACATATGTAGTATGTGTCAAAGAAATGCAATTTCTTTTATGAACATTTTCAGTGATCTTATATTTTTTACATATTCGAAAAATTGGAATATATGCAAAACAGGTTATTAATTTATTACCAACCGTATAGAACAATTTCTTATTTAAGGCAAAAAAAATATATATAGGTCAAAATGGGTCCGGGTCTTAAATGGTCACATACCATAATAAAAATAAGCTAATGTCCCATGAAATGCATCTTTTAATCCGGTTAGTTTAAAAATTAATTGAAAAATATAACATATAGCATAATCCTATAGTAGCTGGCTACTCAAATATTCTGGGTCAAATTGGGTCAACAAGTCATGTTATCTCTGACAAAGATATGTTAGTCAAAGCTGGTTTAGGCTATTGCCGGCCATAACTCACAAAATAAAATCTATAGGGTTCATGGCTGATTACAAGCGAGTTGAATCAAGTTATGTTATCCGCAGGCTAAACTTTTAATAGGAATAATAGTATTTTGCTTCAATTACGAAAAATAATAGAGTTATTATAATATCATATATATTGAGTTCATTTGCACGAACAAATAACTATGGGTCAAACACCAGTCAATTTAATAAATGATCAAGTTAGGTTAGTTCAAAATAAGGGTGTGAAGTAAATTATTGTGCCTTATTTAGTATTAAAACTATAGTGAATATATATCTTTTGAAAAGAAATGAAGAAAATAACATTAAAAACAATATGCCTATTTCGTATGATGTGTCTGTTTGCTTTCAATTTTGTCAATCGAAAGTAACCTTAAAAACTCAGTTTTGTCTTAAATTAATGTCAGATTGGAGCGACTGGTCAAATATGGTTTGACCTAAAAATTTGTTGGTTCGATTTAATATAGGATACAAGTTATTAAAAATGGGTTCATGGTAGCGTGTCCGGTCAAGTCGTGGTCAAGTTATTAGATCTACTTCTTATAGGTAGAATGTCGTCTGCTCTATACTATTTTATTTGAAGATTTTAAACAACTTATTATCATCGAAAATGTAGTTTAAAAGTGAATTAATACCAATGTCATTTAACAGTCCGTGCAATTTTGCACGGGTATTAAACTAGTATATTAATAGCCGTGCTTTTAAACGATTATGAGAACGTCCATGTAAGCGTTCATGTCAAATGAAAGTTACTACAAATAGCTCTAACGAGCTTAAGACGAGCACATGCCATTTTACGTTTGCCACACGCCTATAATTTCACAGCAAATGTATATTTTTGAATATTTGGTTCCCATAATTATGTATTTAGACCAACTGTTGGTCCCCTAAAAAAGGAAATTATATATCTCCATAATCCATAATCCATAATATATCGAAATATATTCAATAATGAAAATATATATCCTCAGGATACTTAACACACATCTTCCATCATCCATCATTTTCGCCCAAAATAGAACAATCAGACATTTTATTTGAGGGAGGACAATCAGACATTTAGTCACTCATAAAAAAGATACGGTATATACACTTCTCAATTTATATTGTTGCTATAAATAACAAGATGCATAGCTATAAATAATCAGTAAGTCTTGTGTGAGACGGTCTCACCATAAGTTATTGTGAGACCAACACACAAAAAACTGAAATGTAAATATAATTATTTATTATTTCAGTGTATTGGTCTCACGTGAGACGGTCTCATATGAGACTTGGGGATAAACAATAAATGAGATTCCAATCGAAAATATTGCAACAGTAAATTAGGGCGAAAATATAATATTATGTCAGATAATTTAGGAAAAATATAATACGCGATCCATTTTTTTTATATAATTTAAGAAAGAATCTCAAAAAGAATAATATGGCATATAATTTTCATAATTATACCAAAATAAATCATAATTACGAATTTCGGGGGATAAATTCTTCAATAATTTTAGAGCCAAAACCATTTTAAAAAACAGCACACAATCTTGAGCCGGATATTATTTCAAAACAAGAAAAAAAACTTCAGTTGGCCGATACAATTAATTGGGAAAGAAAATATTTAAAATTAATTGATTTCTAAAAACAAATTATCAAATATTTGAAATATACTAATATTTCGGACACAACTAATGGGAAAATAAATGAAATGATCCATTAGTCCTAAAACATCAATTTATATTTAGATAAATCATTAGTTAGGCAATTCCTTAGAATCAGAAAAATAATTTGCCATGATTTGAGCTATAATAAATAAAAAAAACCGATATGACGTGATCTTATTTTAAGATTTTACAAATTTACGAAATCATTCTATTGAAATATTACTCTAAGAATATTGCTTTACTTTGGAAAGCATTTTGTGGCAGCCATATCATTTGCTTTTTTTTTTATACGTACAATTCCTCTTTTGCAAGAAAGGGTGAGAGAATTTGGTATTTAAATAATCTTATTTCTTGATTTTTTTTTTCTATGGTTTTAGCTAATTTATTATATACGTATTGAATTTGATATCTCCTACTCTATGACTACATTTGTCGACCTATCCAATTGCATTAGAGTTTAGACGTTGCATCTCGATCTACTTGGTTTAATTGTTCTTGACTTAGCTTGCGTTTTAATTGTGATTTGATGCTAAACTGTTTAACGATTCTGGTTATGGGTGTAGTATTGCAGTTTGGTATGCGCACAAAACTACACCCCCAATTACAAGAAAAGTGAGTTAAAAAAATAATGGCGAGTTAACAACTACTCCTTTCTTTTTGTCCCGATTGTTTTGGATTATTTGCTTAATTTTTTTTTCTTTTACCCTTCATTATTTAGGTCTTGATGTACTTCTAATTCAAAGAATCTTTCTTAAATTTTACATTTGCCCAAATTGGTTTTACTGTATTTCGCTGGGAAGGTTACCAATAGGGAGATAGACCTACTAAACCCATTACTTTTTTTCGTTGGGAAGGTTAGCAATAGTATGAAACAAAATAGTAGACAAACATGTCTTTTATTCTTTATTGCATTCGTTCAAATGAAAATATAACTAATGTAACTTAACCATAGAGTGTTAGTTTAAGGTTACCATTGATAAATTAAATAATTGTCAATTGTCTAATATTACCAAGGTTAACTTTAAGGTTGTAAGAATACGAAGTGTACTAATCAATAAATTTTAAACCTACTTTTTCTTTTGTGTATAACTATTTAGCAACGTAGCTAATTCGGTCAAATAGAATAAGCAAGTGTTTACCTACGAGTCTTTATAAAAAAAAAAAAGCGTTTACTATAAGAAGTAGCAAGTTGAAGAAGCTCATGGTAGTTAAGATACCAAATTGGACATGTGTATATATATATATAGCTATATACATCACTTAATGACAACTTTATTAATCCCAAATAATGGGTGTCCTGAATGTTTAACCTAGCAAAAGTCTACCACAAAATTTGTTAAATTTTAGTTAGTTTAATTCGTTCTTATATATGATGATAATTAGCGAGTAAAACCGTTTAACATCTAAATAAGTCCTTAATTATCTATTTTATCTAACTTGCTGAGGTCTTTGCTTTACTATTTTATCGAGAATAGAAGAATCAAAGGTTCCCACTTTGCAAATGTCTCACAAGTCACAGACTCACAAGTACAAGTTAATTAGTAGGGTACGGACAAAACTCCTGGACATCCCTTTTATTTGAAGACTTTTGATCATCCATATAAAATGATACGGCTTGGTCAACAACGAGTTCGGGTTAGAAATGTGAACGAGGTGGGTTAAGGCTAAAAAATACATGATCTCACATGTTAATAAAATTAAAAGTAGCATTTTAATACATTTAACACCTTAAATTAATATCTTAATCATACTTAGGTCATGTTTGATAGGACTGCATCTTTCTAAACTGATCTGATCTGATTTGAATGATTCTGATTTGAACGACTCTGAACTGATCTGACCTGATCTGAATTTGATGAAAATTGATTGAATTTCAACGAATTAGTATCAATTATGGACCAAAATACATTGATAATTATTTGAACTTTTCTGATCTAATCTGATTTGAACGACTCTAATATAATCTGATCTGATTTGAATGATTCTGAACTAAAGCTGGCAAAAATCAACCTCACCCGCCAACCCAACTTGAAAATGACCCGTTTAGCGTAGATTTGGGTCAATGGTTTCTAACCCGTTTAACTAAACGGGTTGTCCTACCCAACCCGTTAAGATAATTGGGTTGGGTTCAGGTTCTGACTTTCAATGAAAATAACCCGATCTGACCCACTTAGGCCCTGTTTGATAGGACTGCATCTTTCTGAACTGAACTGATCTGATTTGAATGATTCTGATGTGATCGGATCTGATCTGAATGATTCTGATCTGATCTGATCTGATCTGAATTGGTTGAAAATTTGATTGAATTTCAACGAATTAGTATCAATTATTGACCAAATACATAGATAGTTATTTGAACATTTTTGAACTGATCTGATCTGATCTGAATGATTCTGATCTGGTCTGATCTGATTTGAATGATTCTGATCTGGTCTGATCTGATCTGAATGATTCTGATCTGATCTGAATTCATCTGAGAATAAGTCCTATCAAACAGGGCCTTACATAAACAGGTCAGGTCTAACCCGGGTTGACCCATTTACCCGGGAAAAAAATGATAAATAATAAGAAAATTCACCTAAACGGGTCAAAACTAATTTCTAAAGCTTATGCCAAATTTATAGTGAACTAGAAGATATTTGGCTCGATTTTGTTGAATATGTGTCTTAATCATAGATTAAATTGGATTAAAAAGTTAGGTTATGTCTGACCCAACAATAAGCGTGTCCAAACGGGTTTAAGTTAATATGGGTCCTACCTCTTTTGCACATAAAAGTGGGTTCGTGTCCCAGATGATCAATTCTTTTCATTCAAGGAATAATATCCGGATGTAATAGGAAAAATTAAAGAAAGGATAATTTTGTTCCAATATAATTCTGAAAATTCAGCTGGCTGGGAATTCCATAGAGGAATTGGAACCAGAGGAGAGAACTAATATGGTTTGCTCAGAAAAAGAAGGGAAAACATTGGAAGTCTCGGTGGGCAAGATGTAGAATAAATGCAACAGTTTATTCAATTTGGGAAGAAAAAAACTTCAGAAATTTTGAAGGAAAGGAGCATAGCACTCAATGGATTATTAACAATATCAAATACTTAGTTAGTGTTAGAGTGTACGATTGGATAGAAAAGAATGTTCCAAATGAAGTTAGTGATAGTCTAATTAGTGGATGATCTTATAGTGGATATTTTTGTAAGATACCTTTTATTCGCTTTTGGATGAATAAATAAATTTCTTACAAAAAAAAAATAATTCTAAAATTAAAATACCTTATAATCTAGGAAAGAAATGAAATTGAAAAATGGAAATTTTTAGGAAATCTACAAAGGCCTTGTGCGATTGGACTGCATTTTTCTGATTTGATTTGATTTGATTTGAATTAAAGTGATTTGATTTGATTTGATTTGATCTGAACTGACTTTATTGATAAATTAACTGCATTTAGACGAATGAATAACTAATATTATACTAGATTCATTAATTATTATTTGATGAATTCTGATTTGATTTGAATTGATTTGAATAAAACTATCTGATTTGATTTAATTTGAATAAATCTGATTTGATTTGAAAACACTGTTTAATAAGTTGAATCGCACAGGGCCTAAATATGACAATTTAAAAATAAAAATGGAATCTGGAAAATTTAAAAAACCTCATAATCTAGGAAAGAATAAATAAGAACATGATTACGTATTAAAATGTTACCAATATATCTTCGGATTAATTAATCAAATCTTCCCCCGTAAATGGTAATTTAGTTCATAATCAATGGCAAAAAATAAAATAAAAATCCATCAAAAATAGTGCAAATTCCCTCTTCAAATAAAAAAATTCGGCAAGGATAAAAAGGAAAATAATTCATAAGGCCCTAAAATACTGCAAACTTTGTAGGGAAAAAAAAAAATAAAACAACTAACTACATTTTAGGAGTAAACTTTGAAATCTCATATCATATGCCATTTAACTACCACAAAATAATTATATCCACCTCCTATATTATTGCCTTTTTTCAAACAACCAATCATCACAATATTATTTCCCATGGTAAATTCCATTTTGTGGTCATTTCTTTCGTTCGAAATCAAATATTTTCAATTTTAAGTTAATTTTGAAAATATTAGCTATAACAAAGGGAAAGGCTGAACGGAGAAAAAATTAAAAACAAAATGGTAAAATAACGAAATTTAAGAAAAATAACTATTAAACAAAAAATCCTAACAAATCAACCTGAATTAATCTAACCTTTTTTGAATGAATCTAAACTA
Source organism: Spergularia marina (assembly GCA_963680865.1). Lineage (NCBI taxonomy): Eukaryota > Viridiplantae > Streptophyta > Magnoliopsida > Caryophyllales > Caryophyllaceae > Spergularia > Spergularia marina. The sequence continues at coordinate 14,251,163 of OY804560.1, read as the reverse complement.
TATTTCTTTTTATATCCTAATACATATGCATTAGTTTGGCGATGTTTGAAAGTAGTTTCACCATATTTGGGTCTAAGAATAAAAATTGGTTTACCATCATTTTCATATAACAGCCCGTGCAATTAGAAACTGACTTAGAATAGAAAGGTAAAGTTTTCACTCAGACGACTTGAAAATGAAAGGATAAAAAATTAAATGGGACAAATTAAAGGGAGTATCATGTATAGTACTCCGTATTAAAAAGTGGAATATTGCCTGATTTTCTAAAAGACAGAAAAGTGTGAGGAGATAACTATAATTTTTAGATCGATCGCACGATAGTTACACAAGATTTATCAATAGTGACATATAAGCCCTTGAGCAATTAATTTACAACGGTGAAGTACTAATTATGTGGCGTTAGAGTAGTGTGTTAATCCGCGTGATTTATACGCCTTGGGGTCTATTTTAGCATGATGTTATCGTGATTTGTGAACAACACTACTGGGAGTTGTTTGGAGCTTATTTGGTGGTTTTACGGGTTTTTATTCGCCCGAGACCCTTTGGAGTGAATTAGGAGGGAACGTGGATCGAGTTGGAGTCGGATCGGGGTTCGAGAGAGGCTAGCTCGGGTACACTACGATAATCACAAGTGCTCGAGCCACGAAGGAATGAGAATGACAAGAGCTCAAGCCACGGAGAAGAGAAGCAAAATGAAGAGGAATTCAAGTTCCTCGACTCGAGAGGAAGGCGCCTCGAGTCGAGGATTTCCTCGCTCGACTCGAGGAGAGTGTCCCTCGAGTCCCTCGAGTCGAGGATTCCGTCGCTCGACTCGGGAATCTCTTCCGTCGAGTCGAGGAAGCTAGCTTCCGGGAAATTTCTTGAGGCTTTTGGACGGTTTCTTTTTGGTTAAGAAATGTTTATTTTCGTCTTTTAGTGTTTTCCTTTGGACTTATCCTTAATAAAAGGGGCTTGTAACCCCTCCTTAGGAATGATCACCTTATCACTTTTCATATTATTTTTTGATCTACTTTTCATTTTAGAGAGAGAAACCCAAGGACAATTAGTATTTTTTATTATGAATTTCTTCTCAAGTATTCTTGTAATAATTAGTATGGAAGACTAATCCCCTTCTAGACTTTTGGTGTAATCAATTCTTCATCCTATGTATTAGTAAGTATTTTTCTCTCTATTTTGCCTTTAATTTCATTATAATTAATTTCTTGTTCTTTAATGCATGATTTATCCTTATTTTCTCTAATTGGTTGATTGGATTGAATTGGGTACTTCATATGCTTGGTTGATAATTGCTGGTCATTGATTATTAGCCTAAAAGGAAGCAACTTTCACATGTTTAGTGTATGGTTATGACTAACTTGTGATTGGGTAATTAATTAGGCAACTAATAGATTGATTTGATTAGTGTCGCGGTTGCGGCTAATTAGATACTAATTTGGGTTGTTCTCAATCTTTTATTAGTCCTTGCTTTTCATGCCTTTGGTTGTGATTTGTTTGAGTTGTCACTAGACAAATTAGGACTAAAAGGAGGGAAATTTGGTAGCGGTTGCTCAAATTCCCCATAAAAGAGGATTAATTGGTTAAAACCGGGATTGTTAATGAGTTGGTAATATTAGAGAGAGGTAAAACTTACTATATTAGGGTGTTAGAAGAGATTATCACCGAGAGTGGCTTTAATTATCTTGTTATCTCGTTTATTTTGTTTTAATCCAACTTTCAAACAAAAAATCCCCCATTTATTGTTCTTATTTCTTTTATTTCTTATATTTCCGCACTAGAATCACATATTAGGACTTCCCCTCTTCCTCGTGGATACGATACCCACTTACCCTTGCTTGTTAGCTTGATTTAATGGTAATTTGACTAGATTTAACGACAATCTCGCTGTCAAATTTGGCGCCGTTGCCGAGGAGAGGTGGTTTAGCTTGGAAACGAGCATTTTGAAAGTTATTTCCACCCCCTTGACCTTGATTGAAATTTCCATGACCTCCTTGATTGTAGTTCCCGTCCCTAGGCCCTTGAGAGTTGTTGTCCACTTCCTTGGCCTTGGAACCGGTTACTCTCTTGATTGTAGCCACGGTTAACTTCTTGATTGTTGCCATACCTCAAGTTAGGATGATATTTCCAACCCGGATTGTATGAGTTTGAATATGGGTCATATCTTTTTGTAGAATTTCCTTGAAAACCACCCACGGCATTGACCTCTCCATACTCCCTAGGTGGTGAGTTCCTTGATTGATTTCGGAGGATTTCCTTAATCATACTTGTCAATTCTCCCACTTGATTGTCATTGGGAGGCGCCTCAACCATATTAACTCTCCTCACACACCTCTTGGACTCCTGGTCACGTGAGTTTGTCGCCAATTCTTCTAGCAAGTCCCAAGCATCAATGAGAGTCATCTTGTCCAACCCACCATTACTCACGGCTACCACATGCCTATAGTCTTGATCATCGAGTCCGTGGTAGAAGAATAAGATGAGGTCTTGCTCCTTATACCCATGGTATGGACAACTAGCAATCAACTCTCGGAACCGGTCCCAATAAGAAGCAAGTGACTCTCCCCGTTACTCTATTGTTGAAATTTCCTTCTTCAAAGCCGAAGCTTTAGTGTTGGGGAAGTACTTGTGGATGAATGCCTTCTTCAAACCCTCCCAAGAGGTGATGCTATTGTGGGGAAGGGTGTATAGCCAATTTAGCCCGATCCTTCAAGGAAAATAGGAATACCTTGAGAAAAAACGTATCCAAGTCTACCCCCGGGGGCTTCATGTTGCTACACACCAAATGCACCCCTATGATGTGTTAGTTAGCGTCCTCCGTGCTAAGACCGTAGAAGGTAGGTAAATGGTGTAGAAGAGCTCCCTTGATCTCGATTCTTGAAGTAGCCTCATCATCGGAGAAGACAATGCATGAGGGTTGTTGTGTGAGATCCGGGGCGGTGAGCTCTCTTGTACTCATGACTCTTGGTGGTGATTCGAAAAACTCGGAAGAGGCCGAAGTCCAAGATCCTTCCTCTCTAAACAACCCAAAATCGGCAAAAATGTTTCCTTCCTCCTCAACAACCACTTGATTAAGTTGCTCCAGTGAGAACTTCTTTCTTTGTCTCAAAGTTTTCTCAAGCTCACAATCTATCTCAAAACAACTCAAGTTGGGATTAGTAGTACGGGTTTGGACCATAGGCTAGTGGCCCACACACTGCAAAGCAGAAATAAGAACAAGCCTCAAACACACTTAAAAGAAAATAAAAATAAAAAGAAAAGAGAAATAACTAAAAACAAAAAGCCACACAAAAATAGCAAAAAGACTAAAAACGCCTCCTGCCCGGCAACGACGCCAAATTTGACATGATGAGCATATTCTCCGATCACATAGAGGAGTTTGTAGAAGTCTTTATGGACGACTTCACCATGCATGGAGACACCTTTGAGCAAGTTTTGGATCATCTAGAATGGGTCTTAGATCGGTGCTTGGAGTCTAATTTGGTCCTCAATTAGGAGAAATGCCATTTTATGGTAGAAGAGGGAGTGGTGCTAGGCCACGTGATCTCGGAACGGGGAATTGAGGTTGATAAGGCTAAGGTGGACGTGATTTCTACCCTCCCCTACCTGACTAATGTGAGAGAGGTGCGGTCTTTCTTGGGCCACGCGGGCTTCTACCGCCGGTTTATCAAAGATTTTTCGAAGATTGCCGCTCCCATGTGCAAGCTCTTTCAAAAGGAGTCGGATTTTAACTTTTCCATGGAATGTCAAGCTTCATTTGATGAGTTAAAGGCTCGACTTATCTCCGCTCCTATCATTAGAGCACCGTGTTGGTCGATACCTTTTGAGATTATGTGCGATGCAAGCGGCTACGCGGTCAGAGTCGTGTTGGGCCAAAAGGAGGGGAGGGCGAGTCATGTCATACATTATGCCTCTTTGATGTTGAATGAGGCGCAACGTCACTATACAACCACGGAGAAAGAGATGTTGGCGGTTGTGTTTGCTTTAGAGAAATTCCGACCATATCTCTTGGGAACGAAAGTAATTGTTTATAGTGACCATGCCGCCATCCGTTACTTAATGTCAAAGAAAGAGGCTAAGCCACGGCTCATCCGATGGGTTTTGCTCTTGAGTGAATTTGAGGTGGAAATACGGGATAAGAAAGGTGCGGAAAATCTAGTTGCGGACCATCTAAGTCGTATTGTGCATGATAAGGAAACCTCTTATGCCAATGATAAAATTCAAGAGAGGTTTCCGGATGAGGCATTATATTTCTTGAGTACTAAGAGGATTGCGCAACCGTGGTTTGCAAATATTGTCAACTTTCTCGCGTCTAGCCAATTCCCTCCCGGTTTCACTAAAAGTCAAAGAGAGAAACTTCGGAGTGTTGCACGGTTCTACATGTGGGATGATCCGTACCTTTGGAAACAAGGAGCCGATGGGGCTATACGTCGATGCATTCCCGACGATGAGGTACGTTCTATTCTAACCTTTTGTCATTCTTATGCGTGTGGTGGCCACTTTGGTTGGAAGAGAACCGCGCTTAAGGTGCTCGAATGTGGATTTTATTGGCCTTCACTCTTCAAAGACGCTCACGAATTTTGTCAAACATGTGATAAGTGTCAAAGAGTAGGCAATAATTCACAAAGAAATGAAATGCCTCAAACTCCCATTATCTTTTGTGAAATTTTTGACGTTTGGGGCATTGATTTCATGGGCCCTTTTCCAAATTCCCACGGCCATTACTATATTTTACTTGCGGTGGATTACGTCTCCAAGTGGGTGGAGGCGAAAGCCACTAAAACTGATGACTCCAAAGTTGTTTCAGATTTCCTCGGATCCCGTATTTTCTCCCGTTTCGGTATTCCAAAGGCGTTAATTAGTGATAAAGGGACGCATTTTTGTAACCGGACGGTGAGTGCTCTTTTGAGGAAGTTCTATGTTGTTCACAAGGTCTCCACTTCATATCATCCCCAAACTAGTGGGCAAGCCGAGGTGTCAAAACGGGAAATCAAGTCTATTCTCGAAAAGATGGTCAACCCGAGCCGCAAAGATTGGAGCTTGAGATTAGATGATGCGGTTTGGGCTTACTGGACGGCCTACAAAACTCTAATTGGGATGTCTCCCTACCGATTGGTGTTCGGTAAAGCATGCCATCTTCCCGTTGAAATTGAACACCGAGCATATTGGGCTATCAAGAATCTTCACATGGGAATGAGTGAGGTTGGGGAGCACCGGAAGCTTCAATTACATGAAATGGAGGAGATACGGTTGGAATCCTACGATAATGCGACAATTTACAAGGAGAAGACCAAAGCATGGCACGATAAATTGATTGCAAGGAAGAGTTTTGAAGTGGGGGACAAAGTGTTGCTCTATCAATCAAGGTTGAAACTCTTCCCGGGCAAGCTAAGGTCTCGATGGATTGGCCCATTCACCGTTTCTAAGATATACCCTCACGGAGCGATCAAAATCTTTGATAAAGAGGAGCATAAATCTTTTAAGCTGAACGGTCATAGGTTGAAGCCATATTATGAAGGATTCAAGGTGAAAACCGTAGAAGAAATGGCTATCTTTGAGCCAATTGTTGAAGAATGAAGCATTGGAGTTCTCATGTCGAGCCAACGACTTTAAACAAAGGCGCTACTCGGGAGGCATCCCGAGCCATTTGTGTATATATGGGTTATTTGGTGTATTTCGTTTCGAGAAAATTTTGGTTTCGGTTTTTGAATCAAGCAAGAGATCGAGGAAGTAGAGAAAAAATGATCCTCGACTCGAGGATAGGGATCCCCGACTCGAGGAAGATTTACAGAAGGAACAGTTTTGGGAGCAAATCCTCGAGTCGGATGAAGCATGGCTCGAGTCGAGCGAGGCGCTCCTCGAGTCGAGGATAAACTCCCTCGAGTCGAGGCAAACGAGCAGTAGGAAGGATTTTTGGGGTAATTCCTCGACTCGAGGATTTCTCATCCGAGTCGAGCGAACATATCCTCGAGTCGAGGCTCACTTTCTCGACTCGAGGATTCTGAAAAATCTGTTTTTATCAGATTTCAAACCCCGAACCCCCCTCTCTCTCCTCTTTTCATCTTCTTCATTTTTCCCCCATTTCCGAAACCCCTCATTCCCAAACACATAGATCACTCAAATCTTCACCAAATCACACAAAATCACTCCCAAACTTCTAATTTCTTCACAAAAAAATCACTCCATAAACAACAAATCAACCACAAAATCTCTTATTCCATAAAAAATCATTCAAAATTTTCAATTTCTTTTCAAGAACCCTAGAAATTAGGGGTTTTGTTTTTTGGTGAGTTTGGGTCGATTTCTACATTGGAATTGCATCTTGGGACGGTAGTGAAGCTTTTGGAAGCGATTTTGAGGATTGACTTTGCTCAAAAATTTGTTTTTGAGCCCAATTTGGTAATAATTACCCCCAAATTCGATTTTGGTCCTTGTAGGTGTTTTGGTTGTTTGTTGTTGGATTGGTAAGGGTATTTTGGATTGCTTGATGTTTGTGTAAGATAATCGTGGTTTGAAGCAAGTTGGGTAGAGTGAATTTTGGCTTTGTAGTGTGTATTTGGGTGTTGGATAATTTGTACAAATTGTGTGATAAGTGGTTGTTTGGGATTGGTTGGAGAATTGTGAATTAAAAGTCGATTGTGGTAAATTTGTGTTTGTATTACAATGGGTAGAAATGATGGTGAAGCCGGCCCCTCCAAGAAGCAAAAGAAAGTTAAAGACCCTAAACATTGGGAGACAATGGGGGTTGAGGGGCTGGACGATACGGAGAAGGCTCGGTTCAATGACATGGTCGAGCGCAAGAAGCTCGTGGTAACCAAGTTCTTCGATGCGACCACACTTGACCAATTAGGTTTCCTCGAGTCCGTTCGTTTCCATTTGGGTGTAGGGGGCATGTTAGGCTTCTTGGGCAAGTCAGCTCCCACCTATGAGAGGTGGTCGTACGAGTTTTTGTCCACTCTCAAGCACGAGCGGGACAATGAGAGGATCCTTTTCCGCATCGGAAATCGCCTCGAAAAATGGAGTTATGGCGACATTGATCAATGCTTTGGGTGGCACACTCCGAAGGAGGAGGGTAAGGGGTACAATTTGGGGGGATATGAGACGAAGGTGTTGTGGACAAAGCTCATGAGGGAGCCGGTGATTCCTCCCTCGGGGAAGATTTCGATGGTTCCCCACCCGGCTATGAGGCTTATTTACCGGGTGATCGGTATGTGTTTTTTTGGGCATGGAGAGCCCAATAACATACAATTTATGGAGATGGGTTGCCTCGCCTCGTTCATACCGAACGAGAATGGTAGGCCGCGGTGGGCCCATCTCTTCGCCGAGGCGTGCATGGGCATGCCAGATGTTTCCCTCGCGATCTATCGGGTTCGCGGGCATGATTACCCTCATCGCCCGTCGGTGTCAACTAGTGCGGGTTGATGAGGAGGTGGCTTTGGAGGTGGCTTTGGAGGTGGCTTTGGAGGGGCTCGCGACTCTGAACATCCAAACTCTCCGGAAGATCAGTTACCCCCGTGCTGAGACTGCGAGAGTACGCGGGGCGTTACCACTAGACTTTGGGGACTGACGCGCAGAGTTACCAGTTGCTCCCCAACCCTGATCGGTTGAGGATTGAGGAGGGTCACAACGCGGAGGAGCTTTTTGTTGAGGGGCTGCGGCTTAGTGTCGCTCAGGCGCAGGCTGTTTTAGAGGAGATCCCGGGACCCCCACGTGTGCATGTGGGAGGACTCGGATTTGCGCCCCATGTGGCGTTTCCCCCTGAGTACGAGGCTTGGAGGACGGGAGTTAGCCATCGGTTGGATGGCCTGGACCATAGGATGATGGTCCATGAGGCCCAGACGGAGCGCCTTATGATGTTTATGGAGGCTAATCACAACCTCCACATGAGAGCCCAGACTCCGTTCTACGAGTCTCCTGACTTCACTGAGATCGACGAGCGCCTCCGGCATCACTCCATTCATGGGCAACACTTCCGGCCACCCTTAGTGAGTTTTCTTTCCACCCTCCCTCTTTAAGCCTTGTTTTGCATTTATTGACCTATTTTGAGCATGGGGGAGGATTATTGCTCTTGCTTGTACAGTTGTATCATATTGTCTAACCAATTTCCGAGTGTTATTTGTTTTGTGTGTTTGTTTTTTTTGAGTTTTACTTTTATTTCAATCGTGACATTTGCCATTCAGTTGGAGAAGCCAAGGTATGAATATATTCTTCCCTACACTTTCTTCTTTTCTCATCTCTAGCCAAGTCGGTCCATCGCCCTATTTTGTCCAATATTTTATACCATCTCTCTTGATATTGACCCCCCGTCTGTTCCACATACTTGTTGATCCTTAAACCATTGACATTTGGCCCGCAACTCACAAAACATTCACAAGATGGCCTCTTTTCGGTTTTTGGACAACTTTAGGAGTGGGGTCATTACGCTCCAACAAACACAAGAGGGGGATAGGAGTTTTTAAGGTGATAGGAGGCGACATATCTTGAGGAAGACGGGGTTGTGAGGTGAGAGAGTGGCTCTTCTGCCGGTCTTTGGACCATGAGCCACTTGCATTGATGATTATTGAGGGAAATGGAGCTGTCACGAGGTATGATTTCTTTTCCCTTAACTTTTCTCTCTCAATCTCGATTCTAACGTCTACTACCCCACCCGTTTCACTAACCGTTTCTAGACCATCTCTCTATGTGCCCCACCGCGTTTGTTCCCACTGTTATTCTTGTTCTACCCTCCCCATTTTACCCCTTGAACCAATAAAATAACCTTGTTTGGTTCATTGTTGGTTGGGTTGTTTTTGGATGGTTAGTTATTATTGGAGGAAGACGTGTTATTGTCATTATTCATGAGGGAGATGGAGTAGTGAGACGAGGGAGGACTCTTTTTCGAGGAAGATAGGGGAGTGAGGTAGAGAGGGTGTCTCTTGACCCGAGAGCCCGTTAATTCTTAACTTGATGAGTTGAGACGGTTTCTATTGCACTAGTTGTATGGGATGCTTGCGGATGTTTTGTTTGTTCCCCCCTCCCTAACTCGTAGTTGGCCAATCTTTCGGTTGGTTGTTGATGTCATTGTGGGCAATGACGAGGTTCAAGCATGGGGGAGACGCTTGGCATAATTATGTAATTTTGTTTAGCAATCTGTCACTTTGTAATATAAGTGTGATTTTATTTTTCTCTCAAAAAAAAAAAAAAAAAAAGAGGAAATCCATGGCGGGCGACATAAGATGAGAAGTTTGGGGCGTAAAGGGTTAGGATACGGGATTTATAAGGAGGTTCGGTGATAGGATCGGTGGTCCTAGGTTAGAAATTCTCTTGCATTATGATGATAGGGGCGCCGGTGGATTGATTGAGGTGAGTCGTGCTAAAGTCATTGTGAGCACGACTTTGAGGGAGCCGTTGAGCCAAGTTGGGGGAAGTGTGATTTGTGAGTTCCCCTAACTTAGAGTGTGTGAGAAGGGAGGATAAGATGTATGGAGTTGGGGTGTCGAGCATTTCATCCACTCCAACTCTAGCTAGCACCGTTTGCGTGTTAAGTTGGCTTGCGGTTCTTTGTTTTGGAGGAGTCTTGAGTGTTGAAACTTACCCCGTGCTTTAAGAGAGACCTAGGTGTTAGTGTGGAGGATTGATGAACTCGAGAACGAGTAATGGTCTAAGCATGGGGGAGTTTGATGTGGCGTTAGAGTAGTGTGCTAATCCGCGTGATTTATACGCCTTAGGGTCTATTTTAGCATGATGTTATCGTGATTCGTGAACCACACTACTGGGAGTTGTTTGGAGCTTATTTGGTGGTTTTACGGGTTTTTATTCGCTCGAGACCCTTTGGAGTGAATTAGGACGGAACGTGGATCGAATTGGAGTCGGATCGGGGTTCGAGAGAGGCTAGCTCGGATACACTACGATAATCACAAGTGCTCGAGCCACGAAGGAATGAGAATGACAAGAGCTCAAGTCACGGAGAAGAGAAGCAAAATGAAGAGGAATTCAAGTTCCTCGACTCGAGAGGAAGGCGCCTCGAGTCGAGGATTTCCTCGCTCGACTCGAGGAGAGTGTCCCTCGAGTCGAGGATTCCGTCCCTCGACTCGGGGATCTCTTCCCTCGAGTCGAGGAAGCTAGCTTCCAGGAAATTTCTTGAGGCTTTTGGACGGTTTCTTTTTGGTTAAGAAATGTTTATTTTCGTCTTTTAGTGTTTTTCTTTGGACTTATCCTTAATAAAAGGGGCTTGTAACCCCTCCTTAGGAATGATCACCTTATCACTTTTCATATTATTTTTTGATCTAGTTTTTATTTTAGAGAGAGAAACTCAAGGAGAATTAGTATTTTTTTTATTATGAATTTCTTCTCAACTATTCTTGTAATAATTAGTATGGAAGGCTAATCCCCTTCTACACTCTTGGTGTAATCAATTCTTCATCCTATGTTTTAGTAAGTATTTTTCTCACTATTTTGCCTTTAATTTCATTATAATTAATTTCTTGTTCTTTAATGCATGATTTATCCTTATTTTCTCTAATTGGTTGATTGGATTGAATTGCGTACTTCATATGCTTGGTTGATAATTGATGGTCATTGATTATTAGCCTAAAAGGAAGCAACTTTCACATGTTTAGTGTATGGTTATGACTAACTTGTGATTGGGGAATTAATTAGGCAACTAATAGATTAGATATGATTACTGTCGCGGTTGCGGCTAATTAGATACTAATTTGGGTTGTTCTCAATCTTTTATTAGTCCTTGCTCTTCATGCCTTTGATTGTGATTTGTTTGAGTGGTCACTAGACAAATTAGGACTAAAAGGAGGGGTATTTGGTAGCGGTTGCTCAAATTCCCCATAAAAGAGGATTAATTGGTTAAAACCGGGATTGTTAATGAATTGATAATATTAGAGAGAGGTTAAACTTACTATATTAGGGTGTTAGAAGAGATTATCACCGAGAGTGGCTTTAATTATCTTGTTATCCCGTTTATTTCGTTTTAATCCAACTTTCAAACCAAAAATCCCCCATTTATTTTTCTTATTTCTTTTACTTCTTATTTTTCCGCACTAGAATCGCATATTAGGACTTCCCCTCTTCCTCGTGGATACGATACCCACTTACCCTTGCTAGTTAGCTTGATTTAGTGGTAATTTGACTAGATTTAACGACAATCTCGCTGTCAACTAATGTCGTATAATGTCCTACCAATTAAGAAACCAAAATTATATCTACAAAATTACGTACTCTCTCCGACCCAGCTCAAACACCAGTGCTCAAAATACCCATGTGTTATGAAGGGTATAAAACTACGAATGTCCTAACACCTACGGGTTAAATGACCTAAATTTAATTAGAATTACTATGAAACTTCTACCAAAGGCAATCGATATAGATACATTTAAAAAAGAGTGGCAATTGAAACAAAAAATAAATAAAATGGTTTTGAGTACAAATAATGCAAGTCTAAGGCAAATTAGACAGTAAAGTTTGAGGTTTAGTTTGAATTTATACTGATTTGTGTTAATTATAGGTCCTTTTGATCTACGGGTCAGATCGATTTTGAGATCAAATACGTGGTTCAACACGGGCAACAAATAAGAATAAAAAAAATGGGTCCATGAACAAAATAAGCGGGCAAGGTCAAATATGATCAACTTTTATGTGGTTAAGGGCTTTGGTTGATAAAAGTGACATTATATTTTACTTTGTCTTTTTTTTTTTGGAGAAGGAAAAAAATAATTTATTGTTTACTACATCTATAATTAGCAATTCTTATGGAGTAATATTCAAAGATAAATAGATTTTTCGCTGGTCAATACGGTTCGTTTATCCAATGCGTATCGAGTCTATTTTAGTGTGTCAAAAACTCAAGTTATTCGAAAATCTAACTAACACCATTATTGTAAATTGGACGTATTAACATCTGATACCTACAGTATTGGATATTTGTACAAACATCCCTAAACTAAACCAGTTCTAAGAACAAAGAGGTGAAACGCCCCGTGCAAGTTTTCACGGGTCAAAGAACTAGTATATTATATAATTACCGGTACAATTTGAAGTCTCTAAGAGCGTCCACCTCAGCAATGACATCAGCGACACGTCATTGATGACGTCAACAGTCGCTCTTTTTGGTAACAAAATCTCGAATAGGAATACTACATTCCATATAAAAAATGTAAAAAAATCTGGCCGAACTTATATTAGCTGCAAAATATTCCAAAAACGATTAGAATATTCATGGTATAAAATTCATAGATGACGTCATTAATGTATTTTTTATGTGTAAAAAATGCATGAAATTTTTTTTTTTGCCATAAATCTCGGTATCAAATATTTGACAAAATATACCACACTATAATTTTGTGGGCAATATAATTTCGTAATTGTGGAGAAAATAAAATCATTCCGTTTCCTAGAACAATCAAAATTTCCTGTAAAAAAATCTTAATTTCGTGGGCAATATCGCAATTTTATGTAAACAAATCTTGGAGTATAGTAAAGTAACAAATGCATGGGATTAAAAATAAACAATACGTATGTTTTAAATGTTGCTTTGACTAAGTCACAATTAACCCAAAATCTTGGCCTACATGGATACTTTTTTTTGTGAGAGGAATACTAACGGGTGTAATAATCTTGATAGCTTGAGTATTAGTTTAAAGAGGCAACAAATCATTATTCTTGATTGTTCCCATTTATGGACAAAGAAAGTATTATATTTTAGGGTTTTGACAGTTTTATGTCAAATCCTACTACTTATATAGAGTCATGAATACACGTTTATTCCCCGAGCATCCCGTCTCTACTAGTACAAAGCATTAGTATATATATGATCAGTCGTATGTGGTAATTAGTATGATAACTTTGTTTTTACCATTTGATATGATTGTTGAGGTTTTATAATTGAGTAATACGAAAAGATGCACAAAATGTTCAATTGGAATGCAGAAATTTAAAGAAGAAGAAGACTGATGCGTATGCTAATCTAGAATTAACAACCTAAAAGTTTTTGCAGCGGAATTAAAACTAAAAGAACCTATTTTTGTGTTTTTGTGTTTATATGAAAATAAACTAAAGAAATAAAATAAAGATATGATTCAATACCCGCAAGTAATTGAATATGCCAAATTCAAAGAGCCGCAACCCTTAATTCGATCCACCGCAAAGGATTTAGTACTCACGCATGAGTTTGTCGCCCACAAGCAATAACACAAAGAATTTGAAGGAAATTCTCTCCGACTCTTTGATATTAATACTCAACTGTAAACTGAAATCTGTCTATAAAATACATGAGACTATCTCACCTTATATAGGTTAGACATGTCTAGCTTATTGCCTTAATTCTACCTATATTAGAATAAAGAAACTAACTTAAAAAAAAACTAAATAATCAGACTTCCCAAATAAACTAGGAAATACTAATTATCGGAAACAAATTATAAGACTCTCTAAGGAAATAAGGAAAACTCTAAGCTAGAATGAATTTGGAATTGCCTTAATTCTACCAATATTAGAATAAGTAAACTAACTTAAAACTTACTAAACAATCAGACTTCCCAAATAAACTAGGAAATACTAATTATCGAAATCAAATTATAAGACTCTCTAAGGAAATAAGGAAAATTCTAAGCTAGAATGAATTTAGAAAAACTCCATAACTCGATTCTTGCTTGGCTCTCGTATCATTCCCCTCCTCTTGAAAGCGAATTGTCATCAATTCTGAATCAACTACAATTCCACCCGGATCAAATACATAATTTTAGGACAAGAGTTACAAGGGACCCAAGTACCACACATAAGGCCAATAGCAACTCCTTGTCGTGTCTTACACACAATCCTTCTCTTGGCACAAATCTTTCTTGTAGTTCACCAATTCCTTGATGCATAGGCTCATTGTTGTTCTTTCGCCAAGCTTTGATAGCATTCAGACTTGTGGCATAAATTGATGCATCCTTAAGGTTATCCTTTGCACTATACTTGGAACTGAAAGCATCAATAGGTGATGGATGATATTGTATTTGACACATGCCAATAACAATTCGATCAGGCTCCCTTGTAGTAGGCAAAATTCTTCAAACTTAAGCACTTGGACTTGTTTCAATCTCTTCCTCAGATTCATCATCAAAACTTGTTAATGGAGAAATTAATTCACTAGAACAAAACAAATTTACCGGTTCAGAAGTTGGATACGTAGATAAGATATCCATGTTATCACTATCATCTGATTGTTCTTCGTCCACAAATTCATCTCCGCTGTCATCATTGGTCAACTTGCTATATTCAACCACTTCTTGTATTGTCAATACACAGCTAGTAGGACACTCACTTTGATAATGCCCGAAACCTCTACATTTGTGGCATTGTCTCTTTAACTTGGGATCATGAGACATCGGTCCTTTGCTCTTTTCCTCAGCTGTAGGCTTTCGATATTCATGCTTCTTTTCAATTGTTGTGTCTTTTTGCTTTAGATCAAACGAGATGATCTTTGACTCACTTGGAGTAAAAAATTTCAAATTTCTCGTTCTCGCTTTTCTTTGTACTTGCTTCTCACATTAATGGCCAGTTTACAAACATCACTGAAAGTCTCATACTCGCGCAATTCAACCATATGAAGTACATCATAATTTAAACCATCAATGAATCTAGCAATTTTTTGTTTTTTCCTCTCCTCTAAGTCACATAGCATGATCAACTTCTCAAATTCAACAATATATTCTTCAACAGAAAGATTACCTTACTTAAGAGATGTCAAACACTTGTACTTGTCTTGAATGAAATTAGAGGGAACAAACCTTTTAGTTAGATGCTTCTTCAGCTTAGTCCAAGTTCGTATCTTTGGTTTGCAATCTTTCACTCTCTGTTTCTTTAAGTTATCAAACCACACAGATGCGTACTTTGTGAGTTTAAGAGTTGCAATCTTGAAACTTTTCTGATCATCATAGCCTTTGTATTCGAAAACCCGCTCAGCAGGTCTAACCCAATCTAAGAAAGACTCGGGATCTAGCTTACCATTGAAATGAAAAATGTCAAGTTTCAGGCCTCGATCGTCATCTTTCTTAGGCTTTGACGTAGTTACACCTTCTTCACTATCCGAACTATTCTTCTCGTTATTTGCCTTGCGCAATTCAGACCGTTCTCGTAGTAGAGATAATTGAACCAGTTGCGCCATCATCTCCTCTAAATCAGAGATTTCTACACTAGACTTACTCGGAGTCTCTTCATCGCCTGCCATACTGCGTCCTAACTAAGACATCAATGCACGTTTTTTTTTTCACCGTAATCCATAGAATAGTAAATTTGATAAAATCCATTAACCTAGATCTGAAGCCACTTGATGCGTATGCTAATCTAGAATTAACAAACTAAGAGTTTTTGCAGCGGAATTAAAACTAAAAGAACCTATTTTTGTGTTTTTGTGATTATATGAAAATAAACTAAAGAAAAACAATAAAGATATGATTCAATACCCGCAAGTAGTTGAATCTGCCGAATTCAAAGAGCCGCAACCCTTGATTCGATCCTCCGCAAAGGATTTAGTACTCACGCATGAGTTTGTCGCCCGCAAGCAACCATGCAAAGAATTTGAAGGAAACTCCCTTCGACTCTTCGATTTTAATACTTAACTGTAAAATGAAATCTGTCTATAAAATACATGAGACTATCTCACCTTATATAGGTTAGAGATGTCTAGCTTATTGCCTTAATTCTACCTATATTAGAATAAGAAAACTAATTTAAAACTTACGAAATAATCAGACTTCCCAAATAAACTAGGAAATACTAATTATCGAAAACAAATTATAAGACTCTCTAAGGAAATAAGGAAAACTCTAAGCTAGAATGAATTTAGGAAAACGCCATAACTCGATTCTTGTTTGGCTCCCGTATCAAAGACTGAGTAATTTATGAATCCAGATCAAAGAAGCCTGTTTTGGGTGCATACAGTCATTGCCATATTAGCAATTTACGAATTGCCCAGATCATTGCCATGTTGATTTTTGCTGTAGATTTCGATGATTTCTATTGTGTTTTAGTATCGTGATGCTATAATTTGCATCTAATTTTGATGTTTTTGTTGGGTTTTTTGCTTCAATCATGGACACACGTAGTACGATGCCTCGATAGTGGAAAACAATTACTAGACTTTTTGGCCGTTATGGATGAACCCTACTACTTATTTCAATTATTTGAGACTCTGTTTCCATTTCTGATCTGCATCTAAAATTTTACAAGAATTTCCGTTGGGTTACAAATCAGTTTTTTATGTCTCTATATCATTTGATATATAGATGGAGATTCCTTTTTGTTCACATGAGTAATTGCTTTCGAAATTCCAACCATCAAGAGAACAAGTCGCATTTTGATTCATGAGTGGTACAATTAAGCAAATACCATAACTACGATTTCCCAAAGTGAATCCTTTGAAAATCTCAGGACCTATGAATGTATAATCGATCACATATATAAATGATCAACAAAAATTATTCCTCTAATCCCTTTTGTTTTATATAGTCTTAACTCAATTACGGGTTAACAGTTAATGGATCAAGCTGGGCATATCTGATTGAAAATATATGTGCGGGTTAACAGATCCAGCCATATCTATTTGAAATATAGGTTTTAAAACATATCCGGGTTTACATGAGTCATCTCCTTATCATCTCAATGATCTCATTAATTATGTGCTTAATTTGCGAATGAAGGCAGTTGTTCAGCAAGTTCAAAATTCTTGAATTTGTTATGGCAAGGAAGGCTACGGTGCTAGATGATGTTATAGGCATTTAATTAGATAGTATATTCACAACAATCTCATATAACAACCCGTTCAAAATTGCATGACATTAAAGTGGTATTATATAATTACCGGTACATTTCACAGCCTCTTAGGCTGTCCACGTCAATGATGACATCATCTATCAATTATGCCTGGCATAAAATTCGACGATAGGGCTCTTTTCAGATATTAAATAACGTCGCAGAATAATAATTTTTCCACAAATATTATCAATCAAGGTGATAAAATCACGGGTAAAATAGGAAGAAATCGTACCCAAAAATTGGTAAAAATATTTTGAAATATTATACATATCCATACCCAAAAATTGGATAATATAGATAAAAATCTCTACAATTAATATACAAGTAGCCTAAATATATTCTTTGATACATGTTTTCCTAATTATGTTAACTACAATATTAAAATACATAAAAAAGGAAATATTTAATTTAAAATCAGTGTATATGCACGAAATTATAGCTAAGAATTTCAAATTGTAGCTAAGAATTTTGTTTGGCATCACGATCCGGCGAAGTGGAAATTTCGAGTACTCTCTAAATAAACAATTTTCTAAAAACTTTTACTAATGTATTAACTAAATGAAGAATCTTCATCTGTTTGAAATTCATAAAAAAAAGCGTGATCTTTGGCCCATATTTTTTGAATTAAAATAAATCAAACTTTATGATTTTAGGAAATGATTTAAAAAGTATGAAATTTGTAAGTGTAGGAATTTTGAAATTATTTTGTGAGTTATTATGTTCTTTTATATAACTTTAGTGCCTTTTCAGGCTTTATTTCTTCTTAGTTAGTTATAGGATAAAACAGGTTAATATATGTAGGTCAAAACATATTTAAGGCTAAAAAATTGGTCCAAACGGAGTCGGGCCATAAATGGTTACAATTCATAACTAAAAACGGGTTCATGAGTCATAAATTTCATTTATTTATCCGAACCCATGAAAGTACATCGAATAATTAAACGTATACCATAAAACACAATTATTTTGATTTTTATGTAACAATCCATGAATACTTGCATTTGGGGTAAAAATATATACCGCATGGGTTACAACGGGTTATTACCAACTGTATATAACAACATCAAATTCGATACCTTTGATTAGAAGGGTCACCTAATCTTATTTCTCTCTATACCCCGCTTCAAAAAAAACCCTCAGATATAGGGTAAAAAAATATGTGGGTGACAAGCTAAGAAGTCGTTATTCCTAGTCAAATTACCACTAAATCAGGCTAACTAGCAAGGGTAAGTGGGTATCGTATCCACGAGGAAGAGGGGAAGTCCTAATATGTAATTCTAGTGCGGAAAAATAAGAAATAAAAGAAATAGGAACAATAAATGGGGGATTTTTGGTTTGAAAGTTGGATTAAAACGAAATAAACGAGATAACAAGATAATTAAAGTGACTCTCGGTGATAATCTCTTCTAACACCCTAATATTGTATGTTTTACCTCTCTCTAATATTACCAATTCATTAACAATCCCGGTTTTAACCAATTAATCCTCTTTTATGGGGAAGTTGAGCAACCACTACCAAATTCCCCTCCTTTTAGTCCTAATTTGTCTAGTGACCACTCAAACAAATCACAACCAAAGGTATAACTCTCATCCCGAACTTCATTTTGAGCTCATAATATATCATCGGAAAGCTAAGATCACGAACTTTCTTCTCCAATTGGAATTTCTACAAAATATTATCTGGATAAAAAGTTATGATCAAATGAAGTTGGAGGTGATGGTGTGTGGTTCTCTAAAATCATCCGACGCTCACCAAAAAGGGTCTTAAGCCATAGAATCCTCGTAAAACCCCACGTATAAGCTCCAAAACTACTCCGAATGATGTGGTCCACGAATCACGATAAAACCATGCTCCAATACACCCCAAGACGCCTAAAACATGCGGATTAACACACTACCACTACGCCACATCAGTGGGTCAAGCGTAATTACATAATTATGCCAAGCGTCTCCCCCATGCTTGGACCTTGTCATTGCCCACAATGACATCAACAACCAACCGAAAGATTGGGAAACTACGAGTTAGGGAGGGGGAGAACCAACAAAACATCCGCAACCTTCCCATACAACTAGTGCAATAGAAACCGTCCCAACTCATCAAGTGAAGAAATAACGGGCTCTCGGGCTAAGAGACACCCTCTCTACCTCACTCCCCTATCTTCCTCGAAAAAGAGTCCTCCCTCGTCTCACTACTCCATCTCCCTCATGACTATTGACAATAACACGTCTTCCTCCAATAATAACTAACCATCCAAAAACAACCCAACCAACAATGAACCAAACAAGGTTATTTTATTGGTTTAAGGGGTAAAATGGGGTGGGTAGAACAAGAATAATGGTGGGAACAAACGCGGTGTGGCACAAAGAGAGATGGTCTAGAAACGGTTAGTGAAACGGGTGGGGTAGTAGAGGTTAGAATCGAGATTGAGAGAGAAAAGTTAAGGGAAAAGAAATCATACCTCGTGACAGCTCCATTTCCCTCAATAATCATCAATGCAAGTGGCTCATGGTCCAAAGACCGGCAGAAGAGCCACTCTGTCACCTCACAACTCCCGTCTCCCTCAAGATATGTTGTCTCCTATCACCTCACAACTCCCGTCTCCCTCAAGATATGTTGTCTCCTATCACCTTACAAACACTATCTCCCTCGTGTGTTTGTTGGAGCGTAATGACCCCACACCAAAAGTTGTCCAAAAACCGGTAGAAAGCCATTTTGTGAATACTTGTGAGTTTCAGGCCAAATTCAATGGATTATGGACAAACAAGCATGTAGAACAAACGGGGGGGTCAATACCAAGAGAGATAGTATAAAATAGTGGACAAAATCGGGTGATGGATTGACTCGGCTAGAGATGAGATGAGAAGAAAGAGTAGGGAAGAATGTATTCATACCTTGGCTTTTCGAAATGAGTGGCAAATGTCACGATTAAAACAAGAATAAAACACAAAGAAACAAACAAGCAAGACAAACTAATATGCTTGGGTTGCCTCCCAAGTAGCGCCTTTGTTTAATGTCGTTGGCTCGACTCAAGCTAGGGAATTACCCTAGATGATCAGAAATGTGCGGAAGACTCCATTTTAGGCTTGTCCCACACAAAAAAACTAAGATCGGAACAATTCAAAGCTCTCAAAAGCTTGTCGAACGTGCTCGCACAAGTCTCATAAGCATGACAATTGTAAATGTTAGTGAACAATAATGCACAAGCAATAGAGGCAAAATCATGAAAATTAGGAGTTTTCGGACCTCTATGCTCAAAATTGTTTCCTATGTCATCATCTTTATACTTTGGATTTGACAAGTTTAGAGCAAGGAATAGAGAATAATGATGGTAATTAATTAAAGAGGGTTTAAGGTCTAAACATATGGATTTGGTCATTGTCTCTCTACTCCCATTCTTCTTTAAAAGCACAAGACTCTCCAACTCCTCTAATGTGTTGTTCAAAGAAATATTAAAAGATATATCAACATTTAATTCATGAGTCAATGTAAGATCATCAAAAATTTCCAATGGTACAATCTCAAGATTAATGGACAAAGTCGGTACAATCAAAGAAGAAGAAGACTCATTGCAATCCACAGAATTATCATCATCTTCACAAAAGACAAGCTCCTCTCTCAATTGAATGGCATCATGCTCACTCTTAAAAGAAGGAATGTGCGGGTCAAAAACTCCTTTAGACTCAAAATTGACAAAAATATTTTCCTCCGCCTCCTTAAACTCATCATTGCTCATCAAATAAGAGGGTGGTGGAGCATTCACATCCACCTCAGAACATTGAAAGGCCATGAATTTAAGGAAATCAAAACACTCATCAATTGGCATTTGTGAAAGTCTTTCATTACTCATATACAGTGCCAAATTCCAAGTTTCATGATTCATACCCTTTTTGACAATATCACATAGTTCAAAATCAGAATAAAATTGACCACGACAACCAAGGTAATCAATAAAAGTTTCTAATCTCGAAAAATACTCATGAAAGGGTTCATCATTAAATTGAGACCAATTCAAATCTTGGCTATCATGTAGAGAACTTTGCAACGGCTCCCGGATGTCTAAATCCGCAACTTGTGAACATTGATAAGCCATGAAGTGCCAAAAATCCAAAATCTCACAAGGTTCCATGTCATAAAGTCTTCCATTACTCATATAATCGGCCAAATCTCGGGTTTCAAAGTTTAAACCATTCAAAATAATCCAATTTAAGTCCAACTCGGAGAAAACATTAGAAGTTTTATCAAGTTGCTCAAGTCGAGAAAGATAGATATGAAAAGGTTCATCATTCAATTGAGGAAAACAATAATTATCCATAAATCACAAATAAATAAATAAATAAATAAAAGAAAAACAATAAATAAAATTAAAATATGTACAAAAAACACAAGAACAAAAAAATAAAATCACATGTCTAGACCATAGGTGATGGTCTATACAAACATAGACTTAACGACACAAAAACACACACAAATTACAACAACAAAAACAAATATGTACAAAACCACACAAAAATAGCAAAAAGACTAAAAACGCCTCTTCCCCGGCAACGGCGCCAAATTTGACAAGCTAAGAAGTCGTTATTCCTAGTCAAATTACCACTAAATCAAGCTAACTAGCAAGGGTAAGTGGGTATCGTATCCACGAGAAAGAGGGGAAGTCCTAATATGCAATTCTAGTGCGGAAATATAAGAAATAAAAGAAATAGGAACAATAAATGGGGCATTTTTGGTTTGAAAGTTGAATTAAAACGAAATAAACGAGATAACAAGATAATTAAATCGACTCTCGGTGATAATCTCTTCTAACACCCTAATATAGTAAGTTTTACCTCTCTCTAATATTACCAATTCATTAACAATCCCGGTTTAAACCAATTAATCCTCTTTTATGGGGAAGTTGAGCAACCGCTACCAAATTCCCCTCCTTTTAGTCCTAATTTGTCTAGTGACCACTCAAACAAATCACAACCAAAGGTATGAAGAGCAAGGACTAATAAACGATTGAGAACAACCCAAATTAGTATCTAATTAGCCGCAACCGCGACACTAATCAAATCTAATCTATGAGTTGCCTAATTAATTCCCCAATCACTAGTTAGTCATAACCATACACTAAACATGTGAAAGTTGCTTCCTTTAAGGTTAATAATCAATGACCATCAATTAAAAACCAAGCATATGAAGTACCCAATTCAATCCAATCAACCAATTAGATAAAACAAGGATAAATCATGCATTAAAGAACAAGGAATTAATTATAATGAAAATAAAAGTAAAATAGAGAGAAAAATACTTACTAATACATAGGATGAAGAATTGATTACACCAAGAGTCTAGAAGGGGATTAGCCTTCCATACTAATTATTACAATAATATTTGAGATTGAAATCATAGTGAAAAGTAAATTCTCCATAAGTTTTTCTCTCTAAAATGAAAACTAGATGCAAAATATTATGAAAAGTGATAAGGTGATAATGGTGATAATTACTAGGGAGGGGTTACATGCCCCTTTTATTAAAGATAAGTACAAAAACACTAGAAGACAAAATAGATATTTAGGCACAAATAAACCGTCAAAAGTCTCAAGGAAGCTTCCAGGAAGCTCCCTTTCTCGACTCGAGGAGAGGGGTCCTCGAGTCGAGCGAAGAAATCCTCGACTCGAGGGATACCCTCCTCGAGTCAAGAATCTTGTCCTTCCCAAAACCCGTCCTGTTAATTCTCCTCGACTCGAGGGAGAAAATCCTCAAGTCGAGATTGCCGTTCTCGAGTCGAGAGTAGAGATTCTCGAGTCGAGAGACTGTGCGCATGGCAGTTTTTGAACGGGCATAAATCTCACCTTCGAACTTCATTTTGAGCTCATAATATATCATCGGAAAGCTAAGATCACGAACTTTCTTCTCCAATTGGAATTTCTACAAAATATTATCTGGATAAAAAGTTATGATCAAATGAAGTTGGAGGTGATGGTGTGTGGTTCTCTAAAATCATCCGACGCTCACCAAAAAGGGTCTTGAGCCATAGAATCCTCGTAAAACCCACGTATAAGCTCCAAAACTACTCCGAATGACGTGGTCCACGAATCACGATAAAACCATGCTCCAATACACCCCAAGACGCCTAAAACATGCGGATTAACACACTACCACTACGCCACATCAGTGGGTCAACACTGGTTCGGGTCAGAAATGGTCACAATTCATATTAAAAACGGGTCCATATCCCATAAAATACATCTATTAATCGGCTAAATAAAAAAATAGATTGTAATATAAAACATATAGCATAATCCTATATTAGCCATATTAGCATAACTTAGATAGTGGGGTCAAAACGGGTCAAAGAGACAGGTTATCTCTTGAGTTATACCGGTTAAAAGTTGGTTTAGGTTACTGTTTACCATAAAGCACAAAATAAAATAGGGTTCATGACCTAGGAAAACGAGTATAATCAGGTTCTGTTACCTCTGCTAAGCTTTTTATAGTCATAATAGTATTTTGCTTTAATTAAGGAAAATCAATTAAAGTTATTGAAATACCATATTATAATCCATGCAATTTGCACGAGCAAACGACTATGGGTCTTACACCGGTCAGTTAGCAAATGATCATTTCGAGGTAGGTCGCAATATGGACGGAAGTATATCATTGTGCCTTATTTAATAATGAAACTACAATTTTCCTCTGCATGTCATTTATTACAATAAAAACATGCAAAATAAAGTATGAAGAACACAATCAATCTTGGGAGCTTACATTTTTATTATAATATTTTAATCATATTTCTGACTCTAAATATGTAATTTTAAATAATTTAAAAGTAAAAAGTAGATCTTGAGTTATTATGTGAACTGAAATTAGTTATTCTTCTTCTAATTCATTCATGGACTTAAGTTCGTCTTATGACTTATATTTTGTGTCACGGGGGAGGTCGGGTTTGACCCAAAGATGTGTTGGTCGTAATGGATCCAAGTCAATAAGTTAATGGATACTAAAAATGGGTTCATGCCGTTTAAAGGACGGGTTAAATCAAGTTGAGTTACGAGGTCTAAGAAACTTTTGATAAATTATAACATCCTTTGTAGTATCCTATTTATTCAAGTTCTCATCGATGAACTACGATCAATCACTACAATCATCATAAGCATAATTAACAGCCCGTGCAATTTTGCACGGGTCAATAAACTAGTATATTTTATAAAAGTCGTGTACAACCCTTTATTGATGGATACTTGGCACACTCTTAATGGATGTACATAAATAAATAAAATTAAATATTAGGATATGGAAATACTATATCTAATATTAAAAAATATGATA
The DNA here is from genome assembly GCA_963680865.1 of Spergularia marina. Taxonomy (NCBI): domain Eukaryota; kingdom Viridiplantae; phylum Streptophyta; class Magnoliopsida; order Caryophyllales; family Caryophyllaceae; genus Spergularia; species Spergularia marina. The sequence continues at coordinate 14,227,067 of OY804560.1, read as the reverse complement.
GTTATTAACAAATTTATGAAAAATACTATAGTTATGGTAATAAGTTAACTAATTATGCTAAACCAAATTTACGGTAATAAATTAAAAATATAATGCGATATAAAGGGTGACGGGATAGTGAAAAAATTAAATAGCATAATGAGTAAGGTGATAGCGAAATGAAAATGAAATAGTATAACGGGTGACGGGATATGGAATGAATGGAATAATGTAACGGGTGACGTACAAGTGGAAAGGAATTACAAATACGATGAGTTAGTAGAAAAAAATAATATAATATGACGAATGGAAAGTTGAAATAAAAAAAAAATTTAAAATATCGTTCCGAGTAATATTATAATCAAAATAAACCTACATTTCTATGAAACGTGTATAAAACATTGAAATAGGCAGCCCGGGAGCGGGCCGGACATTCAAACTAGTGTTTTCCTAAAATATACTTGTACTACTATGGTAAAAAAAAGTACTTCATGTTTCCACCTACACCTTCAAACTTAAATAATATTTGGGGAAATTGCACGACGGATTGGCTGGGACTGTTATGAGTTATGACTAACCTACAATACAATATCATGTAACATCTGATGCTCCGAAAACCGGGAAAATAAGAAATTTAAGAGAGATGATACTCATGATAGTCGTAGCCAGACACGAATATGATATTACTCGCATATGAACATCAGAAAAAAGGAAAACTGTATTATCGAATCTAGTATGTAAACGTACTAGTTGAATTTGGTAAAGTGCATAAAAGTGGTAGTTACGAGTTAAAAGTACAAACGCGGACTGTGTAATGCATGTTTTAGTGACATTCTTTGTTGGATTTACAATAATACAGATCTAAGTACTATTATTACAACCTCAACACACATTATGGTTTTCAAATTAATGTTTTTTGGGGGAACACCTAATAAGACTTTTTTGCTATGGTAGAAACACTTATTATCGGATACCAATTACAAGCTAGCCGATTTATCCTACGTGGCTTACCAAAATGCTTGCGTGACGCTGACTCATTTAAAAAGAAAATCATTTTCTCCCTCCTCTCTTTTACCCTCCCTTCCCATTTTCTCTCTCCTCCACACCTCCCCCACCTTCCCCCACCTTAGTCGTAACCACCAGACCCAACCACCACCATGTCGAGCTGCTCCACCCTCATTCAGACTCAGGGACACCACCAACCCACCACCGTGACACTCATTCTCTCCCTAGCCTCCATTTTCTCTCTTTTTTAATTTCCTTTACCCTCGTTTAAACCACTCTTGTGGATGAACAATGAGGGGAGGATGCGTTGTAATGGTGCGGCGGTGAAGGGAGAGGGTAGGGCGACTAGTTTCAACTGGTGGCGATAAGAGCAAGTGGCTGGGGAAGGAGTGAGAAAAGAGAGAGAGAATGAGAGAAGGGGGACGCGCGTGGCGAGAGAAGCGGTGGCGAGGTAAAGTAACTACCGTCGTGGTGTCGCTAAACGCCAGTGCACTAGATGGCGGTGGTTCCGACATAGTTAGTGGTGGTGGGTGTGTGGACGGCCGTGGACGGTGGTTCGTGGTGGGGGAAGGGGAGGTGAGAGAATGTTTTTGTGTTTTTAAAAAAAAAATGAGTTAGCGCCACACAAGCACTCCGATAAGTCACGTAAGATAAATCCGGTAGCTTGTAATTAGAATTCGTCAATAGATTGTTCTACCATAACAAAAAAAAAGTCTTATTACGTGGTTCCGCAAAAAATAATTTTATTATTAGGTGGTTTTCCAAAACAATGTGCAAACTTGTAGGTGGTTTCCCACAAATTTGTTTTTTTGACTACAATTTAATATATATATTTTTGAAATAGAACCACTTATACTTTCATTACGGGATTGCACAGAAAGTCCGCGACCGCTAAATCCAAAATCTCCGGAAGGCCACTATCGACCCAAACCCGAGTTACAAAATCAATAGGAGGAAAATGAGCTGCTACATGTGGTTCCTTATTCCCCGACCTATGTACGTGTCTTAAAAAGCAAGAAGGAAATATACGAGAAATCCGTATTAACTCAAGCGAATCCGACTCAAGTACAATATCTTGAGCCCCTTGCTGCCATGCCATCTGAAGACCAAACTCCGCGGCCTTCGACTCCGTCACATCAGGAGCCTATCGGTTTCTAACTTGCATACAACCGACTCAATGGATCTCACCCTCACCCCTCTGATCATAGCCCCAAACTCCAAACCCCTTGTAATACCCCAGATTTCAGAGGAGGTTTCGAAGAGATTAAGGGCTCATATGAGATGTTCAAAAGATTGACAGTGCTACTGATACCAACAAAGTCAACTTTCCTTTTAGAAATCCCATGTGATAAGAACTCCACAGTTAAGCATGCTTACTACGGAGTTATTTCAGGATGGGTGACATCCTGAGAAGTTTCCCAGGGTGCGCATGAGTGAGGTAAAAAATACGCCAAAGGTTACTACTTCCGGCTCAGGTGATGAGCCGGGGTGTTACACCCTAATCACCCAAGACAACCCCATCGACATTAACTTTCATTGAGCCCTCCTCAGGTGGCACCCACCTATCACCACCACAATCCGTATTCTCCCCCCCGGTTGCGCCTTCTTTGTCACAACTTTTGTATAGGCATTAAGATAGCTTACAGCACGCGCTGCAGTATCATTACCCACTAGCCCTTCTCCCCCATGAACCTTCTCATTCCGAGCGTTCCATATTGACAAGGCAACATCAAAACTCTGGCTAACTCAAAATCACTCAGCTCTGCACAACAAAAAGATCTCACCCGTTTTTGCACTCATCCTAATTTTCATGTTCTCCCTCACCATCTCCCAAATTCCAGCAATTGACGGGCAACTAACGAAAATGTGATGGTCGTTTTCAAAGCCCAGCTTACATCGTGGACAAGTCAGATCAGCAGCCTCAATACACCGTTGTATATTACACGGGATGGGCAGAGCACCACGGCACACGAACGTCCTGACCTTTGGTCGAATTTTCACGCATATACGGGGCCAAAAATTAGTGTCTCCACCACCGACACTGCTACCTTCACTTCCTTTAGCAACCCTTATCCGGTTACGCACAAAATGCATGGTATACCCCTAGTTAGGCCCTGTTTGATAGGACTTATTCTCATATGAATTCAGATCAGATCAGAAACATTCAGATCAGATCAGACCAGATCAGAACCATTCAGATCAGACCAGTTCAGTTCAGAAATGTTCAAATAACTATCTATGTATTTGGTCCATAATTGATACTAATTCGTTAAAATTCAATCAAATTTTCAACCAATTGAGATCAGATCATAATCATTCAGTTCAGATCAGATCAGATCAGAATCATTCAGATCAGATCAGATCAGTTCAGTTCAGAAAGATGCAGTCCTATCAAACAGGGCCTTAGTAAACCAGCATGAGCCTCCCTAGCGATTGGTAACCCAGTACTTCTTCAGCCTCAAACCTAGAAGATCGGATCGGCAAGCTTGAGAGTCGGACCCTTGCAGGTCCACCTATACGTCCAAATTTTAACTGACTTACCGTCTCCTATAAGCCATCTACAACCTTCCCTTAATATCTCCTTCGCATTGACTATGCTTGTTTAGCATAGCTTGGGTGATAACGAACCCGCGCATCAAAGAAAACCTAAGCCGGATAATAACGTGCACTAAGGAGCTTACTCATCAGCTATGTTGGTCGAGAATATATGCGCCCCATGCCTATTTCATAAGCATCGCCTCATTGAAAGCTTCAATGTGACGAAAACCGAGTCCACCTTCCGACTTCAGTTCACAGAGCTTATCCCAGGATAATAACCCAATGCATCTTTCGCTCACCTTCCTTCACACCCCACCAAAATGGAGAAATAAGAGAGTTAATTTCACTACAGTGACTCGACGGTATCTTGAATAATCCCATGTGACAAGTAGGGATTCCTTGGGCCACGACGTTTATCTGCACTTCCCTACTCGCAAAGGACACCAGTATATGTTTCCATCCTTGTAGCTTCTTCCAAACCCTCTCTTTAATCACTCCAAAAGCTACTCTCTTGCTTCTTCCCATAGCCTCTGGCAAACCCAAGTACCTAGCATGATAGTTAACAGTACGAGCTTCTAGAATACCTGCTAAAAGTAAACGACCAGCATCCCTAATATTCGAGATGAACGACTGGTGAGAAGATATAGTCGCAATATCCATCAAATAGCCCTACTATGTAACAAATCCAGCTAGGGAAGTCGGGATCGTGTCCACGAGGAACTAGAATTAATTCTAACGGTGCTATTATGCAAAGTGACGTCACAAAGAGGGGCTTTGAATTGATTTGGTAACGAAGTAACAAACATAAAACAAGTAAATAAAAGGTGATGTTTAATTAATTAGGGACAAGTCTTGGATTCGCAACTATCACTAACGAATTATTTCTTTAAGAAATCGAATTAATCCTTCACATTGATTGCTTAATCGCGAACGTAGTTCTATTAGTTCTTAAGATTACTTAATTTAGCGACCGCTCTAATATCACCCTTACCACTCTCGATCACCTAACGACCGTCTTCGGTTCAACCTAGTGGTAGCTGTTGGGGGTCAAACAAGACCTACCCTGTCTCTTCCCCCTGCCTAGTCCTAGCTGAGAGGACCAGACCAAATGGAGCTCACCTGGTCAGGAAAGTTACTTGCGAAAGAGGGTTAGGCCATATCTCCTAGAAAGCTGGTTCGGACCCTGCCAGCCCACCAGGCAGCAGCTAGTAGGGACCCTGCCAGCTCACCAGGCAGCAGCTGGTACGGACCCTGCCAGCTCACCAGGCAGCAGCTGGTACGGACCCTGCCAGCTCACCAGGCAGCAGCTGGTACTGACCCGGCCAGCTGCCCTGGTTCAAACCCCGTAGGGTCAACACTCCAGGACACCTCCCTGAGGTGGACCCCATTTCTGTATACTGATGACGTGGTCAAATGACGTCCACACACGTGCATCATTTACAACCACAAAACTAAGGCAAGTTAGTATAAATACCTCATACTCAAAGGTATGAAGGGACAAGAAGTTTCTCTCTCGACTCCTTACACAAATACTATCTAAACTGACTTAGGTATCGGAGGGGGCTTCCTCGGTCACCCCCCCGAGGCTAGTTAAAGTTTCTCTATGCAGGAGCAGGTCCGGAGGCTGGTATGTACCTCTTTCAGGGCGTCCCAAAGGCGTCTTCCCAACTTCATTACAAATCTTGATTGTCCTGTAAAAGGAGGACAGCTTGGTCCAATTTTACCGGAAAAATTTGGCGCCGTCTGTGGGGAAGACATACAGCCATACATACATTTTCAACTCCCATAGAGATTCGTAAGTTTCAAAAGATTGGTATTTGGGGAGACCGAAGAAACACATCTTTCTTCCACTTCAATCCTCATCTTTTTTCATATGTTGTCAGATCTACTCGCACATGTGCGATTGTAGACTCGGAAACATTCACAAATTGGAGCTGCCCAGCACGCATGACGGAGCACGACAACATGCAAGCTTTTCACCACCCGTGGTAGGAGCATTGTAACACCCCCAAATTTCCTTTCCTTTTTAAAAACATTTTTATAGCGAACCAAAATACAAATTAAGGAAATTCAGAGGTGTCACTCCGCACTCGAGTCAAAGACCCGAATGCATGGAGATTTCAGAAACCGAACTACCGATGTCTAGTGATCCAAAATAGTCTATTACAATCCATTAATTAAATTACAACAATCGAAGTATGAAATAGTCTAAGTATAATGAATTGTCTAATAACTTAGAGTCCAACTAATATCTAATGAGTCGTCGTTCCCGCATGCATCAATCTACTCCAAACCTGTGGTGAATTTAAAGCACAAAAACCACAGTTGAAAAATTCAGTGAAATTGAGTAAGCTAACACCTCAACTCGTAGAAAACCAAAACCCTTACCTGGATTATGAAAACATTTTAGTTTTATTTTCGAAAATGCACTTAGCGCAAAATCATATCAACCAAATGAATTCAATGCACAACAAAAGATCAAACTCAACAAAATTCACAATCACCAATCCAGGCTTAATTAAATAAAGAATCCATTCCGAACTTCCAATCTAACCCAACTTATTACTCCGCAACTTTGTCAATTCATTGTATCATATCGAACCAAAGACTTCTAGACCTTAAGTGTGCACACCCCCCATTAAGTATTTTTAACCTTAATAGAGTAGTACTAGAGCCAAGCCCACTTAAAAACCGATGCGGTGAGGCTGTAATTAGGAATCGATGCGATTCCGTCACAATAATTAAGAGCATCTCCGAGGCTCCGACACATTAGGGGCAACTCCGAGGCCCCGACACAAAATCATTCCACCATACTCCGTCAAATCTCCATATCACCATCATAATCCACATTCATAACTTGAATCATTCATAATTCAATCACAACCAATATCACGTATAAATCCACATTACCTTTATTTCCATTGCAGTAAGCCAGTAACCATACATGTACAACATAATGATCATAAAGAAAATTGAATCGTTCTCCACCTATCATGATACTAATTCTCATCCATCACACCATTCACATATAGCACATTAGTTTGAAAGGTTTCTACAAGTTTAAGGAAGGTTGAGCATGCTAGCTTACCTTTTCAATGCACACAAATACACGATAGCACAACGGTCACTAGTTTTCTTCGTCTACGAATTCATGCTCTACAATAATACAACCAATAATCCCAAATCAATATTAATCTCACCCAATCATTCATCTAATACTTTTGTTAGCTCTACTCTATAAGCAATGCCCATCACAATGAAATTTCTAAACCAACAATTATCAATTTAGCCAACAATTATAATTCTAATTCAATAATTAAATACCAATACTTAATAACTCTTAATTTATCTTAAAAAAATTCCCAAAGACTTAAAATCACTTTTAAAACAGAATCCAATTCATAAAAATCAATCCTTAATTATTCTGATTTAGTTAGAAGTTACTTTAACCACTTAACCTATGCTTTAATAATTTAAAACAATGTTTTATTACATAAAATTCCATAAATCCGAAAATAATAAAATAAATTTCGAAAATCAGAATAATAAATTTATAACAACCAGATTTCGAAAACCCTAATTAATATTATAGTTTTAGCTAATTAAAATAATTTACAACACTAATCCCATAATTAAAACTAGAAACAAATTCTACAAAACATGAACAAATTCAAATCAAATTCCCCAACTAAAATTATAATCTCTAATTTAACAGATTTTAATCCCACCATAACATATAGTAGTCGAAAATCAACAAAACGTATTAATAAGATTAGCTTAATTACCCCTTAAACACAATTTAACCCCAAAAGTCAATACAATCTAAAACTAATCAAAAGATCAAAACTTTAATCAACAAACTAACCTCAATAAATTTACCCATCACCAATAATGTCTAATAACATCAATTCAATCACTAAGATTGATCTAATAATTGCTCTTATCAAAAGAACGAAAACAGGGGAAGAGAATAGATGAAGTCGTTTACCCACGTCGGAGAAGGAGAGAGGCGGCGGTGGTACGGTGGTGGTGAGGCAGAAAAAGGCGACTTGGCCGTGGCTGGGCAAGCGTCGTGGGCAGAAGTGAGGGCAGCGTTCGTGCGTGAAGAAGGACGAAGAAGAAGAGGAAGCAGGGGGAAGGCAGAAGGAAAAAGAAAAATAAAGGGGAAGGGGGGGGGTGTGTCGTGTTTTAGGAGAGAATTTTTTTTTTTCTTTTCTTTTCTCTTTCTTTTTTTTTTTTTGTTTGTTTGGGTTGGGATGTGGTTTAAGGTTGTGCCAACTTGTATTGGGTTGGTTTGTTCTAATAACTAGGATTGACCCGATTCAGAAAATAGAAAACCCAAATAGAAAATCCGACTTCGCAAATCATTTCCGAACCTATTTTTGAAAACCACTCCCCGACTAACGTTCAAAATTAAATTCTACTAGAATAATATAATTAATAATAATATAATATTAATATAAAATGTTTCAAAATTTCGGATTATTACAAGCATGATGCAAGGAGGATGAAGCTAGAGCCGGCATCCTTTGCTGACACACCTTCGCCCATGGCAAGGGTACGGTACAGTAAGGGGCATGCCCCGCGCTCATCAACTCATCAATACCTCACAAGTTTGAGAAGATCCACAAAGCAAGCTGTCGAGATGTTATCGAGAACACGAATATCCATCTCTTGCAAAGCTAAGTGTTCCTACTTATTTGCTTAAACTCAATCAGTCCACTGTTTTCTGAAAAAGTCTTACTCAAACTTTGAACAGTCATAACTTTTGATTGGAATGTCCAATTGAGGCATGCTTTTTTTTCAAATTGCTTATCTCGACGAGATCTACGCGATGGCGAAATTTGCGAAATTTTTGAGCTGCCATAACGTCTCTAAAGCAGAGATCGGGGAGCTTCAAGGTTAAACGCCCTTAAAAACGGATTTTAACTTACTTGCTCTTGGAGCTTAAGTGTCCTATTACTAGATAAATCAATCTAAATATGGGATAAAAATATTGCACAACACCTCCTTTATATCGTGTTTGCATGTCACAATAGAATGATCATGTACTTACATCGATTCACATTGTGTTTCCTACAAGGTACAAGCCCAGACTAAGGGGCAGTTTGACAGTGACAAGATTCACTTTTCAACCCCGATAAGTCATGAGAAAACAACCTTCAAGGAACTGGCAGACCTGCCCCCGCGAGCTAGCAGACCTGCCCCCGCGAGCTAGCAGACCTGCCCTCGCGAGCTGGCGGACCTGTTGTTTAGGAGCTGACCTATCTCTAAGGAGCTGACAAACGTGCCCCCGAAGAGCTAGCACACCTGCTCCCAAAGATCTGGCAGACCTGCTCCCGTGAGCGGGCAGACTCACCTCCAAGGAGCTGACAGACCTACCTCAAAGGAGCTGGCAGACCTACCTCAAAGAGCTGGCAGACCTACCTCAAAGGGGCTGGCAGACCTATTTTCAAGGAGCTGGCAGATGAGCCTCGAAAGAGCAGATGAATCTGCCAAGCCCAAGGAGCTTATTGTTGGGGACAATTCCAGCTCATTCTGGACTTTCCCCTAAGTAAGGCCCGCGCCAGCAAGGGCTGTTCATGTCCAGCCCAGTCGCCTGATAGAGAAGCTGACGGATCTGCCTCCAAGAAGCTGTCCCGGAGCAAAGATAGTGAAGCCGACTTAGCCTCCATTAAAGAAGGCGCAGAGCTCGTAAAACAACCAACGAAGAAAATCGGAGCCTCCTGAAACCTCCTTCAATTATCCGGAGAGGTCACGAGAGCTGTCGAAAAGATTTCCCAAGTCTCCCAACAACGGAATGAAGAACCATAAATGATCAAGACAACATCCTTCGACAAACATCCGGAACCGCGCTAAGCTTCCGCATAAGTCAGGACAGGTCCTACATGGAATGCATCCTGAATCTTATATTCCTTTATCGTCGTACACGATAACAAACGAGTAAGGGGCAGGAGATACCGGGAAGATCACGGCAATTTATGAAGAGTTAGCTCCCGAGAGCTGGAGCTAAAATGCAAGGAGCTGAAGCGGAAGTGCTATTATAGAACAAAACCAATATATTTGTTCCTAAAGAAGCATAACCACAAATTAGCCACAAAAAACCTTACTACCGTCCTACCTATCATACTTCCCACTCTGAGTGATGCTTGAAATAAAAAAAGGCATTACGACGAGAATGGAAGAAATTACCGGGTAGCACACCAGAGTTAGCCCACCAAAATGAGTTCACCGCAATATGATCCAAAAAGTGAATACCTCAAGTGAATGGTGTCTGGCAGCTAGAAGGCCAGGTCGACCCCTACCAGCAAGAAAGTCAGACCAGCCTGCCTCCTATGAGAAGATCAGGTCAGCCCGAGCTGGCATCTCCACCAGCACGAAGACAAGGCAGCCGAGCTGCTGTCTCTACCAGCATGAAGACCAAGCCAGCCTTTGGTGTCAGAACATCCCTTGGCAAGCCACCACGTGGTAAATACAAACCACCCGGCAAGCCAGCAAACTCATGGCAAGCTGCCGAGTGGTAAATACAACCCACCCGGCAAGCCATCAAACCCTTGGCAAGCCGCCACGTGGTAAATACAAACCACCCGGCAAGCAGCAAACTCATGGCAAACTGCCACGTAGCAGGAATAAGCTACCTGACAAGCCAACTCAATCACAAGACCAAAGTTGTCAAGTGATAAAACCGGCACACCCGTATGCAACAATACGGGCACACGACTGGTAATAACAATCTTCACATAGCTCGCTAAGAAACACGCAGCTATCACAAGAAAGAGAGTACCCTACCTAACCCGGCTGCGCAGCACACACAACTATACCCTAAAACACGGGCACACATCTGTACCCCTGCCAGACCTTAGCGGGACCCAAAAGAGAACAAAAAACTCAGAAAAACATGCCTAGTCTGGCTTGAAGGTCCTTTGTAATTTAAGGAAACCCAACAACATGCGACTAACGGTAGAAGGGGCAGAGGACTAACTCTCCCCCTAAAGGAACTAAGTGTATAGGTTAGGTATGGGAAGACCAATGAGCCAACACACACTTAGCCCGGGCTGTTATCCGAAGATGCTCCACACATGGGTCGTTTTACACACCATAGGGAGCCCACGCAGATGGTAGACGTAAGGGGGAAAGGAATACAGTTAGACAGGTTCCTGCTGATAACAAAGCCCCGAAAAGGCCAAGGGTCAGCTGACATCGCTTGTGATCAAGAAGACCTAGTAGCAGGCAAACCCAGCTAGTGCTACCCGTGTCGATCAGGCTGGTAGGAGATCATTAGCTAGGCCAGACACAGTTTCTTGCTGCCTGGCCACACAATCCTGGACCACTTAGGGTAGCTGAAAAGCGAACTCCTAAAGCTACCAGTAGCCAAGATGGAAAGCGGAAGAACAGAAAAGCTAAGAGACTAACCAAGCAACATGGACAGCTCAAAGTGTCCTTTTTGTTGCGGAAAGGAGAGCCTGTCCAGCTAAACTAGTAACCCACAGCCGTGGAGCAGCTCTAAGTGATAGCTATGGAGCACATGGAGATGGTCGACAGCTAAAGAGAGGACCTCCTCCGAAACCCAAGACAAGAACCAGCTATCCAAATCAAACGCTAAATGGAAACGCAGTCTTCATCAAAGAAAGACGATCTATTAGAGAGGCTAAGACCAGCTTTAGCTGGCACCTTCTACAAACAAGGTACGGTAAGCAAGAGTTGAAAACCTACACCAGAACATGGTACGGCCAACTCAAGCTAAACACCAACACCTGTCAGAAGACTAAGACCAGCTCCTAGCTGGCACCTTCTTCAAATAAGGTACGGTAAGCAAGAGCTGTAGACCTACACCAAAACATGGTACGGTCAGCTCAAGCTATACACCAGCACCAGTCAGAAGGCTTAGACCAGCTCCTAGCTGAAACCTTCTACAAATAAGGTTTGGTAAGCAAGAGCTGTAAACCTACACCAGAACATGGTATGGCCAGCTCAAGCTATACACCAGCACCAGTCAGAAGGCTAAGACCAGCTCCTAGCTGGCACCGTCTACGAACCAGGTATGGTAAGCAAGAGCTGTAGACCTACACCATAACATGGTATGGCCAGCTCAAGCTATATACCAGCACCTGCTAGAAGGCTAAGACATGCTCCTAGCTGGCAGCTTCTACAAATAAGGCTTGGTAAGCAAGAGATGTTCCCCTACACCATAACATGGTACGGCCAGCTCAAGCTATATACCAGCACCTTCTAGAAGGCTAATACCAGCTCCCACCTGGCACCTTCTACAAATAAGGTTTGGTAAGCAAGAGCTGTTCCCCTACACCATAACATGGTACGGCCAGCTCAGGCTATACACCATCACCTGTCAAAAGGCTATGACCAGGTCCCAGATGTCACCTTCTACAAACAAGGTATGGTAAGCAACAGCTGTAGACCTACACCATAACATGGTATGACCAGCTCAAGTTATATACCAGCACCTGCTAGAAGGCTAAGACCAGCTCCTAGCTGGCACCTTCTACAAATAATGTTTGGTAAGCAAGAGCTGTAGACCTACACCATAAAATGGTACGGCCAGCTCAAGCTATACACCAGCACCCGTCAGAAGGCTAAGACCAGCTCCTAGCTGGCACCTTCTACGAACCAGGTACGGTAAGCAAGAGCTGTAGACCTACACCAGAACATGGTACGGTCAGCTCAAGCTATACACCAGCACCAGTCAGAAGGCTAAGACCAGCTCCTAGCTGGCACCTTTACAAATAAGGTTTGGTAAGAAAGAACTGTAGACCTACACCATAACATGGTGCGGCCAGCTCAAGCTATACACCATCACCTGTTAGAAGGCTAATACCAGCTCCTAGCTGGCACCTTATACAAATAAGGTTTGGTATGCAAAAGCTGTAGACCTACGCCATAACATGGTACGGCCAGCTCAAGCTATACACCAGCACCTGTCAGAAGGCTAAGACCAGCTCCTAGCTGGCACCTTCTACGAACCAGGTATGGTAAGCAAGAGCTGTAGACCTACAACATAACATGGTATGGCCAGCTCAAGCTATATACCAGCACCTGCTAGAAGGCTAAGACATGCTCCTAGCTGGCAGCTTCTACAAATAAGGTTTGGTAAGCAAGAGATGTTCCCCTACACCATAACATGGTACGGTCAGCTCAAGCTATATACCAGCACCTTCTAGAAAGCTAAGACCAACTCCCACCTGGCACCTTCTACAAATAAGGTTTGGTAAGCAAGAGTTGTTCCCCTACACCATAACATGGTACGGCCAGCTCAGGCTATACACCATCACCTGTCAAAAGGCTAAGACCAGGTCCCAGATGTCACCTTCTACAAACAAGGTATGGTAAGCAACAGCTGTAGACCTACACCATAACATGGTATGACCAGCTCAAGTTATATACCAGCACCTGCTAGAAGGCTAAGACCAGCTCCTAGCTGGCACCTTCTACAAATAATGTTTGGTAAGCAAGAGCTGTAGACCTACACCATAACATGGTACGGCCAGCTCAAGCTATACACCAGCACCCGTCAGAAGGCTAAGACCAGCTCCTAGCTGGCACCTTCTACAAACAAGGTATGGTAAGAAAGAGTTGTAGACCTACACCATAACATGGTGCGTTCAGCTCAAGCTATACACCTGCACACCTGACAAAAGGATAAGACCAGCTCTAGCTGGCACCTTCTATAAAAAGGCAGCCAGCGCCTTACAACCTTGCCATCAGAATAAGAAGACTGGACCAGCTCAATCTAGCACCATCTTCGGTGATCAGAAGCTCGACCAGCAAGTTGGCGTCACCTTACATGGTAGATCCTTAATGTGAAGTCTACACGAAAGGTTCAGAAGAATAGATGCGGAAGGATAAGGAGCAAGTACTCTCAAACGGCTCATGTGACTTTTACCCGAGCTAGTAGGAGTTTCCTTTGATTCCAACGCGGTCTACCACAAGAGCTCGTTGGCAAAAGTGGCCTCAATGCGACAAGCTCGGGGGTCGGGGCTTATATATCCCTTGAAAGTAGCACGACTTCTAAGAGGATGATCCTGAGTCTCCAGACAGCTTCCAAAGAACACGTACAATCCGAGCAAAATGATTCTTACTAAGGAACACCTATCGACGAGGTCAGAATGAATGGGCAGCCGGATAAGTCTAAATAGCTCCCTTCGACGGAAATTTGAATCCATGTATAGAGCTTCCGGATAAGTCTGGGCAGCACCCTTGGACCACATTTGGATCCTCATCTACCATCCTGGTGAATCAAGGCAGCTCCCTTCGACTAGAGTACAAAGCCACATGTAGCTCCCCGGGAAGTCAATACAACATACTTTGACAATACCAAGATTCACACCGAGCATCCAGGTAAGTCAAGATAGCTTCACCGAATAGAATCCGAAATCGCAAGGAGCTTTCGGAAAAGTCCGGACAGCTACATACAAGGTAAAAGCGTACATATACCTCCGTAAATATTGAACGGAGTTGTATACAAGTACCCAACTCCGCTAAGGCTATTGTTGGGGGTCAAACAGGACCTACCCTGTCTCTTCCCCCTTCCTAGTCCTAGCTGAGAAGACCAGACCAAATGGAGCTCACCTGGTCAGGAAAGTTACCTGCGAAAGAGGGTGAGGCCATATCTCCTAGAAAGGTGGTATGGACCCTGCCAGCCCACCAGGCGGCAGCTAGTAGGGACTCTGCCAGCTCACCAGGCAGCAGCTGGTACGGACCCTGCCAGCTCACCAGGCAGCAGCTGTTACGGACCCTGCCAGCTCACCAGGCAGCAGCTGGTACGGACCCGGCCAGCTGCCCAGGCTCAGACCTCGTAGGGTCAACACTCCAGGACACGTCCCTGAGGTGGACCCCATTCCTGTATACTGATGACGTGGTCAAATGACGTCCACACACGTGCATCATTTACAACCACAAAACTAAGGCAAGTTAGTATAAATACCTCATACTCAAAGTCATGAAGGGACAAGAAGTTTCTCTCTCGACTCCTTACACAAATACTATCTAAACTGACTTAGGCATCGGAGGGGGCTTCCTCGGTCACCCCCCGAGCCTAGTTAACGTTTCTCTATGCAGGAGCAGGTCCGGAGGCTGGTCTGTACCTCCTCCAGGGTGTCCCAAAGGCGTCTTCCCAACTTTATTACAAATTTTGATTATCCAGTAAAAGGAGGACAGCTTGGTCCAATTTTACCCGGAACAGTAGCAATAACAACGAAGTAAAATTGATTAAGAATAACAAGTGTAGTAAATAATTAACCGCAACCGCGCATTAACTAATCATAACCTTTAATTATCTTGTTAATTCCTCCTAAGTCTTAAAACCGCGACCGCGCATTAATAAACGAAGGTTGCTTCACAAATCTAGATAATGGAATACCACCAAATTATCTAAATAAGCTAATAATCAAACCAAGCTAATCTAGTAGCGACCTAGATAAAACGAGATACGATTATAAATAAACGCAAGGAATAACAACCAATCAAGTGCGTAAAAGAAAAAGACGATAACTTACATTAATAACCGAAAGATTAGAGTTTCACCAAGATTTGGGAGAGCTTGCTCTCCATTTACAAAGATGAACAAATGTTTGAGGGGAAGGTAAGGAGAGGAGTGGTAGAAAATGAAGCAAAATAGGATAATGTTATGTTTTTTCTCTCCTCCCTCTATTTATACAAAAAAAAAATTAAATAAAAAAGATAAAAGAAAATGCCTTACTAATAATATCTGGGAAAGAAAGTCTCGACTCGAGGAAAACGTCTCGAGTCGAGAATACTAAAAACTATAAATGTCCGAGAGAAGGTATTCTCGACTCGAGCCGAGTAACCTCGAGCCGATATCCATATCCTCGACTCGAGAATCTTTAATCTCGAGTCTAGATTTAACCCGTCATAGCCACCAACTCAACATTTTATGCCCGACTCGAGAAGAAAGACCCTCGAGTCAAGGCAGATGTCTCGAGTCGATACTTCACTGTCTCGCGAGTCGTGAAACTGCTCCGCAGGCCGATATTCAAACGCACATGACTCTCATCTTGAGAGTCAGTTTTGAGCTCATAATATATCGTTGGAAATCTACAAAGAAAGTTATGGCGATCAGAAGTTGTCATTGTGTTCTTGGCTATCAAAACTTCAACTCGAGTCATCTTGTAGGTAGAATTGGTCTTTGGTAGTATCTTCCTTCAATTGGTATATCATACCCCGGGGGTACGTACCCCCTGACCCAATTATTATGTATCGCGCGTTTCATTGTGCAAAGCCCAAGTTCATATATACATATAACTAAACCCTTCCCAAAACAATCATCGATATTGACACATTTTGCCAATAACACATGAGGTCTAACAATTATCGTTCATGAGTCATGACCCACGCAGCCAGGCTCCGGCCTCCACCGTACCCAGCAGTTTCCATACCCCGCCACCACAGCCATCTCCACGCACTCCACCAATATAACGACCATGCGCCGCCGACCAACGAATCAACGGGAGGAGAGAGAATAGGATGGTAGCACGTGGAAATCCCGTAGGAATTACCAACCAAAGAAAGAGAGGAAAGAGGGGAGGCGGTGGGGCGCGAATAGGTAGATAAGGTCGCCAGAGGAGGATATCTCTAGTGGTTAGGGCCGGTGTGGGGGTGGTGGTTGCGCGGGTGGCAGTGCCAGTTGGGGGTTTAGATGTTTGCTGGTGGTTGGTCGGGTGGAGATGGAGGAGGAGGAGGAAAGATAATGTATTTTGTTTTTATCCTTTTATTTTTGTTGAAAAATAATGACATAAAATAAATAATGACAAAAAGTGGTATATAAGGAATCAAAATTGTTAAATAATGAGTGAAAATTGAAAAATAATGATTGGAAATATATAATGACTATGAAGTGGTATATAATGAGTGAAAATTAGAAATAATAATTAAAAATAAATAATGACTATACAGTAGTACATAATGAGTGAAAATTGAGAAATAATTGGTGAAATTTGAGAAATAATAATTAAAAATAAATAGTGACTATAAAATGGTACATAATGAGTGAAATTTGAGAAATAATGAGTAAAAATTGGGAAATAATGAGTGAAAATAAAAAAAATAATGAGTGAAAAATGGGTAATGAGTGAAAATAAATAATAATCATAAAGTGGTATATAATGAGTGAAAATTGAGAAATAATGAATGAAAATTGGAAAATAATGATCAAAATAAATAATGACTATAAAGTGGTATATAATGAGGGGAAATTGAGAAATAATGAGTGAAAATAAATAATGACTATAAAGTGGTACATAATGAGTGAAATTTAAGAAATAATGATTAAAAATTAGGAAATAATGAGTGAAAATTGGAAAATAGTGAGTGAAAATAAATAATAACTATAAAGTGGTATATAGTGAGTGAAAATTGAGAAATAATGAGTGCGGATTGGGAAATAATGATCGAAATAAATAATGACTATAAAGTGGTATATAATGAGCGAAAATTGAGAAATAATGAGTGGAAATTAAGAAGTAATGAGTGGGATTTGAGAGATAATGATTAAAATAAGAATTTGCCATGTAACCCCTCCCTAGGAATCATCACCTTATCACTTTTCATAATATTTTGCATCTAGTTTTCATTTTAGAGAGAGAAACTTAAGGATAATTTATCTTTTCACTATGATTTCAATCTCAAATATTATTGTAATAATTAGTATGGAAGGCTAATCACCTTCTAGACTCTTGGTGTAATCAAATTCTCTCATCCTATGTAATAATTGGTGTAATTAATTCCTTGTTCTTCAATTGCTTGATTTATCCTTGTTTTATCTAATTGGTTAATTGGATTGAATTGGGTACTTCATATGCTTGGTTTTTAATTGATGGTTATTGATTATTGATGCTAAAGGAAGCAACTTTCGCATGTTTAGTGTATGGTTATGACTAACTTGTGATTGGTGAATTAATTAGGCAACTAATAGATTAGGTTTGATTAGTGTCGCGGTTGCGGCTAATTAGATACTAATTTGGGTTGTTGTTAATCTTTTATTAATCCATGCTCTTCATGCCTTTGGTTTTGAATTGTTTGAGTGGTCACTAGGCAATTTAGGACTTAGAGGAGGGGAATTTGGTAACGGTTGCTCAAATTCCCCACAAAAGAGGACTAATTGGTGAAAATCGAGATTATCTACGAATGGCATAATTAGAGAGAGGTAAAAATTACTGTATTAGGGTGTTAGAAGAGATTATCACCGAGAGTCACTTTAGTTAATTTGATAAATCGTTTATTTCTCGTTTAATCATCTTACAAATCAAAAACCCCCCATTTATTGTTCTTATTTCTTTTATTTCTTTTCTTTTTCCACACTAGAATTGCATATTAGACTTCTTCCTCTTCGTCGTGTTCGATAACCCACTTACTCTATCTACCTTAGTTAGTTTTGTGGTAATTTGACTAGATTTAACGACAATCTCGCTGTCACAATGGCAATACAAACGTGCCATTTAATCTCTCTTAAACCTTACATTGTTTAAAACAATATCACCTATTGGTCCAAAATGTGCAAGAAGGCCACAAATCCTTCTCGATCAAATTTGGGAGTTTTAGCGCCCTTTTTGGCGCACGACTTCCACCACGATAATTTTGAGACTTTGTAAACGTCGTGACATGCACGCATTCAAAAACGAGAAGGTTGACAAACAACTCCTAAAGCATATCACATTTACTAACTGTGAAGTCACTTATCATGTCACTCATGATATTTAGTATGGACTTATACTAAAGTCAGTCCATTTACATACAAGACACATAGACTTGTTCGTGATCTATAACTTATCACAAAACCCTTAATTGTGAAATCAGGTCTCAAAAACAAAAACTAGATCATCTTTATCGACATAATATACAAAATAAAGGACGAAAGATAACTATTGTTTTGGCACCAATTATGATATGAAGCTAGAATCTTATGAGACCGCTCACAAGGGAGGATACTTAGCTTTGATCATAGTAGTTCACAAGGTTTCTCAAACATCGTCTCATTAAGACGACACTAAACCTTCTTTTTGCCAGATCTCAGATGCGATACATAATTGAATCATAACATCTCACAAGGTGAACAAATCACCAAAAAGTTGTCATATAAAATACAGACAATAGGCACGATTTTCTTAATTAAACCATCAAAATTTCTTCATTTAGGTCATATGTTCGAAAATTTCGCTAAGCTCATAATCATCACAAATGACATAAATTAGAAAACTCTGAAATTTTATTACTTAATCCACAATGAAACAAAATCATTTGTTACCTTCAAAATTCGCTAAACATATTAGCATGAACAAAAATAAAACTTAAATGTATAATTTTGATGTAAAACGAATTTACATAAATTGGATAATAAAAATAGAAAACAATCATAACACATATGATAATTCCAAGAACGTTATACGTAACTAATTGTATATGACCAGGGATCACCAAGATCTTTAAGAAATTTATGTGAAAACAAATTCACACAAATAAAAGGTTATCGAGATATCTAAGTTTTATGTAAAACAAATTTACATTATATATCACTAATCACTAAGATATATAAATCTTATGTAGAACACATTACATGATCAAGCACATATATATCACTAAGATATCTTGCAATTCGCAAAACACAATTTACAACAAGAATGATTAAAGAATTCGAACGAAACAAAATCGTGAATTTTGTTAATCATAGACATGTAAAGTCTATAGTTTTGCGTAGCATAATACAAGAAATTAGCGCTCCAACAAATGTAGTATTCTCTTTACCCATAATCTACGAAACGAATTAGTTTAATCGAGTATCACCAAGATACTTATCACATACGTGTAAAACAAATTTACATTACTCGTATAAATATTGCCAAAATATTTATCGTGTATGTGAAAATGACTTTACATGATCGGAGAAAAACATATGAAACAAATTGATTAATTTAATCCAAAAATTATAATCACTAAGATGTTAATGTACACATAAAACGAATTTACATGCTTTAAACGATTATATGAAACCAATTCATATGTTTTAATTCAAACTAATTGATATACAATACTAATTTGTACTTAGCTAAACAGATTAGCGCAATTAACAATAACACTTAGATAGTAGTTAATATTACATATAAAACTACTTTATATGATCTACAATTTATATAACACCAAACACATTCATATAATTAAATTGTGTAAGTGTACAAAACTAATTTGTCTAAATGCGCATATAAACTTATCTTATTCGACTTATGCTACTAAAACATTATCGAACACAAACAAGCTGCACCATGAACAAGGTCAAAACATATTCAACCAAGCTATTGGAATTTGGAAGTAAAGTGAAAACTTTGTTACAAAACCCAAGTGTAACACTAGTAGTCAAACCAGAAGGCCCAGACCAGATACATGAAACTAATTCATCGTCCTTATCCACCCCAAAATAAATAAATGATTGTCTTCTACTTTTCTCCCTTTCTTCGCACTGAAGAACACCATTTCCCAGTAAAAAAAACAATCAAATAAATACATAACCAAAAACATAATCGGATTGATTGCCAACTTTGATTGGCTCACTGATGGACTTCGACTGCGATCATCGAAGCACGCAGGCTTAGACGGAACGTGTGACAAACGCGCGCTAGATCGGGGGCCCATTTTAAGTTCGCGTGCCATCGAACAAATCGGATTATAGTGAGAGTCTTGAACTGGCGGCCGGCCACTTAGGCACGATCGTGCTCGAGTCATGCATTCAACTGGACGTTCGCTAGAGCGCGCTAGAAGTTTATTCTTTCAATCTAATCTAAAAATAAAACATTAACAAGATTGTGTGCTCATTACAACTTACTAATCACACTAATCTAGTAATCAATAGATTACCTTCTACTATTCTAGCTAGATCACAGAATCAACCCGACCCCATCCTAAAATCACTAAAGTCCTTAGGATGCTCATGTTTGCAGCTACTCTAACGAGGCAGTGACCAAATTAAAATAGTTCCCTAAAAATCCCAAATTACGCACGCCCCTAACGCCCTACCGGAGTCACGATACCTGAACTTCCTTTCTCATCTTCAGGACAAGCACATTTAACAACTTCTGTCCAAGGCAAAACCACAAGCATAATCAATAACCACCACCAGCAAGTATTACTACTTGTACAGACCTGCAAAATTAATTTCTAAGTTTTTTTGCCAGATTTTCATTATTTATCTCTGACTTCACAAGCTAAACCTATGTCAATCTGAATCTAAATTTTTTTATTCTAATCAATCACTAGCACCATTACCAAATGACTCTCGCATCACAACCACCCATCTCGAGCAATAACAAAATCATAAGCGCCACTCTAACTATCTAAAATATACTTTCACAATGTTAAAGCCGATATGAGATATGTAAGTTGGTGCTCCGATGCTTTCAGAATTTCTCTCAATACAACACTTAAATATCTCAAATACCAACAATAACATGGCTATAGAGCAAAAACCACACTACGTCAAATTTGGGCTTCCAGAACCAACATATCAGAACGGATTTTTTTAAAACCGATCTCTTAAGTATAGAGAACGGTTCCGATTAAAACCGTTCTGAAAGATAATTTTCAAGAAAAAGATAAATACCTACAAGAACGGTTCTTTTAAAAACCGTTCTAAAAGAGGTGGTTAATTCTAGAACTACGCGTTTCAGAACGGTTCTTAGAAAAACCATTCTAAAAGGGTCTCCTAAGAAAACGGTTTCTTGTTCAACCGTTCTAATAATATAAATGGAAAAAAAGAATAAACTTAAAAGTTTATATACAAGGCAAACTCTTCTACCACCTCGTCATTTCCGCCTTACCCCTCTCTCACCTCACCATCTCTCATTTCTTTCTCTAAAATTACGTCCTTTAGTCAGATTTCCTTCTCATTTTCTCATCCTTATCATAAATGTCCTTTGATATCCCTCATTTCCTCATTTTATTCTAAATTTTCTTTTAAAATTTTTGTTCATTTGATTTTCACCAAACAACAAATCACAACAAAAGGTGAAAGAAAATACCAGATCTACATCATGGACATTGACAAGATGGTGGCGATGGTGGCTACGGTGGTGACATGACGGGGTGGGCTAGACGTTTGATGAAGGTTTGATAAACTTTCAGATTTACTTATTATTTTAATAAATTTGTATATCCGAGGAATTTGGTCCTTTAATATACACCATCTTTTGATCTTCATTTTATTGTTGAACTAATTTTTTTTTCTTATGTTGATTTGATTAGATGATAGACGGAGAAAACAATGGCAATGGCGATGAAACCATGACCGAGACGAGGTTCGTCGTGAAGACGAAGACGTCGGCAACGGGGGGGACTACATCGATGATCATGATGGCGAGGCCACATAGAGTAGGACGATGATTGATCGAAGAAAAACACAAATCAAGGTTCAGTGTAGTTTTAGATCTACTTTTATCATCTTTTTTTAATAAATATTTTAAATTTTGAAATGTACAGATTTTGATTTTGATAGAACATCCACTCTATTTTGTTATGGATAATTTAATTTGTTATTCTTGGTGATGGTGGACTTTTTATTTTCGTAACACATTATGAACAAAAAGTTTTTGTACCCAGATTTACTCGTCTTGCTAGATTGTGTAATATTGTGAAGATTTTGCATTTGTTTAAGGGATTTAATCCCATAATGTGTTGTTGAACGTTGATGTTCTATTGAACCACCATAGAGAACTGCAAAACATAAAAAAATCTCAAAAAGGTTTTTTTTTTTTTTTTTTTTTTTTTTTTTTATTTTTAATTCTGGGTACATAAGAGAACGGTTTTGGAATTCTTCGCAGAATTGGTAATCGATTGGCCCAGAAAGTCTTCATAGGATCATAGGCCTTATGTGTCTCACATACGAGAACTGTTCTTTACAAAACCGTTCTCTTATGACTGGAATCGTTTTGAAAGGGTATAAGAACGGTTTCAGTCACTTTTAACCGTTCTCTTAGCCTTTAAGTACAATCGTCCAGCACCGTTCTGCTTAGCTTTAGAGCAACCGTTCTCTTAGCCTATTTTTGACGTAGTGTCAATTACCTGATCGACTATTGAATTTTCGGGAATCATCTGCTTATCAACCTTGCCATAACCCCTTATGTAGATTATTCCTTGACAATCATCAAGTTTGAGTACCTGAATTAAAGAAAACCATTGAACTTTCCAATAACGATAAGTATAAACAATAGAAAGCAAGCTTTAGATAGGAAAGTCATAGAGTAAACTATGAAAGAAAAAAAATCTACCCATAAGTTACAAAAGGGTCCCAACTCTGTGCAGCTTATTCAATGTGGCTTTGTTAACCTTGAGGAAAACTCCATTGAAGATCTGCATTGACAGATGTCATAACAAATAAACCAAACAGCCCAAGATATTCAACATTAACAAAAAAAAGCCACAATGACATTATCTCGCCGCAAATGACATCGGGAAGTTAGTATACATGTGTGGATGTCTCAAACAAGTTAGTTGCAACATCTTCTTTGCTTTTGATGAATCATTGATTCAGCACAAAACGCCAAACGTTATCAACAACCACTCCCATGAATATTGACAGCAAATTCAAATAAATAAGAACTAGTGAGCTACACACTATCTGCCACGAATAATGAACGAGAGACAACTTCTCGCACCATATAAAAACCTTCCATCAGCTTAGTTTCCCTCCTCAAGTCGATAGTAGGAGAATAAAATATATACAATATATACAAGCTGAATAAAAGGGTCCAAGTGACATAGCTTAATGGAGATCTTATAGGGTACATTGCAGAATACTTAAACAGAAATGCTACTAGACAGAAGTCGATTTTGAAATGAGTCTACTTAAACAGAAATGCTACTAGACATTATTTGAAGAGAAAGGGTCAATTTCTATAATCACTAGGAAGAAAAGAGATGGAAACACTATGGATAACTAAAGTCTAAAAGAAATAACATACCCAAATGGCGCGGCACCAACTCGATTAGTAACAACAGTACTGCAAAAAAAGGGAGATACATGTTTCAGATTAACGTCAAGCAGAATTTGAGTAAATGAAAATTCAGGAGGGATTTAAAATACATTGAAACAAATCAAGATTGCAAATTACAATACGTCCATCATAAATATTAAAGGCACACACTCAGAAGTTATGATTCAAGAACTAATAGTCGAAAGTTGGTTAATCAAGGTTCTCTGATTTTGTGAGTTAATAACCAAGTAACCATATGAACAAGTTAATTTATAATTCCATTAGCATGTTATTGATGAAAACTAGTGTATGCTTACACACCTGACATATATAAAAAGGAAGCAACTGAACAACAAAACCAAGTAGAGATGGCAATCCTCTACATGGAAATAAACTCCTATTCAACAAATGTGAAAGAAAGTATGAACCATTCCATGTATGCGGTGTCTAAACACGAGACTTTCACACTTCATTTCAGCCCAAAAACATGATAAATTCCAACAAAATAGCCGAGTCCAACATTAAAAGAGCATAAAAGGGCAGGGCTTACAACATGGTATTATATATACATAGTTCAAATTAAAATTCAAATTAAAACACCCCAATTATTCCTTAAAAAAAATTAAATCATCGTTAAATACATTTAGAAGTGGACATCAACTATAAAAATAAGTAGGACAGCCTTATGAAACATATGTCACATCGATAGTTCATGTTAGTCTCCTAGATGAATTTAAACTATGACTAATCATCTTTTTCCGACGACATTTGTCTCCTTCTCAAAAATTTCACTTGCACCATCATTCTCCATCACCACAACTAATCCAACCAAACGTACACCATAAAATGACTAACAAAAAGACATCAACCCAGCCATAGTAAAAGACATGTAACCGAGTCAGAGAAAAATAGAAAGCGTATCAAAAAAAGTTCACCAATATGAACAATACTCAAATATACATACTAATAACAGTGGATTCAAAATACCTAATTCAAAGTCGAAATTCGAAATTCGTTGTTTCTAATTTTCAACTTCATTCATAAACCATTCAAATGAAAACATGCCTAAATCATCCGAATTATATCAAGGATTAGAACATGAATCCTATTGCCACACAGATAACAGAATCCCTAATTCACAAACCCCATTCTCAATCTCGAATTAACAAACCCCAAAATAATATTCACCCCCAAATTCTCAAGTTAGGGTTGAACATTGAATATAGTTAGATTAGGACTAAGAAAACGACCATATCATCATTAAACGCAAGTTTACGAAGTAAAATTAGGAATTATACCTCAAATAGAGTTGAACTCACCTTGATTTGTAGACAACAAAGCCAAGGATGGATGAGATGGGAGCGCAGATGAAGAACACACAACCCATGGCGGTTCAACGCAGGAGAACTGATGACCGATGAGAGAGAAGCATGGGTGAAGACTAAAGATGGCGACGGTGATGAGTTCTACGGTGAGAGAATGGAGAGAAAAGAGGAATGCTAATGTTTTAATGTATGGCCGACCTTTTCTGATAGTAAAGCATATTTTGTTTTTTTTTTAATTTATTCTACCTTCTTTTTGGCAACAAAAATATTGTGGCTGAAAACAACATATTTAATCGCAACAAAGGTAGGTTGTGGCCAAAGAATCGAATATTTTTGGCAACAATACAAGTTTGTGGCTAAAATCCAATTTCTCTTTAGCAACATCATTACCTTGTAGCCATAAATCAAAAAATTTCCAAACCCCCGCGCTAAACTTTTGGTTGGTGGGAAACTGAATTTAGATTATTAGCAACGAAAATTTGTGGCAAAAAACAATATTTAGCAACAAAGTGTAAGTTGTTGCCAAAACTTGTGGCCGAAAACCCACTTTCTTGTAGTGTATCCGAAAGACATCAGTTTGAAGCCGGCTCCAATGCCCATACCTGTTTGCATGATATACTGACCTTTTGATGTTAAAGTTGGTTTCTTAATTGTCAAGTTCTTCAAGCGTTAAGTTGGATTGACAATATCTCAACTAGTCAGTTTGCACACCCATATATATATATCCATAAATCGCAGGTTTTTGCAACGTTTAGATATTAAGGTGAGACCTTTACCAGTGAACTTATAAAATCTATGCTCAAAGAATATCTAATGAAGGCATAAATTTGCCAATGGCAGTGGCTTCAGAATCACCATCTTGAGGTAACCCGTCCTCATATTCATTTGTCACAATTCCCCTATTATAGGATGAATCCAGCCAATTCATGAAGTTAAATTTTAGAATTTTGAGATCAGGTCAATTTTTCCAACTAAAGCAAAAAATTCATGAGATCTCATGAGAAAAAAAATGTAAAATATCGTTCCAAATAATATTATAATAAAAATAAACCTACATTTCTATGAAACGTGTATAAAACATATAAAAAAGGCAGCCCGTGAGCTGGCTGGACATGCAAACTAGTTTTTTCCTAAAATATACTTGTACTAGTATGGTGAAAAAAAAAAGTACTTCATGTTTCCACCTACACCTTCAAACTCAAATAATATTTGGGGAAAAGCACGACGGATTGGCTGGGACCGTTATGAGTTATGAATAACCTACAATACAATATCATGTAACATATGACGTTCCGAAAACCGGGAAAATAAGAAATTTAAGAGAGATGATACTGATGATGGTCTTTTAAATTAATGTAGCCAGACACGAATATGATATAACTCGCATATGAACATCAGAAAAGGAAGACTTCATTTGATCTTTCAAACCATTCAATTTCCATCAATTTGCTGTTTTTAGGGTCATAAATGACAAGTTTCTCCCCCAAATTAATTGTTTTAATTAACTAAATAATTAGACTTAATAGGGAGTCTAATTAATCCACCTCATTGAGATGTCAAAATGTTAAAAACAATTTAGACTTAATTAGGAGTCTATTTAAACCATTTATAAATAATTAGACTTAATAGGGAGTCTAAAATCAACCTCTTATTTGATGACTTTAATCACTTAGAATGGAATCTAAGTCCAAGTCAAGTCAACCTAAGTCAAGTCAATCTAAGTCAAGTCAACCTAAGTCAAGTCAATCCAAGTCAAGTCAACCTAAGTCAAGTCAACCGAGGTCAAGTCAATGAAAGTCAACCACGGTCTAAAACCAATCCAAATACAACCAAGTCTACCAACGTCTACTAAAATCCAACAAATAACCCAAAGTCCACTCGAGTCAACCAAAGCCAACTAAATTCAAACAAATCTACCCAAGTCTACCCAAGTCCACTCGAGTCAATCAAAGTTAACCAAAGTCAACTAAAGTCAAACAAATCTACCCAAGTCTACCCAAGTCCGACCAAGTCTAGCAACGTCAATCAACGTCTATCCAAGTCAACCCGACTCTACCCAACAACCGACTAAAGTCAACTTTGCAAATAGGTGCAAGTCAACCGAAGTCAACCTGAGTCAATCGAAGTCAATAAGGACTAAAATTGACCTCCTTTGTAAATAATGTAGTTAATAAAAACAAAAACCCCTTAAAATGTTTTCTTATTTGTTTTCATACGTCTTTTTCTTATTTTTTCTAATTAAAGTCGTTTTCTCCCTTTTCTTCAGCGTTTTAAGAAATTTCATTTCTTTTTCAAAACTTTTTGTACATGGAAATAAATAAACTTTCTTCGATGTGTTTGCATGTAAAGTTTTCTTTTCCCGTTCTTTGTATGGATTTCGGACGGGGCCCTACCCCAACACTAGGCAAGGATTGCCAATTCGCTTATGTGCGATCATGAGGTCGATCTATATTCACCTCTACCATCTATTCCACCAACGCTCCAATGGAACACCACGTGATCGAACATAACCGAATCGGCGATTTATTTTCCATATATTGTTGTAGGGCCTACACGGGCAGCTCTAACGATACGACCAATTCCACCGAGCCCAAACACACAACCCAATCCATTCCATTAAATCTCCCCGCGAGAGTCAATTCAAACTTAGTCAAACTATTGAGAGGTCTAATCTTTAAACTCGCATTAGAGAGGTCGAGTCATCCACTTAAGACCTCGTTCAGGAGGCATGCCTGGTTCAGGAGGCATGGTGATCAATGGCGATCGCCGTCTCGACGAGAAACACATAGATGCAAGCGGAATATACCTTGCTCTATTCTACCGTGGATCGACTTGACTCTAATGTGAGTCATATATAAAGTCTCTCAATAGCACGACTTTGAGCGAAACGACTTTCTACCCCTTCCAAGCGAAGTGAAACCCATCTCTACCCCCACATGGGTGATATCCCCAGTGGAATCAACCCGATTATTTCCCCAATGGAATGATATCTACCTTGTGGATTCATCCACCTACCCTAGCGGATATTAGCCGCAACCCCCCAGTGGAAAAGGCCGTTGTCGTGGGGCTGCCCGTCAGAACTACGTAGGGTTTTGATCCTCGAGTGGATTCCAATCCCACGATGAAAGGTACGTAGGACAACTTTGGTGCTCAAACCCCCCAAGTCCGTACAAAAAGACTTGGGAACTTTCGTAAATTCTTTTTCCAAACTTCTGCATGTGAATGACAATGTGAATATATGTGCTTTTCTATTTCTACTTGTTTATACGGATTTTAACGTAACCAATATACCGAGAATCTTTAGAAGGAAATGATGTATTAGTAAGTGCCCGTCCTTAGGACGGAAGGGGAGACCGAGTTCCAAATGTTCGCACCCCTTAACTAAGGCCCCGAACCCTTTTTCTCTATTTCGTAGACCAATTTTCCTAATTTTGTGAATAAACAATAAAACGAAATTTTGCCTTTAAGGCGCATGGAGTCATTTTTGGTTTTCGAAAGGTTTTCCTTAAAATTCTTTCATTTGTTTTCGAACTCGTGCTTTTAAAACTTGTTTCGAAACCCTTCCTTGTCGGGGTAAAGACAGGGTGGCGACTCTGAGTTTCTACCATCAAACCTAGGTTAATTCAATAACCTGCAAACCCCAAACCCAAACTTTTTGCGAGCCCCGCACTACTATATTATGATTTATTATTACTTCCACCGCTTATACTACTCATATCATAGTATCATACACATCATCAAATAAAGCATCTTAATTCAAAGACGTTTTTTTCAAACTAAAATATAATAATGTGTCATTTTAGAAAAGACATCTTATTAAAAACTTATTTTATACTAAAATTATGAGGTTACTCAAAAATTTATTAATATGTTAAATATGCATAGAAAGGACAATGTTTAAACTTGCCAATCAATACTTTAGCAGCTTATTAAAGCCAGCCGAGTATATATGATCAGACATTATGATTGCGAATGTTGATCTCAAACTTCAACTATTTATAGCCAGCTGGTTGTTTACTTCGATTAGGATTAGGATTATGATAGATCAGAATTAGTAAAATATACCAAAAATCTTGCCCGATAAATTCCTCCTTCATCGATTGATATGGAGTTTCTAGAATGTTCCATTCTTATTTAATTATTTTTTACTTACCAAATCATGTACAATTCATATTAAATTGAGTTTTTAGAATGTTCCATTCTTATCTATTTTTTACTGACCATATCATGCACAATTCATGTTAAATTGAGTTTCCAGATTGTTTCATTTTTATTTTTTTATTTTTTATTTACCATATCATATACAATTTACATTAAATTATTAGGCGACTTACCATATGTAAGATTCGAATATAATTTTTATAATAAAAGATATGGAAATACAGACATTCTAGAATGTTCCAATCGTTATGGGAGCTCAAAAAAGCCTGCTTTAATAATATATATATTCATATTCATATTCATATTAGATTTCTTGAAATTTGAAAAAAAATGATGTATCATGGGAAGAACTCAAAATGTGGGTTTGGCCGTGAATTTTCCTCTTTCTCAAACAAACCCTCTTATCCTACCATACTCATTTGAACGCTCATCATCCTTTTCATGATCATCATTTTACACCTTATTATCATCTTGCAACGCTACAATCAGATTATCAACAATCGCACCTTATTCGCCTTGTAAGTTACTTTAATTAGATATAGTTAATTGAATTTTAATTTTTGTTTTACTGTTCTTATTATAGAAATTTCGATTTGAGTTTTCGTGGGTTGATTTTAAAAGGCGACTTTGCTAGCGATTTGATATCGTTTTGTCGAGTTTATAAGTTAACACTATTTCTACTACCATTATATTTGTTATGGGTATAAGTGTTCTCAGCTCGTTTCATTATGTGTCGACGTGCAAGAATTTATTGTCTGTGCTATGTTAATTGAACAGGTAAGTACTTGATGTATGTGTTCGTTCTTTTCGTTATTAAGGTGGGATGTGATGTTGATGAGGGCAGTTTGCGAGTATTGTTGGATGGGCTTGATAATTGAATAGCTAGATCATGATTATGAATGTTGGTTAGTTGAATTTGGTGCTAAGTGTCAGAATTTACGAGATTATGGTGTTAATTTATGAGGTTGGTTAGATTTGTCATTGGGTTTTGAGAATTGAGAATACACACTACGAGTGGTTAGTCATCAATGGTGTTAAGCTAGAGTTTTTGTTTCGTATATTTCGGCCAAGGGCCTGATCATAGTAAGAATATCATAAGCTTGAGAATAAAGTTACGAGTTTAAGATTATGGTTTGTACTTTACTTGATTTGTCGTCCTTTGTATTTGGTATGGGACTGAGTAGCTTAAAGTTTACTCTAAGTGTTGAGCAGGGTTCTCTGAACCTTTTGACAGTATTATATTGAGATATCAGTTAGCGCTATGTTATTAAGAAAGAGCCTAGAGTGGCAAAGAGAAAAGAAAGAGATTCAGAGTTTGATAGTGAGGATTGAGATAGAAGTATTGTCGTCAGTTCACTTGCCCCATTACCAAGACCTAGGATCGACGATGATAGTGTGTTGTAAGTAAGAGATTGAGTTGAGTTTTGAGAAGGAGTGGAGCTACGAGAATTATGAGATTAAAGTTTTAATTATTTTACGGTCTTGGGTTTTATATCTAGAGAGTAGAGTGGACTAAGTTATGAGAATTAGCAAGTCGGGGAGCGTTTTACACTTTCTATGAGTTTTATTATGAGGCCTCGTATTATCCAGATATATAAAACCATGACTAGTATTATTATTCAGTTTGTATTATTCGATAGAGTAGTGTTGCTCAGCGAAATGCTGACGTGTTTCATTCGGGCTACCTTGTCATGGGGGTAGGTCCTTGTTTTGAGTTTTACTTGCAGGTTTGAGTCAGGAGTACAGTTGAAGAGTCAAGTTTAGTTTTTAACGCTTCCGCATTGTATTTTATTGTATATGAGATGTTTTGTACAACTGTATCTCCGGCTTTGTATATTAGCTTGTAATATTCCCGAATTTTGGTACAGCTCTGTATAATAAATGAGTTTTAAATTAGTCGAAATTTGGGGGTGTTACACCTTGTTGGTACTTGGTAGTATGATGGTAGGAATCTATTATGAACTGATCATATGAGCCTTAGTTTCCCAATATGGGACAAACAAATTCCATAAACCATTTTCCAAATTTTGTAATGTTAAAATCAAGACCTGTCAACTATGCCATCGAAGAATGACATACTAGAAAGCAGAACGTCAGCACAGGGTGAGTAAGAAATCACAGAATAAGAAAAGATACACGCCTTGTTTTCCTGATGCTTCTTCCTGAAATACTGATAGCTCTTTACAACATTATATTTTCCATTTATCTGCCAACTTTGAATGAGATCAGCATCTTCATCTCGACGGTTAATATGCTCTTCCAAGTTTCAGAGTCACCTGTTTTCACACCAACCATTCTTCTCTCTCAACTTATACTCCCTAATCCAATAGTTCCAGGCACCCTGATTTTCAAACTGAAGCTGCCATAACCATTTTACAATCATGGCTTTATTCCAAGCTAGGACCTCTTTGATATTCAGCCCTCCCTCCTTCTTTGGTGTGCAGAGTCCCTCACAGCTTTTATACACCATTTTTCTTTTTCCATCTTCGATATTCCAAAGGAATTCCTTGCACAACTTCTTTATCTGCTTAATAATTCCTTTGGGAAGTAATAGGCTAGCACATAAGAGGTTTTCAAGCCCAAAAATCACTGAACTTTGCCTGCATAGGAAAGCATTATTGAAAACCAGTGACGAAGGGAACGTTGAATTTTGGTAATCAAAGATTTGGGTTAGGATCATCAAGGGAGTTATAAGGAGGTTCAGTGTTTAGTAATTGGTGGTCTTAGGTAATAATTCCTCTTGCATTTCATTGATACTAGTTTTTATACCCGTGCAATGCACGGGAATTACAAATGCTTATATGAAATAGTTTTGTGTCATACTCCGTATTACTTTAATTTATAGATATTAAATAAAAGTATCGTAATATTGACAAATATAAAGAAATTTCAAACATAGTATTAGCAAACATAAATTTAAAATTTGTAAAGAGAATTTATAGATGTTGATAGAAAAGAACACCAAAATTTATAAATATAGGAATTTAAGACCAATGATAATGATTTTGTCTTTTCCGTGTGATCAAATATGTTTAAAAATGCACGCAATCATATAAGACATCGTCCCTACCAACTTATTTAGTTTTGAATCTCCTATTGAACGCATAAACCAACAATCGACTTTTAAACTTGACAATAATTATCATCCTGAAACTTTCTTAGTTGATCCCCTCTACGCTCTACCCCTGAAATACCCTAGGCATCCCCACAATTCATTTTAACTCTTATACAAAGATCCTTGACCGACAATTTGCACCCAACCATCAATTTCTATTGCCCAACACCCAATCACCCGTCAACATGCTACACGACACTGTAATAGTCTAATGCATCATACGTCGCAACACAACCCAATAAGATTTAAATGTCACCCTTAAGTTCGTAAATCCTGGCTTGAGTTTTAACAGGTGAAAGGCTTGTTGGTAATGTATATAGTAGAAACCTATTATAAACATATGATAATAAAAGCCTTAGGGTCTGTTTGGTATCATTTTCTGTTTTCAGTTTTCAGTTTTCAGTTTTTTTGAAAACCAAAGTCCTGTTTTTGAAAACAAGAAAAAGTGGTTTTCAGTTTTTAGTTGTCAGTTTTCATTTTCAGTATAACTATTATAGAAACATGCAATTAAAATTTATTTTTGCAACTTATTTAACAAAAAAAATTCAAAATAAAAAACCAAAAACAGAAAACGGCAGTGATACCGAACGGACCCTTAGTGTCTCAACTTAGGACAAACCAATTCCATAAACCACTTTCCATAATCTTGGAGTGTTACAAACACCCTCTCCCCTTATGTCACATGTTCTAGCCGACCCTCACCCCCAGTCGATACTTACTTGGCCCCTTAACCAACACTTCTTCACTTGTCATATTTTTAAACGGCACTGCCACACATGAACTCATTTGAGGCCCCACTCCAAGTGAATTCTTGTACTGGACCCCCACCCGGTCAATTCCTATGCACCCGTCCTCTTTACCCGTGTCAATTCGTATACTCGACCATCTATAACACACATATTATCGACTCATCCACTTGCCCTGATCTGCCAAAGCGACATATGAGGCTCTGCCCCACATGAACTCCTATACTCGACCTCCGACTCGGTCATTTCTTATACTCCCTGTCCCCTTTACCTATGTCGGTTCTTATACTCGACCCCTTATAACACATATGTTAATGACTCCTCCAGTTGGCACCCCCCATCTCTATGCAACATATGGGGCGGATCCGTCCCACATGAACTCCTCTACTCGACCTCCAACTCCATTCTTGTACCATGTTCTCTTCACCCGTGTCGATTCTTATGCTCGACCCTTTTTCACACACATATTTTCGACTCCTCTAGTTACCACCCCTGATTTTCCTGCGCGATGACCCCACCATTCTCCGAAAATATTATATCTTACTTTCAGAGTATATTGAATATTTTAAACTCTTCTAATAATATAATCGGTGAGCAATCAATTTACTTTTATAACCAATGACATCTATCGTTGTGCATCAACTTATAAGTCAATAAGCATATATTTTCGATGTCGGTCAATAAGCATATATTTTCTAATCCACTTGTTTTCTCTGAATCTTCACTCTAGTCACTTGCATACTCCATCGTTGGATCTAGTCCTAGCGTCTCTCCTCGAAAGGCCCAGGTTACCATGCAAAAGTGATAGAGAGATCTAACTGTACATGTAGTCATGTACCGAATCTTCGTTTAAAAATTGCTAAAATACCTAGGGTTTTAAATATGTGGTTCTTTTCTCTTATAATATTTAGTATGTAGAAAAATCTTATCAACATATATTCTTGTTCATATCTTCATTTTGAATTGATGAATTGATTTATGTAAATGTAAATAAAAATTAGTTTATAAATTCTTTCGCTTTTTAAGATTTCTATATTTGTTTCAATAATTAACGAATCATAATACGAAGAGAATTAATCTTGGCCATTCATTCACCTAGATCTAATGGCTAACAAAATACTCCCTTTTATTTTCTCTCTCCTCCCTTACCCACCAGCACCACGCATCACCCTCGAGTCGAGGGACTGCGCGCAGCGTAATGTTCGAACGGGCATAACTCTCTCCTCCGAACTTCATTTTGAGCTCATAATATATCATCGGAAACCTAAGATCACAAAATTTCTACTCCAATTGGAATTTCTACCAAATATTATCTGGATAAAAAGTTATGATCAAATGAAGTTGGAGGTTATGGTGTGTGGTTCTCTAAAATCATCCGACGCTCACCAAAAAGGGTCTTGAGTCACAAAATTCTCATAAAACCATCAATTAAACTCCAAATATACTCCTTATGATGTGGTTTACGAGAAACGATAAAATCACGCCCAATTGATCCTTAAAGCGTCTAAATCATGCCGATTAAAGCACCATCATCACACCACATCAAACTCCCCCATGCTTTGACCATTGCTCGTCCTCGAGTAATCCAAATCTTCTCACTCAAAACCTAGGTCTCTCTTTATGCACGGGATGAGCTACCACACAAAATCCAACTCCTCCAAACAAGAGCCGCAAGCCAAAACACACAAAAACCTAGTTAGAGTTAGGGTGGGTGCAATGTTCAACACCCCACCTCTAACCATCTTATTCTACCAACCTGGAACAAATGAAACAAATGGGGACTAAAGAGTCCTAAGTTCCCCAATTGTTCTCCAACTCCCTCTTAAGCCACAATCCGGGATAGCCATGGAATGTGACTCACCTCTTCTTAAACCACCGACGCCACTTATGTCAACAAAATGCAAGAGGAATTTCTACCTAAGACCACCAATTACTAAACACCGAACCTCGTTATAACTCACTTGATGATCCTAACCCAAATCGCCCCCAAATTCTATTCTTATGTCGCCCGTCGCGGTATCCCTGGATTTTTTCACACCTGTATTACAACTATGTGACCAATGCAATTAATCGAAATACAACAAAATGACAATCGTCTCCCCCATGCTTAGAACTCGTCATTGCCCCCAATGATAACCAAAACCAATCAAAAGATTGGGCAAGAACGAGTTGGGGGAAAGGGAGTACCATCAAAATATCCACTAACCCACACAACAATGAACCAAATCGTCTCATCTCATCAAATAAGGAAATAACGGGCTCTCGGGCCAAGAGACACCCACTCTATCTCACTCCCCTATTCTTCCTTGATAAATGTATCCACCCTCGTCTCACCACTTCATCTCCCTCATTAATAATATGCATAACACATCCTCCAACAACGGCCACATGTCAAGGCACCCAACTAAAATAAACCAACAAGAAGGCTATTTAGTGGTTTAGGGCGGGATGGGATGTTCAAAAACAATCAAAATAGTGGGGGAACAAACGTGGTGGGGCACAAAGAGAGATGGTATAGAAACGGGTGGGGAAGTAGAGGCTAGAATCGAGAGAGAGAGAGAGAAAAAAGCTATGGGAAAAGAAAACATACCTCGTGAGAGCTCCATATCCCTCAATTACCGTCAAAGCATGTGGCTCATGGTCAAAGGACCGGTAGAAGAGCCACTCTCTCACCTCACAACTCCCGTCTTCTTCAAAATATGTCGCCTCCTATCACCTTACAAACTCCCATCTCCGTCATGTGTTTGTTGGAGCATAATGACCCCCACACCAAAAGTTGTCCAAAAACCAAAACAAAATAGGTCATTTTGTAATTATTTTGTGAGTTTCGAGCCAAAACTCAACGGTTTAGGCACAAACAAGCATGTGGAACAAACGGGAGGGGTCAATATGAAGAGAGATGGTATAAAACATGGGACAAAACATGGCGAAGGAATGACTCGGCTAGAAATGAGATGAGAAGAAAGTGTAGGGAAGAATGGTGTTCATACCTTGGCATTCGTCATGGATGGCCATCGTCACGAGCTAAAAACACTACAAAAACAAACAAAATAACACATATAACAAGTTTGGGTTGCCTCCCAAGTAGCGCCTTTGTTTAATGTCGTTGGCTCGACTCATCTCATACCATTCCCCATCAACCAAATCCAAACCCCAAGTCAAGCAAATCGCACATTACTCCTTCTCCTTTCACCCTCCACCTCGGGGCATTCTTGACCCCGACTTTGGTGACATTATTTCTCCTTTTCTTCTTTGGAGTATGAGGAATGGTCTTTTTAGCCTTTGAAATCTGCAAAACCGATGGCAAAGACTTTCCACATTCTAGGGGTGACTTGGTTAGCGTAAGATACATGCTTTTCACATTAGATTTCATGTTTGGCACACAATTCAAAGACATGCATTTGGTACTTGCGCTTTTGGAATCGGGGGGATCATACTTTGGAGATTTCACAACACATATATCAATGCAGTGAACCGAATGATCATTACCAACATCATGCATTGAATCATAAACATGCCTTTCTCTTCGACAACCATTAGCTTCTAGTGCAAGAATATCGGTGTGCATATCAATGTTCATTCTTGCGGTTTTTATGAAGGGGCGTCCTAGAAGGAGAGGGGTCATGCTCACTATGATTTGTATCAAGGACATAGAAATCCGCGGGAAACACAAGATTATCTATCTTAACATGCACATCCCTTACAATTGCTTTGGGATAAACCTTAGAACGATCCGCTAGTTCTATCACAATATCGGTCATGCATTGGTTTGAGTTTCATCGAATTATAGCATGAGAGTGGCAAAACATAAATAGATGCACCTAGATCTAGCATGGACTTAGGAAAATCAGTGTTACTTATGGTTGTTGGAACGGTAAACATACTGGGATCACCAGACTTTATAGGTAGCCGTTGTTGAAAAACGGCCGGAACTTGCTCACTCATCACCACTTTCCTCTTGTCTTTAGCTTTCGGTTTCCTCTTGACCGTGCACATATCTTTCACAAATTTAGCCACCCTTGGAACACTCTTCACAAAGTCTAGAAAGGGTATATTCACTTTGCAATCTTGAAAAAGAGCGTACATTTCGGTGTTATTGGTCTTGAGCTTCCGAGTGTCCTTAAGAGCCTCGGGAAATGGTACATTATCATCCTCAACATCTTTGGGAATAGAAGACTCAACAACCAAAGGAGATCGAGAAGCAGGGGTCCCTGTCTCAACCAGAGAGGGTTCAGTCTCGACCAAAGAGAGATCAGTCTCGACCAGAGAAGGATCAGTCTCGACCAGAGGGGGGTCAGTCTCGACCAGAGAGGAGTGAGTCTCGACCAGAGACGGGTCAGTCTCGACTCAAGACGAGCATGTCTCGACCCGAGACTTGCCACCCTAGACTCGAGATCTCTCTTTCTCGGACCGAGGCAATGTTTTCTAGGTCCGAGAAAAGTCGACAGAATAGCGATTTTCAGGTATACTCTCCTCGAACCGAGGGTAAACCTTCTCGGCCCGAGACGAAACCTTCTCGGCCCGAGACTGGTGATTCTCGGTCCGATAAATGTCAACAGGGTGCCATTTTTCCCGTATACGCTCCTCGGGCCGAGGTGATTGTTCCTCGGCCCTAGTCTTGTCCTCCTCGGCTCGAGATGGTCCTTTCTCGAGCCAATCTTGTTCTAAAGCTTCTCCTTGATTTTCCCACTGCCCAAACTCTTCCCCAACCATCCTCTTACCTTGATTTCCATTCTCAAACTCGATGTGAGGTTTCCTACCACTCCGTAGGCCAATGAAACTCACATTTTTGGTAGGATTTGGCTCGGTTTGAGATGGAAATTTGTTGGAGCCCCTAGACTCAAGTCGATTGACCAGTTTTGCTAGCTGTTTGACCCTCAAGATTTTGAATGCTTGCCTTCGTTTCTTGTTGATGACTCAACATTGCGGATTGCATTGTCATTACATTTTGTGTGAGGGCGTTCATCATTTCCTCTATATGCGACGGTGAACCAGTGCCTCCTTGAGCTTGATTTTGGTAATTGGAGGGTGGTTTCATTTGATAAATTCCTCTTTGTGAGTTGCTACCTCCCCCATGACCTCCATAGGTCGGATTTTCTCTATTTCTTTGGCCTCCATTAGCTTCATAAATCGTTTGATCTTGAAATCGGTTTCCATCATATCGATTGTCTTGACTACCTTGGTTGTAGCCTCTATTCCCATCTTGAAAACCATCAAATCTTCTTTGATTGCTTTGGAAGCTACTAATCGCATCAACTTCCTCAATTTCTCTAGGGGGTGAGTTTCTACCTTGATTACTCAATATTTCCTTCATCATGCTAGCCAACTCCCCGATTTGTGAATCATTTGAAGGGGTTTCTACCACATTCACCCTCTTCACGCACCTCTTGGATTCTCGATCCCTTGAGTTCGTTGCTAGCTCCTCAAGCAAATCCCAAGCCTCAACCGGAGTCATCTTGTCCAACCCACCATTGCTAGCTAGAAGCTACCACGTGCCTATAATCTTGATCATCGAGACCATGGTAGAAGAATAGGATCAAATCTTGCTCCTTGTAGCCATGGTAGGGGCAACTAGCTACCAACTCTCGAAATCGGTCCCAATAAGAAGCAAGTCACTCTCCCCGTAGCTCAATCGTAGATATCTCCTTCTTCAAAGCCGAAGCCTTAGTGTTGGGGAAATACTTAAGAATGAAGGCTTTTTTCAATAATTCCCAAGAAGTGATACTATTGTGGGGGAGAGTATGAAACCAATTCAAAGCACGATCCTTCAACAAAAATGGAAAGACCTTTAGAAAAAAGTATCCAAGTCAACCCCCGGAGGCTTCATGTTGCTACACACCAAATGAACCCCCATTATGTGTTGGCATTTTTGGTGCTTACGCCATAGAATGTGGGTAGGTGTTGTAACAATGCTCCCTTGATCTCGATTCTCGAGGTGGCTTCATCCTTAGGAAATACAATACATGAGGGTTGTTGGGAAAGAATCGACGAGGTCAACTCCCTTATGTTCATGATGCCTCTAGTATCACCAAATTCGGAGGATGCCAACGTCCAAGAACTCTCTTCACTAAATTCCTCAAAACCTCTACTTGACTCTTCAAACCACGGGTTCTCCTCCTCCTCGACTAAACATGTGAAAGTTGCTTCCTTTAGGGTTAAAATCAATGATCATCAATTAAAAACCAAGCATAAGAAACCCAATTCAATTCAATCAACCAATTAGAGAGAATAAGGGTAAATCAAGCAAATGAAGAGGAACAAGGAATTAATTACCATGAAATTAAAGGCAAATTAGAGAGAAAAAAATCTTACTAATACATAGGATGAGAGAATTTGATTACACCAAGGATCTAGAAGGTGATTAGTCTTCCATACTAATTATTACAATAATATTTGAGATGAAAATCATAATGAAAATATTAATTCTCCTTGAGTTTCTTTCTCTAAAATGAAAAAGTAGATGAAAAATAATATGAAAAGTGATAATCACTAGGGAGGGGTTACATGCAAAAGCTAGAACTTATAATTTGAGTATATCTTATCTCAATTTTACTTGAATCTGATTAGATTAGATTTCATTGAAAATAAGATTAGATAATATATACTTTGAGATAAATAAATAGCAATCGAGTTTGAATCTGGGTATAAGCTTGATAAACGAGTCAATCTGGTTTAGTTTAAATCGAAGGTGTTGTATTTGTTGATATATATCAAGAATTACTTACGGCTATATTCGTTGGGTCCATTGTATAACTAGTTTAAAAGTCTGCGCTAATTGAACAAGCATTTACTTCTATTTTAAAGCGAGCTTTATTTTTTTTGTAATGTGTCTAATCAATGTGCAAAGTATCTTTAAAATAAAAATGAAATATATTATACTCCATATCAAAATCGTTTAAAAAGATTGTGTAATGTGCTAGGATCCCATTACTTCACCCCTAATCCGTCTCAAACATTTATACACATAATCGTGAATCTTGTATAAAATGCGACTAGATGAAATTTGGTATGAAAGCCGACTGTTTAATACTTGCTTCAATGACATTCTTGGTTCGATATGCCATGTGTATATATACAAATCTATGTTACCGTAGTAACGTGGTATTATCGTATATAACTAATTAACTATGAAAGCCGACTGTTTAATACTTGCTTCAATGACATTCTTGGTTCGATATGCCATGTGTATATATACAAATCTATGTTATAAAGTCAACACGCATTATCCAGCTTAATGTCATGCCATTTATGCTATTTTACAATGGATAGTCATCATGAGTGAAATGGGTAAATGAACTTTGATTTAGATAGCAGGTGCTGAACTTTTTTTTTTTTTTTTTTTTTATATATATAGGGCTTATAATAAATTTTAAATTGAAATAGAAATACATTTGAACCAAAAAAAATATGACGCAAATAATTTATGATAAATGAAAGTTCTAAATTGTAGAGTTATTCTTCAAGTCTTGATGGTCTTCTTCATGTAACCCTTGTTAATCGGTAGAGAAAGTAAAGAGTTCTCTCTCATCAACCCCGGCGAGCAACATGAGGCTCTCCATGTATGCACCAATCAAAAGAGGGAACTCCTTATATCTCTTCGCAAGGACTTCTTCACTCTGATTTTCAAGGTTGTATGAAAACACTCCTTCTTTTTCTCCGGTAAATAACAAGTTACCATTAACCTTTAGATACATAAATTTGTATAGCAATGGTAACCTAATAGTATATCGTTTGCTCCAATTGGACGATTCTCCCATAACCCAAATGTTAGAGTAGTTATGAAAAATATCCATTAGAGCAATTGACTTGCTTAAAATAATAGGAAATCTTTCATGATCAGAGCTATCAATAAACTCACAATCCGGCAAATCAATGTATCTAACCACCTCACTACCCACATCAAATGACACAAAGTGAGGATACTTACCTTTTGGAGTAGATTTCAGGATGTCAATACTCATCCAGTAAATAACACCATCGAGATAAACTTTTGGAACATCTTTAAACCAAAAATGCTGCTTGTGCTCGAGAACGACATTTCTCCACGAATTACTACGAAGTGTGTAGATCTTCACGGAACTAGGAACATAAGGTTTCCCTTCGATATGCAAACTTGTTACTAATTTAAAATCATTTGTTTTAGGGTCATAGCCAAAAGCACAATCAATATCAAACTTTTCTTTTACGTTTGTCATTTGGGGAAGCGGAATATTTAAAGCTTTCTTAATAGAAGGATTCCAAAGATGTATCTGAGAAAATATAGTTTCAGATACGTATTTCTTCAGGCATAGCACGCCATTTACGTAGCCAACTGGCTCGAAATGAGTATACATACGAGTTTCAAATTGAAGCTTAGACATCAATCTGAAGGTATGGCTACGGCGAAAAGTACAAAGTTGTGTAAAACCAAAATACTCATGTGGTTCAAACACTAATAATTGAGATTCATCTTGGGTGGTTTGACGATTTTTGAGGTGCATCAAAGGAAATTGTGGGTGATCAATGATGGAACGCCACGATCTAGAGACAACACGAAATCTTAAAATGGGTTTAGTTGGTAATTTAGCAAGTATTTCAGCATAAATTTCTGGCGGTAGTGGTTTGAACAATTTCTTCCTCTTTCTTTTAATCGTCATGGGAAATGATGCTTACAAAGAAAGAGAAGTTATGAGTAGTATGGTATGATGTATATTTGTGTCCGAATTTATAAAAGGTTTAGCGGGAGTTCCACAATAATTATCAAGTTTATATAATTGGCAGCATATCAAGTAATTCAAGGTATATGAACATAAACCAAATCTTCAAATATTCATATTTGTTAATTCGTTTTCTATGGCCATTTTATCATAACTATATGACAAACTTTCTTTAAACACTTGATGACATTCCTATAATCATTGATCACGTGCCAAATTGGTCTGCTCACGTGTATCACGAATAGTTGGTAACAAATAAAAATTATTATCTCTGAGTAAGAGATAATTACAACATGATGTTTTTATAATTGTATGGTTCAATGTACACTCGATCTTGTATGCATTGCATACTATTCAAGCTTGATTTATTATCAACTTCAGACATTATCATGATTTTTCATGAATGGTTTATAATTGTTACAAAAACAGTATCATTGAAAATGCTAAAAGTATGCAAAAACTTTATATTTTATGAATTATGTAAATGTGAATTGTAATGGATCGACCATTAATTATTTTGTGCATTAGATTATGACATCTTTTTTCCGTTTTTCACTTAAGTAAAAAATCGTTAAAGGACTTCTTACTATATAGTCATTACTTTTTATCTCTAAACGATAAATACCCCCGCAATCTTTCTTCAAACATCCCGCTCAGTTTTTCACAAGTATTAAGGTGGGGTGGTTTGTTTATCATTATTTGAGATAGTGGTAATTTATTTATTAATATTGGAAATAGAAAGTGGTTTGTGTATTATTATGGTTGTAGATAGTCGGTGGTTTGTTTCTTTTTTTTGGAGATGGGAGTTAGTTTATTATTTTTTAAATATAGTGGAATGTTGATTGGTGGTGAAAACTTATCTAATTTAGTATGGTTAGAACTCAGGTGTTTGATAAATTTCACCCCAAAACTTATCCCATACCAGACTATAAATGTGAGACATATGTAGTACGTAGTTGAAAGCACAGTACGACAGCCGGCCAAGCCGGATCATCACATCAATATTCTGTAGTCCCACAGTTTCTTCCAAATACCACCAAGTTCGAACACGGGCAAATATCCGAACTACAAAGAGCTCTCAACTACTGGGTTTGCAAGAAACAGAGAAGCATTTTGTATTCGATCATAGGGCGCCGC
This sequence comes from Spergularia marina, assembly GCA_963680865.1. Taxonomy (NCBI): domain Eukaryota; kingdom Viridiplantae; phylum Streptophyta; class Magnoliopsida; order Caryophyllales; family Caryophyllaceae; genus Spergularia; species Spergularia marina. Next base: position 14,184,380 of record OY804560.1, on the reverse strand, counting down.
TTCTGGACAAGCGGGTAGAATGGGTGTACCCATTATTCTATCTATCTGTGTATTACACAAGAAAATTGATTATGCTTCTATCATGGAAGTGCGGAAGTACCAACTCTCCGAGGAGTTGAGACGTATCATCAACATCAATAGGATTGAAACTCGCAAGAAGAAGAATCAATGCAAGGTCGAGTGGGGCACCGATTGCTCTCAGAAATGAGTCCCACACACGAAGTAAAGACTGGCCCACGTAGTCTTAGATCGAGGAATTACTACGAGGAATTACCTTATTTTACTGCAATTTGTGGTAAACACATAAATTTAACTTACATACTCCCAAAAGAAATATATGATCCTTTCAAACTTGCCTCCATGACATATCTATGTAATTTGAGCTACTCATTATAGTAAGTCAATGGAAAAGAAAGGTGAAACTAAAATAATTTTCAGTAGAATATGAAAATACTTTTTATAAATAGACAGAGAATAACTACTTAAGATACAATAGGTAAATTGATTTTGTGTGATAAAATCAATCAAGAGACTTTTGAATAACTTTTGTAATCCTATTAAATGACTTTCCAATTATTAATGTAATAAGACGACATATTCCAATAAAGAATATATGTATTGATTCGTTACAATGTACTTGAGTTGGTTTTGTCAAAAACTTTGTACGGAAAATATAACAAAATCCTTGCACATGTGTATCCTTATATATTTTTCTTGAAGTTTGAAAGGTAACAGTTCACCTGAATTAAATCATACTTAGTTGAAAGCATGCTATATGTTAATGTAAACTACTCAATATTAGATAGAAAATATGATCTAATTTGATTTGATATACTCCTCTGGCCCTATTTAAACTTCCTTCTCCATTTTTCAGGGTTTCGATTTTGTTCTTCCCATTCCCAAAATATTACGGTTTTTGTCGAGAAACAAATTAGGGAGGCAACATAAAGATGTTAGTTAAGATTAACATTTAGATTTGTTTTCTAAATAAATCAGAAAGTATTATTTTTTCTTTTTCCTTTTGGAGTGCGCAAAAAGGAGAAGGAAGTTTAAATAGGACCGGAGGGAGTACTTATTACTTTTAAAACCTATCTTAAATATTCATATTTCTCTTTTCGGCAAATTCACGTGGTGCCGTTGAGTTACGCATACTTGCGTGTGGTGCCTCCACTTTGTCCATAAGTATATTATTTCGGTAAATAAAAAGTACCATAATATCTCTACCTAATAAGTAATATCACTCCTCCAAATTTGGGCAATCACACACAATTCAATCTTTGCCCATGTTATTTTTTGTAGGTAAAAAAATTTAACTAAAAGCTCTATAAGTCAGTATGTGTTTTTCTTTTAGTTTTCTAATATTAGTTGTACTAATAGCCAATTGAATAGTCTTCAATTAGAGCGTCCACGTCATATGTGACATAACAGCTGATGTCATAGCCCAGGCAACATCTTATGGTACAATTTCAGTAAACATGCATGACTATAAATTAGGAAGGGATATATAAATATAACAATAAATCCGTTTTACATATTTTCAGTGCCAAAAATAAGGGAAGAAAATAAATCTATCATCAATTTTCAGTGCCAAAAATAATATTTCGGAAAGAATAGGGTTTAAATTTAAATGTACATAAAAATATTTACTAACTAGACAAGTATAAGAATTTTAAACAGACAAGCCTCCCCCTAATAGTATTCCTCCAAATTTGTGAACAAAACGGATCATTTTGATGTATTTCCAACCAGATTGCAATCAATCACAAGTCATATATCCGTGAATAAATTCAGGGAATTCACCAAGCCCCTTACAAAACCAAGCCATATCCTTTCATTGTTTTGTGTGACATTATTTTGTTCAATTCAATTGAACACGGTACAGTTTTTCCATCGCGATTGATAGCTAATTTTCGTTGTTTTGATCATTCTTGAATCTTGATCATTATGGCGATGTATATTTGTTGAATTTTGATATGTTATATTTGTGTGATTAAAATTGTTCTTTAGCTATGCTTACTCAAAGAGAATCTGGCAGGCAATGCTAGAATGGGTGGGCGTTAGGAGAAACACATGGAGTTTAAGAAGAGAACTGAGATGGAGCTCAAGTAGAAGAGGGAAAAAGCACTGGCATTTTGCTTGGTACTGTGTGTGTTTAGAAGCAACTATATACATCATATGGAGTGAGAGAAGTACAAGAATTTTCGATGATAAGGAACAGGAGGAAGATCAGATCATTAGAAAAATTAAGGAGATTGTTAGTATTAGATTGTTAGCAATGTAAAAAAATTGTCTCCATAATGAGATTGTCGATTGTCTTAATGGAGAGTAGGATGATTAATTAGATAGTGGACACTCTTTTTTGTAAAATCCCGTCTTTTTATTACCCTTCATGGATGAATAAAAGGACTAACATTTTTACAAAAAAAAAATTGATCTCCATTGACAGATTTGGACAAGGAGACGAGTAGACAATGCTTGATTGGTCGATTAAATTACACTAAGCAAGATTGTACGCATCATGAAATTGAAAAGGTACATATCTCTGCTTTCTATTGTTATATTTCACCATGATCACACTGTGGTCAGCGTTCGCGAAATCATCATCATCGATTCACTCTCATCAATCTCAACGTCGACGAGTTTACAGGTTTGTCGTCTAATTGAGTAATTTCTGCCTTATGGTGTAAATTTGACTGTATATCCTATCATATTGAGGATTTGAGGTGTTATAATATCCAATAATCGGAGCATTTTATCCTGAATGATTCTATGAACTCATATTTGCAGGAGTGGGTAATGGGGATATGAGGATACTCGGGTAATGGGGATATGAGGATACTCCAGTTTGGATTCATGTAAGGCCATGGATTTCAGTCTAATTATGTCTTTTAATTTGAAGGTAGCATGCATGACTGGGGAGATCGACAATGAGTTCATTGGTAATCTTAATAATAAGGTAGCAAATCGGACGACTTTACAATTCTACATGCCCTATGTTATAAGGAGGGCCAGTCCCTGGCACGACAACCTCTGCCGCACCTTGATATGATCAAGAAATATGTTTTTGTCGTATACTTTTTTGATCCACCAAGTATTTGATCAGATCTCATTTATTCCAAACCGACATGCCATCAAGTTTTTGTGAGGATGAAACTCCAGGAACAAGCTCCTCGAAAGACTAATGTCTTTTAAATACAGTGATGTTGTGAGTTCCTAATAGTTTGAAAGCAGGTGACCTTGAGTCCAGTTGTAGGATTGCTCTCTAATTAGAAGCACCAGGGTCATGTACAGACGTACATTTACTTAACGCTGAAGATAAGGTGCATTAAACTTCATTGCTCTGCGAATTTCTTTGCCCTAATTAATCAGTTAGTTATGTTGGTTGCTAAGGGGGAAACAAAGTCATTCTGGGTAGATTGCTCAATTAATGTTTTTTCTAGGTGTTTAAGTATTGGATGTAATAGACTATTTTAGATCATTAGACATTTACAATTTGGCTTCTGAAATCTCCTAACATTCGGGACTTTGACTCGATTGCGGAATGACACCTCAGAATTTCCTTAAAATGTGTTTTGGTTCGTGACAAAATGATTTTCAAAGGGAAAGGATATTTGGGGGTGTTACACTAATTGTACAAAAGCTCATGTGTGTGTGAAATGAATAAAGCCCAGGAACTCACTTATGGGAGGGCATAATGGTCTTTGTGAGATGAAATAATCCTCACCCTTGATAAAAGGTTAGCTCCTCCTCAAGGGAGAAGGCACAACCCTACACGTGGAGTTGGGACCCATTCTTACAGCAAAACCCTACTACAAAGAGTAGCATAAATACCACCCTCAGTCATTGAAGAAAGGAAGCTTTTTGGTCATCCATTCATTATTACAACATCAATCTCAACTCACAGTCAGCGCCCTCTAAACTCTCTCTCTCTCTCTCTGAAATACTCATTTAATACTATAGTATTCCCAACTTTGGGTTTAGCAGGCCCCTGACTTGAGCATCGGACGGTCCTCGCCCGTGAAAATCCCGGGCCCTGGAATTCTTGTCTTTTTTTCAGGTCATCATCAAGCAAGCTTCCTAGATCCTCCAAGGTCCCGACATCCTCCAGATCCTTTGGGAAAATATTCCCAAACAAGTACCCTGAAAAAGATAAACAAATTAGATTATGATTGGCATGGTGAGAGAAGGCTGTTAATCTAAGTGTTTAGTGAGTAAAATTGTATGAATCACTAATAATAATAGTAATTTGGAGTGTTTTTGCACAAGGGTATGCCCCGGATCGAGTTCTTGTAATTACCATTCTATTTAATGTAATTACATTTTAGCAAAAAAAGAAAAAGAAAAAAGAAAAAAGAAAAAGAAAGAAAGAGAAGTAAGAATAAGATTGTAATAATTTTCATTTAGAAATGAATGATGCAGTTACAATGTGTATATATACCCTGGAATAACAGAATTTAATGGCAGGGAGGAACAACAACTTTTCCTGCAAAATGTAACAAACTTTTGAGGGCCGGATCGAGTGAGGAGCAAGTGCAACTGGCTTATGATGCTCTCCTCTCTTCACTTCATAAACTCTTTTTTACAGATATGCGGGGATTTATAGCAAGGCTTCAAGTTGCAAAGGGAACAACAATATGTAACAACAGATGGGAAATTGATGTTCATGCATTACAAATGATGTTGTACAAGTTTGGTATGATTTGGGGGTCATTTGGTTATCATAAGACATGTTACAGTCGGAACTGTCACTATGGTTTTGGGAGAAGTGATATGTCTTTATAGTATGTTTAGTGTTTAATTGTGGAGGTCATGCCCTTTGGTTTGGGAAATGTTGTTGTTAAAACTGGTGTGTCATTGTAGTGATTCATCCTTTGGTTTGTCGTATGATTTAGATTGTGTGTTCAGAAGTGACATTTGTAGATTTTGAGGAGTGTACAGGTAGCTAGAGGGATTAATATCATTATTGATTATATGCTCGTTCTTATATAGATTCAAGATTCATTTATCATTCATTTATCATTCATCTATATATATATCTAATTTTATCTTGCTCCAGCTAAGATCGATATAAATATACACTATCTATGCGCGAATAATGAACTTAAGATAGATTAAAGATATGAAGAATACAAGTTAACTGTAACAACCCTAAATTTTCGACGTAATTAAATAATGAAAACCTAGGATTATTATGCCACAATTAACTATCTGAGTTAATTGCAAGGAAAAAACCAAAATAATAAATCCAAAATGTAAATAATAAAATAGTACGACAGCGGAAGACTTTAGTCAAAGTTTACAAATTCCAAATCTAAAATCCAAATGAAATAGTAAATGTTCAACGATTGTCTAAACAAAAAGCCCCATGAATGCAGACGTCCGCAAGCTCAACAAATTACCATCAAACACACCTGTCAACTGCGCCATCAGAAAATGACACAGGCCCCAGAATAGGGTAGGGACAAACCCAAGCAAAAGAACGTCAGCAAACTGGCTGAGTAAGAACTCAAAACAAAATAAGGGAAAAATAAGATACGCGCCTTTGAGGCGCGTAGGTGAACAAGCAATGCTTACAACCAAATGATGAACCAAGATGATTAGAAAGAGATATGAACCAAGAATAATATTATAAGTTTCAGAGAGAAGAATCAATCATACAGGAATGGGCACTCCGCATCAGTAACCCAAATTTGGTAAGGGTCCTACCCCAAACCAGGAACAAATCTAGAGGCCAACCAAACAACCCTAAGAGAACCCGAGTGTGCACCACATGAGGGCCAGTAGGATGTAACCGGTCAAGGAGGAGGTTCTATTAAGCAACTGGTAGCTAATCCAGTTAAGAGTTACCTTGATCAGAGCGAGGTATAATAAATCATTCGTAAACGAGCACCCCCGGAGGAGTTAAGACGTTACTCTAGAGTATATAGAAGAAAATCCCATTCACCATAACCCCTATTTAAACCATGATTAGATATTTTATTTGATGAATAACCAATTCCCAACCAAACAAGAGATATTGTGATCAATTAGAAATAGTATAGAAGTCAATATAAATGAGACAAGAATTGATCACATTAGAAGACGATAATAAAACAAGCTCAAGCTCAAGGGTTGGCGTTCTTACCGATAGCGCTAAACTTCCCCTTAATTAATCCTCTCAAAGTTGTCAAACCGGCCACTTTAAACCCGCAAGCAATATTTCATAAAATAATAAGTCAACATTAACAAAATGAACTACGAAACAACCAACAGATTGTCTATAAAACCCAACGCTAACGATCGACTAACATTTAGCTAGCTATTTTGATGTAACATCCTAACTCGTAAACTCTACCAAATAAATTAAACTAGTTAGTGGCCCAATTCATACCAATTAGCCTTAACAAATTCTTAACAAAGCACACATTAAGCCACTGATCATTGGCATAAGCAAGCTAAGCCACATTGACTTTTGCCGAATTACCACAACGTCGCCATAATCAAAACACCTCCCCAAAACGACGAGCCACCAAGCACAACCATACCCATTCATATTACACATACAAAACCATCTCAACAACTACCCATAGACCCTAAACACAACAATTTTAGCAACAACAACACCCAACACTACCAAACTCGTACACCCACACCCAGCCTCGGCAACCACCAAACAACTATCTACGTTAACAATACCACCACAACCTCGCAAATGGCAGTAAAATGCCAGTTTAGTGCCAATTCCAAACATCAACATCAACGCCACCAAAACCCACGAAAAGCAACCCATGCACAACTTACCCAACTCAAATTATTCATAACAAACGAACTACAATCCTCTAAAAATCATGATATACATTAATACAAGGATTAAAAGCCATTAAAATTCATACAATCTGATGGGGCTCGATAGAATGGGCTGCCATGAGGAACGAGTCCAGCAAGCCGAGTCGGGAAAGCCTCCTTTAGCATGGAAAACTATGACCAAACGAGATGGGCCGTTGGCGGCCCACGGTCCACAACGCCTATGGCGCGCATCCGTGCAAGGCCCGGGTTAGCTGAGGAATTGTCTATAAATAAATGATTCCCCTCATCCTTGGAAGCCAAGAGTGAGGTAAGAGAGAAAACACCTAACTAAAAATATTCTGATCAAGAAGCCAAGAGAACTAACTTAACCTTCAGAGGGGTATCTCCGGAAGACCCCCCCGGAGCTAGTAACCCGTGTTTCGTGCGTAGGCAAAGAGGCAAGGAAGAGCGTCAGAGATCCTCCCTTTCCTAAATACAAATCTACATTGTTATCATCTTTTGACCCAAACAATTTGGCGCCGTCTGTGCGGAGAGTCAACTAAAAGCCGCTACGATTGAAACCTTAAGCCTCGCTAAGATTCATGGAGCCCAACAATGGAAGACCTTCGGTCGGGACGACGAAGCCCCCGAAGGACCTGTGCCCTTGTACGGAATGCCCCAGATGCCCAGTACACCATTAAGTGAGATAGTAGTGGGGGAAGCATCGGGGACAGCCCGTTATCAGCCAAGGATTTCGGGGACTGATAAGGTCGTGTCAACGCCACCCCCGGGATTTCAAGCTATCCGAACAGAACCAAACCCGTCTAACCTGCCAACGGGTGGCGCAGCCCAAGCCATGACGCTGAATCCAACGCAAGTACAGTCAATGGTCCTGGCTATGAAAGCTATCCTAGACAGCTTCGCAACACCGACGGCTACAAGAGCTGCCGCAGACGCCGGGGCCACCCCCGTAACCCCAATCCAGCTGTTTAACAGTCCAACCGAGAATGCGGGACCTACGCAGGCTTCGGGATCCAATAGAAAGCCCTCTCGGCCTAGGCCGACGGCAAGCGGAACAAGGAGAAGCCACGACAAAACTCCGAGCAAGGCGGGGATCAGCCAAAGGACAACCCCCCACATTAAGTCGAAGACTGATCAGAGCAGCTCGGAACGGTGGTCCGAAAGCAAAGAGTACGAACCTAGTCAACAAGCAGAGAGCATAATAACAGGGTACCGAAGGACCTCTAAGCCGACGCCATTCGGTCGACACATCTCTAAAGTATCCGTACCCACCTTCAAACTGCCAACAGGACGGTTCGATGGAACAACCGACCCCACCGAACACTTGAACAGCTTCGACAGCCATATGTCCATGTACCAACTAGAAGACGTTGTCTTGTGCAAGGCGTTCCAGAACAGCCTAACAGGAATGGCACAGACCTGGTTCTGGACCATCCCTTCGAAAAGCATCACGAGCTACAAGAAGCTATCACGGCTATTCGAAAACCATTACTCCGGAAATAAGCGAAGAGAGAGCGGCAACGGAGCTCCTAAACGTGAAGCAAAAAGAGAAAGAGAGTACCGGGGCGTACATCAAACGCTTGAACGAAGAGTATCAACAGATCAGAAATTGCTCACAGGAAGTCGCCGTCATAGCCCTCACCCATGGGCTTCGACCAGGACCCCTCCACCGCCGAATCATTAGAGAACCACCCACGACAATCGCCAAAGCTAAGAAGCTTGCGAAGGGATTCCTAAGGGAAGAGGAGTATCACGAAGTCTTTACCCCTCCGAAGTGGAAGGCTCCGGAAATGGACAGAGATAGGCGAAGCCGGAGCTTCGCAGACGAAAGAAAAAAAGAGGATACATGAAGGGGAAGGAGGCTTAAATTCCCAAGCAAATATGAAAACTATACTGATTTGACGATTGGCAGAGCCAAAGTGTATGCATTGCTTAAAGACAATGGCTAATGGGTGAAGCCACCAAAGATGGAGTACAAGCGAAGGGACAAAACCCATTACTGTGAATTCCATGAAGATTTCGGACACAAGACAGATGACTGTCGGCATCTCAAGGATCAAGTAGAAGACCTTCTCAGGAAGGGCTTCTTCAAGCAATACCGGGTGGCAAAGGAGCCAGGAGTAGGCCCTAAACCCCCGATGAAGGAGAGGCTGGGAGAGATCCACATTGTCACCCTACGGAAACCCAAACCAAAGAAGCAGGTGTCGGTGTGGAAGAGGCTCGGCGAGATTCACGTCGTCATCGGAGCCGAAGCACACTGACGCTCGGTAAGGGGAAACAGAAAGCTTCTCCGAAGCTTGACACATCAGATAAACTACGCCGACTCAGAGGTCCCTGTCCAGAGAGAGGTCATCCCTCAAATGGAAATCACACAGTCAGATTACGATAGAGTGGCCTACCCTCACAGCGATCCAATGGTGATCAAAGCGGACATCGGTAACTACCTCGTCAGCCGGTGCCTTATAGATACAGGAAGCTTTACCAACCTGATTTATGTAGAAGCCTTCGACAAGCTGGGACTAGGGAGGAAATGCCTACGGTCCACTCCAAATTCACTCTATGGGTTCGCCGGCCAAGGCATATTCCCATTAGGATATGTGAGCCTACCACTGATGATCGGCGAAGGCGAAGCTGCCCGGAACATAATGGCTGAATTTGTTGTCATAGACGCTCACTCCGCATATAACGTCCTCATCGGCCGAATAACCCTAGGAGAAATAGCAGGCTTCGTATCCATACGAGCACTCACCATGGTTTACGTATCTAACAAAGGGGAAGCTGCTAAGATACATGGTGATCAAACAGCCTATCTATACAAAAGGCAAGAAAGAAGGTGGCTAACCATAGCAATTCTCAAACCTCGCCGATGGATATAGATAGCAAAGGTCCACCAGAGTGTTCTGAGGCTCATGCTTTGGAGTCAGAAGGTCCATTCACCCATATCGAAGACAAAACCTCGGAAAGGGGGCCAACATGCGGTGACGCTCCAGAAGGGGAAGAACGAGTTGATAAAAGCGAGGTTGAAAAATCATAAGAGGTTGAGCTGGCACCTGATCGATCTGTGCACATAGGCTCGGACTTGGACGCAGACATAAGGATACATCTGATCTCGCTACTTAGGGAGAACGAAGACGTATTCGCATATTCAGCAGCGGAAATGCCAGGAATAGATCTGAAGGTCATGGAACACAAACTGAGCGTCGACCCAGGCTCAAATTCGGTGAAGCAAAAGAAAAGGACAGTCTCCGTTGAAAAGGACGCGACAATCAAGGAAGAGATCACCAAACTGTTGAAGGCAGGTTTTATCGAGCCTTGCGACTACCCCGAGTGGTTGGCAAACGTGGTTATGGTCAAGAAAGCATCGGGTGCATGGAGGATGTGTGTTGACTTCACAAACTTAAATAAGGCATGTCTGAAGGACTGTTACCCACTGCCGAGGATTGATCAACTTGTAGATTCCTCGAGCAGACACTCAACGCTGAGCTTCCTCGACGACTTCTCAGGCTACCACCAAGTACAACTGTGCGAAGAAGATAGGAACAACACCGCCTTCATAACTAGCCACAGAGTGTTCAAGTACAACATGATGCCCTTCGCCTGAAGAACGCCGGGGCTACGTACTAGAAACTTATCGATAAAGTCTTCGAAGCCCAAAAAGGAAGAAACATTGAAGTATACGTCGACGACGCCATCGTGAAGTCAAAGACAGACCAAGCTCATCTCGAAGACCTGAGGGAGACCCTCGACTCTCTACGAAGGTATAGAATGAAACTAAATCCAAAAAAGTGCTTGTTTGGTGTCCGATCAGGAAAATTCCTAGGCTTCTTAGTCAGAGAAAGAGGGATAGACGCGAACCCAGAAAAGATTAGGGCGATCGTCGACCTCCCCGAACCAAGAACCAGGAAAGATGTAATGGGTCTCACGGGGAGGTTGGCCGCTCTGTCACGTTTCATAGCAAGGTCAGCAGACAAATCCACTCCATTCTTTGACATCCTAAAAGGCAACAAACAGTTCGAGTGGGGCCCTAAGCAGGCCCAGGCCTTCCAACAGTTGAAACAATACCTGGTCAAGAAGGTGCAAACTATGGCCAGGCCTGAACCAGGCGAACCTCTAATCTTGTACATCGCAGTGACCGAAGGGACTATCAGCGCCGTACTGCTAAGGGAAGAAGGGAAGATACAACAACCCATTTACTATGTGAGCCATACTCTCATACAATCAGAAAGAAATTACTCTATTGTGGAGAAGGCTGCTTACCCAGTAGTGGTAGCCTCACGGAAGCTGAAGCCGTATTTCGAAGCCCACCAGGTGACCGTCCATACCAACCAACCATTGGAGAAAACGCTCGACAAAATTGAAAAGTCAGGAAGGCTAGCCAAATGGGCTGTAGAGTTGTCGGAATTCGGAATCCGCTACAAGCCAAGACGATCCGTCAAAGGACAAGCTGTAGCGGACTTCATAGTCGAATGCTCTTACCAGGATTGCCCAGACTCTAAGAAGGAAATCTGGGAAGTGTTCACCGATGGCTCCTCCACAGCCAGTAGAGCAGGGGCCGGTGTGGTGATCATTTCACCAGAAGGCCTTAGATCAGAGTTCGCACTTCTCTTCTTGTTCGAAGCCTCCAATTACGAAGCCGAGTACGAAGCTATTATAGCAGGAGTGGAATTGAGCGTCGCAGCCGGGGGCGAACACCTAGTCATCAGGACTGACTCTCAACTTATAAGGAGTCAAATTAAAGGAGAGTATGAGGTCCGAGATGAGTCGATGAGCCAATACCTCTCCAAATTCAAACTGGTGGCCGGGGCTCTACGTTCGATCGAAGTCAACCTCATACCTCGGTCACATAACCGTCAAGCCGACGCCCTTTCAAAACTAGCCAGCTCCAGTCTACAAGAACTGTCAAGGTCGGTGTACGTAGACATTCGACAAGAAAGAAGCATCGATGTGGGAGAGGAGCTGTTTCCAGTGGAGGAAGAGACAAGCTGGATGGCACCAATCATCAGACACAAGACTGAAGGGACCCTCCCCGAGGAACATTCCCTTCGGAAGAAAATGCTTCGAACCTCCAGCCACTTCGTTATGGTCAACAGCGAGTTGTACCGAAGATCATTCTCCTTACCTCTACTGAAATGTGTAGGAGCGCTTGACGCCGATTACGTCCTGAGAGAAATCCACTTTGGTATCTGTGGACACCACACGGGAGCGAGAACCCTCGCACATAAAGCATTGTGAGCCGGGTATTACTGGCCGACGATGCTGAAAGATGCGAAGAGGCTGGTACGGGATTGCCATAATTGCCAAATACATGCTCCAGTAATCCGGATGTCAGCTAACGACTTGATGCCTGTCTTAAATCCCCTACCCTTCGCACAATGGGGGATGGACATCATCGGACCGTTCACGAAGGCGACCTACCAGTTGCGATACCTCATTGTCGCGCAAGACTATTTCACAAAATGGATCGACGCTGTGCCAGTGGCTCAAATCACCGAGGCAGCTGTTCGGAAGGTCATATGGCAGAACATCATCACCCGCTTCGGATTCCAAAGGTGATGGTGTTTGGTCATGGAAGGCAATTCTTCTGCTCTAAATTGAAAACATACCTCGCAGAGTTCGGCACCAAATTCGCTTATTCGACCGTTTGTCACCCCCAAAGCAATGGACAAGCTGAAGCCGCTAACAAACAAGTGTTGAACAGGCTAAAGAGTCGCTTGGAAGAAGCAAAGAACAAGTGGGTAGAAGAGCTACCAAGCGTGATGTGGTCCCTTCGGACAAGTGCGAAAGCCGCTACGGGGCACTCTCCTTTCAAGCTGGTATATGGATCCGAAGCTGTCATGCCTATGGAAGTCAGAGCTGAAACTGCAAGAATCCTTCACTGGAACGCCGAAGACAACAATGAGTCCATGGCGACGGCACTTGACCTTTTAGACGAAGCCCGGGACGACGCACGTACCTCCCTAGCGGCACAGAAAGACCAGATGCGCAGGGCATACAATCGAAGGGTGCGGGGTCGCTCAATCGAAGCTGGAGATTTAGTTCTTCGAAGATCCGAGGCATCACAGAAATCACAGATCCATGGGAAACTATCAGCCAAGTGGGAGGGGCCATACAGGGTCACCAAGAAATGCGGACCAGGAACTCTTGAGCTAGAAGAGATGGACGGCAAGGCCATGCCGGCGCTCTGGAATACTGACAACCTGAAAGTGTATCACCCTTAGAATATGTAAAATATAAACCCATGTATACGAAGACGGTACCAGTACTGCTAAAATGTAATCCCTAAGACAATAGTCGTTATAAATGACTCCCTTTATGATACAACACCCCGTGTATGCTATCGTCTTCCCTTTTCTTTTCGTTTTCGTTCTGGTACACTTAGGATAGAAGGCACACATGAGGGAGCAACCGAGAGATGATCAACAAGGGGCTTCATGAGTACCACAGCAATAAGGGGCTTTCGCCCCGGACTCTTGGAGAAGACCTAGTCCCATTCGGAGCTTCTAAGGAAGCCATGGACTGAGCGCTCACAAGTTTTAAAGCTCTCGGAAGGCAAAGGGGCCATCACCCCGAACCATCGGAGAAGACACATGTCGGTTAAGGAAGTTAGGGATCCTTCTTTACCGGTAGCGTGGCTACGTTGCGATACTAAAAACGGAGTACGGCAAACGACCAATATATTGTCAAGTTCAAAGGATAAAGTTATTACAAACACATGTTCGATGGACGCAAAAGCAATTGTTTGACAAATACAAAGTCGGCGGCCTCCTACGAGAAGCCCCTACGGCCTACCACACAAAAAGCAATACAAAAGCAAAAGCAAAAAAAGGTCAAGCACCCATTCCCAATCAGGTAGGCCTCTCCGATGAGGAGCAGGACTCGGTGCAGGAGAACCGCCCGTAATCCTACGCCTCCTGATCAGAAGGGACAACTGGGGGAGAGGTGCCTACTGGAGCTTCGGCAAGGGGCTTCGATACTTCAGCCTGACCAGATGACTTAGAAGCCGAAACATTCTCAGGAGGAGCCGTGAAACTTAGTGCAGCAGGCGCATTCTTCAGAATAGGCCACTTGAGCCTCACCTGCTCCTCCTTGAAGTTCTCCATCTTATCCCAGTCATCTTCGCGGTCAGGAAACAAACGAGAGAAGATTTCGAATGCAGCATACCACATTGTGTTCATCCCCTTCATATGCCTCTTTCCAATCTCCTCCAATGCCGCAGCTTGAACCTTCGTCACAGCGACCTCTTTCTCCGAGGCCATCTGCTCAGTCACCTTCTGCACCTCCGCTTGCAGGTTAATCTCCTCTAACTGGGCTGCTCGAGCACGAAGGGTAGTAATGGCGTCCTGATTCGCCGAAGCCTCGACCCGAAGCTGGGCAACCTCATTCTTTAGCTTCTCAGAGGATTCCGCGTGCTCCACAACTTGCTTAGCGAGGTCTTCTTTCTCGCGTTGAAGGCGAGTCAACAAGTCTTGCAGCTCTACGTTCTTATGCTCCATTATCTTCTGAGCTGTCGTCGCCCTGTCAGCCTCAGCCCGTTCTTCATAGAGAAGGCCTTGGTAGTGGACCCCCAGCTCACAGGCAAGCAGCAAAGATTGCGATGCCTGGCAAAACATTCGAAGGTCACTTCTACAATATGGATATACATAATAAAGGATGAGTAAAAAGATAGCATACATACCGAAGCCAAGTCATGAAGAGCAGTGGCAAATAGGGCTCGAACAGTGGTGCCAAGTTCCATTGGCCTGTCCAAAGGAGGAAACGAACCACGCAGAAGTCTCCAACCCAAATTAATCCCCAGCGAAGGATCAGATAGTCGAAGGCACTCATGCGGATACACCTCCGGGGTAGGCCGCCAAAATGAAGGGCCCTCACCTGAAACCGGACATGAATGGGACCTAGCTATCAGGAACCTCATTGTTTGGCAACTCGATTTCCTTGAAGCCAGGGGTAGGAATCAATTCAGGCGCCTCGACTCTAGCCCTCTTCGCAGCAGCCACTTCACCAATCTCGTCAACAACATCTTCGAAGACGCTAACTGCAGGAGAAGCTTCCCGAATGCTAGATTCAACAGCCTCAGTAACGCCGACCTTAGTGGCCTTCTTGCCAAATCGAGGCATATCCCCAGCAGGAAGGTCGGAAATCTTGAACATCTTGGAAAAATCCATGAGAGAGCGTGTAGTATCTCACTTCGAAGCAACAGTAGGAGTCACAGTCACAGGAGAGCGATCCGGCTTCAAGTTCAACTTACGCAGCACAACGCCGCTCCACCGGAAACTCTTTGGGAAATCTGGAAAGGCCAAAAAGGAAGCCGTAGCACCTAAAGCAAAACACAGATACGGATATGTAAAAAGGCGAAGGCACTCCGGCCGAAGTACCTGAACCAACGGCCGGAACGAGTCCTCCGGCAGCCAACATGGTAGGAGAAGAGATAACATCGAAGTGGGGAAGCGAGTTTTTAGGACCAGGATACTTTCCCAACCCATGAGTATCGAAGAAGTCGAAGGCCCGTTGCTCTGGCCCGGATAGAGGGACCTTCCGTGCACCCGCTTGCGAAGCCCTCTCATTACCTGCAACCAAATAAGGATTCGCATTCATGGAGAGGAAACGCGGCAATGGGTACGACTCTGGGTACACGGTCGACTTTCCATGACGAATACTCAGAGAATACCAACCAGTTGTAGGACCACCATTATTCTGGAATATATCGAAGCCCCCACTCTAAGTCATGCAAGTACACGACAGTACACCCCTTAGGAGGATAGGCAACCCTGTCACTCGGCCTGGGAAGGGATAGGAAATATTCTTCACCCATCTCGAACAGGTTGTTAGCCGCCTTCACGGCGTTAAGGCGAATCATATCCTCCGTCCAAGATGGATCGGGAACGATGGTCATTAAATTGTTAAAGAACTCCTTCTTCTTTGGAGACAAGACCATTATAGGATTGGCCATCGGCGAGTTGGACGATTTCGAAGAGGGGCGACTTGAAATAGGCTGGGCCGCTGGGCGCATATGGCTTCGACCATCTTCGAGGAAGTCACCGGGAGAGCCTCCCCTTTGACGTTGCTGGGGCCATCGCCCTTCCCCGAGCTCTCACTACTACCAATATCATAATGTGTCGGCTTGCCAGTACTTCTAGCCTTAAGAGCACATTTGCGGGTGCTGAACCGCCTCCGCGACACAGGGGTTGGGGCCTTCGAGATGCGCTCACTAAGGGGCTGATCATCCAGGTCATCAGACGGCCCCGAAGCCGACATAGATTTGTGCGAAGGGGTCTTCTCCGATTCCGATTGACAAAGGGACTTTACAGAATCATTCTGGGAGTCGGATCATTGGGACATAGCTATTTTAAAAAAAAAAAGGGAATACTAATAAAACGAAAGAAGGGAGAAAGGAAGCTTACTCGGACAATTTGAGGGGTATCCTTAAATTTGCCGATGCCGCAAATACCAACAACGGCCGCGCTAAGCGGTAAGAAGGGTGGCCGGAAAGAATGCACGATCAACTAGAGTTTGTAGGAAAGAGAAAAGAAGAAGGGGTGGGAGTTATGGTGTGTTTCCACCACCCCCCTATTTATAAAGAAACGGAAGGCGACGTTTACCGAGGGAAAGTAATTATTGCTGATTGGTCGATGGTTGACACTTGGCAGAGGCGGTTGGCAGCAGTTATGAGGAGACCCATTTATCGAAAACTGAAGAAATCAAACTGTCCAAATAAGGTCACTTTGATTTGGGGCTATTGATGGGGCTCGATAGAATGGGCCGCCATGAGGAACGAGTCCAGCAAGCCCAGTCGGGAAAGCCTCCTTTAGCATGGAAAACTATGACCAAACGAGATGGGTCGTTGGCGGCCCACGGTCCACAAGGCCTATGGCGCGCATCCGTGCAAGGCCCGGGTTAGCTGATTAATTGTCTATAAATATATGATTCCCCTCATCCTTGGAAGCCAAAAGTGAGGTAAGAGAGAAAACACCTAACTAAAATATTCTGATCAAGAAGCCAAGAGAACTAATATAACCTTCGGAGGGGTATCTCCGGAAGACCCCCCCCGAAGCTAGTAACCCTTGTTTCGTGCGCAGGCAAAGAGGCAAGGAAGAGCGTCAGAGATCCTCCCTTTCCT
Source organism: Spergularia marina (assembly GCA_963680865.1). Taxonomy (NCBI): domain Eukaryota; kingdom Viridiplantae; phylum Streptophyta; class Magnoliopsida; order Caryophyllales; family Caryophyllaceae; genus Spergularia; species Spergularia marina. The sequence goes on along the minus strand of OY804560.1, from coordinate 14,167,480 downwards.
AAATACAAATCCACATTGTTATCATCTTTTGACCCAAACAAAATCAATGTTAAGAACGAAAACATGAAATGACGATAACGAGACGACTTGAATAAAACTATGGGAAATACATACCGTTGTGTAGAGGAGAGAAAAAGAGGAACAATGGTACTAGTTTCGTCCAAAACCGGGCTGAAAATTGGAGACGGTGACCGATTGAAGGTGATGGCGAGGAACGGCGATGAAGACAACGAAGATGATGATGTACGTATGAAATAAAGGGTTTATGAGTTTTAGTGGGGATTAGGTTTACTTACTAATGAAGGGTAGAATGGTCATTTGATAATAATGGATTTTAAATAAAACTTTAGCTTAAATTGATTTAGTTTAATTTTGTAAAACCAACTAAAGTCCCTTGGAAAATCTAAAAACCAGTTTAACAATTTACAAAAATTGAACCCAGTACCGATAATTAGTAACACCCGACTTAAATAAGTTCCCAAAATATACGGGGTGTTACATTAACCCCTAGAGCGATTTAAACTATAATTGATCAAGGTATTTGTCTAGGCCGGAGATAGACTAAAGGTCTCCAAATTGACTTCCTTCTACGGACAGTGCGCCCTACCGTCCCCCTAGCGAAGGGTGTGCATACTCGAGTATTTAAGGTTGTATTTCTCTATGATCTAGTAGTCTAGCTTGGGGTAAGACCATTGCATAATGATATAATGTAAAGCAAAGTTAATAAATTGATTGTGGTGATGAATTCAACTTATGGCTCAGCTTGACTTGTGCAGCCATGCCTGTTGATTTCCACGTCTAATTAGCTCTCTAACCTGAGCACGAGTTGTGCTCATTCAGTCTTTTGCTTGTTTCTGCGTCGCTAATTCAATCATTGTTAGCTACGCGCCTTTCAGGCGTGTATCTTAATTTCTTTGTACCTTTTTGATTTCTTACTCAGCCAGTGCTGACATTCTCTGTTTTGGATGTCCCTACCCTATTTTGGGGCCTGTGTCATCCCTGTGATGGCGCAGCTGGAAGATAAGCTGACTAAAGTGCATTGCCTTATTGGATTGTCATTGCATCGTGGGAACTTCTTAATAAAGCGTCAAACATTATTTGAACGTTTATAAACTTTGTTATTTGTTTTGTATTTCAAGTTTGTAAGCTCGACTATAAGTGTTCTAACTGTTTAATGTAATGTGAGACTATTGATTTGGTTTGTAATTTGGATGTATTTAGCATTTCAATTGACTTGGTAGTTAATTGCAGCATAACAATGCTAAATAAATCATTTTATCGTTAGCCAAAAAAGTCTTACACAAGAACACTACAATTACAGGTTTTAAACATCTCGAATACACCGAGTAATCAGGATTCAGAACATAGATAAAGCCGGGAATTGCATGCTGTTGTAATCAATGTATTGTAAAGCTCAGTTTTCTTCAGCATTTGTAATAATTTTGCGCAGTCTACATATGCAGTTCAAGTTATCCAACTGAAATATAAGCACAAGATGTAGAAATCTAATACCATAGAGACCTTCATATTACATGAACATAAAAGGGAACAATAGAACTCGATTAGGCAAGTATTATTACACACCCACACCAAGTGACAACAACAAGCTTTGTGCATAAAAAAAATCATCCTTGCCATCTTTGCATATAGTTGGAAGGTGTACTGGAGTCACTTACATTGCACGAGGTATATGTGCTCTGTTCCGAAAGACATCAGTTTGAAGCCGCTCATCATACACCCTCCAATATGCCCATACCTCTTTGCATGATATACTGACCTTGGGATGTAAAGTTAGTTTCTTAACTGTCAAGTTCTTCAAACGTTAAGTTGGATTGACAATATCGCAACTAGTCAAGTTTGCACACCCCCATATATATCCGAAAACTACTAGTTTTTTCAGCTTTCAGATATTAAGGTGGAACCTTTACCAGTCAACTTCTAAAACCAAGCTCGAAGAATGTCAAATGCATACATAAATTTGCCAATGGCAGTGGCTTCAGAATCACCATCTTGAGGTAACCCGTCCAGATATTCATTTGGCACAACCCCCTATGCTTGGATGAATCCGGCCAATTCATAAAGTTATGTTTTAGAATTTTGAGATCAGGGCAATTTTTTTAACTAAAGACAAAATATTCATGAGATCTCAGGGCAAAAACTAATATCAAGTTCTTCAAGAATCAGACACTTCATAGACACCTCACTCACAGCCATCTCTGAAACAATCTGACTGCTTTTGATGAATGGTACCTGAATTTCGGCCATCTGAGAGCAAACAAAGTTTTGCCCGACAACTAACCACCACAACAACACAACCAGATACTATGACAACAATACTAGCAACCACGACAATCAGGACTGCCCAAAACAGAGGCTTTAGCCACGCCTAAACTGGGTCACGACCACCTCAAAACAAGGTGGTGAGCTCTTGGTTTCAGCCACGCCAAAAGTCGATCGTACAATCACGACAACACCAAGGAACCATCACTACGACAACGGCCACAACGACAAACAACCACGACGATCAATCAACCCAAAACAGGGCTAACTCATCAAACACAGCCCAAATCAAACTCAAATCAATCATAAAAACAATCTATAATTTTCCAAAAGTCATATTACTTAATAATATGAAGAATAAATTAATTTTAATCATTTTAATCAAGCGTAAAACAATATACAACCAAAATCGACTTCGGTACAAGTTGAACATTAGGAGAAGAAATTCAACTGTTATGTAGAGGAGGAAGAGATGAAAATACAGCAAGATAGGAAAGAGAAAGGAGGTCAAAAAGTGACAACGATAGGCCACAAAAGAAATTACAACAATCTGAAGAACAACGTCCTGAGTCGTTGAAGAGGAAAAGACCATCAAAATCCAAGCAAATGGGTAAAAGTGAAAAAAAAAAAAAGGAATATGAGCAGCTAAATTCAAAAATGTCTCCTTCGACATTGTTCATGTTTTTTACTGAGATGCCAGAAAAGCAATTGGAAGACATTGATAGTATGGGTTTTGGTTCTCTTATGTGGCTAAACACGAAATCTATTCCACAAAGACTGGCCAAGTGGGTTGTAGACCATTTTGATGATATAAATTACAACATCTTACTTCCAGATAACATTTGCATGTTAATTAATTCCTGAGTATGCTCGTTCGTATTTTTTTTTTTTTGAAACGGGAGTAGCTTACACTGTGTGGGTGGGGATGCGATGAATCGAACTCGGGACATCCCCCAAGCAGGTTGAAATCCTAACCACTAGGCCACCCAGATTCTCATTCGTTAGTTATTATTATATGCTCATTAATTTTTTATATTTTCTTGTAATACTTATTCAATTTACTTACACCTTGATTATGACTAAATACTCATTATTTTATAAAAACTCAATCATTTTGATTACAAAGCTCGTTACCTTTCGTGTTAGGAATTCAATAATTACATACATATATGCGATCTTAAAATGCTCATTAAAATTTGTCTAATACTCACTAATTGAACACATATGCTTATTAGTTTACACCACCCATATTGATTTTTACTCGTAACAGATAAACCTCGTGAACTTTTACTAAATGAGGTAAAATAATCAAACTATACAATCTAAACTTGACTTGTATCAGAGACTTAATCCTTCATGAACAAAGAAAGTTGATTAAACTTGAAATGCACTTTCGTGTAACTTTAGAGTTAAAAATATAAAACGATTGACAATTGAAATTAGAACATACAAAGTATATTATATGCTCATGGTCTCATGGATTATACTATAAGAAATAAACAAAAAAAAATGACCAATTCTGTTGACGCTACGGTGAAATTGGAGCAAGTAAATTAAGCAAAGTAATTTTTTTTAAAAATAATTTCTCTATAACAATAAAACTCATAGCAAAAAAAAAAAAAGAAAAAAAGGGATGACATTAGCCTGGGGGTACAACCCCCGGGTGTATGTTTGTATTCTCCGCGTAGATCATGATATACAAAGTAAATTACTTAGCTTAGAAGTAAGGGGTAAAACGGTAATTTCCAAATTGGATATTTAATTTAAGAACTAATTAATTTTGTTTATTAATTTTGTCTTATACAAATAAATAGTAACCTTTGAAAATTTCCGAACTCATTATACTAATGTCCTAAAACAAATCATAAATTTTCTAAATTCTATATAATTGGTAAAACCTGAATTAGATAAATTTCCAAAAATTACGAGGTATTACAACTAGGATCAACGGCCGTACATTGCACGGGTTGTTTATTGACTTTATTACTTTTGATAATATAAATTTTATTGATATATGAATTATAAATAATAAATTACAAGAAGTTGGTTGGGAGGCGCGAAAGAATCTTGGCCCCCACAGACTTGGCTATAGAAAAACCAATACGAGTGAAAATATGTGTCGCAGTCTGCGCACCGGCGTCCTGGAGTATCGTTGAATGCGTTGAAGCAGAGCAACGACACCTGACTCCAATTCTCCTAATGAGGAGAAGGAGAAAGGGAGGAAGCCATAATCCAAAGAAGCGCACAGAATGTCATACTTAGTACGCTTACGATGAGCCGCAGCATGCACAACCCCGCCCGGCTCAAAATCGACCAAGCCAAACTAAGTTAAGAGCGATGAACCAGAAATCAACACACACATCACGCCCACCATCCCACGCACGAATATATGCACGTGTGGTCAAATATCAAAAGTAATATTATACATCAGAAGAAAAATCAGAAATGAATAAGATAGATATAACCCAATTAGTTTTTGTTTGTTACAAAGAGGGGAAGCCCCCAACAAAATAACTAACTAACTAACAACTCGAGATCTCGAAACCCCTAGAATGTCCTCTCGAAGGATGAAGCAAAGCTCCGTCGGGGGATATTGAAGAACGATGAGCCTTTGACCCTGATCAGCTCCCCTATTTGCAAGCCAATCCGCTGCTTTGTTGGCTTCCCTATACGTGTGTTCGATATAAACTACCCAGCTACCCTTTGTGATCAAGTCCTTGCAAGCCCTCACTAGAGTGCCCAAAGCTCCATTCTTTGGTTTATCACTCTTAATCAGATGAACACATGTCTCATTGTCCATATGTACCAGCAATTTCTCAAAACCATTGTGCTTAGCTTCCTCTAAACCGAGAGCTAACAACTCTGCCCTCATCGAAGTGCAAACCCCATAACTTGACAAATACGCAGTAACAAAATTTCTTGTGTCATCTCGGAAAATTCCCCCTCCTCCTACCTGCCCCGGATTTCCTCTACTTGCTCCATCCGTGTTCAAGAGAATCCATCCATATGGTGGGGCCTTCTACCAAACATGAATTTCACGCGGCGGAGTCCCGGGAGCTGGAATGAGAATCGAAAACCTGTCTAGCGCCGCCTTCATCTCCTCAAACCTGTCTAGCGCGCCTTCCTCTCCTCAAACCTATCTAGTGCCGCCTTCATCTCCTCAAACCAAATACCACGTTGTTCCTCCATTTCCATATCCACCAGCAGGTAATAGCAAACTTCAGGGGCCCATCTTCAGTTGCTAATGGGTTGTAGTTGCAAATATTCTCATATGTAAAGGAGTGCAGAGGAACGAGCTCAAGCCAGCAATTTCCCCAAGGTGCTGCCAAACAAAATGAGCTTCCGGATAATCCCGGAGGAGATGGATGATGTCCTCCGGTGCGACCTTACATCGGGGGCACATTGGGTCATCCGTTAGATTTCTCATGAGTCTATTGGTATTACACATGATTCTTTCGTGTGTGGCGAGCCACATGAACATTAGTATTCTCTGCTGAACAGGCATCTTCCAGATATAGCTCCATTTCTTCTCCTCACTGATGCTAGGGTCTGCATCTATACCACGCCTCATAAATCGCATGGTTGATTTGATCGTGAATCCTCCATGTAAAGAACTGTTCCAGTAAAGTGCATTTGGCATGTCGTTGTCCTGGATTAACTCAAACGCAGCTATTTTAATCCAGGACAACGACATGCCATCCAGCTATTTTAACTCAAATCCAGCTATTTTAACATGTCGTTCCACTCCCATCCATTACTTTCAACCCGCATTTCGCTTACTCCAAACTCCAACTGAGCTAATGGGATGGGTTGAATGGCTTTGTTAGACAGACATCCCTGCTCTACCCAGGAGTGGTCCCAAAACAATGTGTTGCGACCATTCCCAACCGCAGTTGTGATTCCGCCTTTGATAGCCTAGGCATTTTCCACCACTCCTGCCCACAACGGGGACATATTGTGCTAAGGTTTCAACATATCAATAGCACATCTTCCCTTGCAGTATTTAGCTCTTAACACAAAGGACCACAAGGTGTGAGGATTGGCTAGTGTTTTGAACCCCAACTTCGTCAGAAAGGCCACAGATGTATATTGAATCCCCTTTTTTTCCCTTTGTTGCTGGATCGTCTCCCAGGATAGAAAATTAATTTTCCTATGGTTTTCATCCCGACCCCCAAAGAAACCTTCTGGTCTTATGATGTGGCGTAAATGTGGTTTTTTAATTCGGTTGATTTAGGCGCCGTAGTGTCTATTTGGGCATGGTTTTATCGTTATTCGTCTGAAATTTGACCAAAAAAAACTGAGATTCGGAAATTTGGCAAATTTAAAGAGGTATTAATATCAAAACCACAATATAAATTGATATCTTTGATCTTGAGAAAAAAAGTAAAACCATACCTTAATAATCATACGAAGAAGAAAGAGCTAGTGAGATCTACTCCAACATTCAACATGCAATAATAAAAAGACTTAAAAATCGATGCACTTGTGATGGTTGGTGGTGTTCGAGTAGGTATAAGAAGAGGAGAGTCAAGAGATTGAAATAGGATGAGAGATTAAGAAAGAGAAGATGAAAGAAAGAAAAAAAAGACAAGTTTGAGCAGATGCAGTAAGCGGCTTGAGGAGAGAGAGAGAGAGTAAAGAAAGTCATGAGAGAGTTATTAGGGTTGAGTTTTATTTAGAGAAAATATTTTTTTTTTGGGTAATTTAGAGAAAAGATTCATAAACAATAGACATGGGTTATTTTATGATCCTTGTTGTAGTGATTTCGAGAAAAATATCCGGAAATTAATAGACGTAGTTTTTCCTAAAATGTGACGTTTATATAGCCATAATAGACATGGATTTTTCACAAAAAAAAACTCATGTCTATTATTTGACCAAAATTACAAAAATGTCACCGGTTCTTTATAGACATGGGTTTTATGTCCGTTGTTTATGTGGTGATGTTTATAGTGCATTTTGTAGTAGTGTAAGACGAAATAGGGTCCCCTTGACGGGGTGAACATCTCAGTCGTCTTCCCATTCCATAGAATACGTAGTTTAGACGAAGTTACGCATTCCATGATTACATCCACCATAAAAATCAGCAGCCCCCATCTCCATAAGGGTGTCTCGTATAAACGACCGTTTGAGCCTGTGGTAAGCCTTTTCAAGATATAACCCAATTAGTGATGGATGCATAAACCCAAATGGCTTTGCCTATATTTGTGTATTGTACCCTCTAGAATATACTATTCAATAAGTTTAGTACATTTAAAATATATAAGTTTAACGTAATGTGTTTTGAACTGTAGCTATTTACGTGGGATTGGATTAATATGACTTTGTGTACGTAGGAGAATTAGCTAAGTTAAGGTTATCTATAGGTATGTATTAATGTATGTATGTGAGATTGCATTGGAATATGTACATGACATGGTTAATGTAGACGTTGAAATTGGCTATATACGTATTTACCTGGGATCAGGATTTTTGTATTTACGTGGGATTGAGATTGTTTTATTTTTTAATATAAAAAAAGTCTCTTTAATTACGTGGGATTAAGATTGTTAGATTTTATTATTATAAAATAGCCAAGAATCTCTAAGAATGTCTGGTTATATGTTGTGAGAGTTCTAAAAAAGACTTCTTTAATAATGTAGAAAGGATGTGATAATGTTCATCTCAGCCTACAATTTATTCAAGATCAAATAACTCGGCCTCAGTTTAAGTGCGAGTTGTGACCACCAACAAGTTGCAACCATTTACAGTATTTCACAATTATGTCACAATAATACTCTTGAGTTTTATTTAGAACAGTAGGAGCTCTTATATATTACACAAGAGTCAGCAGTCAGTTTGTTCTCGAATAAGCTAATGGAAAACAGGCTAAAAGAAAGCAGGAAACTATACTAGGTTAGGCCAGCACTTCCTTAGTGCAAGTAAGCTTCTAATCTAATATATCTTATACTATATATTAAAAGTTGTGTTTGATCCAACGACCATGTTCATCGGTTTCAACCAGGACTTCTCCCATGCGACGTGGCATGTCTATCTGAATTTCACTTTAAAAATATCATTCAAAATCTTTGGAGTTGTGTTTTATGGTAAAAAAAAAGTAAAAGAAAAGTAAATTAATCTTTGATAAAACGTGTAGAAGTCCATACTTGACAAAACTAATGGCACAATTGTTTTAAATTTAGGTAAAAAAAACCATCCAAAATTTGTAAGTTTTATTGTAAGGAGTGTAATTGGAATATTTTTCAAATCTAAAAGTCGACAAATTTCCAAAAAAGAAGAATAAGTTATTAGCAAGTATCTACTAGTGACTTATAGAAACCTTGGTTATATAAGCATCGTAAAAATTTATCATGTTCATATGGTCATAACCACATATGAATCAATCTAAGATGATGTTCATTGATTTTCCCATATACGTAATCTTCATAATTCATAATGTTAGATTCATTAATACTTTTTCCGAATGTTCCACTACTTACTACTAAAGTTGCTAAACTAATTAAATTGTGGGCCTATATATTTGTGGGAAATTTAGCAATACATCGAGCAATTTTGACAACTCTTTTAGCAAAAAATATAAGGCGAACTTTGAACAATATTGTATTTCAGGAGGTTACAGTAACAATATTTTAAAGGGAACCAGACTATAATTCATTATAATCCATCGAGTATCACTATAGTGCTCATTACAAATTAGCACAAGTATATACAAATTTTCATCAAAGTCTCATGGTCAAAACTCACAAAAGTAACATCTTGGAGGAATCACAACTTTAACTCATTAAAATCCACCGAGAATCACTACAATATCTAATTAGAAAGTAGCGGGAGTTTCCGCAATTATTCATCACAATTAAAGTGGAAATTCATCACAACATCTAAGGGTGAGTACAATAATAATATTTTAGGAGGAATCACGACCATAAGGTCCATAAGTCATGAAAATCTGTCGAGAATCACTACAATATCTAATTCAAAATTAGCATTAGTATTCCAATCTTTCATTAAATTGAAGTCTCAGGCGGAATTCAAACAATTTCTCGGCGAGGGTCACGATAATAACATTTCAGCAGAAATCGCAATCATAACTCAAGAAAATAGACAGGAATCACTACAATATGTCATTAGATATTATCATAAATCCCACATTTTGTCATCAAAATCTACGGGGGAATTCAAATAATTGGGGGTTGGGCAGGGTCACAATAGTAACATTTTTGGGAGAATGACAACCATAACTCATGAAAATCACGACAAAGTCGTATTAGAAATTAGTGAGAGTCTCGACAATATTTCATCAATGGTTAAGGGAGAATTAAAAATTTATCTCGGGGGTTCACATTTATATTTCGTTGCAGAAATTATAAGTTTGGTTTTATTCCGACTCAATAAAACATATGTTTAGTTTATTTTGTCAAAATTTTGGGCGAATCATATCAATTACATATGAAAGCTTAGAAATAAACACAATGACATCCTTTCGAAAATTAATGGAAATCATCATAGATTATATGGTATTTCACCAAGGTTATTACAAAAAGTTTATACAATTTGTGAGCAGAGTGTAGAAGTGACATTAACATATGAAATTACGTAGGGGTGAATCATCATTAAGTTGGTGTCAATCACATCATTATATTATAAATGAAACTTTTATAGAAATCTCATACATAATTACATATTAAAATTATCTTTTACTAGAAAATAAAATGATAGAGACTACTCTGGGCGTAACCCGGACAGTAAACTAGTATATATGTTGTAACACTACGGAATATGGAAAGTGGATTATGGAGTTGGTTAAGGCTCATATGATCAGTTTATAATAGATTCCTACCATCATACTACCAACAAGGCCTTCACCTTTTAGAGCCCACGAGATGATATTCGGGCCTAAGGGGTGACTTCCCATCCTATTGGGTTGTGCTGTGACGGACGGTGGTTGGGGTTGTTACATATGTAATCCTGAACCCGCTCAATTCTCACGCTGACACATGGCTTATAATAATATTATTATATTGTAAATAATGTTTATCCAAAATTGAATATGATAAGTATATGGTAATACTAGGATGAAGGCACGTGCAATGCACGGGTCTCATAATAATGATATCTATCAAATTTGATAAAATTGAAGCCATATACGGCGTAGTAGTCCTAGTCCTAGCCTAATAAAATGATTTTCTAGTAGTCTGATTATATTTGAGATTACATAACATTTCTTATGAAATTTCTTACGAACTCGAACTGAAACTATATCTTAATAAATAAAACATCAACTATATTCTTTTTTTTCTCGTATGTAGTAGCTGGAGAAATGTGACGATCTACAAATTAAAATACATATAGGAGACCTACATATATACCGACATAAAGCCGTATATATAGGAGCCGTAATTGAAATTTCTTCAATGTTAAATTTATGGAGTGGAAGACATGCTTATATAGTATTTAAGAAACTAAGAATGCTACATAAATAGTACTACTTAATATGTAGATCAACACCATCGGACTAACAATGTTTAGACTATTATAGCATGATCATCGTAGATCAAAGCGTCAAATAGCATTACTAATCAATTAGATATGTTATTATAATTCCCAAGTTTGTATGGATAATGTTAGACATTGACTTGAATGTGGAGTATCAGTGATTATTACTAAATATATTGAAATCGATATATAGCCGATAGTTCTACCATACCTAAGACTTACAAATGTATTGACCTAAAAAAAAGACTTATATAGATGTATTAAGATAACCAATTAGCAATTATCATAAAACATGCATGTGTCCTACTCAATGTCCTAAACTCCCAAGATATGTCCGACTAAAAGTTCTAAACTCTGGTTTATATACGTAAGATAAGACTACCAAACATCTACGGTTCCTTAAATTATGGCGGTCGGTCACATTAGTAAGAAATTCGCATGTAATATGAATCATTATATACATAGATTGATTGTAATTATTGTTATTATATATAACAAGTTTTAATTAAATAAGGTTTAACCCCATATTCTCTTTTGGTTTTTTGGATAGCCCCATATATAGTATATGTACGTAGGATTCATCCTAACTACAACTATCTATCTATCATCGATACAATACTACCAACAGCTCTAAGACCAAAAGAAGATATCAAGGTTTAATGTGGTTTAGGTTGGTGTTTGATACGTAGGATTTCAGGATATAATCCGTTATCGTAGTAGATTTAGTATACATTTAGTACTAAAAATTAGGATACATTTTTAATTTCAAAAATATATAAATTAGGATACATTATTAAACAATATAATATAATATTTAAAATATATTATGTAGAGATGTAGAGTCCTACTTAAAATCATGTTCGATATATATTTCAATATAATATTCACCAAACTCTCTAATAACGCTCGGTCGTTGTGAGAGCTACAAAAATGCCTCCTTTGATAATATAGAAGGATTATTCTACTAAAATAACATTATTATTTGATTTATGGAAAATAGTTATGTAATACTAGTATAGTAATTACTTGATTTATGCCAATTTGATCAAATATCCCACGGGTATTTCAAAATGGGACTTTGGCTTTTGAAAGGTGACTTTCCCCTAATTAAATTACAAATATCACACGGGTGTTCAAAATGAGATTTTAGGTTTTTAAAGGTGAATTTCCATCTAATTACATTCGGGCGTTCGAAACATGACTTTAGGTTTTAAATGTGACTTTCCATCTAATTACATTACAAAAATACAACGGGTGTTTGAAATAAGATTTTAGGTTTTAGATAAAAAAACGGTTACATAATTTTAGCATTTAAATATAAGTAGCCCAGGCGTTGCACGGGCCATCAAACTAGTTGGTTCAAAATAGCAATACCTAAGACTTGTCATTATCACAGTTAGTAGCAGCTTAGTCATACACTGAGTCACTAAGTTGTTCTTTAGACTACTATAAGCTGCCTAACTACATACTAATCTTGCTATAATTAGTGCTAATAATCCGGATTAAGAAATGTTGAGTGGTTTTGGTACAGCTAGCTGTAACTTGATTAACTTCCCCTTGATCACTTCGACCTGCAGTCTCCATAGCATCTGCATCATTAACACGCCACATCTTCATTTTTAATGAGGAATAAGCCTGCATAAACCATGAGCTAGTGCTGCACCACTAGAACAGAGCAATTCAGCAGGATAGACAGTGCTGTAATGGCTGACAGTCATAGAAAATCTTCTCCGATGATTCTCTAATTTCTGCCATTGGATAGCTAGCTTCAATTACTTCAATCTGAACATAAAATTGAGCCCAAGCAGGCGTTGGACCTAGGAGTTACAAGCCTTCAAAGTTGACTGACAGTAGAATGTCCTTCAAACGAATGCCCTGCAGCAGGGCCATAGTAAAACTTAAACTGGTGCGAGTTTAAATTAATTCCAGCACCAAAATTTAGATGAGTCCTTTAGCTTTCTGGAATGGTATTGTAACCCAAAAAGTCACACCATTTGATCCTTCTTAAGACGTGTTTTGTTCAACTGCGCAGACTGTCATCCTATAGGATGTTAGAATTGTCTTGGCATTGAACTTTTTGTTATCAGATTTGCATCATTCTACTCAGCGTAGAATGCGTAGAACGACAAAGTTCGCTTATGATGCCTTCTATTCAGATCTATGAACTGCGTACTGATACGACCCACTTAGTTGTGGATAATGTTGGGTTTTAATGCTAGAAAATGATAGCTTTTGGATCGGTTTATTGGCTAATTCGATTATTTGATTATTTGTGTTTTAATCTAAGAATTAGTGGTTTTTGAATGTATTTGTGGCCTCAATATTGACGTGCAAGTGTGTGGAAAGACAATGAGGCGATAAAAGAGGATCCAAGCAGCGAGATGCCAAGTTTTGGACAAGTTTTGGAGGAATTTCAGTCCAATTACAGAAGGTCAACTTTGAAGCTTCATAACTTTCAAATGGCTTTGAATTTCGCAGTGAAACCAACGGCATATTAAAGTTCATGATCTTAGCTTTCCAGGAAGTGGTCACACGTTCTCATAGGCCAAGTAACGAAGAAGTTATAATCGTTTGAAAAACAATGGCAGAGCCAGTCCGTGGCAGACGACTCGTCCAGAATCAGACGGTCCAGACGACTTCAAGACGACTCATGCAGAGACTTCAGCAAAATCCACATAAGGTGCCAGACGACTCGTCTATAGGAAGACGAGTCGTCCCAAATTGGACGACTCGTCCGCTGCTGGGTCGGCGTAAGGACGGGTTTCCTAAACCCGTTTTGTAATGTTTTTCTATTTAAACCTAAGTTTCATTTTTTTATTATTAATCATTCAGTATTCAGAACTTTAGAGTTTATTTTCAAGACTATGCAAGGCTAAAGACCTTTATTCTCGGATCGATTAATCGAAGCTATTATTCACCGACAATTGTGAGTTTGATTCTAATTCCTTTATTCGTTTGAGTATTGTTTATTCTCTTGCAATCATTGTTGTTATTGATTGATTTATTGCTTAATTAGGTTGCAAACTAATTAGCCCTAGATCTATCATATTGCTAGATTCACAATTTAAGGACTAATTGTTAGATTGTTGATTCACAAGTAGCAACTAGCCTAGTATTTCTATGCTGAACATCGGTATTAGGTTAGAGAGAATAAATATATTAATTGAAGATCGAAACCGCGTGTGTCTAGATCTTGTTAATCTTAGTTGATATCGTTTAATTGCTTTATGCTTTCGCTGGATTGAATTTAGGCGCGCGTCTTTGTTATCCACCGATTAGGGCTACCAGGTAGAGCTGATCTCTCCTCTTAGCTACAATTAAGAAACGATAGGAAATTATATTTCTACAACTAAGTACTCAACGAATTAGAATTAGTTGATAACTAGGACCAATTAGGTGAATGATAGTGGACATTAATTGACCGAGATTCTTTTCCTCCATTTGTCTACAAATTACTCTTTTGTGTTTTGATTACTTGATCACTTATACTCATTAACCCCCCATTTGTTACTTGACATATATTGATAATTACCGTTCTCTGTGGATACGAACCTTGCTTCCGTTTTACTACGTTTTATGTTAGCATTGATAATTTATATTTGTAGGCATACAACTTTAGCCTGTCACGTACTTTTAACCCAATTCATAGATAAGTGTGTCTCTTCCATAGACCATAATACACTGATCAGCTAAAGATCCAGAAACGGCACAACAAGGATATAAAGGATGTATCATAATCGTCAATTTCATTTGAGAGGTTGTCCTGCTGTAGGCTAGAGCTGTTCTCAGACAGTCAGACCCATTTAAGTAACACAGTCTGTGGAGCAGTTAATAACCATAGAAGCATAATGTATACTAGGATGACCAGTAATACGCTCTATTATTTGAGCAAAATTCTAGATCAGATGTTAATGTAAAGCTATACATGCTGGCAAGAAAATGTACATCTCCAAAGATAACAGCTTTTTGGGTGCGATAGTTCGCGCAGTCTCAGAATGGCTACCTTAGAGGAGGAAATTACTAGACTGTTCAGAATACAGTGGACATTATAGCAAATGCTGGATAACAGAACATGCAACAAAATCTCATAAAGAAAATGCGTAATTTTCCTAAAATTGACAGAAATCAATCTCATAGCAGCGCAGCACCTAGAAGCTAATTAGTACAGCTTATACAAGCTAAGATGAGAGTATGAGCTGCATAAGAATCAAACCTTAGAATATAACCAAAAAAAAAAATTCAAAACATTATCAAAGTTCAGCAACAGATATAATTTAAACTAAAAGTAAATGAAACAGGTAGAAGTACTGCGTCTTCCTGCATGCCATACTACTTACTAGACAGATGAGTAAAAGGGAGAAAGAAGGCTTTCTATGAAGCCCCCACATGCTGAAAACTGACTAGGAACACCCTCCGCCAAGACGTCCTCAAAGGTATGCTCCTCGCAGTCGTACCTGACGAGCTTAGTTCTCCTGTCCTCTAAAGTCTCATGCACCATCATCATTTCTTTGCCCGACATACACAAAGGCCTAACACAAGTGTCGTCATCCACAAATATGGTCATATCTGTCCAAGACCTGACTACCCCATACTCTTTCATCGTACAGATATAAGTTTCACCCTCTTTTGAAGTATACACCGAGAGACACCCATCTAACACGGCAAGTTTAGGATCCTCCAAATTACCAACATAAGTAATCGGCATTTTACTAAACTTCTCCTCTGTGAAATTGAACCTCACGATAATACGCTTACCACCTTCATTCCTCGTAGCCAACCAATGGAAGTACCCATTCATAAAGACCCCACTTGCATACTCAAAGGTATAATCAGGAAAATGATGATCGTCCGCACTTTTCCAAGTTTTCTTCTTCACAGAATACACGCTCACGTAACACCCATGGCGAATGATATCTTCATTGTCATCGCCATCGCCATCATTGCCATCGTCATCATCATCATCATTGTCATTATCATCATCTCCTTCATCATCATCTTCATCGCCATAGTCATCGTCATCGTCATCGCCATCGTCACGGACATGGTCATCATCATTATCATTATCTACATATTCATCATCATCCCCATAAGTTAAAGTGACAACCTTGTAGTCATCGGTGACAGAATCATACCCAAATCCGAGGTGAGCCACGGCATCAACGTTAGAAACTGGGACTGCGGGCAACTGATTAAGCACCCGAGTGGCTGGGTTTTGTAGAAATATCTGGCCTCTTTGAGACACAACTGCAACCAAGCCGTCACAAGAAGTAATCGTGAAGTTGTCGTTTGGGTAATCAAATGGATAACAATCATGTTTCTCAACGGCGATCAGGTTATTGTGGGCATTATTTCCCCAGCGACATGTAACAAAGAAAGGGGTAAAATCTCCAACATAATCTATTAGAATGAAGGAACATTGAGAAGGGTATTCTTTGTTTCGGTTAACATGAGCCCTAATGAATTGGGGTCCGGTAAGTGTGGTGTTCCATGGTTTCGAAACGACACGAAAACGGCCGACTGATTTAACAGGAACACGGGTGAGTATGTCAAATATTATTTCAGTTGGGAGCTGAGTTGCATCGACACTTTGTCTTTTCGCCATTGCAAGGATATACCCGAGAAGGTGAGAGAGGTGGGGATAGGAGCTTATTTGGTTGTTGTTATGAAGTCAAAATGTAGGATATTATTTCTAATATCAAAATCATTATAATTTTTAAATTTTGAATATCTTAAGTTATTCATTCCGAAAGTTTTCTATTTAGAATGTTTGTTAATCGGCTTAATTTTTTTGGGCTGATAATAAATGTGATTTAATTCTTTCCTTGTTTACAAATTAATTAAGAAACGCAAAAAATCACAAAAAAATATGAAATAAAAAAGCAAGTGAAGATATTTAGTTCACACAATAAAAGCTAGGCTAATGACCTTGTATATACATGAATGGAAGGAGTAATTATATTCACTCCTACAATAGTATGACATAACTCCACGTCAAGCAGGGACGGAAGGCACAGGGCTTTTGGAAGAAATAGTAGCGCACAAATCAAGGGAAGAGACAGAAAATGCAGCAAACTGAAACTGTTGGGATTTGAACCACGGTAACTCAAGTGGTAATTATGCATTCCATCCGCTAGAGCAAGGATGATCGATTACTTGCCTGAATGTGTAAACGAAAGCTATATGTTGCCAAATGACAGTTCGTTCGGAAAATTACGCGAACGCAGTTCGTTGTTGGAAATAAAGGAGTTAATCTGACTTATCTGACAATGGAATCGAATAGCGGAATTGTTGTGCCGAGGTTTTTAGGCCTCTGTACTTAAAGACGATTACGTCGAGCCATGGTGCAAGCTCCTCTTGACATTCGTCCTCCAGGTTACACAACATTGAACCTCCTCTGCACTGAAGAAATCCAATTGGTATAACATGCCCCGTACGCACGATCTAAACTCAAAGTGACCTTTGTGGGACTTTTATGAGACTCTTGGGAATTTTCTGTGTCTCGGGTATTTCAAGCAACCCCGTATTTATAGCAGTCAAGGAAACAATAAACACGTAGAAGAATAGGAAAGCGCGTAAGAACCGCCAACATCACTCGGCGGTCCGCGGTAAACCACGGCGGTCCGCGGGACCATTGGCGCGCTCAGTGGAAATTCTTCTGCCGCTCCCTTCTTCTCTTCTTGCGCGACCCGCTATATCATGGACGCGGTCCGCGATGCGATACCTTCGACATTGAGCTTACTACAAGAAATTCTCCATTTAAAGACGGATTTGGTAATTTCGTCTCTAAGTTAGAGACGGAAAAGTTATATTTCGTCTCAAAATTTCATTAGAGATGGATGTAACGTCTCTAATTAGAGACGGACCTTATTAAGCCGTCTCAAATTTGAGACGGGTTTGCAGTTCATCTCTAATTTGAGACGGCCTATTGTTATCCATTCCTAAATTTAGAGACGAAATCAAACTTTCGTATCTAAATTAGAGTTTTTTTTTTTTTTTTTTTAGGTCAGATACTCAAATACGGAGTACTCATTTTCCTTGTGACACGCCTATTTCTAATCTAGGCGAATCTAATCATCCTAGTATAGCTAGGGTCGAATCCACGAGTACGGAGGGTGGTTGTCTATCGATTAAGTTCTAATTCTAGTCTAATCAAATTAAGAATCAAAATTTCGGTCTAAACTACTAATTATTTCCTACTAGTCAACAATTCAAACAAACAAACTAGACGCTAATTATACTAAAACACGAGTTTAGACAATAATTGACGAACGCTAGGGGTTAGAGAGGTTCACGAGCATAAAGTTGAGACCTTTAGTTTAGGGGGTTGAATTGGGCCTAATCATGCACACTAACAAGTTATCAAGGCCAAGGGGAAGGGTCAATTCTCTCTCAAGCAATTAACCAATGTCTAATCACTAATTAACTCATTGTCATGCAATTAATCAATAATTCCAAGTCTAATTAGCCAATTTCAATCTCAAGTGTCCCATGTTGATTAAAACGCAATAATAAGTAAAATAGATCGTCATCTATGTTTACCAATCGTTAAAACATAAGAAAAGGTGATAAAGTAGCATGCTTTGCAAGTAATAACCATTAGACAACCCCCCTAAACATAAAGTTCACAACTTTAACCCATTAACCTCACCCCTAGCTATAGAAACTATTCACACATGATTAAACTAACACTAATCATAATTAATAAAACCTTAAACATGATACTAATCATGGGAATTATATAAAGATTCACACTTGTAAGACAATTCTAATTAATTTACTATTAAACATAAATTAACAATAATTAAAACAATATAAATGACAATAATTAAAAGGGAGAAATAATTATTACCCAAATAAAAGTGACAAAGTGAGGAGAAGAATGAAATAAGACTTGATTTGTATTAATAATAAAACTTTGATAATTGTTGCAATAATTCTCACAAGTGAAAGAGGCAAACAAAATAATATGGTGGAGAAACCAAAGCTCTAAAACTAGGAGAGAGAAAGAAAATCAGAATAATGAAAAGTGGCTACACAATTAGGGTAGGTGGCTTTATATAGTTGTACAAAAAGACAAACGGAAAAAAGGCGTCCAAAGGCAAAAACAGACATCCATTCGGCCATCCACTCGGCGAGTGGACTCTTCCGCTCGGCCGAGTGGACATCTACTCGGCGAGCTACCTACTGCCGGCTATGCGCTCGGCCGTCCGCTCGGCGAGCGTACGGCCGAGCGGTTAAAACTGGCGCGCGCACTTGATTTTGGAAGGCCATATCTCACTCATTTCTTGGTCAAATTAGGCTTATAATATATCATTGAAAAGCTAATGAGACAAACTTTCATCTCCAACTTGAATTATCTCAATATCTGCTCTAAAACTTGAGATATGATCGTTTGAAGTTATATCATCATCCTTTGCTCTCGATTCCCGTGCCTAGGGTCCCGCTCTAAGACCTATCTCCGCTCTTTGACTCTCCAATGCCTCGGGTTCTGCTCCAACATGCTCCGTAGGTGCCCCTACAAAAGCCATTCTCGTACAAAATAGAAAATGCACTAGAATTTGCAAAATGGCATTGAATTAAGCCAAGATAAACATATATATGAAAAAAGCGGGAAAACAACTATAAAATCATCAAATGTAGGAGACGGGAGGGCACGAATCGCATGAAAATGAGGACATATGAGTCATTAATCACCTTGCTCCCTTCATTCTCTCGTTCTTCCATTCCTCTTTTCCTTCTCATTTCACTCCTCTCTCTCTGAACATTTTTTTCTTCTCTCTTCAGCCCAACCTCATCGCGCTGTCGCCACTCCAGCTCCATCTCTAGTCGAGCCCGATCTTAAATTTCCGTCGATTCCCAACAAATCCCCATTTTCCTATCTTCACTGGCCTCTCTCTTATCGCATCGCTCATTTTCTCTCTTCCCTGTTTCCGATCTCTGATCTGCCATGGAAGACAACCAGTGAAACTAAGGTAAGTCAGATCTCCTTCCATTTTTTCACTTTAAGGTCCAAGTTTTATGGTTTGTATTTTTGCGTTATTTTCTTGTGTTTGATTGAAACCTAGAATTCCCATTAGCGGTTTCTAGGTTTTTTATGATTTGTTTCTTTGGCTGATCAGGCTAATCCTAATTTGGGTTTGCCAGATTTTACAAAAACCCAGATCAATACCTTTGTCGCGGCCGGATCTGATGTGGGGGATGGCGTCGGCGACGGGATCTTCTACGACGTGTGGTGTCGCCGGGAGTATGGAGGATAAAAAGAGAAAATCGTGGAGAAGGGGGAAGAGGCAGTGGAGATAATATTATGGGTCAGGGTATGGGTCTGAGTATTTTCATTTGGAATTGGTATGGGTCAGGGTGTTGTCGAGAACATGTGTTAATATTATGTATTGGCTTGGCTTAAAACCTCAGTAATTAGACTGACTCACTGTTCCTACACTTTAGGCTTCCACTTATCTGAACTATTGGGCTCATGTGGTTATTTGGTTAATTAATTCAAATAGATTAAAGTACCAATCAGACTTCTAAGTTCTAAATTTCCAACTTCGCTTAGCTTGTTGATTCCTGATGATTGTTTCGGTAGCTCATGTAATCTCTCAATTAATCTCACATTTTGAAGATGTTATCAGCTCTCAGACTGTTATTCTCCCTATTCTTGATTGTTTCTGTCTATATTAGAATTAGCTTAGCCTATAGAGTCGTGGTACAGGTCATTGCAGCTGTGTTGTGTAACTAGAAAACATTGTTCAGGCCACCAAACTACCTTATCAATTCATTATCGCTTGTAATTGAAATTGTTGATGCGGGACAAAGTGTTGAATGGGTTGAGCTAACATATAGTTTCTACAATAAATATTACATTTATTTCAATTCTTTCATTACTTCTTTTGACACTACTACAAGACGCGTTATAGACGTGAGACTTTTTAAAGCATAAACATCGGTTATCATTTCGACGTTAAGTTGAGGGGACATCTGTTAAAATGGAATAGACATCGGTTTTATATCTCATGTGCTTAACTTTAATACACATGGGTTTTTTTTTTTTTAAATCCGATGTCTATATGCTTAATAGACGTCGGACTTTTTGGGAAAACCCATGTCTTTAGGATACTTTATACATCAGCCTTATGAAAATCTCATGTCTATTGGGTACTTTATACATCAGTTTTATCTGAAATCCCATGTCTATTCTTCAACCAAATTTTAAAAAAAAATATAATTTGTTCGTATCATAATCGTCGTGTAGACGGCGTAATTTCTCATTGGAGACAATATATCAAAGCAGTCCAAGAATCAATACAAGCAAGATTATGTCATAACCTTTGGAATGAAATGAAACTTTACGGGTTTACAAAATAATACCATAACTTATTACAAAAAAATATCTTAGATCTAGAACAATAGTAAAAGAAAAAGGACCAGATGTGGATAAGACGAACTAAGTTCTCTCAAATCTTCTTTCTTCAATACTAAAAATGCTTGATATCTGAGAGAGGAGAAACACAAACTATGACTTAGTTTTAGCCTTTTATGTTACAAATCAAAGAACAAAGACAACAACAACCACAACAACAACATATGAAATTCAAATTTTGAACAAAATAGAGAAACTCTTGTTTACAGCGATTATAATAAAAAAAAAATATCGAAATCTAAATCCTCAAATTATGAAAAAGCAGAAATCGAGATTGTAGTTTCTTGAAAAAAATTACCCAAAAAAGAAAACAAAATATGTCCATACCTTAACCACTTAAAGGAGAAACATGAATCGTCTCCTATATCCAACATGCAACCAGAATTTGGCCCAAAAAACTTGAGTCAATGATCTAAAATGAATCATCAATTCACGGCCGCTATTTAAGATGCACAAAAATCGTTCAAATCAATCAAATCTTTACGATTGTTGTAGGTTATGTAACATCGATTAAAATGAACTGTTGATTTTGATTGAAGAAGAAAGACGATTTGAGGTGGATACTCATATGAAGAGGAGAGAGAAAAGTGTGAGAAAGGAGATCTTGAATTTTTGTTTGAGGTCATCAATAATAATGAACTGAATAAAGAGAGAGAGAGAAGGGGGGTAAAAGAGAGAATAAATACTAATGATTTTTTAGAAGGGAGGCAAGAAGATTGAGCGACTCTAACTTAGGGTTGAAGGTGAGTAGAGTATTTCTAGTTTTTATTTTATAAGATTTAAGAAAAAAAAAATACGAAAATAGATAGACATAAGTTTTTTATAAAAAACTTGACGTCTATATAGTTGTAATACACATCGGTTTCTAAAAAAAAACCCCATGTCTATTTATATACATGGGTTTTTAAGAAACAACTCATGTCTATTAATTGGTCAAAATTGCGAAAATGCCACCGGTTACTCATAGACGTCCGTTTTTCCGAAATCCCATGTCTATGTAGTGATGTCTATAGTTGATTTTTTAGTAGTGTAAGCAGGTTTCTGTTTGCTACTTTTTTTGTTTCTTTAGCCCCTTATGTTTGAACTTGAATGGGGTGTGGTTCTGGAAAGAATAGTATTTATCGCTTGTATACCTTTTTATTTTGTTGCTTTTTGGACAATGGTTTTGGCATCTATGGAGAAATGATGAATTTGTTCATTGTCTCTAATTACACCTTATGTTGTGTTTCAATGTTGTGGCCAAAAAACATGAGTACATCTACTTTTCTTTAGGCTGAAGCTGCTTTGCCTGTGTGCCTCGTGATCCCACTACTAGGGAAAGACCCCCTAGGCGTCTCTACAAATTTCATGCTGTCTCTACAAAAAAAAGTACTTGGTTTTGGCTACGAAGTAGGAAGACATAAGCATGAATAAGGTTGAAGGTAGTCTCTGTTTTCTAAATCAACTTCGTTCATCTATCTTTAGAATGTACGTATTTTCTTGTTTTACCTATATTAGATTCAAATCTGAAATTTTGATGTTTAACGTGAGAACATGTATTGTTTTTTCATATAATCCACTTCTATATAATTAGTCTTATCGTGATTGTTTGTTAGATGGGATAATATTGTTGAGATTGTCATTCTTTAGAGGCTATTAGCTCAAGTTGGAAGAGCATGTGCATTTGCACAAAGATGTGGGTTCAAATTCCATATAGCTTATGAAACAAAATGATGTGACATGATATTAATATATATTGAACGAGACTAATATGTAGCATGGCTAATAGGTTAATTTTCGGCTTCTAGTTTGAGATGGATGTTCACAAATGCCGTCTCTAATTTGAGACGGAAGTAGTTGACCGTTTCAAAATTTGAGGCGGAAAATTTATCTATTCCATCTCGAATTTGAAACGAAATCTGAAATCCGTCTCTAATATATTTGAGACGGATTTAAAATTCCGTCTCTAATAATCCGTCTCTAGTAAATTTGAGACGAGCTGTTTAAAGACGTATTGTTTTTCATCTCTAATTCGTCTCTAACCACAGTTTGAGACGAATTTCACAAAATTCCGTCTCTATTTAGCTTATTTCTTGTAGTGAATTGTTGATTAACTAACTCCAACAATCCCCCACTAATCGACAAGCATCAATTAGTGCAAATAAGCTTAGATAGGTGAATACGAAGAACTTCTAGTATATGTGCTGATGTCTCGCGATTTAATCAACACACTGTGTAATCAGGCTCCGTAATCATGTCTTAAATGGTAAACTTAAGTTTTTGAACCACAAAAGGTGATATGATAGCACCACGTAACACACAACTATCCATTCTACAAGGAACGTGTTATACCGCCGTCACGTGAATATCTCACGAGTGTCATCTGACGCATTTTTGATGAGGCCTGGCGTCGTACCTGGATTTCGTTGAATGCTCTAGGGAGTTATCACAATGGCTCCCATAGGATCGGCCGTGCAAATAGACTTGGTCTCATTTGCCATATGTAAGAGAAATGCATCCATGCACTACATATGTTCCACATTCAACTTGGTGGATCTCTCTAAGTGTGCTTCTCACACCTCCTTCTAGTGAGGAAGACCACATCTTCCACCACTTTGGATATGAGTCTGTTAAGAGCGTAAAGCTCAGCCTTATGCCAAAGTAGCTCGCACATCATAAACATAACATATACTAAATATATCAAAGCAGATAAAGGAATGTAGATAACTTTATCTTTAAATTAGTGCCATAAAAAGCAATTATTGTATCCTTTGAACTGTACTTTACAAAGTAGAGTAGGAGTTCAATAACCCTAATCATTCTGGTGATCCAAGCCCCATTTCTTTCGCAGTTTCTTTTGCTTGTTACAATCAGGCCTTTCTTGTTTATTAAAACTTTAACACATTTTTCATTCTCTTACGACTTCACTGAGTCTAAAGAATTATTAGAGTGGTGACCACACCTGTCGCGTCACTTATGCTCATTCTTGGCTAGCTTCAGCTGTTAGCTGCCTAAGAATTGCAAACATAGTGTTTTATGTACCCCCACTTTTGGGTACCTACTAATCAGATTGCACAGTTATTCAAACTTACAATCTTACACATAGAATGTTCAGTCCACTTGACTTACAATCTATATACCATATTGCTCAGTTGTTAGACTTACAATCTGTCTCTTGTAACAACCAGCATTTGCTTCATATACATATCAGTATCACGGTGAATCTATCAAGTCCATGAATTAGGACCACCCTACAAGAAGGGATATAGATTCATTAAGATATTTCACTAATCCTTAATATACTTATGTCATGTCTAGAAGACTAGAACTCACAAATGAGCCCTCTCAGACTTTAGGTCACTTTTCTTGAGAATACAGAACTATTACACATGTACACTATATCAGACTATTCAGTACACATAGTTTACATCAATACAAAAGATTTCATCTTTACCAAGGAATCACCCAATGGTAAGAACAATCTTTAAATACTATCACTTTAGTTTTCCATTAGAGTATATCTCCCAAACTAGGAGAACCTACTCCAAATAAACCTCAAGTCTCAGTACCCAACATCTAAACAAACCGCTCAAGCATCTGGGACAATGCTTTACGAAACATGTGTACTTCCCTTGTCTAAATAGGACATACCAAGATAAGATGTGTAAAGTTCTCTAAGAAACTCATTCCTCGATTCTCACAAAGAAAAGATCCATATAAAAAAATATATACAAGTGAACATTCATTGAATGAGTTACGTCTTCTACCCATCTACCCCTTAAGATATATCAACTCTCAACACAATTTCATCGATTACTTGATCTTGACCCACAGTCTCAGACCATCAAATATTAACATAGTCATCCAGGGATAGATTTCAGACACTGTTTCACTCAAATAATTGATTTACAGTTAGATCGACAATCAACTTATCAGCCACAATTTACCATTCAACAATGATTTACGCACAAGTACACTCGCAACCAAAAACATAACTTATCAATCTTAGTATATGCGTATGCTTAACACTCAAATACTCCAGATCAAACTCAGTTACAAAGGTTTAAGTTCTATTCAAATCATTGTTTGTTCGAAATAAAGGGAATCTTAATGTTTGCACACCAAGGCTTGCACTAGGCTCAAAAGGTCTCAACATACCAGCAATGTATGACCCACACATTACAGCTAAACAACTTCTATAGGCATATAAGTTTGCAAACGCATTCACAGATAGAGTAAAGGCAGAACATATTTTACCACCCTTATCAAACAACATACGAATCATCCAAATACATATCTTAAATAAGATCCATTACAATCTCAAAGATTTACAGCCTCTAATAGTTTAGTTTGTTCAAACAAATACAACTCTCAACAAAATTTATTGCATCTGAACAAACAAACAAATCATGTAATTGACTCAACAACTTACAAGACTTATATAAATAAAGAAGATCTTCATATAAGATGGATTCACACAAGTTCAACTCATACATCTTAGGATTAAAACAGGTCAAAATAATGACGTACTCCTACAGACTGAATTAAAACATTAGTTGAACTAATAAAGCAACTCAACCTTAAAACTCAAGTTTGTCATGACATTTTGACTTCTCATGAGTTCGTTACTACTAGTTCCACTAGTAGCTTCCATTGGTCAAACATTACACTTGATTACATCATAAAAAGAGGTTTACACTGAATCAGGAGATGCTTATTACAACACACATGTAACTATAACACGTTTCAGGATTTCACTTGACTCAATTGAACAAGTAACCCAACAATCAACTGATCAGTTATATACACAGTCGACATGATCAACTTATACAAATAAATAACCCCCACAATTACCAAGTTCACCAAACATGTAAAACAAACCTTAAAACTAAAAGGTTTTACAGACCAAACGTATCAGGGCACTCTAACCACTCATATAGCTACAAGTATTACTCCCACATTCGAACTCAAAAGAAACCAATCAAGCACATAGACTCTCCACGTCAAAAAGATTAGAACTATGTTATCTTGTGTTCAAACAATCTCAATTAAAGCATACAATTAGTGACCTTAATCACTCAGAAGATACATGTGAATATCGTTTTAACTAGAATTTAAAACATTCCTAGTAATCAAACAACAACACATAAGAGTTTACAAATTTGTGTTTAACTCTCTAATCAACATTCACATGTACTTGTACAATACTTAAACATGAGATTCACACTAAACACAACAAACAACTCTAAGAGTAATCAAAACATCAAAACAAGTTATCCGACCCAGTCACTACAAGTTCGTCACAATGCAGGACAACTTTAGACTAGCTACTCACATTACCCTAACCATTACAGGTTTTCAACCTTAGGTTTATTTACAATAAACATGCTTTGAACAAGCAAAAACAGGTAATTAAGTAACCGGACAACAAGTTTTTATTCTTACTCTAACATGGAATTATATGTAAATGTACTACACCATACAACATGCAAATTATCATGCACATACCACAGAAGTATACTTATCTGATGATTGTAATCCTACGAGATCAGATTTTAGCATCTTTCCCATGAACGAGGGGTCAACTTTTCTTAATCGAGCTCCTTATCGCACATTCCAACCATGCACGATGTCCGATCCCGATCCATAAATTTACCTCGATTATCGACGTAATACAGTCATTACATATCCCACTTCTTCATTTAATTTCTTGTACAGCAATTGGCACAAAATTTGTACAACAACTACTCTTACAAAGCAGCAAAGATTTTCTATATCCACTAGCTCAACTCATAAGTTTGCTAATCAATAAACATATTAGGAGTCTAACAGAACACCCCCCACAGTACACGAAACTCACGAAAGTAGACATTAGAGAGCACATCATACCTTGCCAAAACGTACACATACGGTACAAAATTATAAAGCTACGTGGGCTTGGGCTTTGTAGAAGAATGAACATGTCCCCTAGTAAAAAGACAATCCATCCAATTAAAACTAATAGTACAGGTAACATTCAGATCATGCACAACCTTTAAGCCTGATTTACGTGATCATATTATTGTTCCCTTAATTCGTTCGTGTAATTCAAGCATGCACCAAGCATAAGTATTTACCAAATTTGTCCTATGTGTTTGGAGAAACCAAACCTAGTCCGACAAAGGCACAAAAACAGGGGAGGGGCAACATGTATGTCTCCTTTAATTAGAACAATCTTTTTCATCAAATTAGCCAGCAAAACACACATCTTATCTTATACTATATATTAAAAGTTGTGTCAGAGGCAACGACCATATTCACCGGCTTCAGTTAGGCCATCTGTCATGCCATGTGGCATGCCTCTTTAATTTTCACTTCATAAAAATCATTTAAATTGTCTTTTATGCTAAAAAAAATGTAGATGGACATTCCATATATGGTGATAAATAAGTGACGTTTCCATATCAAAAGATTCACAATAGTTTTTATTATAAATAATCAATATTTATTATTAATTGATTGCATCTTTACCTTATTATTTTGTACCTTCCTTATAACTTCTCCCTCCGTTCGGCTATAAAACGCGTAGGGTCGAAACACAGTTTTTAAGAAAAGTAGAATAAAGAATGAGTTTTAGGGTCCACTTGGTGGAAAATTACACATAGGGGTATGTCCCACTTCCACTTTTAATAAAAAAGTAAGGGTGTTTTGGTATTTATATGTACAAATAAGGAAAGATTCCAAGTATGAAGTTTAAAGATGAACACCCTTAAATAGAAAGTAGGAAGTTTAAAGCCGAACGGAGGGAGTATTTGAAAAGAACCACATCATCTATATTGAAAGTTTTATAAATGATAAAATTTATTGATAAAATTATTTGTTTACAAAGAAATAAAATGATAAAATTTATTTCGGTATAGCCCGGGCACGGGCCGGACATGCAAACTAGTACTGAATTGATTGTAAACACATGGATTCTTTTCCACTATGACATGTTCCACCGCATCACACAATTGATCAATAGCATGTGATTGGCACAAATTAAACAAAAATAGCTTAAAGCTTATGCGTCTCGTCACTTGCTGCAGAAGTCTTCGAGCATTCATTACATGCACACAAACAGACTTTAACAATAGCACAAACTAAGCCTTACAAGGATTAAGCATCTCGTGTTATTAACAGCAAATCAGCGCAAAACATCCGATGAGAAATCATCTATACCAACTAATCACAAGCCACATTCAGTCTATTTATCGCAACAAATTAATTCATTGTAAACAACAATTAACCTATCTATGCGACACAATAGAATTGGGGTTTTAATTCAATACAGACAAATTAACTACAAATATCGTCTTTAAGATTGTTGGAAATAAAGGAGTTAATCTGACTTATCTGACAATGGAATCGAATAGCGGAATTGTTGTGCCGAGGTTTTTAGGCCTCTGTACTTAAAGACGATTTCGTCGAGCCACGGTGCAAACTCCTCTTGATGTTCGCCCTCCAGGTTACACAACACCGAACCTCCTCTGCACTGAAAAAATCCGATTGGTATAACAAGCCCCGTACGCACGATCTAAGCTCAAAGTGACCTTTGTGGGACTTTTATGAGACTCTTGGGAATTTTCTGTGTGTCTCGGGTATATCAAGCAACCCCGTATTTATAGCAGTCAAGGAAACAATAAACACGTAGAAGAATATGAAAGCGCGTAAGAACCGATGACATTACTCGGCGGTCCGCGGTAAACCACGGCGCGGTCCGCGGGACCATTCGCGCGCTCCACGAAAATTCTTCTGCCGCTCCCTTCTTCTCTTCTTGCGCGGCCCGCTATATCATGGCCGCGGTCCGCGATGCGATACCTTCGACATTGAGCTTGTTGATTAACAAACTCGAACATTCGTGTCTAGGAACTGCGCTGGAGAAAGGTACGCGCGTGACTTAACGCACTAATGGTAGAGCACATTATTGTCATATGACTCTATTCTACATTTGCACGTGTGGTTTCAAGTGAAAACAATAGTCAAATAGTGATAACTGTCATTATTTGTCCCCCCACTTTCTTTACCTACAGATAAAATATTAACTTTTCACTCTTCTGGCAAATTTCCTTTACACGTAGGGCTCATTGGATTAAGACTAAAGTTCATCCATTGCGAATCATGGTTCTTATTTTTCGAGGTTGTCAAAATATGATGTGGCACAAGAAGAACTCACTTTAAAGTTCTTTCATTTAATGCCCTAATTAAGTATAGGTGAGCAAACAAACAAGAAAAGTAACCATGTCCATATTGAAACAAACAGTCATTTGGAGTAGACAAATTACTAAGAAACAGTTTCAATTGATAGGCTTTTGAACTCGTTAATTTCATACTTCGTATTATAATGATATATTGTACAATCTATAACCTGACAGCTAAATTCGACTAATTTAACCGGATCACTTTATAAATAAAGTAACTTTTCCACCTCATCTTTTACTCGCAACTATTCTTTGGTTTCTTCCATACCTGGTGTCATGAAAAGTCAATATATAGAAAAACACGTACGGGAGCTAATTGTCATGAAAAGATATGAACACATCCATGTCAAATGACTAATACAAAGCGACATCAAAGAAAATTTACGTTGAGGGAAATATAACAGAGATTCTATTGCATTAATCATATGAGTGTTATGATGGCGTGGTCCTTCTAAAAATCAAAGGTAAAGTAATTGAAAGCTTCAAAGTCTGGATTAGAAAGTAACTAGTTTAAAGCTCGTGCGTTGCACAATGACATTAACATTATTTTATCATATAGGCACTTTCCATTACCGAAATCATTAAAATTATTGTAGTTAAATAAAGTTTTTTCTTAAGCTAATGACATATTAACAAATTACCATTTATCTAAAACTATTGATTAATTCATTTTTTAAAGTTCTCACACCGTAAAGTTACATGACTTTAATATTCTACCTAATTAATTAACTTTTTTTCAGAAAACCATTTAATTCCATTACCTACTTTAATCAACTTTAATTTTATCGTTTTACGTGTTTATGTCTCTTGACAAAAATATAAAGATGTTAATACTAAACAAAACTGAACACAAATTATGCAAGATATATACATTTATTTCACATTAACAAACCTAAATAACAAATTGACAGATGTTTCAAGATGTGATATAGTGATTAAGATAGAGGTACTGAATACAATAAGTTTCAGTTTCGTATTGGTTCCTTATATTGTATACCAATTTCTAAGCCTATTACACTTGATGTTAGTAAGATTTTTTATGATTCAACTTATTCTTTTTAACATATTCGTATCACGAGAGCGAGTAATATTTTGTAACTATAATGAATCTTAATTGTATGTTTCTTTTAAGTCATCTAATATATTGTTTTGTTGAATCAATGACTAAAATTAAAGACTATACATTAGTTACTTAATTTTATAATTACAATAATGCTTGCACGTTTTACATTACTTATTCTTAAGATGAAAACTCTGATTCGTACCAATGACTTTGCTTATGTGACCATGTTTCAAACTACCTATCAATAAATGGTAATTCTAGGTTTTTGATAAATGGTTTTATGACTGCTGGAATATGTGTACATGCACTTTAATTTGCAAATGTTTGTTAATCAAGAATTTACTTATAGTTATTATTCAATTAAAGATCTTATATTATCATTTTCAATATTATGGATCGATGATGACCTGTCTAAACCTCCATAAAGTACCTATAATTGTTAGTCTCTTCAATAGATAGACTATATTTATAAATGGAATATTATATATTTTAGGGCCATGTATTAAAATTTTCTAAAATCAAGATTACATTAAGGTAGCTGACTAAATAATTTTCGTTTGAAAATTCTTCGATTTACCATTTCATGATTAATTGCCATATACTCTCTCCGATCTTTTTATAATTTTCTGTTTTGTTTGTTGCTTTTGACTATCCAACTTGGGGCCACTTCTACACTAAATGAATTTATAAATGGACTTTTTATTCACTAAAATCTGTATTAAATTTTCATTAACCGTAGACGCAGTTTAAAAAAAAACATTTGGTCTTATATTTTACCAAAATGTAGAAAATGTCGTATAGTTTTATTATATATTAAAATGTAGGTTTGACTTATTATCTTACCATAACTTAAAAAAGAAAATTTTATATTGATGGATTTTTCAAAATTACCATAAACATACAGCATTTCCATAAGTAAAATATATGAATTTTATACATGATTACCCAGAACTCACATATAGTATAACAATAATTACATAACACAAATTAATTTCGTATTCACCAGAAGCTCTAAGAATATTCGAAGGACTCTAGACCTCTTCAATGCCCACGAAAAACGCTTCGTTTATAAATATACTAGTTTAAAGCCCGTGCGTTGCACAGTTACATTGAAAATATTATATAGTATATACGTATCATTCATTACCGAAATCATTATGATATAGCTTAACAAAGTTTAATTTGAGGTCATAAATATATTATACATTTTATATTCTCATTTTCAATAAGATGACCATAGTTGTATCTCGTTGTTAATAGATTGATTATATTTATACTTCGAATATTATATATTTTATGACTGCATAAATCTTTCAAAACTTTAGGGTAATTCCATTAGCGTTGTGGGATTTCCCCCATTTTCAAACTCATTCAATACAAAAAAATAGTTGAATTTCTAAAAAAAAAAAAAAAAAGATTACATTAATGTAGCTGACCTAATAAATTTGGCTGATACTAATAGCTTTTGTGCAAAGAGATCTACTCATACAAATTAATTTATTCCATTAAGGCATAACTCACCTAATTAAATTCAGTTTTTTAATAAATTAAATTAGATCATTTGACATCTGATATGTACGAATCAGATCAAATAACTTCCGATTTAATCATCATATATAATATTAATAGCCGTGGATTTAAAGCTTTGTGAGACCCTCCACGCAAGCGCTGATGTCAAATGAAAACTTCCTCATATACCACTCACATCCTAACGCACGACACACGCATGCATACGCATAACACATACCTATTTATGGTAATATAATCATTAGAAATATTGCTGCAGAATAATTATCATTCTAAAAATGCATCAAATAAAAATGTATCAAATCTTTAGAAAGGGAAACATATATTGAAAGATATTCAAAAATGAAAATAACCATTAATTTCATAAACAATATCAAATCATACCTAACTAAATCAAATCATTAATCTGGCATTTTCCATAACTAATTTAATCTGATATAAAATTTAGTTACATAAATTTATATATTAAGAAATTAAATCAAATCATACCTAAATAAGAATAATAGAAGGTGAACTCTTTGGGAAATAAAATAAAATATTTCCCGTCAGTAATAATCACTAAATCTAATACATTTCCTCAAATAAACGACTAAAGTATTAACATAAAAACGCAACTTTCTAAAGTAGATGATATATTGACTGAAATGTAATAACTTCGCATGTAATTATGTAATAGAAAGTATTTCAATATAGCCCGTGATTTATGTGATAAGCAACGGAATCATATCTTTATAATTATTAAGCAAAATTAATATGCATTTACATTATACTATACCCAAAAATTTTCCATAACCACTACTATATATATAGCAAGATTCATCTCTGCCTCCATACACACATTGCATACACAATACATACGTTTTTTTTCTCTTTGAAATGGCTAATCACAATTCTTATATATGATGACGAAATATATAAGCTCTTGGCATCACATGTTATTTGCACAAGGAACCGTTCACATCAAGTTTTAACTAATAGAATACTATTTTATGTTAGATACAAAATACCTTCTTTTGAGGTATTGTATTCAGTAAACATGTGCATATATACAAGGGATATATTGTTTGGTTTTTTTTTTGGTACAAAGGAGCAACTAATGTCGCGGGGGTAGGGGTATGAGGATTTGAACCCGAGACATCCCCCAGACAGGTTGAGTTCCTAACCACTAGGCCAACCTCGATCCTCACAAGGGATGTATTGTTAGCTATAAATATTTGCGTTTTCCGTTTATATTTTCTCTGATGTAATTCATGATTGGCGTTCCGAAATAATGTTCATGTAGACATCTTCGTATGCATGTCAAAGTTTGTAATTACCAATGCAAAAATATATTTGCTTATACCTTCAGTAAATTGGTTTGTTTCCTAAATTTAAATATTTTGTTGAATTTTTTTGTAGGCTTATTAAATCGGCTTATTGCTTTCTCGCTTTTCTAATGTATTTTGACTGGATCTGCAAATAGGCAACACGTCGAGCGTAACATTGAAAATGTACACCACTAACAAGGAGTAACAATTCTTCAGCGGCTTTTACGTAGTAGCAAAATCATAGGTTTTTCTTCTTAGAATTTTCAATTTGATATTCCCACCATAAATTATATAACGTTTGGACAACGAAGAGAGGGTGTGATTTGCGATTTTAAAGAGGAGTACCAGAAAAATTATTAAACATACATCGAGATTCGTATCGAAAAATACGAGTTTGATTTAAATGATATATGAATACGCTAGCCTGATGTTTAGGAATTTTTTTTGAAAAGTATCCATGATCATTTTTGTGGACACTCTTTAAACAACTTGATCACGAAGTTCTTTTTTAGTTTTGATTCTAAGGTGATCATCATTATTATTTCAACTAATACTACGCGAGAAAGTAAAATACCTTTATAAAATGCAATTTCTTTTATAAACATTTTTCTTTAACATTGATCTTAAGATTATTATCCTTTATTTTAGTACCCCACTCTTTCTTGATTGCTATTACTTTTGGTAACAAACTAATCTACGCCAATATTCGAACAATTGTTTATAAGGTCAAAACAGTTTATTATAACCAATCTTATACAATAACCTCAAATATAAAAATTTATGGTTCGAAACGGGTAATAAAAACGGGTTCATGTCCCATAGAATGTATCTATTAGTCCCGATAAATAAAAAAAATACGTCAAAAATTGAAACATCAAGGCATAATCCTGTGGTAGCTACTAACTTTTTTTTTTTACAAAGAGGGGGAAGCCCCAAAGAAATAAACAAAAAAAAAACTAACACATTAACACAACTTGATCAAAAAGCGAGAGAGATTAAAATCTTTAAGCTAATGAGATCAGTATATATAGACGCTTTGACTTGGATACTAAGGGTATCAACCACATATACCTATATCATGTAATGCATAAATTGCATCTCTAAGAAAGCTCGGGTATGTATCTATCTTTTCTACTTGATTTGTATTTCAAATCTATAATACCATGTTTTTCAGTAAAACCTTCTATCTCGCTCTTTTATTAGTTTATTGTGTTTACTGTTTTGTTTAGATCGATGTCTAATGAGTAAATGTTATAAACAACGTACTTATCTCTTTGGAATTGGTATGGATTTTAGTGATCTCTTTTGTTGCAGTCAACCATCACATTAACAATAGCGAGTATGAGACGCTAATCTTCTTGACTATTCCATGGTTGTACAAGACTTTGACTCGAAGCAAAAAGTTAAAGAAAGAAAGATCAAGGGCACAATTCATTGTTGATATATCGCGGAGCTGAATCTGCCATATAGTCCTGCACCCTATTTTTATTTTTGAGTTGAAACAATTTACTTAGCCAATGTACTCCTTATGTAGTAACTCTTTAGCTTATAATGTAAAGTGTTGGGTTCGGCACACCTACTATATGGATTGGAGACTAAGTATATGGCTCAAAACGGGTTTATGACATAAATATCGATTGTCGCAATAAGGTTTTGGTTTGAATTTAGGGTGAATGCTGTAAAATTAAGGGTCAAACTTGATCAATGTGTCGGATCGAATTTGAGGTTAAAAACGTAGATTAATACGGTTTACAAGTAAAAATTAAAATAAAAGCGGGTTAATGACCAAGAAAATCGGACGATGTCAAATAAAATAAACTTTTGTGAGGTTTAACTTCGTCGGTCCTATTTCCTTTTATATCTTAATACACATACATTTGTTTTGCAATGTTTGAAAGTAATCTCACCATATCTAGGCCTAAGAAGAAAAATTGGTTTACTATCATTTGCTTATAACAGCCCATGCAATTAGAATATGACCCAAGACTAGAAAGGTAAATTATTCACTCAGACGGCTTTAAATTGAAAGGATGAAAAATTAAATAGGACAAAGGGAGTATAATATAGTATAAAAATAAAAAGGGGCATATCGCCGGATTTTCTAAAAGACAAAAAATGTGTGAGGAGATGACTATGATTGTTAGACGGATCGCACGATAGTTATATAAGAGTTATCGATAATGACATATAAGCGATCCAGCAATTAATTTGCACCGATGAACTACTAATGTCGTATAATGTCCTACCAGTTAAGAAACCAAAATTATATCCACAAAATACTTACTCCCTCTGCCCAGCTCTAACACCAGTGCCCAAAATGCCCATGTGTTATGAAGGGTATAAAATTACTAATGTCCTACCACCTACGGGTTAAGTGACCTAAATTTAATTAGAATTACTAAGAAACTTCTACAAAACAAAGGCAATATATAAAGATACATTTAAAAAGAGTGGCAATTAAAACAAAAAAATATGAAAATGGGTCAGAGTATAAATAATTCAAGTTTAAGACTTGAATGAAAATGGACAATATATAAATAATTTATGGATTATTGTATGATGATTTTTAAACTTTCCGTAATGAAACGGTAAAGTTTGAGGTTTAGTTTGAATTGAGGCTAATTTGGGTTAATTGTGGGTCATTTTGATCAACGACTTAGATCGATTTTGAGATTAAATACGTGAATCAACACGGGTGACAAATAATTACAAAAAACGGGTCCATGACCAAAAGAAGCGGGCGAGGTCAAATATGATCAACTTGTGTGTGGTTAAGGGTTTTGGTCGATAAAACTGACATTAGTTTTTTAATTTGTTGTTATGTTATTGGAGAAGGAAAAATTAATTTATTGTTAACTACATCTATAATTAGCAATTCCTATAGAGTAATATTCAAACATTAATAGATGATTATCTCTTTTGGGAGTTTTTCCGCTGGTCAATACGGTTCGTCTATCCAATGGGTATCGAGTCTATTTTAATGTGTCAAAAACTCAAGTTATTCGAACATCTAACTAACATCATTGTTTTAAATTGGTCGTATTAACATCTTATACCTACAATATTAGACATCTGTACAAACATCCCTAAACTGAAACCAGCTCTAAGAACAAAGAGGTAAATAGCCCTGTGCAAGTTTACACGGGTCAAAGAACTATTTAGTTGATAAAAGGGACACTTTTATTTTAATTTGTTGTTTATTACATCTATAATTAGAAATTCTTATTGAGAAATATGCAAACATAAATGGAGAAATACGTCTTTTGTGAATTTGTCACTGGTCAACGTGGTACATCTATTCAATATTTATCGAGTGTATATTAGCGTGTCAAACGCTTATTTTATTCGAAAATCTAGCTAATACCATTATCTATATTGGACGTAAAAACACTAAGGACTTATAGTATTGAGAACCCGCACAAACACTAATCAATGATAACCAGCATTAAGAACAAAGAGGAGAAACGCCCCGTGCAATTTTGCACGGGTCAAATAACTAGTATAGTTTTATACCAGATCATAAGGAATCTAAATAACCAAGACATAATCAATTTTTATGCAAATAACCTCAAACTAAGGTTCCCTAATTAATTACATTTCTTTTTTAATCAATTTAGATCAATTGAAAACTGATCATGGTTAGGCACATCTCTAAGATATCTGGAAAGAATTTCCGTAGCTAGGATGAAAATATAAGGAGAAAGTGGATCTCCCTGCCTTATTCCACTTTCACCCTTAAAAAATCCTTCATAGACTCCATTTACTTTCAATGAGAACCATGTAGTAGTGATGCAGGTGCTAATCCAGTCAATAAATCTAGCAGGAAAGTTGTAAGCAGCCAGCATAGTTTTAATGAAGCTCCAATTTAGGGTGTCAAATGCCTTTCTAATATCAACTTTAATGAGGCATCTAGGAGAAATCCTAGATTGGGAATAGCCCTTAACCAGACTCTGAGAAAGAACAACATTATCAAAAATGCTCCTGCCTGCAGCAAAAGCCGCTTGCTCTTCTCCAATGAGATTAGGGAGTGTCTCCTTTAACCTATTGGTCAGAATTTTGCTGATTATTTTGTACAGGGTAGAACAGCAGGCAATTGGCCTGAAATCAGCCACATTTGAGGCATTGGCTTTTTTGGGGATAAGGGTAACCATAGTGGCATTGACTTTCTTTGGTAAATGGAGATTATCAAAGAAGTCCATTACAGCTAAGGTCACATCCTTCTCCACAAGATGCCAGGAGGTCTGAAAGAAACTTGCATTGAAACCATCTTGTCCAGGGCTTTTGTCTGGATTCATGCTAAATAAAGCCTCATTTATTTCCTCCTTGGTGATTTGCTTGGTGAGTGTACTGTGATAGTCAGAATGAATGCACTTTCCTTTCCTCACAAAATCAATGTCCAACTCTTCAACCCTAGCAGCATTTCTCAGCATGTTTTTATAATAGGAGGTGAAAGCTTGAGCCACCTCCTCATGATTTCTACATTCCCTACCATCTTTATCAGTAACTGGAGCAATCCCACTTTGATGTCTTCTTTCAGCAATTCTAGCATAGAAGAATTTTGTGCTGCTGTCAGAGATTTTTATATGTGTGATTTTAGCTCTCTGTTTGAGCATGCTAAATTCTGCTTGCTTGAATTTACAGAAATTCCTCTTAGCTTCATCAGTTTGTTTTTTCAAATCCATATTATCAGGATTCTTCTCCAACTGAATCTGCAGTCTATCCAGGTCTTCTTTGCATTTTGCTACTCTGGCAGGTAAGTTAGAGTAGTTGTCTTTATTCAACTTGGCCAAGGCATATTTTGTGCATTTGAGCTTGTCATAAAGTCTATCAATTGGCCTACCAACACACTTCTTCCTCCAGGCTCCAGCAACAACAGCTTCATAGTCCTGATGGGAGGTCCAATAATTCAAGAACTTGAAGCTCTTCTTAATTCTTCTGCTAGCCATGATAGTAACAACTATAGGGGAGTGATCAGAGACTCCTTGTGGAAAGAAATCTGCATAGGAGTCAGGAAATTGATGCATCCAATTAGAGTTGATCAAAGCTCGATCTAATTTTGCCCACACACTATCCTGTCCCTCCTGGTTGTTAGTCCAGGTGAGCTCACATCCCCTATATTTGAGATCATCCAAAATAGAGCTGGTTAAACAATTATTGAAGTCCTCCATGCCTCTCTGATTTGGAGAGTTCTTCCCTTTCCTTTCCTGAATGCATCTGGTGACATTAAAATCCCCAAGCACAATCTAGGGCAGAGCAGTGCCAGAGAAGCTCAATAAGTCTTGCCATAAAACTCTTCTTTCATCAGCATCATTGCTTGCATAGACTAAGGTTACCATAAACTCATTCCCAGAGAATATATGAGTCACTTTGAAGTGAATCATTTGGCTAGTCATCATCAGGATATCAACATTGACTGCCATTGGATTCCAAACAGCCCAGATTCTTCCATTATAATGGCAGCTGTGGTTTGTGACAACCTGCCATCTACTAAGCTTCCTCTGAATGATAGAATCAGGCTCACCCACCTGATATTTGCAGATGCTTTAATGGTGTTTGTGAGAGGAGATCTTCCATCAGTCACAGCTGCAGTTAAATGCCTCTCCAAATTTGCTGATGTCTCTGGTTTGTTTGCCAACCAAGCCAAAACAGAAATTTATTTTGGTGGAGTCAGCAACCCTGTCAAACAGCTCATTTTTGGGTATACAAGTTTCAATGAAGGAACCTTTCCTTTCAGGTATCTTTGTAACACTACGGAATATGGAAAGTGGTTTATGGAGTTGGTTTGTCCCACATTAGGAAAATAAGGCTCATATGACCAGTTTATAATAGATTCCTACCATCATACTACCAACAAGGCCTTCACCTTTTAGAGCCCACGAGAGGATTTACGGGCCTAATGGGTGGCTTCCCATCTTATTGGGTTGTGTTGCGACGGACGGTGGTTCGGGCTGTTACAGATGGTATCAGAGCAACCCTGCGACCGCGTGCTGGGTGATGGGGTTAGGCCCAGGTCAGCCGTCTAGCGGGGGAGATCTTGGACCTGTGTTGATGTTAGTATGAAATGGCCAAGGCGCGACGGGGACGTCGCGTTCTCCAAGTGGGGGAGTTTGTAACACTACGGAATATGGAAAGTGGTTTATGGAGTTGGTTTGTCCCACATTGGGTTAATAAGGCTCATATGATCAGTTTATAATAGATTCCTACCATCATACTACCAACAAGGCCTTCACCTTTTAGAGCCCACGAGAGGATTTACGGGCCTAATGGGTGGCTTCCCATCTTATTGGGTTGTGTTGCGACGGACGGTGGTTCGGGCTGTTACAATCTTGGTATACCACTGAATGACTCAAGATTAAGAAGTGATATGTATGATCAGCTGACTAGGAAAATTCAACAATCTACCAAGCACTGGGCATCTCAAACCCTCTCCTATGCTGGTAAGATTCAGTTGATAAATTCAGTGGTTTTTGGAGTGGAAAATTTCTGGTGTGCTAGTGTTCTGATCCCTAAAGGTGTTATCAAGAATATTCACAAGGTGAGCAAGGATTTTCTCTGGGGCATAAAACCAGGGGAAAAAAAGATGATTTATAAAAGCTGGCTTAGTGTCTGCAGTCCTAGGGAAGAAGGTGGAATGAACATAAAATAAGTTTTGTCCTAGAACAAAGCTCTCATGGTCAAATGGCTTTGGAGGCTTCAAACTGGAAAGCAGGGTGTTTGGGAAAGATGGGTTAGGGCTTACAAGCTCAAGAACACTTGCATTCTTAAGGTTAGCAGCAAAAACTCAGATTTCGAATGCTGGAGGAGCTTAATTAGGATCAAAGATGAATTAGCTAGTAGCCTGAATCCAAATGAAACAATAGAGGACATATTGGTAAGGTGGACAAAAGGGGGCAAGTTCAATGTCAAAGCAACCTATGATCACTTCAGGTGTAAGTATGCAAGAGTTAGATGGCACAGAGTTGTTTGGCACATCATCAATCTTCCAAAGCATAGCTTTATTCCAGCCATGGCACTTCAGAAAAAGCTGGCAACAGTAGATAATATGATTCTTGCAAATGTGATGCAGAATCCCACAATCACATCTTCTTCAACCGTTCTTTCCCCAAAGCAGTTTGGGAAGGGGTGAAGTCTTGGATTGGAATGAATATGAAGTACCATGATGTCAGAAATATTATCAATTGGTTGAGCAGCAGAAGAAATAAGAAAAGTTGGAGACACATATGGGTTGTATGCAGCTTCAACACAACCATCTATATGGTATGGCAGGAAAGGAATATGAGACTGTTTACAGGAAATGAGCACACTACTGACTGGATTATAAACCAAATTAAGTTTGTGGTGTGTGTTAGAATGTATTTCAAGAGTAAAAAATGTAACCAAGAAGAGATTGTAGAAGCAATAATCTCTTAGTTAGTTCTTCCTAGTAGCTAATCCTATATGGGTGTCCATTTTGTTCAAAAATGTTCTTTTTCTTCCCTTTATGGATGAATAAAGAGAACAACTTTCTACAAAAAAAAAAAAAAAAAAAAAAAATAGATCAATTGACATCTGAATCAGATCAAATAACTTTTTATTTTATCAAATATCTTCATACATAATAATACAGAACGTAAATAACTAAGAC
Source organism: Spergularia marina (assembly GCA_963680865.1). Classification (NCBI taxonomy): domain Eukaryota; kingdom Viridiplantae; phylum Streptophyta; class Magnoliopsida; order Caryophyllales; family Caryophyllaceae; genus Spergularia; species Spergularia marina. The sequence goes on along the minus strand of OY804560.1, from coordinate 14,126,571 downwards.
ATAGTCATTTTTCATGCTGATAACCTCAAGGTAAGGTGGATTAATGTTCTCTTGATTTTAACATTTTTACAACAAAATGTTTTTAACTAGAGTCTATGAAGATGCATTGATGGTAAGTGTAATAGAAACTGCAAATGATGACAATTATAGAAAATTCTCAAAAAATAAAATAAAAAACATTATGACAATGATGATGACAATACCTTTTTATATATATTACAATCTCTATTCAAAAATATGTTTCAATATCATTTTTGGAGCTGAGACATTAAACCGAAAATTTATTTTATAATATAAAGCCCAAAATTGCAAAACTATAATATTATCAAAGTAAAATATATCTGATAAATGTACTTAAAGTTAAACGGTGTACTCATTTGGTTGGTACATTTTGGAAATGAGAGAATATCTGTTTTTATGGTTACAATAAACTCAAATTTGGAAAACAATATTTTCATAACTTATAAGAAAATGATTTTTTATTATCTTAACATTTCATGATTAGCATATACTTGCAAATATAAAATTACTATATATCTTCTCTTATAAATGATATTAGCTAGGTTCTTATATTTACCAAAATGTATAAAATGTCATGCAAACTTTTTCACACGTATTAAAATGTAAGTTTGACTTAAGGTATATATTATCTTACTATAACTCATAAATAAAACTTTTATATTGATTTATTTTTTCAAAATTACCATAAAGTTACATATGGTAAGTGCATATTCATAAGTAATAAATGAATTCTTCATATGATTTCCATAAACTTACATATGGTAACTACATTTTCATAACACTTGATTAATTCTTTATTCACCATAAGCTCTATGAAAATTCGTAGAGTTTTAGACCTCTTCAATAGAGCCGACTTGTAATTGTTAATTAGTATATGGAATTCATTTGAATAAGTGAAATTGCTACCCATTTATAGTAGGGTGACTTATAGTTATTAGTATTACAAATATAAAGGTCATTTGGTGGTTATATGTACCAAAATGAAGAATTTGTCATATTTGACTTTTGACTTATGCAATATTAATTTACCATAACATATAAAATAATTTCATGATTAGGAAAATGTCATATTTTCATGATTACCATAAACTATTTTCATGATTACTATAAGCTTATTTTCATGATTACCATAAACTTATGTATGATATATATAGTACACTTCCATAACTAATATATACGGAGTAAATATTATACATGATTATTACCATAAACTCACATATGGTATAACAATTCTATAACATAAATTAATTCTTTATTCACCAGAAGCTCTAAGAAAATTCGAAGGGTTGTAGACCTCTTCAATGCCCCCGAAAAAAGCTTCGTTTATAAGATAAGATAAGATAAGATAAGATTAACAGCTTCCGTTTAAAGTATACTAGTACTATTTACGGAGATGCAGGCTAATAGAGTAATTCGTATGCAGTATTCTGTTACAACGCTATGACATGTCAAATTTAGGGCAGTTAGCACACTAAATGTACTAGTATATCTCACAAGATCATATGACAATTGACAATTAAATAAACATACATACAGGAAATTTTGTAACCGCGTTTCTATCCAATTTTGGGGTATGTACTTCAATGAGGACGGAGCTTCATTCTAGCACTCAAGAGTGGATTGAAGGAAGATAATTAAGCATTATGCGACATGTGTTCACATGATCAAAATCGACAAACCAACGTGTGGACCTAGGTGGTTCAAGTTGAGCCCACATATAAGAAAGCTAATAAAGCAGCGGATTGGCTCGCAAATAGGTGTGCAGATCAAGAACACAAGCTCATCATTCTCCAATAATATACCCCGACAGAGCTACGGTTTATCCTTCAATTCGGGAGGATGTAATGGGAGTATCGAGACCCCGCCTAGTTAGTTAGTTTGTTTCTTCAGGCCCTCCCCCTCTTTGTAACCCAAAAAAAAAACATACATATAGACAAAACCTTGTATTTTATAGCAATAGATAGCCAAAAGGCATTAACAATCATGAAATCGAAACTGATATATTTAGGGGAGTATGAAAACTCAAGTCTCAAAAACCATGTGAATAATTTTTAACAAGATCAGGTAATCAGATACGCATTCTTACGATTTTACTCAGCTCAAACTAACCCCTTAATTAACATACCAAACATAAAGACCTATAATCATATCAATTAGTTAACTTCTGCCAATAGTTTACATACTGAGGGCCATTAATTAGCTCAATAAAAGATTACTAGAATAGCATGTGACATGGGTGTAGGTCTTTCCTTGTTCCAATCCACCTAAATGATGCCTGATTAACCTGCTCAGCTAGTGTGAATAAGACAGTATATACTAGACAGTATATAATGCATACATATACTGCGGCCGCTACGAGCCAAAGAGGTCGAACCAGATAACATAGACGCGGACTAACAGCTTTATAAGCAAAATGAGTAATTCTTTTGAATTATTCAATACATAACATGACAAACTAAATTCACAACAGTCAGCAACAGCGAGCTAGAAGCACATTTAATACATCTCACAAAAAAGATGACATTTGACAGGAAAATAAATCATGTATTTCATTAACAAACGACATTCACGATCATGAGGATGAAACTGATATTGAGGGAAGTACGAAAACTCAGACTCAAAAACCAGGCCACCTGAAGAATCTGCAGGAAGATTCGCTAATAAGAGAAGTATGCTTACCAATGCCATTGTATTCCGCTGAATTTAAACCTCCAAAATGACCAATTAGTCATTCTCTCGAGATTCATTCTTGTCAAAAGGCGAAACAATGCACTCTATGAAGCAACCGAATACATAAAATGTACTAGGAATACCATGTGCCACAACATCCTCAAAAGTACCCTCCTGACAGTCATATCTCACCAGCTTAATGTTCCCTTTCTCCGACTAGCATACTCATGTATAACAACTTGAAGATCTCATGAACTTTGCCAGTTTGCCAGTTTGCTCTCTTAATATGCATCTAGTAATTTTTTTTTTTTTTTTTGCTGAGTAATAGTACAAACTAACCAAACAGAACGGAGTACATATGTAAGTTTCAGAGCAACTCAAAATGAACAACGTTTTTGTACGCTGACCATACAAGCAAGCTCGTCTGGATGCTCACGATTCATGATTCATGAAGAATGGCGCCCTAGATCGAACCACAACGTGATGCACTCTCATTCTGTTCAGGTCTCAGGATTGTAAATTTGTAATAAGGTGAGACAAGAGTTTCAACAAATGTCCTACCAACCAGAAACTCATCAGTAAAACCCTGTACTGCGATATCTTCAAATGTTCCATTATCGAAATTATGCATCACTATTTTCTCATCTAACGTATCTTCATCCTTGAGCATCACCATTTCTCGTTGCCCCAAACTACATAAAAGTGGCCTAAACTCCGCTAACTCTTTCACAACAATCGTGAATTTAGTCCAAGACTCTTTAACACCGTACTCCTTCATCACCCAAACAACAGTCTCTTTAACCGGACTTGAGGGGAAAATGCAAAGACACCCTCCAATCACCTCAAGGCGATGAAACACAAAGCTTTCACCATCAACTGAACTAGGTGCTGGTACTTCACGAAACTTCTCTTCAGCCAAATCAAACCCCACGATAACAGACGAGTAACCCGAGGTCCTACTGGCAATCCAATGTATACGGCCACTCACAAAGACCCCTGCAATAATATGACTAACAGCATGATCATATGGTGAACTCTCAACCTTTTTCCAAACACCACTTCTTACAGAATACACATTAACAAACATCTCTGTACAGCCAGGCTCATGCTCATTATCAGTATCATAAAAAGATATCTTCACAAGTTTATAATCGTCACTGACATGATCGTACCCAAGCCCATACATGCTGAAACAAGCATTGGGATCAAGACCGTACTGAGAATCGGGCAAGTATCGAACATCCTTTGTAGTTGGGTTAACTAATAACCTGTTATCTGCAGCATCACGAATTAATATCAACCCGTCACAGGTAGGAATGCCCTCGCTCAAAAACTCAGGGTGCAAGACAACATTGAGATTTGTAGCGTAAGCTGTAATTTCGTCGAACAGGTGGTGGGCAATGTTGACGCTGTACAGGGTGCCAAAACCGATGCAAATGAGTAAGAGTCGTTGATTACTCAAGACTTGTTTGGTTCGGTTGAGGTGGGTTTTGAGGAAGCCAGGTTCGGAGAGGAGAAAACGCCATGGTTTCGAAACGCAGCGGAAACGGCCTACTGATTTTGCAGGTAAACGAGTAAGTATGTCGAACATGATCTCTTGTGGTAACATCTTCGATTAAACTTTGTTCTCGAGAAGATGTAAGGAATTCAGAGACTGAAGTTACGATTTGTAATTCTGAGTTTTGAAATTATAGATGAGCCCTTAACTCAGATTATTGTTGGTGAAACCTCAGGGCGAATCTTCATATAGGTGGGACTGTGGGAGTATCGTTACAAAGTGTTGCCGACTTACCGTGTCATTTTTCTTAGTTTTGACAGAGGTGAAGATTTTTAAATGAGGGACTCTAAACAACGTAAAGAATTTAAAGAAATGTATCCAACTATGACGTCGGGTCAGCTTCATGACGAGTCAAGGCGAGTTGGGTCATGGCGAGTCCAGGTCATGCCAGAACATGAACTCTCAGGTTGTTTCAACCTTTTGGATTAGCTTAGTATCTAGTCGAGTTCACTCGGTATATTATAAGGCTAGTTTCGAATCGGGTCCTCTTAGGTTTATTTATGTATGCTAATCTAAGGTAAAGCTATTTATAGACCCAAAAACTATCAATACATATTATGGATTGTTTTAATTTGAAGAATTGTTATGCTTGATTATCAGATCATCAAAAGGGTAAATACATTTGTCGGAGAATTGGTCATTGCAGGATGAAACATGATGGAATGAGTTCGGGTATAACAATATAGATCATGTCGGATATTGGTTCACAATCGGGAAGGCCGAGTCCTTCGGTTGATCACAATTTCGAACCTATCTGGTCAGGTTTTTAGGTTTGCGGTCAAGATCCTGGGGTAGGATCCGCTTTGCCAGCTCTAGAAGAGATGAAAAGATGGTCAATTTAAGAGATGGAGTGTGAAAACATTTCTGGTTCATGGTCTTTTAAGAGTAAGAGACTGACAGAAGCGACCTGCACTACTCTAAGGTAGAATGCCACAAACAACATGTATCATCAGATCATAGAATTTACGCCAGCAAATCTCTAATCGGAGTCATGATGGTACCCAGCAATCACGAGCATGATCTTCAAATCTTCATGCCAACAGAATTCTGGGACACCTTCTGTCACAAAATATTCGAGCCATGTATTTCCTTATCGGACAAAATTTACATGTATACACAAGCACCAACCAAAAAGAATTGCTGTAACAAGAAAAGTCAATTTGTATCTTTAAGCTGGTCCACAGAAAAATTGTCTACATATCATAACCCACTGAGCTAAAGAAGAAATGGCGCGACAAGGATGAAGTTCAGAGCTTATCAGCTGCCTTATAATGCTTATTACAGATTCTCATGTTAAAAGTTCTTCAAACCACAACATACACTAACAATCAATCAACAAATGTTATGTGGAAAGTCACGAAATGCACTGAAGCCCCTAAATAATCAAGAACCCTACTGCATGCAATACAATTTACCAGCTACCATGTAGGCATGTACTAGGATCACTCTAATTGCACTGATCTGAGCCTGAGGACTTTATAAATAGCCACTAAATCTACTTAACCAATGCTCTAACCTGAGTTAAGCTTACTTCTAGCTAAGATACAAGACATGGTACAGCTACACTTACACTTTTGCGGAAGAAGCAGACCATCTATTTGCCCCTTCCACGGCCTCTTCTGGTGTAACCCCTAGGTTTTCTCTCCTTCTGTGCCTCTTTTGCTTTGGCTGGGGGTCCATCAGGAGTTGGCTGGCTAAAATCTTGTGAGAGGTCTTCCTCCTGTAAGCTAGAGCTGTTCTGAGACCCATTTAGAACAGTGTCTGTAGCGGTTGTACATGGAATATCAATAGGCTCTGCTAAAATATTTGAGTCCTCCATATTAACATCTTGTACCTCTTGGCGTGAACCCGCCAGGGTCCCATTTTCTTCTTCTGATGGCCTAGGCTCCTCCGCTGCATGTTGCTCTTGAGCACAACTACCAAGGCGATGACTGTGTAAGCGGAGAAGAGTTTATTGTGAAAAGTAAAGTAAAAACAATACTCACCCAGATGCAACAACACCATTTTCTGCGGTGGTGTTCTTCAACTCATTCGCTACATTATCTTTGTTATATTTCAAAACTGGTACATCTGGACAGAGACAAACAGATTGTAACTGAAAAACTCTTAGAAAGCAAAGGACAGGGGATCATAACTCAAAACTATCCAACATTGCAACAACATCGAAGACAGATAATTGACTTGAATTGGTGAAGGAAAAGTTTTAAAGTCGACTTCTTTAGTAGAACAAAGCAATACACGATGCCAATATTGGTTTTTTAAGGAAGTCCATCCACACAGCACAGGACCCATATATAGATCAATTCACTAGAAGACAAACATCATGACTCACCCTACCCTTTAGAGACAGTACATGCCATTTAGGTGAAATAAACACTCTAAACTCCAAGTGGTTTATGCGTTGAAGGTTGAAACTATAAAAGCATACCTCAGGCAAGTTTCCAAAGAGGACTACAAATTATTCAACAATACTCAATTATTGGTAGCGCGTACACATATTTTCTGCCTACACTTGCGAGCTTTGCACAAAGGTAAATCTAATTTACAACAGAGAACTAAACAATATGAAACCTTCCTAACAAACCAACAAAACTGAAGCTTCCATCAGACCAAAGCTTCCTTCACTACCCAAACATTCTTTTCTATGTTTTCACATTAAATCTGAAATTGCTTTCATGGAATAAAAGGCAAGCAGTATTACCAACAGCTTCTGCGCATTCCTGGTGCTCCACAGACTGAACAGCATTGCCATCCTTCAAAATAAATCAGGTACAGTATTAGCCAAAGAAAAAAAAGTACGTAGATTTATCAAACTACAGTACAGCAAAATTCAACCAGATTGCTCCGATTTTTCACCATACAGAAGAACTCCATTCAATTGTCCAAACAATCAAAATAATATTTAGTTTACAAAAGAGCATAGAGCTTATACAATGGTTTATGTGACAAGTTTGTGTTCAACTTCCTAAAGTCTACTTGAAAAAGAGAACTGAAGAAGTGGGCTATTTTCTCTGCAGGCATAAACACGTCAATATAATGCACGTCGTACATTTTACACTAGGAAACACTTCAAATTTCTCAGACATGCAATTTCTTCACAACAACATTACCCCGTGCCTCTAAGGCTCACTCCTATGCGTCATAAGGAGGGATCGGATGTACACAAGTCTTATTCCTATGATATACATAGAGAAGCTACTAACGGATGACCCATGATGAAAATTTCAACCCGAATCGCACCGGCTAACTACTACTTCACAATACAAGAAGCACAAACATTTTGTGAGCCAATTTGTTGTATTCATTATATTCCAAAACCAAAGAACTAGTGAGTCATTAGCTCCAATGGAAATGGAAACAGCTGTGCAGCTTTTTTATTTGAAACAGAAATAAATACTGTCTGATGTCACAAGTCCTCCATGAGACCAGTCCTAATCCCCCCTCTTCCCGCTACCCTCACCGCACAACCGATAGAAAACTCGTAAGGAACAAAATACAAGTTTGCACCAACCATGTGTGCCTTCAGAGCATGGAAGCAATCAAGCAAGAATGACTAGTCCCTCTAGCACGCACCTGACTGTCTCTCAGAAACGAATTTGCTACAGCATCATTCAGAACTTGGTCTGGTCCAAGAGGTGTACTCCCCGCAGGAACTGAAAAGAAATTGAAGTCATCAAATCCGATGGCAGAAAACATACAGAATAGATATACGTTGTCATCCAACATAGGATTAAAGAGCAAGAAACATAAATTATATCAAACACAGTCATGAAGTACAATTGAAACATTGAAATTTCAGGAAACAACACAGCAGTTTGCTGATAATTTAAAATGCAAGCAGATTTGTACCTGCTTCTTCTATATCTCCTTTAGTCTCCAAAGTATCTTGATTAACTGGAAGTGAAAACAAAGATAATCTGGTCTTTGTTAATGGTGTAGCAGCTAGCAATTCTTCTGTAGCCTTGGTGCGCACTCTTCGTATTTCATCCAAAAGATTCCAAGACCCAGCGGCAAAAGAACTCTTTTTCAGCTGCATGACCACAATGAACAACATAAAAGGGTATGTCTATAATTCAATACACCAATGCGGGGACATGCTATTATGACGGGAAAAAAAATCAAGATAGGACACATTGACGGATACATTTCAAAAGTTCATAATGATCTTTTAAAAATAATTAACCATAAAATTAAACTATAATGGAACACTTTTATAGTCATTAGATATTTTTGGTAAAGAGATTGTTGGAACTATGACACTGCTAGCCATGATTAATTACTAGGCTGCAGATTGTTCTAGGGAAGTAGCTATCTAGTTCCGTCCAACAGTTTGGAAGATGAAAAGATGATCAATAATCTCCTAGATTTAATAAGTGTCGTATGGAGTTTTATGGAATAATCTAATCTAATCTAGGCTATAAATAAATTGCTGCAAAATCAGTTCTGTGTATCAAATGAACAACTAAAAATTTGCTGATGAACAACTCAATTTTTGCCGATCTCTACTACTCCCATAAACACACACCAACAGAGAAAAACTTCAAGCTTTTTTGTAGAAGACTGGCAATGAGTTTAATATATAAGCTAGTGGACTGCCTAAACTGTCGAAAGGGCATCTGTCATTCGCCTGAACCAATAAAGATGCCAGATCTAAATAGTGGGCGGATGGAGTTGGCACCAACATCTCCTTACGTAGGCACCCTCAAGGTTCTGTCTCCAGTATGAGTAACCTTGAGTCTTTCACTATACTTTGGGGGAGAGGGTTGTAGCGGTTTGCTAAGCAGGAACTAATTTAACTCCCCAAAACACTTCACAAGAAAAGTCCTCACTCTCTCAGAACACAAGTAAGCTTTTAAGTAAAAATAAACTCTTAAGGAGAGCTATTTAAAAATACCAAACAAACAAGGAAGGAAACTCCCCACCCCCAACAGCTCGCTCTAACATCAGTCAAACTCCTCTCCTTTCAGAAAAGCATCAATCAGCTTGCCAATAAACATTAATGGTCACGTAAGTCATCCTCTTGGAGTCCTGTTTTAGATAATGATATCCTACTTACAAAAAGAAATAGAAGGTCACATATGGTTCCAGTAACCCTTTCTATAGAAACGAAAAAAGTAATCACATTCTAATTCAAAGCTGTAGAAGGAGAAAGGAAAATTCCTGCATAAAACAGTGGGAGACTTAACAGGAAAGAACTTAAAAATACCTCAGAACTGCGCAGCGTAGACATTGGAGTTTCTTCCTTGAAATGTAGCATGCCCTCTGTTGATGGAGAACCAAGTCCAACATTCTTCAGTGAGGGTGATGCCCAAGCAGTACGATTCTTCATGTATGATTTTGCCATGTCTTCAGGGGATCCCTTCTCGCTTCTGGTAAACTAGATGAATACAAATATTTAGAAATGTTAATCATCATTATGACTCAACAATCTAAGATAATAACAACCAAATGACCAAAAACATTTGCGGTCGGCTTATATGATCCATCATCACCCATTATAAACATTTTTTTCCCAGAGTTCAATAAACACATTCCTTGAAATATAACCAACTTACACTGTCTGACAGACATCTTTCTATCACTAAATCATTATACAGTAGCCATCAAGCCTTTCATTAACTCACTGCAAATATATGGCAATCACTATTCATTTTAGTAACTAGTTGAAACAAGTAGAGAAGATAAATATATTCAGGTAACTCTTTGAAACACAATCGCACTCTAAAGGGATGTACAACCACCATACCAAATATCACCTATCACCATGTTCATGTACTCACATAAACACCTAGAAACCTAATACTCATAACAGGAAATTCACAAGGTCAAAGTAGAGTCCCTTTCATGAACAGAAAGAAACAAGAAAAGCAATTCCGCATGAAACCTAGAAAGTAGCAACAGAAGTTACAAAAGCCAAGGCAACACGATAACTTATCTAGAAAGAGGTACCAACTTGGGATGACATAGATTCAAGTTCAGCCTCAAGCTTTTTCTTAGAGCCTGATCTTTTCTCCTGCAGCCATTTCCTAGCTTCCATAATTGCTGTATTTCTTGCAGGTGGAGTACCTTAACCATCAGGCCGAACAAATAAAAAACCTATCAATGAGTCGAATGAGCTCGCTTTCAGCTATCCAGATAAACAATCTAGTTAAGTTGTTTACCGAAAGTTCCGCTAGTGTCCACTATACGCGATTTGATAAGTCTTGTAAGTTGGTTGCCTTCCTCCCTGGTAAAACGCAAACATCCACTCACACGTGAAAACATGTAACCATCGAGCCAAATCAATCCGACATTAGATTGCACTAATTAGCTATCAAAGAAAGATATAGTACGGAGTAGCTTTATTACCTAACAAAAATGAAGCCACTATGGTGCAAAAGGAGAAAAAAAAAAAAATAAATAAAAAAGATGTTCCCCATATTCAAGCTTGCATATAATGGTATCCAGAACATACTGCACAAACCAAATTTCTAAGTCTTGATAAAAAAAAAAAAAAAAGAGTCAACAACCTCACCTCAATATATTCAATTTAGGCAAACTCCATTTTTTCCTAATACAATGACATTGACCATCACTCCATATAATAGAATGAAAGCTTTTTATAAAAGTACTTTAAAAAAAAAAAGGCTTTGAAAAAATTCCTGATAAGCTAATCAATAAGTTGAAGCAAAACCCATGATCTATGAATTGGTACAATCAATTCATAACTAAAACTCTTCGATCATTCTTCAACAAGAACTTGGGACAACAATTCAGCATTAAATTGACTGTAAGAGATTCAGAGAGTGTAATACCTTGAAAAAGCCTCCTCCAACACTAACTGTTCTATCTTACGCTTATTGTCACTCTTGATGGTTGGTGAAAAAACCTTCATATTCAAAATAAAAACATAAGCCCGCCTCATCCAAGATAGACATAAAGTAGCCAATGGGCCAAGGGAGTTCCAATAGCAACTTCAGATTTCACATCACAAAGTAAAAGGCAAGTGAGCAAAGTATGATCCATAACATTCACTATAATAAAGTTTACACATATAAGTCCAATTCATGAGCCATGTAGCCAGTAACCTAGAACAGACATTCAACCATCAGTCATCACATCACGAACTTCCAATTGAAAAGTGTTAACATTGGCAAAACACATGCCTAAAAACATTTCACCACAGGCAAATAGGCTAAAACTGTTCATTTATAATACTCAAGAGCCAGATACTTGAAACATGAAATAGAACCTCACAAGTTCAAAAACACCAAGCTGTGGCTTAAAGGCAGCATCGAAAACAATAAGTCGACTGATTGAAATACTCAACTGTGTATTCATGATCATTATGGAATGTGTTCTATTATGCGCAGGGCTAACTAAATTATTTGCTAATATATAAACCCACTAGCATGACCACTAAGTCTTGAATCATAAACACCAATCATAGCTAATGGTTGTCATCACTTCATGAGATAAAAAAGTTATACATCATGCAGATGTGTTTAAAATTCAACTACGGAAATGTAAGGATCAGGCAGCTCAGCCAAGCATAATTCGAACTCTATGGGCCATGAACCATCACCAATGCAATGCCAAAAATCAATCCTCTTGTTTTTTGCTTTCAAAACATTACTCCAACCAAGAATTGCTTTGAGTCCTTGCAGTTCTCAAACATGATAAACAACACTTAACTTAATGCAGATCTTCTACTGTTGGTCCGAATCAACAATCAAAACACAACTTTCGTTTAAAGTTGGTAGCAGGTGGAACAAAGGTGAGCTCAGTGCCATGTATTCATAGTAAAGAAGTATTTCAGAAAGCTATTACGGTACTACATTCATCTCACGATTTTTTATGTTTTTCATTTTGGGTCGTACCATGTATAACTCTTAAACTTCCAAATGATCTAATTTCAGAATTCAAGGAAGTGAATAGACGATATAAATACAAGCAAGTCAATTAAGGTAAAGAGGCAGGAGCAAGAAATAGGACAAAGAAAAGTGGTGAAAAAAATTCAAGAAACAACAAAGACTGCCACGGACAAAAAGCTTTCAAGTAGCAAGTTAAGACTGGTCAACCACAATGGAACGTATAGAAGTTTAAAAGGGTCAGAAAAATTTATCTTTTTACCCTTACTCTAATTATCATACTCAGTGATACAATGAGCCCCACAAAATACCCTTACAAGTTCATACTTTACCCAGATACCCAAAGCTATCATCTTTCCACTCCTAAAACTCTAACCCAAAAGAACCTGGTGGGAAGGCGTGAGAGCTTAAATAAGAAAAGGGACCACGCACCTGGCCAATATCGCCTTTCAGCCATCACTATCTTATCAGTTCTCAAACAAAAGATAGCATTACAATCAGCCATTGACAGTGTCAATATTCAATTAGTGTAATCCAGCCATCAATATCTAGTCCGTACTCAAGAAGGTTTAAAACCAGCAGATAAATGTCAAACACTTAACCCTTTCATTGTGAAGGTGATTGAAGGAGAGCAACAAAAACTACAAGATAAGAATACATGATCATAAATACAACAAAGTGACACTGAAAACAGACTTAAGGCTTCCAAAGGATTTCACATGTTAACGTTTAAAACCCGAAACAGATCCTTAAGTTTGGGAAAAAAAAACAGTACAAGTCAATAGCACTTCGAGATGGACCTTCTACAAAAGCATGTGGACGCCCCGAGCTATATGCTCAGACATGTCAACCAAGACTGCTTGTATTACCTATTCTTTGACTAACAGAACCCATTTTGATATCAAAAACTGATCATCCATATGAGGAGTATGAAATTGGTTATTTTCTCAGCAGCAGTCTTTTTGGATCGGTCACCTATTTTTGATCAGATATCTTAATTTCTGATTCACAATCTCTATATGCGCATTTTTGTCTGGGAGATCAGGATTAGCGACGGTTGATGTGTAAGCATATGCAGGATAAATCCTTTTAGCTGTTCCAAAAAATGAGTCTGGATGCAAGCATTCTAAATGGGTTTACAACTCCTCGTACTCCGAGGTAGAATGCTTTAGCAGAACATGGAGACTAGACCAAATTTAGAACCCATGCTACACTTAAAAGATGCTTATAAGATTGACACGGACAATTTTCAACAAATCATATAACCTGATGCAAAGTTAGTACTGTAGTTAAATGACAAAGTAACTACTTATCTTTTTCACATGTGCGTCAGAAGTTAAGTAATCAATCCAAAAAAAGGTGACAGATCCAAAAGGACTGATGGTAAGAAAATAAGCAATTTCACACTTTAGTAGACTGTCCTCATTCAGATAGCTACTTCTTCACATTAAAATGGGTACAATAAATCAAAACATTGAGCATTGCTTTTTTTTTACTATGTCATTTTAGGGTTACCATATAGCCGTCTATGCTGAAAGCCTCAGCGGCCAGAGGCACTCAGTAATCATTTGGGGATCGACTAATGGGCTACCCAAGAACTAAGAAAGGTGCCTAACCACTTTCCAAAATCACTAACTCCACAATGACTTGCTCCAGACTATTATATCAAATTAGAATCATGGAAACAATGCACTACAGTGGACTGTCCCTTAATTAACCAATTACACACTGGTACCCAAAAACTTGACATCAAGCAAATGCTTATGGAAGTGATAATATAACTATAGCCAATAAAATACCATGAAAATCATACTCCCTCCATTCAAGTCCACTCTTCCTAACACCATTCGGCACGCACTTTAAGGCGCGGTTTTCTCTATGTTAGAGATTACGTAAAATTCCAAAAAATTTAGACAAAGAAGATTAAATGTCGATAGTGATTTTCACAAAATTTTAGAATTTTACGTCATCTCAAACATAGGTAGAATCGCACCTTAAAGTGCGTGCCGAAAAGTGATAGGAAGAGTGGACTTGAATGGAGGGAGTATAAGCAAGATCAAAGTGACCCACGAAAATTCTCTAGAGTAAACATAACACCAAAAAGTTCTGCACTGATTTAAAATCCACATGCCTTCACTTGAAACAACTCAAGCTCAGTAGGCCCTAAGATGAATTCACTAAAGGAAACCATAAACAGCTTTTCACCGGAAAATAGGTCACGCTTTACCTTGTCTGATCCACCATTCTCGACCTCGTCAAACTGATCATCTTCGTTATCTGAAACAAAAATTAATAAAACCACAATGATGTCTATAGCACGAGGAGCCAAAATGAGGCTAACTTCTTAAGAGAAACATCAAATAGATTAATAGAAACACCAGCAACCAAATGATTTCTAAAAAACAAACTAGATTTAGGACAGGGAAACATGCAATTTAGTATGCAAGGAAAAATACTTACTCACGCAATTACGCAGGTATAGATAAAAAAATCACAATCAGAATCTCAAAGAGCATAGTGGTGTTCCTTTTTAGTCATCCCTTGGACAATCCCTCAAGACATAGAAATGTTTCTCGTATTACACGACTCTTCATGTTACAGTTTGTGTACAAGTGTCGGACAGTCGACACTCCAACGTGGGTATGACAACTGGATCCTTCATTTCAGTATCAGGTTGTTTCAGAAAATACCCAAGTTTGATAATTGGACACTGGGCACGCAGCCGTGTCTCGTAGTTGTCTACGTAACAAATACTCGTTTCAACTTCTCTCAAAAAAATAAGTAAAGTAACCAGGATCGATAGCATAGACCATGATAATCTTAAACGAAATGACCACAACATGCCAAGCACAAACGCCAACTCCAAAGAGATTGTTGATCAACTAATAGTTGCTACAGTCATGTAAGTAAGCATACTCACAATTTTTATACTTATGAATGACTCAAGTGAATAAAAAAGATATCTTTTTTGAGTAAGAGAGGATATCAACTACCAAACGGGTGACTCCCACAGTCCCTTGTACAAAAGACATCAATTGGATGACAATGTTATACAGGAGAGTTGAATAATTAAGCTCTCATAGTATCATAGTTAATCATATTCACAAAATGAAGAAAAGTGTAGTGCCAGCAGAGTGGAGCACATGACTCCAATTGTACAACAACGTCAATGTCATTCGATGTAGAACATCACTGACCACCAACTTCTTCAGCCACTAACAACAAGCTATTTATACCTCTAAATCCCCAGACTTCAAGCCCACATCAACTCAAAAAAGCGCATAAGCAAATGCCAACGTCTAAGAATACCCACGACTGGAGCTGACACCAAAAACCGAGCAATGCATGCCCTCAGGCCATCAATATGAGACACAGAGTCCTAGCAGGATTACTGAAATAATTTGGAAAAGATCTTAAATTTACTATTCACTAGGCACTACAAGCGACCCCCAAATACCGAACCAAGATCTTCTTCAATTAACTACAATAACCAATTTACATATTCACATACACCAATCTTGAGAACATGAAAATTTCACGCTTCCCTTTCCTCCTAAAAACTTCACACAATGTATAAACTACTTACATCACTAAAATTCGAAATTTACCCAACATACACCAACACACAATTCTTTTTACCACAATTTTTTCACCTAAAATTACCGAAACCTCAAAAGCAACAAAACAAACCCACAAAAATACATCAATAAGTACACAAAAGAGCTCAAATGAATCAGAGTATTCACCAATTTAACTACCTATCTTCAGCTCACGGATTTTCGATGCGTAAATCATTCAAAGATCATAACATTCCCACCTCTTACTCACATTTTCCTCCCAAAAAAACACAAAAAATTATCTAACAAATTTGAATTTAAATTTAAAAAACAAAAAAAAATAAAAAGCACCAAAATTTACCGGAATCATCATCAGAAGACGAGGAAGAATCATTGCCGAAGAAAGAGAAGATCTTTCCGGCGCCGGATGCGATAATTTTGGCGGGATAAATTAGACTAGAAAGCCAGTTAGGGTTTGCCACGTCTTCCTCGGCCGGCGGCTCCTCCGCCGGCGACGGGCGTGCGTAGGGAGTCCTGGGCGGCGCCTGAGTTCTCCGGTTCCTCATAATCTTACCGCCGGCGGTGCGAGTGTCAGCGCCGGCGTTTCGTCGCGCGGAAATCGTCGCCATTTTTGGGATGAGAGAGAAATGAGAATGTTTTGGGAAAGAGACGAAACAAAAATGAAAAAAAAAAACAGTTAAAAACCTCCCAACGGTTATTGGATGAGACAGAATGTGGGAGGTTCAAATTTATTTTGTGCGAAATGTTTTTTTTAACTTTTTTTCTTTTATCTTGTTTGGGATGGAATATTTTTTTTTTTGGGTAAGATGTTTGGGATGGAATATTAAATACCATACCTCCGGCGATCCGGCCACCGGGAAGGGGCGGCAAATGGGTCAATCGAGTCGGGTTATGTTCAGTCGGTTCGTGTTAAGTCGAGTCATATACCATATTAGGTCAGATGCTCTTTTAGGTAGGGTCGATTTTGAATCAGTTGCTATCGGGGTGGATTCTAAGTTAGGTCATAATCGGTTATACTGCTGATGGTCATTTATCGTGCTATTTTAATTTTTGACATTACAAGTCAGGTCATTGTAGGGTAACGGGTTGGGTCGAGTTGATTTCAGATAAAACGTTAATGGGTTGTGTCGGGTCAATTCATCATGTGATCTGCCCGACATGGGTTTGCTTGATTAGAGTTTCGGGTCTAATCAGGTCATATTTTTGGGTCAACAAATAAAGTTGGGTCAGATTTGTCAACTCTACCTCCAGGAGTATATTGCATTTTTGTGCCGCTCTAATAGAAATAGTGATGAGCAATCATAGCAATTCTATGAACCATGACTTTTGTTGTTCAGCATCGATATACAAATCAATGAGCATATCTTTTCCACGTAATTTAATGAGTTTTATACCATGAATGTTTAATATACTTTATGTTTCTCACACATAAATTGGTGCTCATCAAATTCTTGTCAATTGCTCATCAAAATGAACCGAGGGTACAAAAGCTACAGATGCCCTCGGGGTATACATGATATAAGAAATGGTTTGGGATTGGTATCATTAACAAACTCAATTGGTTAAAAAATAGCAAACGTTTTAAAAGGGATATGGGGTACTTGGATGTGAATTGCCAAAAGAAAATCGGGTATTTAAAAATGAATGGATGGAGAATATGTGAAAAAAGTTTGTTTTACTCGAGGTGTAGGGAAACTTAATAGCGATAAGAAATGTCCGACTACTGGAGTTGAGACATCGAGGGTAAGATGTTTGATGGGTGTTTTTAGAAGTTTAACCGATAGCTATTGTCTATGGAATATCAGATTTAGGCGCGAGGCACACTGGTCGGTCTTGCCTCGTGTCACGGCCACCCATTGGCGAAATATGGCAAAGCCTCGGAACGATACAAGTACATTGGCTCGATGTGAACATAAGTACGAGCACCACCTGCCCTTGCCGGTTGAGTTTGCCACGGAGTGGGCTTGCCCCGTTTGTTGGACTTATGGTTATGGCACAATACGAGGCCGGCCCGAGAGCACGCTAATCGTGCCCTGGTCGTGTCTCCCACGGGCTAGTTGGGCATAACCTGGCATGTGGGCAACTCATGTGTGATCAAGAGTTACTTATTTTCAACTAAAAAGAAAAAAAAAAGTTACATGATTTACTGCTCATAGATCTATGTATCCTTATTTAAGTGACACAGACAAAGATTGAACTTAGAAATTAATGTAAAGATTTGAGAAAGAGTTTTCTTTTCTGAAATCTTTTGGTTTTGTTCCAAGGGTCGAATGTAAATTAGGGGCTAAGTGTATGTAATTGGCTATTGTTGAGTTGTTGTTGGTTGTGCTTGTAATAATGACCGACCCACCGTACGTCCCAACATAACCCAATAAGATGGGAAGTCACTCCTAAGCTTTGTCTACCCTCTTTTAGGCTTAAAAGGTGAAGGGTTGTTAGTGATATAATGGTAGAAACCTGTTATAAACATATCATAAAAGCTTTAATTTTCCAATGTGGAACAAACCAATTTCCACAATAATCTTAGGGTGTTACAAATGGGTTCAAGGTTAGAACTAAACAAATGAACTATTTAGGGAATATCTTAGTTCGGTGATCTTTAAGGTTTGAAGTTCATTTGTCCATATCTTTAGTTTTCGTAGTTCAAACACATAATAACACAAAAACTATTCTACAATGCAGATTACAGAACATTTTATGTACTATCAGTTGATAAGCACGAAAAATACACTTATATTTTAATACTTTTACTCTTGATTTTATATACATTTCTCGTATAATTTGTCGATTTACGCTATTTTTCTTCCCTAGAGTCGTTTTTCTACCGCAATTGTATTTTTGATGCATGAGAAGGAATTTAGTACGACAAACGACAAAGTAAGAAATTTGTAAAGTAAATCTTGGGCCTATCGACATTCAAGCCCTCTTTCATACTTTTTTCGGCCCAACAGTGGAAAATCGAAAACAAGCGCCTTTGAGTAAAAAGAAGCCGACCTGGATAGAATTATAAATGGTATGGGCGGTTGGAAAACAGAGCACATACTCATACCTGGGCAAGATATAAAAGCAACAAACTAAGAGAGTAGAGGACGGAGAGTTAGTATATTTCCTTTAGAATTAGATTGGGCGACAATCAGAAAGTTTGGTAAAATCATAGAATTAGTGGTAGATGTGTTTGTTTGTGTGTATAATGATAATCAAGATCATGATGCAGTAAATATGTTTCAAGTAAATCACAAAATCATCGTAGAAGGAGATACGTACAAATAAAGCAGTTTCTTTCTTAATTTCTATTTATTTATCTTTACGATTCTATAATTCATTTCATCTACTGTTGTTCTTTTGAGTGTGTGATTATTCTTGATATTGTCAAACTCTACATATTCTTTCATTGATGTTTATGGTGTTCTTCGATATGTATAATATAGTAGGCTAAATTTACGATCGGGGAATACATGTAAGTGCCCGATTAGCGAAATTGTGAGAACATAATTTTATGATGATCGTAGCATCTCTAATAAATTTTGGATTAATAATGGTTTCCATGATATAACTTTTTGATTTTACGGTAGATTATTGGCCGTCATTCGATCTGTATGATCGATTAGTTGAATGCTACGCTAGTGCATTAACCCGTAATCGTTAATTGTACAAACCAAAGTAGCACCGGATTAGTCGACTTGTAACTTAAACTTGTCTAATTTTCTAGAATTATTTATTCTTTAAGCTGCACAAATCGAGCTTGTGTATTTGTGGCTTAATTTGACCCTAGAGTGTTTGTTCTTGCAATTTAATAGTCGAGTCTAGAGAGCATGTTCTAGATTATTGCTATTTGGTTCTGCGATATTTCAAGAACTTGTTTGATTTATCAATTTTGTGGACATTATGTAGGAACTTGTCTTCATTGATGGTCAATATTTAGAAGTATGTGAATCGATTTTTGTTCGATGATCAATTCCTATTTTGACACTAATTTATATTCCCTGGTCTCATTGTTATTGTCGTTGATTCAATAGTTTGTAGTTTGTTAGTTTCGTTATGCTCAGACAGTAAGGCAAGAATGGAGACCAAGGGCAATTGTGAATCAGAACAGAACCCTAGTCAATCAGAACAGAACCCTAGTCAATCAGACCAATGCATTCACAGCACCAGCAAACACTAATCAAACAAGCCCTAGCCCGAGAAACACACATAGACAGTTAGTATTATATGATGAAAGGAACCAGGGATTAAATGTGGAGCACTCACAGAATCGCAATGGGAGTGAGCATACAAATGCTACTTATTCTGAGGTCGTTGTGAGGAGTAGTATAAATATAGGAAGTGCAGAAAATGGGGGTACTATCCATGATCGCCTTGATCATGGCTAGTCTAGCGTTTTGGAATATAAGGGGTCTGAATAGCCTGCCTAAACAGAAGGAAGTAAATAAATTTATGGAAATTCATAAAGTCGGCCTATTTGGATTCTTGGAAACTAAAGTGAAACCCTGGGCTTGTGCTAGGATTCACTTTAGTGTGTGTCAAGGTTGGGCAATCACTACAAACAACAACACTCATCCGGGAGGTAGAATTTGGACATGGGCAGCGTGAGGAACCGAGTAACCAAAAGTCAATGGAATGAATGAGCTTAGAGAAAGAAAATAACTATGGAATGAATGAGCTTAGAGAAAGAAAATAACTATGGCAAAGCCTGGAAAGCATTGCAGCAGGGATGAAAGGGGCTTGGATAATTGCTGGTGATTTCAATAATGTCCTTAACATGAATGATAGGATAGGTAAGAAAGTCCAACTCTTTGAATTGAAGTGATTGATTTCAGGAATGTGTTTTTAATTGTGGGATTACGGAGTTAAGAAGTGAGGACTGCTTTTACACATGGAACAATAAGCCGGATAATGAGAAAAGGGTCTTCACAAAGATTGATACGGTGTTGGTGAATGATGACTGGCTAAATCTATTTCTTGAGAGTCTTGGTTCTATCCTGAAGGATTATTTGATCACTGTCCAGATGTGATTAATCTAAATTCGGGTAGACGGAGGGGGAAAACAAGTTTCAAGTATTACAATAAGTGGAGTTCAGCTCCACATTTTGAGAATATTGTTAAAAATGAATGGGAGAGAATGATTGAGGGTACAAAAATGTACCAGGTTGTCAAGAAATTGAAGAGCCTTAAAAGACCATTAAAGAACCTAAAATAAAAGAATGTTCTCAAATGTAGAGAATGACACTTGTAAAGCTGCTCAGGACTTGAAAGAGATCCAAGACAAACTACATGAGAACCCGGAAGATGCTAAACTAAAAGCTGAGGAACTTGCTATGGCCAAGCAATACAGATTCTTGCTCAATGCCATGGAGAAGTACTTAAGACAAAAAAAAGTAAAGCGTCATGGCTCACCCAAGGAGATGACAACTCTGCCTACTTCCATAGTTCGATAAGGGCCAGGAGAATAAGGAACACAGTTTACCAAATCAAAGACAAAGAGAGTATTCTCAAAGAAGATAAGGAGGGAGTAAAAATGCATTTCTCAACTTCTATCAGGAGCTGCTGGGACATGCTGCTAATAGAGACAAAGTGCATTTTAACACTATAAAGAAGGGGAAAACACTTGATGAGGGAATGAAAACACATCTATTAAAACGTGTTACTAGGGAGGCAATCAGACAAGCCATTTTCTCCATCTCTGGTGACAAGAGACTGGGACCTGATGGATATTCAAGTCAATTCTTGAAAGATACTTGGAGCACAGTGGGTGAGAGTATATGTGAACTTGTGATGGACTTTTTCAAAACAGGCAGACTTCTAAGACAGGTGAATCATACTATCATCACCTTGGTGCCAAAAACAACGCAACCTAAGTATGTCACTGAGTTTAGACCTATTGCTTGTTGCAATACTGTATCTCTAAAATTTTATGTGATAGAGTAGGAATGTTTTCCCAGATATTATAAGCCAAAACCAAGGAGCTTTGTTGAAGGGAAGGGGTATAATAGAGAACATAATGATCTGTCAGGACTTGGTTAGAAAATATAAGAGGAAAGGGGTTTCTCCAAGGTGCATGATGAAGATAGACCTCACAAAAGCTTATGACTCAGTTAAGTGGGGCTTTGTGACGGAAATGCTTCAGGCTTTGGATTTCCCTGAACGGTTCACTGACTTGATTATGGAATGTGTTGAATCCCCTTCTTACACCCTTGTCGTGAATGGGGAAAACTTTGGTTTTTCCAAGGGTAAGAGAGGGTTGAGGCAGAGAGACCCCCTATCCCCTCTGCTATTAACAATTTGTATGGAATACTTGACAAGAATTTTAGATGTGGTAGTAGAGAAAAAGAGATTTAGATTTCATCCCATGTGTGCAAAAATAAGAATCAATCATCTTTGCTTTACAGATGATTTGCTTCTATTTAGTAAAGGGGAATTGAATTCTGTTTCTTTGTTGCTTAAGGGATTCTCAGATTTTTCAAGTGCCTTGGGTTTATGCTCCAGCCCAGCAAAATTAGAAGTATATTTTGGGCAAATTAATTATAACACTGTGACGGAAATATTGGGATTCCCAGGTTTTAAGCAGGGCCAGCTTCTCTTTAAATACTCGGGAATACCAATAACTGTAGGCATAATTCTGTCATGGATTGCATGTCCTAACGGAGAAGATTGTATCTAGAATCAAAGCATTAGGGACCCAAAATCTCTCATACTCTGGGAGATTGGTGCTAGTGAAGGCTGTGATTTTGAGCTTACACACATACTGGGCAAGAATTTTCATTCTTCCAAAACTGGTCCCGAGAAAAATTAAGGCCATATGCAGGAACTTCTTGTGGGATGGCATAGAGTATATGCACTACCACAAAAGTGATCAATTGTAACACTTCAAAAGTGACGGTTTGTGATGATCCGTTGCCTTAGGCCTTCTATGGCAATGAACTTCAACAAAGGGAATGAATGCAACATCTAATGCAACGGTTCAGCATATAGGCGTTACATTAGGCCTTGTCGTTGCTTTAGAAAACCCAAATGCAACGCTCCAGCAAAAAAAAAAAAAATTAATTTACCCTTTCATTTTCCTCCCACCTTCAGAAACACACGCCTCTTGTCTCATGCCTCTCTTCTCTCTCCTCTCTCCCTCTTATTCAACATTATCATTCATCAACATCTCAACCTTACTGACTCTTCAATTCACAACATTTCTTTGATTTTCATCACACCTCACAATCTGATTTGCCCATAATCGGAAGAATCTGAGGTGCCCATATTTTGGATTGCCCAGAATTTGTAGTGGAGAAGAAGAGAGAAAGATCCACTGTAAGAAAAAAGGGGTGGAAGTAGCGCTGGCGGGAAGAAGAGGGAGAGGCGTCGGAAGTGGTGGTGGCGGGTCGGGTGTTCGGTGCCATACTCACAAATTCTCCCGATTGATTTGGGCGAATTCGATCTTAATCTTTTGAGTAAGCAATTTTGATTTTTATTATCATCTAGGTTTATGTTTTGATATTTTGCCCCTTTAGATTGTTTTAGCACCAATTAAATCTAATCTGAATTGGGTACTTTTGCCCCTATTTTCGTCACTCTCCCTCTCCCTCTACAGGTTTGTGTTCTTCTTTTCTCTCTCCTTCTCACTTTGTTCATCTTTCGATTAATTCTTGACCTAGTAATTTGGTTGATTTTGGAGCTTTCTTATATGTTCAACATTTGAGCAAATATGTCGAATTTTGTTTATTGATCCCGAAATCTTAACTGAAAAATCTGAATTTTTACTTGATGTTCAACAAATTAAATTGCTGTTAGTTAAATTTTGTTGCTTTTTTGTGGTTAATTTTGATTGGATATGTTTGATACATGTTTGATTACATGATTTTTTTGAATGTTTGGAATTTGGGTGTCCTTATTCCATGACATTATCAATATGTTTGGCACTTTCCTGAGAGATTATGATGACAAAACAATTGAACTTCCCCTCTCACTTCTAGACTTGTATCTCAATTTCTGTATACTATGTATAGGTGTAATTTAATTTAATTTTGATAACTCAAGGTTAAGATCTCAAGGAGGGGATGATTAAGGTGGTAGCCTGTTTCGTTTTGTGTCCTTGTCGACTTTATCTCAGGTACATGCTACTATGTTTTTTTCCCATATGTATTCAAGCAATTTTCGTTTGTGAAACATGGCTTGGCTTCTAAGCAAGTAAGCATTTTAGTTAGCTGAGTGACATTATACATTGGTATTTTTTTTTCCAGCGCTTTGCTCTACACATTTGTTTGGAAGGTGTTGCTTAGGGTTTGTTTTGTTTAGAATGTACATTGTGTTTAAAAGGTTTATGGCATTAGTTTTTGCATTACTATATCACGAGTCTGAGCTTCACTCTAGCAAACTCAATATGAATAGGTAAACTACTCAAGTATAGTTGAGTTTTCATATTGACTGATTTATTACCTTTATTTCTAGGCCCCCTGTTAATCATGCCTCTCTGCCTCGTCAAAGTTGCAAGTTTAAACTAGAGAATGGGGCTAAAATAATGCCCTATATTCCTACTGAAATATCGTGTGCATGACACAAAATTCGTCTCAGTTCTATATGATCTCAAATGTGAATGAGGTTCTAATTGGCTATCTTTTTTTAAAGTTCATTGTCACATAAGTGCAGATCTTTCTTGTTGTCCCATACTAGTATGTTTCGTGATTGTTAGCTGTCTTACCAATTTTATACAGCTGGCCCTGTATTGGCAGAACTTAATTGCTTTATCACAAGTTAGGCATTAAGAGGTCATGCGGTATATCTTAGCGCTGCCATTTGATCGGATGATCTCCAGAGTCTCATTGATAGCTCCTACGTTCGGGTATTCTATTCATTATTGTTAGTTACTCTTGTTCTTATAACTCTTGTTCTTAGTAGTATAGAGATCATTGCTACAGAATTGGGTATTCTTCGTCTGAGACTACATAATTCTTATTGCCTTTATAATTTACTTCCCAACAATTCCAGCCCTTGTAAAGTCACTAAGGGATAGCTAGCGTCTAAAACGTGTCTATAAATCCTACTATATTCTCTCCTTGTAGGACATTAATAATAATGCCGTGAAAGAAACTCATCTTGCAACATAGACTAAGGGAGTTTTCCTTTCTATTTAACTCAATATTAATTAGTATTATACAAGGCTATTAGTTTAATGGTAGAGCTTTGTGCAAATTTGTACACGGGTGTGAGTTCGATTCCCATGTAGCCTAGATTATTATTATTATTATTATTATTATTATTATTATTATTATTATTATTATTATTATTATTATTATTATAATATCTACTAGTATTATTTCTGGCCAATTAATTGGCCCGATATATATGCTAGCGTTGCATTAGGGTGCAATTCATTACATTTGAAAGCAAGATCGTTGCATTAGCTTCGTTACATTTGGGGGTACATATGGCAACAATGCTATGAGCTAAGGTGACGCCTATATCACTAAAATGCATAGGCGTTACAACAGATACCAAAACGCGTTACCTTAGACCTAAGGCAGCGCGAGCATTTGCAGCGCCTCTTAGCGTTACCTTAGGTCTATTGTAACGCTTTTTTGGGTCTAATGTAATGATTTAGAGGTGTCACAATATGTCATTAATGTAGTAGTGATGATAAGAAACCCATTGGTAGCTTGGGAGAATATTTGCAAACCTCAGGAAGCAGGTGGCTTAGGGATTAGGGATATTGAGGCTTCGAATAAAGCAAGTGTAGGAAAGTTTGTCTATTGGCTCTTCATAAAAGATGATAACTTGTGGATTAAATGGATCAATGGTGTATATCTTAAGGGACGAGAATGGTTATCATATGAGCCATCTATAGATTCTAGTTGGCACTAGAAGAAGATGTGCAGAATAAGAGACAATCCAAGGCAGAATACATTAATGGCAAATGGTTTAACGAGGATAAGCCTTATGAAGTTGCTCAGGGGTATAAGTGGCTTAAAGGAGATTTACCTAAAACAAAATGGGGAAATGTTATATAGGGAAGGTATACCATTCCCAAAACAGCCTTCGTTACCTGGCTAGCAACTTTACAAAAGCTGCAGATGAGAGAGAAGTTGGCTAGACTGGGAATCTGCCCAGATGAACTATGTTTCCTATGCCAACAGGATAAAGAAACCCATATGCATGTCTATTTCAAATTTCAATACATCAAATAATGTCTGGACGAGATTAGAATGAGGCTGAAGATGTATATCCCGTATGCAGAGACAATTAAGTGGTGCTCTACAAAAAGATTGGGATCAAATATAAGGGAGCAAGTGACTGGTGCAGTGATTTGTAATATGATATATAAAATTTCGCTTGCTAGGAACAAATGTAGGGTTGAAAATCCCGTCTCCCTGCCTGAAGTCCTAGTAAATCATGGTTTTGAGGAAGTTAGAATAAGAATTAGCAAATTAGCTACGAATATTACTTTCGGGCTTGGCTGAGAGAGAGAGAGAGAGAGAGAGAGAGAGAGAGAGAGAGAGAGAGAGAGAGAGAGAGAGAGAGAATTAGTGTAAATCTCCTGAGGATGTTACTTAGAATTGTGCTGTTTTGAGTATAAGCTCAAGAAAACTGTTTGGCTTGTTTGGCTTGATCATTTATTGGTATAAAACTACTTACATTTCCCCAAAAAAAAAAAATAATTTAGCTTAGAAGATTTCAAATAAAGGCTGATGGTATAATATTGGAATTTGTTTTTAAAAATGTCATTTCTCCGTGGGATCGACGCCTACTTACTCTAACTATTAGTCAATAATTGGGGTAACTTGGGTGACCACGACATCACACTATTAGTGAGATAGGAACTAAATATATCAATTCAATTTGTCCACGGGTTCATTTTTACGATGCGTCGATTCGTATCACCATTTTCCAATTACCTTTGTCATTGAGGGTGGGGGTGGTATCCGTTGTTCAGTTTATCACCCTTGGATATAGAGGGGGTTGAGTTAAAGCTTCTATGTTGGAGAACAACTCCGGCAATCATTTCATGTTGCAAATATTGTTGGGTTCCCAGTTTTGATGATAACAAATATGATAGTTGTCTAAGGTTAGAAATTTGGATATGTGTTCTTTAACTGAACTAACCTTAATGCCTTCGAGATTGTTCAAATTAAATGATACGAGTACGCAGCGGATTATAAACTTTGACTATAGGACAGATTTATGTTCTGTACTAATGTGGGACTATTTTTGGGTTTTTCTGTTTTATAGGGCGAAAATAAGAACAAAAAAAAAATCAAAGATATGGATGAACAAGTTAGACCTATAACTCGTCCAAACTATGATCAAACCTAGACGCCGATCTAAGTAATGATCCACTACTCACTAATAACGCGATTAGCAAATAATGTCGAACTAAGAATAACACTACCTAGTTCAATTTGTGTTCAAAGCGTGAACGATTTGAAAGAAACTCTCTTTCGACTTTTCGATATTAATTCTCAAACTGTATGTAAAACAATACAACAAGGGTGCTATTTATAATAGCCTAAACTTCCTAAAAACAAAATAGACAATAAGGAAATATTACTCCTAATGAGATGTGGAAACATGACTTCCACCATCTTTTCCTATATGATTAGGAAATTTATTATTTTCCGAGAAATAAGATACTTAACTAAACTAGACCCTAGAGATTTGGAAGTATTACTACTTTCCATAATCTCCACCCTAAGACATTACCAAAACTCAAAACATAGTTTTGGAAAACTGATGGAACAGTCATACTATCTGTACCATGCAGATTTACTCTTTCCTAAAATCCACTTCCAATCGGTAAAGGACTCGTTTTTCATTTTGTCTCTTGGAGTATTAAATATTGCATCATCCTCCCCTTCTTGAAAAAGAATTGACCTCAATTCTGAATGACCTGCCATCTTCGAATTGTCAACCATTCCCAATGCTTGCTTGTTCATCAGAAGGACATGATGTGGACTCTTCTTGTCATACTTCCTGGCGTCTCGTCTTCAACTACATAATCTTCATCTTGTGCGTTAGTAGCAAACAATTCATCACGCACCTTAACAGCATCACACAAAGTCACTATTCTCTTATTTGGGCACGCGTTTTGAAAGTGTCCGAACCCTCGGCACTTGAAACAATATACCTTACTAAACTCAGTCTCTTTATCCTTATTCAAAACCCTCTCTGCCTTGAACTTGGATTGAGTGGTAACTAAAGGCGACACAGAAGGTGATCCTTCCGATTCATAAGAAGTTGCTGATTTTGTTGCGGTAGATCGAGATTTTTGTGCTTCAACCTTCAAGCACAGTGAACATAGTTCATCGAAGTTCTTAAACGATTGGAGCTCAACAATGTTAGCAATCGATCGGTTTAAACCACGCAAAAATCTTGCCATCTTTTGCTCATCAATCTCACTAATGTTGCTCATCAAGGTTAATTTCTCAAATTCAGCAATATAACCACCAACATTTAAATTACCTTGTGTCAATTCGGCCACCTTACGATAGAGATCAAGAACATGACTTTTAGGCACATACCTCTCACGTAATTTACGCTTCAAGACCTCCCAAGAACGTATCTTCTCTTTGCTCTTTTGTTGCCTACGAGCTTTGACGTTTGCGTACCCCAATGATGCGCTCTTCACAAGTTTCAAGATTGCGTATTTGGCTCTCTTCTCATCGGACAGACTCTTAAAATCGAACATAAGTTCAATTTTGCGTTCCCACTCAAGGTAAGTTTCAGGATCTGTACCTCCATCAAAATCCGGAAGTTCTGTCACTTTGAACTCATCATACTCACGATTGGTAGAAACCTCATTGAGTCGTTGTCTGAACCGGATTGGTTGTGTAGGCGTGGGAGTTCCTTCTTGCTCCATAAGTTGTAGCCTTGTACCAAAACTATCTATTTTCGTATGTAAGGATTTCACAAGCGCCTCCAATGAATACTCTTTCTCACCTTCACCCATGGCCGCTTTGATTTGAGGAAATCAAATATCCTAACTCTAATACCACTAATGATACGAGTACGCAGCGGATTATAAACTTTGACTGTAGGACAGATTTATGTTCTGTACAAATGTGAGACTATTTTTGGGTTTTTCTGTTTTATAGGGCGAAAATAAGAACAACAAAAAGAATAAAAGATATGGATGAACAAGTTAGACCTATAACTCGTCCAAACTATGATCAAACCTAGACGCCGATCTAAGTAATGATCCACTACTCACTAATAACGCGATTAGCAAATAATGTCGAACTAAGAATAACACTACCTAGTTCAATTTGTGTTCAAAGCGTGAACGATTTGAAAGAAACTCTCTTTCGACTCTTCGATATTAATTCTCAAACTGTATGTAAAACAATACAACAAGGGTGCTATTTATAATAGCCTAAACTTCCTAAAAACAAAATAGACAATAAGGAAATATTACTCCTAATGAGATGTGGAAACATGACTTCCACCATCTTTTCCTATATGATTAGGAAATTTATTCTTTTACGAGAAATAAGATACTTAACTAAACTAGACCCTAGAGATTTGGAAGTATTACTACTTTCCATAATCTCCACCCTAAGACATTACCAAAACTCAAAACATAGTTTTGGAAAACTGATGGAACAGTCATACTATCTGTACCATGCAGATTTACTCTTTCCTAAAATCCACTTCCAATCGGTAAAGGACTCGTTTTTCATTTTGTCTCTCGGAGTATTAAATATTGCATCATCCTCCCCTTCTTGAAAAAGAATTGACCTCAATTCTGAATGACCTGCCATCTTCGAATTGTCAACCATTCCCAATGCTTGCTTGTTCATCAGAAGGACATGATGTGGACTCTTCTTGTCATACTTCCTGGCGTCTCGTCTTCAACTACATAATCTTCATCTTGTGCGTTAGTAGCAAACAATTCATCACGCACCTTAACAGCATCACACAAAGTCACTATTCTCTTATTTGGGCACGCGTTTTGAAAGTGTCCGAACCCTTGGCACTTGAAACAATGTACCTTACTAAACTCAGTCTCTTTATCCTTATTCAAAACCCTCTCTGCCTTGAACTTGGATTGAGTGGTAACTAAAGGCGACACAGAAGGTGATCCTTCCGATTCATAAGAAGTTGCTGATTTTGTTGTGGTAGATCGAGATTTTTGTGCTTCAACCTTCAAGGACAGTGAACATAGTTCATCGAAGTTCTTAAACGATTGGAGCTCAACAATGTTAGCAATCGATCGGTTTAAACCACGCAAAAATCTTGCCATCTTTTGCTCATCAATCTCACTAATGTTGCTCATCAAGGTTAATTTCTCAAATTCAGCAATATAACCACCAACATTTAAATTACCTTGTGTCAATTCGGCCACCTTACGATAGAGATCAAGAACATGACTTTTAGGCACATACCTCTCACGTAATTTACGCTTCAAGACCTCCCAAGAACGTATCTTCTCTTTGCTCTTTTGTTGCCTACGAGCTTTGACGTTTGCGTACCCCAATGATGCGCTCTTCACAAGTTTCAAGATTGCGTATTTGGCTCTCTTCTCATCGGACAGACTCTTAAAATCGAACATAAGTTCAATTTTGCATTCCCACTCAAGGTAAGTTTCAGGATCTGTACCTCCATCAAAATCCGGAAGTTCTGTCACTTTGAACTCATCATACTCACGATTGGTAGAAACCTCATTGAGTCGTTGTATGAACCGGATTGGTTGTGTAGGCGTGGGAGTTCCTTCTTGCTCCATAAGTTGTAGCCTTGTACCAAAACTATCTATTTTCGTATGTAAGGATTTCACAAGCGCCTCCAATGAATACTCTTTCTCACCTTCACCCATGGCCGCTTTGATTTGAGGAAATCAAATATCCTAACTCTAATACCACTAATGATACGAGTACGCAGCGGATTATAAACTTTGACTGTAGGACAGATTCATGTTCTGTACAAATGTGAGACTATTTTTGGGTTTTTCTGTTTTATAGGGCGAAAATAAGAACAAAAAGAATAAAAGATATGGATGAACAAGTTAGACCTATAACTCGTCCAAACTATGATCAAACCTAGACGCTGATCTAAGTAATGATCCACTACTCACTAATAACGCGATTAGCAAATAATGTCGAACTAAGAATAACACTACCTAGTTCAATTTGTGTTCAAAGCGTGAACGATTTGAAAGAAACTCTCTTTCGACTCTTCGATATTAATTCTCAAACTGTATGTAAAACAATATAACAAGGGTGTTATTTATAATAGCCTAAACTTCCTAAAAACAAAATAGACAATAAGGAAATATTACTCCTAATGAGATGTGGAAACATGACTTCCACCATCTTTTCCTATATGATTAGGAAATTTATTCTTTTACGAGAAATAAGATACTTAACTAAACTAGACCCTAGAGATTTGGAAGTATTACTACTTTCCATAATCTCCACCCTAAGACATTACCAAAACTCAAAACATAGTTTTGGAAAACTGATGGAACAGTCATACTATCTATACCATGCAGATTTACTCTTTCCTAAAATCCACTTCCAATCGGTAAAGGACTCGTTTTTCATTTTGTCTCTTGGAGTATTAAATATTGCATCATTTATGTAAGCAGGTTTCGCACCTCAAGGTCATGGAACGAGTCAAGGCATGGAACAACTACAGCTACAAGAGTGATTCCGATCATGTGTTGTAATGGTTAGAACTCTTGTACGGTCTTGCTTGAAACACTTAAGATTGTCTGGCTTTGTAGACACCTGCATTTGTCCCTACCCAAATGTCCGATGATGAAAGGATCATTACTGTGACCCTCAAACCGCGCTCGAGTAGGTAAAAGCGATTACGAATTGAACTCGAGTGGTTGTCAGAACTATGACACGTTCCCTGAGTGTATAACAAGTCAATACTCCATCCAAATACTACCGTAAGACAATACTGGTACGTATAATGAGCTATTTCACTACATTTAAGCCAAAGATGCAATTTGGTAGCATGCGTCTCGTACACTGGCGCACATAAAAGCGCGCCTAACGCAGAAGACGCACCATAGTGGGCGTCTGACGCACCATCACCTGCGCCATGCGCACCTCAGCCGCGTCTGACGCACCATCACCCGCGCCATGCGCACCTCGGTCGCGTCTGACGCACCATCACCTACACCATGTGCACCTCAGCCGCGCCTGACGCACCCCCGGCCATGTCTGACGGACCACTGCCTGCGTCTGGCGCACCACTGCCCGCGTCTGACGCACGTCGCCCTAATGGCCGGCCAACCCTAGCCCACGACCACACTATAAATACATGGCTTCTCCACCCCATTCACACACTTTTCACCACCCGAATCTCTGTCATTTTCTCTTGCAAAAATACCTAGATCTATCACACAAAAAACCCTAACGCACTACAAAGTTCCTTAGGCACAATCAAGCTTTAGGGACACCTTTCCTCCAACATGGCCAAGTCTACACCTCGAGTTCAAGATCTGCCTATCTCGAAGCCTACAAGAGTGCGCCGTAAGCCTTCCGCGTCACAGTATGTCTTGAGGGCTTTAAGCTCTTCTTTTAGTCACTCCCCTCTTCTAATCCTTCTTTATGTGTGTTATTTACCGCTTTATGACTAGATTTTAATTACGTTCTAATTAAGACTAGAATCGAAGTTTCGTTTGAATCACGTTAACGCACATAGCGCAAAGCGCTTGGACAAATTGGTAGTTGGGACCTTAAATCAATCTAATGAAATTGTGACGCTAGACCTAGCTTAATGTGTTAATTCACCAACTTAGACAATTTTTATTAGGTTGTATCTTAAAACGTAAGTGATTGATATCGTTGCATGGCTAAGACTTCTCAATGACTTGTATGTGGTAATTCAACTAGTAGAGGCCGCTATATGTGGGCGGGGTTAGGTGCCTTTCGGCTTTCCAACACGTACCGTCACCCCCGAACCCAGTCTTGCGGTCCTTGGATCGCATATTGAATTGAGGGCACAATACAGTTTTCGTTGCTTCATGTCCCTCGGTTTTGTCCCTTTCAGTAAACGATTCGCAAAAGTGTTTTGTACTTGGCATGACTCACTACTCAAGTGTTTATGCTCAATGGGTACAGACTCACCTAGCTTTTACGTAGTCCCTTGGTAACAAGGAACGAAGCTGCATTGAATGGTTTCCAAACACCCCACAATTGTTTGGTGGCGACTCATATCCTAGTGCAATCATCGCACGACTCGCGCGTACGTCGTTATAGAGACCATCCGTGGAATCTACAGCCTTGAGGAAACGTAGCAAGGGAACAACGTATGGAACAGTCTCTTGTGCTCTGTTCCATACATTGTTCCTTTGCAACAGATTTTTGAAAACTCTCACCTCTGATCTTCCGAGAAAAATAATATCTTCAATAATTTTGGAAATTCTTTTTACACTGGTAATATCTCATAATATCCTACTTTGGTTAATATTTTCAAAATTAGGCATTAGTTCCTTATTTGATTTCATAAGTTAATCCTTCCGGAATTAAATCTTTTTATTATGAAAAGTCTATGTTTTGAAACATATCTTTCTTGATCAAATTAACCTAATGCTTTGATATTTAAGTTGGACTTTGTTTTTCTTGGAAGAGACACACACATTGAGCAAAAAGAGTTTTGAGCAAAACAGAGTACTTCCTTAAAGGCAGAGAGTTTTCTTAACGGTGTGTCATCTCGATCTAGGCTTAATAGTATCTCACCTGCTTTCAAGAAGCACATCGAGATATCGAATCTTTGTAATCCTTATTTTCTTAAGAGTTTACGGGTAGAGTCACAATATCCGTGGTGGATATTGGGGTAGAGTTCTTTTGGGAAGAACATCAATTGGTTCTTGTGGTAAGAACGTGAATTGGTGCTTGTATTACTCTTTGAGAATAGTGAATTATTGAAGATTAGAGTAGGGGTGGACGTAGACCTTGTGTTAGAGGTCGAACCAAGGTAAATTCATGTGTCTCTCCTTATTGCATTTGTTTTACTATCTCAGGGAACAGTGTCTCATACATTGTTCCGTGCACTGCTCCTTACACTTTTCATTACTTCTATCTCCACGAAAAGAAAAGAAGTCAGTATAGTCGGGTAATTGATCGAATTACTCCAGTCACTCTATTCATCCCCCTCTAGACTGTCGGCCTGATACCAACAAATATCATCTCAAAAACATTGTGGTCAAGGCATTGAGGGGGTGTGGTATCCGTTGTTCAGTCCATCACCCTTGGATATAGAGGGGGTTAAGTTGGAGTGTCTATGCTGGAGAATTGAACAACTCCGAAAATAATTTCATGTTGCAAGTATCATCTCAAAAACATTGTGGTCAAGGCGTATCTTGGGTTGCAACGGGACCTTGCTTTGGTCCAATTTATTTTAGAGGAGGCAATGGTTTCTGGAAAGCTTGGAATATGGCTATCTGATAATATTAAGTATTTACTAGTAGACCAGGCTTTGCTCTAGAGTACATTACAGAAAATGTCAAAGGCCTCTAGATTATGTTCAATCAGAGTCTTGGAACTTAACTAGTAGTAAAATGTTGACTAGAAATTGTCAGTGTGGACTTTATTGTCATAGATTATTGTTTGAGTTTCAAGCGCTCAAGTCATATTTCCTGTTTTGATTGATACTTTTGCAATAGATCTATTCCAAATGCCTTTGAATCGTCTTCTATATTGTAACAAGAAAATGGAGTGTAGTAATAGCTAGCCCCAAGCTGTTTTTATGTGAAGAAGATAATGACAATCTTGATTTTTCATTTTCAAGTGATATTTTTTAAGAGTTAGCTATAGTTTTATTCTTCCGCAATAGGGGGAAAAAAACTATTACAAGAGACTTTCCAAGGATAGCAGAGTGCCACCCTAGACAAACCCATTAGATAGGATCACTAATTCGGAATTACATTGCTAAAACTAGTTATTGCTCGAACACTTACATGAAATTTGATTGACAATGCAATACATTCATTATTCCTAGCTAAGTCTCTGAATACTCTAGCATTTCTTTCTTACCATAGCTCATATATGGTTTGTGAGAAAGCACTCCTCAGCAGGTGTTGCCTGCCTTATTTCCCCCGAACCCTGTGCTTGAACCAGTTTAGTTCATGCAGCACGCTCCATTTTCTCCTGTTGTATCATAGCCAAGGTAACAGTGAATTCCAGACTTCAGTGGATATACTACAACTGAAGAACAAATGGTTGATGAATTCACTCTCCTTCTTGCAGAGTACACACCAGCAAGAATAAAAAGAACAGATTCTGCAAAACAAATGGGATAATCATTCACAACAGGAGGGAGTAGCATATTTTCTTAAAAAATAAAAAGTAACAAAAAATGACAAGTTATGTTTGGTTGCACTTTGACAAATTGCCCGTCAAAGATGAACCAAAACACTTCAAACTTGTTTGTCGAGTATGCAAAGCTAACAACAGTACTTGTGAATTTTGATGGAAAACGGGTGGCGGAACCGGCACTCAAGCTCGATACTTAATACGCACAGATAACATACATTACCCCGAATTGAGTAGTGCTGGTGAAGGTGAATCAAGCAATGGTGGTGGTCAAACGCAAATCGGAGTTAACCCTTTCTACCATAATAAAGAAGACATCATTGATCTTATGTCTACTTAACCGTCGTAGTGTTGTACAATGAGTTAATATTACAAGTTTAGAGTTGAGTCGAATTAAAGTTGGTTTAATTACCCGTAGTAGTGCAAATGAACCAAGAATTGTTTGGTCGTACTTTGAAAAAGTACCCATCGAACATAATTCAAGAAAATTTATGGTAATATGCACATTATGCAAGTACAACAACGTTAAAAGTGTATTTTCTTGGGGATCAGGTCAAGGATTGGGCACTCAACGCCGAGACTTGTCTAATAATCATAATATCAACAACCTCAAAAACTAGAATGAACTGATCAAATAACCAAACGAAAGTAAGTAAGGTAAGTGAAGAACTACGTGAGCTTTGACTCTTTCGAGATACGTAGGCATCCTAATTACTATAAGTTTATCAAATAATGATAAAATAGATAATTAAGAGCAAGCCCTTTTTTCCAACCGAGGGAGGGCCCGGACACTAGCCCGCCTTGGCACTAACCCGGTCAAGCCCGTGTCAAACCTGGTCAAAGCACTGGCGGGCTAGTGTCAATGGCCAAAATTTCGAGCCCTGGCACTAGCCTGGGTGTGTAGTGCTAGTCCTAATGCTCAAAAATTGGGCACTAACCCGGACCGTGACCACCTCTACTAAAGATGATAAAGATGCCTGACTTATCTGCTGCTTGATAAGCGTCACATCAATTTAAACAAGTCTAATTAGACAGATGAATAAGAGAGTGAGAAACACTATGAAGATATAGGATAAATCCCATCCTTGAACCCTACTCAATAAAAGCTCTTTTTATCATTGTAAAAGATCTAGTTTTGCCGGAAAATGTAGTATAGGGGAACCAAACTGCCTAGATTAGCCTTCGAGTCTCTCTTGGAAAGCACTCACATATCACACCTGAAGAGGTAGTACAATCAATTACTTGAGCCTGAGTCCACTTTCATGAATTCATACTAATTTTTGGATGTGGTGACAGGCTAAAGTCGTATGCCTAAATCAAATATAATTAACACACAAACCTAAAACGTAGTACTGGGTGAGAGGGTGTCGAATCCACAGAGAACGGTGATTGTCTAAGTATGCAAACGTAACTAAATTGGGGGTTTTGAGTTGATATGATCAAGTAATCTAAACGCAAAAGAGTAATTCGTAAATCAATTGAGGAAAAGATCTCGGACCATTGATACCCACTATCGTTCACCTAATTGATCCTAGTTATCAACTAATCTTAAGTCGTTGAGTACTTAGTTGTAGAAATACAATTTCTAATCGTCTCTTAATTGTAACCGAGAGGAGAGATCAGCCCTACCTAATAGTCCTAATAGATTGATAACAAAGACGCGCGCCTAAATTCAATCCAACGAAAGCATAAAGCAATTAAACGATACCAACTAAGATTAATAAGACCTAGACACACGCGGTTTCGATCTTCAATTAATACGTTTATTCTCCCTTAAATCTAATCACGATGATCAGCATGCAATTAGACCTAGTTTCTACTAATCGATTCAACAATCAAACAATTAATCCTTTAATTGAGAATCTAGCAATAAAGATTAATCTAAGGTTAATTAGTGGCCACCTAATTAACAGCAAATCAATCAATAATAACAAACGAAACAAGAGAATAAACCATACTCAAACGAGATTAAGAATTAGAAATCAAACTCACAATTGTTGGTGAACAATAGTTTTGATCAATAAATCCGAGAATAAAAAGGTGTTTAGCCTTGCATAATTCTTCAAAATACAACTTTTAGGTCTTGAATACTGAATAATTAAAGAAAAACGAAGTCTAGGTATTTATACTAAACTATTACAATACGGAATAAGGAAATCCGCAAAAACGCCGACACAGCAGCGGGACGACTCGTCCAGATCTGGGACGAGTCGTCTGGCTTAGGGACGACTCGTCCAGACCTGGGACGAGTCGTCTTAAATGGATTCTGATTCTAATCTTTGGACGACTCATCTTCCATAGAGACGACTCGTCTGGGACTTGGGACGACTCGTCTTCCACATAGACGAGTCGTCTTAAGCCTTCTGTTTCGGTCGTCGAACTAGTTCTGGCGACGTTGTTCAAACAGTCATATCTTCTTCGTTACTTGGCCTGTGAAGACGTGTGACCATTTCCTGGAAAGATAAGATCATGAACTTTAATATGCCGTTGGTTTCAATGAAATATTCTAAACCGTTTGAGAGTTATGAATCTTCAAAGTTGACCTTCCGTAAATAGAATGAAATCCCTTCCAAACTTGTCCAAAACTTGGCATCTCGCTCCTTGGATCATCTTTCATCGCCTCATTGTAGTTCCACACAATTGCACATCAACCTTGAGGCCATAAATACATACAAAAACCACTAATTCATATATTAAAGCACAAATACACGAATGCTAGAATTAGCTAATAAATTGATCCAAAATCAACCATTTTTTTTTGATGAAATGTAAGGAATTTTATAGCTCAAAACCATCTACAAGTTTACAAGGGGCATTCCCCAGGTTACAGAATCACATTAATTGACTTAGGCAATTACATGAGGCCTCTAACTCTAAGCCAATTTATATCAGCTGTTTTTACATTATAGGCCACACTACTCATTCTCCTTCTCACTTCTCTCATTACATCTTCACTCAGTTTTCCAGGGGCTTTAACATACCCTTCAAGCCTGCAAATATTCCTGCTCCACCAGATGTGATAAATCAAGTTACAAATTGCTGCTCCCATTGCTTGTTTCCTTATTCTGGTTCCCCATTTCCTTTTAGCACACCAAACAAATGTACCAGTAGAAGGAAAAGTGACACCAGTCCTTATGCTTATCATCTCCAAACATCTTTTGCTGTACTCGCACTCAAAAAATAAGTGTCCATGAGTCTCCGAGTGTTGAGAACAGAAAATACATTAATCATCATTGCAGGCACCTATCTTCATTAGTTTATCCTTTAGCAGAAGCCTCTCCCTGAGTGCAATCCAGGTAATGAAGCCTGCTTTAGGTATAATATGCCTGCTCCATAATAGACCACTCCATTCCACATTAGTAAGTTTACCTTTCATCCATTCATACCCCACAGCAATACTGTAATCAACATTCTTCCAGGGGCCCTGAATGAACTGCATTTTAGTCTTCTCCTTCAGTTTACAAATATGTCTCCAACGCCAGCTAGTGTCTTTTTGAGGATGATAATTATCCCAGCTCTCCTCCTTGAGATACACACTGTGCACCCATTTAACTTAAAGTTTGTCTGCTTTTGCAAAGACCCACCAAACATACTTATTGACACAGGCCTTATTCCAAATCAATACATCTCTTATTCCCAAGCCTCCTTCTTTCTTTGGTCTGCTGATATCATCCCAAGCTACTAAGGGACTCCTGGTCATATGCTCACTTGCATCCCATAGAAAATTTCTACAAATAGCTACAATCTTTTTAATCATAGTCTTTGGCAACATAAAGACTCTAGCCCAGTAGGAATGCAAGTTAACTAACACTGATTGAATCAAAGTCAGTCTACCAGCATAAGAAAGCTTCTTTGACCCTAGTGTTCTGATTCTACTGACTATTCTTTCTGAAAGCACATTGCAATCCATAACAGAGGTCTTACCTGCAGTTATGGGAACACCCAGGTACTTGAAAGGTAGGGAACCCTGCTTGAACTGAGAGAAATTCAGAATTTCTTGTATTACATTATTCCTCACTCCTGCAAAATACATTTATGACTTGGAAATGTTAGAGCAAAGCCCAGATGCCTTAGAGAAAGTAGAAAATCCCCTCAGCATCATCATTGTAGACTTAAACTCTCCCTTGCAGATTAGTAGCAGATCATCTGCAAAGCATAAGTGTGTTAGCTGGATTCTACTACACATAGGGTGAAACTTGAACTCCTCTTTTCCAGCCACCACCTTCAGCACTCTTGAAAGATACTCCATACATATAGTAAACAGCAATGGGGACAGTGGGTCTCCCTGTCTGAGGCCTCTTCTCCCAGGGAAGAAACCAAAGTGATTGCCATTCAGAGCTAGTGTGTAGGAGGGAGTAGATATACATTGCATAATCAATTCAATGATCTGCTCAGGGAATTGCAAGGCCAAGAGCATTTCCTTCACAAAAGACCACTCAACAGTATCATAGGCATTTCTTAGGTCAATCTTCATTAGACACCTTGGAGAAATGGCATTCCTATTGTATTTCCTCACTATATCTTGGCACACCATAATGTTCTCCACTATGTCTCTCCCTTTCACAAATGCCCCCTGATTTTGACTGATAATATTAGGGAGGATTTTACCAATTCTATGGCATAGCAGCTTTGAAATGCATTTGAATATGGTATTACAACAAACTATTGGTCTATACTCCAAGATAGAAACAGGTTGCTTTGTTTTAGGAACTAAGGTCAGAATAGTGTTATTGATCTGCCTCAATATCTTCCTAGTTTTAAACACATCCTGGATTGCACGGCATATATCATCTCCAATTTTGCCCCAGTTATCCTTGAAGAACTTACTAGAGTAGCCATCAGGTCCAGCACTCTTATTTCCTAGAATAGAAAACATGACTGCCTTAATTTCCTCATTTGTAACTGGTTGAAGTAGAACTCTCTTCATATTTTCATCTACTACTGGCCCTTTCCTGACAGTATTCACATGAACCTTGGAACAATCCGCAGACTTGCCTAGAAGCTCTTGGTAGAATTCCAGAAAAGCTTCCTGTATCGCCTTAGTATCAGTTTTCAGAATACCATTAATGTCCTGTATCTGAGAGACACAGTTTCTGACTCTCCTGGCTCTGATGGAACAGTGAAAGAATGCAGTGTTAGCATCCCCTTCCTGAACCCATTGTACTTTACTTTTCTGGCTTAGATAACTATCCCTAGCCTTAGCTAGATACCTATAGTTCGCATACTCCACTCTCTCTTTTGCACTGATTCCAGAGTTGTTTGGGTCCTCCTGAAGCTGTTTCTGAGTCTCCACTAACTTGTGATAAGCTTCACTTGCAGCTGCTTCCACATTTGACAATTTAGACTTGCTCAGATGTTTCAGAGGCCCCTTGAGAGCTTTTAGTTTTCTCACAATCTGAAACATCCTAGTGCCAACAACCTCATTATTCCACTCCTTATCAATAATGGCATCATACCCAGGGATCTTACTCCACATATGGAAGTATGCATAGCTATCAGGAAACTGTATTAACCATTCATCATTGATTAATGCCGATCTATTTTGCTGAAAACTCTGCTTTCACCCTCCTGTTTGTTATTCCAGGTGTAAACACTACCTTTAGTCTCAATATCATCTAATCCACTCACTTGAGTACACTGAAGAAACTCTGCTACTTCAGCCAGAGTTACTTTACTACCTACTCTTTCATCAGGTTTAAGGACATTATTAAAATCTCCCATAACCATCCAAGCCTTATTCATACTCCTACTGATATCCATAATATCCTTCCACAGTTGCCCCCTATCCTTATTGTCATTAAAACCATACACCATAGAGATGTAAAACTCTACCTTAGTAGTCCTATCAGTCACTTTCATGTGCAGTAGTTGAGCTGACATACTAATGACCTGGATGTTCATAATATCTGGGTTCCAAATGCACCAAATTCTACCACCACTGCTCATGCTATTATTAGTGCAAACAGACCAACTATCACAGATCCTAAGGTGAACCCTACTGATATAGCTAGGTTTCACCTTAGTCTCTAGGAGGCCAAATAATCCAACTTGCTGTAAATCAAGAAACTTCTTGATCTCTAGCTGCTTAGTCGGACTATTCAGCCCCCTGACATTCCAAAATCCTATATTACCCATGGTCACCCTGACCATGTCTAGCATTACCATTAGGATTGTTATCATTCCCACCCATTCTCACCATATCAGCAAATGTAGTTCCCTCAAATCCAATGAGTCCAAACTGTTCCTGAGCCATCTGAGGGGTTAGAATCAGCTGTCTATGCACATTACTAACTGCATTGCTAGTCTGAACAAGAGGTATGGAGTTAGGAGGTGTGACAAAGTTAGAGACTGTAGGTTGAGGTTGTGGTTGGGGGCTAACTCTAGGCTCAGCCTGTGGTCTCTGAACTGGCCTCCACACTTGTCTCACTCTGGGTTGCACAGGCTGAGCATTATTCTTATTCTTTTTTCTACAATGCTCAGTTTTGTGCCCTATTCCTTTGCAAGAATTGCAGACACTTGGCTGTCATTCAAATTCAATCACCTGCTCCACCATATTGCCTTTTTCATCCAAAAATTTCAGCACATTGGGAAAATCCTGATTGATTTGCACCTCAATCACTCGGGCATACCCAAGTCTACTTTTCTCCTCAGTAGCTTTGTCAACCTTGATAAATTTCCCCACAGTGCTTGAAATCTTTTGAATGCAGTTGGGTGTCCGAAACCTTAGGTCAAGTCTCATAAGTTTCATCCACACCGGAACAGTTTTAACAGTTTCCTTTGTTAATTCCATTCCCTCTACTCAGGGTTTCACAATGACAGGTTTATTGTCAAATAAATTGTACCCAGATTTCAGCACAGCCTCTTTCTCTTCTAAGGTTTTGAATCTAACCATGAAAATCCCATTAGGCAAGAACGACACTTTATCTAAGCCCTTTTTCCCCCAAATACGATTGAAATATCCCTGCATCGTATCTGGAGGAGGGTTTGCCCCAATCACATAACATATCAAGGCATTACTCCAGTACTCAATCCCCTCATTAACATCCTCAATAGATAGTTGCAGCAAATCAGTTCTATTCTCAGGGATAGAGTTGGAATTATTACCTTTTCTGTGAGATACGGTTTGCCACCCACCTTCGTTCATATCCGGCGAATTCCGTTCCTCAGCTGCTTCATCCTCCTCAATTATCGATTCCATTGTCTCCATCTCCTCTTCATCCTCTTCTTCCGATAGTACAAGAGAAGGAATCCCTTGAATCTCCATGATTGAGCGATGCTTCGTACCCG
The DNA here is from genome assembly GCA_963680865.1 of Spergularia marina. Taxonomy (NCBI): domain Eukaryota; kingdom Viridiplantae; phylum Streptophyta; class Magnoliopsida; order Caryophyllales; family Caryophyllaceae; genus Spergularia; species Spergularia marina. The sequence goes on along the minus strand of OY804560.1, from coordinate 14,084,366 downwards.
CACTCGATGCCGGACCATTTCTAACTTGCACTTCCAAATCCACATCTTGAGTTCCGTTCTTCTGCTTACTAATTCTATTACTATTACTCTTACTTTTTTTCCCCTTCTTAGATGATCTCCTGGATCTAGCCATGGCTGGTTTCCAAGGATCACCAATTAATTTCTAATTAATTTTTTTTGTGTTTCTCTCTCTAACTTTCTCTCTCTAACTTTCTCTCTCTTCATTTTTGCGTGGTCCTAGGTTAGAAATATCGCTTCCATAAATCAACCATTTGAATGCATCAAAACCCATCTTTTACCACTACTAAGTGGTGTGCATCATGTGGCACCATGCATTCTTCCCGAGCATTCTAATTTTGTGTTCGGGAACTCTTTAATTGCCATTGTGGACATCAATTCTTTTGCTACATTTGAACTTTGAATATTGCATCATATATGCTTACCAGACTTGTCCAATAGAGCGGGTCCCCCATTTAAGGTTCGTGACCCGGCCCATTTGTACAGGGTCAAGCCTGGCCTAGTTGTAAATGGACAAGGTCAATTAGGGTCAAATTAGGCTGGGGCGAATCAATTAACATATGAGCTTTCGACAAAAGAAAAAAAAAATTCATTTCTCAGGACTTAGTGTCTCTCTTCTCAACTAAAAAATCATGCTTCTTTTTCTTTTGTTACTGAAACTCTCAAATCGTTCATCACGCTTCATCACAAAACTTCACGGTTCGTTCGAAGTTCAAACATATTAGGTTGGTATTAATTTCATATAATCTCTATTAGTTTCTTGTTTTCGATTGATTAATTTGTAACAATTTTGCCTAATTTGATCCAAGTTTTTCTACTATTTTCGATTGATTGATTGATTGTTATTGGATGGGGTTTTTTCGATTGATGAATTTCTAGGTATTTTGTTATAAGGTTCAATTTTCTTTTTTTCATTTGGGGTTGATTTCATTAGCTCCCTTTTTTTTTAATTTGAGGTTTTGGGTTGCTTTGTTTGATGATTGTGTAGCAAATTAGCATGTAAAATTATGTATTGTTAATGATTGTTATTCATGTGAAATTTTTGTTGCCACACTCCAACACTAATTGTAGAATCTACAACATAAGTACGTGTTTGTATATTTTAGTGATAAAGTTTAATTCTTTGCATTTTATGTATTGTTAATGATTGTTATTTTGTATGTTGTATAGCAAATTAGCATGGGGAGCCAAAAGCAACGACCGCACCTTCACTGGACTCCCCACCTTTGAAAGACGGTTTTAGTGACTATACAACAACGTCTTGTTTAAAACGTAAGAAGAAATCCCTAGTGTGGAAAAAGTTGATAGAACGCCGCAATGAATCAGGTGGCAATTTGTCGTTATTATGAAATTAAATTAACTGCAGGTGTACTACTGACACTTCACATCTTAAGCATCACTTCGATTGATGTCCAAAACGACCTCATGATATTACAATAGGAGATGATGTTCAAAATGAGGAATTTGTGTTTGATATGCAAAAATTAATAAAATCAATTGTGCTTTTTATTGCTGAAGAGGGGCATTCATTTTTCAATTGTTGAAGAGAGTGGGTTTAGACGCATGATGTATAAAGCTACTTCAAATTAAAGTTTGTGCCATTTAGTATACAGACGGCAAGAAGAGATTCGTTTAGAAATTTGTAGTTGTAAATAATTAAAGCATAGAGAGATGAAGATGGTGAATATGTAGTATATAATTGTTTAGTGAACTTCAATGATTTGTTGAGGTGATTGGGATACGATTAACAAGGCATAGAGTGATGAAGATGTTGAAAATATGGAGAGAAAAAACCGAGAATTAGCCAACAATGGCGAGCCATTTTCCAATAATGGATTTGGTAACAAGAAGCCATTATAAATGAGATCCAATATTTTTTTATATTGAAAAATGGTCAAAAAACTAGGAACCGGATCACATTTTCCGAGTTTTTCCGGGTTTGACAACCCCCGATTTTACAAGGCAATTGGACCGCACAACCATCTGATTCCAAGTTGAACCGGTTTGACTGGCTGGCCCAGTCCGATTTTCGAAACATTGCTTATACCACAGGAATAATCTGCTCGAATTCTTGATTAGGGTTGGTCATGGGTCGGGTCGCTTAGAACTCATAACCGTGATATTATGCATAGACGCAAACACGAGTAAACCCGATGGGTCCTACATTTCCAGACCTAAACCCGGTCCCGTTGGGTATGAATAAGGTCTGGGTCTTGTACCGGCCTTTTATATACACCCTCAATCCCATCTCATACGTCACATCCCTAAAATACGCCCCGTGTTGAGAAGGTATACACACTATTCGGTTCATCAAAATTTTAAAAAAATTACATAGCGAATTAGATTAGAGTTTTCTCTAACTTATCATGCAATTTTTTGGAACTTTGATTAACCGAATAGTATGTACATGGGGCGTTTGAGATGGGACGGAGGGAGTAGATGTCATAACGGTTAAAACAATAAATAATTCCCGACTAAGAATGTAATTTACTTTTAATATTTTTTCACATATACCTTTAATTTAATCAACTTTTCGGAAACAAAAACCTTCGTATAAATCTAAAAATGCATATTTACACTATTCATTGAGTTTTACTCGTACAATGAAAGAAATGAAATTGAACATCGTTTTAGGGGAGAGCGGTTCCCGCTGAGTGATTGTGAGTAGTTGAGTGTTTTGTAAAGGTTAAACTATAGGAAAAGATTTTAAATGTTTTGCTTTTTATACTTTAGATGGGTCTATGGGACGGGTTGTGGGTTCTTCCTTGACACTCAGAAACGACCCGCTAAGTATGACGATGGGTTTGGAGTCGATCCGAACCTGTTGGATCCCAAAAATAAGGACCCTAACCCGACCAGTATGGGTTCGACCCGCTGAGTCTAAGGCATGTCCTAGATCGATGTGCTGCTAGGACAAATCCGGTTAAAAATGCGGTTTAACAATTTTGGGTCGATACATCACGAGTCAGAAAAAAGATGCGTTAATTAATCATAATAAAAAATGCAATTTGGTTGGGTAACCGAGTCGGGGGTAATTTTGACTTGAACTTTTGAGATGTAGGCTATGTTTGTTATGCACAATAAGCTAGCTTATTTGGCCAAAGTAGCTTATTTGACTAGTTTTTTAAGCTCTTTGACCAAATAAGTTGGTTTTGTAACACCACTAGCTTAAATAATAAGCTAGCTTATCATAATTTTTTTTTCCTAATTTACCCTCAATTATTTACTAAAATAAAATGAAATTAAAAGTAAATAATGCATTTGTATGTAATTTTATATATATCAGCTCTTATACCAGCTAATTCTGCCAAACACTTCTTGTACTTTTAGCTAAAAACTTTAAGCTATTATTCCAACTATTATTTAAGCTTTCAGCTACTATTTCAGCATTCAGCTACTATTTCAGTGTTCAGCTACTATTTCAACTAGTTTTACCAAACATGCCGTAGAGTAATTTTATGAAAGATGTATGATAAAAAAATACAAGTTCAAAATATCTAGATTTGAACTGCTCTAAACCAATTCGATTTATGTTCTTCCCAGGCTCACATGTTTAAACAAATTTGACACATGCATATATATAAAGTTTGGCCAAAACAAGATTCACCAATTTTATTGAAATATCTTTGAAAAGTTATATAGCAACACCAAGACTAAATGTAATATTTGTACAACATATCATTGTAATGTGATTTTTTGTCGACCTTCAATCTTTACACCAGAAGTATCTTCTTCAACAATATTAAATTCTGTTCCAGTTTTTTTAATCGAATTTCGAAATTTCTTGTAGATGTCACCTTGATAAAATTCTCGAGTTCTTAGGACCAATATGAATAATATTAAGGCTCCAAACGCATTGACACAAGCCAAAATTATGAATGATGTCCTAAAACACTGTCTCCCTATACATGTTAAGCCTTGTCCCGCAACTCTTTTGGCTCCCTCCAACATCAATTGTTTTGAGGCTTCTCGGTCATATAACTTCCCCACTACATGGACATTAAGTATGTAAGAGCCTAAAGGACTTGCAAGTTGCCCACAATTGAAGAGAGTTGAGTAGTACTTCAGTCCAAATAGTTCAGAAATTATTGTGAAGAGTAAAGTTAGTTGAAAGCCAAAAGAGAATCCTATCAATAATGAAGAAAAATATATTGAACCATCAAATGGGAACGCAATTAGAAGATCACCAATGCCAGATAAAAGCAAGGACAAAGACATTATAAAAGGTCTTGGTATCTTGTACTTGATAACTAGGATTTCAGAGACAAATCCCGCAAAAACACGACCAAAGTAGTTCCAAATGCTGACCAAGGAAACAAAAGTACTAACAGTCCTTGTTGGATATTTTAAGGATTGTCCAATTTGACCAATATTGTCCATAGCTGTTAAGCTACAACCTAAACCACAAAATGTTGCCATGAATAGGATAAACATATCCATACTTAGTAGAGCTTGAAGGATAGTAAAGTCTTCTCCTCGCTTAGGTTTGTTAAATATATTTTTGAAACATGAGTTATCTTCATCCTTATCCACCGAGATATTTGTGACTTTAGTTCTTTGCTATGTTGCTTCTCTACAACAATGCTCATTGATGAGTTTACTTCATATATTTTGTTTCTCCAATCAGTATATTCTTCCCGAATTGCAACCCCAAGTGGTAAAAATAGAAGGATGCAAAGGATTGTGGCACCTATAATGTATGAACTATGGGTAAAATGAATAGTCTTTTGTGCAATTGTTAATTCCATAGCCGTTAGAGCTAAAGCAATTGAAATATAAAGATAGTGATAGAATACCGTGACTTCTCTTGGATGCCGAGAAACCTTGATGATTCTCATTGAGAAAATAAAGATAATAGAAATTACAACAGGTAGCCAACCAATAAGAAGGATCAATGATTTAGCATCGTCTCCATATATTGCATGGTAAAGTTGTGTAAACACAGCACCACTTAACCCCATATAGCCTTTTAACAATCCTAACATCGGTCCTCGGCTCTCTGGAAAGTTTTTCACACACGTAACAAGAGAGCCCGTATTTGCGAAATTTTGAGAATTAGCCCCTATACATATATACAAACACATTTGCCAAATTGCCGGTTTGGAGATCCTTTTGGTCACGGAAAGCCAAATCATGAAATATCCAATAAAGTTCATCAAGGAACCTATCAACAACACAAACCATACGGGCATCACCTCTGCGATTAGACCACTTAATACTCCGACATTAGCTCCGAGATCCTTGAAAGTGCCCATAAGATTGAGTGTGGATTGATCATATCCAAAAGTAACCTTAATTTCTTGAGAATATACTCCAAATAGGTAAGTAGCACCAGCTCCTGACATAATTAGTATAGCCCCAAACATCATAAACCATCTTCCCCATAGTAACTCAATCAAGAAACTTTCCTTTTGCGACGTAGTGTTCACCATCTTTCTATAAGGAATTGAAGATAGTTTCAATTCTTAGGATAGTTTTCGAGTTGTGCAAAAGTATGACTAAGAATATGAAAAAAGGAAGTAACAATATTGTAAATTTTCTTAGAATGAAGCTACAACATAGTTAAACAAATAATAATGTTTAAACAATGAAAGAGCTTACTTGTGGAAATAGATTATTTTCTTGGGAAATGTCATACAACTCCTATTTATATACTTTTTGATAACCTAACAAACTGGAAGGCGAAGGACTCTCAAACATTTGAACAATAACAGTTGTTACTATTAAAACTGTAACATGCTATAATTGGACATTATGGACTCAATAGTTTTATTATTATTTGTCTTGTAGTCAAATTCTTGTTGTTCTCGTTAGTGAATTTGATGTCAATGATGATAAGAACTCTAATTGGTAATATTTAATAAGCTAGCCACATCGAGAAGTACAATAATAATATTTGGTTTATTTTGTTATGTTGTAAATTGCACTAAAACAATATAAGATTTCTAGGTCATTAACCATCTGAAAAACAAATGTTTAAATACATTACAACCCACATTTTCTAATAAGTAATTGTTATCTTAATGTAAATCTTAACATACTATATGCATGGACACTTTATCCCCGTCAATAATTTAACTGTGTACTGCTTAATACATGTAAAGATGTCATTCCTCATAATAGGGAATCTCCATGAAATTTGATTGACCGTTTTACACATTCTTAATCTGAAATTTTATTCATGTTAGAAAGCCTTTAAAGAATTATTTACTGTTGATTATCAATCATTTAGGTTCACTTACTTGTTAATTTTTAAGTGTCAATCCCAAATATTAAGGGACTATGATTTTAAAGTAATTTGTTTGTTTAATTTGATAATCTTATTTTATTTAGACACATTTCTTGAAATTTTTTGATCAACTTATATCATTCCTATCAATATCACGAGTGATTTACACCAACAATACTAAGTCGTGATCAATTTCTTAGATCAATTATAAGGAATATGTTAAAAGAAAGAATACGTACAGAGTGAATAATCCATCAAAAACGTTAAACTCATTACAGCACAATGAAAAATACCTCGGAAAAAAAAGCACACTAGGTCGGATATGGGTCCTCAATTTTTTTAGGACCCATTGGATTTGAGTCAGACCTAGACTCGTTTACATGTGTATGGGTTATATATGGCAAATTCTACCGTACCCCCGGGGTACGGATAGAAAGGTACCCCCCGGCCAAAATAAAATCATGTGCTGTAAAACGCGGCCCATTAGTTATAAGGAATGCGGCCCATTAATAACAAATACAACGAAAACAACTAAATCCCAATGCGGCCCATTTTTCTCTCACCTCTGTCCGAATATTGCGAAACTTATTGCGTAAGTTTCACAGCTGAATTTTGTGATCGACGACGATGGCGAACGAAGAAGATATCTTTGCCAATGTTGAAGAAGAAGAAGAAGAAGATATCGATAACAAACTTGTGGATTTGGCGGACGAACTTGCGGATATGACGGACAAGGAATTTTGTCAACAAAGGGAGGGCAAAGTTTCAAAATTCCCAGCAGGTTCGACATTCATATTCGGATATTTGCTCATGAGGATGTGATTTTTTATTTGTCTTAGGATGAATGATTTTTTATTCAGTATGGTGTTGTTCCGTCATAGGACGATTATGTTTTGTCATGGGATGAATGGTTTATGTTTCAGTATGGTTTTGTTTCCGTCATACGATGATTATCTTTTGTCATAGGATGATATATTTTTGTCCTGTGATGTTTTGGTTTTGTCATAAAATAAATGTTTTATGTTTTGGGATGGTTAACTTTTGTCATAGGATGATTGATTTATGTTCTGGGATGGTTAACTTTTATCATAGGATGATTGATTTATGTTCTGGGATGAATGATTTTTGTCATAGGATGATTGATTTATGTTCTGGGATGGTTAACTTTTGTCATATGATGATTGATTTATGTTCTGGGATGGTAACTTTTGTCATAGGATGATTGATTTATGTTCTGGGATGAATGACTTTTGTCATAGGATGATTGATTTATATTCTGGGATGAATGACTTTTTGTCATAGGATGATTGATTTATGTTCTGGGATGAACGATTTTTGTCATAAGATGATTGATTTATGTTCTCGGATGAAATTCTTTATCATTTTTAGGGGAACCGAAAGTTGTTGTACCAGAAGCATCAGAATCTGTGTTGTTAGGGAAGATTGCCCCCTCTAATGGAGAAAGCTCATAAGTTATATAATAATTAAGCTTATACTAAGGGTTTTGGGAATAGGCTGCATAATATCAGATATAGGTATAACAGTTCTGATGTAAAGGGGAGAGAAATTGTTTGTTCAAAACAAGGAATAAAAAGGAAGCCCAGGGCTGTTGGTAAGCAGTTCACAAAACTGAACTTGAGGACTAGATGCAAGGCTATGGTGTTCTTTGAAAAGAAGGGAGATGATTTATGGGAAGTGACTAAGCATAATATGGTCCATAATCATTTGCTTGTCCCTCGTGATAAGGTCCATCAACTGAAATCACATAGAAATATCAGTGCAAATATTCTTAAGATTTTACGAGATTTAGGAGATTCGGGAATTGATGTAGCAGATGCATTTAGGTTTTTGAGGGCTCAAGCAGCGGGATCACCAGCTCTTGAATTTAGTAAAAAGGATGCATATAATAAACTTGGTGCAGAAAAGTTGAAGTTTATTGATGGATGTGATGCACGAACATTGATGAATATTTTTGCGAAAAGGCGTGAGAGGGAGGATGATTTTTACATGAAGAAGCTCGTTTGGTGAGTTTCTTTTGCAGGGACAAACGCATGAAACAAGATTATAGACTTTTTGGCAAACTCTTCATTCATGATACTACTTATAAATCGGTACAAGATGATTTGTGCTCCTTTTGTGGGAATAAACCAACATGGTAATAGTTGCATGTTTGCTTGTGGGTTCATTTTAAATGAACGGATCAAGTCCTTTGTTTGGCTGTTCAATCAGTTTCTGCAGTCGATGGATGGGTTGCAACCTGAAACTATTATGACTGATCAAGCTTTTTCTGCATATTTTGAAGAATTCCAAGAAGAACATTCCACATCTAATAGGGCTGCCTGGGTTTGAGGTTTTGTTGAATCAAGTCCTCATGTATTGTGACACCATAGATGAGTTTAATCACTTCTGTACTAGGTAAGTATTGTGAAACACTTCTGTCTCATTCTGTAACAATACTTAGTCATTCTGAAACACCGTACTTGTCATCCTTTAACATTCTCTGACCATTATGAAACACTTCTGATTCATTCTGTAACAATACTAAATCATTCTGAAACACATTTGAGTCATCCTTTAACATTCTCTTACCATTCTGAAACAGTCTTTAATCATTTTTATTGTTTATACACAGATTGGTGAATGACTACCAGTGTGGACATCATCCCTGGATTGTGAGACTTTGGAATTCAAGGGAAAAATGGTGTGCGGCTTATACAAAAGACCGTTTCTCAGGTGGTATTTTGTCGTCACAAAGGAGTGAAAGTACAAAAAATAGTGTGTCGAGAAGGCTACATGCAACAGCTTCTTTGTATGATTTCTACAAATGCTTCTGTGGAGTTATAGCTGAATGGAGAAGTAATGAAAAGGAAGAGGATGGGCGCTGTGACAATGGCTATCAAGAGGTTGCAATATCAAATGTGTCCATCTTGGTACAAGTTTCAAAAATTTACACAATTAAAGCTTATTTGATGTTCCAAGAGAACTAGTTGAGTTCATTGTCATGTCGGCACAATCGTGATGTTGATGATGGTAATTGGAGTTGTTTCGTTGTGTGGAAACCAAACAGTGAACTCTTTGCTCATGTTGTTCGGATAAATTTGCAAACCAACGAGGTTAATTGTACTCGTAAACAGTTTGAGGAGGTTGGTATACTTTGTTGTCATGCCTTAAAATTTTATGTTATAATGGGCGTTGACAGTGTTCCAGATATGTATATTGTGCATCGATGGACTAGAGCAGCAATTAAACCTTCTGAAGAAGGTGAGTCGAGTAGTTCAAGGCCAAATGTTTCAGAATCATCTACTATTTGGATAATGACAATGCAACGGAATTGGAATGGGTTATTGCATGCTAATTCCGGGAATTTGGATGCAAGACGTGTCTGCCAAGAAGCTTTTGATCAAGCCAAAAATACCATCGAAGATCAGTTGGGTCCTATTGGTGGAGACGATGCTGAAGTCGTTGGGACTCCTCAACTAGAAGGCATTCAGATTCGTAATCCCGAAGGGCCTCGTACCCCTGGTGCAAGAAATGTTAGGCGAAAGAGTACAAGGGAGAAAATTTGTAACCGTTTGAGAACAAGGAAGAAGATTGTCAAGCAGTACCCAGAATCTGCATCAGGCCCGTCGTATGTTAATACTGTTCAGCCAACAACAGTTAGAAACACGAGGAAAAATTCTACAAAGATGAGGACGAATGTTGTCGAGGATAATACATCACAAGTTACACCTACACTTAGTAACATCACATGTGATTTTATTTAGTAAAAACAATTCCTTTTGTAGATCAAAATAATCGGATTTTTGTTCTGGGATGATTAAATTTTGTTCTGGGATGAATAATTTTTGTTGTAAGATGATTTAATCTTTTCTTACTCTTTGTTCTGTTCTGGAATGATGACTTTTTGTTCTGGGATGAATAATTTTTGTTGTGGGATGATTGAAATTTGTTCTCGGATGAATAAGTTTTGTTATAGGATGATTAACTCTTTGTTACTCTTTGTTCTGTTCTGCAATGATTACTTTTTGTCCAGTGATGAATAATTTTTGTTGTGGGATGATTGAAATTTGTTCTGGGATGAATAGGTTTTGTTGTAGGATGATTAACTCTTTGTTCTGTTCTGCAATGATTACTTTTTGTCCTGGGATGAATAATTTTTGTTATGTGATGATTGAAATTTGTTGGGATGAATAATTTTTGTTGTAGGATGATTAAATCTTTGTTACTCTTTGTTCTGTTCTGGAATGATTTCTTTTTGTTCTGGGATGAATAATTTTTTGTTCAGGGATGATTGAAATTTGTTCTGGGATGAATAAGTTTTGTTGTAGGATGAAATTTGTTCTGGAATGAAATGCTAATATTAAAAAAGTAAATCTTTTTATATAATGAGACCAGATGTTTATAACATACTATATTACAAAGCGAATTTGTAAGCGAGTCATATTATTTACTTAATAACTATGAAAATGAATCAACTGTCATTTTTCTAATTTTCTTCTGCTGATGCCGCCGCCGCCGCTGCTGCTGCTTTGGCTTTCCTCAACTATTGGTTGGTCACTAATTCTTTGGCCTTAATTATTTCTTCAAGCTCCGTTTCAGCTTTCTTAAGCTTTTTCTTCTCTTCTTGTTGTTCTTTCTTTGACAGTTGTCTTGCATATGCAGTCAAGTAAGTATCTCTCATAATATCTCTCTTTATCTTGTTGTTGCCGTCCAACATTATTTCAGCACAGAGTTTTGCTCAGTAAAACCGCCTTCTTGCTGCCTTTAAAATAAAAACGAAATAGGACATGTTATAGCAGTTACACGTGTTTTCGCAAACAAAAGCATATAAATTCCAAGACTTAGTTGAATGCTTACCAAATTTAAATCGGAACTCCAGCTTTCAGCATGGAAGCGTTCCATGTGCATTATCAGAAACAAACCACAGTCCCACAAGTTTCTATCGTTTTTCCAGGAAAGGTCAACTATTTCGCAGCGTTTGTATCCACTGCACTTTGCAATACACACCGCCAAATAACCATACTTTTTTGCCAACGAAAACAATCTTAATTCTTCAATCTTTAATTTAGAATACAATATTAGAGTTTAATATACGAACCATTCCAGAACAAAAGCTAACCATCGTATGACGGAAACAAACCATTCTGAAACAAAAATGATTCATCCCATGACAAAATCCAACCATCTTATGACGGAAACAAAGCATCACAGAACAAAAAAAAAAACATTTTTAGAAGAAAAAGAACACAAAGCCAACCAGAGACTAACCAGAAGTTTGAGAATGTCTTCATATTCCTGTACGGACTTTCGATTGTCAAGCAACTGACAGGTTTTGTCAATGAGGTTTACACATAGCAACGTAAAGTGACTCTCGTATATATAGGGAAAAATATTGCAAATGACGAAGCAGTTTTAAGTTATTATACGATGATGTAATTGTAATAAAAGATAAGTCACAAGTGTATTAAACAAACGGCATACCAATGAATATTCAGAAAGGTCAGAATTGTCGCATGTTTGCATCCAAGTTCTCATAGTGCCATGCACAACGTCCGTTTTTGTCTTAAGACATTTTTCATCCTCTCCCATAACTTCGCCATTAACTTCGCCATTTGCAAGTTTTTCATCTTGGTCTTTCTTTTCTTTCAACATTTTTGCGTAATCCTGAAACAGAAACAAATCATCCTATGACAAATATCATCCATTCCAGAACAAAAAGCTAAATATACTGAAACATAAACCATTCATCCCATGACAAAATAAAATCATCCTATGATGGGAAACAACCATACTGAAACATAGACTATTCATCCTATGACGGAAACAAACATTTCTGAAATAAAAAACTTACGAAGACTGCAGTGTTGAAGAAAAATCTTTTCTTGTTTCTCCAGTAGTCTCTGACTTCCGGATTCTTCTCGCCTCTTAGCTCTCTTTTGTTGAGGATGTATGCCCAACAATCAATTACACCAACCGTCATCCAGTTTAACTCTTGCATAGAGTATGCGTCACCCCTCGTAAACTCAAGACGAGGGGTAAATGATGCCAAAACGAAATCATTTTCTAATCTCACCAACCTTTCAAGTGCTCTTTTTTCAGCAATAACCGTCTTTGTCTCAGGTTTATTCAACAGCTTCCTAATCTCTGAATTCACCCTCATCATCTCTTGGCTGAATTCAAACTCTGAATAAAAGGCGTTGTCAGCCACTGTCCTCTCCAATGGTGATAAGTCATCGAAATCTTTCGATCTCCTCTGAAGAAATGTTGAAACCATGAATAAATTGTCTTCCAAAGGCTCAAGCTCGGCTGGACTATCTTCTTGTGAGTTGTTTAGTCTTATCCTTTTGTTAAGCTTGTCCTCGTACTTTTGAACGAGCTCCTTTGACAGTTCTTCAGTTATTTCTTCAACATCAATAATCTCTTTTCCAGAAAAAGCATTTGGAATAGGACTTGGTAGCGTGACAGGTGGTGGAGAAGGTGTTAAGGTAAGTAACTGGAAGCTTGGTACAAAATCTGCTGGCACATTTGCGAAATACTTCTTCAAATCATCCATGAATTTGTGTGTTTTTTCCCCTTCTTCTTGCGTGGAGGGTCAGTCTTGATATTCTTCGATATGCCAACTTCGGGGGTGTCGAGAAGAATATAATCCTGTTGAAAAAAAAAAACATATTAAAATTATTTTATCATAGAATCCGAAGCATTTAAAGGCAATTATCTCTTGACAGAAACAAGTCATCCTAGAACAAAACATAACCATCCTAGGACAAAACCTGATCATCCTAGGACAAATAGCATCCATCATAAAACAAAATCTAACCATCCTAGGACAAAAATCATCAGTCAGAAACAATTTCATCCTAGAACAAAACATAACCATCCTAGGACAAAAAACATACATCATAGAACAAAACCTAACCATCCTAGGACAAATTCATCAATCACAAACAATTTCATCCTAGAACAAAACATAACCACCATAGGACAAAAAATAACCATCCTCGAACAAAACCTGATCATCCTAGGACAAATAGCATCCATCATAGAACATGAATCAATCATCCTATGACAAAAATCATCAATCAGAATAAATTTCATTTCAGAAAACACTTGCAAACCATTGTGTAACAAATTTCATTTCAGAAACATAATTGTATTGATACATGTGATGGTTTCATAAACAAAAACAATAGTACAACGTTGTTCAACTCTGTTCTAAATATTTTTGAATCCAAAGTCGATTATTACAACAGTCTTCAAATTTTGTTTCAAGAAGGTACGATCAAACCTTGTCTTCATTTGAAATCTGTTGCTCTGTGTCAGGAATTGAATCCTCTGGGTCAGTCAATTTCATTTTGGGATCATCTTTTGATGGAATGAATGTCTGAGCATCTGTTGATCGAAACTTCATCTTCTTCGGTGGAGAATCTGGTGCAGTAGCAGTTGGACCTATGATTGGTGTCTCGATCCAAAAATCCATGTTTTCAACTTCACGCATTTTGGTAGTAAGTTCATCTTCTTTAGGCTGTAATCAAATTACAAAAAAAACAAATGTGAGTTATATGCAAAAATGATAAAGAAATTCATTTTATATTAGTGAAGGTTAAGTGTAAAACCTCTGGAGGAACATCGACTTTCTTTTCTGGTTCCTGTTGCTCATTGTCCTTCCCCGGTTCTGATTCACAAACATGATCGTCCTTTTTTGGCACCGTTTCCATTTGTTCTGATTCAGGAACATCATCATCCTTCGGTACCGATTGATGAACATCATCATTCTTTTCTGGCTCCGTATGCATTTGTTCTGAAATAGGAGCATGATCGTCCTTTTTTGGTTCTGAAAAAGGAACATCATCGTCCTTCGGTCCCGATATGAACATCAATGTTCTTTTCCAGCTCAGTCTGCATTTCATCTGATTCAGAAACATGATTGTCTTTTTCCGGTTCTGAATCAGGAACATCATCAATCTTCGGTTCCGATTCATGAACATCATTTGCGTTTTTCGGCTCCGTGTAAGAAACCAATGCCTTCATTTCTTTCGCATTCAGCTTCAATTAAAAAACGAAAGTGTGTAAGTCGTGAAACAAAAACAAATCATCCTAGAACAAAAGACCATTCATACTGAAACAAAAACCATTGATCCTATGACAAAAAAAAATCATCGCAGAACAAAAACAGATCATCCTAGAACAAAATCAAATTATCCTAGAACAAAAACAGATCATCCTAGAACAAAATCCAATCATCCTAGAACAAAATCAAATCATCCTAGAACAAAATCAAATCATCCTAGAACAAAATCAAATCATCTAAGAACAAAATCAAATCATCCTAGAACAAAATCAAATCATCGTAGAACAAAATCAAATCATCGTAGAACAAACTCAAATCATCCTAGAACAAAATCAAATCATCTAAGAACAAAATCAAATCATCCTAGAACAAAATCAAATCATCCTAAAACAAAATCAAATCATCCTAAGTCATGATTAGTTAAGTGTCTAACCTGTTTTTTGCTTTGTTCCGACTCTTCAATAGTTTCCAACTTTTCAAAACTTATTTGTCTAATCTGCGCTTCCTCTTCGGTAGGGATTTGCAAAAACACAGTTTTTTGCAATAGGTCTTGAATTACAGCTGTGGGGGACTTTTCTGGGGGACCGGGAGATGGAGTTTTGAGGCGTTTGAGCCGTTTATAAACATGCAATGGAGATTCAGGTCTGTTGGCCCCCGTAGATGATTGAATATCTGGTGAAGCTCGAGGATTTTCAGTTGTTTGCTGTTGTGGATGTTGTTGCAATTTTTGCAAAATCATCTCCGTGGAAGGATTATTTTTTGGAGCAACAATCTTCTTCTTATATGCCACGTGCTTCCTTCGCCTGTTGCTTTTCTGAGAGCTAGTTTCCTGCGAAGTTTGACTCAGTGGTTCCTGAGATGATTGGCTTTCTTTGTTTCGAAAAGCTTCCTGAGATGACGTTGGTGGATTTGCCCACCAGCTTGGGGATAAGATCTTTACAACCTCACTAATTTTCCCACCCACTGAATTCATTTAGTCTTCGATAGCATCAAACGTCTCTATCACTCCTGGCTGATTGAAAAAACGACCTTCCTCCGAAGAAACTTCTGGAATCTCAATCTCTTGTGAACTTTGAGACAGTTTTTCTTCGTGAATTTCTTGCATAGTGTGCCTATAAGTTGCGTCCAAGTTCCGTCCAAGTTTCAGAAGCTTTTGAAGGGGTCTCTGAAAATTTGCATCATAGATTAGAAATCATCCATCGTAATACAAAAACAAACCATCTCAGAATAAAAACGAACCATCCTACGACAAAAACTAATCATCCTAGTACAAAAACAAACCATCCCAGAACAAAAACAGATCATCCTAGAACAAAATCCAATCATCCTAGAACAAAAGCAAATCATCCTAGAACAAAATCAAATCATGCTAGAACAAAATCAAATCATCCATCCCAGAACAATAACCAGCCATCCTACGACAAAAACTAATCATCCTAGTACAAACACAAACCATCCCAGAACAAAAATCATTCATCCCTGGACAAAAACTAGCCATCCTAGCACAAGTAATAATCATCCTAGTACAAAAACAAACCATCCCAGAACAAAAACCAAACATATCAGAACAAAAACTAGCCATCCTATGACAAACGTTAACCATTACTTTTTATAAAAATAATTCATCTTAGTCATTTTGAAACATAATTATACTTACACTTAATTGGAGTTCTTGGACTACTTGACCTGTTGGAAAATCTGTTGGCATTGGGAAATTAATAAATCGTCCCGCCTGTGTAGCTTCATCAACAGTGTCAACCCGGATACCCAGTCCAAAGCCATTCACGCTCTTCTCCTTTGCAATTCTGCTCCACATTTTCTGGTTATTCCAGTGTTGGATCAAAGGAATAGTGCATTTCTCCCGTTCTCCATGGAAAGCCAGGCTGTGGAAGAAGAAGAGTTGTAACGTGCAGCCAGTTAGATTGGTACTGCGTTTGTCCGATTCCTTGAAGGTCTTGATTGATTTGCAGAGGTAAGTTAACACAAACTCACACCAATTATGCCGACCAATCATCTCTACGTCGTCAATTGCTTTGCTTATATTAAGCTGCACAAAGGAACTTGATATAGTCCCAAGGAAGCACGAGACAACAAAAAAGACAAATAGTTGCTTGAACGTCGGTCCCCCATCAGATTCGGCAAGCATCATGTCCTCGAATTTATTCCACACGACATAACAATATTTTTCATCCTCTCTACCCAATATGTTTCTCCATTTTTCCTTAATTAATGAATCCGGGTTATTTTTTCTCTCCGTACTCATGTGAGGGAATGGCACATCTCCTCCGTGCGGTATTCCTAGGATGTAATGAACTTCGATAGGTGTGAATACCTTGATCTGCTCGTTACAAAAGCTCATAAGCCTTGTCCCTGTTAGAACCTAAGGTGGTTTAGACACTCTAAACAACACTTAATAACTCTATTAAGTTGAACCTTAGGTGAGGATCGATTTGCATGTAGTTAAAAACAACTAAAAAACCGACTTTAAAGATCGTATACCTTGTTTTGGCTCTAGGTTGTGCTCTCCTTTACTAAGGAGTGTCTTGAGCTGCTTAACAAGGATGATCCTCCTTCCAAACTTTGATTCTTGAACTCTTCTAATCTCCCACGGCACGTACCAAAGGATTCACGAGAAAACCGAGTTATTATGTACTAGTAATAACTCGGTTTACCCCAAAAACAAAATAGCCCTAATCCCTAACAATTAGGATCAATTAGGGTGAAGTGTTTTTGTGTTTAGATGTGTTTTTGAGCTACATGCAAAGCTCAAAAAACTTGGTGGCTATGGTAAAATAGTTGGCTCTTTTTAGAGAGGAAGAAGATGATGATTCTTTCCTCAATTTTTTGGGTTTTTTATTTTTGTGTTGAAAATGATTAGTACTCTAAGTCTAAACATGGATTAGACTATATATAGTGGTGGGTTAAATTAGTAAATCAAATTTACTAATTTGCCCCCGCTAACATTAACCAACCTTTAAGGTATAACAAGGTTAATTTAGTCATTTCATAACTTAACTAATTAAGTTACAATTAACTATTATATATTGATATAATAATTATATCTAATCATATTTTAGCTAATAATTACAACTCTTGTAATTAATTCTAGCTAAATTTGTCACGACTGACAAATCACAACAATACCCGTATAATTACTAATCTCAAATTTAGTAACTTATACACTGATAAAATTTCTATTTTATCAGTGGTTTATTTATTATCAATTATCTTATAATCAATAATATAATAAACTCTACAGCCTGATACTAAACACATTGCCAGTTAACTATTAACTGGCTAACAGGAGTTCATCACGTTATCCTATATAGGTATGACCGATAGGGATCAGTCGATCTCCGCCATCTTACGACGACAATAAAGTCAAACCCTAGACGGCCAATCGTTATTGATTTACGTTGATCAACTGATAAGTTCATCTTATAAACCGATCCCTGTTTATTCCATAATTGAGATTTATTAATCAACGCACTATTGTCGGAGGAACTAGTCCAACAATCTCCCACCTGTCCGAGACAAGTATGTGCATGATCGACTCTCTTGCCCTTTATATCTCCCACTCAATGCAAGATGTCTTTCAGGTCGCTCCTGCACCCGATGTGAATCGTAAAGTGGTTTTCTCGATCGAGAGCGCAACTGTCTGACCGGTAAAATCTACCTTAGATTGCTTCCGAGCGTGGCCACGCATTTCCAGTTGCTACTCCTCGAGTGGCCTAAAGATATTAACCCTGACGTGGGCGGACAATCCCTTCACTCTATTTTCATTGTTCCATACAACTCACAGTGACCCAAAATATGCCCTTATAGCCTCCTTTAACGGCACGACTTAGGACATAAATCAAAGCCACTATTTATTGCACAAACTCTGGCAAATAGTTTCAGGTCAATAGAATCGACTCAATGGTATAATACAGTGCTCCTAGCTTCGACCCAGCAATAGGAATCTGTAGGTGGTCAAGTCCGACAGAGTGTCTCACATTCTGCTTGTGTAAACGACCGGTCATCCCATGACCTATGACTTTTGAACCAGTCATCCTAATCGACTTACACTCTAGTCACTTAGAGTCGTCACCTCACATTGTGACTAGGGACTAAATTATTCTGCTATTCCTGTTCACTTCATAGGGCTCAAATCGTCTCTACGACCTATAGGAGTTTAACAGAATATATTTTTATTCAGCATATACAAAACTGAATAAATTTAAACGATAAAATCTTTATATATATATATGTATGTAAAAAGCCAATACAAAGATCTAACTATTACATACCATATAATCTACAACCAATCAGTCATGCGTCTCAATCCCATGGACGCTACATGACTGTTGTGCTTGGCCAGTGTCATCGGCTTAGTCAGAGGATCGGCGACATTATCATCTGTCCCGATCTTACAAACCAAAATATCTCCTCGTTCCACAAAATCTCGTATTACGTGAAACTTCCTGAGTACATGTCTAGACTTGTTACTAGACTTAGGCTCTTTAGCCTGAACTATTGCTCCACTGTTGTCGCAATAGATGGTGATAGGATCTGCTGCTGCCGGAACAACCTTCAGCCCTTCTAGAAACTGCTTGATCCATACCGCTTCTTTTGCAGCTTCTGAAGCCGCAATGTACTCTGCCTCCGTTGTAGAATCCGCTGTGACAGATTGCTTGGAACTTTTCTAGCAGATCGCTCCACCGTTTAGAGTAAAAACATAGCCGGATTGAGATTTCATATCATCTCGATCAGTTTGGAAACTAGCATCTGTGTAACCTTTTACACGTAGCTCAGTATCTCCTCCAAACACTAAGAATGTATCTTTAGTCCTTCTCAAGTACTTTAGGATATTCTTTACAGCTATCCAGTGACTTTCACCGGGATTAGCCTAATACCTGCTCGTCATGCTCAAAGCATGTGAGACATCAGGCCTCGTACACATCATAGCATACATGACTGATCCAACTGCGGAAGCGTACGGGATCTTTTTCATGCGTTCAATATCTGCGGGCACAGACGGACATTGAGACTTACTCAGAACTATTCCGTGACCCATTGGCAGATATCCTCTCTTGGATTTCTCCATATTGAATCTCTCAAGAATCCTATCTACATAAGCTTCTTGACTTAATGCCAACATCCGTTTTGATCTATCTCTATAGATTCGGATGCCTAAGATGCGTTGCGCTTCTCCTAGGTCCTTCATCCGAAAATGATTTCCTAACCATCCTTTAACTGAGTTGAGGGTCGGAATATCATTTCCTATGAGAAGTATGTCATCCACATACAGGACCAGGAACGTTACCTTGCTCCCACTAAACTTCATGTACAAACATGGTTCTTCCTCAACACTGCGAGCGAAACCATTTTGTTTGATTACATGATCAAACCGATGATTCCAGCTCCTGGATGCTTGCTTAAGTCCATAAATGGACCTTTTAAGCTTGCAAACCTTCTCAGGATTGCGTGGATCGACAAAACCCTCTGGCTGTGTCATATACACTTCCTCTTCCAGAAACCCGTTCAGGAAGGCGGTTTTGACATCCATCTGCCATATTTCATAATCATGAAACGCAGCAATCGCTAAGATTATCCGAACGGATCTGAGCATCGCAACTGGTGCAAATGTTTCATCATAGTGAATACCATGAATTTGCGTGAAACCTTTCGCCACTAGTCGAGCTTTGAAAACGTCCTTGTTTCCATCCATGCCGATTTTGATCTTATAGATCCATTTGCATTTCAGAACTTTTGTTCCAACTGGCACATCTACCAAGTCCCATACTTGGTTCTCGTACATGGAATCCATTTCAGATTTCATCGCCTCCAGCCATTTTGTAGAATTTGGACATGTCATGGCTGCGTTGTAGGTTGTGGGCTCGTCACTTTCTAAAAGTAACATTAAGTATTTATCATCATCTTCGACAATACCTAAGTATCTCTCAGGTGGGTGACTTACTCTCCCTGACCTTCTAGGAACGGAGGTTGGAACCACTGTATCAGAAGTTTCAGGGCTGTTTTCTCGTAAAACATCCTGATTATCTTCCTCTGTTTGTGACTCCTGAACTTCTCTAAGTTCAAAATTTCTCCCACTTTGTCTTCTAGAAATAAATTCCTTTTCTAGAAAGACAGCATCACGAGACACAAACACTTTGTTCTCCTGACGATTGTAGAAGTAATATCCTCGTGTTACTAAAGGATAACCTACAAATAGGCATTTCTGGGATCTGGGTGTTAGCTTATTGTCAGAACGGTTCTTAACATAAGTTTCATAGCCCCAAACCTTTATGAAAGACAAGTCAGGAACTTTTCCTTTCCATATCTCGTATGGTGTCTTTGGAGCTGATTTTGTCGGACTCCTGTTCAGCAGGAAAACG
Source organism: Spergularia marina (assembly GCA_963680865.1). NCBI lineage: Eukaryota > Viridiplantae > Streptophyta > Magnoliopsida > Caryophyllales > Caryophyllaceae > Spergularia > Spergularia marina. The sequence continues at coordinate 14,063,674 of OY804560.1, read as the reverse complement.
GCGGATAGTAGAGCGAAACCCCAAAATGAATCAGGAAGCTCAGCCTGACTCATCATAGATCGAACCATATCTAATAGGGTTCTATTTCTCTTTTCAGCAACACCATTCATCTGTGGTGTTCCAGGAGGTGTTAATTGTGATACTATACCACAATCTCTCAGGTGATAACTGAATTCGTTACTCAGATATTCACCTCCACGATCAGATCGTAAGGTTTTGATCTTCCTATCAAGTTGGTTTTCAACTTCCCTCTGAAATTTTATGAATTTCTGTAGGACTTCGTCTTTGTTCCTCATTAAGTAGATGTATCCATATCTACTAAAGTCATCTGTGAATGTGACGAAGTAGTTGTAACCACCTCTGGCTGTGATGCTCATTGGACCACACACATCTGAATGTATTAGTTCCAATAGCTCACCAGCTCGAATTCCTTTTCCCGAAAAAGGTTTTCGTGCCTTCACATTTATCAAATGATTCGTAATCAAGTGATTTGAGCACTCCACTGGATACGAGTCTCTTAATGCGTTTTTCGTTTATATGACCTAAACGACAATGCCAGAGATAGGATAACTCAGGATCACCTGATTTGAGCTTTTTATTTTCTACATGGTAGACATCGGTGGTTAAGTCTAAAACATATATTCCGTTGATTGACGGGGCTATTCCATAGACCATATCATTGTGCGAGAAGGAACAACATTTGTTTTTAATTTCAAAACGAAAACCTTCCGCGTCTAACATAGATACAGATATTATGTTTTTGCTCAGGGTTGGTACATAATAACAATTATACAAGTGCAATTCCAACCCTGACGCTAACGACAAAACATATGTTCCTACGGAAACAGCAGCTATCCTTGCTCCGTTTCCAACGCGTAGGTCCACTTCACCCCTTGCTAGCACTCGCACCTCCTGCAGCCCCTGCAAATGATTACAGAGATGAGATCCACATCCAGTATCTAATACCCACGACGTGGAACTAGCAAAGTTTATGTCTATAGTGTAGATACCTGAAGCTTTCTTCTCCTCCAGGTATTTGGGGCAGTTGCGCTTCCAGTGACCTACTCCGTCACAATGGAAGCACCTTTGATCGGGGTTCGTGCTTTTGGGCGGCTTAGTCTTTGCGTTTACTGGCGCTTTTCCTTTGCCCTTGCCCTTTCCTTGCACGGGTTTCTTCCCCTTTTTCCCTCGGTTTTTGAACTTGCCACCTTCCTTCCTCACATTTAGCGCTAAAACATCTCGTTTTCCGCTAGTACTCCCACTTGCGCCCATGTCTTTCCCTGCTTGGACAAGCAGAGCATGAATTTCATTGAGGTTTTTCCTCAAATCGTTCATGTTAAAGTTCAACCTGAAATTGTTGAACTCGTCATGTAGCGAGTGGAGTATACGATCTACCGCGATTTGGTCGGAAATCGGGCATCCCAGTCGTTCTAACGTCTCTACGTTTTCGATCATTTTGAGCACGTGGGGACCAACAGGCTGTCCCTTGATTAAACGTGCCTCAAAGAATCGACTGGCGGCATCGTATTGCAATATTCGCGGTTTTTGCGAAAACATATTCGTCAATTTGACGAATATTTGGTATGAGGAGGAATAAATCAACCTGCGCTGCAATTTTGACGCCATCGAATAGATCAAAACGTTTTTGATCGAGGTTGATTCCTGCTCGTACAATTCGTACGCTCGACGCTCGGCCATCGTTGCGTTAGGCCCTGGCGTCGCAGGTGGTGGTTCAACGAGGAACCGCTCCTTTCCGTCGCTTTTAGCGGCTAAACGTAGACTCAATTCCCACTCTGGGAAGTTGCTCCCATCGTCCTTCAGGGAGTGCTTCTCCATAAAGGCACGGAGCCATGAGTCTTTCGTGATACTCGGTAGAACTGGGTTCGCATTTGGATTTGCCATTGCGATTTACGATTCTACAAGTTTGGAAATAAAATTTGGTTAGATTTTATCGCATTATTTTACTTCACATTTTACACATAAAACGTGAATTCCGTTTATATAATTGATCTCCCTTAATTATATAACCGATTCCGAGATCCGTCGTACTTATAAATTTTGGGCACGCGAGAGGGCGTCTTTAGCTTTTTCCCTAATTTATAACACTCGGATGAACCAATTCTTGGTTGATTCTAACTCTAAGAACTCTCGGTTGACAAATTTCTCGAATATTTGTCCTCTAGCCTCGAATTTGCATAACCCTTATGCCCAATTCGTCGAGATCAACCAAATCTAACGCGTTGTAACACTTACAACCCTACTCCCCAAGGTAAAAAGGTCCCACCTCACGAGAGGGTGAGTGTGGTTCCTAATGAACAAGGTTGTATAGGTGTTAGATTTGGAAAAGCTAGCTCTCGATATTACGTTTGATTAAATTTTAGGAGATCTAGTCGTCTTATATTGTCTATCCCGTTTATTCAGTGAACTAAATATTTAGCGAATCGTTGAGAATTTATAACGACTAAAACGTGTGCACAAATTTTAGTTTATATCGTATCCACTACGTCGGCGGAAAAAAAAACTCAATAAACCAAGCATGCAACAGACGATTAAACTAATAAATCGATCACGAGTACTAGTATGGCCCTATTTCGCTTAAAAGAAACCTAAACTAGTCCTAACTAGTCTTTGACGGCTTCTCGTCTTCAAATGCAATCTTCGACTCCACGCCAAGGTTTGTAAAAGCTCGAAAATAGAATTACATGTAAAAGCCTATTATACATTCACTTTCTAAAAAAAAGAAAAAAAAAATATTACAATCTGGCGATACGAGATCGCAATTAATTACAAACCCACCGATACCGTCCTTACATTACGGTACAGTACCGGTCCTATGAGACATCTTGGCCATACTGTACTCGGATTTTGGTCAAACGTATAACACTTATACGTTTGACCTCGGTAAATCACATTTACCGACTAACAAAAATCAAACAACGGCTAATTTTGGAAAACGATTTTAACAGTTAAAATCACGAATCAATCAAAACACTTTTGGAACCAAACCAACAACTAAACTTTTTAGTTTATCAACCTTTAATCCCACTAAAGTCGATTCAATTAGTTTGATGGATTCGTTTTAGCCCTCTTTTTGCTCGAAAAGTGCCATAAATCATTAATTTACTCTAATTAATCATAACAATTATGAATTTAATTAGAAAAATCATTTTCTTTAACTAACAAACCATACTGGCAGTAGCACATGCATGAGCAAAAATTTCCAGATATTTCTTGTTTTAATTCAATTAAGAAAACAATTTCCAAGTTAATCATTATTAACTCTTAATAACGATAAAAACCTAAAATTAACTTTTAATTTTAGAAAAATTCGAACCAATGCCATGGTGAACTTTATTACTGGAAATTTTAGTCCTCTTAATTTTCACATAATTTTATACATGCAAATTATCTAATTAACACTTAATTCGATAATTAAGCTAATTATGTGATTTAAACCGAAAATTCATGGAAAAATAGCTAAAAAATTCCAAAATTTCTACAATTTCGTCCTAAACTTATTTAAGACCAGTAGAAGCCATGCATGTCGAAAAAACCCAGTGACAAAACCATTTTATCATTAAAATTAATTAAGTCGATAATTCACCTAATTAACCAACTCGGTTTTAACATGCAATAAGACCAAATGATCTGATACCAATTGTTAGAACGTAAGGTGGTTTAGACACTCTAAACAACACTTAATAACTCTATTAAGTTGAACCTTAGGTGAGGATCGATTTGCATGTAGTTAAAAACAACTAAAAAACCGACTTTAAAGATCGTATACCTTGTTTTGGCTCTAGGTTGTGCTCTCCTTTACTAAGGAGTGTCTTGAGCTGCTTAACAAGGATGATCCTCCTTCCAAACTTTGATTCTTGAACTCTTCTAATCTCCCACGGCACGTACCAAAGGATTCACGAGAAAACCGAGTTATTATGTACTAGTAATAACTCGGTTTACCCCAAAAACAAAATAGCCCTAATCCCTAACAATTAGGATCAATTAGGGTGAAGTATTTTTGTGTTTAGATGTGTTTTTGAGCTACATGCAAAGCTCAAAAAACTTGGTGGCTATGGTGAAATAGTTGGCTCTTTTTAGAGAGGAAGAAGATGATGATTCTTTCCTCAATTTTTTGGGTTTTTTATTTTTGTGTTGAAAATGATTAGTACTCTAAGTCTAAACATGATTAGACTATATATAGTGGTGGGTTAAATTAGTAAATCAAATTTACTAATTTGCCCCCACTAACATTAACCAACCTTTAAGGTATAACAAGGTTAATTTAGTCATTTCATAACTTAACTAATTAAGTTACAATTAACTATTATATATTGATATAATAATTATATCTAATCATATTTTAGCTAATAATTACAACTCTTGTAATTAATTCTAGCTAAATTTGTCACGACTGACAAATCACAACAATACCCGTATAATTACTAATCTCAAATTTAGTAACTTATACACTGATAAAATTTCTATTTTATCAGTGGTTTATTTATTATCAATTATCTTATAATCAATAATATAATAAACTCTATAGCCTGATACTAAACACATTGCCAGTTAACTATTAACTGGCTAACAGGAGTTCATCACGTTATCCTATATAGGTATGACCGATAGGGATCAGTCGATCTCCGCCATCTTACGACGACAATAAAGTCAAACCTTAGACGGCCAATCGTTATTGATTTACGTTGATCAACTGATAAGTTCATCTTATAAACCGATCCCTGTTTATTCCATAATTGAGATTTATTAATCAACGCACTATTGTCGGAGGACACTAGTCCAACAGTCCCCTCATCAAAGTTTTGAAACAGCCACATCATCATATCTTTTGGCACGTCTTCAGCCTCAAGATAAAACGACCCATGAAATCCTATTTCTCTAACTGCTCTCACTTGGTTCGGGTTTGCTTTGATTTTTTCCATAAGCCCCTTGACAGCAGAAGGGCTACACCGTACTTGTATTGATTTTGTATGGAAATTTTTCCTGGAAAAAACACAAACCAACCATCTTAAGACAAAAAACAATTGATCCCAAAACAAAAACTAACCCTCCCGAAACAAAAGTAGTTCAATCCAGAACAAAAACAAATCATCCTATGACAAAAACAATTCATCCCGGAACAAAAACTAATCATCCTATGACAAAAAAACCTTTCTTCCCAAAACAAAAATCATTCATCCTAGAACAAAAACTAATCATCCTGAAACAAGTCGTTCAATCCAGAACAAAAAATAATCATCCTATGACAAAAATCATTCATCCCAAAACAAAAATCATTCATCACAGAACAAAAACTTATCATCTTGAAACAAAAGTCGTTCAATCCAGAACAAAAACTAATCATCCTATGACAAAAACTTTTCATCCCAGAACAAAAACTAATCATTCCAGAACAAAACCTAATCATACTGAAATAAAAGTCGTTCAATACAGAACAAAAACTTATCATCCTATGACAAAAATCATTCATCCCAAAACAAAAATCATTCATCACAGAACAAAAACTATTCATCCTAGGACAAAAACTAATCATAGTAGAACAAAACAAAAACAATTCATCACAAAACAAAAACTAATCTTCCTGAAACAAAAGTCGTTCATTTCAGAACAAAAACTAATCATCCTATGACAAAAATCATTCATCCCAAAACAAAAAAAAATTCATCACAGAACAAAAACTTATCATCCTGAAACAAAAGTCGTTCAATCCAGAACAAAAACTAATCATCCTATGACAAAAACCTTTCATCCCAATACAAAAACTAACCATCCTATGACAAAAATCATTTATCCCAAAACAAAAATCATTCATCACAGAACAAAAACTTATCATCCTGAAACAAAAGTCGTTCAATCCAGAACAAAAATTAATCATCCTAGTACAAAAACAAACCATCCCAGAACAAAAACCAAACATACCAGAACAAAAACCACTTTCCCCAAAACAAGGTATCGCGAAAAAAAGCCGCTCATCGCGAAAATTTAACCTAATCATCCCTAAACAAAACCTAACCAACCCGAAACAAAACCTAACCATCCGGAAACAAAACCTAACCTAATCATCGCGAAACATAATCCTTTCATTAAAAAAAAAAACACTAACCGTTCCAATACGAAAAACACTTAATTAAACCTCAAATAAAACTAAATCTGAAAAATCCAAAAACCTGTTTTGTTCAATTCTTTGCTGCCTTTCGCCTCGAACTGTTAATTTTGTGCTGCAAGTGGAAATTTTGTTACTTCATTTCAAATAAAAGCAAATGGCTGAAATGTGACTAAAAAAAACGGAATTTCATTTTACCTTTGTTCTTCAAGTTGATTTTCTTCATCTTGAGTTGTAATCATATCTTTGATTTTTCTTTTCTGCTTTAATTGAGGCATTTTCGATCATTTTTTCGACATTTTTCGAGCAGTTTTGGTTGAAGGCGGGAGGAAGCTTGTTGATGAAGAAGAGTAGTTTTTTGGGAAATGTTAAACGTTGGAAGAGAGAGAAAATGTTTATTTTAGAAGAAGGGGGGAAACGGTTTTTTTTTTTGGGCCGCGTTTTTGTTATTTGGGCCGCCTTTTGTTAGTTGGGCCGCGTTATGTTATTTGGCCAGTGATTTATTTGGCCGGGGGGTACGAAATGGATGGTACCCCCGAGGGTACCATAGAATGATTGGTTATACATGGGTCTTTCTATTTAGACTAAGACCCGACCCATAGACCCGTCTAATTTAATTTTGTTGAAAAAACCTAAATTTTAACCTTTTTAAAACCTTATTGCTTTACTTTATAGACTATACATTAAAACACATGGTACCAATATCCGTGATTTCCTCCCCTACAATAGCTAATTAATTAATAATCGTGATTAACATTGAATTGGAATTAGAGAGCTATGCGTTATTAATGCATGATTGTATGTGAGATAAAATCCAGAGTCGTCTAAATTCTTATTGTTACAAAACTATCATTCTAACATTATTTCCTTGTTAGGTTAATTTCAAACAAACAATTCCCACTTTGATTATCCCTTTATTTCGTGCTAGATTGATACCCACTTGACTAGCTCATTTTAGTTGGTTTTTATGGTAATTTGATTAGAATTGACAACATTCTAGCTATCAATGTACCATATATGGCAGGATATGAATAAGAGCAGAATATATGGATAAGGTGGTCATTTATGGTATTCAAATTTGTGTTAGTAATCTTTGTAAGAGTTACAATGTGGAGGACCGAGAATGGATTGAAAGATTGAGGTAGAGACTTGTTCTAGTATATCTGGTCTTGGAATTGTTTTTGTTGGTTTCCTGTTATATGCTTATATATTATAATACATGCATTTTTTTGAATAAATAAGGAGATCTATTATTATCCCCTTATCTATTTGTAATATGCATGGAAGCTCTTTCCAAGCAGCTGACCCATTCACTCCTCCAAGTTTTCTCAGCATCCAAAATGCAATAGAATTAGCATTAACCACTTGCTCTATACTGATGGTCTCTTTATTTTCACTAGTAGCGATTTGAGATCCATCGTGGTTGTTGATGACGTCTTGTAGAAATTTACAGGAAAGTCACGTAGTACCCTCGAATTTTGTCTGATTGCACATGGTACCCAATTTGTCAAGTTTCTGCACATATTACCCTTAAAGTTTGAATTTATGCACGTGGTACCCTTATATCTTAACACCGTCAAAATGATGTTAACTTCAAAAACTCTAGAATCTGAGCCATCTATTAGCTAGAAATGAACGATTATGATTAAATCTTAAAAATAAAAATGAAGTTCACATTTATTCCCCTCTTTCTCTCTCCTGACCTTCCCATACCTTCACCGCCATGCTTGCCTTCCTGGAAATTGGGTATCTCAATGATGCACCACCATTTTATCATCATTTCATCAATCATTTTTTCGTTTTCATGGTATCATCTTGTTCTTTATAATCACCATCATCATCTTACTTCCCATCTATAATCATCATCATCATCTAATCATGTCATCAACTCACTTTCACCTTCACCAAATTGTTACTCGATTTTGGGTTTATTTGTGCACATTTTCTGGGTTAAACTTGGTGTCGTTATTTGCGTTATTCTGGGTAATTTAGTACAAATTTGGTGGGTTGACTTTGTCCCAAATTAGGTTTCATTTTGAGCAATTAATTTCTGGGTTCAATTAGGAGAAAAATGTATATTTGTGTTTGATTGCGAGTAAGTGATGTTTGGTGGAATCCCGGTAATGTTTGGGCGGGGGCGTGGCCACACTGGTGGTCGGTGTAGGTGGTGGAGGATGTTGTTGGCGGGGTTGATTGTTGGGGAAAAGACTAAAGAGCAGGAGAGAGAGTAGGAGGGTGGGCTTTTTTTTATTTATGTGTAGATTAATCTCAACCATTGGATAGACCATAATGGATGGCTGAGATGTCTTTATTATTTCCTAATATTTCAAGTTAACGACGTCAACCAACCGTTAAAAGTGAGGGTACCACATTCATAAATTCAAACTTTGAGGGTACCATATGCAGAAACTTAACAAGTTGGGTACCATGTGCAATCAAGCAAAGTTCAAGGGTACCACGTGAATTTTCCGAGAAATTTATAAAAGAATCTCGATAGCTTCTAACTAATTGAAAACTAACGTTTACATGGGATGAGTTAAACAAGATGTCAGAAGATAAATCACAGATAAAATTGGTATACACTTGGAAGATTCCCATTCGGGTGTCTAGGGGTGCCCTTTCACTCTTTTAACTAGGCTGAAGGCTTCTATGTACCAACTCCTCCTTGAAAATAATCAAAGGAAAGCTAAAACACTTGGCAAACAACTTTATTTCATATGCCGAGAAGTTGGAGCTTATTAACTCAGTCATTCTAGGATTGCAGACATATGAGGTTTAGTACTTCTTTTTCATGGTGGTTTTGAAAAAGTGTATGGCTCATTATTATACGTATTTTACCTTCCTATATCAAATTTTTAGTATCGTATCTCGTACTATTTGCTCTATTTGCCGTATTTTTTTTATGAGTCGGGTTTATTCTTTCTTGTGTCAATTTAGTGTTTAAAATATTCATTTTACTCATTTTGTGTGATTAAATGATAGCCTGTCTATTTATCGATTGGAAGTACACTAAATTCCTATTCTCGCAAGACTAGTTTGTATTTTGGCCATATCTTGCTCATTTGAAAATGAACGATTCAAGCGGCCATGGAAACCTGAGAACGAGACCTGCAACATTCTAGAAGAGTAGAAAAGTTGATTCGAGCATTTAATGGATCTATATTAGACAGAAAAGTAGCAGCTCAAGATAATGTGTAAAACGTGTGCAACCTAAAGTGTGAGATTACAATATTTGACCTTGGCCCACAGAAATTCCACCGCCACTATAATGTTTGCACGGAAGAATCAATATGTTTCCACAAATAAAAGAAAAGTGAGAAGGTATTTAGGGAAGATGAAGGGGGCACGCACAAGATCAACAACGAGGGTTCCGACCTTGACGCCGCTCGAGTTCCGCCGCAACAACACCAACTTCACTTGATCAATCCTTCGGTTATTCTGCAGTTTTAATTACATTCAAACACTCAAATATTTAAGTTAGGAATGTATGTGAAAGACACAAATTAATGAACATTTTAGCATTATCTCCGGGTTGTATTTGCTTTACTACGGATCATTGGAACTCTTCCCATTCTGGGCAGCACTGTATTTGTATTACTACTTATTTTGTTGATTCCGAGTGGAAATTACAAAAACAAATTCTATTGTTTGGATCATTGGTTCCTCCATATGATGGAGAAAGTATTGCAAATGAAATTTCATGTTCTTATGTCAATGGCAATTAGAACATAGAGTCCTTACTTTTACCGTTGATAATGTCTCTTATAATGATTCAATGATAAATCATTTACGTTGTCGTCTTCAACAAAGTGGCACGTTGGTTGGTGATGGTGTATCTCTACACATGAGATGTTGTCCTCATATTGCAAGCTTGATTGTGAAGGCCGGGTTGGATTGTATGTATAAATGGTATTCTAGAGAACACTAGAATGTTGGTGAGATTGGTTAGCAAGTCTTCTAATAGAGCCAAAGATTTCTATGAGATGGCTGAAAAAGTGTGTCATCTAGAGACTAAGTGAAAATTAAATTTGAATATGGAAGTGCGTTGGAATTCAGCTTATAAAATGTTTGACAATGTATTTTATTATAGAGAAATGTTTTTGTATTTGGGGTCATCGAATTCGCTTTTCAAATATCTCGTGTCTTTGGAATTAGAGTGGTATAAGTTAAGCGTGACTTACAAGTTTTTAGAGGTCTTTTATGATATTAAGTACATGTATTCTAGTGTGAGAGAACCTACGTCTAACTTGTATTTCAAAGGAGCTTGTATGATTCATGTTCGTTTACTTGAGGCACTTGGGAGTCCAAATAATTTTTTGGTTGATATTGTAACACCAATGATGAACAAGTTTGATAATTATTGGTCCGAATACAATGTTCATTTATTTTGTGCCGCTATTCTTGATCCAAAGTTTTTTTTTTATTTTTGTCGAATATAGATTAAACAGATTCTTTGGGGGTGGAAGAAGCGGCGAAACGAGTAAGTCACATAGTACAAAACATCAATGAGTATTTCAGCTCTTAGTCCACTTGCTCTTTAGTACAAAATGATAACTTTGTTTAGAGACTATTAAAGTTTTAGAGGTAGGAGGTTTAGGAATGGAACGAGGAGGTCACAACTTGATGTATACTTAGAGGAGAACCTCTCCGAGATGTCTTTGGAGTTGGATGTATCGGAGTGTTGGCACGAAAATTCCGTGAGACATCCTGTCATTTCCAAGTTAGAACGTGATATGTTAACTATTCGGGTTAGTAGTGTGGCTTCGGAATCCTCTTTTAGCATTGGGGGGAAGACAATATCTGCGGCTCGCAACTCTTTGAAATCAAATACAGTTCAAGCCCTTATTTAATTGTAAGATTGGCGACTTGCTGGCAATGAAGCATCTATTGAGCATAAGCTCTATTATGAAGGTGACAATGACATTGACGATGAGTCGGATAACATAAACTACATTCGTCCTAGCTCAAACGCCCAATGAGCCATTTGTATGGGAATAAGGAAAATTCGTAAAGAAAGTAAAGTAGTGGTAGTGGAAGAAAACATTAATTTAACCATTAGCCATCAGTTAGACTATCCACGTCATCAGTGATAGTCATCAATGATGTCATTAATGACATCAGCGATGACATCAACTCTCTATGGCGGGGTTTGAACAAAAAATGAGGAGAGCCAGAGTCGAACCATCGACCTGTTGTTCATATTTTATTTACCCAACCAACAAGCTAAGTTGTTTGTCATGATTATAAATAAAACAACAGAAAATTCACATGGTACGCTCGAACTTTGCTTGATTGCACATGGTACCCAATTTGACAAGTTTCTGCACAGGGTACCCCTTAAGTTTAAATATGTGCACGTGGTACCCTCATTTTTAACAATCAACTAACACCGTTACATTAGAAAGGAAAGAAAAAAGTAAATCATGGTGCCCTTGTTTCTCTCTCTTTCCCCCGACCCTCTTCCTCAACCGTATACAACCCCCGCCCAAACACCATCAGAACGAAAACCACGTCCATGAGCCACCCCCTATAACACCAATTTGCTTAGAGTCAAATCAAAATTAAGATTTATGGGTTTGCAATCATCATCCTTTTTCCTTGATTTTGATTAACCCCATTTCATTTTTATTGTTTTAGACCCGTAGACCCAGATTATCATAAAAACCAAAACATACACATTTTTTGCAAACCCAGAATTCTTATATTTAACCCTAAAAAATCGCCCAAATAAAACCCAAAAATTCGAACAAACTGGAAACCCAATTAAACTCACCAAATTCCCTAAAATTAACCGAGAAATACGCAAAAAATGTTGTTACCAAATTCAGCCCAAATAAATTCGCCCAAATAATTCTAGATTCGAGCAAATTTTGAGGATATAAGATGATGATTGTATATAAGATGTGAGACTTAGCTATTGTAAATAGTGCATGAATATGATGGTGGATAAGAGGATGATTTGATGAAGATTGTGAGTGATGAGATGATGATATATGATGAAGATTGTGAATTTGTGGATGAAAATGGAGTTGGAGAGATGATACAGGAAACTTGTGCAAAGGTGAGGAGAGAGAAAATGTGGGGAATTTAATTTCAAGTCTTTGCTTTTTTTTAGATGTAATCACAACCGTCCATTTGATGTTATATATGGCCCACATTTGAGATAGAATGAACCTAAGGGCAGTTTGACAGTGTTAATTGTTTTTTTTTGTATTTAAAGATACCACGTCATATTTAAACTTTAGGGGTACCCTGTGCAGGAACTTGTCAAATTGGGTATCATGTGTAATCAAACAAAGTTTGAGGGTACCACGTGAATTTTCCGATAAAATAACGTTGTTCAATGATGGTGATCCTGTCAGAGGAAATTTAAATTTTTTTAAGGGGCTCATATAAGTGTTTAAATGGATTGATAATGCTACTCATACTAACAAATTTGACTTTCCTTTTAGGTTACCCATGTGCTAAGAACTTTACATCTACTATCCTTATAAATGTCTCTACAAACCATTAAATGTTCATCACTATTCATTCAAATAGTGCACTCTCATCTACCTGCTCCCGTGTGCCCACGTCTCCCCATTTCATCTTCCCCATTAATTCTCCTTTTGACGCAGACAAAATCCCAGCAAAACCCTTCTTCATTCGCAGCCATTTCTATTGCCCTCTTTCTTTCTCTCTCCTGGGATTTGTTTTGATCTTCAAAGCAGCTGATTTATGGCTTTTGTTTAATGAAACTATTTGATCTTCAACGAAAGTGAGGTATTCATGTTGTGTTCATTTAAATTTTTGTTCTTTATATTTTCTTCAATTAATTGAGATTACCATTCATTTTTCCTTTCTTCTCCAATGAAGGCATTTCTGGGCGGATCACGACAAGCCTTAATATACTGAAGGTAAGCAATTGTTGGAGTGTTTGATTAGTCTTTGATATTTGGAGAATTTCGTGGCTGTTGATTTTAGTGCTGACTTGATTGCGAACTGTTTACGGATTAATGATTTTCTTTTCGTATATTTATAGGGCAACCAAAAGGATTCACTCCAGAATTAGAGCGTATGTTTCGTTTCCCTCAAAATCCCATATTTTTCTTTGTTTTACTTCAACTTATAGTTCATCTTTTTCTGTTTAATTTCTGGGTTTTGCTTCTTTTTGTTTATTATTTTTTTTATTTTTCTTTTTGTTGTTGTTGTTGTTGTTGTTGTTGTTGTTGAAATATAAGGATATTAATCAGAGGGGCATTCCCCTGAAAATAACAAAAAACATGACAATTCTACAACTCTCTAACCCAAGATTACAACAGGTCTATGTTTTCCAGCCAAATCCTATCTTTAATTCTTCAGATTATGAGCAGTATACCTTAATCTAAGCTTTTGGAAATGTTAACATTGTGGAAGCTATTATACTAATTTTGTTTAATGATAATTTTCTCATTTTTACACTATAATGTCTCATGTTGAGCCTTTGACTATGAGGTTCTAATCGTGAACAAGGCTTTGAATTCATATACTGGTAGTGTGGCAAAATGAAATTTCACTTGGTATATATTGTTTGTAGACTTGTAGTGCTATATGTCTTAGTTCCACTTCCTGAGTGGCTTTTTAGAGCCACCGATTTGTTGAGTTTATTTAGAGAATGTGGATAAGAAAAACAATAGAAATGCCAGTGTCGTGGTTAGAAAGTCGTCTTAATTTTACCCAAAAATGCATAAATTGCCGCTTGAATTTCTTTTAATCCTGAAAATTTACAATCCATTGTTACCCTTGTGATCACCCACGATGGGAGGTTTTTTTTCATTACATATGTCTAATAGACTGAGACTTTTGAGGTCTTCGGTTATACAAATACATGTTCACATGTTGGGGAACATGTTGGGTTAGGGGCATGGTCTCGCATTGACTTCTTTATTACCATATAATAAGTGTATGCTGATCTTTTGTGTGGTTAGGTTGAACCGAGTAGTTAGCTGATAGGTCGTGATTACAATAGATCGTGCTAATGTCGCGCTTTGTATATGCAACTGAAACCGCATATTTATATACTGCTCGGATTAAGGTGCTATGCTTCATGCTAGCTAAATCACATCCAATGCCCCCTACATCTTAAAGGCCTTCTTGTTTTATAGTAGAGTTAGACTTTTAGATATAGAAGGTGATTTGGCGGTCCAAGTCCATGGTTCGCTCGATTCATTGACATGGTGAGATTTTTTTTGGTGAGAAATTTGGATTTTCCACTACACCTACATTTCTAATTATTCCTATTTGTTTCAACGGTAGGTGATCATGTCTGTGATAGTGCCTTTGGACGTCTAATTTTGGATAAGTGATTTTTCATTTGACTACTCTTTCTTATAAGCTATTAGCTGCTCAAATGGCAGAGCAATGTGCAATCTTGCACATAGCCTTGGGTTCGAATCCGAAATAGCCTAAATGTTTCATACTTGCGTATATTGTTGTTGTCATTGTTAAAAGACACTACTAAGATACGTTTTGAATGTACTTTTCTACCTAGGCGATGTCTATGTATTCGGAGTTATTTCAATTATGTAAACCTTTTGTGAATTCGAGCATATGTATCACAATCTTATTTGTAATATTTTCCACAAGTACACTCAATACCCAACTCCAGTAACGATTTAATAACGCAATTTTTTTGTGCGCAAATCCTATTAGTTCCAGGTTAAGTATGCGTTCTTCGTGAAAGCTAGAATAGAGCTCACAACTACAAGGTTTTGTATCAGTCGGGCCAACAGTCCCCATGTCATCAACAACTACAATCAGGTGGATCTTAAGGGCGTGGCAAATCTCGACTAGACCATAATTCACGATCATTATTCAAGCACCATCAATGTCATTGTCAAAAGGCACCATCGCACCACTACAATACGTGTCGTCGTCTACGTATATATGTGATGTTTATGGTATTCGATCACGTGAATCTTTTTACTCATCCGAATGGATGAATCGCCTTTACAAAAACGGCACTCCCCTCGTGTTTTCTTTTCGTTGAGCCTCATAAAATGAATCCTCCGGCAATTTATGTAAGAAGGCATCACCTAATATGTCCTAATGTTGCGCGTGGCCGTACGACTAGTATAGTTACGCATGCGTGTTGGGGAGTAGTTTTCGAATTGAATGGGTGACCTCCTGGGAAGTTTCCTAAGGTGCGGATGAGTGAGGTCAAAGTGTATCAGAATGACCCTTGTTGGTTTGTAATGTCAGTACATAGCATGTCAAGTTGTCATAGGTGACTACTACGTTTCAGCTGATAAGCCAAGGTGTTACAGATCTGGTTGGGCCACATTTATGTAAGTAAAGATTTCTAAGCAAGATGAAGAACAAGATTATGCCAAGAGGAGAAGGGACTATGAAGTTCATGCTATATTCAATGTACTTATCTCCATATGTGGATGATGATAGATTAGCAAATTTGAGGGCAAATTCTGTTGAAGAAAGGGAGGATGATACGAGAGCAAGTAACATCCTATCGATTGATGCTAGTGATGAGTTTCTTTTTACTAACTCGGTGAGTTCTACTAGTTATTATAGAAATCATTTAAGTCCAAGTTATGTTACTTTAAATATTTGGGCATGATTAAACGTTTGGGAGCTACTACTGGCGTAAGACTATTTTCTGGCGGAACAGGTTTTCAATGCCAACTTGTTTCTCTCATAACATCAACGTGTAAGATTTCTTCGAGATCTTTCCAATGACACCAATTAGAGTATCAGAAGACAAGTTTGCAAGAAGTTACGGTCCCAACAAGCCACGCATGTCACAGTGATCCGTTATTGTCTAATTCTTTGAAATCTTTAATTTCTTGTGGGAGTTGCGAGTCTGGTGCATTTTTCCTTGTTAGACCATTATTATTAATCTCTTTATGTTTTCTAGTGTTTATGAGCTTATATATAAAGGCTTAGTATTGTCTCTAAAAATATATAAAGGCTAAGGCCCCGTTTGATAGGATATTAGGACTGCATCTTTCTGAACTGATCTGATCTGAATAATTCTGATCTCATTTGAATGACATTGAACTGATCTGATCCGAAGTAAATTTGTTGAAAATTTGATTGAATTTCGACGAATTAGTATCAAATATGGACCAAATACATTGATAGTTATTTGAACTTTTCTGATCTGATTTGATTTGATTTGAATGACTGATCTGATCTGATTTGAATGATTCTGAACTAATCTAAATACTACTTTTATTAAGTCCTATCAAACAGGGTCTAAGTCAGTTGTAATCACATATGTTATTTCTGAAACTGAATTAACAAACACTTTAAAAATTTAAGGTTGAACCTTCATTGCTAAATTGATAGGTTTTCTAATTTGTATTGATTAACTAATTTTGGGTGGTTATCGACGGTTTATTACTTGAGCCGAGGTAGTTTTGGGTGAAAACAAACCAGTTTGTACAAGTTCTAGTCGTTCTTGTGCATCCATATCACTTAATTTTTGTTCTAAACACATAAACACAACTATAAACATAAAACCAGTTATTATTTCCACTAAAACACACATAAATGCACTTGATGAAGTTCTTAAATTACTAAACACTTTCGAGTTCCGCATCGTTCGGTACCAAGACTTCAACTCTTGATTTCCACCAAATGCAAGAAAAGACCGTGAGATTGCTGCTCTTGTGGAACAAATGATGAGGGAATTGATCACACAGATTCCACAACAAATACAACAGCAACAACAATAACAACAACAACCTCGTCTTGAACTCTATCGAATAGGTCTAGACATTGTCGGTTAACAGGTCATTATAGGTTTTGTCATTGTCGGGTTTCACATTTTATCGGATTGTCTCGAATTATAGATCATTATCATCGAGTCGGATTAAGTCATTGGGTGATCATAATATCCGATTCTATCGGATCTAATTTTCAAACGAGTCGGGTCATGTCCAGATTGCCGCACACCGCACACCGCACACCACGTACGCTTGCACAAACTGCGTAAAGCCTACTTTTCGCCCAAACTATAAATACAAACCTAACACCTAAAAGCCCCATTGTGTTGGTCTCTATTTCTTTCGTAGGCGGCCACAATTCACAAAAAACACTTTGTCCAAACCAAAAAAAGGGATTTTTTTTTTCATACGATTATTATCAAAAAACCATGCCTGGGCTTACCTGCAACGCTTGCAACAAAGAATTCGTCGATGATTCTGAGCAGAAGCTTCACTACAAATCTGAATGGCATCGTTACAATCTTAAGCGCAAGGTTTAATCTTTATTGTTTGTTTTTTTTTTTAATAGAAAATTTGTTCATACGATTTCAATTTTCCAGTTTTCTGTAGTAATTTGAACGTTAGTTTTGTAAGTAGTTGTTGTTGTTTTTTTCTGGGTTTTTGTTTTTATATTATTAGGTATGATTTGTTCGTATATTTTGCAAGGTTTTGTCTTAATTAATTGATAATTTGTTATGGGTTAAGTTTGGAGGTTAAATAGGAATTCGTATGTGGCTGATTTGTTGTTGGGGAATATTTTGTCGATGTAACGAAGAGGTTGATTGTTGTTGAAGTTTGATTTTGGGGAAGTTTTTGTGGTTTGTGATGAAGTGGTTGATCGTATACGAGGTTTGGTGTTTTGCTTGTGTTAGTTATCGCTGGAGTGATGAGGGGATTTTGGAGCTATGGGTATTGGGTACTCTGATTTGGTTTTTCTCAGGGATTAAGTATCGAGAAAGGATTTGTATCCGACCAATTTGCTGTAGAGCTCTATGGTTGTGAGTCTTGTGACCTGCTAAAAGCAATTGGAAATTTGAACTTTAAAAGTTCTGGGGTTTACTGTAAAGACAAGGATATAAAAAGAGCGAGGACGAGAAAAGGATCTTGTTTTTGTTGTTGGTGACTCGTTCCTGCTTAGTAATGAAATTTGGCATATCCATAGGTTGTGTGAAGCTGCCTTGCTTGCCAATTGAAGATGTGTTTTGAAATCTTATTTCTGATTGCTCTGCAGTTGAGCTTTATATACCATCCTTCTAGTGTGTCTCAGATTATAAGTTAGGTTGTAAGATTCAGCGGACCAACTCTATCTGCTTTGTCTTTCGTTTGCTAAAAAGTATGGAACTGTTGACAACTTCCTGATTTATGGTGGAATTCATTAGGCCTTTCTTGTATTTGTGTTAGTGCCGGGGTATTGAAGCTTCTTCTGTTTTCATTCTTACGATTCGTTTCTGTTTTGCTTTTCGCGTGACATGAAAACCTGATTTATTGCCTCCAATATTAGCTATGATTTTGAGATTCAATCTGGTTGGTGAATAGCTGATGCCCTAATCAATTTAAAGAACACCTAGATGGGGTGCATCTAACTCCTTTTACCTTCATGTAATGGGGCTATTGTTAAATTATACTAATGCTAATGGCTGCCTAGCAAAATTTTAGTTTGTAGAATTTTTAACGTTATGGTATCCTGTATCTGAGCATAAGAGTTCACACTGTGATAGCTTGCTGATAAGATGTACGATGAGTTTCATTTTCCTACATTTTTCAAATTATGGTATGGATTTCGATACATACCACTGCTAGAATACTTCGTAGGTGTCACGTTGGAACTAATTTGTGTTATTCTGCTGCTGGGCATAACGTTTAACAGGATGCTGATAAGTTTTAGGACAAGTGTCTTTTGTGCATGACTCGGATTATAGTTTTCAACAGATATTATTTGAACTCTTTTGTGATTCTAACAGTTCTTGGGGATCAAGTTGGGGTTTGTTGCTAGAACTTCTTGTTCTGTTTGTAATTTGTATACTCAAGGGACTGGAGAGTTTCCAGCCTTCACTTATTAGTTAGTAGTCCACCTGGCTGTCCTATCATTCATAACGTAGAGGTTATGCAACTTTAATAACCTCCTAGTCATATGATAGAAGTATAGAACCAATAGAAAGTGTAACGGATATTCATGTGATATAGCCTATGATGCTTAAATGTGCCTACAATCCGTCGTACTATGATACTCTACAGTTGGTTTTTTTTTTTTTAATTATCATATATCAGGATATCTTCAAACATTGCATTTCCTTATAATTTCTTATTTTGCTGGTCAATTTATGAACACTTTAGTAATATCATCTGTCCTTCATTATTATAATTCAGGTTGCTGGGGTTCCAGGGGTAACAGAAGCACTCTTTCTAGCAAGGCAGTCTGCGCTTGCTGAGGAGAAGAACAAGGCAAATGAAACCCCCATGCTTTACAGTTGTGGCCTCTGTGGCAAGGGTTACAGAAGCTCTAAGGCTCATGCTCAGCATCTCCAGTCTAAGAGTCATTTCATACGAGCTTCTCAGGAAGAGAATCATCAAATTGAGGAGAACACCATAATCAGGCCGCTAGTACGACGTACCCCAGTGAGACCTCCCCCGAGAAGAGACGTTGAGTCTGAGGAGAGTGATGACAGTGAGTGGGAGGAGATAGATCCTGATGAAGAGTTACTTGATGAGGCTGCAGATACACTCAGTTCTATGGACATGAATGGGCAACCTGCTGATGCTGATGATACTGATGTTGAGGATGGATTTGAAGAGGAGTTGGATCCGACCTGTTGCTTCATGTGCGATTCTGAGAATCGTACCTTAGAAACTTGCATGGTTCATATGCATAAGAAGCATGGATTTTTCATTCCTGACATTGAGTACCTGAAAGACCCTAAGGGCTTGCTTACTTATTTGGGCCTTAAGGTAACAAGTCATTGCTCTTCCCATCTCCCTCCTGTTCCATTCAAAATTTGCCCCCTTTTCCACTATTTTGCTCATCTTTTTATTCTCGTATACTTAATAATCTATTTTTGCTTCATATTAGGTGAGGAGAGATTTCCTGTGCTTGTACTGCAATGAGAGATGCCACCCATTTAGCAGCTTGGAGGCAGTGAGGAAGCATATGGAGGCAAAAGGTCATTGCAAAGTTCGTTATGGTGATGGAGACGATGAGGAGGAAGTAGAACTGGAAGAATTTTATGACTACAGCAGCAGGTATTAATCTTACAAGATGGGCCATCTTATATTCTGGTGAAATTACTTGGTACCTCGTTGAGGTAGACTGCTTTGATTTTAAGATCTTGATATCCATACGGTAGTAGAATGGAGAAAAAAAGGATCAGAAAATCTAGTGAAAGAGAGAGAAATCCAAAGAGAGAAACTTCTTGCTGTTTTAGGGAACCCAAATCTCTCGTTGTTCTGACCAGTGGTCAGTTCTTTCGGTCCTTCTGGTGCCGGTGATCCTTTATCTCATCTTGGCTCTCCCCATTACTCACCCATTCTTCTAATCGCTCGAAGCCTTACCACCACCACATCTGCTGCCACAGTGCCTAGCAGTCATTTCAACAGTATCATCATCATCATCACCACCAATGTCATTATCCTCTTCTCTGTCCCTTTCAAAATTTGGTTTGCTCCTCAATTCATGTCCTCTCCTTGATTTGTGTGGGTGATGCTTAAACTATGGTAGGGGCTCAGGGTGTGTTTCAGTTTTCCTTTTTTCTTTTAAACGCTTGCTGGTACCTTTAGGTGTTGTCGTTTGAATTGGTATTTAGGCTTCTTATCTTTGTTGGTCTCTTGCTTTTCATTTCGGTCCTTGCGTATCCTTTCACCAATCAGTCTGTTCCTCTACTATTTGGTAATAAATTGTTTTTTTTTCCCCATCCTTTGTTTCCGCTCATCTCAATGATACCTTCAATTGAGATGAGACTGTGGCGTTAACCCTGGAGTGTCGTACTAGATTCTTGTCATTTGAAAGTTTTGAGGGAGAGGGCTATATTCCGGAATTCATGACATTAAGGCTCGAGCATGCTTCTCCTGATTACCATAATGAAATTGAGTTTTCTGTGAGTTGTTGGCGAACTTATGATTTTGAAGGTGCAAGATATTGCTGCTCCTTCGTATTGGTTGTGGTTCTCGTAATGTCAAGTCGCCTATAGTAGGCTATCAATTTCAAGGAGTCGGGCTTTTTCAGTTTTACCAAAGACAATTTTGTTGGCAATTTCTTTTATTACTGGAATTTTGAGGTGTTTAGCGGATTGACTATAATGGTAATCAGGTGATGACCCCTGCAAGGATAATTAGAATTTGAGATATCTTCGGATTCCGAGCGAGGGAGAAAAGAGAAGTCGAAGGTTTCGGTGAACAGGGTAGATTGTTGCTCGGTTAAGAAGGATAGGATGGTATAGAATGTTTGGCTTAACTGGTTATGTTGGTGAGGAGATGTATTTTTGTCGTAGTACCAGAGATAATTACTCCTCTGGTCCTTTTTAAACTTCCCATCCCCCTCTTTTTGGGGTTTTGCCTTTGTTCTTCCCATTCCCAAAATATTACATTTTTTGTCGAGCTAGTAATTAGGGAGGCAAGAGAAAAACGTTGGTGATATTCAGCTTTTAAATTTATTTTTTAAATGCATCATAGGTATTATTTATTATTAACCCTACAAAGGGCGCGAATTGCAGTGGGAAGTCAGAGAGTACAGATTTGCTGCTGTGTTTATTGCTTCAAGAATCTTTGTGATTTATTCCTGTTAATGACTTTGGCATCTCTTCTATTCTCTGATTCCTGGTCTCATGTTTTCTTATAGCTATGTGGACAACGATGGTAAGCAGTTGGTGGCAGTGAACGATGATGGTGGGAACTCAGTTGAATTTGGATGTGGTGGATCTGAGCTCGTTATCAAGAGGAGAACTGATAGTGGAGTATCTGCAAAGACACTAGGATCTAGGGAATTCTTGCGCTACTACAAGCAAAAGCCACGCCCTGCACCTGCAAATGCCTCGGCTATTTCCATTGCACTGGCATCAAGGTAAACCCCCTTTATTTCTTGATGTTATTGATTATTGACATTGCTTATAAATTGTACTTCCTTAGTTCTTTTTGATTGTTGTCATGTTTGAATTTCACACACATTCAAGCCAAATGTTAGCAACATAAAATGGAGGGGGTAGCTCACACTTCTCTTATTGACTACCTAAAACTTGGATTCCTATTACATTTCAGTTACAAGAGCATGGGCCTCGCTACAGTACAATCAAAGGAGCGCACTATAAGAATGAAGGTGATGAAGGAGATGAGGAGATCTGGAAAAGAAGCCATGAAGATTAAGCTGGGTATGAAGAGTAATGTCATTTTGAATACCCCAAAGAATGTCCCGTACTAGTCATTTGCGTTTTGTGGACCAATATCGTCCAGTTACATCGACTGTGTATGCATGTTTATCAACATACTGCACTGTTAGTCATGTTGTGGACTGAGGAACTTAATGTGTTCTTTGCTCAAATTTAGTATAGCTGTTGAAGAATTCTAAGGGTGTTGTAGAAGTGTATTTGTCTTCGTAAGCTTTCCTCCTGACGATTCATGCAGGTGAGACTGTGCAAGTTGTCGACATCCGCCTTCTTTTGTCTAGGCCTCTAGGGTTTGCTCTGCTTTATTGGTCTCGAGCTGCCTCATGTAGTCATGTTGTGTGCTCAGAATGTAATACTACGTTCTGTTTTAAGAAAATGAGCAATCATTGATGGAGTTTGGCTAGTCCTTTTAAACTAGAGTATGAAGGACAACTGAATGTTCGAGGGAGTTTTCGACACTACTTGCGAGCAAGCGTTAAAACTATGTGGATTATCATAAACTTTGGCATAAACGGAGCATGTGAATACTTCATACGCTAGTCTTTAGCTGATAATTCAAGTAGTCTTCATCTGCGTACACTTTATGGCTTTACGTTCCTTCCATTAGTTCCATATCCGACTTTCAGCCCAACTCGGTTGGTTTGGTGGCTTAACTATACTAGTATATTTTTACGCAAGTTGAGGTCCTATTCAACCCTCCTTAACTCAAAACATACAATCTGGTACTTGGATAAATTAAATTGCTACTCACCTATAATAGATGGATTACAACTTACAAGCTACTCCGTACAACTGAAAAATTCTTTCGACGTATAATTACATAGAAGTATCGTTGACACAAATGTATATTATACAGTATTATAATTTTGCCAAATACATCATGTCATGGCCGGATGCGCAACGCATTCAAAGTGATGCCAATGAATTGAACAGTGCATTCAAAGCAACACTCTAATATGGACTATTTTTTTATTTTTTACATTAAAGCAAGACTTGCATCTGTAAGTAATAAGATTTATGTACAAAACATTCCATCAAAGTTTCTTACAAAAAACAGGTAAATTCTGATCGAACAAACCCAAAAATTCCTAATTTCTGAACTTTCACCCCAGTAATTAAATGGAACAGCAGACTAATCAATGAAACAGATTTGTAAGAATCAAATACAAAGACAAACTACAACTAGGTCTTTCAGATCTAATTACTAGAGCTGAGAGTGCTGCTGCAATGGAGAAGCGGCTTCATGCCCACTCTCTTTCCATTATACTCCTCGGCTTCTATGTAAACTGCAGATTTGAGCAGGTTTCACTGTCAAGAGTAAAGTAAGGTATTGTTTCTGAAAAGAGGCAATATTATTTAAACAAAATTTGGAAGCATTTAGACGTCGTCAAAAAAAAAATATATTGGAAGCTTGAAAGAGAAAAAAGAAAAGAACCATATACCAATTGCGATTACGTACCTAATGGTCATAGAAGCGGGAGCGTCTTCTTCGGGAACTGCAGAGAAGACCAGGATTATTCAGTGGGACGCTCAACTGATGCAAACAACATTTATTACACATACACTGTGCATACACTCATTTCACGTCGAATCACAAATGATGTTCACTAAAAAGTTTGATCTGAATGACACGCAAGGCAATATGAATGTGCAGCACAACAACTACTGTACAAAAAAGCAGAGTTTGTATGAGGCTTTAGCTGATTAACCATGATATCACAGATTCTCCATAAGGTACAATTTCAAAAACATACTCGTATGCACTACAACAAACCCTGAAATGTATGAACTTAAAACTTAAATACAGACCATCCAGAACTCCAGACAGCTTAGAAAAATGTTTTGAGGTTTTAACCCCTATTATAAGGGACATATGTAAGTTCCAATTTGCTCCTCATTCCACAATACTAGAATAGCAGATAATTCTTTGAATTACTTCTCCTAGAATATATACTCCGTAGTTCATTAGGTTTACTTTTTAAGAACCTCCAACTTCATAGACAGGTGGATACCAAGAACATAGCACAACATTGGAACTACCACGAAACTTCAAGAAGTAGAAAGCAATACCATCGTACAAAACAACTCAAATATTCGTCTTTTAAATTTACACAGAAGGATATGTTGTTGATTTGACCATACAAATGAAGACTACTCTTGGCCAAAGTGAAGGACTGCGTTGTAATAATTACTACTCCGTATATTGCCTATAAGTCTATCATACTTTGCAACAAACATGAAGTTTTTTGCTCAAACACATCCCAATTTCTTCCAGGGGGTTCGTAGTTCCTCTGTTAACAGAGAAGTAAGCTGATAAATCTCATGTCCAGTAATAAATATGGGTATAAAAGTTGCAAATCATTTCAAAAGAGAACTGCTATACTTACCTTCGATGATTGAAATTAGCTCTTGCAAGGCCTCTGGAGTTGACAAATTCGTCATCAGCCTCATCTCTATAATCCGGAAATTCGATGGATGTCACAGATCCATCATCAGAATTTGATGTATCTTGGCTGGAACGACGGCTTCCTCTTCTCATGTCACTATTTCTTGACCTCCTCCTATTTCTCGTATTCCTGAGATTATCAAATACCTGGTACAATATACAAGATGTCCACCAATTTCCTTCATCACCAGGGAAGTCCTCAAATTCATCTGCAGTATCATCGTCACCATATTCAATCACATAATCTCCCAGAACAACACCATGTGGAACTTCTGAGTGAATAGTACTAAGGACGTCCACAATTTCTGATGACTGCTGGAAATTTTCCCAGTCAAGCTGTCGAGCAGGGTCAATTTTTGATGGACGGGAATTAGGATGCTTTTCTTCCGCATGTTTCTGAAGCTCCAGAAAAGTACCAACGAATGTGCATCGGTTCTCTTCACAGTAGCGTTTTTTCTGATCCAGATATTGGCGGGCCTTCTCTACAATAACCCATCCATTTACATCTCCCCTACACAAAGGACAAGTTGGCTTAGTATTGATTTCAGGAGCTACCAATTCAGGTCTCCGAATTTCACCAATTTCTGTGTCCGATGTTGAAGATGATTTCAATTCTGGTGGCATGCCGTATGCAGTTTTAAACCGTTCCAAACAATTTGAGTGCAAGTGGTTTGTGTCACACACGAACGAACGACATCCTTGTTCATATGAGGAACAATGAAGCAGCACACCATTGTGAGGGTAATCCAAACATATTGGACAAGTTACATCATCCCAATCGGTACTCAACTGAACTTCTACTGTCTTAGCAGGCTTTTGTTGGGGCTGAACATCTACACCTCCCCCGCTGCTTTTTGGTTGCCCTCTTTTATAGAAACACTGAAAGGCCATGAACATGCTACTCCCAAAACCTTAACAAGGTCACACAAATCTAAATCTCATACCCACCAGCATAAATCAAATAACTCTTTTCAGAGATAGCCAAGGAAGGCAGCTTTGGCGGCAGTTAAAGTTACGGATGGAGGTTGTAACTTCTGCAAATGACACAAGTATTTATCAAGAGCAGGTGAGACATTAATAGTCATATTTTTAAGAAAGGGCAAACTAGGTCAACTATGATAACAATTCTACTAAATCAAAGTGACTGATTCTCCAAACCAAACATCAAAGCTGGGCCAAAGTCTTTGACAGCTAGAAAAACCCGAAGGACAGTGACATTCAGCTATTTATCTATAATTCTATATACACCATTGCATCCTCATTTCTATTACTGAAGCTTAATTCTATAAAAAGAAAGTACTATCTATGGACCAATAACATTAGTCTCTATCAACAGAACCCTATAGCCATAATTGTCCTAATCAACTGAAAAAGCATCCTCTTCATAACCAGCAAGCAATTAAGCTACGACTGCATAACTCAAACGACATTGAATCAAAGATTTATACTAGCTATTCCACAATTAGTCCAATGGGCAACGGCAAATACTTCGCTAGTTCGAGTAGTTCCCTAAGTGCAAACAAATTTATGATGCAGCTGCTGTTGTTTCCATCAATAATATAAACCAGACCATAGCACATGTGCAATTTTCCTATCCGATATCTATAAACATCTGGTTATTCAATGATCAAACAGCCAGAAATGAGACAAAGTAGCATACAACAGCAACCAAGCCTTAGTCCAAAAATGATTTGGGGTCAGGCTAACATGAATCGGTATCGGGTACCGTCACAAGTAAGCTAAACGAAATGAACTGAGTTCAGATAATAGACCCTTAATTCATACCAAGTAAGATGTCAACATTATAAAGCCAAAAGACAGAAAAACACGATCAAGAGATCTAAATTCCAAATTTTCAGGTTTTTTTCATGGTTACTTTTTCACCAAATTAACCCAAAAAAAACTCATACACAATGACTTTAATCAAATTAACCAAAACCCACCACAGCAAAAGTTGATCAAAGTGAAACAACAAATTTCATCATATACCCTTAAAAACCCACATAGTAATTCAATAATAAAAAACAAATCATTCATAAAGATAACTCAAATGAATTAATACAAATACAAATAACACATAACTTGTTAATTACCAGTAATTCCAACAATAAAAATGACAATAACCAATATAAACCCATATGAAAAATGGCAAAATTGCAAACAAAAATAAATGCCCAGATTTCAATATAAATAAAAAGGAGAACACTTTATTATTAATGATAAAAGATTAAACCTTACCAAAAAAAAAGGGGTTGAATTTCTCAGGAGGGTTTGCCCGAAATTGTTGATTGGAGAGGTCAGCTCTGAGGAGAGAGAGAGAGAGAGAGTAGGTAAGCTCTCTTTTTCTCTCTCTTAATCCTTTCTTTATATCATTCAGAAAAATATTCCTTGCTTTCCTGAAAGAATGGTGGAGCATGAGGTGGAGCTATGTGAAAATGACCATATTATCCCTGATAGAGGGAGTTTATTGAGTTGACACGTGCGGATGTAGGGACTTTTTTGCCCTTTTGTGGTAATTACGTGTGAAATTGTTTTTTGGGATGGAAAATGAAAAAGTCTACTTGAAAGAGTGAAAAGGGAAAGGAGGAAAAAGAGGCATGGGGCAAGGTCAACTCAATCTTAATCGACTTAATCTTTTGAATTTATGTTCCTTGGTTGCATTATTTTTTGTAAATCTCGTGGGAGATCGGCTCTCGATAGTTTAATTACACCGTGTTATTTACACCGTGACTCTATTTATGTAATTAGTGACTATTATACTACTTTTGATAATACTTTTAGTTAATACCTTGACACTTAATCTAAGATTTACAAAGAAGTTACTTTATAAATATTAGCTAATTTTATATGATAGGGTCCTACAAAATCATACATAATGTGATTTATAATAGTGAAATTAATACGATCACTATTATCAAGGTTACAAGCAATGTAAAAAGAGTCATTTTGTAATATAATACAATGGTGGTCTTTTATGAGATTTTGTGTATTTTATTGAGTTGAGAGTGCATATTTATACTATATATTAAAAGCTGTGTTAGAGGCAACGACCACGTTCACCGGCTTCAATTAGGCCATCAGTCATGCCATGTGACATGGTTTTCATCTTTGGCTTATCATTATTCATTATTTGAACTGGGAAAAATTTCTAAATTCTATCTTTTATATACCAAATCTTCCAAATTCCTACCTTGTTTTTTAAAAGTTTCTAACTTCTACATTATAAAACACTTTTTTTTATCATTCTCCTATCAAACTCTTACTCAGGCAGCTTTGACTCGGTTTTCCGGCATTGACCTTCCTTTTATCCCATTTCCCCTCCAAATTGGCACGATTTTCTTGCAATTCATTCGATCTTTTTCGTTTTCTCTTCAATTTCTCCCTCCAATTTCTTCTTATCTCTCTTTTTTGGAGGGAAAACGGTATTGTAATTTCTAAATTATTTCTCGAGTTTAAGACAATGCCATGGCGCGTGCTATTAGAAATACATTAGATTTGCAGTTGCATGACATTATTATTCATCGCAATGCAAGTTAAATTAATCATTTGAGAGACTTGTTGACACCACCATTGTTTTGGGTCCCCGAATTGGTTGTGTTATTACCGGTACTGCAAAATTGTAGGTTCTCGACTTTAATTGTATAAACATGGGTGTGAGTTCGATGAGGATGGCCGCATAACGATTTTCGGCATTTATCATCCCACTTCTCGTGTCTCGTGTTCCTCATTGTCATCTTCGTCTTCATGTTGACGAAATTGGAGAGATGAGATTAAATTGGAGGGAGAAATTGGAGGAAAACGAAAAGGATCAAATGAATTGCAGGAAAGTCGTTCCAATTTGGAGGATTATTGGAATTAAAGGAAGGTCAGTGTCGGAAAAACGAGTCAAAGCTACTGGAGTAAGAGTTTGGTAGGAGAATGGTAAAAAAAAGTGTTTTATAAGGTAGGAGTTAGAAACTTTTGAAAAATAAGGTAGAAATTTGGAAGATTTGACATATAAAAGGTAGGATTTAGAAATTGATCATTTGAACTGGAATCACATCATCTATATTGAAAGTGAAAGTTTTATAAATGATTGTTGATAAAATAATCTGTTCACAAAGAAATAATGATGGGTAGTAAAGTAGTTAAATCTAATAAATGAGTAATTCTAATGTCCTTGACAAGTACCGCAAAACACTCTAATAGCCTTCATCTCAATCGTTTATAATGTTAAAAAATGAATCTACACCATCCATTATTTTTATTTAGGTATATTTTGTAAATTATATTGTAAATAACCAAAAAAATAAAATAAAAGGTTGATTATATTTATATCTATTATGCTCATGTATACATCATACAAATTATATCTAATATTATTTGATAATTTTTTCCTTTTAGAATTTTTTTTTAAGTTATTTAATGATTTATTATGGTGTTTTGCGCTACTTGTCGGACATCAATAGATGAGGAATCTTTCATCATATTGTTAATGGCACAACATTTTTAATGACATTTAAGATACTCAAAGAACTAATGAAAACCTTGTTTGTATCATCGGGTAATTGTACACAAACAAGTTTTTTATTTTATTTTATTTTATTTTATCTTAAATAGATAGAATATAAACAAGTTTACTCAAAGAACTTAATACGAGGGCAGGGGCTGTTCGCGATAATTTACTCCCTTTTGAAGCGGATGATGTTCTTAATATTCCGATTGCAGCTGATGGGAGGGATGACGTGTATGTTTGGGGTTATAGTCGTGATGGGGAGTATACTGTGAAGTCTGGTTACCATTTTGTTCGGGAGAGGGACCAACGGGAGAAAGGGCAGGAGGGGTCCAGTGATGGGGGGGGGGGGGGGCGAGATAAGGGGCTCTGGAGTAAGATTTGGGAGATAAATGTACCGCCCAAGGTTCGTATGTTTGCTTGGAGACTGTGCTGGGGTGCGCTACCCTCCATGGTCAACATCAGTAGACGTATTCGTGAGGCTGATATCACTTGTCCTCCGGTGTACTGTGGGGATTGAGGACGATTTGCATGCGCTCGTTAATTGTCCAGAGGTTGTGCGAGTGTGGGAGGAGTTGGGGATTGATACCGAGGCGTGGAGTTTGTGTCGTAGTGGTAGGGATCTGGTGGAGGTGGAGCCGTGGAGGTGTGGTGTAGGAGGGATTCGGAGGTGGAAAGGGAGTTGGCGTTAATAGGGGCGTGGTCGGCGTGGAATGCTCGTAACGAGGTCATTCACGGTGGGGAGGCGGTGAGCAGGGCCGTAGCGTTCATTTGAGGGGGTCGGGACAAAATACATCAAACGACAATTTTGAGGCCCTAAATATAGGCCATATGCAAAACATTGTTTCAGACAAGGAAAGAAAAAAACATTGGAAAAAGGATAAGGAAGATACAAATATTGCGAAAAAAAAAAACAAAAAAAATCAAAAGCAACAGATTTAATCTGGGCAAGGAAAGAAAAAAAAACATTGGAAAAGAAAATAAATCAGTTATATGATATATTAGGAACATGTATGCTATATATTATGTTTTGACAATTTTGGGCCCCTCAGATTTCGGGGGCCCTGTTCTTGAGCCCAGCTCGCCTAGCCTCATCTACGGCCCTGGCGGTGAGTGGGGACTATGTCGCCCATAGAGCGTCTAGTTATTTGGGGGCGTATAGGGCGGCGATTGCGGGGAAGGAGAAGAGTAGTGAGAGGGGTAGAGAGGCCGGGTCGGAGGTATGGCTGCCACTTCCGAGTGGCTGTTTTAAGGTAAATACGGATGGGGCGGTGTTGGGGGATGCTGGGTCAGGGATGGGTGTTGTGGTCTGGGACGCGTAGGGGTAGTACGCGGGTGGCGGTTAGCAGGTGAAGGAGAAGTGGTCGCCGGAGATCGTGGAAGCCAAGGCGGCTTTGTTGGGCTTCAGATGGCGTGGCAACAGGGACTCCAGCACGTCATTGTGGAGTCGGATTCTTTACAGCTGATTAATTCCCTGGTTTCGGGGGTTTTTGGTAGTTCCTATTTTGGTTTTACAGTTTCAGACATTCTTAATTTTTCTCGTAGGTTTGATTCTTGCTTGTTTAAACACATACATAGGCTAGGCAATAAAGCAGCTCATTCGGCTGCTCATTTTGGTCTAATGGAGTACTCGACTCGCGTGTGGGGTCGATAGTGGTCCAGGAGATGTATTTGATATCGCAGCTGCACATTTCGTAGCTGTTATGACGTAATACATGTTTGATTTTTCTATAAAAAAAATTAATATCGGGAAAAAAAAACTTAATATTGATATTCTCATTTCAGTTTGTTTACTTACTCCCATTTGGTATGTCCCATTCATTTTTCTTCCTTTTATACTAGTGCCGCTACAAAAGACGACACGAGTAATACCATTATGAACTAAATTATGACATCGCTTGTAGTACTAATGTGGCCACAAAAGACATTACGATTTACGAGTGATACACTTTAATACGAGTCGTGGCGCCTCCAAGATAGGGTCTAACAAGCTACATGTGTTATCTCAACTAGTTCTTTTATTCGGACACTCGGACAGAGCATAGGTAGGGTTTACTTTGGTATGCATAGATTTGTCGCTTTTCTTTTGAAAGCATTATACTTGTAGAAGGTTGTGGTTATTGGGATCACAGGTACTAACTGAGTCTCTCATAGTCTCATCCATAGTGTAGGTCAATTTTGTTGTTGCACACTGTCTTGATACAATTAGAACGTATGAAAAGTTGGAAGATCGGTAGATCAATTAGCAAGACCATTGAAACTGGCATCGGAGACTGTCCCGAACCCATTCTCTTTAATGTTACCCTTTATGGCTCCTTCCGACTTTCTAATACCGAAAGAAATTTCAGTTATGTAACAATCACCATAGGGGAAAAACCCACCTGATATTTGGAACTACAGCAGATAGGTCAATGCAAATACTACTTACGAAAGGAATGTTTTACTACCAATCACTCAAGTCACACTATCAAAATGTGGATCCAATTTCTGCCAGTCGTCATTCTGCTTTCAAAAAGTTGCTTATCAGAGTAGTCTACTCACTTGAGCTGTGTGTGGTTCAACTGCGGACGTAATCTAAGAAGTAATATACAAGTACAACTCAGGTATTCAATCAAATTATTTCCGGTCTTCAAAAACTTGGGTCACAACACCTATAGCTATCGTTCTTCCAAATTGACGTAGAGAAACACGTCCAAGAGCTTTATAGTTGGTGACATCCTCAACACAAACTTCTCCTTGCAAGGCTACCTGAAATAGCAAACAAGAAATGTTGAATTTGTATAAACTAGAGTACAGACTCAGGTGTATTAAACTTGATTGAAAGTGGTGAAGTTATTTTGTGGTATATGACCATCAGCCAAGCCTCCTACCGCTTCCTTGCTCTCCGCCCACAACTTACAGTCTCACAGTCTTACAGCCTTGCCCCTCCCCCTACCTCCCTGACCATCACACACCAGCCCCCAACCTCCATCTCTCTATCTTCTACCTTCCTGATCTCCTTCTCTGTCTAACTTCTCAATCTGCCTTGCTCTTCCTCTGATCTCTCTCTGCCCAATTTCCATCTCTCTAAACATATAGTATGATTTAGTTCGCCTCTCTTAAACATAGTTGTTTTTTTAAACAGTAATAAGTAAAATGAAATGGGAGTTATTGTGATACAATAACTCGGGATCTATTCCTTCCGACAATCTATATACCACCAGATAGGTGGTTCACACTAAGATCTGTGAGATTTAGCTAATAGCTAAAGTTAGGCGAGGATATGATATTAAACTATTACACTTAGGTCGTAGCAGTGGTTGCCGAAATTTCTTTTACAGCCTGACATGTCCAACAAAACTCATCCTTTAATAAAGAGAGAAGCAATGGAACAATAGAGCGTAATTCTTCTAACAATTCTAGTTTTAGAGGTTTGCAGTTTCATGTAATTAGACTATGGTAGTTTTGTACCACTAATTATTATGAATTAACTTTTCTCTAAACGATAAAAGAAAAAGAAAAACGTGATATCGAGTAAAAAGCCCGCACTTAGAACAAGAAAAAAAATTCAGTCTAACCTCTATTACAGCACTCTGCTTTGTTAATAGATGGCGAGGTGCCTTCTTTGTCTCCTTTCCAGTTTTGGGATCGATCAATGACACTATTTTTGCAACTCGTGCAGCTTCCTTAGCATGATGAATATGAAATTCCACCTAACATTTCATAAACCACATTGTAAGCTACTAAACAAATATGACATGTTTAGTAAATATTTGGGGCGAATACAATTGAGACTCACCTGGGAACCAATCAGGATTGGGATTTTCACATCCAGAACGAGAATCTTGAGCTCCAAGTGGGAAGCAACCTTAACAGGAAAATCTGGATGACACAGCACTCCCCCTGCTTTGACGTAGGTAAGATCGATTCCTTGTAGAACAACAGAAACATTCTGCCCCGCTCTTGCAATGGTACAAGACTGGGAGTTGCACTCAATAGAGCGTACTGTTGCAACATCTCCGAGGGGCATAACTAGAACCTGCATCCCAAATCGAGTATGGTTAGAACTCATAAACAATAACAAGTAGAGAAGCAGTTAAATGATAGCATAACAAATCACAGACTCCGGCCCATACACCAAGTGCGTAGAGAGAAAGATAGATGCTCTTTCTACAGAGCTAGACAATCTACAGACTGCCGATTTGGAACAAGGACAATCATGTTTAATGTCTGTTTACAACAAAAATTACTATACCTTGTCTCAACATGATAAACGAGTGTTAGCAAATCTCATCGATGAGACACAGCAAATTTGGAAGCAAATGTCAGCGCATAACTTCGTAGATGGGTAGAGAATTTTGTAAAACAATACAATCTGAATTTCGGATGTTGTTGCTATCCCAAATCCCAAGTCCTCCACTAATACTAGCTAATATCTAATATCCTATGAGAGACTGGTCAAGATGATTACTCACACACTGCAGTACATGTTCTTGAATCACATGCAGAGACACATACCTTACATCCATTTCTAAGGGCTCCAGCTTCCAGTTTCCCACACACTGAAACCTGAGCCATAGAGTGTGTCTTCACAACATCACAGATTGGCATGAGTAGAGGCTTTTCGTAGTCTCTCTTAGGAGGAACCAGCATATCTATTGCATCGACAAGATGAGGTCCCTTGTACCTGTAAATCATCACTATCAGTTAGCCCAGGATTCCATCAAAAAGAAATCACCTATTCCAGGAGGAGCACTAAACTCCGACCCCTCCCCCTACCCCGCCTTATGGCGGGAGCCTTTAAGGCGCTGGGGTAAAAATGTTGTTGTTGTAATAATCTATGAGCTCTCTGCACTTCTGTAGGACATCTGTAATATTATTACTCAATAATGAAGATTGTCCCCAACTTTTAATATAACAAGACCCAAACACTAACACAAGACTATGCTCATACAACAACGAACATGGAACTCACCTAACGCCATCCTTTGATCTTCAAAAAATTCTAAATAGATATGCATGAAGAGCATAAAAGTAACAACTGGATAGCCAATCTACTTTAGCTTCATCTACTAACGAAGTTATTTGTTTAAACCAATCCACTATCTGGTAATTGTGCACAACATAGATACATCCCAGAGAGCATCCAGCAAACAAGGAAATCTTACTAATCAAATGCAGGGACTAATAATCAAAGATGTCTGCAAGTGACCAAATTCTGTTTGCCCAGCACACTGCTACATAGACCAAGTAACAACTAACAAGGATGAGGTACCAACTCAAGGGAAGATTTTGGTATAATCTAAGTAATGAGGACGAATATCCAGAGGTCTAGATGATTTGATACATCTTCAATCACAACGCAATTTCTGTTGCTTTAATTATAAAAAAAAAAAAAAAAAAAAGAAAAATCCACTTTGTAAGGTTCTATTTATATTTATTTATAAGTTTAGCTTTTCCGAGTGTAAGGTTTGGAAAGTTACATTTTACTGAAGAACAGAAAGTGTCACATGAGGCATCATTTTAGTTGTTGCATTCATATGAATATCGAGAAATGAAGTGAAAAGTTCTATCTGAAACTGAGAATGACGAGTGTAATTGGGACACTATTGTCTATCATTGATCTTAATTAAAGGACTCCCTGTCCTCTACTGATAAACTCACTCTTTCAAATAGGAAATGGATTTATCTCAAACTCCCATTCTTGCTAATTACAGCTTATCAAATTAAAACTGCTACCATCTATATTTCGGTTCCATAAACAAGTCCAGCAACCAAATGTCCGATTGTCTCAACTGCCAATAGAATAACAAATACGGTAGAAAACAGTTCTTTTTTCTTCTTGTCATGAACATTATGTGCCGTTTGAACATATTTTTCAAAAATTCCTGCTTATGGAAGGATTGTGTGGCCTATTATGAAATAAACAGACCAGGTGAATACTCTAAATGAGCCAAAGTTAGCATACAATCACACCAAGTGGCACTGGACCATGCGAATACGGAACAGCAAACAACTGATCTCTCATTCTCCCTTAGAATAATATAGGGTCCATAAGTATATCCTTATACCATATGCCTCATTCCCCTCTCAAAATCTAACACGCAACATCTCCCCTGAGATCCAGCATTTCTGTGGTACCATGGTTTACAGATGACAACACAAAAATAGGTATGAAGGTCGACCCAGTTAGGCACCACATTAAGGACTAAACTGGCTCAATATTCCATTTCATTTCATCCAGAAAGCTAAAGGTCAAAAGACAAACGCCAAATTGTTGCTCATTCCACAACAAATACCATCTTATATCAATCACAAACATGTCGTATAGAGGAGAATTCAAGATGACAATCTGTCTAAATGAAGGCTATACCGAGTTCCTAGAAGGAATAAGAAAAAACTTAATCTATCCAGAGATAATTTTAAAAACTTTCTGAATATTCCTCATCAACCCTGGAAGAGTACCTTCGTTACTCTAATATAAGTTATACAACACATTTTAAAGAGTCCTAGCACACCCGAAAATGAGTCATTCTATGATCTATTCTAAGTTGTAACTTAAGAAGGCATCACAAAGGTCAGTGGGTCATAACTTTGAATATTTTAAGAATCATTCTCAAGCCCTAGAATCACTTGGCTGGAGCAGCCAACCCTGTCCCTATCACTCCCATTTGGGTTCGAAGATACATTTATATGTCAGGAACTCCCTGTAAGTCTAGTAGCAATAACTAATTAGCTACAATTTCTGAGGAATTTCAGGTGCGCATTATAAAGTACGGCCTCTATTTCCTGTGGTGTCAGTATGTGAGCACACATCCAAAATTTCAAACACATTCACAAGTACAGCATGAAGTAGCCAAATAGTGAAAGTCATCAAAACGTCAATAATGAAAAAGAGAAGTTGAGCTTCTAATAAGATAAATTTGCAAATATAGGAAGTCAGAAACTCCACACATTAATGTCATCCACGCTAGACCAATGCGGCAATCAATTTACAAGAACAAGCGAAAGACTTAGAGATAGTAATAGCATAAAAAAAAACTAGCAGCCAACTCACCAGGAATTTAGGCGTACATCAGAAGCAGAATTAATCAAATTTTGATTTTCCATAGCACTGACGGGAACCCAAGTGATGGAAGATTCTTTAAAACCACAAGTACGAAGAAAAGATCCTACTTGCTTCTTAATTAAGTCGAATCGTTCTTTCGAATATGCCACAACATCCATTTTGTTGATCGCAACTATAATTTGATCTACACCAAAACTTCTGATAAGCTGGGCATGCTCTCGTGATTGTCCTCCAGTACTATCCATACCGGTTTCATATGCACCAATTGAAGCATCAAGAACAAGTATTGCAGTGTCAGCTTGGGTCGCCCCAGATATCATATTAGGGACAAAATCTTTATGGCCCGGAGAGTCCAGCACAACAACATGGTACTTTTTAGTGTCAAAATAAGCAACAGCAACTGTCATGGTTATGCCTCGTTCTCTTTCTTCAGCGCTCTCATCCAAAGCCCAAGCGTATGCAAATGAGCCCTTACCCTATTAAACATAGATCTAACGTAAGATGCACAGGAACCAAGCTTTGGAAAAAATAAAGTAATGAGCCTTATAGATGACTCACCTGTTGTTTTGCTTCTTTCTCAAACTTGTGCATTTGCTTCTGAGATATTTGGCCTAAGAGGTGTAAGAGTCTTCCTGAAAGTGTCGACTTCCCAGAATCAACATGGCCAACCTGTGCAACGAGAAATGACATTATACATATATGCTCACCAAACAACGGCACCACATAAATTATATTTCACAGCAGATGACTCACAATAGCTAGATTTAATTGAGTCATTAGGTTGCTTTCTTTCTCAGGTAGCATCCACTTCTCAGGTTTGTACTGTACAAGGGCCTTTCTAGAAAGAATAGTTTTGGATGATCCAGGCTTACTGTTCAAAGAAATATTGTCCACGCCACTGGAAACATTATCAAGTGTCCCCCCATTTTGAAAAGAACTACTCTCGCCCATATAATCCTTGGATTTTAGTTTCATTGTAGAGAAGCTATCTGATCTTCCTGAGCTTGGTGGACCTTCAATCACAATATTCCTCAAGACATCTGAAGATGAGGAGAAACTGTTCTCTTCTGAAAAAATAGTTATTCCTTTAGATGAACTAGTACTGTCAATCGGTCTCACACTAGACTGTGA
This sequence comes from Spergularia marina, assembly GCA_963680865.1. Lineage (NCBI taxonomy): Eukaryota > Viridiplantae > Streptophyta > Magnoliopsida > Caryophyllales > Caryophyllaceae > Spergularia > Spergularia marina. The sequence goes on along the minus strand of OY804560.1, from coordinate 14,026,325 downwards.
TGTTGTCGCAGCATTCTTCTCATTAAAGCCTGGTGGAGCACCTGCTCCTGAATGAAACGAAATAAACAAAAATGAAATTTAGCTAAATTATGCAGTATAATCAAGAGTTATAAGAAGTTAGAATGAAAATTAACACCAGAGAGGTAAAGAAAAGAAGGAGATCAAGAGTGGTTGTGAGTTACACGAGCCAAGCAATCATAGAAGGTGGAAAGATAAGTGGTCTTTTCTATTTTCAGATATCAAAGTGTTCAGGGTAATTTGGATTTTAACAAAAGAACACCAGAGTTTGTAAGCTTAAGCTACTTTTCAATAGTCTAAAACCTTGTAATAATTCAATGACAGTGGGCCTATTCTTCTCATAAGGATATAAGAGTAAAGAGGTGAGCAAGAACAAGCGCATGTAAAACCTATAAAAAGGAAAGAAAAATAAAGAGGAGGAAAATACAAACTCCGGATACATAGAAAAGAATTCTATCAAAGTGGTTCCAAAGAAGCAAGGTGAAGCAACCCTGACTGGCAAAGTTTCGTATATGGTTAAACTAGCAATGCATACCTCTTTTTGTGGACTGCAAACGGCTGCTGATGATTTCATCTGGTGATGGAGCATCAAACTTGAAGGGGGCTGACATGACAAAACATGATAATTTAGAAACAGATAACCTCCCAGAAATCCATCTTAATGTGAGGTTATAATTAACATTTTCAGAAAAGTTAAGACGGTAATCATCCAGATAACCTCCCGGGAACCAAGATACTGAGTCATCTACAGAGCTAGCAGACCTAGAGTTGAATGGTGGCGGCTACAAGGAGCACTCAGACCACAAGAGAAAACAGGACAATGCCGCTGAGTGCTCTCCCTATCATGGCTTCTATTGCCACCTCCACTTTTATCAATAGAATTTTGAGGTTGAGAGTCTACAGCCTTATTGGGTCCTCGACTAGGCCCTGATGCAAAGAGTGACTTGGCCAACTGAGATACTCCATAATCTTTGCCCGTGCCACCACCAACTGCAGCAAAGAGATCTATCTATAAAAGACTACTTTGTAAAAGAAAACCTATAAGCTACTAGAAGGCTATTTGATTGTGAAACTGACATGTATAGCACAGAGAATAATCTGAACAGACTATGAAACACAACATAGTACTTAGACACTAGAATACCGAGCCAAAGTAACTTATAACCTAGTCCTTCTAGAGCCTATAGGCCATTATCTCCTTCCTCTCATGAATGAACCCATCTCGAACATACATAAAGAGACTCTTAATCGTATGTTAGACCTTGGGCATCTAAGCACAAATAGTCACACTCAAACTTTCTTTTAAGAGAAATGATATTCCTTTCTGAAAGCAAAGGAAAGAGTTAATTATTTAGAGACTGCACATCTATCAAAATGTGAACACTGTAGGCCCCTGGGTTTGTCATTATTTTGAAACTCACAGCACAGTCAAATAAAGTTTGACACAAATACTTGACTCGCCACAGCTTCCACAGAGTTAGATTCAAGTTTTTTTTTGGGGAGAAGATTTAAGTTATTAAGGAGTCAAGATGGTAATGATTTTGGCATGGGTCAATAAAACACAAAAGAAACAAACATAAAAAAGAAACGAACAAACATTAAAGAGAGCTTACAAATGAGAGAACACCTGCAATACAGCAACCCCTCCCAATGCCAATTCAAAAAATAATTACTCTTCATTTATTATTTATCTTTACTAAAAGTCATGTCAGTATCTAGCATCTTGTTGAAACTACAACTTAAGCATACATATACAAGAATGGAAAACTGAACTCTTAGTAAACTTTGATATTAAGGAGATAACAACAAAACTAACATTACCTGTTTTCTTATCAACATTGCTGCCACTAGTGGATGGCGGAAAACGAAGAACACCACATATTTCACAGTAGGTCATATTCTCTTCATTGTCGTATGTGCAGATAGAACAGCTCCAGGTCCCAGGCTTAATTGTTTCCTGTGTCGCTGCAGCTGCTGTAACTTGTTTACCTCCTTTACCTGCATAGAGAAGTTGACAGAGTTAGAAGGGCATACATTTTTAGTTTAAGGAGATACCTTCCACTGCTGACAAACCAATCCCTAGATGATAAGTCTTTACAGCGCTTGAAGGAAAAATCAAATGAAGAATTTAGCTACCAAACACCTTCTAAGACAAATTATTACATGGCCCAAAGTGAGGAAGGTGGTCCACTCTCACTCACCTTCTAAAGTCTTTGTACGTTTCCATAAACAACTTGTCACAAAATAATTTAGAGCTAATGAAATACAGGTCCTTGGATGTAAGCACAAACAAAAAGTTAACTTTCTAGTTAAAAATAAAGGTCGTCCTACATAACTTTGCCATCCCTACTAATGTAACTAATATAAGGTCTGGTAAGGGAATGTAGTAGTCAAATTTACCCCATTACAAATACTAGAGCTGCAACTCTGCAAGGACATAGTAAATGCACGAAGACAAGCGACAATGGTACCTACGTGATCCAAGGGTTTAATCCCAACGAAATAGAGTCTTAGATATCACTATACAGCCTACAGATTATCCAAAGAAGTAGCCAACTTGCCATAATATACTCTATAATCATATTCCACTATGTTCTCATTCCACTATGTTCTCATTCCACTATCTTTCACTTCCTTCCCCTTCCCTTCCCCTCCTTTTCCTTTCATTATTTCTAACCAAACAAAGCCTTTTAATGTCATCAAATAGTTAAATAAATCAGCTCGACATACACAAACAAACCCAAGTTTCTAGTTCATCACATAATCACCAAACCAACAAATAATACTTACACTAGCGAATTCAGATACAGTACATAAAATTCAAATAAAGGGCTGGGATTACAACAACACTAACCTTTCACCACGTCGTGATCATCCTCATACTCGTAATCTTCATACTCATCATAGTCATCATAATCATCGTCGTAATCATACCCGTAGTTAGCTTTACGAGACATTATCCTAATTTCCTAATCCTAACACAATACAAGACCCATATTAATACCAATGCAACCCCAAAACATTATTATACCATATCATGTAAGATCAAAATTCCAGATAAATCCAAAAGTAGAGATTTACCCAATCTACCTACAAAATTCCTAATAATCAAAGTCGGCGACGTAAATTAAATAAACAGCAGCCATTATCTTCAGAATTTAACCTGCAGTACATAACTTTGACTCAGCCCACAATATATATAAGCAATGTATTCAATAAGTAAAATAAAGTAGTAGCAAATTAGGAATCAAAGCAATTGCGAATATTTTCGCAACGAATGCGGGATAAATTGAAGTGCAAGCTAAGTAAAGTAAGATTACAATGAGAAATTAAAGACAAAATAAAAAGAGGAATAAACTTGCCTAAAAATTGAAGGGAAGAAAAAGATTCAAACCTGCCGCATTATATGATATGGGTATCTATGGAATTGGGAAGAGGGAAAATCAGGAAGACATGAACCTTAATTAGAGAAGTGAATTCAGTGATTAGAGATGATAAGTTTAGTGTTTCCCCCAAATTAAGACTCAATTACAATTTAATTGGTAGCGATTTGCGTCGCTTATAGCAGAAGCTTCGTGGGGAGGATGACGAGGAGGGTAGCGGCGGGGTTGCGGTGAGGATAACGGCGGAGAGTGGTGGGGACACCGGTGATGACGCCGAGGAATGGGGGAGTGTGGCTGTTCTGAGTAGGAGAGTTTTGGAGGGGAGAGATTGAGAGACAAATGGGTGAGAGAAGTGAAAAGTGAGAAGACGAGGGGTGTTTTGGGGAGAGGCAGTGCACGATGTTGGCGTTGTGAATTAAGGGGCGAGACCGCGAGAATAGTCGGTACGGAGTATGGACTGACTATTAAACTGGACCAAATCAAACCGTTTAGTCAGGATTGAACTTGAAACGAATGTGTCTAGTTTGGTCTTAGATGCAGATATGATATTGTGATTTTGAAAATAGACTGCAAATGGCTAATCGTTCGTGTTGGGGGTCAAATTTGGCTTGCCCGGGTTATTCCCATTTGGCTTCACTTCGCTATGGACTGGACCAGGTAAGGCTGGCTCAGTACATAGAGTAGCAGACCCTGGAAGCCAAGCCAGCACGCATGACAGGGCCTCTCGTGTGTGGACCACTCTCAGCACCTTTTACAGCGTCATCCACAGTAAGGGCGACACGTGTCGCACTCCTTACCACTTCTTTACATGGAGAGTATTATAAATACCCCATTTCCCTTAACTTGGAGGGTAAGTCATCTCCGAATTCCTTAGCAATACTCCCTCCGCCCTCCTTTAAACACCCCATACCCAAAATGCACCCTTATTGAGAAGCGTGTGCACGCTAACCAGTTAATCAAAGTTCCAAAAAAATTGCATGGAATTTTTGTTAAGATTCTTATCTAACTCACTATGCAATTTTTTTGGAACTTTGATTAATCGATTAGCGTGTACACCCTTCTCAACACGGGGGTATTTTGGGTATGGGGTGTTTAAAGGGGGACGGAGGGAGTACAAAATTCATTATTCACTATTCCTAAAACACATCCTTGACTTAGTCATCGGAGGGGGTCCCCGACACCACCCCCCGGGGCTAGTGACCAATGTTCATCTCGCAGGTTAGGTCAAGACAAGCATAAGGAGGCCTCCCCTTTTACACAAATACTTGATTGTTTCATACCCGGAACAATTTGGCGCCGTCTGTGGGGAGCGGCGGAGCGCCGACTATAACCCATGTCTGAACGACCACCAACGCCGACGCCGACGCCCAACTTAGAGGCGTCATTTTTCAACACCCCTCCCAGCGGGGGCAAGGAGGCGGGAAGCACCTCCGCAACACCAAGGACGTTCTTCCAACCACCAACAGCGGCCACACGAGGGAATGTCGGCACTGGTTTCAGCACCCCGCTCACCACGACGTCTCATCAAATCCCGGAGGTGAGGTCGTTAGTGGTCGGGCCATCGGGAACTCACGTTCACAACACCGACGGAGCCCTGACGATAGTAGAACAAGGGCAAGGCAGCAGTGCGAACGCCACGGTAAGCCCCGGCCAGGTGCATGCCATGTACTACAGTCTGAAGGCCATGATGGGCACCCTAGAGTCAGCCGGAGCAACTTTCCACGAGGTAAACCACACCCAGGGTCCGACGGAGAATAACATCATCGCCCCGGTTAATCTCTTCAACACTCCTGGTGGTGGGGCTCAATCTAGACCTCTGACGGCGGCGAGCAGCATGACACACCAAGTTTCACACTAGGACTCGGTCTCCAACACGGCATCCGTCTCATCACACCCGACACGAGACCAGGCCTCTCACCCATCGCAGCAGTCACCACGCCACGACGTCAACCTTAAGGAGTAGGCATGAAGAGACCCGACATACGGCTGAAAGTCCTGGTATAAGGCATCCGAAAAGGATCAACTCACCCTTCTAGTCAGATCCTAGACACCCCGGTACCAGCTTTCAAGATGCCCACCTGTAAGTTCGACGGCACAACGGATCCGACTGAGCATGTACATAGCTTTGACAGCCACATGTCCATGTACCAGCAAAAGGACGTCGTGTGGTGCAAGGGGTTCCAAAACACTCTCACGAGTCAAGACCAAACCTGGTTCCGGACTCTCCCCAACAAAAGTATCAAGAGATTCCGCGAGCTGGCTAACCGGCTGGAAGACCAGTACTCCGGAAACAAGAGAAGGGAGCGCATAGCCACTGAGCTCCTTCATGTCCGGAAGAACACGAAAGAAACCACCGGAGATTATATCGGAAGGTTCAATGCGGAGTACCAGCAGATCCCGGATTGCTCGCAGGAGGTGGCGATCTTTGCTCTGACACATGGGCTTGAACAGGGTCCATTTCAGACGCAAATCATCAGGAAACCACCTGCTACCATCGCCGAGGCCAAGAAACTCGCCAAGGGTTTCATCAAAGAAGAAGAGTACAAGGAAGCCTTCTCACCTGAGAAAAGAAGCCGGCCTGAGATTGCCGGTAGAGACGACAAAGGGAAGGGGCCAGCCAAAGTCCCAAAAAGGGAGAAGGAAGGTGTAACACTACGGAATATGGAAAATGGATTATGGAGTTGGTTTGTCCCACATTGGGAAAATAAGGCTCATATGATCAGTTTATAATAGATTCCTACCATAATACTACCAACAAGGCCTTCACCTTTTAGAGCCCACGAGAGGATTTATGGGCCTAAGAGGTGACTACCCATCTTATTGGGCTGTGTTGGGACGGACGGTGGATCGAGTTGTTACAAACGGTATCAGAGCAACCGCGTGCTGGGTGTTGGGGCGAGGCGCAGACCAGTCGTCTAGCGGGGGAGATCTTGGACCTGTGTTGATGTTGATATGGTTTGGCCGAGGCGCAATGGGAACGTTGCGTTCTCTAAGTGGGCAAGTTTGTAACACTACGGAATTTGGAAAAAAGTGGTTTATGGAGTTGGTTTGTCCCACATTGGGAAAATAAGGCTCATACAATCAGTTTATAATAGATTCCTACCATCATACTACCAACAAGGCCTTCACCTTTTAGAGCCCACGAGAGGATATTTGGGCGTAAGGAGTGACTTCCCATCTTATTGGGTTGTGTTGCGACGGACGGTGGTGCGGGCTATTACAGAAGGCATGAAGGGACCAGGCCTGGGAGGTCCTATAAGGGAGGAGTTCAAAGAATACACTGAGCTCAATCTCCCAGGGCCCAGGTCTACGCCATCTGCAAATATGAGCCCAAGTGGACTAGGGCGCCCACGATGGAAAACAAGAAGAGGGATCCGACCCTATTCTGCGAGTTTCCATGAAGATTATGGGCATGACACCGAACGTTGTTGGCACTTGAAGAACCAGATCGAGGAGCTGCTCAAGCAAGGTTTCTTTAGACAATATGTCGAAAAGAAAGAGCCGGGGGCAGCTGAGCGACCTCCTAACCACCAAAGAATCAGAGAGATACACGTAGTAACAGGAGTCTCTGCCCATGAGGGATCAGTCAGAAGCCACCGAGCCCATCTCAAGCAGCTCTAAAACCAGGTCCTGTACTCTGGCGCAGAGTTCGCACCAGCTCCAAAAGAGGTTATCCCAACTATGGCGCTAGAGCAGGCAGATTACGATCATGCTATGCAGCCGCACAACGACCCGCTGGTCATCCAGGCAGACATATAGCCAACCACTTGGTGCATCGATGCTTGGTAGACACGTGTAGTTACACAAACCTGCTCTACCGAGATGCCTTCGAGAAGCTGAGGCTTAAAAAGAGCCATCTAAGCCCGACCAGCTCCGTTTACAGCTTCTCAAGAAAGGGTCTGAATCCCATGGGAAGCATCCAACTCCCCATCATGATAGGAACAGGGCCAATAGCATGGAATGTGCTAGTCGAGTTCGTAGTTGTAGATGCACCATCGGCATATGACGTGTTTATTGGAAGAATAACCCTAGGCGAAATATGCGGGCTGGTCTCTATAAGAGCGATGTGCCTCCTCTACATCTCGGACAAGGGCACAACAGAGAAACTTTTCGGCTGTCAGACAGCAGGCAGGTCGTGCAATGTTGTTGCTATCAGGCAGACCAGGAAAATACCAGCTCCAAGACTAGCAGAAGCTCAAACAGTGCCAATGGAAATTGACCATGGCACTGTGGGGGCAAGGGAGGAGCCTGGTAGAAGAGAGGGAAAACGGAGCGCCGAAGAAAAAACCAGTTCTGACACATCTAAAAAGGTTGGTGATGAACCAGAGGAGGTCATGCTGGCACCTGACAGACGTGTCCAAATCGGATCAGGTATGGAGCCAGAGCAAAGGCATAATCTGATAGCACTGCTAAGTGAGAACCAGGATGTGTTCGCCTACTCAGCCGATGAGATGTCAGAGGTAGACCCAAGCTTGGCAGTACACAAGCTAAATGTAGATCCCACAGTCAAGCCGACCAAACAAAAGAAGAGGACTTTCTCGGCAGAAAAAGATGCAGCCATAAAGGAAGAGGTAGGCAAGCTCCTCAAAGCGAGCTTCATAGAACCATGCACCTACCCGGAGTGGCTAGCTAATGTGGTTATGGTTAGAAAGTCATCCGGGGCATGGAGAATGTGCGTGGATTTTACTAACCTCAACAAAGCCTGCTCGAAGGATTGCTACCCGCTACCGAGAATAGATCAGCTGGTAGACTCCACCAGCGGCCACTCAATGATGTCCTTTCTGGACGCCTTCTCCAGATACCACCAGGTATCTCAATGGGAACTCGATAGGAACAAAACAGCCTTTGCCACAAGCCACGAGGTCTTCAACTACAAAATGATGCAGTTCGGGCTGAAAAATGCAAGAGCTACCTATCAGAAGCTGGTAGACAAGGTGTTCGAACACCAAAAGGGGAGGAACATCGAGGTTTATGTGGACGATGCCATCGTCAAAAGCCGGACTGATGGAGACCACCTCAAAGACCTGCAAGAAACCTTCTCTCTCCGGAAGTATCAGATGAAACTCAACCCTAAGAAATGTGTTTTCGGGCTGAGATCTGACAAGTTCCTGGGATTCTTGGTTAGCCAGCGAGGGATAGATGCCAACCCAGAAAAGGTGCAGGCCATACTCGACCTACCAGACTCGACCTACCAGAGCCGAGAAACAGGAAAGAGGTAATGGGCCTTACGGGGAGAATGGCTTCCCTTTCAAGGTTCATCTCGAGGTCAGCCGACAAATCAACTCCTTTCTTTGAAGTACTGAAAGGCAATAAGCAATTCACATGGGGAGCGGAGCAGAGGTTGGCCTCACCTCACCAAGATGGAGACCTTGGCCAGGCCAAAACCAGGGGAGCCTCTATACCTCTATATAGCTGTGTCAGGGTCAAGTGTCAGTGTCGTTCTTTTGTAAGAAGAAGGGAAGATGCAGCACGCCATCTACTATGTCAGCCACACTCTCCTCCAGTCAGAAAAGAATTACAAGCTGGTCGAGAAAGAGGCATATGTTGTGGTTATAGCCACAAGGAAACTAAAGCTGTACTTCGAAGCTCACTAGGTCACAGTACGGACAAACCAGCCGCTAGAGAAAACCCTGGAAAAGATCGAGAAATCAGAGCGGCTCACCAAATGGGCTGTCGAGCTGTCAAAGTTCGGGATCAAATACAAGCCCAGGGGGCACGTGAAAGGCTAGGCAGTAGCTGACTTCATCGCCGAGTGCTCCCAGCACGAAAAGGCTGCTGAACATAACATCTGGGAGGTATTTACTGACGGGTCTGCTACCTCAACTGGTTGCGGGGCTAACATAGTCTTAACATTCATGTTCCAAGCCTCCAACAATGAGTTAGAGTGTGAAGCAGTGATAGATGGGGTCGAGCTCAGTGTAGCTGCCGGGGCTGAGCACGTCATTGTCAAAACAGACTTTCAACTAGTCTACAACCAAATCCGAGGAGAGTATGAAGCGAGGGACGACACCATGCTCAAGTACTTAGCAAAGTTCAAAAAAGTTTCGGGAACCTTAAGCTCTCTCCAAATAGAGTTGGTCCCACGTTCTCAAAATCACCAAGCAGATGCCCTCTCGAAGTTGGCCAACTTAAACTGACAAGATGTGTCTAGGTCAGTCTTCGTAGACATGCAGGGCACCAAGAGTATAGCAGACGAAAGATTAGTGCAACCTATCGAAGAAGAGCCCAGCTGGATGAACCCCATAAAAGCTTACAAGCTGACAGGGGAAGAGCCAGCTGGCAGAGGAGAGAGGCGATGTAACACTACGGAATTCGGAAAGTGGTTTATGAAGTGGGTTATGGAGTTGTTTTGTCCCACATTGGGAAAATAAGGCTCATATGGTCAGTTTATAATAAATTTCTACAATCATACTACCAACAAGGACTTTACCTTTTAGAGCCCAAGCGAGGATATATGGGCCTAATGGTGACTTCCCATCTTATTGGGTTGTGTTGGGACGGACGGTGGATCGAGTTGTTACAAACGGTATCAGAGCAACCGCGTGCTGGGTGCTGGGGCGAGGTGCAGACCAGTCGTCTAGCGGGGGAGATCTTGGACCTGTGTTGATGTTGATATGGTTTGGCCGAGGCGCAACGGGAACGTTGCGTTCTCTAAGTGGGGAAGTTTGTAACACTACGGAATTTGGAAAAAAGTGGTTTATGGAGTTGGTTTGTCCCACATTGGGAAAATAAGGCTCATACAATCAGTTTATAATAGATTCCTACCATCATACTACCAACAAGGCCTTCACCTTTTAGAGTCCACGAGAGGATATTTGGGCCTAAGGGGTGACTTCCCATCTTATTGGGTTGTGTTGCGACGGACGGTGGTTCGGGCTATTACTGGCGAAGACTCAGAAGGGTCGCAGCCCGATTCATCATCATAAGGGGAGAGCTATACAGAAGATCTTTCTTAGCCCCTCTCCTTAAGTGTGTTAGGCCCACTCATTTCGACTACGTACTTCGAGAAATCCATGGGGGGTTGTGTGGCCACCACATGGGGGTAAGGACACTAGCTCACAAAGCTCTCCGAGCGGGTTACTATTGGCCAACTATGCTGCAAGACGCGAATGAAATGACCCGTCACTGCCACAACTATCAGATACATACTCCTCTTATCCACCTGCCAGCAAATGAGCTGCCGCCAGCACTCAACCCATTACCATTTACCCAGTGGGGGATGGACATCATTGAGCCGTTCCCAAAGCAAGCCGGATCTGTTCAATGGGTCATCGTAGCTGTTGACTACTTCACAAAATGGGTAGAGGTCGTGCCAATAGCCAGCATAAGTGCAGTGTCGGTGAAAAAGATGGTATGGAAGCATCTGTTTACTCGCTTCGGGATACCCAGAGTCATCGTGATGGACCATGGCCCACAGTTCGACTCTAATCCGTTACAAGAGTGGATGAGCGAGTTCGGCGTTACATTCGCTTACTCCGCCGTGTTCCACCCGCAAAGTAACGGCCAAGCAGAAGCAACCAACAAAATTATCATTAATGGCATGAAGAAAAGGCAGGACAATGCGAAAGGGGCTTGGGTCGAAGAGATGCCCATGGTCTTATGGTCCCTGCGCACTACCGAAAATGAGGCTACTGGTGAATCTCCTTTCAGGCTAGTGTACGACACAGAGGCAGTCATACCAGTGGAGATAGGTTCTACCAGCCTACGAGTTGAGAACTACGAGCGAGGAAGCAATGAGAAGTCTCTGAGAACGTCTCTAGACCTGCTAGACGAAGTAAGAGACATGGCTAGGCTCACCATGGCTGTCTACCAAGACACGATCAAGAGGGCGTATGATAAGAGGGTCAAGGTCAGAACTCTAAACGAGGGTAACCTAGTACTCAGGAAAGCCTTCTCATGCAGCATGGCAAACATTGACGGGAAGCTGTCACCTAATTGGGTCGGACCTTACAAGGTGACCAAGAAGGAAGGACCAGCTACATTTAGGCTGGCTGGTAGGCAATTGTCGTGGGTTGCACCTAATTAATTCAATACTTATCCTAAAACTATGTAGTAGGGCAAGCAAGTTCGTATCCACAAGGAATCAGTTAATGTTTATGTATGTAACGCCAATTGGGTAACCAATGGGGGGTGGGTTTTGATTGAGTTTTGATTAACTAAGCAACTAATAAAACAAACGAGTCGAATTCAATTAAAGAGAAGTCTTGGTTTATGTTTCAAACCACCAACAATTATCAATTGATCACGGTCTTCACCTAATTCAGTCCTGTGAGCAAATCGTTGCGAAATCGAAATTCTTATTCTTCCTTTAGTAATTAACTCGAACGAATCAACGTATTAAAGTTAATTCTAACTATTAATCAACCTACAACACGCGCCTAGATATAATTAAATAGAAGCAATGAGATCTAGAAGAATTTCAACGAATATAATCAATTCAAACACACGCGGCTTAAATCGAATATAACTCAATTCTCTCTACAACAATCTAACGTTGAATCAGCAATCAATTAGAAAGATGCAGTTGCTATGAATTTAGCGATAAAACATACAAGTACTATACTAGTAGCGCTCATAGCAAGAACAAGTATAAATCATGCAATATTAGGGCAAGAGAATTGAAATTACTCACAAAGAAATTGAATAGATGATAATCTCACAATCTGACGATAATTGACGGTTTCAATTCACAACCAAGATGGAGGAATTAGTTCTCCATAGAGTTCTTCAATAATCCCCAAAAATAAGTCCGAGTTGCAAAGTCGTGAAAAATAAAACGTAACCTAGGTATTAATAGTGTCTAACAATAAATACAGAAAATAAAGAAATACAGAAAGTAAAATCGTAGCTTTCCGCAGTCCGCCGATCCATATCCGCGATCCGCGCCACTCTCAGCCGCGGACCGCCGTTCTTTGAGCGCGGTCCGTGGCCTACCTTCTGGTCTGTCTTCAAACTCCCATAACTTCTTCGTTACTTATCCGGTGAAGGCGTATAACCACTTTTTAGAAAGGTAAGATCATGAAGTTTCATCTACACTTGGTTTCAATGCAAAATTCAAAATATTCTGAGAGATATGAAGCTCCAAAGTTCGCCTTGCATAACTGGACCGAATTTCAGCATTCTTAAGGTTCCCAAATTGTCATAATAACCACTAATTCTTGTATCAAACACAAGTCACACCAAATAATATAATTAGTAATCAAATGATCCAAAAACCAACGTTAAACACCTCAAAAACCCGACTTTTACCACAACAAAATAGCGCACATCGAATTCCCCCATGCTTAGACCTTTTCTCGTCCTCGAGTATCACAAACAACCACCAAAATGTCTCCAAGGCCTTTATAACAGTTAGCACGGGTGGAAGATGATCAAATCCTATCTTCTGTACTCCAATCGAATGTAGTGAGTCTTCTTCTTGTTAGCTAGGTGCCCCACAAATATAATCTCACGCAACGAACCAAGCCATCTTATACCATCAAACCGAAACACAACCAAAACCAAATGGCAAAGGGACCTAAAACGTCCTAAATGTCCCTAAGCCGCTCACACACAACTCCCTCGTGAGCCTAGGTCCGGAATAATACCATCGGATCAAAGACTACCTCAAATAGCCACCAACATCCCCAAACAACCAAGGATATCGAGATTTTCTATCCTATCACCATACTATTCAGTCTAACCGAACCTTCTTATTTCAGCCAAGAGAGACCTACCCAGACACGACCTCCAATACACCCTTCTTATTGCAATACCGGTACAGTAACATACTCTACTCATTTTGCCGGCGCGCTTTCGGGTTTTCACCTAACCTCTCGTTAAATTTTCCATGCTCACCGGCTTACTTTCTTCCCTCGCTCGTGTCTTTTCCGGACTTTCTTTTCCGCTCCTCTCTCTTTTCTGAATTTCTTCTCTCTTCTTTTTTCTTTTCATTTTCGATTTTTTCTCTTTTTTTTTTTTGGGAAAACCAATAGAAATTTCAATGTGGATACAATATTCCATGAGAATCCACTCCCCCATGCTTGAACTGAACATTGTCCTCAATGTGAAACACAACAACAGAAATAGGACAACAATGAAATGGGGAAGGAAAACAAATCTCATAAAGATGCAATGGCAAACAAACAAGATGCACTCCACCGTAGGAATCTAAACATGCGTTCCAACAATAACGAACCAGCATTCGCCTCCACCTCTTGAAAGCAATGGGCTCATAGAAAAAGAAACTAGGGTGTAGAGCCACTCTCAACTCACACCGTATCCCAAACACCCTCAAGGAAAAGTCACCACCAATCAACCACACTCTCCACACAAATCATCCATTTCCCTCACAGAATAAGGCACGTAACAACACAACTACCTCCTCACCACTATCAAATAGCATAAACCCACCTTCCAAATACACCAAAAGTTATCATATGGTCCAAAATTGAGGGAAAGGATTAAAACTTGGGTAGAATGAACAAGCAAAAGTGGTAAAGTGTGGGTAGGAAACAAAGATAGATGGTCCAAGAAACATGGTGAAGAAAAATTGTGGTGGATAAGAAAGGTGAGAAGTATGAGAAGGGAGAGAGAGAAGGGAAAAGAAATGCATACCTTGTAGTCGAACACCGGACACCTCTTTTTTTTCAATTTTTTTTCTTTTTTTTTAATTTTTTTGTAATTTTTTTTGAAAACCTACACACACAAACAAACATTAAAAAGCAAAGAAATAAAAATACAAACACACAAAATAGAAATGAAATAAAACTACTTGGGTTGGCTCCCAAGAAGCGCTGTTGTTTAACGTCGTTGGCTCGACGCATTTGCCAACTTCCATAATCAAGAAGCTTTCAAAGCTCTCAAGTGCAAAACCTGCAAAAAGTCTCTCGACAAGCATTCATAGCAAAATAATACATATATATATTAGCAATAATAGCAGTCAACGATCTTGTCAACTTGTCAACCAATCGAGAATAGTTACTGTATAAGGGTAGCAAATTAACCCAACTAATCACATGTGGAATTATCTCAAAAACTTCTCGATGTGGCTTAAAATTTGGTTCAATATGAGCAATGATATCCAACAATAATTTCACACCAATAATAGGCTCATTAGTCAAGCAAGTGTCGGATGGTTGAGGCACAATAGATATTCGATCTAAGATCATTGGAGGTTTAAGGACCAACAAAAGAGACTCATCCATAGATATTAGAGCTCGTTCGTCATTAGGTGGAGTACAAACCTCAATAATTGGCTCGTCCTCATCTTGTTTTACATCATCCTTGAACCCATCCTCTAAAAGATCATCAACATCCCTAAAAAAAACAAACATCTCACTCTCGTGGGAAAGAACACTAGGCTCAATAATTCTTATAGGCTCATCATTAATGAGAAAAATTTCATTAGGCTCATTGAATTCGTCATTCTCCGCCAAATAAGGGGGTGGTGGAGCATTCAACTCTACCTCTAAACATTGGAAAGCCATGAAATTAAAGAAATCCCAACACTCATCAGCTAACATGTCTGGAATCCTCTCATTACTCATATACTCTGCCAACTTCCATGTTTTATGGTTCATACCTTTTGTGACAGCATAACATAAATCATAATCAGAATAAAAATGACCACGACAACCAAGATAGTCTACACAGATTTTCAATCTAGAGAAGAACTCATGGAAAGGTTCATTATATAATTGACTAGGCTTTAAAATACCCATAGATCACAATCAAGGGAAACAAATCAATAAATCAACACTAAGCACACAAAAAAAAAATTAAAACGCCAATTCCCCGGCAGCAGCGCCAAAATTTGGTAGGCAATTGTCGTGGGTTGCACCAAATTAATTCAATACTTATCCTAAAACTATATAGTAGGGCAAGCAAGTTCGTATCCACAGGGAATCAGTTAATGTTTATGTATGTAACACCAATTGGGTAACCAATGGGGGGGGGGGGTGGATTAAGTTTTGATTAACTAAGAAACTAATAAAACAAACGAGTCGAATTCAATTAAAGAGAAGTCTTGGTTTATGTTTCAATCCACCAACAATTATCAATTGATCATCGATATTCACCTAATTCAGTCCTGTGAGCAAATCATTGCGAAATCGAAATTCCTATTCTTCCTTTAGTCATTAACTCGAACGAATCAGCGTATCAAAGTTAATTCTAACTATTAATCAACCTACAACACGCGCCTAGATATAATTCAATAGAAGCAATGAGATCTAGAAGAATTTCAACGAAGATAATCAATTCAAACACACGCGGCTTAAATCGAATATAACTCAATTCTCTCTACAACAATCTAACGTTGAATTAGCAATCAATTAGAAAGATGCAGTTGCTACGAATTTAGTGATAGAAACATACGAGTACTATACTAGTAGCGCTCCTAGCAAGAACAAGTATAAATCATGCAATATTAGGGCAAGAGAATGGAAATTACTCACAAAGAAATTGAATAGATGATAATCTCACAATCTGACGATAATTGACGGCTTCAATCACAATAACCAAGATGGAGGAATTAGTTCTCCATAGAGTTCTTCAATAATCCCAAAAAATAAGTCTGAGTTGCAAAGTTGTGAAAAATAAAACGTAACCTAGGTATTAATAGCGTCTAACAATAAATACAGAAAATAAAGAAATACGGAAAGTAAAATTGTAGCTTTCCGCGGTCCGCCGATCCATATCCGCGATCTGCGCCACTCTCAGCCGCGGACCGCCGTTCTTTGAGCGCGGTCCGTGGCCTACCTTCTGGTCCCGTCTTCAAACTTGCATAACTTCTTCGTTACTTATCCGGTGAAGGCGTATAACCACTTTTTAGAAAGGTAAGATCATGAATTTTCATCTCTACTTGGTTTCAATGCAAAATTCCAAATATTCTGAGAGATATGAAGCTCCAAAGTTCGCCTTGCATAACCGGACCGAATTTCAGCATTGTTAAGGTTCCCTAATCGTCATAATAACCACTAATTCTTGTATCAAACACAAATCACACCTCAAATGATCCAAAAACCAACGTTAAACACCTCAAAAACCCGACTTTAACCACAACAAAATAGCGCACATCACTGGCCGAGATGGACGGCACACCACTCAAGTCGATTTGGAACACCGATAATCTCAAGAAATACTATCCTTAGAGCTAAGTATATGTAAAAGTTGTAGCTCCGATAAAGTATCCAAAGCAAAGTGAGAAGCTATATAAACATAACAACTTATGTAGTCCTGGTGTACTTATAATCAATAAAGAGCAGCTCCTTTACAGGTTGGGGTGAACCAGAAAAGTTTGGGTAGAGCCGGCTTGGTCCGACCAAGAAAGGCATGGGAGTCTTTGCGAGTAATGACTGGATCTACTATTACCTCGTCCATTGAGTATAAGAGAGCAAATGATGGTAAATGAATCTTCCCCAGCTAACTAAACCAAGCGTCTTTCACAAATTCTTCGATCTTAATTTCTCCAATTACGTTTTCTCGTTTAAAAGCACTTTTCACATATCTCTCTTCGAAAGACATGTCAAAATTGGGGGCAAACAGGCAGGCTACCAACAGCCTGCAAGACTTGTCAAGCCAACCCCGCCTACATGGCAAGTCACCAGGCGGTAAAAATAAACCACTGGGCAGGCCAGCTCAGACACATGGCAATCTGCCAGGCGGTACAGACAAACCACCTGGTAAGCCATCCCACCTCGTATAGCACCATTAAAAGCTACCTATGGGGAAACAAACCAGCAAACCCGTATGCAGATACGGGGCATACGCCTGGTAATATAAAAATAACTTCACATAGCTCGTCCAAGAGGTATAGTTATCACAAGGAAGGAGTACCCTACCTAAGTCGACTACGCTGGAACACACTGCTATACCCATGCCTCGGACACATAGCTATACTCTGGCCTAGCCCTTAGAGGGACCCAATAGAGAACAGAATACTCAGAAAAACATGTCCAGCCTGGCTTGAGGGTCCTTTGAAAGATAAGGAAACCCGGCAACAGGCAACTAACGGTAAAAGGGAGCGAGGAAAACTCTTTGCCTAAAGGAACTAAGTGTACCGGCTAGGGATGGGAATACCAGTGAGCCAACACACACTTAGCCCGGGCTGTCATCCGATGCTAGCTCCACACATGGGTCGTTTCTTACACCATCAAGGAGCCCACGCAGATGGTAGACGTAAGGGGGATAGGAAACAAAGGAAGGAAGTTCCTCCTGATAACAAAACCCCGGAAACGGCCAAGGGCCAGCTGCCATTGCCTGTGATCAACGAGACCTGGTAGCAAGCCCACCCAGCTGTGCTACCTGTGTCGATCAGGCTGGTATGAGATCATTAGCTAGGCCAGTTATAGTTCCTTGCTACCTGGCCACACAAAGTTGGACCACTTAGGGTAGCTAAAATGCGAACTCCTAAAGCTACCAGTCAAGACGGAAAGCAGAAAACCAGCTCAAGGGAAGCTAAACCAAAGAATGGACAAAAAGTGAAAACAATAAAGACAGCCTTCATTCATTAATAAAAGAGGTTGCAAAGATCTCACAAGTTACATCAGTGCCAATGGAGCAGGTAAGATTAGAGTTCAAGTACAAGAGCAGAGCTCGAAATACAGCTAAGAAGCTCACCTAAAGCTCAAAGCAACAAAAACGCAAAAAAGACTAGTACATATCGGAGGCCGTCCACCAGAGACCTACTACGGCCTACCTTACAAAAGGAAGAAAAATGACAAACTAGATGAAATCTGTTAAAGTACAGGTCAAAGTTAGGTAGGCGAGAATCAGGATGACGTGCAGGACTTCGGACTGTGATTTAGCCGCCAAGATCCCTATTCTTGAATAACCAGCTCCAAATGAGCCGGAACAGAGGAAGACACCACACTAGCACCACCAGCCTGGGTAGTCTCGGCAGCTTGGTGACGGCAAAGGAGAAACAGATATAGCAACTACCTCTTGTGCAGGTAGAGGAGTCTTCAGAAGGGGCCAAGAAGGCTGCTGAGCTTGCTTCACCGCTTTCATCTGCTCCCATTCAGCGGTGCGGGTCGGAAACAAATGAGTGAACACAGCAGCAGCCGCTTCCCAGTCTTCTTCAAAAGACTTCCAGCAGCGATCCCTCATCTCCATCTTGGCCCAAGCTTTATAATCAGAGAGAGCAGCCCCATGCTCCAATTGGGCCTTCTCCATCAGAGTTGCCTGCTCAGCAAGCCGGGCCTTAAGCGTCTCATTCTCCTCCACATCAGCCCTTGATCTACGATCAGCTTCAGCCAAGTTGGCCTCCAAAGCATGCACCTTGTTAGTAGCTTCAGCCAGGTCCTGCTTTGCCGCCAGGGCTTCCTTCCTAGTGTTGTGCGCCTGGCTCTCAGCCTTGGACACACCAGCTTTTAACTCACCGTTGGTCTGGGTCGCAAACCGGACCTCCCCTCGCAACTAGTCCAACTCCTCGGCTGCCCTGTTCTTCCATTTAGATAGCCTGATGGTCTCGGCGTGGTACGCACCCCTTAGCTCACACGACATTAGGGCAGATTGAACAGTCTGCAGAAGGAAAAGGTGAGACAGAGCTCGCTAGCGAAAGCAAGAAAGAAACCGAAGAAGAGGAAGAAACATACCCAAGCAAGATGATGCATATTCGAGGCAAAATGTGCTCTAACAAAGTGATTCAACTCCGAAGGCCTGTACAGGGGGAGCATGCACCCCCTAAGAAGCCACCAGGCACATGTATTGCCTTCCCCCTAAGAACGGGATGAAACCTGTTCTGGTTACCCAAAGGTTCCGGTATACCTCCCAATTCTCTATGATATAGTTAGGAATCTCCACCATGGACTCCTCCATGAACTGCCCCGTCGTATTGAAAACGAAAGGAGGCTCACGGGTTGTAGAAGAACGCCCCATCTCCCCCAAGTCAGGCATAGGAGGGGTCAGGACTCCAAACCCTTGAAAAAGGTAGAGCTGCTTTCCCCCAAAAGCTGGTTGGGGACCCCGCTAGAAGCAACACGAGGCTGGTAGAAGCTCTCTTGCTCACAGGTGAGCTCTCCAGCACCACAATAGGAACCTCCTATGTCCCAGCACCATCAACAACAAGTCTCCTCTTGGTGAGGAGATGAGGCATCTCCTCCTCATCCTCGTTGCTGAACACGCTGGCAGACGGAGACATAGGAGCAGGACGCTTACTACCAGCCGCCACTGGTCGCTCCTCGCCGTCAGCTGCCTTCTCCTCTTCAACAACAACAAAGGCAAGAACATTGGAGCCCATAGGAGGAAGATCGGCCTCTCAATCATCAAGAAAATCCATTAAGCTTTTTCTCTTCTCACCACGACCCGGTGCAGCAGGAGGCAAGCGACCGGGCTTTTATCTGGGTGGCAGTTGACCCTCCTCAACGCCTCCTCAGTCCACTGAAAGCCGCCTGAAAAGAATAAAGGAAGAGTCAAACAAAGGAAAGACAAGAGAATGAAGGCACTACAAAGAAGGAGGCCAACCGACCCACACACCTGGATCGCGGGCCGGAGAAAGGCCTACTGCTTGAAGCATCTCCTCATGAACGATGGAGTCCAAGTGGGGAAGCCAGATGGTCGTCGACGACTTCTTGCCGCCGTCAAAAGTAAAAAAGGCAAAGGCCGCATCCTCCGCTGGAGTGAGAGTCACGTCTTTCTGGGAGATGATCCCAAAACTCTTCTCGTGGGCCTCAGTCTGGAAAGACCGGCTCATCTCGTCTACAAAGAAGCGACTGACCTGGAATCTGGCAGGTACCTTCACCTAGCTGTAGATTCCACAGATGGTCTTTATAGCGACGGACGCGCGAGTCGTGCGATGATTGCACTAGGATAGGAGTCGCCACCAAACAATTGTGGGGTGTTTGGAAACCATGCAATGCGATCTTGTTCCTTATTACCGAGTGACTACGTAAACGCTAGGTGATTCTGTACCCATTGAGCATAAACGCTTGGAGAAGCGAGTCATGCCAAGTACACAGCACTTTCGCGAGTTGTTTACCGATAGGGACAAAACCAAGGGACGTAAGGAACAACGCATTGTGCCCTACGGCAATATGCAGTCTACGGACTGCAAGACTGGGTTCGGGGGTGACGGTACGTGTTGGGAAGCCATAAGACACCCAACCCCGCCCACGTATAGCGGCCTCTACTAGTTGAATTATCGTTTACAAGTCGTTGAGAAGTTAGTCATGCGAGTTACAATCATTTACAAGTTAAATACAACCTAATAAGATTTGGCTAAGTCGGTAGTTTTAGCACATAAACTAGATCTTAGGTCACAAAATTATTAAAGTTGATTTAAGGTCCCTAGCTACCAATTTGTCCAAGCACGCGCTATGTGTGTTAGGCGTGATTCATGTAATTCGTTTTAGATCTAAATCTTGTTTAGGCAAAATATAAATCTAGGTCGAAATTAATAAATTGCACACGTAGGTGAAGGAGTAGAAGATGAGAATTACGTAAAATATGAGTTTAGAAAAGAGGGGGTGCCCTCAGGACTTACGTGTGTCCGCGATACCACTACTTGCGTTGATCCTTAGTATGCGTCGTAGGGGCTAGATGTGTTCTTGGAACGATGCGTTGCTCTTCGAACGTAGGTGTTTGAGAGGGGCTTTGCTTGAAATGTATGTTGTGTGTTGTGGTGTAGTATTTGGGTGTGTGTCCTAGAGTGTAAGGCCCTAGGGTGTTTGTGTATGTGTTGTGCTAGGGTTTTGTGTTGTAGTTGTTAGGGTTTTGTGTGAGAGAATAGAAGAGAGAGGAGAAGAGATTCGGGGTAAAAATGGTGTGCGTAGGTGTGTGAAGGTGTGGAAAGATGGTGTATTTATAGGTATGGAGAAGTAGGGTTTTGAGGTGGAGAGCTAGGGCAGCCGTAGCTGCGTCAGGCGCGGCTGGTGCTGCGCAAGGCGCCTGCGCAGGCGCGCCAAGGCATCTGTGCGCGCGTACAGGTGCGCCTGGACCCCTTGACGCACCATACAAAATTGCATTTCTGGCTTTCTTACGACATGAGTAGTGTACATGAGTAGTGTACAGGTGGGCAAATGACGTACAAAAACATGTTTTCTTGATGATTCTTGGCGATTTAAGTCGCGAATCATTCCTGAGTAGGTCAGGTGTATAAGGGGAAGAAAATGGTTGTTTTTGGCCTTGTTTTGGGTGAAAATGCATTTGCTAACGCATTCAAGTAGAGCAAGTAGACGCAGTTCACTTTAAAATGTCCTTTCATCATCGAGCATTTGGGTAGGGACAAATGCAGGTGTCTACACCAGCAGAAAAATTGATCCCTCCACGAGGGCAAGTTGTCAAGGCGAGGGTACACGTTGGACTTGTCGGACACCTGATTAAAGACATAACAGCCTTTCCCCGCGTGTCCCATCCTCTGGAGACGTTGGAGCTTCTCGAACAGGGGAACAGACAAGGGGAAGCCTTTAAACATGCATACCCAGGCAAAGGACACCAGGGTACGCACTGAGGTGGGGGCTAACTGAGCCATTGCACCTCGCATCCGCGTCAGAAGCGAGACAAAGAAGTCGTGTAAAGGGAAGCGTAGCCCAAACTTTAATTGCTCGCGAAGACCGCCGCCCTCCCAGGAGGCGGATTGGTCACGACATCGCTCGGGTCCGGCAATTCAAGCAAATACTCGCAACCCACTTGGAAATACTGATTCACCTTCTCCATCACGCCGGGTTTAGACATCCGGCTGATAAAATCACCGAAGCTGGTGGTCGAGAGAGGGGTGGCATATAATTTGGGATCGATGGTTGGCCTACCCGACGTCACCGGGGTAGACGGGTCCACCGTTTTGGGTGGCCGTACAGAAACTGGTCTAGCCGTTGGACGAACGGGGGTGGTCGTCTCTACCATCTCCGAGAGGTCCATGTGGGTGGGTTTAAAAAATGAATGCCTAACACTACGACGAACTACCAAAGGCGTATTGATGTCAGGCAAGTTCGTAGACATAAAAGGAAAAAGAAGGGAGAGTTTACCTTACATCCCCAAGGCACAACAACAAAAGTGAGAGTTGACGTTTCACCTTCGCCGGAAAAGAGAAATAGGGAGAGTAAAAGATGGAAGTTTTCGGAAAAAGGGGAAATAATGATGAAAGCCGTTAGAGGGAATTTAAAGACCCCCACTCCCGGTTTTCTGCAAGAAGCGACAGTTGCAATGCTCGAGACACGGCCCGATGACGACCCGTGAAAAGCCCGTGCGTTGCACGAGACACTTCACCATAATCGACTATTCTTATATTTTAATTAGTTAATCTTGAAAATAAATAAATAAATCATGATAAACTTAACACGAGACACTATTCATATTCTTATTTTATTGATTACTTAATCTAAAAAAAATGATAATTGATTAAATGTCGGTTAGCAGTGACGTGCCTGAGGGGTGGCGAGGAGGGGCGGTCGCCCACGGCCCATCCTCGGAAGAGGCCCAATTTGTTGAGACTGGTCAGTTTTCATTTATAAATACAGAGGGGCTAAGAGAATGCATGGAAGGAATATTATCCTAGTGGTTATGAGGTGTTATGTTTGACTTGAAAGTTGGAGGTTCAAACCTCTTAACAAAGTAACTAGTTTATGTAGCCGTGCAAAATTGCACGGGCAGTTAGTTGATAATGACTCATTTGTATATTCATTTTCATCCAAATAAAGTATAGATAGAATTCGTCGATGTAATTAGAGAAAAAAAAAGAGACAACTTTAGATGTGTCGAAAAACAAAAATCCTACTCCCTCCGTTCGACTTTAAACTTCCTACTTTCTATTTAGTGGTGTTCATATTTAAACTTCATACTTGGAATCTTTCCTTATTTGTACATATAAATACCAAAACACCCTTACTTTTTTATTAAAAGTGGAAGTGGGACATACCCCTATGTGTAATTTTACACCAAGTGGACCCTAAAACTCATTCTTTATTCTACTTTTCTTAAAAACTGTGTTTCGACCCTACGCGTTTTATAGCTGAACGGAGGGAGTAGTCATCAAATTAAGACTTGTGACCCGTTATTTTCCGATCATGATCAGGCTATGTTTAGTTTCGAACCCGCAGTAACCCATATTAACTCGAATTCATTTTGACACACATCTTTGGGTCACATTTGGCCCATCGCCGCGTAATTGAATTAGGATAAAATGAAACCAACATGTGTTAGAAGAGTACCAAAAACATTACAATACAGTGCATTAGAAGACTAATACTTAATTCACTAAGATTGTACCCCGTGCAAATTAACATGGTAATTCTATTAAACACTACTATACCCACCTTTCCTTGTTCATGAACTCGTTTTTAGTGACCCGTGCCCTGTGTTTTAACTGAACTTGTGGTTTAGATATGATCAATCATTTATCTACTATAGGCTTAAATTATAATCCGCATTAATAGACGCCTAGTAACCTTTCAAAATAGGAATTCTTGATATTAAACATATCATACTTAACAGAAATGGTAACATGTCTTTGTACGGGCTGTTATATGAAATCGGCATTATATTAAATTTTCTTTTATTAGAGGATATCGGTATAAAATTGATTTTATATTATACACTATTTACATGAGTTTGATTATTTATCCATATAAATATGGCTTAAATTATAAGACACGACACATGACGTCCAACTTATCAAAAGCTAAACTGAAGTGGTAACTCAACCGAACATTACTCGTTTTCCCTGAATAATGAACCATCTTTTAGTGACCCATGATCTATATTTAACCGAGCCCATTTTGAAGAGAATCTATTGGAATCAAGTCCAACCCGACCTGTTGACTCAATTTGACTATCTTTTTTTTTTTTTTTTTTTACCGCTTTTATTCCTCATTCTTTTCTTTAATTATGTTTTTGTTAAAAGAGATAGATGTAACCTGCTCTTGAAAAAAAGTTTAAATGAGG
The DNA here is from genome assembly GCA_963680865.1 of Spergularia marina. Taxonomy (NCBI): domain Eukaryota; kingdom Viridiplantae; phylum Streptophyta; class Magnoliopsida; order Caryophyllales; family Caryophyllaceae; genus Spergularia; species Spergularia marina. The sequence goes on along the minus strand of OY804560.1, from coordinate 14,002,065 downwards.
GAGAAAATACGTTTGTATCCAAATATGGAGAAAAACATTTGATTTGAGGTATATCTTGTAGAATTATATTAGTGGAAGGAAATGGTTGTTAATTTTCTTTTCTGTTAAAAGATTCAGAAATAGGAGTAATCAATGGTGCCTAATTTGTAGGATTTAGATCTATAAAAATACTTACACAATATATATGTACCTTGGTAAACGAAAGGGTGCATAAAAATTCAAGTTTGGATGATTTTTTTAAGTATAAGATATACGGAGTATGTTTTACATGATTTGATTTTTTTCATGCGCATCTACTTCCTAAATTAAAGGAGAGATTAATGCTAAAATGACCTAATTGTTTTCTCTACAAATATCCTACTTTCTAGTAAACCACACGACACTTTTTTTTTTCTTTATAAGTTATTTGGTCACCAAATTAGAAGTCTATATTTATGGGAATGATTATTTTTAAATGTCTTACTTCCTATCTTTGCTTATGATCATACGTCATTTAAAAATAAAATAAAAACTACTATCGGTTACTATATAAATAATGTTAGTTATCAATTATTTCTAATCCCTATATTTAAGGCTAAACATAGTCTGCTATTTATTTTCTAACCATATACATAATTGATTTTTGGTTAAAATTCAACAAAATCTTATAATTATCCTGAATTCAAGCATAACATTACTGGACTCGTATTTACACATCACCAACGATGTCACCGATGACATCAGATCTGACGTGGACGCTCTCATTGATGGCCATAATTTGGCTATTAGTAGTATAATATGTGTCTCATTTTATTAACCAATATTCACCTTTTTTTTTATTTTTTTTCTTATTTCTGACTAGTTTCACTTATTTTAGCCGTTTTTTTTACTTCTCCATAAAATATATCGAAACTTACCCTTCTCCTTTATTTTTGCTTCTTTAATTTTCTTGCTTATTTTTATAATTTTTTAGTATCATCAAATAATTGGGAATTTTATATCATAGTATATGGTTTTCTTACTAAGCTAGCTAAATTGGGTTATCACACGACTTGAACCCAATTTTTATTTGATACATAAGTATGCACAAACGAGATAAAAGTACTACAACTGATGTAAAAAAAAAAAAAAAAACTCAATTTTTTTGTTCAATAAATCTAAGCATGTAGGGGCCCATTGTTTTTATTTCCCCCTAGGACCCTCAAAATGTCAGAATCAGGCATGTCGGTTAGTTAAGATGTCTTCTAATCTCACTATATTACTTACGTGTACTTTTTTTTTGTTATTTTTTAAGTCATTTTTCACAAAAGTCTTAACCTTGTCAACATATCTCTACCAAAATCAAACTTAGCTTTTCAAAACTATGTGTCATAGATCTTATATAGATATACATTTTGACACGAAACCAATGATACATATATCGTAATATTCTGATATACGTAGCCCAAGTTATAACAATTTATATTATGTTTCATGCTAATAACTTTATTACGTAAGTGTTTTACAAATATTGGACTCTATTTGGGGTGAAATTCTTAATGTTCAATGAGGATTACATTAATATTTTATGTGAGAGTTTAACATATCTTGGACTCTCTCTGTGCATTACTTGACCTCCCGACGCCCTCAATGCGCTCTAAATTATTAGTTTGCATAATATTATAACAAAGATAAATTAATATATATATATATATATATATATATATATATTAGATTTTTGAAAAGTTATCTTGATTACCTTCATTAGTTACCCATTACGAAAACAAAAATCTCAAACTTCAAGAATCACTAGTTTGCATGCTCGGCACGCGCCCGGACTGTATATCTATATTGTTATACTCATTTTATAAAATTGTCAGATTATCTTTGTTATAATATTATGAAATTTTTTCCAATATACCCCTGAGGCTTCCAAAATTTTCAGGTATGCCCCTCAGGTTACTGAGCTCTCCAACGTGCCCCCCGAGGTTTGTAAAGTCGTGTTTTTTTTTTCCAGATTTTCGCTGACGGCGTTTAACACCGTTAGACCCTCAGTGATTTTGACTATTGTAAGACAAATTGACCTTTAATACAAATTACTTAAAAAAAATAAAGAAAATAAAAACCAAACTCATATTCTCTCTCCTCCTCATTAATTCCCCCACCCACGAGCCACCCTTGCTCCGCCCCTCCCCCACCCTCGCCCATCTCCACCACCACCACCACAGGCGCCACGAGCTTACTGTACTTCTCTGGCTTCTCCAACAGAAGATTTCCTCTCCTCTCCAACAATTCTGGCTGTCTAAATTGATGGTTTTGACTATGAGATACCGTATAGAAGTGGGAAGGAGAATCTGGCTGCAGATGCATTATCAAGAGTACAAGGATCACATACTTTATTCCTGGCTATATCTGTGGTTGATTCTGACTTGGAAAAAGGATTAAGGATAGTTATGCCAAGGATGACTACATTCAGGAAATCATTGACAAGCTGAAAAAAATATGACAAAAAATAACTTCAACTTACAAGATGGTTTCTAAGAAGAAAAGGGAAGATTTACATTGGAAATACAGAACAGTTGAAGACTCATCTATTAAAATGGCACCATTTGTTTGGGGAACCTGGTCATATTGGAAGGGATCGAACATTGAAGAGAATTAAATCCCTATTTCACTGGAAAAGGATGAATAAGGATGTAAATTCTTTTATCAAAAGCTACTTGGTGTGTCAGGCTGCCAAGGCCAAGCATGAAAATGTGGCATATCCTAGTTTGATGCAACCATTACTAGTTCTAGAAGAAGTTTAGGTGGATATATCTTTGGATTCCATCTGATTAGGGCTACCCAAATCATAAGGGAGGATGTAATAATGGTGGTAGTGTATTTGCTAGCAAGGCTGCTCACTTTATACCTCTATCCCACCCATATACAGTTGTAGAAGTAGCACAAGCAATTACCTAGATTATGTATTCGAGCTACATGGTTGGCCTAAAAGCATTGTAAGTGACATAGATCCTGTCTTTTTGAGTCAATTTTGGCAATCCATGTTCACCTTATATGGCACAGAGTTCAGATAATCATCTGCATATCATCCTCAATCACACGACCAGACTGAAGTAGTGAATAAGAGTGTGGAAATGTACTTAAGGTGCATGTGTAGAGAGAACCCTAAGGCTTGGAGTATGTGGCTACCCTTGGCTGAGTGGTGGTTTAACACCCATTATCACTCAGCCTTTCGTTTAACTCCTTATGAAGTGGTTTATAACCAAATACCCCCTCTCCACCTACCTTAGTTACGAGGGGAATCTAAAGTGGACAAGGATGACAGGTCCCTGCAAAGAAGGGAAGCTATGATCTCCAATCTGAGACAGAATTTGCTACAAACTCAGGAAAGAATGAAATTGATAGCTGATAAGCACAAGAAAAAAAGAACTTATCAGATTGGGGACTGGGTATGGCTGAAATTACAACCCTACAAGCAGCATTCATTACAAGAAAAGAGGAATTGAAAGCTAGCCAGCAAACTCTATGGACCTTTCCAAGTGTCTGCAGCATTGGGAAAAGTGGCCTATCAGCTCAAGCTACATGCATCTGCTAAGATCCACAATGTTTTCCATGTTTCCCAACTGAAAACATTCTATGAAACTCTGCCTGCTGCAACTCACATTCCACCTTGGTTCCAAAACCAGACATCCAATCATATCCCTATACTTGCTGCTGTATTGAAGCAAAGGACTGTCAAACTCAGAAACAAGCTTCAGGATCAACTACTGGTGAATTGGGAAGGGTAAACTGATCTTGAAGCTACTTGGGAAAATGCTGAAGAGTTCGAGAATCAGTTTCCTGGTTTTGCAGAAAAATTTCCGTCATTAGAGAATTGAGGGCAACTCTTATTTCAAAGAAGGACCTAAGAGAATCCAGAGACAATTCAACCAATTGGGATGGATTGTTATAGGACTAATTAGCAAAGCTAAGAAAATTAGAACTTGGTAGAATTCAGTTACAATTCTGTTAGCGGTAGTTAGTGGCAGTTGTGCAATGACAATGACAACTAACTACCTGAAATGTGTATAAATAAGGTTGTAACGTTCATTTTTCAGTTTATGAAAGTACAACACAAATTCTTCTACAATTCTCTCTCAATTTCTCTCTAATCTTCCTCTTCATGTTTCCTATCTTCTTCTTCCTTCTTCCTCTTCGGTCCTCTTGCATCTTCTTCTTGACTCTTCTATCTTCTTCCTCGACATTTTAGCTTAATTATCTACTGTAACACCGTCCTTTCTCATTATCTCTCACAAAGAAAATCAGAATCCACTCTCTCACTCTTACCTCCTCTTCTCTCTCCTCCATATCCATACCTACCATTATTCATCTTCAAAATTCTCGCAACACCAATATTCATCATCAAACACCACTCATATCACCAATTCCCCATTATCATCAACACCATAATCAACCACGATCATCCACTACCATCATCATCATATTCAACCATTATCAAGATTATCATTTTCGATAATCAACCTTGATTAAAGCGCCTAGATCTGCATCACCGTCACCATCAACATCATCAGTTAACCACCCTTGATAAAGTCGCCCCCTAGATATCATCATTGGCGCATCCACATCATCATCACCTTCGTGACCCACAAGTTGAGTAGCGGCACACCAGAAAAGGGTTTAGGGTACCGCGGCGTAGGGAAGTTGAACCTTAAACCCTTTTTTGTCCATCGTTAATGATACGTTGTTTTAGTTTATCTGGGTCTAGGGCTTTACCCTGCCTATCCTACGGCGCCGTTTGATTCCGCCGTCGAAAAATCTAGGTAAGTTGGTTGTTGGAAAATCTGGGTAAGTTGGCGGTTTGGGTTGTTGACCGGTGGTAGAAGAGGTGAAATGTTTGATGACTGGTTTTCGGAAATTTGTGGCCTGAACTGAGAAAAGCATCCCCAAAAAGTGGCATTTGTTTTGCATTAAATGACCATATTGTCCCGGTCAGATGCATTTTTGTTTTTTTTGGAAAGAATTAGGCTTTTATTCCTTCCTTAAGGGAAAGAAGAATAAAAGATACAAACACACTCCAAAGCATAGCAGTGAGTCATCCCGAATAGATCCACTACCTAACATCTAATGGCTAGGAATATAACTACTAAACCGAGTTATTGCTCTAGTACAAACAGTGAATTTTATACATAAAGCAATTCAAGCATCAACTCGCTTGATGCCTTGGAAGATTTGCATGTTTCTTTCCCTCCAAAGTTCATACACTACGTCAAAAACGAGATTCGAGAACCCACGTAAGAGAACGAATTTAAGTGAAACCGTTCTCTTAAAGCATAAGAGAACGGTTCCGCAAAAAACAGATCTTAAATGTATAATCCGAATTAAACTTAAAAAAAAAATTAGACCTAAGAGAACGGTTATGTGCAGCTGACATCAGAACCAACAATAAGAGAACGGTTCTCTCTAAAACCGTTCTCTTAAGCCCACCTAAGAAAACGGTTCTAATCTAAACGGTTCTATTAACCTCAATTATAAAAAAAAAAAAAACATAAAATAAAATAAAATAAACACAACCCCCTCTCAACCTCGTCATTTCCGCCTCCATTATTGTTTCCTTCTCATAACTCTTTCTCTTTCATCACTATCTCCATATCTCCTCTCTCTAATAGTTAATTAACCATTCTCAACCTCATCATGTTCTCCGTCGATCCACCATTTTGCTGTGCATCTTCTCCTGGTGCAGTTTTGTCCACTCTCCTTGACGCCTTTTCGATGACCCATTTCAAGCCATAACCGTCGTTCGTCCGTTTCATTATTAAAAATTTGATTTTTTGTTTTAAGTTACTTAAAATCTTTATGTAATGTAATTTTTTGTTGGATAAGTGTTTCATTTGGTATGAGAAATCATGGTTGGTGTTGATGAGGGTAATATAAGTTGGGGTTTTCAGATCTAAATTTTATTCAATTTCAGATCTAAATTTTATTCAATTTTCGACTTTGTTTTCAGATTCAAATTGAAGGTTTTTAGGTAGAAGAGTTGAAGGGTTTTGTTGTGTGTCCGGTTGTTTTTTCTTATGCATCGATTAATTTTTTTTTTCCTATAGTATTCTTTGTTCTTATTTAATTCTTTAATTTGTGTTTTTTCTTTCTTGTGAATAGAACGATGAACAAAAACCCAGATCTATAGTATGGAAGAAGATGAACAAGACGAAGGCGACAAGATTTATGATAAAAATAGTGTTTGGTTTATATTTTGGTTAGTGTTTTTCTCGGCATATTTGTAAATTTTACTCTGTAATTTTTTTCTACTGGATTTGTATGAACAATATCTCGTGTAATTAATTTGATGGGAGTTACATGCCCAATTTTTAATAGTGGAATTTTTTATATTAGTTGATGTTTGTTGGCGTTTATGTTGTTGTAGTTTGAGTTCTGGGTTCAGGGATGTGGGTAGAGGTTGGGAAACGAGAAAATTATGTTTTTTTTTTTTTTGAAAATATTGGGTACCTATTAGAACGGTTTTGATGAGAACCGTTCTCTTATCCACCAAACATAATAAAACGGTTTTTTCAAACACCGTTTTCTTATACCTAAGAGAACGGTTTTGACCAGAACCGTTCTGGAAGAGTTTAAGAACGGTTCCAGACCGTTCTCTTACCCTTTAAGTACAGTCGTCTAGAGAACGGTTGCAGAACCGTTCTGCTTAGCTTTAGAGCATCCGTTCTCTTAGCCCATATTTGACGTAGTGATAGATGGTACAAGTGAGAGCACTTCTAAGGAGATGATGCTTTCCGTGTTTCCCCTTGATTTTATGCCGGACCGGTTTATTTCTTGCTTGATACTCCACGCTTTTCTCCTATAACCAAGCCAACTGAGGCATCTTTCCAAATTGAGGCTGAGAAATTGCAGTTAAAGAAAAGATGTTCACAGCTTTCCTCGTTGATCTTGCACAGAGTACACCTGTTAGGCATACTCATGCCCCTCTTCTTCAGATTGTCAATCGTAGGCAAACCATTGTGAGCCGCTAGAGTAGCAATAACTGAGTTTTTAGGTACACAACACTCATCCCATATCGTCTTCTTCCATTTTGCCACTTCCCCTTGATCCCTGAAGAAGTCATAAACTGCTTTTCCATTTTTGAGCATCAACCATTTTGCATTAACTTCATCTGAGCTCATATTTGCTCCCATCTTCTCCTTGATTTCATTTCTAATTTGCAGAAGACACTTCCATGATGCTGAGCTATCTTCTTGCATTTCAATATCCCAAAAATTATGGCCTTTAAGGTAGTATTCCTTTACCCATCGCCCGGGGGTACTATTGTGCTATCCCTGTACTTTTTGGAAAATGACAGTCTTGAAAAATGCGGCCCGCGTAGTGGGAATTTTATTCACTTATCTAGACACCCTTGCTTGGTATTACAAGGTTGTTACTTAAAAATTATTTTCCTCTAATAATTAAGTGTATCTCATAATTTTAGTAATCCCCATAAATATACCACCATGTCCTCATCTACTAATCCTAACACCAAACGTGGAACCCAATCTCACCCTCTATTCCTTTTAAACCAAGCGACCTGTTTACCACCTTTAACTCCCGCTAGTTGCATGGAGGTTCTCCATTTTGAGCCTCATGTTTGAATATGCTTGAGGCCAAAAAATTTAGAATTTCATTTCGATCATGAATTAACGATAGTAAATTACGTTATGAGTCTTAGAATTTTAGAAATATTTTCTTATCCTTTTTTTGCAATTCAGAAATTTAACAAAGAATATGATCTTCATAATTAGCAAACGAATGATTAGCAACTAATAAGAGAAATAATAAATATTTAAAAAAAATCGAGAATTGTGATGGTTATTTTAATAATTTTATAATGGATATTCCTCCAATTATTTGCTCGATTCATAAAATAACCAACACATCATATACCATAAATATTATCATTTACATGTAGAGTAAGATTCGAAATGGTAAATTTCATACTTAAATTTGTCCAGTCTAAAACTCTAACATTTAATGGGTAGATAATTAGATGATTGAGTAATAGATTTGTAAGAAAAAGATTGCCTTTTCGTCAAGCCAGCAACAAGGCACAAATTGATGCAGGATCTTCCATTGCTTCCTCTAATCTCCTTTTATCCAACATTATTTTTCATATATGGTAGAAGTAAAATTGAGATCGAAAAAAGGAAGCTGTATTTCTTTTTGAAGAACTTAGATGGCAGTAACAGGAAGATGATATCTTTCTAATTCCATGTTAATTTTTTTTTGTTAAACAAATTACTTTTTTTTGTGTCTGATAAAATTTAATAGGTTCTAAAATTCAATTAAATGAATAAATTCATGGAAATAAGAAAGTGGATGATACGTAGAGGTGATCATGGGCCGGGCCGGGTTTGGGCCGGGTTTAGGGTAAAAAGTAGGCCAATGTGCAGGTTGGGCCGGGCTTTTCTTTCGGGCCTAATCGGTCGGCCCAAGCCCGGCCTATTCAGGCCAAAGCGGGGTTTCGGGCCGTTTCAGGCTCGTTCGGGCTTTTTTTTAAAAAGTCGCGTATTACCTAATTTATACGTTTTTTATCACTTTACTCATTAATATTATCTACTACTTGCATATTTAGTTTTTTAAAGAGTTTTTTGATGTCATTTTCATAATTTATAATATTTTATTTTATTAATTAATATTTTTATTATTTTAATATGCTTTAATCACTACATTTAACATAATTTTGCAACATTGAGTAATTTAATTACCAAATTCATCATAATACGACATCATTTACACTATTTTACATAACTTAGGTTTATAAAATTAAAAAAAATTGCGTTTATTTTTAAAAGCGGGCCGGGCCGGGCCATTTTTCGGGCCATGAGCTCGGCCCAAGCCCGGCCCATATTATTGCGGGCTTTTTCGGGCCGGGCCGAATCGGGCTTTCGGGTCTACTTGGTCGGGCCGGGTCGGGCTTTCGGGCCTGGGCCATTTGATCAGCTCTAATGATACGCACCGACAACTAATATAAGACGTTTTTTGGCTAATTTGTTGACTAGTCTCATTTTTTTACCAATATGTGCCGGTGTAAGTTTTTTTTACCAATCTGTCAATTGCCCTCCACTTTTTTTTTTTACTTATTTGGCAGTTTGGCTCCCTAGTTACACTAACAATTTTTAAAATTTTGTTTTTAACTATTTTCATTTTCTTTTAATTTTCACCTAATCTATATAATAATATTAATAGGCTAACATTACTAATCCACGTGGCATGACATGGTTGATTTCGCATCGTTGTCATCTGCAAATGCTATGTCATAGAACTAAGTGTCGCACTAGATATAAATATATGAATTAAATATATACAAACTAATGAAACTATTTGTATTATAAATATAATAAATAGAATACATTAATCAACTTATTTATTGAATTAAATAATAAAGAATTTTTTAACTTACACAATACATCTAAATTTTTTTAATTGAATTTTATGGTTAGTTTGAAAGTTTTTTGTATTGATGATAATCAATGTGTGACTTTTGGCCGTTGGTTTTCCAAGTTTTTTGTAACATACTATTTCGACATACTATATAATTTTTGGTCTTTTGCTTGACTTAGCATACAAAAAATAAGCGTTTCATCGTTTTTTTTATTTAAGTTGTCAAAATAATGATAACTTTGGTCGGGACGAAAAGTGGTGCAGAAAAGGATTCTCATATGCAACAGTATAGAGGGTGTTACTGTGTTTGTTCATATTAATTTTATGTACCCATTATCATTGTTTGTAATCCCATATTATTAGGTTCCAAATGATTTTATCATGTCGCACTATAACTATTATAATGGATCGGAATTGCTCGATTTGGTAATTTATTTTTACGATTAGCAAGTGTTTAGTATTAAGATTTCAATATTGTAACATTGTTCCATGCATCAACTATGCCATTATCAAAGGGCGAAAGAGACAATTTACCCCAGACACTTATAATAAGTGGTGCAATCTAACATCCTAACTTCTAAATGTGGAATTTAACACCATATGTTTTTATCATGAGCAATTTACCTCCTATGTTATTTTCTGTTTATTTTTTGTGATAAAAGCATTTTCTTAATTCCTCAAATTTTGAAAATGCAATCATTAATACACTTAATAATTTGTACTCAACTTTTGATGTGAATTTAGGTGTACATGAGTCAAAAATGTCGGCAAAGGAGAGATTGTTGGAACGAGATCAAAAGAGATCAATAGTATCTTTATCCACATGCTAGATAAGTAAACTGGTAGCGATGGAGTGTTGGGAATACTTATAGGCAGTACTATTGTCCTCAATACGTAAATCACACATTAACTAATAAGAATAACAATTTGAATTTGATTAGGTTAGGTCAGGGGTACTCCAAATGATATGATTACATGATGATGGAAGGTTTTAACAAAATTGACAGTGATAGTGGCCGTTAGGCTAAACCCTAAAAATAATCCGAAATCCAAACCTCTGGAGCATTTTTTAGAATGCGGAAACATTGGAGGTATATCAAAATAAGTCGGAAACTACATGGGTATTCTGAAAATATCCCTTTAAGATTTAGAATTGTTATATAACTATTGTGGTTGATTTAGGGGTCGATTATTTGGCGTGGTCAATAATGCTTGGACCAAATTCAGCTAGGGTGTATATTCTATCAGGTTAAGTTCGGGTCATTAAAAGGAATTGTTTTTTAATACATGAATTAGTTTTGTCGAAATAAACTTACAACGAAAAAACTGGTAATAAACATTGACGGTCAATTGAAATTAAGGTATCTCACATATATCCTTTTAATTTAACCAAGAAAAGAGGTATAAAAGAGATGTATAATAGTCCCCGTGATTGTCACGGGCGCAAAAACTAGTGTCTCATTATTCTTCTTCGTTTAATCCAAGAGAAGCAAGACAAATTTTATTGCTGAGGTGTGAGGCTAGTAGGAGCCGGCCTGATGCAAGAACGCTTGTTCAGGTTGTTGAAACTCGCACAGGAACAAATGGCTAGTCTGTATCGCGACGACACAGAACAGATGGCTAGTCTGTATCGCGACGACACAAAACAGATGTCTAGTCTGTACGCAGATACTCGTTTCAATCTAGGCGTTGGAGTATTTCCCATATTCGAATCTGGGTGATGCGAGATCACTTTCCATATTATTAGATAATATTATTTACCTTATTGTTGTTGGAATAAAATTAAGGGATAAGTAGTATTCTTTTTCCTTAGGAATCTTATTTTCCATATTGTATTAGGTTAGTTTAAGGTAGATTCTAGAGCTTATGTTTACTATTTAAAGAAAGTGTAGGACGTTTCTTTTAGGTATCCAGTGTATCGTTGAATTAAGAAAAACAATAAAAAGAGTATGAGAAAGGTTTTCTCATCCCTTTTGCATTCGTTTTATGTTCTAAAGGTAATTGAACTCAAGACTGGGAACGGAAGGCACTTGTTCTATCGTTGATCGGCTAGAGGTACTAGAGGTCAAAGGCTAAAACTATACGACCGTACTGTCTAGGGATTGGCTTAGTTCGATTGGGTCTCTAAGGGCTGAGATTCATTCGTCCATATCTTCATTTTTCGTTCTCTAAACTCGAAACAGCACAGATCAGCAGTCAGTCCTGTACCCACGAGTTTTCAGAGAGCAGATTTCTGTTCTGTTCTAACGTACATATCAGAATTCAGTCATGTTCGTTCTGACCAGAGTACAAATTCCTGTTCTGTACTGCATCTAGCTTCCGGACGCATTCGTACTCGTATCACGGCCAAAGAGAAGCTTGGAGAGCAAGTGAATTTTTATTAATTTATTGTCCAATTAAAAGATATTTGTCCTCATGCTACCTCCCTCACTGCACTTAAACAAACGTACACCTCTCATTTACTACTACATTGAACACTCAAAAAAAAGAAAAAAAGAGGAGAAAGAGAGGTAGGAGAGCCATCCAAATAAGAAGGAAAAGAAGAGCATGTGCTCATCCACATTTAACTCCTACATTAATTTAATTCCTCATGCACGTCTCACATTAAACTCCACCATAAAAATCCAATCATTTACAATAAATGTGGAGTATTAGGATCACATTAGAACTTGGTTAGATGATTTAGTACCATAACTTGGAAAATCATCACCATTGATCAACAAAGGTAGTAATCTTTCTGCTTTCAACCTTTCAACTTCCACCAATTTTCTAATTTTGGAGTTAAAAATGACAAGTTTCTCCCCCAATTTAATTAATTGATTGGATAACTTAAATAATTAGACTTAGGCCATGTTTGATAGGACTGTATCTTTCTGAACTGAACTGATCTGATCTGAATGACTCTGACCTGATCTGATCTAATCTGAATTGGTTGAAAATTTGATTGAGTTTCAACGAATTAGTATCAATTATGGACCAAATACATCGATAGTTATTTGAGCATTTCTGATCTGATCTGATCTGATTTGAATGATTCTGAACTGATCTGAATTCATCTGAGAATAAGTCCTATCAAACAGGGCCTTAATAGGGAGTCGAATGAATCTACCTCATTGAAATGTCAAAATGATAAAAACAGTTTAGACTTAATTAGGAGTCTATTTCGTCCAATTTATAAAATTATTTTGATTTAATAGGGAGTCTAATTAGTCAACCCATTTGTTTGATGATTTTAACACTTAGTATGGAGTCTAGGTTTGATTGAAATTAAGTCAATGAAAGTCATTTGAAGTCAAGTCAATGAAAGTGAACTATAGTCTAAAGCCGACCAAAATGCAATCAAGTCTACCAAAATCAAACAAATCTACTCAAGTCTACCAAAGTCAATGAGAGTCAAATAAATATACCCAAGTCTACTAAAGTTAATCATGTCAACCTATGTCTACCCAAGCCAACTCGACTCTACCCCAAAGTCAACTAAACTCAGCTTTGCGAATGGATGCAAGTCAACCAAAGTCAACCGAGTAAATTAAAGTCAATAAAACCTACAATTGACTTCATTTGTAAATAATGTAATTAATAAAACTCAAGCTATGCACTGCAAGGAGATTCATAAAGTTACTAATAAGGAAATGCTGGTGTCAATGGTGTATGCTAGTAATGATTCTATGGATAGGAAAGATCTCTGGATTGATCTAAGAGTCTGGTCTAATCCAAGTACTCTCTAGATCATCATTGGAGACATTAATGTGGTTAGAGATACTCTAAAAGAAGGGGAGATAATCATGCTTCTTAACCTGATATGGATGAGTTTAACAACTGTCTGCCTGACTGCTCGTTGATAGACATGCAAAGTAGAGGTTGCAATCTCACTTGGACCAACAATCAAGAAGAACAGAATTTGGGTCAAACTTGATAGAGCTTTGGTCAATCATGCATGGATTAATCACTTTGCAAATTCAATAGCAGAGTTCTTGCGTCAAGGGGTGTCTAATCACTCACCCATTGTTGTCACTGTTATGGAAACAAATCAGATTAAGAAGTCTTTTAGATTTCTTAATTGCTGGAGGGAACATAAGGATTATGACTTCTTTGTCAATAATGCATGGAATAGTAGCTGTGTGGGCAAGCCTATGGATAGATTATATGGAAAGGTCAAGAGGACCAAACAATCTCATATTCTGCTCAACAAAAGAGACTTTTCCAATCTAACCAAAATGGTGAATGATTGTAAAGCAAGGCTGGAGAGCATCCAAATTGAACTAAATCAAGATCCAAGGAACTCAAACTTGCAATCATAAATGGATGAGGCAAAAGAGAAATATTGCATATTGAAAAGACCTGAGATTAGCATGCTTACTCAAAGAGCAAAAAAATCACCCATATTCAATTGGCTGACAACAATACCTAGTACTTTTATGCAAAAATTGCAAAGAGGAAACACCAAAACATGATTATCAAGATCAAAGATGAGAAAGGGAAAGAATGGTCCAAGGCAAAGGATAGTACTGCTGCTTTTATCAATTTCTATAAGAGCCTTCTTGGTACAAAATCCGAAGTTAATGACTTGGACATAGATTTCATAAGAAAAGAGAAATGTATCACTGAGGATATGCATGAAGGGTTGATAAGAGCAGTCACCCATTACGAAATTAAGGAAGCCCTCTTTAGCATCCACCCTGACAAAAGTACAGGACATGATGGTTTCAGTGCAAAGGTTCTTCCAAGGAGCTTGAGACACAACTAAGAAAGACCTAATAGCTGCTGTTACGGAATTCATCAATAGTCTCCATATGCCTAAAAAACTGAATATTACAATGATAACCTTAATTCCAAAATAAAAAATACAAAATGATGAGGTTATCACTCATTACAGGCCTATTGCTTGTTGCTCCACTATATATAAGGTCATCAGTAAAATTTTGGTTAATAGACTGAAAGTGACTCTTCTAGAGCTGACTAGTGAGGAACAAGTTGCTGATAAGTTTAATTTACTGAATGGATTAGCAAGTGTGTCACAACATAACAACTTGGTACTCTATCAAGGTCAATGGAGCTTATGAAGGGTTTTTTCAAGGGAAAAGTGGTATCAGGCAGGGTGACCCCCTTTCACCCTACATATTTGTGATCATCATGGAAATTCTTTCTAGATACTTGAGGAACTTGTAGCATAAACCTCAATTTTCCTATCATCCTAAGTGCTCAAGAATAAAGCTCACCCACCTAACATTTGCAGATTATTTGATGATATTTGTTAGGGGAGACTCACCCCAGTAGCTGCTAGCATATTAGGGTTGCTGCCAAACCACTTTAAGACAGATATTTACTTCAGGGGGTCAGTGATGATGTCAAAGAACTTACAATTGCTTAAACATGATTCTCAGAGGGTCTCTTCCTATTCAGGTACCTGGGGAACCCTCTCAACACTGCAAGATTAAGGTTTGACCTGTATTCCCAACTTATGATGAAGATTCAAAAAGATGTCAAACATTGGTATGCTCTCACACTTTCTTATACTGGTAAATGTCAACTAATTAACTCTGTCATTTTTGGGGTAGAGAACTTCTGGTGTAATAGTGTGTTGCTCCCCATTGGCATTGTGAAATGGATCCATAAAATCTGCAAGGATTATCTATGGAACATCGGCTCTGACCAAAACAAAATGCAATATAAAAGTTGGCTTAGTGTCTGTGCTCCTAGGTATGAAGGTGGAATGAACATGAAGGAGGTTCTTTTGTGGAACAAAGCCCTAATTTGTAAATGGTTATGGAGACTGCAAAGCAGAGAGGAAGGGATATGGGAGAATTGGGTTAAATCCTACTAGATGAAAAATTATGCTTTGCAGGATATTGCAGCAAAGGATTCTGACTCTGAAAATTGGAAAAGCATTATAAAAGTCAAGAATGAACTGATTGCTAGCCTGGGGGAGGTAGAGTCTCTGGATCAGCTGCTGGAGAAGTGGAGTAGGAATGTCAAATTTAACACACAGGTTGCCTATAATCATTTCAGAATGAAGTACACAATGGCTAACTAATACAACATGGTCTGGAATGGTATTAATCTCCCTAAACACAACTTTATAGCTGCTCTTGCCATTCATAAGAAACTAGCTATAGTGGAAATCATGGTTAAGAGAGGATTCACATTTGTAAACAGATGCTGCCTATGTAAAGCTGCTGCAGAGACAAACAGTCATATGTTCTTCAACCGTAATGACTCATTTCTGATGGCAATTGGTGCTCCAGTCAACTTTGATTCTTCTTCTTGTGGGTTTCAATCCCATTGATGTTGAAGATGCGCCTCAACTCCAGAAGAATTGGTACTTCCGCACTACCGCACTTCTGTAGAAGCATAATAATCGATGTTCTGGTGTAATACACATATAGTTGGAAAGACGGGTACACCAATTTTGCCCGCTCATAAAGAAGCGGCGCCCTACGATCAAATACAGTATGCTTTTTTTTCCATGTAGAGCTTGTAGTTGAGTACTCTTTGTTGTTTGGTCTTGCCCGGGTCCGAGCTTGGTGGTATTTGGAAGAAACTGTGGGACTATTGATGTAATGGTCCTTTTTGGCCGGCCGCCGTATCGTGCTTTCCTCTACGTACAACATATGTCTCGCATTTAGAGTCTTATATATGGGACAATTTTTTGAGTGAATTTAATCAAACACTTGAATTCTAACCATAATAAATGGGATAAGTTTTAACAAGCAATCAACATTCCACTATATAAAAATAATACTCCTTCCATTTCATTCAATTGTTTGCTTTGGGCTGGGTTTTGCGAGGGCAACCCAAGTCTAACGTAGACAATTGAATGAAATGGAGGGAGTAACCAAACCACCGACTATCTACAACAATAATACACAAACAACTTACTATTTCCAATATTAATAATGAAATTACTATTATCTCAAATAATGATAAACAAACCAACCCACTTTAATCCTTGTGA
Source organism: Spergularia marina (assembly GCA_963680865.1). NCBI lineage: Eukaryota > Viridiplantae > Streptophyta > Magnoliopsida > Caryophyllales > Caryophyllaceae > Spergularia > Spergularia marina. Next base: position 13,985,723 of record OY804560.1, on the reverse strand, counting down.
AAAGGGTAGCGGGGTGTTTAAGGAAAGACAAAGGGGGCCGGTATTTATCGTTTAGACATATACAATATAAGAGTATGTAACAAGAAGTCCTTCAATGAAATTTTATCTTCAACAGAAAATGGAAAAAAGATGTCACACTATGCAAAAAATAATTAATGGTCGGTCTATTACAATTCACATTTACATAATTCATATAAAGTGTTTGCATACTTTTAGCATTTTCAATAATACTGTTTTTGTAACAATTATAATGCATTTATTAAAAATCATGATAACGTATCAAGTGGATAAGTATAAATCAAGCTTGAATAGTATGCAATGCATACAAGATCGAGTATACATTGAACCATACAATTATAAAAATACCAAGTTATAATTATTTGCTACTCCGATGATATTTTTTATTTGTTACCAACTATTCATGATACACATGAGCAGACTAACTTGGCACGTGATCAGTGATTATAGGACTATCATCAAGTATTAGAAGAAATTTTTTGATATATTTTTGATAAAATGGTCATAGAAACTGAATTAACAAATATGGATTTCAAAGATTTGGTTTATGTTCATATACCTTGAATTACTTGATATGCTGCCAATTATAAAACTTTGAAAAATGTTGTGGAACTCCCACTAAACCTTCATATAAATTCGGACACAAATATACATCATACCATACTACCCATAACTTCTTTTCTTTTGTTAGCATCATTTCCCATGACAATTAAACGAAAGAGAAAGAAGAAGTTGTTCAAACCACTACTGCCAGAAATTTATGCTGAAATACTTGCTAAATTACCAACTAAACCCATATTAAGATTTCGTGTTGTCTCTAGATCGTGGTGTTCCATCATTGATCACCCACAGTTTACTTTGATGCACCTCAAAAATCGTCAAACTAGCCAAGATGAATCTCAATTATTGGTGTTTGAACCACATGAGTATTTTGGGTATACACAATTGTGTACTTTTCGCCGTAGCCATAACTTCAGATTGGTGTCTAAGCTTCAATTTGAAACTCGTATGTATACTCATTTCGAGCCGGTGGGCTACGTAAATGGCGTGCTATGCTTGAAGAAATACGTATCTGAAACTATATTTTCTCAAATACATCTATGGAATCCTTCTATTAAGAAAGCTTTAGATATTCCGCTTCCCCAAATAACAAACGTAAAAGAAAAGTTTGATATTGAATGTGCTTTTGGTTATGACCCTAAAACAAATGATTTTAAATTAGTAACAAGTTTACATATCAAGGTAAACCTTATGTTCCTAGTTCCGTGGAGATCTACACACTGCGTAGTAATTCGTGGAAAAATGTCGTTCTCGAGCAAAGACAACATTTTTGGTTTAAAGATACTCCAAAAGTTTACCTTGATGGGGTTATATACGGGATGAGTATTGACATCCTGAAATCTACTCCAAAAGGTATGTATCCTCATTTTGTGTCATTTGATATGGGCAGTGAGGTGATTAGATACATTGATTTGCCGGATTGTGAGCTTATTAATACCTCTGATCATGAAAGATTTCCTATTATTTTGCGCAAGTCAATTGCTCTAATGGATATTTTTGATATCTACTCAAACATTTGGGTTATGGGAGAATCGTCCAATTGGACCAAACGATATACTATAAGGTTACCATTGTTATACAAATGTATGTATCTAATGGTTGATTGTAACTTGTTATTTACCGGAGAAGATGAAGGAGTGTTTTCATACAACCTTGAAAATCAGAATGAAGAAGTCCTTGCGAAGAGATATAAGATGTTCCCTCTTTTGACTTGTGTATACATGGAGAGCCTAAAGTTGCTCGACGGGGTTGATGAGAGAGAAATCTTTACTTTCTCTACCGATTAACAAGGGTTACATGAAAAACTTTCATTAATCATAAATTATTTGCGTCGTATTTTCTTTTGTTCAAATGTATTTCTATTTCAATTTAAAATTTATTGTAAACTCTATTTCAAAAAAAAAAAAAAAATAGGATTAGCAGTTCCTAGCTAAATCAAATTCCATTAACCCATTTCACTATCATGATAACTATCCATTGTATAAGGCATAAATGGCAAGACATTAATCAGGATAATGTGTGTTAACTTTATAACATAGATCTTTATATATACACATGACATATCCCACCAAGAATATCATTGAAACAAGTATTAAACAGTCGGCGTTCTGCTTTCATACTTAATTCACAAATTCTCGTAAAAGACTGTCTCTCAATTTTTTATTGAGAGACCATTATACTATATTACAAAGTGACTCTTTTTACTTTGCTTGTAACCATGATAATACTTGTAATGATCGTATTAATTTACTCATATAAATCACATTATCTATGAATTTGGACGATCCCATCATATAAAGTTAGATAAAATTTATAAAGTAACTCCTTTTGTAAATCTTAGATTATTAAGTGTCAAGGTCTTTAACTAAAACGATTATCAAAAGTAGTATAACGGTCACTAATTACATCAACGGGGTCAAGATGTAAATAAAATGATTGGTTTCTCAATAAATTATTGAGAGGGGGTCTCCCACAAGACCTACTGTACTTAATTAGTTATATAAGATAATAACACGCTATTACTACTTCTATACATTTTACCAAACTTCATTTAGCCGCATTATTACATGATTCACAATCATGTGTATACAGCTTTGAGACGGTTTAGGGTTGGAATAATGGGTTCCAAGCACATTTTCACAATTTTTTTAAACAATTTTTACATGTAGTATACTATATTTTATTTTTATTTTAAAGATATTTTGCACATAGATTACACGCAGCACAAAAAAATAAAGTGCTATATCACGCTTTAAATGAAACTTAATGCCCGTTCAATTTGCGCAGGTTTTTACACTAGTTATACACTGAACACAATAGACCCAATCTACTACCAATATAGCTATAAGTAAGTCTAGATATCAACAAATCTAACACCTTCGATATAAACTAAACCAAATTGATCCGTTTATCAAGTCTATGCCAAAATTCAAACTCGATTGCTATTTGTTTATCTCAAAGTATGTATGATCAGATTCATTATTCAATAAACTCTAATCAATCATATTCAAATAAAATTGAGATAAGATATACTCAATTTATAAGTTCCCTTCAATTTTATTTCTTAGATAAATGAGTTATTTGTATCAAGAGTTAACTTTCAATAAATTAAGTGCAAAACTGAAGTTACACTCGAGTCATATGGGGCCTAATTAATTAAACTCAAAGTCTAGTCAAAATGAATATATCAATCGTATCTTCAAAAGTATGTTGTTCTTCTTCCACATGCGCAGGTTTCCATTCGGTGGGAGCCGTGATGTGGTGTGAATGTAATGTGTTAATCCTCATGTTTTAGGGTTTTAGGGATTCTTTGGGCTTTGTTTTATCGTGACTTGTAAACCATATCATTAGGAGTAAATTGACGCTTAGTCGTTTTACGACAATTTTCATGGCCTAATTATGGCAAGCGTTGGATTATATTAGAAAACCGAGTTACGAGTTAAAGCGAGTTTCGAGGAGAATATAGTTTGTCCTTGCATCGGAATTCACACATTACCTCGAGCCGAGGAGAGGAGAGATCATGCCGAGAATAACATGCATCTCGACCCAAGAAGAGGGTGTCTCGAGTCGAGAATTTAGCAATTCTCTACTCGAGATACCCATGTCTCGAGTACAAAATTTGGGTCTTATCTTGAGCCGTGACATGGGTATCTCGACTCGAGACACGCACCTTTTGAGAATATTTCGAGTTTGTTTTTATCCGGATTTGTTTTGTCTTTTAGTGCTTTGTTTCTAGATTAAATATAAGGGGCCATAGAAACCCCCATTTATCATGCATCATTCCATATAATTTAGAGAGAGACGAAGAGTTGTATCATTCAAATATTAGTAAAAAATAATTATGAGTTTTATTCCAATAAATAGTGTATTAATTAGCATAGGAGACTAGAGCTAGCTTTCGGACGGGTTGGATTTGTTTCGGGTCGTATTGACTAATCTTCTTCCAAGACCCATGGTGTAATGACTTAGGCCCCGTTTGATAGGAGTGCATCTTTCTAAACTGATCTGATCTGATCTGATTGGAATTTGTGATTTCTGAACTGAATAAAATTTAACTGAACACCTCAATTTAACATATTCTTTAATAGTTTTATAACCATAAATATTATTATTATTCTTTTACCATCTTAGACATAATCTAAGTCACTATTTAATGTTCATCTCTAGTTCTGAAATGTCGTCGTATGCACGTAAAATTTATGCGAGCGACTCGTCGGGTATTCAAGAGGTCCAAGGTAAGGTGGATAATGATTTGTTGAACCCATCATGAATAAACTCCATGGATAAGTTACGAGATGAGATAACGTGGAGAATTTGGAGATCAACTCCAGGTTACGTCGAGCAAGAAGATGATACTCAACAAGAAGTTGGCGCGGAGCTAAATGATATCGAGATTGATATAGAACATGAAGATGATATGTAATGGGATAATTAACTCTATGTCAATCCACTAGATACTTCAATTCGTTTACTTTTTTACTAGTAATTTATGATGATTTTTTTAAATTAAATTTTCTTGTTTAGTTTTAATTTTGTAACTTATAATCAACAAAAATAAAAGGATTAGTGTTGATAAATATGTTCAATTATTTTCCGTGTCAACTAAAAATCAATAATAATAATGATATTATTTTGAAATCAACTTATTTGACTGAACTGAACCAAATTTCAATCATCTGATATGATCTGATCTGAGCTGAATGATTCTGATCTGATCTGATCTGATCTGAACTGAATGATTCTGATCTGATCTGAATAATTCAGATCTGATCTGAATTCATATGAGAATAAATTCTATCAAACATGGCCTTAATATGCAGGTAGCTGCCCGAAGCTTTACGCGAGAGTGTCTCGCAAGTGAGACAATAACGACTACAACATGAGCAAATAAAGATGATGCAGCCGCCTGAAATTGAGCTGGAGCTAGAGCTGTAGTTAGTTTTTGCTTTCTTCGTTTGCAGTACCGGAAAAAAAAAAAAAAAAATTCCCCAAACAATAAGATACGGAGATGTAAATTTCTCAATGTTTATCAGCAATGTACATATTTTCTGAGTATATTGAGGAACTTTGTCATACTATGAATTTTGGGGACAAGCCAAACATACTATGCTATGCTATATACAAAACTAATATTGTGGTTTCCTACCCTATACATATATGCTACACAAGTACACAGTATGATATTAACTTATGTATGCCTCCCTGCTCTACAAAAATGGGCAATCCATAGCACAGGCTGCCGATATACAGCATCGCGAAAGAAGATATCGATTCCTCAATTATTGAGAAGTTCAGTCAGTCAAGACTGAATTGGTCCAAGAAAGCATAATATCGCGTGCCATAGACGGGAAGCCTGCAGGTTATAAAACATCATGTTAACTTTTGAAATCTGTAGTTTAAGAATTCAAAGTTGCAGAAATCAGCAGAACTAACCTCGAGCCATCTCCACAGCAACAGTGGGAACATCTATTTGATCTTCAACCAATCGGTACACATCTACAAGCTATAGTGAAGCACAGTAAAGAGATAACAAACTGGTTTAAGGATATCCGCAAAGTTCAACAGGAACCAAAAGACTGTGCATATGTAAACAGCGCAAACCTCTTGTACGTGCAGCTTTGAGTCTTCTGTCAGAGCAAGTAGTAGTCGTCGACGAATTCCTTCATCAGTGATGAACATCTTTGTTCCATCCTTTATGGTGTCTGTGAGGTCCAATTTCCGTGCCAGTTGTCCATTACCTTGACTTGAACTAGAAATACACAACAAAAGGGTTTTAGTATAGTGAACCGGTAAATGTCCATAAATGATTATGGAGTAGAAGATTTCATCTGCGGGAAGTAACAAAACTTACGTGTTTCTAAGTTGCAATGCTGGGGTATTACTCATTTTTATAACATTCTCCTTTGCAAGCACTATCAAGTTCTCTAGTCGTTTCCACTGGAAGACCCCATCTTTGAAAAGTACCTGATACAGATTCAGAAGCCATCAGCAGACGACATGGACCAACTTGTGATTTACACGAGATAGTATCATACTATCATTAACATACAAAACAATAGTTAACGAAGAAGAGGAGAAAGGGCATCTGAAGATACTAAGTCGGGGAAAACGCAGTTCCATGAGCCCTTGCTTAAATACCGAAGAAGAAAATGAAATAGACATATATAGTCGTAGAAAAATAAATTAGCAGATAGCAGGACTGAACTAATATGATAAACCCTTACCTGTATCAAACGTTCACGGAGAGCAGGATTTGGATCTGTAAGGAGACGCTTTGCGATGTATGGGTAAGCTACCTAGTGAGGATGTCACAAACAGAGTACAATTTAAGCACAGATGCAATGGAAGTAAGTTGAACATCATAATATAATAAAACAAACAACTCGTGTATACAATGATGCAAGTGAGCCCATTCCGAATTATACAATAGACTACAACCTAAATTAGAGATCTGTTAAGTTTAGAGAGAGAAGCTGTTTATCAAGCACGCCAAGTCACATGAATTCCACAGGTGCTGGTGCTCATAAAGTTTTAAGAAAAAATTAACTTTGTAACAAATTTCCTAGCCTCAAACCACAAAATCATAGAAGCACTCTTTTCACAAAAGAACAAATAATAACTACAAAAGCCAGCACAACATTTCTAGGCAACAAACACAAGTATTCACTTCACAGGGGATCTTTAATCAATAATTACATACGTATGATGCACGCTAGCTGTATCTCTAAGAACAATGCATCTATTTTAAACATGTCGACTACCAGCATAATACAACGTATCCATATTGCATGCCTAACCCCCAGGCAGATTAAGTTCTAACAACTTGGCTAACCTTAATCCTCATGTCCATCAGACTAGTTGTCTGTGATATACGCTAAACAGGGCAAGAAACAACCCCCCTTAAAAACGTATCTGAGGTAACACGACTTTTTGTTTGTATAGAGGTAAGACAGGCGGTGGAGGTGAATATGCATAGAGCTTAAGCAGTATCATCGTCAATGTTACAAGCTTTGCCATATCAAATGACAGTTCCACTTAAAACAGCAAAGAAATAGTTGTTACCTCAAGAAATTTGAACTCAGGCTTCAGAGATAAGCAAATGCCTTCTTGTGTCAACAGAGACCGGATGACAAGTGAAAATCTTTCTGGGATACGGATTGGATATTGGTATACAAGCTGATTAAATTTACCTGATAATCATGGCACACAAAAGTTTAGGAAAAAACCAAGTTACAAAGAAGAGAAAATTATTTCATTTTCGATTTTTTATTTTATTTTATTTTTCGTTTGTTTTCACCACACTTAACTTTTCGTGTCTGTCCTCTTTTGTTTTACTTTTCAGGTTCCTCTACTTCCCGCCGTCATTGTTTTTTTTTTTTTTACTTCTCCTCCACATCATGGCATTTTAATATTTGGCATCTGGGTTTAATACAGTTTAGCTTTAAAGAAGCTGAACATTCAAAGTGTGTTTGTTATCTAAAACTAAATGCAATCTGTACTTTCAGTTAAAGCCTCACTGTTACCCTCTTTAGGCAAATGATTTTAAAGGAAAAAGGGAATAAAAGAAGTTTTTGCAATTTTATTACTAAATATTTCATTTCAAGGGGCTTAGAAAGTTAAATTATGTTCTTGTACGCGCTTAGCATAGTGCAATGATTTGAGTTCTGGATAGCACTGGTTCGACAGGTGAAATCCTAACATCAATATTTTTACACTTCCCTCAAATCCGCAACAATTGGCTCAACAAACAAGTTCTTATCCGTTTCCTTACATATTAAGCAACTGGCAGAAGTGCCAAATTCTTTTAATTTGCTGTTCTTCCTTTCCCTTCTCTCGATTCATATTGAAACCCAACCTAGAAGAAAGGGTTGGTAAAAACCAGTTGGCAGTTCACTAAAATTCACTATGTAAGGTAAAAGTACAGAGTACTCTTTTTACTTTCTAGAGTAAAAATTAGAGGACTCCTGCCATTTTGATCTGTAATTTCATCGGACAGATATATGTATGTTTTCTTATAAGATAAGAAAATAAAGCTGCATGGGCGAAAACACAGGTTATTCATGTATCTTGTGCTAAAGTCAAGAGTGATGACTCTTTTACACTACCAAAAAATGCAGAGGACGGAGAAGGAAGTTACCAGTAACGCTTCTAAAATTAAATTCTGACAGCCCTTTTCCAAGAGAATTTTGCCAAATCGCTTCTAAAGCAGGAACAATAGGAGACACATCAGTCCCCTTAGCCAGGAAACCAAGCCTCGTGAAGTCATTAGCCATCTCAGCATAGTCCTCATTCACAGCATGGACAACAGCATCTATCAGAATCTGCTTATTTGCCTGAAATACAAAAAGACAAAAGTTAACTAGCTAATATAGAGCTACTCACTACTCTGAAGGAATGAAAAACCTACAACAATCTCCAGCCAAGTATGTCCTAAAGAGAGGATTGCAACCAAAGTGAGACAATGCCCAAGATTTATGCACTCTGCAGCGTAATCAGACGTGATGCGGGGAAGTCCAGCATTTCTACAGAATCTAGCCTTCCACTGTTTCAGCAACTAATCGCTTACACTAAGAAGAAAAATCTTCGGTCTAGAGAAGAGATCAGGTATGCAATTCGGAAAAACCAGACAATCATTTTCTACGTAAAATTACACCAGTTTTGTGCCACAAGGACCATAAAGCACAACTGTGATATCTTGTTCTCAGGTCACAGTTCCAGGACAAAAAAGGACAAGAAGGCTTGACCTGCCAGAAGAGGCTACTCCACAAAAAATTGAGTTGGATGAAACTGAAGCTACTGTTGATAGCAATTATGAGGCTTTCTGAGGATTACCTGGCTCAGTACAGCAACGTTTCCAAAGTCCACGTATGCTATGCGCCCATCACGCATGGCAAATATGTTTCCAGGATGAGGATCTCCGTGAAAAAGTCCAAACTCCAATAATTGCCGCAGAGCTGCACTAACTCCGACTGTCAGAAATCCATCTACGTCAATGCCTGCTTCCCTAATGGCCTAATAAAGAATTGAAAAAGACACCTTCAGTCTCCTTTTTCTTAAACACCATGGGAATTGGGAAGTCATAAAAGTAAGTGCATGCAGCAATTCAAACCTGAGGATCTGTACACCGAACTCCATCAATCCATTCCATCACTAAAACCCGTGATCCACAATACTGCTTGTAGACCTGAGGAATTTTGACTGTAGGATCGCCTTTAAAGTTCACGTAAAAATCTTCAATATTTCGAGCTTCCTGAAGTTAAGTCAAAAGAGAAACAGCACAATAAAATACCATATTAACTATTAAGTGACATGGAACTTACAAAAAAGTTTCACTCAACATAGCTACAGAGTATGTTACAATCTCTTTTCCATTACTATGTGTTTGTAGTCTTTGTACTCTGTAGAAGGTACACCATGCAGCGGGCAGTAGTGAATTAGAGGAATGATGAATTCCAACAGAAAGCCCAAAGTACATCAAGGCCCAGTCATTAACACTAAAATACATGTGATAATTTTTTCATGACCACTTATACATTGCTCAAAAGATTGACAAGGTCTGTTTGAAACACCTTCATGCAAGAAATTTTTTTGTTTCCCCTTCATAGATTTCATCAAGAAGGCAGGAACTAGGGTATATAAGTAAGATATGATACCCAAGCAATTAGCAAATGTAAGGCTCACACCAAAGAAAATTCAGAGAGCATATAATCCTAAGACAACAATGATCCTTCAAGTAGTTAAAAAGCAATGTAACCATATACCCAAGAATACAGGAGTCTCGTTTGAGGACAACTTACCAATGTGTAATCCAACTCCTCTAGAAGCTTCTCACCAAATTCATCAACAATCAGCTCAGCATTGCAGCCTAGTTTCTGCATGCTGATGCCATTCAAGAATGACGCGAGAGTACGGAAGAGGAAAAGATCTCTATAAATTATGGGCTCAATGTTAGGCCTTTGTACCTGGGATGCCACATTTAAGGATTACAAGTCAGATGGCAACACGTTGAAATATAAATAGGAGATATCAGAAACACGGACAAAACTTTCTTTAAGAAGTCTAAGAACTTCAATTTATTTTTCTTACTTCTTTCCCACTGATTCTACGTAACCTTTTATAGTTTGTATTTCATAACAAACTTGGAAGATGCAGGTGTAAGACTTTCAGGTAAGAGGGCATGAACGCATGATAATATTGTGAAAAAGAATGAACACTCAGATCTTTTGTGAGAACGATGTACACACCCTAAACAAATTGGTCCGGTTAATGAATAGTAGCACAGGAAAAACGCAAGTACAAAGCTAGTAAAGTATTATAGTATACACTGGTCTCTACTGGGTGTGGAGTTGAGCTAAATCATGAGTTAGCAATTTAGCATACATGTGCCAATACCTTTTTTGACATCTTCTCAGGTTTGAGAAAGCTGATATGTTACTTGGACTCTCTATATTACCTCACATCCCCATGTCAGACACTGAACATGGGTCGAGATGTCGCTATTCAACCAACCCGAAAGATAATCGAAGAAGTTTCCTTAAGCATACAACTAAACCTTTTTTTCCCCTCAAGACTCATTAAAAGGATATAATGGAATAAACCAAAATGGCTCATAAAACTGTTTGTGCTTCTTATTTTGTGAAGTAACAGTCAGTCGGTGCGATTCCCGACGCAATTTTCATTTTGGATCATCTGTGCGCAGCCTCTCTATGTTTCAATAGGGGTAAGACTTGCATGCATCCGATCTCTCCTTACCCTGCCTTATGGCGGGAGCCTTTAAGGCATTGGGGTTAAAGATGTTGTTGTTGTTGTTGTTGAAGACTCATTAAAAGGATACGAAAGGCAATTTGAGATAGCCCCTTCCCCGCAGAAATTGGTTATATGAGGGATGATGAAAGTCATTACTTAAATTTACTAAGGCCCCAGCAAAATAGCAAAATGGTTTATTCAACAACTTCTACTCACGATATGAAGAGTAAGGAACCAGGTTAAAGACCTTAATTGCAACATCCTCCCCAGTGGCGCGAAGGGTGGCTCGATAAACTTGACCTAAACTTGCAGCTGCAATGGTCCCTGACGAAATCTTGCTGAAAATGGCCTCGAGGGGCTGCCCTAGTTCCTCCTCTATGATACTGAAGGCAACCTATCAGAATTGGAACAAGTTTAGGCATCATAGAATGATTCTTTATATAAAAAAAAGGAACCATTCAAAGTCTATGCCTACCTGGTTAGGAAAAGGTGGAACATCATCTTGCAATATGCAGAGCTCATTCATATAATCTTCTCTGATTATATCAGGTCTGTTAGCAAGAACCTGTCAATACAGTCATACCGCATTAACCACAGATTTTTTGACAAATAACGGGCTCGCAGATCATTCCCCACATGCTATCAAATTCGAGCTAAAGAATACTTGCTAAACATGTGAGTGGGTTAAGTAGGCACACCTCATGCCAATGATTTGGAACCTTACTAATAATATGTTATCATTTTGTCACCATTCTATTACTACCATTTACTGGGGATGGTGAGGGTAATAGGCTCCTGGTTTGTAAACTTCAAAGGAGTTTGCAGCCAAAATCACAAAAAAGGTACGATACTCAGTAAGCATAAGAGGAACTAAAACACTAGGTAGAAATCTTTGCAGTCTAGCGATGATCAATGGAAACTTGTGTTATAGCTATAGAATTAGTTAGCTGGCAAATTAGTTGTATAAATAGCCAAGTAGTATTACATTCATTCAATATAAAACCAAATTCTCTCTCTTCTTTTCCCTCAACTTTCTCTCTCCTTCGTTATACCCACAATTTAATCGAGCTGACACAGATCATGTACATCCTTCTATAGCCTCCGATTATTTCTAATCCCTTTCTATATCTACTTGTCACTGAAATAAAGGAACAGCCTATCAGAAAAGTACCCCAGGGGTACAGTGTACAGATTGGTCAAATATAGCCGCAATATGAATTCATGTTTATAATATTCACAGTTGAAGTTGATTTCCAAATTGAACAGCATTGTCACAGTTGAAGATTATTAAGAGATCTACATATGATACAATAATGGGCAAATGGCTATGTTCCATGTGCTCTGAATCTTTAGAAGTTCCATAATCACTAGAATTATACTACAGACAACCCAAATAGTGTTTTCAATCTTACATCACATATTGAAAGATCTTGTCCAAGTAGTCTACCAGTGGGTTTTCTGGTAAATTTTGATACAATTATGCTCAATAATAACTGAGGTAATGGTTGGACATCAGCACTCTTTCAATTTTCTTTTTATATTATCGATGCAACGGATTGACCCACTACAACCTATAGCCACCTAGCAAAGTGGTAATGGAAACAATTAGATAAAAGACATTTACTTTACCACTTTCCACTCTTGCGTATATTTCTTCATAATTTCTCCTACTGTTTGAAGAATTTTCCATTTGACATACTTTCTTACCTTTATACCAGAGTAACATTTAAAGTATCAGACACTTTTTGACGTATTTTAAGTATCAGTAGATACATGTTTGACACAGATGTTCGCGGGTTAATAAGAGTCCTAAAGAGTCAGAGGATACATATACCAAGGTAATTATCTTTCTTGTGGTGCACACATTGATATCATTTAGAGGAAGTAAGTCACTGAATAGTGAATACTCGTAGTTATTGACGTATTTTAAGGAGCCTTTGCACCCACCAAGTTCAATACCAAGTAGGAAATCAGCTCTAGATAGGATTTGAAAGCTATATCTATTGAGTAAACTTGAACCTAAGATTGAGATAAAAAATTAAGGATGATCTAAGGACAAAGATCAACACAAAAACTCAAAAAGGTAGATGTCACTAGACCTGGCCAGCTTTGATGAAGGATGGACCTAAGTCGCATAGAAGATTTCGGAGCTGCCGTGCTCGATATGGCACAACTTCCTCATCCCTACCAACCAAACAATCATATGAGAGAGTAGCCCAGTATAGACCCAGATTCCAAACTATCTCAACTCCTCGTTCAATCAAAGACACAACCGCGCCTCTGGACTCCAGCACCTTACTCCTCACCTAAATAATTCAGAGCACCAAATCAAAACCATAATCCATTGACATACCAAAATCAAACTGATGTGAAAAAACAGAATCAGCAGAACATTTTGGTGATTGACAAGTACTGATTACAGAACAAAGAGCGCAAACTAAAGCAATTTTACCATCAACCAAATAATTCATTTCCTTATCCACACAGTAGCTCCAACAACAAAATGAATTCCAACTTCACTCACAAGCAACTTCTTAAATCAAAAACCAAAATTAAACAATATCTCACCCTAAATGAGATTAATTTACCCAATTCACCATCAAATAAAAATTCACAAGCAAATTATCTCCGTAACATCAGATATTCACTAAATTCAACTTATATTAAAATTTGACAAGCAAATGATCTCAGTAACATCAACTTACCCCAAAAAAATCACTAAGTTCAACTATTTCAGTAATGATCAGATACTGAACAAGACCTACTGAACAAATTCACTAACAATTAAACTTGAAAGAATATACTCCCTGGGTTGTTTCAATTCTAAACATTTGGTTTGAATATGTTATCGGAATTTAAACAAAACTTAACAAATGAAAAGAACGAGCGTATACCAACGAAAACAAAAAGATTGAAACTTTAAGAACACGAAACATACCCCTTCAGGAGTATACTTTCTGAAAGGCACACAAACCCCACGTTCGATATCAAGTTGTTCAAGCGCACTAGTGTTACTATTATTATTCTTACTAAGTTGCAACGCATTTGCTCTAACAATCAAAGATTTTGAAGATGGGTTTTTAGTAATTGGGATGAATTGGGTATTAAAAAGAAACGATCTTTGTGATTTTGGAGGGAAAATTGAGAGAGATGGAGTAGAATTTGATGTACAATTTGGGCAAATAAGCTCCATGGTTGTCAAAATCAAAGTATCCGGAAATTAAATGTCGTCAAACCAAATAATAAGCATTTGCAATCATATGGTATATGGATATAATACTCTAATAATGTATGATTGGAATAAATTGTGGAGGGAAATTGGGATCATATTAAAATTGGATTATTATGAGGAGTTGTGTAAATTTTGATTTGGTTGGCCTCAAGAGTCAGCTATAATGAGTGGATGAGTAAGTGACCACGGAAGCTTTTGTTGTATCATGGAAATGGTACAAAAAGTAGCCTACAAAATTGGATATTGGGAGTTTGGAAGCGTCACGAACAAAGAGTGGATCGTATATGCCGCTAGATGGAAGGTGGTACACATTCCGTGTATGAAGAATCTTGACGTGGCAGCCTCCCATTGGCTTAATGAAAAAAAGAGGAGGGAAAATTTGGGCATTTAGGCGCAAATTTTATTTGACAATGGCGCAATTATGCCGAGGAGTTGGAGGGAACGAGATTTTGCCAAATTAATTTGCTGAAAATAAATTTACTAATAATAAAAGGCTAATTAATTATCTTTAATCTTCATCACCATGGTCTTCTTCATCAAAGGCAATCGCCATTGTTGAAAGGTTGATAAAACCTCAAACTCATAAAATTAAAATCTGCAATATTTAGCTTTCTTTCATTCACGCTATTCATCCCAACTAAGCACAACACAACTTCACCAAAAGCAAAAGTCCAATATAATCGATTCACTGAAAGCAACTGATAGGACTTTGTAAAAGCACTTTGTTAAGATGGTGCTCTTAAGGTGTGATACATTATATTTCTTGCAGATACCATACATGCATCCGAATTACCCACATTCGCGTATATCTTCATTGGAATCAATTCTTGTATTTTGCCTATGCCTCAAAATACTTCAAAACGTATTTCAAATCTTTTAGTAAATATAAATTTATTGGAACCTTCAGCAATTTACGTTTCCAATGCAAGTCATAATTGCAACTGTTTTTTTTTTTGTTTATAACTCCAAAAACTACAATTGTATCCAAATTGCAATAAGGATAGCAACCATAAATTAGGAAAGTTTAGTGGACTGCCTGAATGCTACTAAAACTTCTACGTGTAACTGATCTGACTTTGTAAAAGCACTTTGTTAAGATGGTGCTCTTAAGTTGTGATACATTATATTTCTTGCGGATACCATATATGCATCCTGATTACCCACATTCGAGTATATCTTCATTGGAATCAATTCTTTTTTTTGTTCTTCTATGCCTTAAAATACTTCAAAACGTATTTCGAAACTTTTATTAAATATAAATTCATTGGAACCTTCAGTAATTTACGTTTCCAATGCATTTAATGACTGCTGAGACTTGAGGAAGGTTGTATCCAATTCGCAACATGGATAGCAACTGTCAATAAGCAAAGTGGGGAGTATATAGTCACAATTATATATCGGTTTACAAATGCAATTTGTATTCCGTACACATTACAAATACCTCATTGTCGATACCTAATTAACGAAATTAAGAATGATATGTCAATAAGCAAAGTAGGGAGCATATATATACATAATTACATTGGTTTATCATCCTGTCAAACATAGGATGACCATGTGTTTCTAGACTGATCTGACTTTGTACAAGTACATTTGTTAAGATAGTGCTTTTAAGCAATGCTACATTAAATCTCTGGTAGATACCAGACATGCATTCGAATTACCCACATTCGAGTATATCTTCAATGGAAACATTTATTGTCTTGTTCTTCTATGCCATAAATACAACAATTACAGTTTTCGAATGATTAAACCCTTACAAGATCCGAAATTATTATTACTTAATCAATCCACACGATATTCTTAGTACATCTCCGATACACATCATGCTTCTCAATCTAATTGACTAAGTGATGTCATAATAGCATCCCACTTAGCATTACAACATTTGTAGGTGAACCAATGATCCCAAGCACCACAAACGTCCTTAATAGCATCCTTCTCCCAGTCAAAGTCCCAATTCATAACACAATATGGTTTCAAAGCCCTTTTTTAATGATTCTATTGTTTCGTGTTGTGCTGGCAAAATTAATTATGGTTACTATATGTACATAGGGCTATCAGGGTTACAGTACTAAAAAATGTGCTACATAATGACAACTGTGTGTTACTAAGGATATTATGGTTACTATATATACACAGGGGGTTATTAGGGTTATTAGGGTTTTAGGGTTATTATAGGTACATAGGGTTATCAGGGTTACAGTACTCATAACCGTGCTACATAATGACTATATGTGTTACATAGGGTTATTAGGGTTAATAGGGTTGTTAGGGTTATTAGAGTTTTAGGGTTATTATAGGTACATATGGTTATCAGAGTTACAATACTCAATTACTTAGTATATGAAATTATCTTTTGTTAAGATATTTCATATACTAACTTCATTATGGTTTTATACAATTTTTTTTTCTGATTGGACTACATATGCGTCTTTCTTCTAAGATGACAGCGAAATGGTTAAAGCATAGTATTTTTAACAAGAACGGTTATTGAGTCATGACCATGTTTATTTAGTAATGAGCACGTTTATTTAGTAATGAAATTATTTTCGTCATTTGTAAAATTCCTCATCAATGATCTTCATATACATCTTCAACCTGTTCATCTTCTCATCAATGATCTTCATATACATCTTCAACCTATCCATCTTCCATCTTCAAGCCTATTTTTTAAATTTGGCAGATTCATTGATTAAAATCCGAATACAATACCAAATTAGTTTCACTTTTATCTTAGTTGACGTTTTTTCACTAACTTAATAACCTGCAACCGGTTCATCATTCATTGATCTTGATGTAGATCGTCAACCTCATAGTTTATGTTCATCTTTATCAATCTTCATCATCTTCACCTTCATATTCATCTTCAACTTCAATTTAATCTTCTTCACCTTCTACCCATGATTTTTTTAAGATTTCTTAACCTAAATGAAAAGAACAATTCAAATAGAATTGGAGATAACTTAATTTAATGGACATAAAAAACAAATTAACTTATATCTACAAATTTTAAAAAATATTTCGAGATGCATTGGAACCATTTGGGTGTACAATATTGTAAAGGCAAAGGATAAAATAAGAGACGAACGAGAGAGGATCTGGAAAACAAATGAATTAGAGAGAGGAAATCGATAATATATTTGGATTTTATGCGTAACAGTGACGTTTATTTAGTAACGAAAACGTTTCTTTAGTAACGAAAGTGTTTCTTTTGTCATCCTAATCATCATTAATCGGTTCATCTTTGATTTTCATATACATATTCAAGCTATTCATCTTCCATCTTCAACCTTATTTTTTGGTTTTGCAGATTTTTTAAATTAGACCCAAATACAGTGACAATATAATCAAATTAAGACTAAACTAATTAATCTCGAAATTATTTTAATCAAAAATAATTTTTATATGTTTGTTCTTCCATTCAATATTTGTCTTCTTTACCTTCAACCTACAAATATTTTTTTTTCCAGATTTCTAAACCTAATTAATAAAAAAAATTCAACCCCCAATCTAATTAAAGTTAACTTAAATTTTCGGCCATCAATGACTAATTCAATTTATATCTACTAAATTGAAGAAATACTTCAACAAGCACTAGAATCATTTGAATCTTGGATGGTTACATGAGGTGAAGGAGAATAATGGGTTAGTGGAGACAAAGAAAAGAGGGAGAATAGAGAAATTAGATCTGAAAAAAATGAAGTGGAGAGAGAAAGTGAATAAAAAAATTGGGGTTTTGTTCCATTGCATCAAAAAAATAAAGGAAAATAAAAAGATTTTGAATAAAATTGTATGAAAATTTTGAATGAAACTTTCAATTTTAGGAATATTCTCTTTTTTGAAATAGACCAATGGGAGGCTGCCACGTCACAGTGTATGAAGATTGTTCATACACCGAATGTATGTGTACCCTTATCCGCCGCTAGATTTGATTGTTGTCACAAGCACAAGATAACATAATGAAATCACAAGATTGGATTGGTACATGTTATAAAATAGTAAAGTGGTACACGTTATCATTACACTCTTGTCTTTTGTGTAATGTTCGTAATCTTATATCTTATCTTATGCTACATATACAATATATAAAAGTTAGTTGTGTTAGAGGCAATGACCACGTTCACCGGCTTCAATTAGCTCATCTGTCATGCCACGTGCCTTGTCTCTTGAATTTTCACTTAAAAAAATTCATTTAAAATGTCTTTTATGGGAAAAAAGTTGTAGATGGACATTCCATACATTGTGATAAATAAGTGACATTTTCCATATCAAAAAATTCACAATATTTTTTTATTATAAATAATCAATACTAGTTTATTAGCCCGTGCAAAATTGCACGGGTTGTTATATGAACTTGGTTATAACTCTATTTTAATACTCATAATTAACGCAAAATATTAGAATTGTAAAAAATTTAACCGACCAGATGTTACCCGTTGTTCAAGGTTAATAGCCCATTTTTTTCCCTGATCAAGTTCTGGGCATAAATAATTCGAACCCGTTTAGACCAGTATTCTTTTGGGTTAAACTTGAGATGACACGTTGTCCCAATTTTTCTATAATTAAGACGGAAAAAAAAACATATTTAATTTGGTATCATCTTAGAAAAGTTATGTTTGATTAATGAAAACAATTTAGTAAGTATAACGAATTTACATCAGTACTTTATGTTTATGTACGAATTACAATTTTTGACCCATGACCCGTTATTTTCGGGTCCCGGTTTTATGAACTGTAATTCATATTAACCCCGACTACTTTTAAACACACTTTTTTTTTAACTCTGACCCCACCCTTTGACCCTTATTTTGAGTTAAAACAAAACATACGCAAGATGTGTTATTTCCTAATATATTGCGCCTATATATATTACTTCATAAATTATCTCCAAAAATGAAATGATTTGATTTGATTTAGATTATCTCGTCCAAAGTTGTTTGCGAAATTATCTCCTAAAATCTCAAATCCTTTATATATAACTTTGTTAATAAAAACATAAAAAAAACCAGTTGCCATGGTGGTTGAAGAGTTAAACTTGTAACCCTGAGGTTACAGGTTCTATGTCATCGATGACATCACTGCTGATGTGGATAGTGTAATTAAAGACTAATGGGGTGGCTAATGGTTAAATTAATATTTACTATTAATTGATTTCATTTTTACCTCATTATTTTTACATTCCTTATTACTTATTTGAACTGGAACCACATCATCTATATTGAAAGTGAGTTTTTAAATGACAAAAATTATTGATAAAATTTATTTCGGCCGTAACCCGGGTAGTAAACTAGTCTCTATATAATTTTGGGTTGCAAAAGTGTGGTAGAGACATTTGTCCCATTTTTATTGGTTCAAAGTAGACCATGTCGAGATGAGCTAGCTTGCTCTCCAATCTACTAAACACCTGAAAAAACGAGGAAGAAGCTTGCAAACATGGCGAAAAGAATAGGGCGACCACCTAAAAAAACTACAGAAACGGAATCAAGAGACCACGACGATGATAATGATACTATTTTGGTGAAGAATCATGAGGAACCCACGGCAACAACATTAACCCAGCCACCGCCTTCGCCGATGAACCTCAATGACTTCATCGGGAAGGCTTTGGAAAAATCTGATAAGATTGCTTCACAAAAACTGACTCAATGTTCCTAATTCTACAGTTCCAAAGAATTTAGGAATGAATTGGACAGAATTCTGGAACAAATGATGGATTGAATCAGGGGAAAAAGACCACTGAGAACAAAATCAGATTAACCTGCACTGAGATTGTTGGACCCAAACCCAAAGTGGGTATGAGCTTGAAATTTAGTGAATCTGGGGAGAAAGAGGGTGAAGTTTTTATTGATTCGGAGGATATAACTAGTGAAGTCTAACTCTGGGAAGACTCCTTGGTCGGAAATGTGATTGGGGCAAAACTGTTGGAGTTGGTGTCCTCCGACAATAATGTGTTGAATAATTAAATCAAATTAGCAATAAACGTGGGATATATTAAATATACTATGATAGTTGATTAACGTATATCGATAACAGTTGGCTGGCTAGAGTTTGACGACGATAATCAACTGATCCCTCTCGGTCACACCGATAAAGACAGTTTCTCCAAAGGATATTATATTTATGTTTAATACAATATAATATAAACCCTGCTGTTTCAGTTAAAGAGTTAACTGATCGATTATAGAGAAAAGTGTTTCACGATTTTAGAACTCGGGCTGAATAATTATGGTTTTTGTGTAAATTGTCAAAATTGACAATTAGCTATTCAAATTACAAAGAGTTTTATTTTTAGCTAAAACGATGTAATTAGTAATTATTATATGAAGATATAATAATTAATAACATTTAGTGAGTTAAGTGTACATATTATTACTAATTGTAACTTTTGAGCGTTAAAGCAATACAAGTTAGTAAGTATATAATGGTCATTTATTACCATTAACCCTACCATTATATATAGTGGAAGTTGGTGTAAATTAAATGTACCATGGTCATTTTTCATCTTTCACATTAAATCATTAGTAAGAAAAGGAAGACTTTTCTTCCAAAAACATCAAGGCCTTTTCGGCCGACATAGCAAGAAATTAAGAAGTTGATTTCTTCTTTGCATGTTGTTTAATCTTTCTTCTACATCTTTTCTTATCCTAATATATCATTGGTTAATTAGTTAGCTAATAATATATAAGGTTTAAGGTGTTAATCTCACTACAAAACTAGCACTTTTTGTGAGATTTTTGGAGTGCTTCTTTGGTGGTTCGAGGGAGGAGGTTTCCTAAATTGGAAACTCAAGATAAAGGAGGAGGATCCCCATTAATTTTCAGCTCAAAATCCTTCATTTGAAGGAAGGTCAATATTCATCTTGATTAAGGTATAAAAACATGTTTTATTACCTTATTTATGCTTTAATCTTACATGCAACTAAAGATTCTTAGCTAAACTTAATTAGGAGTAATTAATAGAGGAGTCTAATTAGAGGCTAAATAACTTACAAAAACCAACTCTAAAAGAGATGCAGGATTTTGTTGGGAAGAATTGGCAAGGCTTTGAGGTACCAAAGGTGTTCTATTATAAGAGAGGGTGGTTTATCATGAGATTTACAAATGGAAATGCTGAGGTTTACTGAGGTTTTAAGAAGAGGGCCATGGAGACTCAATGGAAATGCTTTGATTTTCAAAAAATGGGCGCCTGAAATTTCGCTTGAGCTCGAAAAAATTTCAGTGGTTCAAGTCTGGGTTCTCTTCTCGGAGATGGGACCCTGGTTTTGGTCAACTCAGGCACTAAGCAAAATTGCTAACGATATTGGCAACCCTATTTGTTTTGATTACACCAAAACTCACAAATTAAAGAAAAACTAGCCTTGCGAGGGTACTAATTGAGGTGGATGTATCTCAACATCTACCTGAATCATTGGTCCTGACCATTTTCTGAAGCCATTCATCAGAGAATCGAGTATGAGTGGGTCCCTTTCTTCTGCCAGAAATGTAAGAAACTGGGCCATATGGAGGGGAAGTGCAGACTGAATAAAGTAGCAAAACCTGTTCATCAAAAACTGGTTTACAAACCAAAGGAAGCAGCTAATCCCGAAGTAAATGAGAATGAGAACATTGTAGTACCTGAGCCAGCAAAACCTGATCTAGAAATGCCAAAGCAAGCTTAGCAGGAGGAAATATTAGAGGAAACACATATTGAAGCAAGTACTCTTCCACCAAAAGATGCAGCAGATGACCCTGGATTTAGAGTTGTCACAAGAAGGGAGGTCAGGAGTGCTCGAGCATAAAGCCAGATTACTCCAACAACAACCAGGAATAGACTTGGGAGTTTGGGATTGAGAAGTATTCACCTGGAAGATGACTCGAGGGAGATAAAACAAAGCATAGATTTCTTAGGGGATGAAGAGCCTCCGGGCACTCCTCCATCCCAATGATTATTGGAGCTTGGAACATTCGAGGGTTGAATGAAACCCTAAAACTGCAAGAAGCAAAGGGCTTCTTGTTGAAACATCAGATTGATATTTTTGGTTTACTAGAGACTAGAGTCAAGGAAAGGAAATTCAAGGATATTATAAAGAGAAATTTCGGGAACTATAAGAGTTAAAATAATTACACCCATCACAGAAATAGGAGAATATGGCTGATTTGGAATGAGAGAGATGCAAAGGTTGAAGTAGTGGAAACTGGCAGCCAGTTTATACATTGTAAAGTTAATCATATTACTTCACATGATATAATATGGATTACCATGGTGTATGCAAGTAACTGTGCAAAAGAAAGGAAGGAATTATGGGAAAAATAGCCAAGATTTTGACCGGATACGAAATCACTGGTGTTCGATCTAGTGAATGGTTTAAAGGTTGTCATTGAGCGATGGATTGTCTTAGGGGCTTTCAATGTGATAAGATCACATTCGAAAAAAGAGGGTGGTCCTCCTCCTTTAGTCACTGATATGGATGATTTTAACAACTCCATAAACCACTGCTGCTTAGATGACATTAGAGGACAAGGCTGTCATCTGACTTGGACCAACAGCCAGGATGGGAGCACTAAAAGTTGGTGTACACTACGTCAAAATTGGGCTTCGAGAACCCCCGTAAGTGAACGGAATTTTTCGAAACCGATCTCTTATAGTATAAGAGAACGGTTCTTTTAAAAACAGTTCTTAAACGTATTTTATGGGAAAAAATATTTTAAAAAAATTACACTTTAGAGAACGGTTCTTGGAAAAACCGTTCTGTTAGATATGGTGAAAAAAAAGACCAAATATAAGAGAACGGTATGGAGAAAAACCGTTCTAATAGATCTTCCTTACAAAACGGTTTTGGTTAATAACCGTTCTTATAAACACACAGGAAAAAAAATAAAAAATTAAAACCCAAACTCCCCCTCACTTCGTTATTTCCGCCCTTATTTTCTGATTTCCTCTCTCTGCTCCTCATTTCTTCTCCTCTCTTCTCTTATCTTCTTCTACTCCGTAACTTCCATCATCAATTCATATTCTCATTCTTCTAATTACCATTATCCTCTCTCTCTCTCTAATTTCTTCTCCTTCACCATCATCAACTCATCATTTTCTCCTCATCGCCTTGCTCGCATCCTCCGACGGTTGATTGATTCCTACCTTACTGTCTCCGCCTTACTCGCGCCCTCCGACTATCTATTGATCCTACCCCACCGTCGTCGTCCACACTGGTAAGTTTTTTTGTTTGTTTTAAGTTTCTAGAAATTCGTATGTTTTTGGAAAAACTTAATTTGGTTTTTTTTTCAGATCTACTTTTAATTTGGGGTTTTCATATCTATCTAAGTAATTTCAAATTTTGTTTTCAGATCTACCTTTTATTTAATATCGAATTTAATTAGTATTTAGATCTATTTTTTATCCAACTTGTTTTTTTATTATTCTCATGCTTCAATCTGTGTGTTTTGTTTTTGTTTATCAATCAATTTTGCGTCGATCTGTGTTTTCATCGCATCGATTATTTTATTTTTCTATTGTATTTCTCATCCTATTTATTGTATTGCTTTGATTTTTTCGTGTGGTTAGAACGCAAAGAAGTTGAGGAACAAAATGCAGATTTAAAGTTGGAAGATGAAGAAGAAGATGTATGGCCACAAGATTTGCGAGATATTAAACTAGTGTTAGGTTCTATGTTTGGTTCGAGATTTTTCCGCAAAATTTGTGGTGTAACTCTTTTTAGATTTTTTTTATGAACAAGATTTTGATGGGAGTTGTATCCCATTTTTCTACTATTGTTGCTGCTGTTGTTGGTGCTCTTTGTTGCTCTTTGTTGTTGTTGGGTGTTGTATCTGGGTTGAGAAAAAAGAAAATTTTGATTTTTAAAAAAAATAAATGGTTACATATAAGAACGGTTTTGCAGAAAACCGTTTTGTAAGCCTTCCACTTTTGAGGACGGTTTTCTAAAAAACCGTTCTTAAAGATCTTTCAGAACGGTTTTTAGAAAAACCGTCTGAAAGGATATAAGAACGGTTGGAAACCGTTCTCTTAGCCTTTAAGTACAGTCGTCTAGAGAACGGTTCATCAACCGTTCTGCTTAGCTTTAGATGAACCGTTCTCTTAGCCTATTTTTGACGTAGTGGTAAGCTGGATAGAGCCCTGATCAATGATGAATGGAGAGTAAAATACTACTCTTCATTTGTTGTTTTTAAACCTGCAGGAATCTCAGATCACTCCCCAATTGTGGTGCAGGTCCTGATACCACAGGAAGGGAGAAAAACGTTCAAGTATCTGAATTGTTGGGAGACTCATAATAATTTCAAGGAGATTGTAGAAGAAGCTTGGAAGAAGCCAGTTAAAGAGACAACTATGTTTAGACTCTTTCAGAGGCTTAGGAATG
The DNA here is from genome assembly GCA_963680865.1 of Spergularia marina. NCBI lineage: Eukaryota > Viridiplantae > Streptophyta > Magnoliopsida > Caryophyllales > Caryophyllaceae > Spergularia > Spergularia marina. The sequence continues at coordinate 13,961,316 of OY804560.1, read as the reverse complement.
TCAAACACGGACTGTGTCAGCTAAATAAAGCTCATTTCTCAAACTTGAGTAAAAGAGTGGAAGACCTGAGATAGGGTTTAACTCAATGTCAAGTTAAGCTTCAGCTCAACCCATTTGATCAGCAAATAATTGAGGAATGCAAATATATTAAGGAAAGGTTCATGAAAATGAAAAAGGCTGAATTGAGTATGCTCTATGAAAGAGCAAAAGTGCATCACATAAAAGAGTCAGACTGCAGCTCGAGGTACTTTTTTGCCAAAATTGCTGAAAGGAAGAATCAGAGTAACATTGGACAAATTATTGACAGACATGGAGTATTGCATAAAGATCAGAAAGATGTTCTTAATGATTTTCTTGACCATTATCAACACTTGCTTGGTACAGAGAAGAAAGCGGAGCATCTTGATCTCAATTTTGTCCAAAAAGGGGGAGTCTTAACTCAGGATCATCAAAACCTCTTGTGTGCTCCTATCTCAAGTGAGGAAATTAAGCAAGCCCTGTTTAGTATGAGTGCTAATAAAAGTCCAGGCCAAGATGAGTTTTCTCCAGGCTTTTTCAAAACAAATTGGGAGATAGTTGGAAAGGAATTCAGTAAAGCTGTGATGGATTATTTTGACAAGAAAGTTATGTGCAAAGCAGCAAATGCTACTATGGTTACTCTAATTCTAAAGAAGGAGAATGCCAGCAGTGTCAATGATTTTAGACCCATATCTTGCTGCTCTACTTACTACAACACAGTGACTAAGATCATGGCAAACAGGCTCAAGCAAGTCTTGCCTAATATAATTGGCAAAGAACAAGCTGCATTTGTCAAAGGTAGAGACATCTTTCAGAATATCTTAATGTCTCTGGTCAAGGGCCATGATATGAAAAATATATCTCCTAGATGTTTGGTGAAGATAGATATAAGGAAAACCTCTGACTCATTGAGCTGGAGTTTTATCAGAGAAATGATGGAGGCTCTCAGATTTCCTGTGATTTTTGTTGAATGGATAATGGGATGCATAACTTCTCCTTTCTATTCCATTAAAATTAATGGGCAATGTGAGGGTTTTTCCCCAGGGAAATATGGGATAAGGCAAGGAGATCCTCTATCTCCTTACCTTTTTGTTCTTAGCATGAAGATCTTGTCCAGATATTTAAGATCAATGCCAGATTACAACCAGTTCTCCTACAAAATGTGTTAAGGTTAATCTCACTCACTTAACATTTGCAGATGATTTTATGATCTTTGTGAGAGGGGATCTTCCTTCAGCTAATTCTGTGATTAAAAGCCTGGATACTTTTGCTAAGATATCAGGCCTTGAAGCAAACCCAAACAAGACAGAGATTTACTTTGGAGGAGTTAAATCTAATGTGAAAGAGACGCAACTCACTGAGACTGGATTTACAGAGGGTATGTTCCCCATCAGGTACTTGGGAATGCCGCTGAATTCAAAAAGATTGAAAGCTGAGGTTTACCTGGTGATGATTGGGAAAATAGGTAAGAATGTTCAACATTGGTCTTTCCATATGCTATCCTATGCAGGTAGAGTGCAGCTCATAAATTCTGTAATCTATGGGTTAGAGAATTTCTGGTGTGCAAGTATCTTAATGCCAAGAGGAGTTGTCAAAAGGATAAATATGATCTGCAAAGACTTCTTATGGAACACTGATGAGGGGCAGAGAAGAATGAGTTTCAAAAGCTGGAAAAGTTGTTGTACACCTAAGGATGAAGCGGGGTTCAACATTAAAAAGTTTTGGCATGGAATAGATCATTTATGACCAAGTGGATTTGGAAGTTGCTTAACAATCAGGAAAGCATTTGGTGTGACGGGATTAGAGCTTATTGTATCAAATTAAACGCAAACTCAAAAAAAATATTCAGTTCAATTGAAGAAACATTCATACAAATGTTTATCTCGACATCATACATTCATAGAAATGAAACTGTATAAACTTTTGGGGAGAATTTAATTAAAACAAAAAATTAGCAAAGAGAACATATATCGAGAAGAATACTTACGTAATTAGAAATAAGAAGTGGTAGAAGTTCCCCTAGCACAAGAGCCAGCTTCGTAATTCATTTTCCCCAAATTAACGGTGATGTCAGTGAGTGTGGCACTATTGTGTTGCGTCTTCATTTGGAACAAGTAAAGACGTGATTACGATTATGGCCCACGTGAAGAGGAGGAGGAGGAGGCGTTGATGTCGTTCGTGCGGTATGCTGCAATTGCGCGGAGGTGATGAGAAGATGATGGTGGTGCTTCGTTCGAGCGGTTCCTACTGAAGATTATACTCCGTAGTTTATTTTGTTTGACTTTTATCTACTTTATTTATTCGAGATATGAGTATGTTAAGATAGCCACGGTATCATTTGTGGCAACGAACAAGCATTTGCCATGGGAATGGCTCGACAGTGGCACAAGTGGGTGCTTGCCACGCTTATCTCTTTCCCGTGGCAATTTTTTTCAATCTATAATGCACAAAGTTATTTTTCCCGTGGCAAGATATAATTATGCCACGAATTAGAAAATCTCGTGGCATAATTCGTGGCACAAGTGACAATTTGTTGTAGTGATTGTTTTCAAATCTAGTAATTGCCTTTGAAGTTGCCTTAACTCTCTTACCTATATAATGTTTCCACTCTCTTTCACTACAAGAAATTTAACTTTGACCAATAGATATTTTTTAAAACATAAAATTCTCCTTTTCCTAGGGTAATTTTCGCCTGACCGATTTCATCAAATTGAACGCAAACTCAAAAAAAAATATTCAGTTCAATTGAAGAAACATTCATACAAATGTTTATCTGGACATCATACATTCATAGAAATGAAACTGTATAAACTTTTGGGGAGAACTTAATTAAAACAAAAAATTAGCAAAGAGAACATATATTGAGAAGAATACTTACGTAATTAGAAATAAGAAGTGGTAGAAGTTCCCCTAGCACAAGAGCCAGCTTCGTAATTCATTTTCCCCAAATTAACGGTGATGTCAGTGCGTGTGGTACTATTGTGTTGCGTCTTCATTTGGAACAAGTAAAGACGTGATTACGATTATGGCCCACGTGAAGAGGAGGAGGAGGAGGCGTTGATGTCGTGCGTGCGGTATGCTGCAATTGCGCGGAGGTGATGAGAAGATGATGGTGGTGGTTCGTTCGAGCGGTTCCTACTGAAGATTATACTCCGTAGTTTATTTTGTTTGACTTTTATCTACTTTATTTATTAGAGACTAGTTGTTGGCCCGCGCGCCTTGCGCGCGGTCCCCCAACATGTGGCGTCAATGGGAAAAATTCCGTCGACGTTTTTCTTTTTGCAAAGTCATTAACGAAAATAATAGCGTATATACATGTGATTGTCGCTACTGCATGACCAAAATTGTCCTAGTTATGCCTCGTTCATTTTGCTTGTAACTAATTGGCGATCATGGAGGCATCGTGCGTGATTCATATGCTCCAATACATAAACATCGGTCATATAGCTAGAAAACTCCTTAAACATATAGTAGTATTACCTTTTAACAATATTTACAACAATATGCGCACATATTGCATTTAGGCTATTTGGGATTCGAACCCAAGACTGTGCAAATTTGCACATTGCTCTACCGTTTGAGTAGCTAATAGCCTATAAGAAAAGGACTCCAATAAGTAATTAATCGATTCAAACCTAAAAGCAAGTCCCCTTACATTTTACGGAATTTGACCATGTCTAACATACTTCCACAAACTCCCGGCTACTTGGGATTTGAACCCAAACTTTGAGGAAGATTGCACTTGGTTCAACCATCAAGCTAATAGCCTATATTATTGACTCAAACCAAGACAATTTAAGGAGTTTTCTCTTACCCATGATTTATAATGTAGTAACTACACATCGCACATACCAAAAGCTCGAGACAAAGAGAAGAAACGTGTTTACGAAAAACACCACATTCGAAAGATAGACTACACACAACTAACCAACCAGTCAACCACACAACATTTAACATCCATTTTAACAGTAAAAGAAACAACCTTTCCAATGTCCTCACAAACTAAAGGAACGTATAAAACAATCTTGTGCTAGTCAAGCAAAATCTGTAAATTTGCAATAGACAATTCAACGACACACATGGCTTTAAGAATTCCTCATTTTTGAAGTGAAGTAGTAGACCAAACATAACAAGAAAGAAAGACGCGCACACTGGTTTTCATTTAAGCATAATTCGCCACAACAAAGTTCAATCCTATTATCTATAAAAATGCAATAGCTAGACAAGAAGCAATTCAAGAGACGTCAACAAAATGAACCCATAACCCGCTCATCATGATGAAGAATAAAGGACTTGTCTTTTGAGTGGTAATAATAATCCACCAAACTTGCTACAATAATATTAGAAACGTCAAGATGAAAGAAAATCATGCTGATCTCAAATACACAAGCTTCACATTTCGACATACCAGAACTTCCACGATATTATCAAAGTCAAAGGAGAACATAACTAAATAAGTGTACTTTTTGACATGAGTGAACACACATTAGAATTTGAGGACGCACGACCATGAAGTGCAAAAACAGTATCCGAGAGGTGGCTAGCTGGAAGGTATTACCTTGCACAATTTTCTAAGAGGAGGACTTGCCGCTTCTCAGTCGAATTTATTGCAACCTGGACAAAAACTAACAAGGTGGGTTATACAAGAGCTTCAGAAATTGTAACTCAAAAGTATGGCTAATTTAACCACTAATTTAAAACTTTCTCATGACTAAACTTGAATTACGATTTTCTAACCAGTTCGGGATTGTACAAATTTGTAGATTGGTATATACCTTCCTAGCCACATCATGATACACATCAAAAACATCGTTTGCCGGATAGGTTGCCCTTGAACTGTCAAAACGTTTGTGTCAGTAAGGAGCGCATGTAAGGTTAATTTCAGCTAACCTCGTAAGGTTTGGATTCTGACCTCGTAAGACATAGGGAAAATGCCTCATTTTGCGTACTGGCAGATGAAAATGGGGAACTGAGTCGACGAAAATTCATCTCCAGACTTAGAACCAAACTGAGAATGCAGAGGATGTAGCCTCACTTATCTTTCGACTTGAGTTGTGCTAGCATGAGAAGTCCGATTGCAGAAAACCCGCACAAAAGGGTCGAGGAATAGAACACTGCAAGTAGAACTCCCCTCCAATACTGCATCCAGAAACATTAGGTTAAGGGAGAATGTATTATGATCCATGACTCTAAAGGAGGTCATATAGAGAATATTGTAGCATTAATATACGTGCACCTTAGCCAGTCGCAAAGCATTGTCGTTTGCATATTGCAATGACCCCTGTGGGATGTTTTGTATTCCTTGACTTAGGGGGTCATATAGAGAATATTGTAGCATTAATATACGCGCACCTTTGCCAGTTGCAAAGCGTTATCGTTTGCATATTGCAATGACCCCTATGGGATGTTTTGTATTCCTTGACTTACTTCCCACGACAGGAACCTGAAGTAAGACCACAGGAACATTCAAGAATCACAAGGCATAAAAAAAACCTGATATTTTCAAAGTATGCACATAAGCGTGTTACTCAAAACCATAGTAGTAAGTGCGCTACCCAAAAACAATAGCAATAGCTGCGCCAACATAGGCCTTCTCCTGTGTCAGTTCAAGTTGGAGTGCTCCAAGCTGCAGAAGCAGCAATGTAGAAAATATGATCCTACGTAACCATTTTTATAGATAAATCATAGAACAAAAGGTTAAGAAGCTAGGTTACCTTAAGGGTCCTTGTTTCAGCGTTTGAGCGTTCATTAGTTGCAGATAGTAGCTTTCCGGCATCAATCATCGATTTTGCAATCTATACTTGTTGCATACAGCCAAGAATACTGCTATTTAGAAATGCATTATCTAAGAGTGAGATGAAACAAATTGAAACAAATAAACAACTGGGTAATGAAATTAAACAAACCAAGCCATAATTTGACAAAAAGTGAGATTAAATGAAGGAGATAGAGACTGAACCTGTATGGACCAACTAAAAAACCAGTAAAAGACCCAACTTGCTAAAGCTCATAATGAGGGTAAAAGCAATGAAATACAAAGCAAACCTATATCAGTGAATAAGAAATTACGGGGCACACAACAACAGAAATGCCAAGGTCATGAGTAAAAATATGAGCATGATTTTCATTGTATCATTAGGGTTCAAATACAACAATGATGACGAATGACAAGCAAAAGCACCATCAGCGCCTGATACATATGTCCACTTCTTCTCATAAGAGCCTAATTGTTGAAATGGAGAAAAAAAAAACATAAATCTTCCCAAAAAGAATTATCAATTTATGATATCTTTTACAGTCAATTGCAGATCATTGACACTTATCAGCAAGCGTATGCTCAGACGATTGTAAATGGTCAACTGCTTACCTTGGATAGCTAAGCATGAGAGTCGACCCATCTTCTGATAAACGGTGATGAATCCGTAAACAGCAATATGTACAACTTCCTTGTCACCTATCATAGCCAAAAGAGGAAAACGCAATGATCGAAACCTGAGAAAAACAAAATCAATATCAGCCAAACCAACAATCATGGTTCTAACTTATACACTCCCTTTTTTGTGTTACGATTAAAACAACTAATGAACTAACTGATTAAAAGGAAGGAACATAATAAAAAAACTTTGGAAGCCTTAACTGATTAAAAGGGATGAACAGAATCAACAAAATGAGGAACGATCAAATATCAAATTAAATACAAAAGGAATTTTAAAACATTCCAGGTCGGTTCCTAGATGAACGAATCAGAACCCAGAGGCAGGAGACAGTGAAGCATATTGTCATCTAAATCCCTCCTAAATTTGCTTGACGAAACATCTGAAAAAAAGGGGCAAAGCAAAACCAAGAATCATAGTTCTGAATTTGTGATTACAACCTTCTCACTTAATAACTACTGAATTCTCACCCTGCTTCATGCCATTATATTTCCAATAAGCTTCCAGTCAGCAAGAGCAAGGGGCCAAGTAGGCTTAAATATATTTCCGTTTTCCTGAAGCATATTCTACAATTGAAAAGAATTGACGTATGTTAAATTGGAAAGAATTGACGTATAGTACAACAATTTTTAAAAACAAAACCAAGGATTTGGCAGCGAAGGGAAGCAATAGCTAATGGGAGTCATAATAATAGAAAAACATACCTTGCAGCAGAAAATGCAGCCCCCTCCAACCAGTTATTTCCGCATGTAATGCATCAGTGCAAGCTAATTTCTCCCATGTACGTCTGGAGAGTCAGCTAAATAGCCAGAGCATAAGAAAGGTAGGAATTAGTAGATAAGATATGTAGAGTAATTACATAGTATTGCCACAGCAAAATAATAAGCAATGTAAAGGGCGATTCCTACGCTGAACAATAGACTGCAAAGACTACTATATAAACCTAAATCTAAAGGACTAAATTTGCCCGCCAATCTGAAATTAAAGAAAGCCAAGTTTGGATCAAAACACCATCAACTTCCCTCACAAAATAGAACATCGAAGCAAGAAATCAAGCATCTAGAGCCAATGAGCTATTAGGAGGTATGATGATCCTCAATCTGAGTTCTAACAACGGAAAGGAGAAATTTAACGTGAAGGGCGACACACTTTACTAATGCATAAACAAACCACGTCACTGAATCCCCAAATCAGGCAACATCAAATGACATGATTACACATGAAGGCATGAGCAAAAAACCACCAATTGTGCATAAACTGAAAAAGCTACCAAAAGATCAGAGCTAGAATACACAATGAAAAAAGAGGACACTCACCATAAACTCTATAAACAAATTCAGATACAGTTTCAAGTTATCTAATGCAGCTCAGCATACAAAAATATCCAGATCAACAAATTAACGAATCACTCATGAAATGGAAAGGCGAAATAATCGAAAATATGCCAACCACACAGCCCCAACATCAGAGAAAGCTCACCCAAACCGAAGGCAATCAAGACCCAACTCTACATAATAAATACAGCTTTACCCATTTCCCCAAATCCAAAAATTTTGACGACTTACAAGGATCTGAAAATACAACCTTATTAATTGGATTGTATAAAAAAAATAAACCTCAATATATTAAAAAAACTTAACATTTTGAAGGAAAATTAACACACCCATTATCCATTCCACCCTTTTTCTTGCAGGAAAAAAACGAAAACAAAATGAAACAGACAAAATGAGAGGCGATTAGTTTGAGAGGACAGAACTGAAGAATAACGAAACTGTACCCTAAAATCAAAACATGAGAATTGGGTAAATTGATAACAATTAACTCTATAATCAAAACATCAACATCAAAATACCCAGGAATTAAAAACAAAGGGAAGTAAAGAGACGAACTCCTAAACATAAAGATCAAGTGGCTAGCAACGTGAACCCTAAAAAATTATTGAAATTTTAAAAAATGAGAAAGCTGGTACATGCCTTGAAGATCGACAAAAAATTCTGATTGTAAGCCGGCTATCGTGTCTAATGAACAAGATCAAGCAACAAAAATTCGGGCGATGAATATCTAAAAACTGAGCAAACGACAATACACTAATCAAGGCAGATGGTAAATGGAAAACAAATCCATAAAATAGTACACACTTATGTATAGCTAATAAGCTAAATACTGCCAGATTGTATTACTGTAAATGATACAGCAGGTGTCAAGATGAGACCAAATCCATATTTGAGAATAATACTAACCTTATATTTACTGATCTCAGCTGGGTCTTCAACTTACTAATGTCGGCATACTGTAGATCAACCGTCAGCGTGCCTGATCGAATAATTGCTACCGCCTTTAAAGAAGGAATAGGATTAGAAACTACTCTAGCCAATGATCCCCGAGCGCTGGTCTAGAACCAGCAGGAATTCTAGGATAATTCATCAAATAAGAATAATTCAAGAGCAGATCAAAAGAGATTAAAGAGTGATCAATAAAAACAATTGGGGGCGTAAAATTGGAGAGAAAATCAAGTTGTAAGATTATTTACCTGTGACCTGATAAGGACAAATTGAAACGAAATAGATCAAAACAACTCCAACATTTGCACCAAGAATCTGCCGACAAAATGAACACACTTTTTAATTGAGTGGAGTGCTTGCCAATTAAGAATGTTTGGGTATTCAGCAAGTTTTAAAGACACTTACCAAATTTTTTTTTTGTAGGTGGTATTTCAGCATCAGATTGGTGTTTACTGAAAAATAAATGGTTAATACAAAAGATGTATAAGTCCCAGTAATAAAAAGGGTGACAAAACACCATTGAATAGGTGTATACTAATATAATGCATATATTAGTAAAATAGAAACCTGAACAATCACCTATGCACCTCCGGATGGCGTGGGGCAGGTAGACTACTCAATAGTGCGGCACATTAATAGTTTGGATGATAAGATTACCTATAGAGGAAATTCAGAATGAGAACCAAATTATTAAAAAAAAAGGCATTCAGAATAAAAATGCAATCAATTAACGATTAGATCAAGCAAACACTAAAATGAATCAAATAGATGAACAACAATGATAAAGTAAATCCACAACATTACACCACCTATAACAATCATACAAAGAATAAAATGCACAGAAATCACAAACGAAAACAAAAGACAATCGTAATAAATAATCCACAATAAACATCAAAAACCAGCTAGAAGGAGTAGAAATTCATAAATAAAAGTAAAAGATTACCGTGAGTACCCGATCCCTAGCCTCCGTCAGATTCTCGCCATCATGATCTTAAGCCCTGCCACAGCCGGTATGAAATTAATTAAGTGTTTTTCAAAACCCCAAAAATTCACCACATCAAATACACCTAAAATTAAACCCTAAATTAGGGAACTTTAGAAAACGAAAAAACTAATTGAACAATCAATCACAAAGAAAGAAGGTCAAATCATCATCAGAAGCGTAGACTTGAAACAATCAGTATATAGCTAAAATTGAGAATAATCAAACGAATGTAATTAATTAGTAGGAGTGTTTCACTTACCAGAAATCAAAGGAATGCAATTGAATTTGCGTATTCTTCTCGTTGATGTGTAGATCGAGCGTAGTGGAGAGAATAGTAGGGTTTTCAGGCGAGAGGGAGGTGAGCTCAGGAAGAGAGAGAAAGGAGCAGATGGAGTGAGAGCTGGGTATGTCGAGGCGGAGAGAACAATGAAAATGAATGACTGTGAGAAGAGTGAGAATCTATGGTGTGATGGACGGCTGTGATCAGCTGTGAGAAGGGTGAGAAGCTTGCTGTGATGGACGGCTGTTATCAAGGGCAGCTCAGATCGAACGGCTGTGGGTAAGCCAAGGAGGCACTGTTCCAATGAACAGTTAATCAGCCTTAGACATCTTTAGAAGGTGTATAGATATGAGTGTGTTAAGATAGCCACGGTATCATTTGTGGCAACGAACAAGCATTTGCCATGGGAATGGCTCGACAGTGGCACAAGTGGGTGCTTGCCACGCTTATCTCTTTCCCGTGGCAAATTTTTTCAATCTATAATGCACAAAGTTATTTTTCCCGTGGCAAGATATAATTATGCCACGAAATAGAAAATCTCGTGGCATAATTCGTGGCACAAGTGACAATTTGTTGTAGTGATTGTTTTCAAATCTAGTTATTGTCATTGAAGTTGCCTTAACTCTCTTACCTATATAACGTTTCTACTCTTTTTCACTACAAGAAATTTAACTTTCACCAATAGATATTTTTTAACACATATTTAAATAGATAAAATAAAAGGCTACCTTCTTCCAACAAAAACAAAATCTAAAAGAAAAAGAAAAAAAAAAGTCACTTTGTCCTCCACTCCTTTCTTCTTTGTGAGCATTGAGTCAGTTGACGCCTGAGGGAAGTATTGGTATTTCCTTTAAGACCCATCCACTTGAGAATACTCTTCCAAACTTCAACTAAGTATGGATAATTGAAGATGAGATGATTGTATGTATCTGCATTTCTATTACATAATGTACATGATGATGATCATACTTATTTTCTCCATGTTGTCAATTATTATTTGCAATCTTTTATATGCAGCCATAGTAGTAGTAAATTTATTATTTGACCTAACAATTCTTTATGATAGTTAATAATTACATATACCCGACTCAACAAATTTATTAAGTAAAACTAGAAGCCTAGCATAAGACATTTCCATTAACTCTAAATTTTTTTTTCTTTTTATCATGACAAGATACTATCAAATTTTGTAATGAACAAGAAGTGACAACTTCCACGTCACTCATAATTAGACCAATTACAGTATCTTACTTGAAATTAAGAATATGATTGAGTTGAATTAGAATGTTTTTGCAAAGTGAGAACAATACGTTGAAAGTAGGAATCAAAGTCTTCACAGAGTAAACAAAGACACAATCAAGTATGTGGGGAGCTTTAAATTTTGTGTCTTCACTTGCGTATTACCATTAAACCATTCGTCACCATCTAAGTATAATATAAGCCAATTTAAACTCCGAATTATTGCTACCTAAGTCTCCTTTAATTGTCAAGCACCTTTATTTTATGTCAAATGATTGTATACATTATAACTCTTCCTTTAATATAGACATTTACAAATCATGTATCAACAAGAAAAATATAAAATCTGACCTTGTAAAATCTTTGATAGTATTATGATATACTTATAGGTGAGCACCAATTCATATATCGTTACAAACTTTTCCAATTTTCAGATGTACGTTGTTTCGTAGATTTGTAAAATTTTGACAATGCTAAATATTAAAGATATTGATACTTTTGTACGACAATACAATAGTAGCTTCATTGCTTAAATTTTAAAATACAAAGAAAAAAAACTAGCGACTTTTATGATTTTTGAGAATCATCCTAATAAGGAAAGAATCATCATAATCTTTTTATTCATGGAAAGTATATGACATAAAAGATTCATTACTGAACTCTTAATACAAAATCAAATCATTTATTTCCATGTTTAAAATTTCTTTAAGAGAAAAAATCATTTTAATTTGATACCTATTTTGTTATTTTCTAATATGATATTTAATTAGTGTAGATGATCTTTATTGATATATTATTCATCTAATCTAGTTGCACCACTGTTTAATTTCCTCCTAGATACTTTTTTCCCCTATAACATAGAATCATGGTATGTGTGTTCTCATCATCTCTCAAATAGGTGAAATTATGTTTTCGAAATTTTTACTATGTTGCTGCTTTTTTTATTTTAGAGTACTCATAGAAATTTTTTTCTTTGTGTTAACAATAGGTTTTTCATACTTAATAACATCATTGCTTCGCCATTAGATTTCAACAATGGAAGAGGTAAACATCACCATACAAATTTATGGCATGCCCTTATTCGATTTAGTTAATATATGATTTTCGTTGGTTCGTTTCGATCAAGCATAACTTAAGACGTGTACATGAACTTTACTTTGAATCTGTACATTATTAAAATTTAGAAATTGTCCATAGTAAGGAGAACTACAAGATTTCACATGTTCTATAAATACTATGCATGTTAGGATTCACCTATTTCTTAAAGTACAAATTTCATCATAAATTTACAATGATTTCTCATTGCGTCCTACCTAAGTTGATTAGTACATTGCATTTTTTGACATTATTTATTAGATATATCATTTACATGTACATAGCTGACATACACTCATCCATTGATTTGATTTTTAATATTTTATGTGCATCATGTTATTCCATGCTTAAAATTTATACTATATCTTATATCTTGGTTTTTGTTTAAATAACATTTGTATATAGTTAATACAACTAAAAAGCTATTTAATTAAATTAGGAGTCGAGCATTAGATACACTAATGTTTAATACGTAACTTAGTTGACATGCATATTTGAATAACGACCATCAAATATTAAATTATATCACACCAAAATCGTGGTGGTCGTCAGATAAAATAACATCTTCAACTTATACATACAATTAAATATTAAAATACTTAACAATTGTTATCATATAAAATTTATTTAACAAGTATATGTCAATAATTGGCCGATGAAAGCTTATTATGAATATCTTCTTTTTTTAATATATATTTTTTTTGTAAAAATGTTAATCTTTTTATTCATCCTTGGCGGGAAATAAAAAGGCAGAATTACAAAAAAATAGGTATCCTCTTGATGCGAGAATTGTCGTCAAACCTAGGTCAAAGTACCACTGTTTTTACTAAACTAGCAAGGGTATGTGGGTATCATATCCACAAGGAAGATGGATAGCCTAGTATTCTATTGAACTGCGGAAAACTAAAATAAAATAAAATGCAAATAAAAATGGGGAGTTTTTGGTTTGAAAATCAACTAATATTGAAACAACGAAATGAACAAGTGTAAACAATGACAATAGAGATGACTCATGATGTTATCTCACAACCAGTTATGCAATGTAATTCCACCAATTTCCTAATTATAGCATTCATGCCCAATCCCGACTATTAGTCAATTAATCTGCTTTTTTGGGGAATTTTAGTAACCGCTACCAATATCCTCTTCTTATCATCCTAATGTTTAGTAACCACTCAAACAAATCACAATCAAAGATATGCATAACAATGATTAATAAAGGAAATGGAACAACCTGAATTGGTATCGAATTAGCAGCAACCACGACACTAATTAAAATTAATATTTTAGTTGTCTAATTAATTCCACAATCACTAATTAACTGCAACCGCGACATTAATCATGGAAAGTTGCTCCTTTTATGGTAATAATCAAATACCATCAATTATCAACCATGTATGAATCACCTTAGTCTAATCTAGTAGCTAATTAGGTTAAACAAGGATAAATCATGCATTGAATAACAAGGAATTAATTATTATGAATTTAAAGGCACAATTAAGGGTAGAGAAATCCTTACAATAGCATAAAAGGATGATTGATTACAATGAGTGTAATAAAACTCTCTCTGAAATAGGATGAAAATTATACAAAGTGGTGAATTAAAGAATTAAAGGATTTCAAAGATTTAATAGATGACAAATGAGGGGTTCATGACCCTTTATTTATACACTAGAAGACAAAAACGAAAGGATCCAAGAAAATTAAGATAAAAACAAACTCGGAAGCTTCCCGGAAGGTGCGTGTCTCGACTCGAGATGTTGGTATCTCAGGTTGAGAGTTGCAAAATTCTCGACTTCAACGGAAAGTGTCTCGAGTCAACTTGCTGGATTTGCTAAATCTTAGGTTCAGCTCTCATGACAAGCCCAACTAGGGTATAATTCTGTAGTTCCAACTCATCTAGCACATAAGATTTCTCTATTACATGTCCAATCAAATTGTCGCACTTTCCTCCATCCTCCTTTCCTTTATTCAATTCCATTTCAACCCCAAGTTTTTGAAATTGGCATCAAAATTCAGTTGTTCCACAATAGCAGTCTTGTTCTAACATCTATTCGACGAATTAATTGCATACTCCCTCCGTCCCAGTTCAAACGCCCGGGCTTTTTTTGTATTGCAATAAGAAAAATTGATATAATAAGTTGAGCGGCGTAGTATTAGAAAAAATGAGGAGAGAGAATGTGAGGATTAATAAAAGTAGGAGAGATAGTGTGAGAGATTATGTGATAATTTAATAAAAGTAGGAGAGAGAAATATGTCCCAAAATAGATGGGGTGTTTAAAGTTGGACGTCCCAAAATGGAATATGGGGCGTTTGAACTAGGACAGAGGGAGTATTAAACAAGGTCAGAAATTGTTACTGATGAACGTACCGATGACAGTATCTGGGTTTGTGTTTCCTCTCGCGATTCTTCATGATTTGGCCCAATATTTGTACCATTCAATTCGTCTTGACTAGTTACATCTTGATGTGTCTTTTGTTTTTCTCGTCACCCTGGTTTTTGTTTCCTTGCCGTGGTACAAGCTCTGTATGGACTTTTCTTAGGGAGTAAGCTACTTCTCAGGTCATGGCGTTTCTAACCATATTGATTATTGATTGCATACTTTTAATACTGAAATAGGCAAAAGTGATCTTACGTTTGTGTTCAGCATTTGACGTCTTAATTAACCATATTGATTGATATTCACTACTATTTCTACATGACTGTGATCCACTATTTTTAATAAATTTGTAGTTTGAGACATATTATTTCACACACACTTATTTTTATACCATACGAAGTATATAATAACATATTTAATGTTTCTACAATAGATCTAAGTGTATGACTAAAACATTTTCACCGTGTGTAACGATTAAACTTGTAGCCCATATGAAGTTACGCATATTCAATTTGTTAGCAATAATTTTCTTACTACTAAACTTTAACAATGATATTAATAGGGACCATCATCTGGAGATCAAAATAGCATGGATGAACTACTTATGGTAAGTGAACAACTACTAGTTGTCAAAACTTTCGACGTTGCTACGTCATTCGTTGTCTACAGCTCAGAGAAATTTGTTTCACACATGGTAAAACATATCTTGTCGATTGTTTATTTTTAATTTTCTCACTAAACCGTATTTTTCACTTCGAACCCTAGAGTTATCACTACTTAAATATATCTCGTACTAGCATGAAGTAATAGAACTCAACATGAATAATATTTAGTTTAAAAATATGAAACTTGTAAATTTGATTGTTAAAGAGTGGTAAATATAGAGAAATCGGATTTTCGCTCTTTTAATTCGCTTGGCTACCACCCTTTAGGTCTCTCTCAATTTCAACAACTCTGCAACTTTTTGTGAAGAGATTTATCCTATATATTGCATGTTTCTAATATATGTTCATTTAAAAATTACTATTTGCTGCATAATATAAATTCTTAAAGATTTACTTTGGTCCCTCTCAATCGCATATGCAAAGATAAAGGAACTGGAACATTACGACAATAAACTACCTCGACGAGACTCATTCAGCTCCGTAGAGGAGGTAGTCGAGGTATATATTACGCTTATGTGTTATGGCTTTAAGTCTCGCAGTTGAATTATTTATTATCATTTTGTGCAATCCATCGTCCTACATGTATGAACTACTTACACTATCATTTGTCTTTAAATGTCCATGCTGATTTCCACGTAGCTCTTATGTGATTAAATATTTATTACCTAAATTTTTTCTCACAATTTTTCTTCAAGCATTTATTTGCAAGATAAATTAATATAATTATATAAACAATAAATAATTTCTCTTCTATATTTGATGAGTCACTATGAAATAACCAAAATCTTAACTAGGGGTTTTAGGAGAGAACCTTCTCTAGTTCAGATTCCTAGAGGATTATCCCATCCATATAGATTAGAGCTAAGACGTAACTCATGCCCTCGATAGTTCTAGCCAATACAATGCTCGTGTCCATTACAACTCATTTTTTAAACCGACATTATTTAAGAAATCGGGTTTAGAACATAAATATTGTTTTACAATACGATAGAAAATATCCATGTACATGCTAAATGCAATAAAGTTGCTACTCGATCACAACCTGATTGGTATATAAAAATACAAACAGATTACATCCTATGACCACCCATTCATAAGGTCCCAATTGGCAAAATAAGTGGGGACAATTATCCACAAAATCAGCCAAACCAACACCTAACAACAATTTAGGTGCAAAAAGAAACGGGTACACACCCGTTGGCTAACCCAACATTACCTTCACAATCAACCATCGCGGGTACTCTAGTTCTCGCGCTTCAATTGCAGGGCTCGCCTATGCCTTGCAATTCACTTGTAATTTTTGTATTGGGGTGAGTCAAGACAACCGAGAATCACCTCTTCCCTCGTCGCGCCAATTTTACTTGCTATTACCCTTTTAACTTGAAAACATGTTTGCGTAACAACCATCCATTATACGTCGCAACACAACATAATAATATCAGAAATCGCCTATAGACACATATATCCTCACTTGGGCTTAAAAGTGAAGACTGGCTTGGACCTTGCCCCAGCACGCGCTCGCAGATTTGCTTTAATATCTGTAACAGCCCGATCCATTATACGTCGCAACACAACCCGATAGGATGGGAAGTCACCTTTTAAACCCGTAAATCTTGTCGTTGGCTTAAGAGATGAAGACCATGTGGGTAGTATCTTGGTAGAAGTTTATTATAAACATATCATAAGAACCTTAATTTTTCAATGCGGGATATCAAATGACCATAAACCAATTTTTATAATCATGGGGCGTTGCCGTTTGGGCTTAATTGTGAAACAAAGAATACTAAGAAACATATTAACAAAGGATATGACACAAAGGCCTATGATCAAAACTAGACGTCAATCTAAGGAATTATCCACACTAATAACGCGATTAGCATGTAATGTCGAACTAAGAATAACACTACTTAGCTCAATTTATGTTCAAAGGCTAAACGATATGAAAGAAACATTCATTAGACTCTTCGATACAAATTCTCAAATATGTGTGCTACTTATAATAGGCTAGATTCCTAGAATAAAACACAATAAGGAAATAATACTACTATTAATTGATGAAACAAATCTACGGTATGTATCATGCAAATTTCGATTTCTCTAAAATCCACTTCTAACCACAAAGAATCTTGCCTTCAACCTTTTCATTTTGGAATATATGATTCTATATCAAACAATAAGTTTATGATTCACGTAAAATATGTCTCACACACAAATCACACACACACGGCTCGTATGGCCGTATCAACATTATCCATTGACTTGTCACACAACTCCAGGGAGATACCAGTTTACGGTTTTGTGTGATTAATATATTCTTATTATAATATGGTATAGTGGAATATATATTGGGTCTCATACACGGGTTTGTGGACATAGGTTCAATGGACAACTCGTTGAACTCGTTCAATTTACCCTTACACATGGGATAAACGCAACCCATCACAAATCACATAAACATCTAGTACAGGTGTTGTTGCCGAATCATCAAAACTTAACAGGTGTTGTTGCCTTACACCACTAGTATTTGTTCCGTTATACAAACCCCATATTAGTTTATAAGCCCGATACTCCACCCGTATCTGTCGACGTGGTATGGGAACCCTTTGTATGCCACTATAACTAAACTCGTATAGACTTATCTTTGTGTCACTACTCCTACGTTATACTAAACTATTTGTAAACATTATCTGATCTGTTCAGGATTCATTCCCAAATACTTCGGAAAGTTTTTCTTTTGGCCAAATATGATAAGTATTCAGAAATATTAAATTTCTTTACTGAGATAAGAAAGTTTGGAAATATGGTAGGTTTTCTTTCCCCTTAACTTAAGACTATGCGAAGTCAAAACAATGATGATATTTATTGAAATTAATTATCTTTCTATGACCGAAAATTAGTTTTCAAATTACTCTTTTAAATTTTCAAATATCGTCAATTCTATCATTTGTCTCGAAATTCCTTATTCCTCAATAGAACTCTAAATTCCAACTTTAATTTGTGAAATTTAATACACGGAGTATGTCGTTTCTTAATCGAATAAAAACCTTATTTTCTTCAAAATTTCTAATTACTTGCTCTCTAGCTACTTCACCCCTCGCATTCACCTTCATTGTAATACACTCTCGAATACTCCTAAAATCACACATCATATTTGTAACACCCCGACCCCTCACGTGAGTCGGAAGTAGTCACCTATTGCAGCTTGTCGGACCGTATGCTAACCCCACAAACATGGGTCATTCAAGCGTATTTTGAACTCGCTCGTGCGCATCTTAGAACACTTCCCAGGAGGTCAGTGGAGTTCTTATCCATGGGCTTCCTAAAAGGAAAGTCTAATTTGTTGGTATGAGTGGCATTATCAATCCTTTTAAGCACTCATGTGAGTTTTTAATCTCATAGAAACCTCCTCATAAATTTGGGGTATTAAAATTACCCCCTCTTAAGACAGGAACGTCCTTGTTGCGCCTATAAGCCAACCATAGTAACTTTAGGATCTTTTCCTCGCTAGGATGTTGACCTGGGCACTCCTAACCACATGATCAACACGCGGTCATACGGTTGCTCTGATACCATTTGTAACATCCTGACTCGGAAATAGTCACCTATGGCATCTTGTCAGACCATGTGAAAACCCTACAGACCAACATGGGTCCGTCCAGCGCATTTTGACCTCACCCGTGCGCACCTTGGGAAACGGCCCAAGATGTGTCCTATCTTGAAACTACTCTTAATCAAGCAAGCTTAACTGTGGAGTTCTTATCACATGGGTTTCCCAAAAGAATAGTTGACTTTGTTGGTATGAGTAGCATTATCAATCATTTTAAGACATATGAGCCCTTAATCTCTTAGAAATCTCCTCATATATTTGGGGTATTACAATATTTATGAGACACAGGAAGGGAAATATAAGGGTTGTATGCAATTTTGGTACAAGAAAGCTCGGGTAAGGAAGATCGAGCCAAGAGAAACGCCAAGCTTCACTCTTTTCTTTTAAGTCACTCAAGAAAACATAAATACATCACGCTTTCTTTATCACCTGGAAAGCTCAATCTAAATTGGAGTAGAAACAAAAATATAGGTTGATTCACGTAGTTTTTCGATTGAAATGTGTTAAGAATTAAAATTAGAAACATTAATCATAAGTTGAAAAAGGTTTATAAGGATTGTGTGGATGGTTGATTTACTTGTTTTTTTTTTTATCATCAAAAAATGTTGTTGGTGTAATTTTTCTACGCATTTAGTGATGATTGAGGTATGTATTTCTCACCTAAATGATAAGCACTTAATTAGTGATCCAAGCAATGGATTAAATAATTTGTTCGGGAATCGGATGCCATTCATGTGATGATCATGAATAAGTATTAACTTTTTGTACAAAATAAGGTTAAACTTCTATACCCATAGTTAGAATTTAGAGGAGTTACAAACTTTACTTTTTTCAATATCCTGTTATAACGATATTCTCTTATGTATCTAGATGTAGATTATTTAGACTCATGTAGAAACCATAGATAGTTAAATATTTATGTATATTTGGATTATTGAGACTGAGCATAGGAAAATGGTTTTTAAAGGTTGGAAGTGGATCTCTACTTAAAAGAAGGAACTGAATTTCCATGTCATAGAGTTGGTGGTCCGGAAAAGAGGTCTCCTGACAAAGTTAATATGGAAAGTTCTTAAAAATTATGATGGCGAATGGAGTGCCTGGAGTATTGCCCATAACCTCAGAAACAAGGATTTCTAGAGTGCTCAGACCGAGCCTCAATATTCAAAATGGTTGGAAATCGTTTACAAAAGTTAGGGATGTGATCATTAAAATCATTGTGTCCTGTGAAACTATCGAAAATGCTATTGGTAGAACATGGTAAAATTCAAAGTTAGTAATGCGTATAAATTGTTTCCGAAGATATCTCCCAAACTTAAGGGCTACAAAGTTCATTAAGACAAATCATCATGCTTAAACACAATATCACTGATGGTTGTTCAATAACGGGTGCCTATAGTGGATATTTTATGCAGGAGGGGATGTAGATTGTGAACATATGTAGTATTTTCTATGTTGTTATAGAGAATAACAAGCATTTCTTCTACAAATGTTAGTATTGTCGGAGAAGTTTGGAACTGCATCCAGGTTTGGCTAGGTATTAATCACATCAGTCAATCATTGCTGGGAAAGTTAAGTTGGATTTTCAAATCACATTTAAAAAAGCCATTGAAAAACTTCCATTGTGGATTAACTACTACCATCTACGTCATTTGGAGGGAAAGAAACAGTTGAATTTTTAGGGATGAAACTAGAAGTGTGGTTCAAGTTGTAAATCATATTAAATTCTGGTTTACTATTAGACTCGTAGGCATGTTGATACTAGAATGCATAAGGACATCGATCATTGAATACCTTAATGCCTAATAAGTGCAACTTTTTTTTTTTTTTTTTTTGTAAATTATTACTTTTCCCCTATATGGGATGAATAAAACTACTACCCTCTTTGCACAAAAAGAATACATTCCTAACCGTTAAATCATGCAGATCCGAATGATAAAGAGGGCGCTACTGTATTTAATGAA
This sequence comes from Spergularia marina, assembly GCA_963680865.1. Classification (NCBI taxonomy): domain Eukaryota; kingdom Viridiplantae; phylum Streptophyta; class Magnoliopsida; order Caryophyllales; family Caryophyllaceae; genus Spergularia; species Spergularia marina. Next base: position 13,940,366 of record OY804560.1, on the reverse strand, counting down.
ATTTTTGTAACTACTGCATTGCAACTATATCATCTTTTCCGCTAAGAACATAAACAAAGTTTAAAGAAGAAAAAAATATTGGGTGAGACGATGACCAGGGATGAGCTGGGCACTGTCATCGGTGGTGCCAATATTGATTAGATATATCATCTAATGTAAAGAAAATTTAGACTTATCTGAACCGTGCCATGGCCAATAAACCACTGGCATAAAAACCAATTACTCTTCTGCCTTCGGAGCAACGCTTCTCGGACGGTTCGTCCTCAGTGTTCAGGGTACCAGTGGCGATCGTGCAGTCCATCAACACCTGGTAGCCTAAATTAGTGGCAAAAAAAACCAGGAAATCATTTTTGTTCAAAAAAATGAATTTCAAAAATTGTGTCCCCTTCCACTCGTTTACATGAATTATATAGCAAAATCGAATTTTATATATATATGGTAAAACTTACTAAAACCAGGATTGATAGAATCAATCAATATTGCTTGAAATCTGCAAAAAAAAATCCTTGATTCAAATCAACTAGATCATGTTTCCTCTTTTGTTGCTATTTTTCCGTGTCAAATTGAGTGAGCTATGGAAACTTAATCTTTGATAAGCATAAATAAAGGAAAGCAATAAACAAATGGTGAAATAAGTGAATAATAAAATGAAGAGAATGAGATATTTAAGCCAATCGTAGTTGTATACGCAAGCTAGGTGTCAAGACTACAAGAGAGCCCTTTATCGAGAGAGTTTATGACCTGAAAAACTTGTGCACTTAATGGAACATCACGCCTATTATTGAGTACTTTAAGGTTTGAATCATTTAAGCATTTGTGTTTGTCTACCACTTGCATGCTTCTCTCTTTCTTTACTAGAATTCCTTAGTGAACTCAAATGGTGCTTATCGATCCCGCACCTTATTCTTGGATTCTCCTAGGCGCTAGGATATAAGCCTGCATTTCAATAGAAACCAGCCCGAACTTCACACCAACGTAGGTGAGTCCACGAAATGTGCTGCCACACACCACCCTATGGGGCTATGGACTCATTAAGAGCTACGCCGAATCCATATGCTCAACTGGCAGTTTGCATAATTAATACACAAAGATGACACAAAACATTATAGTGCAATCATCTAAGTTGACTATGATTTCGTCTGACGTATACAACATTGTGTATCAATCATAAATAGCTTTATACAATCGGCTTCAACCTCATCTCTCTCAATGTTTCGTTAACGAATTTCATAACTAGGTCTTTCGTAAAGGATCGATGAGAATCGATCGGTCAAACCCTCATCAATCTTACGCAGTCAATTGACATCATTGTCGAAATGGCTTCTGCTATATAGGCAAGGTGGAACATAAGTTCCTCAACCATCTTGTTTCTTAATTTGCCATCTCAAGGGCAATGTATTCAGTTTGATCCGTAGACTTAGCACTACAAGAATATTGAGGACATAACCCCCACCACCTATTGTAAACTTAAAGCTCCTAATAAAACTAATTATCGTCGCAGTCGAACACTCAAGTGCCTTAATGCAAGAGTTCCCAAATACAAGCATCCAATTCACCAAAAAAAACATTTTGTTTCCCAAAGCTTACCTTCATACCAAAAGATGCACTTAGAAAAGTTTACATTTCTATAATTAGAGAATAAATTCAAATGTCATAATTCCTTTATCGAACCTATAGTATCACGACCAAGAACAACAACTACAAATCTTGAACACTATTTTTATTGAAAACAACACCAAGAGCAAAAAAATCTCGAGTTACAAAATATTTTTTCGACAAATTCGCCAATCCTAGTGAAAACTGATTCCTGGGATTTGAAAACTAATTTCACACCTACGTTATCAAAAACTGCACTTGAGATAAGATTTTTACGGATATCACGAACATGCAACGCATTAGTAAGTTAAACTCTTCCCAGAATTAAGTTTGAAGACAATCTTCCCTTTGTCATGTATTCCAACAGCGCTGGAGTTGCCCATGAACACATTTTCTCCATCTGGGACTTTTTCGTACTCCACAAACATCTCATTGTTAAAAATGTATCTAGTACTACTTGTGTCTACAATCGACTAGACATTGCTTACCAAATTTACCTCGGACACCTCACCAACTAAGGTATCACTTTCACCTTTTGCTTCTGTAAAATTTACCTGTGATTTGCGGTGCATCTGGGTGCTCTACGATTCTCGGCAATATGTCTAGGTTTGTCGTAATTGTAGCACAGACCACCCACAGATCAATTCTTTAAGTGTCTAATCCTTTTGCTTATATTTTACCCTATCATGCTAATATTTAGGGATAGTGACAACTTATCCAACAAACAACATCATACCCTCAACAATGCAAGCACATTAGACACCAAAAGTTCATACTCGTTAATTTGTTCAAAAATGGGATTTTCATCACACATCTCAAACTTATACCACTTACTGCAAAACCCCCCCCCCCCCAAATCCATGAGCCTCATATTTCTCCTTCAAAGACTCCCAAATTTGTTTGGTTACTTTACCTATACAATTCAATCAATTACAAATATAATGCAAAATCATACTCTTACAAGTCCTCTTACTTTCTCATGGTGTTTACCTAAAGGTGAAGGCTTGTCATAATCAATTTCATCCAAATAAAATTGTACATATGTTGCGCCCAAGACTTAGCATATCAACCTTAGACATATTAGTCGCCACCGAAATAGGAATAAAAATAGGAATAGCAGTAGAGGTTTTTGACACATTATACACTACTTGCTAACGGACGTAGTGTCATCAACGACATTATCAGATTTCCATTTCATTTACAGTAGCGATAAAATTGGTTTTTGGATTGTTGGAAATAACAGCTATTGTAAACGACGTGTTGACTTATCTGAGTTGTGTCGTGGCCAATAAACCACTGGCCTAGAAATCAATTCACCTCACCATTGATGCAATGCTTTTCAGACGGTTGGTTTTCACACTTCATGGTACTAGTGACAATCGTGCACGTGATCAACAACAGTCAGCATGTAGAATAGTAAATCAGTGGCAACCCATAGAATTATTTTTGTTTGCAGAATTGAAGTTCCAAAATTGTTGTCCCTTCCACTCCTTTCCACACTCCATTAAATAGCAGAAATCAAATAATCTATTATGGTAAAAATTTACCCATAGGAGGCTTGATAGAATCAATCAATATTGCTTGAAATTTCCCAAAAATAATATTTAATTGAAACCAACTTGATCATGTTCCCTCTTTTGTTGTTGTGTTCTCTGTATGAAAATAGTGACTTATGGAAGCTTAATCTTCGATGAGCATTAGAAAGGAAATGAAGAAGTAAAGGTGAAAGAATAGAATCATGATAAAATGAATAATAAAAGGAAGATAATGAGATATTTTTGTCGACCGTAGTTGGATACGCAAGCTAGCATAACCTTTTTGTTTATTTTTATGAATTAATAGTTTCGGGAAAACAAAAAAGTAATGAAATCGTGAATTTAGTTTTTAATTAAACAATCCAACATATATAACCAATCTTATAAACCTATCAAAACACACCATTAAATGGATGTGAATTAAAAAATCTAAATAATTAGACATATATATCATTACATCAGTAGAATTAGTAGAATTACAATCATTGGGTCAAACAAAAAGTTTAAGGCATTTCCATATATTTGGTCTAATTCATTAACTAGTCAACGCTCAACCTTCGCAAACACTCTAAATTTCATTTCATGTCATATGAAGTAAGCATTCCATATGAAGTAACATAGAAGTCTAGCTCCACTTTGTCTATTTTGTTAGTCAATTACTCATCTGCTAATGGAACTTGATTTAAGTTTCCGACTTCAAATGCACAATTTTGCCATTATTACAACTATATTTTTTATAATGCCCCTGAGCTGAAAAAAAGGCATCGGAAGTACAGGTACTCATGGTCTTCGTATGCATTCTTACACAAGTTGCATTTGTAAATTGTAATCAATCCTCTTGACATGATATCATCAATTACGGTAAACCTAGCTTTAATTTCTTTGCATTGCTAATGTGACAATTTAGCTAAAGTTTAGGCATGTTACATTGTCATACCACCTATGCACAGAAATGAATTACTACCCCCCGACCAATATATGATACAATTCATAATTTTACAAAGAGGCTATCTTAAACATTTGATAGCACAAGTAAGAATGTAGACATCACTTACCTTACATTGTGAGTAAGTAATGTCGTAGGAAACTTAAACGAGTTATAAATCACAATTGCTCTTTTTTATGTTGTTGTATGACAATTACGATTTGTTTACGTATAGTGTACATAATAAGAATATATATACGACAATGAAAAATATTAAAGATGAATCCTCATTTTTTTTCAAGCAATTGATGAAAACGAGTGAACCGGAGACAACTGAGGCAGCAAAAGACGAGACAACCACATCTTGCTCCACCCTATTCCGAAGTAATGATATAGAAAAGTCTAAAGAATACGAGGTGATTACTGTAATCGATATTTGATTCATGAATGCGATTTTGATTAGACAATATAATATATATGATCATTTTCTTAACAAAGTTTCTTTATATATGTAAAGCCCTCAATTAGGTCGGCCGAGGAAAACAACAAAGCACAAGACAGTGGGGTCTCTTCCCAACGTGAAATTGTTATTGAAAAAACACCAAAAGATCATGAGGTTTGTACCATTACAATTATAATTTCAAGAATTCATTTACGTTTTTGCTATTACGTATACATAAAAAGTATCTTGGACATGCTTTTCATCACATTGATGACAATCCATATTTTGGCAAAAGAAACACTTGGTGCATCTAATTGATCAAATTCTTTGAAAATGAGGTCAATAATACATTGTTTGAAATTGCAACAATAATGGTAGGAAGTTTTCGAAACTTTTTACGAATTTTTGGTTTTTTTTTTTATTATTATTACTAATGTAAGCATAGTTATCAGTCGTGTCTAGCTTAGTCGTTACAATAGATATCGAGTACATTAGATCTTAATAAATCTTCTATCCTCATATTCTCGTAAATAAAAAATAATTAATGATATAGAAAAGTCTAAAATACGAGGTGATTACTGTAATCGATATTTGATTCATGAATGCGATTTTTATTAGACAATATAATATATATGATCATTTTCTTAACAAAGTTTCTTTATATATGTAAAGCCCTCAATTAGGTCGGCCGAGGAAAACAACAAAGTACAAGACAGTGGGGTCTCTTCCCAACGTGAAATTGTTATTGAAAAAACACCAAAAGATCATGAGGTTTGTACCATTACTATTATAATTTCAAGAATTCATTTACGTTTTTGCTATTACGTAAACATAAAAAGTATCTTGCACATGCTTTTCATCACATTGATGACAGTCCATATTTTGGCAAAAGAAACACTTGGTGCATCTAATTGATCAAATTCTTTGAAAATGAGGTCAATAAAACATTGTTTGAAATTGCAACAATAATGGTAGGAAGTTTTCGAAACTTTTTACGAATTTTTGGTTTTTTTTATTATTATTACTAATGTAAGCATAGTTATCAGTCGTGTCTTGCTTAGTCGTTACAATAGATATCGAGTACATTAGATCTTAACAAATCTTCTATCCTCATATTCTCGTAAATAAAAAATAATTAATGATATAGAAAGTCTAAAATACGAGGTGATTATTGTAATCGATATTTGATTCATGAATGCGATTTTTATTAGACAATATAATATATATGACCAATTTTTAAAAAAAGTTTCTTTATATATGTAAAGCCCTCAATTAGGTCGGCCGAGGAAAACAACAAAGCACAAGACAGTGCGGTCTCTTCGCAACGTGAAATTGTTATTGAAAAAAGACCAAAAGATCATGAGGTTTGTACCATTACTATTGTAATTTCAAGAATGCATTTAAGTTTTTGCTATTACGTATACATAAAAAGTATCTTGCACATGAGTTTCACCACATTGATGATAATCCATATTTTGGTAAAAGAAACAATTGGTGCATCTAATTCATCAAATTCTTTGAAAATGAGGTCAATAAAACATTGTTTGAAATCGCAACAATAATGGTAGGAAGTTTTTGAAACTCTTTACGAATTTTTTGTAATTAGTTTTTATTATGAATGTAAGCATAGTTATCAGTCGTGTCAAGCTTAGTCGTTACAATAGATATCGAGTACAACAGATCTTATCAAATCTTCTATCCTCATGTTCTCGTAAATAAAAAATAATTAATGAATGATGGAAATAATGGTATTTAGGACCACAATATTTTCTTTAAATAATTTTTAAGATGTACATTTCCATGCATGGATTTTATATGACTTGATAATTTGTATTTCATTAGTCGAGAAAATAACTTTTTTACACGTTTTTGAAAATGTCATCTATTATTTTGTTTAGGTTGCTGCTATGAATAAAGGTTCACTGGTCGATGAGATTAACCTTTTTAAAGGATGGACAATAGAGCATAGGCCAAGAATGGACCTAACAAGGGTCGATAAGGTACTTGTTATCATAACATACTATAGTAGCATGATGCAATCTATTTATGATTAACCATGTTATTTTTATGATGTCTAAACTACAATTTATTGCAGTTCTACACCCATGTGCAAACAAATGTAAAATTGCGCTCGTTAAGGGAAGTTGAAGATTATGCTTTTCATAGGATTCACCCTCGAAACAATAAAAAGACTATTACTCTACCCAAAGAAAGTGGTAGTAATCTGGTAAGTTTCAACCGGATTTACCAGTGCTCTTATGATCATTAGCAATCTCATAATACTAGGTAAATAAAAGTGTTATGTGATTGTCATTTTATATTATTAGGGAAATACTATTCTTTTCACAAAACCTACCTTACTTTAGAGTCCAATACTTTTTAAACTATATTAGAAATAATAAATGTGTTGTCTTACAATTAGAATGAAAAAAAAAAAAAGTTAAGAACTGACAACTCAATGTTTTCTCTTTATGCGCAGGAATCACCTTCGTCTCATAAAAGATCTCGAAGACATACTCTGAATTGGGACTTTTTTGTACAAGGAAATACATCAACTTGTGCTGAAAATTCAAGGATTCTTTATGATATCATGATCCCTACTACATCCTCTACAAAAGGGAATTTATCAGTATGTTACCGAAATTGAAAGATTTCTTTTGATTTCTTTCACATTATTATTATTAGAAAATGGCTCTAAATTTGAATGTTAATTATTAATCAATTTCTAATAAGAGCAAAGCATTTTCAATTAAGTTTAAACTAAAATATTACAAGAAAGCAAAAGAAGAAATTATGTGAATTAATTTGTGTAGGGGAAAGGAAAAATGGCGCAAAATGAAATTCTGACAAGCGAAGAAGCAGCCAAAGCTATACAACAAGCATATGAAAATCAAATGAACATTAGGCCCTCTGAAGGTAATGTCATAGAAAATCCTTTGGAAAACAAAGCATATGTTGAAAGGTGGCTTGCAGAAGCTTGGGAGCATATGCACAAGGACCACAAGAACAAAGAACCACAACCTTTTGGTAAGGCATCATAAGATATATTTAACTATTTAATTAATTACAAAATACATATATGTTTTCTATACAAAAATGAGATTTCACTACAAAGTGGTGGATACTCAATGTAGGTCCCAATTTCCATGGATTTTGTCTTGTTATTAATGATCTCACTTTTAAAAAGGTAGGGAAGTTGCGAAAATAGAAATAGAATGCCTCTGAAATCAAAGCCACTTTTCATCGAAGCACGAAACTGGAATGTGTTTTTAAGAGTTGTATCTTGATTTTATTGTGTTTTTATTTTGGTCTTTGTGGTAAATTCTGCACATTAATTGTTGGTCCCATTATAACAACAAGAATATTGTCGACACGTGTACTTGTAGATATATACGATACTGAACATATATCAACTTCTTGTTAAATTATGGAAATAAAAGGTGATTAATTCCTAAATTTATTCTAGCTAAGCATGAGATATTTTTGGTACCACATTTGGTACATCTATCTCAATTGTTTTCTCATACATAAACACTCGTATATTTCCATGTTCTTTGTTATTTTCTTTGGTTTATGAGAATGCTTTTTCTAGGGGAGAATCTTCGTGTTTAAATCCTTATATTCACAAATAAAGTTATTTTTAGCAATTGTACTTGTTTTTTTGTAGATGAATTGAGTTGAATAATATATTGCTTAAGTTAGGTTCTTGTCATCGTTGGTGTTCCCGAGGGCTACTCGCTGCCACATGGTGGTTACGGTTGGGCGTTGTTGTTATATTCGCTTGTTGTGTTGTTTTAGACACTTATTTTGTTGTTGTCGAGAGTTTTTGTTCAGTTAGTAATACTAGTCATGGTGTTGTCGTGGAAATGGGTGGTTGTTAAGATTGTTTGCAATGCACAGGGAGCGAGAACATTAGATGTCATGGTTGTGTTTGTGACGTGATTGTTGTCTTAGTCATGTCTATTGTTGTTGATATGGTGGTTTGTGTGGTTTCTATCTTCCGTAATGTTGCTTTATGGTGGTGGACATGTCCTTGGCGCCACTTTATTGTCGAGGCTATTTTATGTGTATGGGGTCATGCGTGGATATGTCCGAAAGGTGGTTGGGTTGTCACTTTTTCTTGTAGGTTAGGGTGTATTTAATAGAATTTGGATTTATCTTAGCCATAAATTTTGTGCACCTATATATTTATTTTATTGCTTTTGTGATTTGGGATTAGCTAATTACTTATGTGATTAAATTTTATGTCATTTTGGGGTTAAGCGTAGTCTCTTGATTACGACTTCTAAGTTCTTTTTACTAATTCTATGACTTTGTTTAGATGGTGTGATTAAAGAGGTCCAGTTTGATTATTTTGAGAATGACTCTCAAGGAGAAATTTAGCGTTTTTGGTAAGAACGTTTATCCCTCTCGAGCTTGAGCATGGTTCGTTCCTATGAACCTTGTTGTAAATTGGGCGATTTGTTTCATATTATCTATATGTTTAAAAAATCATATGGTATCTCAGATTATATCAGTCGTATTTTACCCCTCTTTCATTTAGCCACTATTGCCTTTCGGCTTACTTATCGGCCACTTGGGCATTCCTTACTAATATTATTTCACTTTAGGCTTAAATTGGTACATGACAAATGATTCGATCAATTAGTCTAAACCATGTATGTAAGATGGTCGAAACCTTTACCATGATCGAATAATGTATATATTATCACAAAACCACAAAGGGAACGTGACAACTAACCCGTCTCAAAATTTATATATATCACATATGATTAAAGTGAATCCCTAGGCTAGGGCTTACGGTATCTTCCATTCGTCTATTACACTTCCTCTTACAACGGTTATATCCTATTGGCTATCTAATGAGGGGTGTGCACACTCTAGTTTATAGGACATGTATTGAGTGCTCTAATGGCGTCTTTGGGCTAGGACTCGAACCACGAAATTGGAATCATAAATAAGGAACGGTTTCCATTCGACTTAGGGCATTTTCTATCCATAGCCATATCTTTGACTTTCTGTTATAAACATTACTTGATAAGCTACGCGTCATTCGTTTTTTAGTTATTATCCTTTTTACATTTGAGTTCTTATTCAATCATAAGCTGACGTTTGATTGTTTTGGGTTTGTCTCTACCCTATTTAGGGACCTGTATCATTCTTTGATGATACAGTTGACAGGTGTGCTTGATGGTGAATGTTTTCTTTGATGTCTCCCCCTACCAAGGGTCAATTAAATAAATGTTATTTCGTTTGGGACTTTTTAAATGGTTGTATTTGTTATTTCAATTTGGGTTTGGTTTGTAAACTTGATTTAAATCTTTTGTTGATAACTCATGTACCATTTTATATATTTAAGTTTGGTTTGGATTATTAATGGTCATTTTGTGAGATGTCGTACCGGCTGGTTGTCGATCCGCTCTCCCGAAAAGAGGCGTGAATGACACAGAGTCGCCATTGGGATTTTTTATATGTACCCCACGAACCTAGACTGGGGGTTCGATGCAAAGTTACGAGTTAGGAAGGTGTAAGGCACCCAACTCGTCCATCGTAGCTGATGGTCTCTACTAATTGATCCCAATTAAATATAAGAATAGTAATTAACGACAACATCACGTACATATAGCATGCGAGCGATAATTAAAACATGCGATGAAATAATATATGTACGAATTATGCAATAAGTCCGGTAGCCACATTCGAACATGACATACAAGCCAATCTAGCTAGGGATTACGAAAGCAAGTGAGCAAGCATGCATGCACATTTATGAGAATTTGATAAGCCATCTACGTAAACCAAATTATTTATGTAATCTTGTTCATGTATTATTAAAAATAGAGCTAAGCTTTTTACGTACACATGCATATAATTTCCTACGACATGCTACATAAAGTTGCGACTTGCATATAATTTAGACAAACTAACCTGATTATACGCAGCCAATAATCATGGCAATACACTACTACAGAAACCCACATAGACGGCGGACATTTTTGGACATAGACATCGGTTTCCGTTTCGACGTTAAGTTGAGTGACGTCTATACAAGTGAAATAGACGTCGGATTTTAGTCCGACGTGTGTAAAAAATATAGTCATCGGATTTTTTGAAAAAAACTGTTGTCTATTTCTATAATAGACATGGGTTTTCCTGAAATAAACCGATGTCTATCTCTCAAATAGACATGGGATTTTGTAAAAACACCGATATCTATTATTTTATTTAGACATCAGCTTTTTTAAAAAACCTATGTCTACTCCTCCTACCTAATTAAAAAAAATCACGAACTAAATAACAAACAATCCCTAGTTCGAGTACAAATTCAGAAAAATTCAAGTTTTATTAGAATATAAATTGATAGAAATAGTATGCATAATCAAATTAAGGATTAGATCTGGAATATATTATGAGAAAGGCACTGCCAAATGTTTTTTACAAACACTACTGGAACATAAATCTTACAAAGAAAGGAACTATATACAAAACTACTATACGATCAAAACTTGTAGATCTTGAAAGAGCACCTGCAATAACAAATAAAGGAAGACGAAGAAAATCAATTGATAAAGAGATGAACAAATATCATAGCAAAATCAAACTTTATGCAAATTAGAAACGAGAGACCAAAACTTAAAAATCTTTGAAGTTGTTTTATTCTTGATATCCTATGTTCAAGACATGCATGTTACAGATTTGGACAAAATTCATTAACTCAGATTTAGATCTGACCTAAACTCATAAACTCAAAAATTAATACCTAAAATACATAGGGTGTACCTTTTGTAAGATTGAATCCACGGGTGTTAAACTTTCACTCATGAGGTATTCACTTCAAACTATGAAACTTGGACTTCATGAATATAACTAACATCTTAAAGAGGTAAGAAATCAATTAACACAATTATTACTAGTTTTGAAGCGAAAGGGGGGAGGTTAAGAAATGATGAGAGGCTAATTTACTCGTAGATTTTGGCTAAATATGAGTAAAAGGATTAGAAAATGGAGTAAAGGGAAGAAAATGGAGTGAAGGGAAAAGAGGATAAGAAAATGGAGTATATTTTAGAAGATGATAGAGGAGAGATAAAGGGTAGAATGAGATTGAAAGAGGCGGCCAAGTAGTAGGGTTATATATGCAAGATGAGAATTATTCTCGAAAATGAATATACATCGGATTCTTGAAATATATGATGTCTATATTAGAACTATAGTCATGGGTTTTTTTAGAAACAACCCACGTTTTATTAGACATGGGTCTTTTTGAAAAACTCACGTGTATTCTTTAGTCAAAATTGCAAAACTGCCACCGGTCCAACATACACATCGGTTTTGTATATATCCCATGTCTATCTACTAATGTCTATGCTTAGTTTTGTAGCAGTGATAAATAAAACACGTAGACTTGAAATCCACTTTGAATAAGAAATTGGGGCACTCAGTTGGACATTCCTGTGTTGTTGAATCGCGGATCTCGGTGTCGTTTGCCAATGAACTCAAGGTATAGTCTTGACCCTCGTATGCCACGTAACCTAGTTGTCTTGATTAGATTGAATAAAATGGTCTACAGTCGTTGGACGTCGTAGGTAAGGTGTATTTGTTTATAGTGATAAGGGTGTTTTGTGCTCTTTTCCCAATCTTCGTTGTTGAAGATGTAGCTCAGAGAATTTGTGGCTAGGGTAATTATGTGTGACAAATATTATTCGAGACTCATGTGCTTGTTCATGGTCTCGGTTCCTTTCTTGATTACCCTAATTTGAGAAGTTAATCTGGGTTTTTTGTCTGGGAAAACGGAGGCCTTTATTTATAATAGGAGGCACTAGCATTCGAGTGACATTAGATTTCTTAGTGATGATGTCAACGCACCAATCGGAGAGGATTTCTAAGAGTTTTAGGACGAGGAGTCTATGGATGCTAGTGACGAGATGGCATTAGGAAAGCTTATGGAAAGTTGCAGATCATTCGGCCAACAATCAGTAGGTGAAATAGAATTCTATCTCGAAGCAAAGTCTAATGCCAACTGGTGAATGGCATCAATGGGCTAAGTAAGTAAGAATTGCATGAGTAACGAGGGGTTGACCCAAACTCAACTAGACTTTTAACCCACGACTATCGGTAAAAAGACTTTGGCTAAACATGGTAATTCGGGTCTACATTGATATATCGAACTCATTGGCAAACGATATCTTTCAATGCGTGTGCACTGTCTGTTTTCATCATTGAGCGCTAATATGGTTGCAAATGTAGGGTGTCTACACATTTAGCCTTGGGGCTGACTCCATAGCCTATTGCGGCATGACAATCGTATATTTTGTATAATTAATTAGGCAAAATTTTAGGAGTTTCACATTTATCGCCTATTGAAAAACACTTATGTAAGTAACTTTTTATGAATGAACCAAATATGAGATGTCAAGTTTACTAATGGCAGTATTGCAATTTTTCATATCATAGTATCTTAAAGGAAGAATGTGCAATCACCAAAATTCATAACTTCACCACCTTGAGACATCCCTATTTTTCTTGTGAATGGTCTTTTAACTAGGACTATTTGCATTAAATCACCTTTTACTTTTACAAGTTTGGGAACCAAGTTTTTAAATTAAGTTTGCCAGTAACCACCTTATAAAATCAATCAGTCTTGGTAAGACCACCTACTTTTCTTCCGCCTCCACCAAACCACCCATGACACCATTGACCACTGATGTGGTGAGATCGATCTGTGTGCGTTAATGGAGTTCATTTAGTCATATTTAGAGAATTTTGCAAAGCGATTTTATAGTGATTGTTTGGGCTCCTGGAAACAAAAGTGAAACCTATGTCCCTCAATAGGATTCACCTAAAAGTGTGTGAAGGGTGGAGTTTATGTACTAATAACGGTACCCATCATGGAGGGAGAATTTGGTTGTGCTGGGACCCTTAGTTTATAGGTACATCGTCCAGATTCTCACGGTGAGTTCACATATTATACATAGTAGTGTGACTGAAGTAGGCACTAATAATAGCTTATGTATCACTTTTATCTATGGCTTCAATAAAGAGAAGGAGAGAGTTGAAATGTGAAATGATCTGATAGTTATTCATCTATCCAATCCCCTTGGATTTGTATGGGAGATTTTAATAGTATTTTACAGCCAGAAGAGAGAGTATGGACTAAAGTCTCTTTGGCAGTGATTAAGGATTTTCAAAATTGCATAACTCAGTGTGGATTGCAAGATTTGAAAGCAGGGGGCTGTTATTTCACTTGGAATAACAAGTAGGCGAATGATAAGAGGGTGATACGAAGATTGTCGTTAAATCCTATCAAATTATCCATAAATCACATATAAATAAATAAAAACATGTAAAAAAAAAAACAAGAACAAAAAATAAATCACATGGGTCTAGACCATAGGTGATGGTCTATGCAAACTTAGACTTAACGACACAAAAACACACAAAAATTACAACAACAAAAACAAATATGTACAAAAACCACACAAAAATAGCAAAAAGACTAAAAACGCCTCTTCCCGGCAACGACACCAAATTTGATACGAACATTGTCGTTAAATCCTATCAAATTAGCACAAAACACTACCTAAAATAGATAGGGTAAGTGGGTATCGAACACAAGGAAGAGGGGGAAATCTACAATGCGATTGTAATGCGGGAATGAAATAAAAAATAAAAAGGGGGGGTTTTATTTGGAAGTTGATTAAAAGTGAAATAATTGAAATATCAATTTGATTGAAACGACTCTCGCTGATAATCTATTCTAACACCCTAATAAAGCAAGTTCTATCTCTCTCTAATTATATCAATTCATTAACAATCCCGGTTTTAACCAATTAAACCTCTTTTATGGGGATTTTGAGCAACCGCTACCTAATTCCCCTCCTTTAAGCCCTAATTTTCTAGTGACCACTCAAACAAATTACAACCAAATGCATAAAGAGCAAGGACAAATAAAAGATTAAGAACAACCAAAATTAGTATCTAATTAGCCGCAACTGCGACACTAATAAAATCTAATCTATTAGTTTCTTAATTCCCAAATCACTAATTAGCCGCAACCGCGACACTAATCATGTGAAAATTGTTTCCTTTTAGGCTAATAATCAATGACCACCAATTATCAACCAAGCATAAGAAATACCTAAGTCTAATCTAGTAGCTAATTATATAAAAACAAGGATAAATCATGCATGCATTAAAGAATAAGGAATTAATTATAATGAAATTAAAAGCAAAATAGAGAGAAAAATACTTACTAATACATAGGATGAAAGATTTGATTACCCCAAGAGTCTAGGAAGGGGATTAGCCTCCCATACTAATTATTGCAACAATATTTCAGATGGAAATCATAACGAAAATACTAATTTTCACTCATCGATCTCTCGAGTTTTTCTCTCTAGAAATAAGAAGAAGATGCAAAAATATAATGAAAAGTGATAATAACTAGGGCGGGGTTCATGCCCTTTTATTCAAGATAAGTACAAAAAAACTAGAAAACAAAATAAATATTTAGGCAAAAGAAACGGCCATTAGCCTCTAGGAAGCTTCCCGGGAGCTAACTTTCTCGACTCGAGGAAAGAAATCCTCGAGTCGAGCGAGGGATTTCTCGACTCAAGGATACCCTCTCTCGAGTCGAGGGTCTTGTTCTTCAAAAGACCCGTTTTGTCGCCTATCCTCGACTCGAGGAGCACGAACCACGAGTCAAGATGATCTTCCTCGAGTCGAGGGTATTATCCTCGAGTCGAGGGACTGAGTACAGGGCAACCTTTGAACGGGCATAACTCTCCCCTCCGAAATTCATTTTGAGCTCAGAATATATCGTTGGAAGGCTAAGACGATGAGCTTTCCTCTCCAATTAGATTTTATACAAAAAATCTTCTGGTTAGAGAGTTATGATCCAATGAAGGTGGAGGTGATGGTGTGTGGTTCTCGGAGTGTGGTCAAGCGATCTTCTCTTCGAATCTTGCTCCAACTTGTAGTATGATCCCTTATTATTGTCCAAGACTCACCAAAAGGGTCTAAGGCCACCAAAAACTCATAAAACCAACGAATAATCTCAAAAAATACTTCGAGTGGTGTGGTTTACGACTCACGATAAAACCATGCCCAAATAGACACTAAGGCGCCTAAACCATTCGAATTAACACACCACATTTACGCCACATGAGACTCCCCCATAACCATGCCCAAATAGACACTAAGGCGCCTAAACCATTCGAATTAACACACCACATTTACACCACATGAGACTCCCCCATGCTTAGACCATTACTCGTCCCTGAGTTATCCAATTCTCCACACTTAACAAGTAGGTCTCTCTTATAGCACAGATTGAGTCACAAGAATCGATTTCCTCCAAAACAAAGAATCGCAAGCCAACCAAAACACTCAAACGGTGCTAGCTAGAGTTGGAGTGGATGAAATGCTCAACACCCCAACTCTAACCATCTTATCCTCCCTCCTCACACACTCTAAGTTAAGGGAAACTAACAAAGCACGTTCCTCTTACTCGGCTCAACGACTCCCTCAAAGCCATGCTCAAAATAAAGATATTGAGTACGACTCACCTCTTTATAATCCACCGGCTCCCGATCATCACAATGCAAGAGGATTTCTAATCTAGAACCACCAATTCCTATCACTAAACCTCTTTGTAACTCTCGTAGTGATCCTAATGTCGCCCGCCATGGATCACATTTTTTTTTAGAGACGGAAAAGAAAATTCATATTACAAACAAAGTGACACATGCGAAAACCGAATTACAATATCATGCCAAGCGTCTCCCCCGTGCTTGAACCTCGTCATTGCCCACAATGATAACCAACACCAACCAAAATATTGGGCAACAACGAGTTAGGTGGGGGTTTACCATCAAATCATCCACTAATTATCCCATGCAACTATGAACAAAGGACAAACCGTCTCATCTCATCACATAAGGAAATGACGGGCTCTCGGGCCAAGAGACACCCACTCCACCTCACTCCCCTATTGTAACTCGAAAATGAATTCAACTCTCGTCTCACTACTCCATCTCCCTCATGAACAATATCAATAAAGCGTCATCCTCAAATAACAACAACCCATCCAAAAACAACCCAACCTAAATGAACCAAGCAAGGCTATTTTTTGCTTTAAGGGGTAAAATGGGGTGGGTGGAACAAGAAGAATGGGGAGAACAAACGCGGCGGGGAACAAAAAGAGATGGTATTGAAACAAGCTAGTTAAATGGGTGGGGAGTAGTGGTTAGAATCGTGAGAGAGAAAAGTTAAAGGGAAAGAAAGTCATACCTCGTGTGAGCTCCATTTCCCTCAATTACCGTCAAATCAAGTGGCTCATGCTCAAAAGACCGGTAAATGAGCTACTTGCTAATCTCACAACCCCGACTTCCTCGAAATACGTCGCCTCCTATCACCTTACGGAACTCCCATCTCCCTCTTGTGTTTATCGGAGCATAATGACCCCACTACAAAAGTCGCCCAAGAACCAAAACAAAATAGGCCATTTTGTAATAATTTTGTGAGATTGGGGCCAAATTTAGATGGTTGCGGACATTGAAGCATGTGGAACAGACGAGAGGGTCAAAATGAAAATAGATGGTGTAAAACATGGGACAAACACGTGGTGATGGAGTGACTTGGCTAGAGATGAGAGGAGAAGAAAGTGTAAGGGATAGAGATTGTCATACCTTGGCTTCTCCCTATGAATAGCAAGTGTCACGATCTACAAACACTCAAAAAACAAACAAAATAACACAAATAACAAGTTTGGGTTGCCTCTCAAGTAGCGCCTTTGTTTAACACCGTTGGCTCGACTCATACTAGGGAATCACCCCAGAATCTCAAAAGATCAAGAAAGAATTCTTCTTAGGATAGTCCCCACACCAAATTTTAAGAGCGGAACAATTCAAATCTTTAGAAGCTTGTCAAATGATTCGGTATACATCTCATAAGAGTGACAATAGAAAACATTAGCAACCAACAATGCATAAACAATAGAGGCAAAATCATGAATACAAGCATTTCCTGGACCTCTATGTGAGATCACCAAAAACCTAAATGAGCAATTAAATCACGAGTCAATGTGAGATCACCAAAAACTTCCAAAGGTAAAATCTCAAAATCAATGGACAAAGTCAATACAATCAAAGAAGAAGAGTCATTGCAATCCGCATAATTATCATCATCCTCACAAAAGACAGGTTCCTCTCTCAATTGAATATCATCATGCTCACTCTCAAAAGAAGGAATGTGGGGCTCAAAAACTCCTTTAGACTCTGAATTGACAAAAAAAATTTCCTCCGCATCCTTAAACTAATCATTGTTCATCAAATAAGAGGGTTGTGGAGCATTCAACTCCACCTTCGAACATTGGAAAACCATGAACTTAAAGAAATCAAAACACTCATCAGTTAAAATTTCTGAAACTCTTTCATTACTCATTTACTGTGCCAAATTACAGGTTTCATGATTCATAGCCTTTGAGACAATATCACATAGTTCAAAATCAGAATAAAATTGACCATGACAACCAAGATAATTAACAAAAGTTTCTAATCTCGAAAAATACTCATGAAAGGGTTAGTTCATCATTAAATTGAGACCAATTGAAATTTTGGTATCATGTAGAGAACTTTGCAACGGCTCCCGAATGTCTAAATCCGCAACGAGTGAACATTGATAAGCTGTGAAGTGCCAAAAATCCTAAATCTCACAAGGTTCCATGTCATAAAGTCTTCCATTACTCATATAATCGGCCAAATCTCGGGTTTTAAAGTTTATACCATTCAAAATAATCCAATTTAAGTCCAACCCAGAGAAAACATTAGAAGTTTTATTAAGTTCCTCATGTCGAGAAAGATATATATAAAAAGGTTTATCATTCAATTGAGGAAAACGATAGTTATCCATAAATCACAAATAAATAAATAAACAAAAGAAAAAAACATAAAATAAATTATGTACAAAAAATACAAGAACAAAAAAAAAATCACATGGGTCTAGACCATAGGTGATGGTCTATACAAACATAGACTTAACGGCACAAAAACACACAAAAAATACAACAACAAAAACAAATATGTACAAAAACCACACAAAAATAGCAAAAAGACTAAAAACGCCTCTTCCCCGGCAGCGGCCCCAAATTTGATACGAATATTGTCGTTAATTTATCAAATTACCACAAAACACTACCTAAGATAGATAGGGTAAGTGGGTATGAAACACAAGGAAGAGGGGGAAGTCCACAATGCGATTCTAATGCGAGAATGAAGTAAACAAAGGAAATAAACAATAAAAGAGGGGGGGGGGTTGATTTGGAAGTTAATTAAAAGTGAAATAAACGAAATATCAATTTGATTGAAGGGACTCTCGATGATAATCTGCTCTAACACCCTAATAAAGCAAGTTTTACCTCTCTCTAATTATACCAATTCATTAATAATCCCGGTTTTAACCAATTAATCATCTTTTATGGGGAATTTGAGCAACCGCTACCAAATTCCCCTCCTTTTAGTCCTAATTTGTCTAGTGACCACTCAAACAAATCACAACCAAAGGCATAAAGAGCAATGACTAATAAAAGATTAAGAACAACTCAAATTAGTATCTAATTAGCCACTACCGCGACACTAATCAAATCTAATCTATTAGTTGCCTAACTAATTCCCAAATAAGTAATTAGCCGTAACCGCGACACTAATCATGTAAAAATTTCTTCCTTTTAGGCTAATAATCAATGACCACCAATTATCAACCAAGCATATGAAATACCCAAGTCTAATCTAGTAGCTAATTAGATAAAACAAGGATAAATCATGCATGCATTAAAGCACAAGGAATTAATTATAATGAAATTAAAGACAAATTAGAGAGAAAAGTACTTACTAATACATAGGATGAAAGATTTGATTACACCAAAAGTATAGAAGGGGATTAGCCTCCGATACTAATTATTACCACAATATTTCAGATGGAAATCATAATGAAAATACTAATTCGCACTCATCTCTCGAATTTCTCTCTCTAGAAATAAGAATCAGATGCAAAAATATAATGAAAAGTGATAATAACTAGGGAGGGCTTCATGCCCATTTATTCAAGATAAGTACAAAACACTAGAAAACAAAATAGATATTTAGGCAAAAGAAAACGCCATTAGCCTCTAGGAAGCTTCCCGGGAGCTAACTTTCTCGACTCGAGGAAATAAATCCTCGAGTGGAGCGAGGGAATTCTCGACTCGAGCATACCCTCTCTCGATTTGTGGATCTTATGTAACACCCCGGCTCATCGCCTGAGGCGAGAATAGTCACCTATGGCAGCTTGCCAGGCTGTGGGCTGACCTCACAGACCAACACGGGTCCTTCCGGCGCATTTTAACCTCACTCATGCGCACCGTGGGAAACTTCCCAGGAGGTCACCCATCCTGACATTGCTCCCAGTCAAGCAAGCTTAACTGTGGAGTTCTTATCACATGGGATTCCTAAAAGGAAAGTCGACTTTGTTGGTATGAGTAGCACTATCAATCCCTTTAAGCAACTCATATGAGCCCTTAATCTCTCAGGGATTTCCTATGAAATCCGGGGTATTACATTCACCCCCTCTTAAGAAAACAACGTACTCGTTGTGACTGGCAGCCAACCATAGTCTAGCTCCAAATCTTCCCCCGCTAGGCTGCTGACCTGGGCTCTCATGACCACAGGATCAACACGCGGTCGCATGGTTGCTTTGATACCATTTTTAACACCCCGGCTGATCGCCTGAGCTGAGAGTAGTCATCTATGGCAGTTTGCCAGGCTGTGGGCTGACCTCACAGACCAACACGGTCGTTCCGACGCATTTTGACCTCACTCATTCGCACCCTGGGAAACTTCCGAGGAGGTCACCCATCCTGAAATTACCCCCAGTCAAGCACGCTTAACTGTAGAGTTCTTATGACATGGGATTCCTAAAAGGAAAATCGACTTTGTTGGTATGAGTAGCACTATCAATCCCTTTAAACAACTCATATGAGCCCTTAATCTCTCAGGGGTCTCCTCTTAAATCCGGGGTATTACATCTTATTCTTCAAAATACCCGTCCGGTCGCCTATCCTCGACTTGAGAAGCACGAACCTCGAGTTGAGATGATCTTCCTCGAGTCGGGGGTAATGATCCTCGAGTCGAGGGACTGAGCGCAGGGCAATCTTCGTACGAGCATAACTCTCACCTCCAAACTTCATTTTGAGCTCAGAATTTATCTTTGGAAAGCTAAGAAGATGAGCTTTCCTCTCCAATTGGATTTTCTGCAAAATATCTTCTGGTTAGAGAGTTATGATCCAATGAATTTGGAGGTGATGGTGTGTGGTTCTCGGAGTGTGGTCAAGTGATCTTCTCCTCGAATCTTGCTGCAACTCGTAGCTTGATCCCCTATTATTGTTCGAGGCTCACCAATAGGGTCTAAGGCCACCAAAAAGTAGGTAAAACCAACGAATAATCTCCAAAAATACTTCGAGTGGGGTGGTGTACGAATCACGATAAAACCATGCCCAAATAGACACTAAGGCGCCTAAATCAACCGAATTAACACACCACATTTACACCATATCAAAGGGTCTTCACAAAGATTGATAGGGCTATGATAAATGATGAGTGGATGATCAAGTTTCCACATAGTAATGTTATGTTCATGCCTGAAGGAATATTTTATCACTCACCTTGCGTTGTGAGACTTTCTAAAGATAGAAGCTTGAATATTTCTAATGTTGAAGATGAAACCTGTAAAGCCTTACAGGAGCTTGAAGATATACAACAAGAACTCAACAAGGATCCTATGAGTATGGATTTGAGTAGCAAGGAGAGACAAGCTTCGGAGAAATATATGTACTTAAAGAAAGTTAGTGTTTTGGTCAAAAATACGCACTAGGGCCTACTTTCGACTTAGGGGTTATCTAGTCACCTTACTACTATAGGGAACTTCAACTCCGGATGTTCAGGGTACAAGATCCGGATCAGGGGATGTTGATTACAGATCAGGGGAAGTAGATTACAGATCAAGGGAAATTGTTTATAGACCAAGGGAAGTAGTTTACAGATCAAGAATGTAAGATTGCGGGTTTGGGGGAAGTAAACTAAAGTTCCGGAGGAAGTTGTCTGTAGTTCCGGGGGAAGGAAAATAGAAAACGGGAAGTACTAGAAATAAAAGAGATAACCAACAAATAAGACAAGGGAGTTTTGTAGGTTGAAAACCCTTGTAAATAAGGGAAAAATCAATAGGGGAAGACTTGATTGACCAAATTTGCTTCTGTATCACCTTAATTTTGCATCTTTGGACATCTTTGATGAGCATCAATGGTCTAGAGCTCAATGAAATTGTACTCTAAATTTTTTTGTAGAGCACGAGATAGATGAAACTTGAATCCATAAGAGTTTGAGCATGATTATGAAATATTTACCAAACTCTAAAACCAAGCATGTGCCTCGTTTGATGACGAGAACCCCATGTAGGAGACTAGTGGTAGGATATATGAGCCATGTGAATTTGAAATAAGCTGAAAGGCTTTTGGTGATGAATGTTTGATTTGTGAGCTTATAAGGATATGAAATGTAGAATGAAAAGCTGAAGTCACTCATTTTGAGGAGATAACTTTGATCATAAAAATAGGTAAGTGGGAACTATCGTCCTAACAAATTCCATAGCAACCCTTATAATGTGACACAAGTGGCCAAACAGTTTTACCACTTTCAATCCAAGACCAATGACGGACCGTGGACCCTCACTTTAGGGGAATGACCATGCTATGGATATGAGCATGCGGATGTGAAAATTTGGAACCACTCAACTCAACTCTCTTGTGTCCTGTAATGTTGGACACGGGTCACACAAATATCCTAAACTATGCTCAATCTCGCCATTTAATGTAGCTTTTTGTCCGTGGTCTCTATGTGTCATATATAGGTCTTGGCCACCAATCTTACCATACCCTTGTCACAAGGTACACAAAACAATCATGCTATGGGATTCTCAAGGTAAAAATGTCGCACAAAGTATAAATTATGATCAAAATATGAAACTCGTTTAACAAATGCCAATTAGGGATTTGTTTGATTAAATTACGCTCATGTATCTCGAAAGAAATAGATATTGTTTGCACAAAATATTTTGGCATTCGAGATCATTTGTGGATTCACAAGGTATAAAATCACATGTCATTAAATGTTTCTACCCTAGTCTTGGAATAGGTATAGAAAGAATAAGATACAATCAACTCATGGCCACAGAAATTCAGCATTACAAATAATGACATTACAAATTCGCTTGCCGAGCAATTTAAACTTGAACAGATGCAATTTCTTCCTCGGATAATCATCATAGTTGAAACCAATACTTCTTTTAATATGATTCTACCATTTCTTGAATGATCTAGGTTGAAATGAGCCATACGGAGGCAAGTTGCCCTCCTCGTTGAGCTTGTGAGGTAGAAGTCGTGCCCCTCTGTATGTCGCCCTTTGTTTGAGTCATTTTCAACACATACAAAAACATGCACCTATAAACCTCGCACACACATGTTGCACCCACAAAATCGAGTCAACCTCATTGCACTTCGTGCTGCATTCTTGAATAGCGCATTGCCGTGTCACGCATACACAACCATAGCTTGCTGCATACATACATACATACATATATACATAGTCTTGCACCATACATTTGCATATCATCTAGGTCCACCCCTAGTCATCTAAATCATGCATCATCCTAGTCCATACCATTCTTAGGACAAACCGTCTCATGTAGGGTCAAGTTTGTACCTAACTACGAACTCATGCATCCTAGGAACCCAAACCATTGCACGCGTTTTTGCACTACGACTTGTATGATCACATGCATCTATGCATACATGCATCACAACCCATGCATCGAACCTACAAAAAAAAAACAAAAAACCAAGTAACGTCATGCATCATGTTAAACACATCATGTCTGTCTCATACGTCAATCCGTATCATCAACCCTAGCCACCTAGGATTTTCGAGGCCCACTCCTCGCTATTTTTTACCCAAAAATCCGCACCTTAGCGATACGTCAATCCGTATCAACGACCCTAGCTACTTAGGATCTTCGAGGCCCACCCCTCACTATTTTTTGCCCAAATCTTGACAACTTAACGAAACGCCAATCTGTATCATCAACCCTAGCCACCTACGATTTTTGAGGCCCACTCCTCACCCATTTTTCAACAATTCCGTGCAATTTATGGAAATCCGAACCATATAACTCGTTCAATTCACCATATAATTTTTGCATCCCGTCCATACGCCTATCCGTATTCGTACACATCACACACATTGCACCTGTTTCGATCTTAGCCACCTAAGATCACAGAGGCCCACTCCTCACCTCCTTTCTTTCTGTCGTTGAAGCCCACTCTTCACGACCACTCAATCTTTACAAACATAAGATCCTCAACACCTTCTCCAACTCGGTGACCCCGGCCCACATTGTCAAGCAACTCAATTGAAGCGTCAATGGTTTGAGGGACGACTACTACTTCTCTATGGATCCACAATCCACGTCGAGATTGGTCGCACGTTCCTCTCGTCAATGTTAAGTTTTTTCCACAAGTTATCGACATTACCATCCCAAAAATCAAAGGGGCAGCAAAATCAATGCATTATGTCTTGAACTCAAAAGCCTACGTTGCACGAAAGCTAAAGGCGATGAGGACACGCATCACTACAACGAGGCTACCATCAACGACATCAACAATGAACGTTCTTTCTGAACTACGTTTGGTTTGATCCACGCGCTAGTGGATACGTAGGCAGTCTTTTGAGACACAACCAGACAAGACAAAAGATTTCACGCTTGTTTTCTTTACCTCCTTTCCATGTCTAGCATAGATACCTCCAACAGATTGAAATTTCTCTTTTTCGCTATTGGAATAAATGATCTTTTGGTGTACCATATATTTCATGAGCATCCAACGACGAATCCTAGCCTGTCTTACACTGCACGATTAATGACTGGAGGTAGAAATTTGTAACTACATAAATGACTTTGATCCCTCACGATTGAATCCACTTTTTTGGGTAGCCCGCAGAGCCTCCATGCCCATAGCCTTTTCATTTTTATCCTACATATTCCTAACTTGGGTAAAGGGTGTTGACTTGACCGAAACGGCAAGACTTTAAAAGTGGAGCAATAATAACAAATTTGGCTAACAAACGGCAAGACTTAAAAAGTGGAGCCAAAATGAAATACGTCTAAAAAAAAAAAAAAACTTCTGAAACTAGAGCCTGACTCTAGCTGAAATATGTTACAAGTGCCACGGACAAGTGAAAGCATCCGTCAATAGGGACATAACTGAAAAGATCCAGCAAAATGTGTCATTCTAACTGCTAACATGGTCAAGTCAACATAATTGGGGGTATAATGGGTCAGAGCCTTCATGCACTTCCGTCATTTGTCACCCAAGCTAGCTACAAAAGCACCGAAAAAATCCTCCTTGAGATCGTGCAAATCACGCCACCGCAATCGGCCGCACTTCTATTCAAGAACTTGACATTTGATGATTCACCACGAGAGTTCTTCCGTACGACAGATAATAATCGCGAAGGTAAGACACTAGGAATTTTGAGGATCGCTCATCAAGCTCGCCATGCATGCATTCTCTAATTCTTTTCCCATAGTGTTAAATGACATGGAAAGCTGAACCCACGTTATTAACCTACCCCTTTAGAAATTTAGGCCGACGCATAGGTCTGAATTCTCCTTTTCCACCCACATTACAAGCCATAACTCTTGGCCAGCCGCATCCAACTTGCCTTCAAAATTTATATCCCACTTGGTCCAACATCAAGGATCAAGGCCCCATTGAGCCAGCCACAACTACCGAACTCCACATTCCAAATTCTTGGACTTTTCTTTTCCCTTGCCCACGCATGGAATCTTTTGTGGACCCAAGACAAGAACGATCGTGATCACGAGCAGCACGTCTCGTCCATTTGGAATCATCAGATATTGCACCGCCGCAAAAACTAAGCCTTGAGCCACCTTAAGCATCAAGTCGTGTGTCTCTACATGCATACATTTGTGCCACCAAAAAATACAAAGCCTTGCTTCGTAGCTAGCACGAATATCATCCTCGAGCAGTGGGAATGTCACTATAAGCCGTCACCATGAGTTGGACAATCACAACTTTTACTCACCTTTTTCGTCATTTTTTCTTTTGGGGGAAATCTCAAATTTCTTCCACAAAACTTTACCATTTTCATCCTTTTTTTTCTTTTGGGGGAAACCTCAAATTTCTTGCACGAAACTTACCATGTCTTTCATCCTTTTTCCTTTTGGGGGAAGTCGGGGTACCACCCTGCATTTTTTCGCATTTTACATCCGCATATGCCTCAAGTCTAGGTTGCATAACTCCAAGTTGCATAACATCATCGCATTGCATTTCATGACATTGCATTACATTGAGTCACTTACACTTACACACCACCTGCACAACCCTTTACACAAGCACTTGACATCACTTGTTTTTCATCACATGACATACATTTGCACACTACTTGCATAAACCTTGCATGACAACTACGCATCACTCGCCCACCCACAAGACAAGATTCAATCGCCTGCCACTACTACTCTACAAACATTGGCACGACGATGTCAAAAGAATACACCTCTGCGCCACAATCTCCTTGCTCGCACAAGAGTGAAACAAAGTACATACAACAAGAATTTTCACCATGCATAATCAACTTGGCAAACATTCAAGCCACATACAATTGCTCCATGATCCCCCCACTCATGCAAACGTGGGGGCTCCTTTCAACAATGTCAATCCATCAAAGATCGAGCAAGATCACACACCTTCAAGTCTTGTAACAGTCGCACCGACTTTAAACTCGAGCACCTAGCAAAAATCTATATTCAACACCAACAAACCTAAGTCCGCTACGATCAAGCAACGTTGGACCCACTTTCGACATCTCAAGCGAAATACCATCAACAGCAGCGGATCTAACTCCACCATGATCAAGCAACATCGGACCCACTTCCGATAAAAGCAAAAACAAGCACAACTAGCTAACAATCAGCGGTTGCACTGACCTTAAACATCGAAATAAACACCAAAAAGCATCGTACCTACTTCCGACATTCAAAAGTCATTTCAAGTACAACCAGCAAGTTACACAATGCTATCCAACGGTCGCACCGACCTTAAACATCATTCACAAACGCACTGACTATAAATATCAGGTATGTCTTCTTATTGGTTGGCGAACCTCTAAAAACGCATCAGCGGTCTACTGGACCTTAAACGACCCTCCATGTGCATTCGCATCCCGTTTGCACGATCTACATACTTTGACTTTCGCCTTGTCCAAGCCTCAGTCAAAGTGGGGGCTTCTGTAGACACCTGCATTTGTCCATACTCAAATGCTCGATGATTAAAGGACACTATACTGTGAACTGTGTCTACTTGCTCTACTATGTGAACCACCATTGTCGTTAATCCGTTAGCAAATGCGTCTTCACCCAAAACAAGGCCAAAAACAACCATTTTCTTCCCCTTATACACTTAACCTAACTCAGGAATAACCCGCGTGCCTAAACCGCCAAATGTCATCAAGAAAACATGTTTTTGTACGTCATTTGCCCACCCAAATTCACATGTGCAATACTCATGTAATAAGAAGGCCAGAAATGCAATTTTGTATGGTGCGTCAAGGGGTCCAGGCGCACCCACGCGCGCGCACAAAGGCATTGGCGCACCAGCGCGCGCTTGACGCACCACCACCTGCGAGTGACGCAGCCAACTCGCGCCAGACGCCGCCTTACCTGCGTCTGACGCACCATCACCGGCGCATGACGCAGGCCCGCCTGCGCCTGACGCAGCACCACCCGCGTCTGGTGCACCTAACCCTAGACGGCCAGAACCGCTACCTCTCTATCCACTATAAATACCCCTTCATTTCTACCCCATTAGACAACCTTTACACACACCTTTTCCACCCCCAAAACGCTGCTCCTCTCTCATCACAATTCTTCTCACAAAAGCCCTAACAACA
The DNA here is from genome assembly GCA_963680865.1 of Spergularia marina. Taxonomy (NCBI): domain Eukaryota; kingdom Viridiplantae; phylum Streptophyta; class Magnoliopsida; order Caryophyllales; family Caryophyllaceae; genus Spergularia; species Spergularia marina. The sequence goes on along the minus strand of OY804560.1, from coordinate 13,912,817 downwards.
ATACAAAAACCCTAGTAACTACAACACTAAAACCCTAATAGCACCCCTACACATCTAGGGCACCCCCAAACACAACACAAGACAATATTCAAACAAAACCCCTCTCAAACCCCACGTTCGATGAGCAACGCATCGCTCTAAGAACACATCTAGCCCCTACGACGCATACTAAGGATCAACGCAACGATCTCGAAGCATAGTAGAGAAAGTAGTGGTATCGCGGATACACGTAAGTCCTGAGGGCACCCCCTCTTTTCTAAACTCATCTTTTAATTTACTCTCATCTTCTACCCCTTCTTTCCGTGCGCAATTTATTGGTTTCGACCTAGATTTACATTTTGTCTAACCAAGATTAGATCTAAAACGAATTACATGAATCACGCGTAACACACATAGCGCAAAGCGCTTGGACAAATTGGTAGCCAGGGACCTTAAATCAACTTTAATAATTTTGTGACCTAATATTGTAGACACCCAACTCGGGGGCTTCCTATTTAAAAACGCCCGATGATGAGATGGATAGTGGATAGCGGTGAAAGGTTCGTTTGCTTGCGAATTCGATTTTATGGTCTTGACCCGAGTTACGAATTAGCCCGACATTTACTTGTACGGTGGTGGGTTATGTTAGTTATGGGAGCCTAAAATGTGATATGAGAAGCCCATGCACACGTAAGAGGGGGCTTTGCTTAGAGATAGTTCAAGTGTTAGTGAGATACTAAACATTGTTGGCATCTAATTGGCATCAGCCATATTTAAGGACTCTAATCTAGATAATTCTTTCGTAAAACAATTAATAAGATAACTAGATTGATTGGAAAACTTCTACCTTATCCCTTTACATTATCCTAGAGGAGAGTCCTTACTGGCATGCATAAACATAATACGGAGAAGTCCAGAAAGATGCAAGTTCTTGACTAGCATTTCATCTACGCTCCTCTAGTTGGACGTATTTATCACCCTTTAGAACTCTTTCCTATATATACGATTTTCAAGTGAGTTATTCCTTGATATCATTTCCTATATATACGATTTTCATATCACTTATAAGGGGGAGATAGATACACAAAAATGGGTGCACATACATACATAGACGACACACACAGAGCTAGCTACACAAAAACGGTCTAACCTATCTCCACGTCCAAACGCATATCTCTCTACCATACTTATACATAAACCAACAAGGGACAACAAAAGAATTAACCAAGCAAACCACTTGTGTTATTCTCAACCACCCATACTAAATTGCATACAAGGGTCAAGATCAAGGTCGGAGGTGTTGGCGAACGAAACTAAGATCCGCGCGGCGTCGATATTTAATCCACCTGAGGGCCTTAAACTTTCTCAAAACTCGTCAAACTCATATTGTTCTTAAAAGTAAGCACGGTTTTTAGAGGTCTGGATTTGTTCTTGATTGTTTTTTATGTCCTTCGAATTTCTTATGTGTGTACGCATGTGTATTTGATTGGTTAGGGTGAGCAATTCAACTCTCTGGCATTTACTTGGTTTCACTCATGCATGCTATACACATATTGTGCCTAACTCTTATAAAAATCAATTCATAACTTTGTTCCACAAGTGCCACAGTATATAAGTTAATTGGTTCTATATTAGCATGTACCTTGGTTTTATCATATGTTAATCTTTTCGAATGATCATCATCATCGTATATAATCGCATGCTATTTGCTATATGATTCTGTAGTCGGTTATGAACTTTATATTTATCTTGGATCAATTAGTAGAGGCTGTCTTCGGATGGGCGATTTGGGTGCCTAACACCTTCCCGAATCGTACCTTGCAAAGGACCCATTTTAGGTTCGTAGGATCCTATAAAAAAATCCTGCTGGCGACTCCAATTCCAATAAAAAATAGCGAAACCCAATCGGTCCACCCGCAGGTCGGTAACGGTATCTCACAGTGGCGACTCCGCTAGGGACTTTGCTAACTCGAAAATTGATCCACTATAAATGTTTAGTTCATAATCGGCATTGCATTATTTATTTTTCTGTATAGCATATTAGATTGCATGCCACGTTAGTACGGAGGCGCATAAGGACTATACCTAAATTTTTACCCAAAGGATGCACAGACTATACATGCGTTGGGCCCATTCGGCTTTCATGACGTGCAGTATGGTCAACGTCCGCCCCAAACCGTACTCATCTTTTTGGTGAGTACAGGAGGACCTTCTATTTCCACGGCTTCCGACCGCAAATCAATAGAAGCATCCTCTGTTTGGGTTCCAATTGACCACCCTATACCTATTCGAATTAGTGTACCTAAAAAATATGACGGTACCATCATAATGTGCTTTTAATGTGTCGTATGTTCGTATTACTTGATGGTATGCTACGTGATTGATGTATTTTGTTGCGGCACTTAGTAGCTAAGTTCGAAACTCGTACGTGAAATCTGTTGTTAGGACTTAGTGCAAGATTTTTTTATTTAGCGGAATTGGCATCTTCCTGACATCATAGTGTTTCATGCTAATCCGTAAGTCCTAAAAAATTAGGTCCTACCTGATCTTATATCCCACTTGTATCATGGGTCCTAGATAATTATGTTTCTTTAGTTTGATTTCACAAAAAAAAGGTGTTAGCATCTTTTTAAGTTTTTAGTCTTAGAATTAATGCCTACGTACTAGCTTGATACTGCTTCCCTTCCTATCAATTTAGGCCATGTTTAGTCATCAGTCTATCTGTCACACATTTTCTTTTCTTCTTGAGTTCTTGTATTATGAGCTTTTTCGGTCGTCGTATCTGACAACCCTCTGGCAACTATCTTATGGACACACAAATCAGCATATTTCATGGATTTGAGTTACGAGGGATGGGTTATTTTCATTTAATTGTCCCAAGTTTCAAGGGCCTGATTTTCATAGGCGAGTGTCAAAGTTTATGTCAATACCACACTAAAAAATGTACAAAGAACTAAGTAACGCTAGCTAGCAACTAGTATATTTTTGCTAGCTCATTTTCAGCTAAACAAAATATTGACTAGCAACTAGCATAGTGCAAGTTATTTGACGGTCTATTTTAGAAATGAAAAAAAAAACCATTCAATTTCTTTGTGTGTTAAGTTGATAGATACCTTGTTACTCATATCCTTATAAGCTCACAAATCAAACACTCATCACCAAAAGCCTTTCAGCTTATTTCAAATTCACATGGCTCATATATCCTACCACTACTCTCCTACATGGGGTTCTCGTCATCAAACGAGGCACATGCTTGGTTTTAGAGTTTGAGAAATATTTCATAATCATGCTCAAACTCTTATGGATTCAAGTTTCATCTATCTCGTACTCTACAAAAAATTTAGAGTACAATTTCATTGAGATCTAGACCATTGATGCTCATCAAAGATGTCCAAAGATGCAAAATTAAGGTGATACAGAAAATGCATGCTGTGTTTAACTTGCATGTTGTTTGGTGTTGTTGTTTACATATAATTCCATGTTAGAGTAAGAATAAAAACTTGTTATCTGTTTGCTTAATTACCTGTTTTTGCTTGTTCAAAGCATGTTTATTGTAAATAAACCTAAGGTTGTAAACCTGTAATGGTTAGGGTAATGTGAGTAGCTAGTCTAAAGTTGTCCTGTATTGTGATGAACTTGTAGTGACTGGGTCGGATAACTTGTTTTGATGTTCTCATTACTCTTAGAGTTGTTTGTTGTGTTCAGTGTAAATATCATGTTTAAGTATTGTACAAATACATGTGAATGTTGATTACAGAGTTGAAGACAAAGTACTAAACTCTTATGTGTTGTTGTTTGATTACTAGGAATGTTTTAAATTCTAGTTAAAACGGTATTCACATGTATCTTCTGAGTGATTAAGGTCACTAATCGTATGCTTTAATGAGATTGTTTGAACACAAGATAACATAGTTCTAATCTCTTGATGTGGAGAGTCTATGTGCTTGATTGATTTCTTTCGAGTTCGAATGTGGGGGTAATTCTTGTAGCCTTGTTAGTTGGTTAGAGGTGCTGGTTGATACATTGGTCAATTAAACTGTTGTAAGTTTGAGGTAGCGTTTACCTGTTTTATGAACTTGGTAATTGTGGGGGTTATTTATTTGTATAAGTTGATTTATGTCGACTGTGTATTTACCTGATCAGTGAGTTGTGGGGTTACTTGTTCAATTGAGTCAAGTAAAATCCTGAAACGTGTTATAGTTACATGTGTGCTGTTATAAGCATGTCCTGATTCTGTGTAAACCCCGAGTTATGATGTAACCAAGTGAATTGTTTTGACCAATCGTAGATACTAGTGGAACTAGTAGTAACGAACTCCTGTGATGTCGGAATGTCTTGGCAAACCTGAGCATTAGGGTTGAGTCATTTGTTTAATTAGTTCAGCTAATGTTTTAATTCAGTCTGTAGGAGAAAGTCAATATGTTGACGTGTTTAATCCTAAGATGTATATGTGCTGAACTTGTGGGAATCCATCTTACATGAAGATCCTTTTTATTTAAATAAGCCTTGTAAGTTGTTGAGTCAATTACATGATTTGTTTGTTTGTTTTTATTCAAATAAATTCTGTTAAGAGTTGTATTTGTTTGAACAAACTAAACTACTAGAGGTTGTAGATCTTTGAGATTGTAATGGATCTTATTTAAGATATGTATTTGGATGATTCGCATGTTGTTTGATAAGGGTGGTAAAATAAGTTTTTGCTCTGTGAATAAGTTTTGCAACCTTTTATGCTTATTGTTGCTGTTTAGCTGTCATGTTTGGGTCATACATAGTTGAATGTTGAGACCTGTAAGCCTAGTGCAAGCCTTGGTGTGCAAACCTTAAGAGTCCCTGTATTTCGAACAATCAATGATTTGAAAAGAACTTAAACCATAATAACTGTGTCCAATCTGGAGTATTAGAGTGTCAATTATACACTTACTAAGATTGATAAGTTGTGTGCTATGGTTGTGAGTGTGCTTGTATGAGTAAATCATTGATGAATGATCATTGTGTAATTTATAAGTTGATTGGTGTATCTAACTGAGTGTCAATTGAGTTGAATGAAATAGTTTCTAAGATCTATCTTGAGATGACTTGTGTAGAAATGGTGATCTGAGACCTAGGGTCAAGATCCATTGTCTTTATAAGAATGTTATTGATATAGAGTCGATCTCCTTGGTGAATTGATGCTTAGAAGACTTAGGTCATTCATTGTTTCTCTTGTGGAGAACTTTTATGGATCTTTTCTTTATGAGAATTGAGAAATGAATCTTAGAGAACTGTACACATCCTAACTTGGTATGTCCTATATAGACTAAGAAGGTACACATGTTTCCTAAAGCATTGTTCCAAATAATGCTTGAATGGTTCGTTTAGATGGAGGGTACTCAAACTTGAAGTTTGTTTAGAGTAGGTTCTCCTGTTTTTGGAGATGTACACTAATGGGAAACTAAAGTGGTATTATTTAAAGATTAACCATACCATTGGGTGATTCCTTGGTAGAAGATGAAATCTTTGTGTTGATCTAAATTATGTGTACTGAATAGTATAATATAGAGTATGTGTGTAATAGTTCTGTATTCTCAAGAAAAGTGACCTAAAGTCTGAGAGGACTCATTTGTGAGTTCTAGACATGACATAAGTATATTAAGGATGAGTGAAATCTCTTAATGAGTCTATATCCCTATTTTGTTGGGTGGTTCTGGTTAAAGAACTTGATAGATTCACCGTGATACTGATATGTGTGTAAAGCTAATAGTGGCTGTTACAAGATACAGGTTGTACATCTGAATGACTGTGCACTGTGTTGTAGAGATTGTAAGTCTGAAGGACTGTACATTCTATTTTAGAAGATTGTAAGTTTGAAAACTGTGCAATCTGATTGGTAGGTACCCAATGTGGGAGTACATAAACTACTATATCTGCAATTCTTAGGCAGCTAACAGCTGAGCTAGCCAAGAATGAGCTTAAGTGTAGTGACAAGTTTGGTCACCACTGTTGTATTTCTTTAGACTCCGAGAAGTTGTAAAAGAATGTATACGCGTTAACGTTAAAATAAATAAGAAGGCCTGGATTGTAACAAGCAGAGGGAAACTGCTGGAAAAATGGAGCTTTGGTGATCACTTTGGTGAATTTGGAGTTTTGGAATCCTACTATACGTTGTAGAGTTCAAGGGATACATTACTACTGTTCACGGCACTAATGAAAATTAAAGTTCTCCATTACATTATTTACTTTGATATGTTGAGTATATCATTGTAATGACGTGCATACTACCTAGTGTTTAGGGTGAGCGTTCAGCTCTTAATGGACTCATATCTAGAGTGGTAGAAGATGTATTCTTCTTCACTTGATTGGTGGTGTGTGGGTAGCACACTTTATGAGATTCACCTAGTTGAATGTGGAACATATGTAGTGAAAGGATGGTTTGCTCTTACATATGGCAGTTGAGACCGAGTCTCCTTTGCATGGCCGATCCTATGGGAGTGATAGTGATATCTCCCTAGAGCATTCAACGAAATCCAGGTACGACGCTAGGCCTCATCAAAAATGCGTTAGATCACACTCGTGAGATAGTCACGATGCCAGCGATATAACAAATTCCTTGTAGGATGGATGGTTGTGGAATTGGGTGGTACATTCATGTCACCTCTTGTTGGTTCAAAACTTAAGTTACCAATTGAGGTATGATTGTGAGCTTAAATTCTACGGTGTGTTGATTCAAGTCTCTAGACATCAATACATTTGCCAGAACATCTTTGAGTGTCTCTACTATGCTCAATGTTCTCAGGATGCTTGTCGATTAGTGGGGGATTGTTGGAGTTGTAATCTCCAAGCTTGGTTTATGGTAAGGAAGTATTATGGTAAGTATGGCAAGAGACGGGTAGCAATAAAAACACGAGGAGGCAGTGACTTTTGGGCGGGCCGCGCGCCACGGCCCATGTCAGCTAATCCGACGCGTTTTCCTAATTACCCTAGTTCGTCTTTGTCTCTTCCTGTGCTATAAATACGAAGCTCTATTCACTCCCCAAAGACACACAAGATTAATAATCTCTCTCACAAAAGTCCCAAAGGTTTAGATCGTGTGGTTGAGCATAGAGGAGGCATTCGGTTTCTGTTATATCAACCGGGGTTCTTCGGTGCAGAAGAGGTTCGGTGTTGTGTAACCTGGAGGGCGACCGCCATGAGGAGCTTGCACCGTGGCTCGGCGAAATCGTCTTTAAGTACAGAGATACTTTGTGATCTCGGCACAACAATTTCGTTACTACGATCCGGTCAGATAAGTCAGATTAATACCATTATTTCCAACACAAACACCCGAAAAACCTCCTCCCCGGGAATTTTCTGGTCAATACTCTTGCTGGTTTTCGGTTGAATGCGAACTTGCAATTACACCCATTGCTAGTGGTCGTCATCATCTACAATAAATAAGAAGGAATTGTGTAATTTAGGGACAAGTAAAATGGACAGAAATAGAGTATCAAATATGTACCTTAGAGTTGGGGAATTTGTGCGATTAAAGAGAGAGAGTAATTTGTACACAGGTTATAATGATTTGGGGGTGGTTCTGTGACCATAATCGTATATATAAAGAAATTGAAGTTGTGTGTGTTGGGTTGTTGTTTGGAATCTAAATGTCTGAGTATGTTTGGTTATTGTCCGAATGTAATGTGTGAGTAGTAAAACAATCTATGTGGGTGTGGTTAGTAAAACATGTATGTGGCTAGTCAAGCAATGTATGTGAGTGTGGCTAGTAAAACATGTATGAGGCGAGTAAAGCAATATATGTGAGTGTGGTACATTTATGTGTATGTGAGTGGGGTAGATTTATGTTTATGTGTGTGAACATTAGAGTACATAGTTAAGGTTAGCATGAAATGTATATTACTATAAAAAGGAAAAGGAAATATATAAACATGGAAATAAATATTATTTTATATTCTTATTCTCCTCTTGGGATTGCTATTTCATTGCCTACAACGCCTTCATCGGTTATACAAAAGACACTACAACTTTGCCCACGTATAGGATGTGCTATAACATTAAAATGACGAATTTCGCCTAAATTGGCCTTTGTAAGGACAATACTAACATTACCCATGCATCCATAGGACACACCAAGGCCTGTTTGAACAAGCCTATCAGAAGTTAAAAATTTATGAACATTATGCAGAGGCATACTTGGATAGTTACGATTAACATCCACCACAGAGCTTGTGAATACAATAGCAATGTCCCATTTCATAGCAAGTTCCTCAAATCGGTTTCCCATTCTTGTGTAAAACTTAATACGAGCTTCCATCTCGTTTTTGTTGCTCGTGTAAGTTGGGCTACAAAGCGTACTAATGCTATCAACAACAATAAGCTTCACTGGAAGCTTCCCTGGACCATGTGATTTCTCAATTTCTCCATCTAGTTCATTAAATACCTCGAGTAAATGGAAACCTGAACGTATATTCCTTACAAACACATGTTTTAACGGGTTTGTCCCGATAGACGAATTGGACAAGAATCTCTTCATTATAGACTGTAATCTTTTGACGGGGAAGGTTGAGGTGTGTAAGTACATGGAACTCCCATGTACCGCATCTACGCCATACGGATTCACAACAGCCGCAACTAACTATAAGCATAGTTCAGATTTTCCCGATCCAGATTCCCCAAAAACCTCGGTACAACAGCCGATAGGGATACCTCCGCCTAGTACGCGGTTCAAGTTGATGTCTCCTATGCTGCAGTTCTTCTTAATTTGTGAAGAGACATCGGGAGAAGTGAAAAAAACGGAAACTGAATGGTTGTCGGAATCATCGTCATAGGTACTCCCACGTGATAGGGAATTTGATTGTGATGTTTTCGTAGGCGGGAAAGAATCACTAGTTCTAGAGGTTGACATTGTATATTTGTAGAGAGGGAGGTTCGAAGCTTCAAAGCGAGGGAAGTTCTATAATTTTGAAGGGAGGAGGGTACATATTTATGAAGGTTAATTTGGGGGTGTTGGGTCCCCCTGTATTTTAGGAACTGAGTACAGTTGAACAAACTCTGAGTGTGGTTCATGTTTATTTGCACGGGTTATAGATGGGTTGACTGCTATAGTTGTGAATATTGTAGACCCACTTCTGAGTATTGTTGATCGAGTTCTGAATATTCCTAGTTTCGATATCTAAGTATGGGCCTAAATTTTGTAATTTCACTAAAAATAACATAACTACGTGAGAATGAAAGTTTGACAACGGATGCAATAGCAAGCTAAATTAAAAGCGGAGGAGACGAGTAACATTTGTCTCTCGTTCGATGTTTTTAGTGTTTTCGTGACTCTTAGTTATAAGGGTATCAACTCTATCTAGTATATGTACACATTTCTAGACGATTGCTATCTACTCTATCTAGTATATGTACACATTTCTAGACGATTCCTATCTATTCTATCTAGTATATGTACACATTTCTACACGATTGCTATGCACTCTATCAAGTATATGTACACATTTCTACACGATTGCTATCTACTCTATCTAGTATATGTACACATTTCTACACGATTGCTATCTACTCTATCTAGTATATGTACACATTTCTACACGATTGTTATCTACTCTATCTAATATATAATCTTGAACCCACTCAATTCCCTTGCTAACACGTGGCATATAATGGTCTTTGTAAAAATCACTAGTTTTGACATCATGCATTGAAGATCAAAGTTCACGAAGTGATTAGGAAATCAACGCAAAGTATAGTGATAAACTAGAATTATACATTCGTGATTGATTGCTTTATAGTATCCTATTAAAGTATAATTGAATTATACAATTTCATTTTGAATTTGAAAAAAAAAATTATTTAGTCCAATCAAAGTGTGAGGGTATGATGTGGCGTTAGAGTAGTGTGCTAATCCGCGTGATTTATACGCCTTAGGGTCTATTTTAGCATGATGTTATCGTGCTTCGTGAACCACACGACTGGGAGTTGTTTGGAGCTTATTTGGTGGTTTTACGGGATTTTATTCGCTCAAGACCCTTTGGAGTGAATTCGGAGGGAACGTGGATCGAGTTGGGGTCGGAACGGGGTTCGAGAGAGACTAGCTCGGGTACACTACGATAATCACAAGTGCTCGAGCCATGAAGGAATGAGAATCACAAGAGCTCAAGCCACGGAGAAGAGAAGCAAAATAAGGAGGAATTCAGGTTCCTCGACTCGAGAGGAAGGCGCCTCGAGTCGAGGATTTCCTCGCTCGACTCGAGGAGAGTGTCCCTCGAGTCGAGGATTTCGTCGCTCGACTCGGGGATCTCTTCCCTCGAGTCGAGGAAGCTAGCTTCCGGAAAATTTCTTGAGGCTTTTGGACGGTTTCTTTTTGGTTAAGAAATATTTATTTTCGTCTTTTAGTGTTTTTGTTTGGACTTATCCTTAATAAAAGGGGCATGTAACCCCTCCTTAGGAATTATTACCATTATCACCTTATCACCCTTCATATTATTTTTCATCTAGTTTTCATTTTAGAGAGAGAAACTCAAGAAGAACTTATCTTTTTATTATGAATTTCATCTCAAATATTATTGTAATAATTAGTATGGAAGTCTAATCACCTTCTAGACTCTTGGTGTAATCAAATTCTCTCATCCTATGTATTAGTAAGATTTTCTTCTCTCTATTTCGCCTTTAATTTCATAGTAATTAATTCCTTGTTCTTTAATGCTTGATTTATCCTTATTTTATCTAATTGGTTGATTGGATTGAATTGGGTACTTCATATGCTTGGTTTTTAATTGATGGTTATTGATTATTGACCTTAAAAGTAAGCAACTTTCACATGTTTAGTGTAAGGTTATGACTAACTTGTGATTGGAGAATTCATTAGGCAACTAATAGATTAGATTTGATTAGTGTCGCGGTTGCGGCTAATTAGATACTAATTTGGGTTGTTCTCAATCTTTTATTAGTCTTTGATCTTCATGCCTTTGGTTGTGAATTGTTTGAGTGGTCACTAGGCAATTTAGGACTTAAATGAGGGGAATTTGGTAGCGGTTGCTCAAATTCCCCACAAAAGAGGATTAATTGGTGAAAACCGAGATTATCTATGAATGGCATAATTAGAGAGAGGTAGAAATTACTATATTAGGGTGTTTGAATAGATTATCACCGAGGGTCGCCTTAGTAATCTTGATAAATCGTTTATTTCTCGTTTAATCATCTTTCAAACCAAAAACCCCCCATTTAATTGTTTTATTTATTTCGTTTTAGTTTTTCCGCATAGAATTTGCATTTTAGACTTTGCCTCTTCCTTGTGGATACGATACCCACTTACCCTAGCTAATTTAGTAGGAATAGTGGTAATTTGACTAGATTTAACGACAATCTCGCTGTCAAATTTGGCGCTGTTGCCGGGGAGGAGGCGTTTTTTAGTCTTTTTGCTATTTTTATGTGGTTTTTGTTTTTAGTTATTTATCTTTTCTTTTTATTTTGATTTTCTTTTAAGTGTGTTTGAGGCTTGTTCTTATTTCTCCTTTGCGGTGCTTGGGCCACTAGCCTATGGTCCAAAACCGTACTATTAATCCCGACTTGAGTTGTTTTGAGATAGATTGGGAGCTTGAAAGAACTTTGAGACAAAGAAAGAAGTTCTCACTAGAGCAACTTAATCAAGCGGTTGTTGTGGAGGAAGGAAACATTTTTGCCGATTTTGGGTTGTTTAGAGAGGAAGGATCTTGGACTTCGACCTCTTCCGAGTTTTTCGAATCACCACCTAGAATTTTTCGAGTATAAGAGAGCTTACCGCCCCGGATCCCACACAACAACCCTCATGCATTGTCTTTCCCGATGATGAGGCTACTTCAAGAATCGAGATCAAGGGAGCTCTTCTACACCATTTACCCACCTTCTACGGTCTTAGCACGGAGGATGCTAACAAGCATATCATGGGGGTTCATTTGGTGTGTAGCAACATGAAGCCCCCGGGAGTGGACTTGGATACATTTTTCCTCAAGGTATTCCCATTTTCCTTGAAGGATCGGGCATTAAATTGGCTATACACCCTTCCCCACAATAGCATCACCTCTTGGGAGGCTTTGAAGAAGGCATTCATCCACAAGTACTTCCCCAACACTAAAGCTTCGCCTTTGAAGAAGGAAATTTCAACAATAGAGCAACGGGGAGAGTCACTCGCCTCTTATTGGGACCGGTTCCGAGAGTTGATTGCTAGTTGTCCATACCATGGGTATAACGAGCAAGACCTAATCTTATTCTTCTACCACGGACTTGACGACCAAGATTATAGGCATGTGGTAGCCGCGAGTAATGGTGGGTTGGACAAGATGACTCCCATTGATGCTTGGGACTTGCTAGAAGAGTTGGCGACGAATTCACGGGACCGGGAGTCCAAGAGGTGTGTGAAAAGAGTTAATATGGTTGAGGGGCATTCAAATAAATCTCAAGTGGGAGAATTGACGACTATGGTGAAGGAAATTCTCCGAAATCAATCAAGAAACTCACCACCCGGGGATTATGAAGAGGTCAATGTCGTGGGTGGTTTTCAAGGGAATTCTACAAGAAGATATGACCCATATTCAAACTCATACAATCCGGGTTGGAAAGATCATCCTAACTTGAGGTATAGCAACAATCAAGAAGTTAACCGTGGCTACAATCAAGAGAGTAACCGGTTCCATGGCCAAGGAAGTGGAAACTACAACTCTCAAGGGTCTAGGGACGGGAACTACAATCAAGGAGGTCATGGAAATTTCAATCAAGGTCAAGGGGGTGGAAATAACTTTCAAAATGCTCGTTTCCAAGCTAAACCACCTCTCTCCGGCCAACAATCTCAAGGTGGTCCCTCATCTTCAATGTCCGCGGAAGAAATGATCAAGGCATTGACCCTCAATGTCACGAATATGCAAGCCTCTATGGTCCAAAATCAACAAGAAACGAAACGAAGCATTCAAAACCTTAAAGGTCAAATGAGCCAACTATCGAGTGCGGTGAACCGACTAGAATCAAGAGGTTCCACGAAATTCCCATCTCAAACCGAAACCAATCCCAAGAAGAATGTGAGTTTCCTGATTCTAAGGACTAGTAGGAAGCCACTTGAGCCGGATGATCGGGGAAAGGATGAATCTTGGGTTGAGGATGTGGAATATGAGAGCAACATTGTGTCGGGAAATAAGCAACCTCGGCTCGAGGAGCGTCCAGCTCGAGCCAAGGGAAGCAGGAGTGGAGAACACTCTACTAGAGTGAATCTCGAGTCGAGGGAGTCTTTGCCACGACTCGAGAAACCAAGCCGCAAAAACTATAGCACTGTTCCTCACCCTCGACTCGAGAAGAAAGACCCTCGAGTCGAGGGTGAAGCGCCTCGAGTCGAGGAAATGCCCCCTGAAAATAACCTCACTGATCTCACGCCTCGAGTCGAGGACACAATGCCTCGAGTCGAGAAACATCCGCCTCGAGTCGAGTTTCCCTATCCTCGACTCGAGACGGCATCTCCTCGAGTCGAGATATTTCCATCTCGTGTCGAGGATTCTGTTCTCGGTGATTGTTCACTTGGCCCTTCTCCCGTTTCACAACATGAGGTTATAGAGGTTGATGTTCCGTTTCCCGAAGCACTTAGGGATAATCGGAAATACAAGCACAACTCCGACATGTATGCCCTCTTTCAAGATTGTAAGGTAAACATTCCATTCCTCAACTTTGTTAAGAGTGTTCCTAAGGTGGCGAAATTTGTTAAAGACATAGTCACACCTAGACGATCACCTAAGCAAAAAGGGAAACAAAAAGTGAAAATGAGTGAGCATGTGTCGGCGGTTTTCCAACATAGATTGCCTAAGAAGTGTAGGGATCCGGGAATGTGTTCTATCCCTTGTACATTAGGGGGTGCTAAATTTGATAGGGCCATGTTAGATCTCGGTGCTAGCATAAATGTTTTGCCTTATTCTGTGTTCGAATCTTTGAAACTTGGTGAATTGCATGACACGGATATCATAGTTCAACTAGCCGATAGATCAAATGTGTACCCTAAGGGAATAATTGAGGATGTGTTTGTTGAAGTGGATAAACTTGTTTTCCCGGCCGATTTCTATGTGATTGAAATGGAACACGACTTGCATGCGGCCCCTATTCTTTTTGGGTGGCCCTTTCTAAAAACGGCTCAAACAAAAATTGATGTTGCAAGTGGATCATTAACAATGGAATTCGAGGGTAAAGTTGTCAAGTTTAATGTTTTTAACTCTGTGAAATACCCTTCGGATGTGCATTCAATCTCTTCTATTGATGTTTTCGATCCTATTGTGCAAGACGTGTTTGACTCACATGCCAATGTTCTTGATGATGTGCTTGGTCGAGTTGAATGTAGTAGGATAGAGAATTTTTTGCTTGGTTCTTTGTCCACTAACCCGCAAGAAATGGCTCATGAGATCGGTAAATTCTCAATCACTCTTGAGAAGCCGCTTGCTCGACCCAAGCCGTCTACTGTTGAGGCCCCACAAGTGGAACTTAAAATTCTCCCTGACAAGCTCAAGTATGTGTTCTTAGGAGACAAGGAAACTCTCCCCGTTATAATTTCGTATCAATTGGGCAAAAGTCAAGAGGAACGGTTGATTGTGGTTTTGGCGAAGCATAAGGAAGCTATCGGCTGGACTATTGCCGACATTCGGGGTATTTCCCCCTCCACGTGTATGCATCATATCATGTTGGAGGAGGGGGGGAAACCTGTAAGGCAACCCCAAAGATGGCTCAACCCACCGATGATGGAGGTGGTCAAGAAGGAGATTTTAAAGCTTTGTCAAATGGGGATGATTTTCCCCATTTCGGATAGCCAATGGGTGAGCCCCACACAAGTCGTGCCAAAGAAGGGTGGGTTCACTGTGGTTGCAAATAAGGAAGGAGAAATGGCTCCTACAAGGCTTCAAACGGGTTGGAGAGTTTGTATTGACTACCGTCGTGTCAATGCCGTAACAAGAAAAGATAACTTTCCCTTGCCGTTTATTGATCAAATGTTGGAACGACTAGCGGGGCATAAGTTTTACAACTTCTTGGATGGCTACTCCGGGTATTTCCAAATAGCAATAGCCCCGGAGGACCAAGAAAAAACGACATTCACTTGTCCCTTCGGTACATTTGCATACCGAAGGATGCCTTTTGGGTTATGCAACGCCCCGGCTACGTTCCAACGTGCCATGATGAGCATATTCTCCGATCACATAGAGGAGTTTGTAGAAGTCTTTATGGACGACTTCACCGTGCATGGAGACACCTTTGAGCAAGCTTTGGATCATTTAGAATGGGTCTTAGATCGGTGCTTGGAGTCTAATTTGGTCCTCAATTCGGAGAAATGGCATTTTATGGTAGAAGGAGTGGTGCTAGGCCACGTGATCTCGGAACTGGGAATTGAGGTTGATAAGGCTAAGGTGGACGTGATTTCTACCCTCCCCTACCCGACAAATGTGAGAGAGGTGCGGTCTTTCTTGGGCCACGTGGACTTCTACCGCCGGTTTATCAAAGATTTTTCGAAGATTGCCGCTCCCATGTGCAAGCTCCTTCAATAGAAATCGGATTTTAACTTTTCCATGGAATGTCAAGCTTCATTTGATGAGCTAAAGGCTCGACTTATCTCCGCTCCTATCATTAGAGCACCGTATTGGTCGCTACCTTTTGAGATTATGTGCGATGCAAGCGACTACGCGGTCGGAGCCGTGTTGGGCCAAAAGGAGGGGGGGCGAGTCATGTCATACATTATGCCTCTTTGATGTTGAACGAGGCGGAACGTCACTATACAACCTCGGAGAAAGAGATGTTGGCGGTTGTGTTTGCTTTAGAGAAATTCCGACCATATCTCTTGGGAACGAAAGTAATTGTTTATAGTGACCATGCCGCCATCCGTTATTTAATGTCAAAGAAAGAGGCTAAGCCACGGCTCATCCGATGGGTGTTGCTTTTGAGTGAATTTGAGGTGGAAATACGGGATAAGAAAGGTGCGGAAAATCTCGTTGCGGACCATCTAAGTCGTATTGTGCATGATAAGAAAACCTCTTATGCCAATGATAGAATTCAAGAGAGGTTTCAGGATGAGGCATTATATTCCTTGAGCACTAAGAGGATCCCGCAACCGTGGTTTGCAAATATTGTCAACTTTCTCGCATCTAGCCAATTCCTTCCCGGTTTCACTAAAAATGAAAGAGAGAAACTTTGGAGTGTTGCACGGTTCTACATGTGGGATGATCCGTACCTTTGGAAACAAGGAGCCGATGGGGCTATACGTCGATGCATTCCCGACGATGAGATACGTTCTATGCAAACTTTTTGTCATTCTTATGCGTGTGGTGGCCACTTTGGTTCCAAGAGAACTGCGCTTAAGGTGGTCGAATGTCGATTTTATTGGCCTTCACTCTTCAAAGACGCTCACGAATTTTGTCAAACATGTGATAAGTGTCAAAAAGTAGGCAATAATTCACAAAGAAATGAAATGCCTCAAACTCCCATTATCTTTTGTGAAATTTTTGACGTTTGGGGCATTGATTTCATGGGCCCTTTTCCAAATTCCCACGGCCATTACTATATTTTACTTGCAGTGGATTACGTCTCCAAGTGGGTGGAGGCGAAAGCCACTAAAACTGATGACGCCAAAGTTGTTTCAGATTTCCTCTGATCCCGTATTTTCTCCCCTTTCGGTATTACAAAGGCGTTAATTAGTGATAAAGGGACGCATTTTTATAACCGGACGATGAGTGCTCTTTTGAGCAAGTTCTATGTTGTTCACAAGGTCTCCACTTCATATCATCCCCAAACTAATAGGCAAGCCGAGGTGTCAAACCGGGAAATCAAGTCTATTCTCGAAAAGATGGTCAACCCGAGCCGCAAAGATTGGAGCTTGAGATTAGATGATGCGGTTTGGGCTTACCGGACAGCCTACAAAACTCCAATTGGGATGTCTCCCTACCGATTGGTGTTCGGTAAAGCATGCCATCTTCCCGTTGAAATTGAGCACCGGGCATATTGGGCTATCAAGAATCTGCACATGGGAATGAGTGACGTTGGGGAGCACCGGAAGCTTCAATTACATGAAATGGAGAAGATACGGTTGGAATCCTACGATAATGCGGCAATTTACAAGGAGAAGACCAAAGCATGGCACGATAAATTGATTGCAAGGAAGAGTTTTGAAGTGGGGGACAAAGTGTTGCTCTATCAATCAAGGTTGAAACTCTTCCCGCGCAACCTAAGGCCTCGATGGATTGGCCCATTCACCGTTTCTAAGATATACCCTCACGGAGCGATCGAAATCTTTGAGAAAGAGGAGCATAAATCTTTTAAGGTGAATGGTCATAGGTTGAAGCCGTATTATGAAGGATTCAAGGTGAAAACCGTAGAGGAAATCGCTATCTTTGAGCCAATTGTTGAAGAATGAAGCATTGGAGTTCTCATGTCGAGCCAACGACTTTAAACAAAGGCGCTACTCGGGAGGCAACCCGAGCCATTTGTGTATATATGGGTTATTTGATGTATTTTGTTTCGAGGAAATTTGGTTTCGGTTTTTGAATCAAGCAAGAGATCGAGGAAGAAGAGAAAAAAAATGATTACCCATCCCCGAGTCGACGAAGATTTACAGAAGGAACAGTTTTGGGAGAAAATCCTCGAGTCGGATGAAGCAAGGCTCGAGTCGGGGAAAAACTCCCTCGAGTCGAGGCAAACGAGCTTTAGGAAGGATTTTTGGGGTAATTCCTCGACTCGAGGATTACCCATCCGAGTCGAGGCTCACTTTCTCGACTCGAGAATTCTGAAAAATCTGTTTTTATCAGATTTCAAACCCGAGCCCCCCTCTCTCTCTCCTCACTTCATCTTCTTCATTTTTTCCCCCATTTTCGAAACCCCCCCCCCCTTCCCAAACACATAAATCTCTCAAATTCTCACCAAATCACACAAAATCACTCACAATCTTCTAATTTCTTCACAAAAATCACTCCTAAACAACAAATCAACCACAAAATCTCTTATTCCATCAAAAATCATTCAAAATTTTCAATTTCTTTTCAAGAACCCTAGAAATTAGGGGTTTTGTTTTTTGGAGAGTTTGGGTCGATTTCTACATTGGAATTGCATCTTAGGATGGTAGTGAAGCTTTTGGAAGCGATTTGGAGGATTGACTTTGCTCAAAAATTTGTTTTTGAGCCCAATTTGGTAAGAATCACCCCCAAATTCGATTTTGGTCCTTGTAGGTGTTTTGGTCGTTTGTTGTTGGATTGGTGAGGGTATTTTGGATTGATTGATGTTTGTGTAAGATAATCGTGGTTTGAAGCAAGTTGGGTAGAGTGAATTTTGGCTTTGTAGTGTGTATTTGGGTGTTTGATAATTTGTGCAAATTGTGTGATAAGTGGTTGTTTGGGATTGGTTGGTGAATTGTGAATTAGAAGTCGATTGTGGTAAATTTGTGTTTGTGTTACAATGGGTAGAAATGATGGTGAAGTCGGCCCCTCCAAGAAGCAAAAGAAAGTTAAAGACCCTAAACATTGGGAAACAATGGGAGTTGAGGGGCTGGACGATACGGAGAAGGCCCGGTTCAATGACATGGTCGAGCGCAAGAAGCTCGTGGTAACCAAGTTCTTCGATACGGCCACACTTGACCAATTAGGCTTCCTCGAGTCCGTTCGTTTCCATTTGGGTCTAGGGGGCATGTTAGGCTTCTTGGGCAAGTCAGCTCCCACCTATGAGAGGTGGTCCTACGAGTTTTTGTCCACTCTCAAGCACGAGCGGGACAATGAGAGGATCCTTTTCCGCATCGGAAATCGCCTCGGAAAATAGAGTTATGGCGACATTGATCAATGCTTTGGGTGGCACACTCCGGAGGAGGAGGGTAAGGCGTACAATTTGTACTGGGGTTATGAGACGAAGGTGTTGTGGACAAAGCTCACGAGGGAGCTTGTGATTCCTCCCTCGGGGAAGATTTCGATGGTTCCCCACCCGGCCATGAGGCTTATTTACTGGGTGATCGGTATGTGTGTTTTTGGGCTTGGAGAGCCCAATAACATACAGTTTATGGAGATGGGTTGCCTTGCCTCGTTCATACCAAATGAGAATGGGAGGCCGCGGTGGGCCCAGCTCTTCGCCGAGGCGTGCATGGCATGCCAGATGATTCCCTCGCGATCTATCGGATTGGGGGGCATGATTACCTTCATCGCCCGTCGGTGTCAGGTAGCGAGGGTTGATGAGGAGGTGACTTTGGAGGGGCTCGCAACTCTGAACATCCAAGCTCTCCGGAAGATCAGATGGATTACCCACGTGCTGAGACTGCGATAGTACGCGGGGCGTTACCACTGGACTTTGAGGACTGACGTGCAGAGTTACCTGTTTCTCCCCAACCCTGATCTGTTGAGGATTGAGGAGGGTCACAACGCGGAGGAGCTTTTTGTTGAGGGGCTGCGACTTAGTGTCGCTCAGGGGCAGGCTGTTTTAGAGGAGATCCCGGGACCCCCACGTGTGCATGTGGGAGGACCCGGATTTGCGCCCCATGTGGCGTTTCCCCCTGAGTACGAGGCTTGGAGGACGGGAGTTAGCCATCGGTTGGAAGGCCTGGACCATAGGATGATGGTCTATGAGGCCCAGACGGAGCGCCTTATGATGTTTATGGAGGCTAATCACAACCTCCACATGAGAGCCCAGACTCTGTTCTACGAGTCTCCTGACTTCACTGAGATCGACGAGCGCCTCCGGCATCTCTCCATTAGTGGGCAGCAGTTCCGCCCACCCGGCCACCCTCAGTGAGTTTTCTTTCCACCCTCCCTCTTTATGCCTTGTTTTGCATTTATTGACCTATTTTGAGCATGGGGGAGGATTATTGCTCTTGCTTGTACAGTTGTATCATATTGTCTAACCAATTTCCGAGTGTTGTTTGTTTTGTGTGTTTGTTTTTTGAGTTTTACTTTTATTTCAATCGTGACATTTGCCATTCAGTTGGAGAAGCCAAGGTATGAATATATTCTTCCCTACACTTTCTTCTTTTCTCATCTCTAGCCAAGTCGGTCCATCGCCCTATTTTGTCCAATATTTTATACCATCTCTCTTAATATTAACCCCCCGTTTGTTCCACATACTTGTTGGTCCTTAAACCATTGACATTTGGCCCGCAACTCACAAAACATTCACAAAATGGCCTCTTTTCGGCTTTTGGACTACTTTCGGTGTGGGGTCATTACGCTCCAACAAACACAAGAGGGGGATAGGAGTTTGTAAGGTGATAGGAGGAGACATATCTTGAGGAAGACGGGGTTGTGAGGTGAGAGAGTGACTCTTCTGCCGGTCTTTGGAGCATGAGCCACTTGCATTGATGATTATTGAGGGCAATGGAGCTGTCACAAGGTATGATTTCTTTTCCCTTAACTTTTCTCTCTCAATCTCGATTCTAACCTCTACTACCCCACCCGTTTCACTAACCGTTTATGGACCATACATCGCGTTTGTTCCCACCGTTATTCTTAATCTACCCACCCCATTTTACCCCTTAAACCAATAAAATAACCTTGTTTGGTTCATTGTTGGTTGGGTTGTTTTTGGATGGTTAGTTATTATTGGAGGAAGACGTGTTCTTGTCATTATTCATGAGGGAGATGGAGTAGTGAGACGAGGGAGGACTCTTTTTCGAGGAAGATAGGGGAGTGAGGTAGAGAGGGTGTCTCTTGGCCCGAGAGCCCGTTATTTCTTCACTTGATGAGTTGAGACGGTTTCTATTGCACTAGTTGTATGAGATGCTTGCGGATGTTTTGTTGGTTCTCCCCCTCCCTAACTCGTAGTTGCCCAATCTTTCGGTTGGTTGTTGATGTCATTGTGGGCAATGACGAGGTTCAAGTATGGGGGAGACGCTTGGCATAATTATGTAATTTTGTTTGGCAATCTGTCACTTTGTAATATAAGTGTGATTTTATTTTCCGTTTGCAAAAAAAAAAAAAAAGAAGAAAATTGAGGTAATCCATGGCGGGCGACATAAGATGAGGAGTTTGGAGCGTAAAGGGTTAGGATCACTACGGGAGTTATAAGGAGGTTCGGTGATAGGATCGGTGGTCCTAGGTTAGAAATCCTCTTGCATTATGATGATAGGGGCGCCGGTGGATTGATTGAGGTGAGTCGTGCTAGATAACTTCTTTGGGAGCACGACTTTGAGAGGGTCGTTGAGTCGAGCATGGGGGAAATGTTGTGTGTTAGTTCCCCCTAGCTTAGAGTGCGTGAGAAGGGACTATAAGATGGTTAGAGTTGGGGTGTCGAGCATTTCATCCACTCCAACTCTAGCTAGCACCGTTTGGGTGTTAAGTTGGCTTGCGGTTCTTTGTTTTGGAAGAGTCTTGAGTGTTGAAACTTACCCCGTGCTTTAAGAGAAACCTAGGTGTTAGTGTGGAGGATTTATAAACTCGAGGACGAGTAATGGTCTAAGCATGGGGGAGTTTGATGTGGCGTTAGAGTAGTGTGCTAATCCGCGTGATTTATACGCCTTAGGGTCTATTTTAGCATGATGTTATCGTGATTCGTGAACCACACGACTGGGAGTTGTTCTGAGCTTATTTAGTGGTTTTACGGGTTTTTATTCGCTGAAGACCCTTTGGAGTGAATTAGGAGGGAACGTGGATCGAGTTGGAGTTGGATCGTGGTTCGAGAGAGGCTAGCTCGGGTACACTACGATAATCACAAGTGCTCGAGCCACGAAGGAATGAGAATCACAAGAGCTCAAGCCACGGAGAAGAGAAGCAAAATAAGGAGGAATTCAAGTTCCTCGACTCGAGAGGAAGGCACCTCGAGTCGAGGATTTTCTCGCTCGACTCGAGGAGAGTGTCCCTCGAGTCGAGGATTCCGTCGCTCGACTCGGGGATCTCTTCCCTCGAGTCGAGGAAGCTAGCTTCTGGGAAATTTCTTGAGACTTTTGGACGGTTTCTTTTTGGTTAAGAAATGTTTATTTTCATCTTTTAGTGTTGTTCTTTGGACTTATCCTCAATAAAAGGGGCATGTAACCCCTCCTTAGGAATTATCACCATTATCACCTTATCACCCTTCATATTATTTTTCATCTAGTTTTCATTTTAGAGAGAGAAACTCAAGAAGAACTTATCTTTTTATTATGAATTTCATCTCAAATATTATTGTAATAATTAGTATCGAAGGCTAATAACCTGCTAGACTCTTGGTGTAATCAAATTGTCTCATCCTATGTATTAGTAAGATTTTCTTCTCTCTATTTTGCCTTTAATTTCATAGTAATTAATTCCTTGTTCTTCAATTGCTTGATTTATCCTTGTTTTATCTAGTTGGTTAATTGGATTGAATTGGGTACTTCATATGCTTGGTTTTTAATTGATGGTTATTGATTATTGACCCTAAAGGAAGCAACTTTCACATGTTTAGTGTATGGTTATGACTAACTTGTGATTGGGGAATTCATTAGGCAACTAATAGATTAGATTTGATTAGTGTCGCGGTTGCGGCTAATTAGATACTAATTTGGGTTGTTGTTAATCTTGTATTAATCCATGCTCTTCATGCCTTTGGTTTTGAATTGTTTGAGTGGTCACTAGGCAATTTTGGACTTAAAGGGGGGGAATTTGGTAGCGGTTGCTCAAATTCCCCACAAAAGAGGATTAATTGGTGAAAACCAAGATTATCTATGAATGGCATAATTAGAGAGAGGTAGAAATTACTATATTAGGGTGTTTGAATAGATTATCACCGAGGGTCGCCTTAGTAATCTTGATAAATCGTTTATTTGTCGTTTAATCATCTTTCAAACCAAAAACACCCCATTTAATTGCTTTATTTATTTCGTTTTAGTTTTTCCTCATAGAATTTGCAGTTTAGACTTTCCCTCTTCCTTGTGGATACGATACCCACTTACCCTAGCTAATTTAGTAGGAATAGTGGTAATTTGACTAGATTTAACGACAATCTCGCTGTTAGGGTACCACGTCAATATTCGAAAGTTTGAATTTTATTAAAAAGTTGAATGTTATGTTCAATGTGAGAATGTTTCCTACCAATCTGAGTAGTTCTTATAGATGTCATTACATGTAAGGGAAGTTCACGAACTCACACACTGAATAAATATATTAAATATTTTTGGAATTATCTGGGGGCCGACCTCAGACGTCGACAAACAGCATTTACAATGTCTTTATACATGTAACCAACTCACACATTAGGAATCTGCACTTAGAAATTTTTGACGAAGTGAGTTAATTGCATTTAATGATGTGTTGGTGAATAATTGCTTATAAAAGTGGTAGTAGGTAATTAAATTTTATCAGTGCAATAATCTAACAAAAATCTAATTAAAATCTAATTAGTTTTCATTAAGCAATTCCAAATGGCTGAACTTGGTAAGATAGTGTTTGAGGTTAAGTTTGATAACAAAGATGAATATAGTAATATTCCAAACCCTAATGACGTTATTGCTTAAAAATCTGTTTAAATTTATTCTTTAATATTCCATGTGTGGTTAATTGTGTATTTTGTGAGTCTGATAGATCAATTGGAAGCATGGAGTGCTTGCAAAGGAGGAGCAAGGGCATTGCTAAGTTTACAACAAGAATACCTAAACCTTTTAGGTTATTTAAGAGGAAGAGTGCCGGGGGTTTCGGAAGACAACCTTCAATCGATGTTGAACCCGAGGGAAACACCCTTTTTGTACGGTTTGTTTACCGACCGAAGTTTTAGAATCAAAGAAACTATCATTTACGGTTCAACTTGGTCATCCACAATACTATCAATTTCACGTCAGCGCAAAATCGTAGAGACTGAGATGCTTTTTTTTCCTTCGAGGCCTACGTCACCTATTTGGAGCTCATGAGGTATTCACGTATTAAATTAGGGGTTTATAATTAATATAATTATATGTTTTATGATTTCCTTATCATTTCGTATTTTGTACTTAGTTGCATGGCGTTTTGAAAAATGTCGACACGAAGCGTATTGCAAAGCTATGGGCATCCAATAATGAAGAAGGCAATGGTGCGTCGTTGATCGACCAAGTCATAGTTATTGACTAAAATGGGAATGTGAATGTTAGATTATGAAGAAGAAATCATGTTCGTAGTGTTTTAATATTTAAGTTATTAGTTTCATGTTAATTTTTTTTTAAGAGGTTTAGTATTTAAGTTTTTAGTTTCATGTATTTGTTTAAGTATTGTTATGTTTGATTATGTTGTACAATTATGTAGTATCTTGAGGCTTTCTTTCATTATTATGTCATATATACTAAAAAAAATGACCATCCCTCTCTCTTTGAACCAAAATATCATGAAATGGCCATCTTTAACCATGCATGCACTCTTCATATAACATTTACTCTACTCATTAAGTCTAGTTATAGGTATTGTACGACTCCTATTTAAGCATGAACACCAAGAACCAATGAAGTAAATTAAATATAGTTAAGCAACAACACCAACAACTTCATTAAGAGTTAACTAATCAAACTAATATAATTGAACATTGAAATTATACATGATCATGAACACAACACCATGAATACAAGCCGTGGAAAAATTACATACATTAGTACATTACATAAGAACCCAACCTAGATTAATTAATACACAACTTCATTGAAATAAAAGGATACATATCACGACATTTGTGAAAAACAAAACATGCAAGTGACGTGATTTACTGAGGTTGCGCAAACCAGTTCATGTAGAGCGGTAGGGCACATAGATCGCAGGTGATGTTGCTTGCGTCGTATCGGTTAGTGTTCAAGGCCCAATGACCCTATCCTTGCATGTTGCATATTTTTTGGGTTACTGGTGCAAAGTTCAGGGGCCGTAAATTAGTCGTCATACGCAAAAGACGTGAGCAATATAAGTTTAGTTTTTGCAAGCCATTTTCTTGGCCACGGCAAAGCTCCAATAGCAAGAAGAATCCTTGCATGTGTCCGTCCTCACCCATCAGCATGAGTGCCTCGATCCACCGTGCGAATTCGGATTGTGCCGTAGCTTTCTAATTTGCTCCTTCCCTTCCTCCCGTATTGTGCTGTTATTACCGTTCACGTACTTGTAAACACCAACAACAATAAGAGCATCAGAATCTCCAAGCTCTGCGAAACCCATAATCTCTTCTAATCTTTCCGGTGGTAGATCTGTAGCCGGGCAAAGATAAGCATCTAAAACTGTCATGTTGTTTTTTAGGTGAAGGAAGTGGTTGTTTATGCGAATTTACGTTTTGGTCGTTAAATGAAAATATGTGGTAATTTTGTTGTTACGTAATATGTTAATGTTTTAATGGAGTAAAATAAGTTATGGTTCATATACATAAGGCAAAGATGAGAGAGATGCATTTAAATCGAAAAGATAAAGTTGAGACACATTGACATTGCATATGCACACACGCAGACTACTAATTCATCACTTACACAAGTTAAACCAATTGCACACGCTTTGCCTTTTTTATGAGGGATATGCATATCTCAATCCAAAATATTTACTCTCACTGACAACAATTATGAACACACTCATATTAGACTAATAATGGGGTCTCCTTTTATTATAGACATACTCACAACACGTATGACCACATTCAGATTGAATTTCGATGTCTGTACCACTATTAACTCTGGCGTGTACTTCTATTTCACTTACGCTGATGATCCTAAAATAATTTTTATGATAGGTACAGTTGGAAGTCAGGGAATACTCAGACCATGTATATGTAATTCAGAAATATTCTTCAAACTGTTGGTTCCATTTGTGGGTACACTAACAACGATAGTTGTGAATGCAATCTGTACTTCTCACTTGATTTCTATCTATATAAAGCATTCGTTTGTTTTGGAGTCCAAGTACTCTAGAACAAGTAAATTCATTGCATATAAAATGGTTGGTTTGGGAAATGTAGTATTCAATTTGGCGGACTACTCAAAAGAAACATTTGGTAATTTGCAAACCAATTATATGTTTATTAATTAACAGAATTTATGTTCATTTGTTATTAATAAAATTTGATGTTATATTTTAAAGTTCTAATTATTTCGTGTAGATGATTTGCTAGCATGGAGTAGTTGCCAAGCTCAAGCAAGGCGAATGTCATCATTACAACAAGAGTACCTAAATTTTTTAGTCTTTTTGAGGTCACTATTGCCGGAGACTTACTTCAACACCGTTCATTCGTTATTGAACTATACTGACACACCACTTTTAAACGGATTATTTTGCGAAGTGGGACGAAGTATTAATGAAACTATCATTTACGGCCATAATTGGTGTACAACTATTGAATCAATTCGTCGTCAACGCAAATTGCTAGACTTGCAAATTGTTTATTTCCTTCGAGGACTACGACGACATTTTGGAAGCCATGAGGTATTAATGTATTAAATTTGTTTGTACTTTTAATTTGTTTCTACTACTAATGTTAGTGTGTGTAATTAATTGATGCTCCATTTGTATAGTTGCATGTGATTTTGAAAAATGTCGACACAAACCGTATCGCAGAGATTTACAATTTATGGGATAAGTTGTGGGCGTCCGTTGAAAAACTTGATGCTCATTTCAGAGAGGGAGATGAAATTATGAAGGAAATGGATAAAGTATTAGATGCCGAAATAATAACCCTTGACGATCTATTGGAGGACGCTAAACGTGGATGATGAATGGAACGTCCAAAAGAAGTTTTTCGAAGTTTTTAGTATTTCTGTTTTTATTTTGATTTTATTTTGTATGAAGTAACACATTATGAAATGTGTTACTTCTATTTTCCTTTCATTGTGTACGTGATTTATTATTAAAAAGTTTTTGTTCGTAAATTACGAGTACAAGCACCTTACTCACTTCAAGCGAATGGGAAGTAAGAACCAAATATTCAAGTAACCATCTCATCATCAGTTACTTTTTTCACCTACAGCGTCTATTCATCATTAATAAGCATGACATTTAATTTTTTTATAATAATAAAACAAAATTAAAACAAACATGGACATAAATCTCACAACTGTAAACATAATTTCAATTACAATGTATAATGGACTCCTAATAGTTTGCTGCTCGCACCCACATAGTCAAACTTCACACTCACATTATTATTTAAAGTTGAAACTTTGCTTCTTATTAATATTTTTTTTTTCTCTCTCCAACCATACCTCACCTCACTCACTTCCCCCCTATTCTGTGTCTGACTTGTCTAAATTTGAGTTGTCCCCATCAGATCACTTGTGGCAGTGTGTTTTGAGAAGACTATTATGAGTTTCAATGGGGGGAAATGTACCCAAATTGAACTGCATGATTCATCACATTTTGTCACATTTTAATATCATTAATTGTAAGCCGTTGGATGAACTCCATCCAATGGTCTAGAATTCACGCGCGTCCACTATGTCAAACCATTCAAATTATTGTTAAATGAACACAGATATCAATATTTGTCTCTCTCTCTCTCTCTTCTCCTTCTCTCTATTCGTCTTGTACACTCAAACGTCCTGTCAAAAACTTTCCTTTCCTTTTCCTCTCTCCTCCGGCGGAAATACGGCGGCCACATAGAAGATCGGCCGTTTATTCAATCATTTAACGATAGTTTAATCCTTTATAACAATCAACTTGTCTTCCAAATTTCCATTTATACTGTATTTGAAGATCGAATCTAACCTAATCCCAAAAAAGGTTAGTGGAACGATTGTCCCTTCTAATTTTTTGTTTACTCATAATTTAAACATGATTTTGTTCTATACAAATACATATGAAGTGCATGTATATTATGTTCGACGTATTTGTTGTTCGATTTACTTTTTAGGGTTTCACAAACTTATTGATCCTTGTTCTAGTACTCTCCAATGTTTGTTTGTTTGTATGTATATTGATCCGAGGGGGGATGTTTTTTAATAGGCAAAATGAAGGGGAGAGTACTTTGTTTGTAGGCATAATGATCAGAGGAGAGAGAGAGAAGGGCAGATTAGTAGTTTCTTTGTATGCATGGCTATAACTTATGGAGTTAACTACCAGTTTAGTAGTTTCTTTCTCCATCCTCTCTCCTCTTCAACTCCTCTACTGAAATTGACAACATCGAAGAGATACAAAAAAATTCCAACCCTCGACCGAAAATCAAACCCCACGAAAAATCTCAATAATGTCATACAAAAATCAAGAAAAATCGTAAAGATTGACCCCAAAAAATTAAAGAAATAAACCCAGAAAATATACTTCTTCAATCGGAAGGATTGCTCCTGAAGGATTCGCCAGATTATGGAGTATTGTTGAGGTTGTACTTGTTCCGTCGTTTTTTTTTCCGTTTTAATTATTCAATTTAGAAAAATAGATTTGGGGGTAAAATTAATAATAAAAAAATTCAGGTTAGAGGTACAATTATGAATTAATGTTCTTATTTTTTTTCATAAAAAGAGTTATAATGACTTGGGAGTTTGATTAAAGGGGCAAATTCAGGTTGCATGTGTTTTGAACTTATTGTGGATGCATGTACATAATTTGTTCATTTTATAGGTACAATCACTACAAGAAAAACGTTCATTTGCGACCAAAATTACGATCGGAAGGGATTCTCGTCGCAAAAGAGGTATCTTTTACCACGATATTTTTGATCTCGTCGTAAAAAATAATATTATCTACGAAAGTCAAATTTCTCGTTGCAAAAAATATATATTACGACGAGATTCAGTTTCTCGTCGTAGATAATAGATTAGCTACGACGAGATTCGGTTTCTCGTCGTAAATAATAGATTAGCTACAACGAGATTCGGTTTCTCGTCGTAAATAATAGATGATCTACGACGAGATTCGGTTTCTCGTCATAGATAATAAATTTGCTACGGCGAGATTTAGTTTCTCGTCGTAGATAATAAATTTGCTACGGCAAGATTTAGTTTCTCATCGTAGATAATAGATTAGCTACGACAAGATTTGGTTTCTCGTCGTAGATAATTAATTAGCTATGACAAGAATATGTTTCTCGTCGTAGATAATAAATTAGTTGCGACGAGAATTTGTTTCTCAATGTAGATAATAAAATTATTTATGATGACACCCAATTCTCGTCGAAAAGGGAAAATTAAATTTTACAAAAACTCAAAATTAGAGTTAAGATGTAGAGAAAATAAATAAGAATTAATTTAAACAATTTATAATGTAGCTGAGTGCATTGATTTTAAAAGTTTCGATCTTATTTCTTGAACTATTTGAAACCACTATGTAATAGTTGATAGATAGTTGTGCGATATAAGGTCAAAATATAAAAAAATCACAGTAAGCTTCAGGGTCATAAATGATCGTGTAATACTCGAAACTATATATATTGAGGATTTTTAAGAGATTTAAGGGTTCCTACGAGTGTTTGAATAAATTGATAGTATTAATCATACAAATAAAATTGGCTTTCCATGTAGGAAATTCATGTGCTAAGAACTCCAAAGTTAAGCGTGCTTAATGGGGAGTAGTCTTAGGATGGGTGACCTCCTGGGAAGCTAACTAAGATACTCACGAGTGAGATCGAATTGCGGGCGAACGAAATACTACCGGTCCACGTGAGGGTAAAAAGATTAAATTGTGTAATTATATGTTGTCGGAAAAAAGAATTAAGACGAGAAAAAGACCCCGTCGCAAAAAGACTAATTACAACGGGGTACAGTAAACTCGTCGCAAAGTATTTGCGACGAAACCTTTTGCGACGACTCGCGACCGGACGGAATTCTCGTCGCAAAAGACCATTTACGATGAGTTTTGGTTGATTTGCGACGAGTTTGTTCCGTCGCAAATGAAAGTGTTCCTTGTAGTCAATTATGCCGTATAAAGTTTAAAAAAGTAACCAAACCCAAAACAAGATCAGAAGCACAAACTTCCGATTAAAGTGATTCATCTAATGCACTCTATCCATGGAGCACATTACAAGGGTCCGACTATCGTTCATCCGAGGATAGTGATTTCCATGGTTCGGAAGAACATCGCACATTCTCTTCTTGCTCGGATAGTAGTTATATTATTGAGTCCAATGTATTGAAGGATACGGTAGACAAAGTTCAGGAAGTGGAGTATGATGCAGTTCATGAAGAGGAGAGCAGTAAGGAGTCTGAGGAAGACGCTCCTGGAGAAGTAAATGTCATTACTCATAAAAAAAAGACACACAGGAAAGGTAAGGAGAAAGCGTCGACCAAAAAACAAAACGACCTCCAACAATCGGATCACAAACAACGTCGAAGGAAAAGGAAAGATATCAATGTCAACTGCAAGGTAACCACCTTTGCAAAGTTTATTGCTAAGCTCCCCCAGGATCGCCTTGATTTAATAAGGGCAATGGGCCTTGGCACTCTCCTTGATATGCAGATTAAGAGTGTGAATAAGCGTTTCGCAATGTGGTTGTACCGCAAGTTTGATCCATGCACGTTTTGTTGTTATTTGAAGATGGGCATCATTTGCTGATTAGGCCTCTTCATTTAGAAACGATATTTAAGCTTCCTTTGACCAGCCGTCCTGTGCCAAGATACCAAAAGGAATTGCCATCTCATGAGCAAGACCAGATTGAGGGTGTAATGTTGGCGTATGAGTACGCCGGAGGGTTCAAGAGTCAAGTGCTTCAAGACATCATGTTGCTAGATTCAATATCTGATAAGGAGTTTCGACGTACATTTTTGCTTTATCTGTTGGGGCTAATCCTATGCCCAACCACAAGTTTTATGATTAGTCATGCGCTTCTAACCCCAGCCATCCACTGTTCTGAAAATTTCACCGACTTTTGTTGGTCTCAATATGTTTACGATTGGCTTGTGGAAGCCGCAACACGGTTCAAACAAAACTTGTTAACGAAAGACAAAACATGAGCTGGGGGATGTGCGCTATTGTTGATGGTATGTTTGGAATTCCTTATTTGTTCTTACTTTTATATTTTTCGGTTTACATATATTGTTACTCATTATGTATTTATGTTTTTTGTCACATAGATACTTTACTTGGACCATAAAACACTGCCTACTAATATGAATTGGCACAACTCTCCAAGAGTGCTTGCATGGAGGCAAGATCAGATTGACGCCAGTATAGAAGCTGATATTGTCACTGAAGGTTCTGGGCAGTATGGGAAGATGAAGGTAGCTGTTTAATAATAAAAATAATAATATAATAATATTAAAAGTTGTGATTTTCATTTCAATTTTAGATTTTTACTTATACAATTTCGTATCTATGTTGCCAGTTTGTTGATGTTAGTTTTTACGGGGATTGCCACCCAAAGGATGGAAAGGACATTGCATTGCTTGGGCATGGTATTCACAGTGGTAGAATGTTGTCATCTACTCCATGGCAGGAAGCTTGTTTTGATGTTTCGCACATTGAAATGACAAATCAAGATGATGGGGAACGTAAAAGAATTGGGGTTCGGGGTCTGATAGGGAGGAATGCTCCGAAACTCAAAAAAGATGTAGTTGGGAATTTAATTGAAGGGATTCAAAAGATGCAAACTAAGATGTGTGCTGAGTGATTGGAGAATCATCACGGAGGCAGAATAAGACGCCTGCTGAGGTGGTTGGAGAATCATCACGGAGGCAGAATAAGACGCCTGCTGAGGTGATTGGAGAATCATCACGGAGGCTGACTAAGTTGCCTGCTGAGTTTATTGAAGACTCAACGACCCTCGCAGACAAAGCCACCACCAAGGACAACTGATGGATACAGCTTGAGGTGCACGAACAAGCGGACAAACTTTACAATCTTAGTTCACCGTACTCACACTCCACACGGACAGAGTAAAATTAGAGTTCCTGAACATGAGATTCAGGGAATTGGGATGCAAACGGCTGAGGCTCAGGCCCCTGCTGTAATTGAGACTGCACATTTGGAGCTGGGTGTTTCGGTGCAAACTGAGAATGCAACTGAAGCAATTGAGACTGGATTGGGAACAATGCGTAGTCAGACTTCAACGAGTGAGACTCGGAGTACAAGTATTGAATACGACGGCGGGATGCAAGCATTCGACTATCAGGTTTCACAGACGTACAATGTCGATGCACTCAGCGATCACATTCACAGCAAAGTTCCTAACACTCAGTCTAGCACGCAGTCTTCCTCAGACATTGTGAATGAAAGTGATAGGAGTAAATCGCTGGTTTCATCATTGTTTTCTGATGATGAGGTCCTAGATGTTGACATGCCTCTTACACTAGAGGATTACACTAGATGCTGTGATGAGCTGGGTTGGTGTGGTGATGTTGGCAGTGGGGAAAACCCGAAAGTAGATGAGTCTACTTTCCTGAAAAGAGATGAAGTTGGCAGTGGGGAAAACCCGGGAGTGGATGAGTCTACTTTCTTGAAAAGAGATGAGGATGGCAGTGGGAATAACCCAACAGACAAGGTTGACAACTGTATGGTTGTGCAAAATGATGAAGTGGGCAGTGGGGAAATGCCAATAGATAACGAAGCTCAATGTTCAACCATAGACAAAGAAGGGGTTGAACCATCTCAACAATCGCCGAAAGACACATCGTCTCCATCTAAGTCATCAGGAAAGGAGAAGCCTAATCAGTCTCCGCCCCAATATGGGGATGAACCTTCAACACCAACAACACCAATAGACGAGGACAATCACTCATCTATGATTGTTGGTGATGTACAGGAAATTATGGACTTCATAGTTCACTTTAGTCGGGAAAGAAGACGTACAACAACCATCAAGAATATCCCAGATGAAGTGGAGGTGATAGCATGGAAGCCCAACAAAAGAAGCCCAAGATGTTATAGATTACATCATGTCTTTTGATGAATTCTTGACACCACCGACATAATTTTCTTTTCCATCTACATCTATCAGTAAATTACATAAATTTGTAGCTAGTTTTATTTCGTTTTAATGACAAATTTGTATGATGCTAACAGGACACAGAAGGAGAAAAATGAAGGTAAGAGCATCCGAAACGAGGTGGCACTTCAGGTTGATGGCATCTGCATGTTGGTTCATGACTTACGCGACAACATCAAACCATGGAAACATGTGAATTCTATGCTTGTCAGGATTGTTGCAATGATTTACAATAAGAAATGGAACTCTAACAAACATGGTGCCGCCCCTAAGCTAATGTTTTATCCTGAATTCATGGTTTGTGGCCAACTAGGCAATGTTTTTGTCGATAATTTCTTAATGATTCGAATTTTTTAAGATACACCTTTGTTGATGGCAAGCAAATGCTACCACCAAAAACAACAAAGGGTAACCAGTCTTCTCCCTGACGGCGAACGTAATGAAATCAACAGTTGAGATGATGGTGAAATTCGTAAACAACTACGACTATAAAAAG
This sequence comes from Spergularia marina, assembly GCA_963680865.1. Lineage (NCBI taxonomy): Eukaryota > Viridiplantae > Streptophyta > Magnoliopsida > Caryophyllales > Caryophyllaceae > Spergularia > Spergularia marina. The sequence goes on along the minus strand of OY804560.1, from coordinate 13,879,633 downwards.
TGCTCCATGGTAATAAGCAAGTAATTATTTTCTTTATAATTCTTCTTACGGCCATCCATTACTAACGCTAATTGCATATGATTTGCAGTTCTTCATTCCAATATGCTTCACGACACATTGGTTCCGCTAGAGATCAATGGATAGCTGTCCTTGTTTCAATTTTGTCAATCAACCATGAATTCCACAATGGAATTTTTGATAATATGGTGACACTCACTCACTCCTTCCGCATTCATAATTACTAGATTTGACTGTATAAAGTTCTGTTTTAGTCTTACTGGTGTATGTAATTTATGTTTAGGTCAATCTCTTCTCGAATCTGATGGTTGAGGTCGGATTGCCGTATGAAGTACGTAAATAGGAGAAAGTCGACGACCGCATACCGGCAGCGCAACGAGACGCGTAAGTTATGCTTATTTAAATTTATGTTTAAGTGCAAGTCCCCTAAGACTATTATACACCTGTTATGCTGTTATGTTACATTATCAATTTGTTCTGACATCAAAATCAAAATTTCACAGTTACAGTTGTGGCGTAAATATGCTCCTTGCAGTTGCCTTCTGGAACGGTCGTTGGCATTCAACAAATACGGTACACGACTATACCCATTTGATGATTTTTTTTTTGTAAGGGGTCATGAACTTGTTTTCTCATCACCCTTAATGACACTTATACTGCAGATCAAGGGGTACTTAATGAACCCAACAGACCTATTCATTACCACAACTTGCCTTGATGAAAGGAACGAAGAGGCAGAAGAATTGAAGGCAAAGGGTGCGCAGAAGAAGGGACGTCGAAAGAAGCAGGACCAGTAGATTATGTCCGACTAGGTTGTTTTTCATTATGCTATTAGACTACCAATGAACTTGTATTATTAAGATCTATGTCCACTTGTTTCAAACCTAAACGCAAGTACAATATGGGTAGTTTTAACTATGTTTGTTCGTTTATCAGAAGTTCTGCTTTTGATATGCACTTGCTCTTCATTCCATTACTTTGTCAGCCCTCTATAATTTGTATTCGGACCACCAGTTCTAGGATCCTTCCATCTTCTTCCTCTACCCATCTTTGTTATGAGAGATGTAAGTCGTTGTTTTTCGAAAATAATGGTCAAAAGTATATGTGATGTTCCCTTTGTTATCTTTCAAAAGATTGATCACCAATATTCGTACAAAATGACATGCCTTGCTACAAAATGGGTACATGATTATATGCAACGTCCTATTCATACTATCCCATAAAGCACGTTGTTCAGGGTACAAATTAGCCCAAGCAGTTCTCAGCGGAGGGTCACAAAGGTATTGCCACTGTACTTGATACGGAGGCATAGGAAAGCTTTGCTTTAGGTCAAGTAGCATCCAATGACAACCATTATTAAACAAGAACAAAATGCCCGCATGTTTCCTTGTACCACTAGAACGCACAAACGGCAACAAAGTGTACCCGTAATTCATAACGGGTACACCATCCTCACAATATGATCCATAAACAACAATTGTACAATTGTGCAGCGTTCCATATATATCACTGGGGCCGTTCAGCCAATGAGGTCGATTGCATGGCCCTTCATTGTCGAAATCTATACGTTTTAATGCCTCATCCCAACTAGCTTGGTTCGCATAAGCCCTGCCGTACATTGGCTTTGATATTTACGAGTACAAAGCTGATCTCATTTGCAAAAAATGCTTCTGCTCACCTCGGAGGGCTTGAGAAATACATCGGTAACCACAATGTCCATCTCCTTCCGGGTTAAACCACCCTTCAATATACTCAAATATACCCGTTGGAAGATAGTTTTTGTATCGGAATTCCATGACATCACATCGAAAACCCACAACCAATGGTGCCCCTGGATCTGCATCATATAATATTGTGGCATTACAAATGTTAATTCTAATCACTGTGATATAAATTGAAACAATGCGATAATGTACATATGTAATACCTTGACTGCCCGTTGAGTTACGTCCAGTAGACGCCGGATCAGTAGTAGTTGACTTCGCTCCTGAAGTTCGAGATTTCGTCTCTCGACTACCCTTTGTACCAAATTTACGTTCTACATGCTCATGATGTGAAAGATCGCGGGCATTAATTCTCTTTTGACGAGGCCTGCCTTTAGGGTTTTCTTTGAACAAGGGTTCTTTCGAAGACACCTCTTCGGGGTGAAGAGCATGTTGCAACCTAATACTTACATCACGAATTGTAGGTGCACCTCTACTCCTGGCTTCGTCCACAAGGGTTTCAAACTCCAGCCTCTCGCAATCATCATTATCAACCCATTTCGTCAAAGGTTGTTGAAAAATCAACGTACACCAAAATGGAGCAACGTCGTGAGTGTAAAACTCACGCTGATCTAGCAATGCATCATGGAAGTCCACGTGTATGGTAAAGCACACAACCACATTTTTCATGAACAGTCGTCCCAAGTGCAATATAACGTTACCGCTCTTTTCTCAAGTGCTTGAAGGCAAGTAACGAAATCTTACACCGCAAAAATATAAATGGAGACCAAGGGTTTCGGATAGTATCTTGTTGCGGGATACTTCAAGTCGTGTCTTGATCACAGTATGTTGCCCTTCAATTAGACCATGAGTTTTTCGAAATATTGAGTCCACAGAGCTTGTTCCGGTTGAAAGCCACATCTTCAATGCTGCATGGACGCTTTCTGCATGCCCGACTTGTACACGTATTGCCAAAATGAAGGACACCATCAGTGTAACAATACACAAACATGTGATCATTACCATCTAGCTATTCTCTTTGAAGGTAAGATGTCAAGGCCGGAAGCTTCTCCCATGAAGCAAATAGTGCTTTCTTCGCAGCCAAATATTTCTCTACTGTTCTAGCACTCGTGACTCTAGTCCATGAAGTGTCTACAATTCTTTTCGCAAGAACTTTGTTGCCTAAGATTTCAGCGGCCTTCGCAAACACGTTCTTGTTAATGTGCCATCGGCACAACAAGTGCCGAGACAACGGAAATGTCTCCGCAATTGGCTTGAAGATTACAAGTTCTTTATCGGTAATAATCACGTTGGGGAATGTAGTTCCTAGGAAGTTCTTCAACTGTGATAGAAGCCAACGATAAGAGTCCAAGCTCTCGTCTTTCATAAGAGCATACGCAATTGTGAAATTCATACCAACGGGAGTAATACCAACAACCTCTACCAACGGAATATTGTACTTGTTTGTCTTGTAAGTTGAATCGATAAGTATAACTTCAAAGTACGCACGTAACAGTTGCAAGCCAACAGGATGTGATAGAAATATATGGGTCAAATTCTCACCATCACTATTGCTAAAACAAACATAACGATGTTTCTCAGCAAGATAAAAAGTGTGCTGCATAACATCCATGTCGCCCATAAGTTCCCGCCTTATCTTTTGTTTCTCATTGTAGAATTGCTTCGAATTATGGCAACCATGTTCTTTGGAATCATTAATCAATTTCTTCATTGCTCGAACCGAGACATTCGCCTCTTCTAAAGTCCGGATGGTTTGCCGATCACTATCGGTGAAAGACACCCTCTCACGATGTCCTTCCCTATAAAACTCAAGCTCATTGTTATGTTTGCCCTTTCCAGGTACACTATATATACGCCAAGTCTTCTCCTGCAATTCTTGGACTCTTATACGAAACCCACAATCTACCTTAGTGGTTGCAGTATTTTCCCTCCGCTTATCTTTGTCGGGAACTGGCTCATAATGTAGATTTGGAGGACCCTTTTTACAATAAAGATAGTACCTCCAAGGTTCATCCGCATTACGTCGTTTCTTAGAACCCCTTAGGAGAAAGAAACCCTTATTTTGCGCTATATCCTTTGCCCAATCGACGGCTTCATCAAGTGATGCAAAACTCACATTACACAAAAATAATGAGCTGTAATCAACACCGTCTCCACCAAAATCTTTCTACATTGAGCTGTCAATTACACAATAATACCCATCCATCTCAGATCGGATTAAATAGTACTAACAAAAACAAACAAACGCATATTCACACGATAGGGGATAGTAACCGTATATTGGAGAAACGCAAAATACATATATACACTTACACTAATATTTCGCATACTCAAATTAGGTTTGGCAAAACAAACGAATAAGAAAACAACAACAAATATAGAGGAACATTTCGCACACTCAGGCTGCATGTTTTACACGTACATCAGTATATGCCCGACAAACTCATTTTCACACATACCCTCACACATAACACACTCAGAATGGATACATAGTACAACATAAGCACACAACCGTATTGGAAATACGGCCCCAACCACGTGGAGCCGTATTCACAATACGGATCTATCACCGTCCAGCCGTAAATTTAACACGGCTGAGGTTTAATTTCCACAAATAGGAACCAAAGTAAAGTAAAACAAAAATCACTTACGTCAATTCCCGACATGTCAACGACCTTCCAAAATCAGCACCCAGATTATGTAAGAAATCTCACCCAAATCATGTATCAAATCTTCTCTCCTTCATCTCAGTTAAATTTGATTACAGTACAAAACTCCCATTCATACTTATTTGTTAATGTCAAAGTTTTCTGGACAACAGTTAATGGGGATGCCCATAAGGAGAGAGAGTAAATGTAGGTAAGGTTTGGGTGGATAGTTATGGCGAGGGTATAGTGGGTATTCATTTGGGGACGGATTAAACAAAAAGGGTACAGTGGGTATTCCATGGGAACATTTGGGGCGATGAAAAGCAAATTTTGGGGCGATGAATAGCAACCCCCATAATTTAAACATCATCGCTATTAGTTGAACTTTGCCTCACATTGGTGATCCATGTCTCTATTAGTTTTGCTTGCATTTGTTCTATATATGTAATCCCCTTTCTATTTTCCCACGTGCTTTTGTTATGTATACTTAATCCCGTTTATAGTTATAAGTAGTTGTAAACAATTAAAATAGCACCCCAATGGCGATTTCCCTAGCAGGACTTTTAAGTTTAACCCCTTCCCTAAAATCGAGTTGACCACCTAGCCAGCTAGACCATGGGTTCTAACAACAGTCCGCCTAGACACTTACAAAAATGGACATCATTTATAAAGGTAACATTTGGGCAAGTTGCTTCTTCCAAACCAGAGCAAGCCGGGACAATTATATCTCATAGAGGTATGAGAAGGAAATTCTTTATTAGATATTTTTAAGTTTTGCTAAGCTATTCTACTTTTCTTGACAAATAAGAAGTTGATATAAACAACATGATGAGGTTTTTCCGACAAAGCAACACTAATGTTCTTGACAAGCTAAGAAGTCGTTATTCCTAGTCAAATTACCACTAAATCAAGCTAACTAGCAAGGGTAAGTGGGTATCGTATCCACGAGAAAGAGGGGAAGTCTAACATGCAATTAAAGTGCGGAAAAATAGAAATAAACGAAATAAGAACAATAAATGGAGGTTTTTATTTGTTTGAAAGTTGATTAAAAGAGAAATAAACGATATACCAAATTTACTAAAGTGACCCTCGGTGATAATCTATTCAAACACCCTAATATAGAAAGCTTTTACCTCTCTCTAATTGTACCATTCATAGATAATCTCGGTTTTTACCAATTAATCCTCTTTTATGGGGAATTTGAGCAACCGCTACCAAATTTCCCTCCTTTTAATCCTAATTTGTCTAGTGACCACTCAAATAAATCAAAACCAAAGGCATGAAGAGCAAGGATTAATAAAAGATTAACAACAACCCAAATTAGTATCTAATTGGCCGCAACCGCGACACTAATCAAATCTAATCTATTAGTTGCCTAATTCATTCCCCAATCACAAGTTAGTCATAACCATACACTAAACATGTGAAAGTTGCTTCCTTTAAGGTTAATAATCAATGGCCATCAATTAAAAACCAAGCATAAGAATTACCTAATTCAATCCAATCAACCAATTAGAGAAAATAAAGGTAAATCAATCAAATGAAGAACAAAGAATTAATTACCATGAAATTAAAGGCAAATTAGAGAGAAGAAAATCTTACTAATACATAGGATGAGAGAATTTGATTACACCAAGGATCTAGAAGGTGATTAGCCTTCCATACTAATTATTACAATAATATTTGAGAAGAAATTTATAATGAAAATATTAATTCTGCTTGAGTTTCTCTCTCTAAAAATGAAAACTAGATGAAAAATTATATGAAAGGTGATAATTACTAGGGAGGGGTTACATGCCCCTTTTATTAAGGATAAGTACAAAAGAAAACACTACAAGACGAAAATAAACATTTCTTAACCAAAAAGAAACCGTCAAAAGGCTCAGGAAACTTCCCAGAAGCTAGCATCCTCGACTCGAGAGAAGAGATCCTCGAGTCGAGCGACGGAATCCTTGACTCGAGGAACACTCTTCTCGAGTCGAGCGAGGAAATCCTCGACTCGAGGCTTCTACCTCTCGAGTCGAGGAACTTGAATTCCTCCCTCATTTGCTCCTCTTCTACGTGGCTCGAGCTGTTATGATTATCGTTCCTTCGTGGTTTGAGCCATTGTGATTACCGTAGTGCACCCGAGCTAGGTTATCTCGAACCCCGATCCGCTCCAACTCGATCCACGTTCCCTCCTAATTCACTCCAAAGGGTCTCGAGCGAATAAAAACCCATAAAACCACTAAATAAGCTTCAAACAACTCCCATTCGTGTGGTTTACGAATCACGATACCACCATGCTAAAATAGACCCTAAGGCGTATAAATTACGCGGATTAGCACACTACTCTAATGCCATATCAGTTCTCATTTTAGTTTTATGTCGTGTATTGTACTTCTCGTTAGGGTTTCTTATTCTACATATAAGTGGCCACTGATCCTCCATAGTTTTTGGTTCCCCACACTTTATGTGGTGTAGCTGGTAATCTAATTTTTTTTTCCCAATGAATATTTGAATTGGGTAAGTGCTTAAAGTTGTTTTACATTGCTAATTTACAATTGGAGCCTTTTAGCTGACTCCTAAATTTACATTTGATTCCCTTCTATGATATGTGGTGGTGACAGAGGAATTATGCTTCGCGCTATGTCTAATCAAAGAGGTTATTTCTTCAGTTACAAAACTTCACTACAAAGATGATATAACTTTCAAGGTAAAATAATTATATCAACGTGGTAGTCGTAGTTGGGAGGGATGATGTCTCTAAAAACAAAGTTTATATATATTCTCAAGATTAAACAAGTGAAAACCAAAAAGAAAAAAAGAAACAAAAGGGGCAAAACACCAAAGGTTGCATCCGTTGGAGTTAAGCCTCAAAACGGGGTCTCATATTTCCAAAATTTTATTAATTGGGGTCTGGGTGGTTTTTTAATATCATCAAGGGACCGGCTCACGTTAGAGGCTTATAGAGTTGTTGGCCTTGTTGCTGCCCCCAGATGCTCATTCCCTCTCATTTTTGTCTCTCCCTTTACGTTCTTAAATTCATCAGTCTTCATGCATTGATTCATCCTCAAGAATTAAAATTATCCAGCAAAGTCTCCAAACAAAACGCCAAATCAACTCAAATCCCTGCTTATTATAGACAAAGTCATTGACTCGTTATAAAGCCAATCAACTAAAAATCATCGACTCATCTAGCGGAAAATCATATCCATGGTGATATTGTACAAATCATGATGCATCTATCAGCTTCAATTCACCTTTATGATGAATCGGAGGTTCGAGATCATGTGTAAGTACCTCCTATAAACCCTTCAGATTCAGTTTCCTATAAACCTTATAATTAATAACACAAAAACAAAATCCCAACAAAAAAACCCTGATCATCGTTTTTAATTTTTCACAATACTCCATTTTTTTATTCAAAATTTGACTCATTCAAAAGAGAAAAAAAATCCAAGCAAAAAAATTGGGAGTGTTTTAGATTGAATATTTGGGGGTGATTTGGACAATTTTTGTGGGGGTGATTGGCTCTAATTTGGGCACTTTCTGAGGAAATTGGAGCCCAAATTTCTGCTATTTCGACTCATGGTAATAAATGTAGGAGATTCTGTTGTAGAAAACAAATGTACGGCAGGAGATTTTGTTATGGAAAGCAAAAAAATTGTAGGAGATTTGAAACTTTAGATTGTTGTGAATGAAGAATTTTCTTATCAAATGAAGGGGAATGGTAGTTTTTTTTTTTTTTGCGAAAGTGGCGATTTGACCCCTAGACTTTCACTAATTGTGCAATTGAACACCCTAACTTCTAATTGAGCAATTTACCACCCCTAGCTTTTCAATTCGTGCAATTTCCCACCTACCTCTATTTTTCAACTAATTTTGTTATAAAAACATTTTTCTTAAATTCACAAAATGTATAAGAAAAATCATTTAAATATATTATACAGCGGCTTATATAGTAAAAATAAAAAAATACAATTTATATACTTAAGTGTATAATTTTTATGTAAAATTTACGATTATTATACATAAATATATCTAATACAAAAATACGATTTATATATTATACATCATACAGCTTGTACAATTTTTAATATTTTCATGTACAAAATTTACGATTTTTATACTTAAAATATGTAATATATTTTTACGGCTAAAGCTATTTTATAATATTCTTAAATATATTTTTGTATATCTTTTGTGAATTTAGGAAAAAAAAGTTATATTACAAAATTAGTTGAAAAATAGAGGTATGTGTAAAATTACACAAATTGAAAGTTAGGGTGGTAAATTGCTCAATTAAAAGTTAGGGTATTTAATTGCACAATTGGTGAAAGTGTAGGGGGTAAATCGCCACTTTCGCCGTTTTTTTTTTATTGAAAGAAGAGTTGAGTTAGGAAGGAGATTCACAGAGATGAAAGGAATCCTTTATCAAACCTAGATTCTTTGTTTCCAAAGATGATAGAGCTCTATTTGTGAATAAAATGATTTCTCTTCTCAATTAAAAAAATAAAAATAAAAAGGCATGGGTAAGGAGAGCTTCTCCTTTTAGGGGACTGTACGGACTCGGCCTAAAATCCATGGTGTAAGAGAAGAGGGAGACCGAGAAAAAAAAACTGCACCAACATCAAAGGATTCACAAGGCGAAGACAATAATGGTACTAGCGATGAAGCAGATTTTGAAGAGATAACACAAACCCAGCTCACCGACACAAGCAGGGGTGCGCCGATCATGAACAATTCGGCCATGGAAAAAACTGGTAAGAACAATTCTAAATCTAAGATTCCTGCCGCCACCTTCGTCTGCTCGTGGATTTGGATTCGTAGCACGGTTTTCATCGAAAGTTATATCATTGAACCTATTTTTCATTCCTCTACAAAACGGTATAAGTTTCTACCTATACTATTCAAGTTTTACCGCTCTCGATCATGCATATCTTACGTTTTTAAACCTTAGCTTGTAGTATAATGTTACCATTATTTGGTTTTGATCTTCAAGACTTGCTTTGTTTTTAGATTGTAATTGTTGGTTTGAATTTAAAGCTAAGCCCGTAGGCTCATGTTACTTCGTTTAAAGGTTAGTCATCAAGTTTGCATGAGTTTTCGTAGGTCTCGCGTTAATGGTTGTCATGCATATAACGTAAATGTCATACTTTGTAGGTGCATAAGCTAATTAGTATATTTTGCATACTCATGTAGAGTTTGATTTCGTAGAAGAACAATTCTAGTCCTTGCTGAGCTACTATGAGACTTATTTCAAAATAAGGTAAGAAGAATTACTTATCTCCTTCAAAGGAATTTCTAAGTGTGTTTTAAAGTTAAGAAGTATTATATGAATATCTAAAAATCTATAATAATTTACAAGAAATTGGTGGGGAGCCGAGATACAATCTGAGCCCCCACACCCTTTGCTATGGAAAAACCAATCCTAGTAAAAATAAAAGCTGCAGCCTGCGCCCCGATATCCTGCGTCCTCGAGAACTGCTGGATCCGCTTTAGCAGAGCAACAACTGAAGGCTCTAACTCCCCCAAAGAGGAGAAAGAGAAGGGGAGGAAGCCATAGCCCAAAGCAGCGCACCTAGCCTCATACTTAGCACGCTTACGATTGGCCGCTTCCCGCACCGCCTTACCTGGTTCAAAATCCATCAATCCCGTCTGAGTCATGGGCGACGACCCAGTCAAATCGACGCAAACGTCGCGCCCTCGATCCCAAGAATAAAGCAGCATATCTGTTGGGCGAAGAGGTCGGCCATCAGCACCAATCATACCAATGTCAACCTCCTTTCCAGCTGAGATCCCCGAACGATAACAGATGTCAACCAGCGTGTCACGAACCACATTATGCCGATGTTTGATGCCAACCAATCTCGTACACGATACAGCATGATCTCCGAATATATCACTCACGAAGACCCGCGAGCAAGCAGAGCACGGGCGATCAATGGTGAATAAAGGCACCCCAAGACGGTAACAAAGCACGCAACGATAAGTGCGACCATTCATGGTCTGACCCAACCCCGAAATAGGGACCACCCTAAGCCAATCAGAACTGTGTGCACCCTGCTGAGACTGCCACAAAGCCAACTGACGTGGTGTCAAGGAATAAACAATAGCGGCATCCTTAGCTACCCGAGCGAAATACATATCTACCAATCGTTTCATAAGTCGGGGGGCAATGATCTTGCCAGGATTACCCAAGATATCAACCTCTAAAGTCCGATTAAAGACACCAACAGCGTCAGCAAACGCAGACCCCAAAGAGACAACACCAAATTACGGAGAAGCTTAGACAGCAGGTCAGCAGACTGAAGTCGCGACGCTAAAAAAGCATATTGGACAGCATCCCCGGCCGAATAGACACCAAGCCCTCCAAATGAAAAAGGCAAAGTAGCGAGCCTCCACTGCAAATCACCAAAACCCGGACCATAAGCAACAACAATACGCTCCAAGTAAGAGCGGCGCACATGTACGCAGTGCGAAATATAGCTTAGAGACCCCAGTGCAAGCCCGAAAAAGTAACAACTCACTCTGAGGATCATGAAGCTGAGCAACCGCTTCCATGAGTTCAATAGTATTAGCCACCCTCTGCAAAACCATAGAACTACAAAACTCAAAATCGACACTAACAGGCCCACCTAATAACTTGACCCCGAGGAGAGGCCGAGCAATATTAGGAGGGAAGACACCAACAAGCCGGATCCACGGATCCTACGTAGGCCAAACAACCTCAGTTTTATCAACATTAAGGTGGAGACCCAAACGAGGACCCTCTGCCTGAATCAGCTCCAAAACCTGGCCTACAACCAAGGTATCACTGACAATCGTGCCATCATCAAAATACCATGCCTGCAAACACAAGTCAAAAGCGTCTCTAATCTTACACGCCAAAGGGTGCAACACCAGAGAAAAAAGCAACGGGCCTAGGGGGTCACCCTGCTGCACCCCCTGACATGACAAAAGAGTGTGCTCTCCATAATATAATCAAGCAGGGTTGGAGTAACATAACTCTACCCAACGAGCGAGAGTGGAGCAGCGAAGACGAACCTCCTGAAGCATAGCAGCGCGATCCACCATGTTAAAGGCATTCCGAAAATCTACCAATAACATCGAAAGACCTACCTCCTCTCCACGACTCTCAACCAAGCGCTTAACAGCATGTAAGATCGCCTCACCACCCCCAGACACACCCACACCAAACTGAAGGTCCGCAAAATAGTCTCCCAAAGAAGGACCTAATAAAGAGGCCCCTACCTTGGAAACCAGACGCCGCCACACTATGCCCACAGCAATAGGGCGAATACCACCGCCCGGCTTAACTAGAGGAGTGAGTGGCGCACTAGCAACAAACGGACCCAAAAGAGTAGGACACTGCCCATCTAGAAAGAGGTTAACCACGCGAGTAATCGAGGCAAGCAGCTCATCAGAAATTGCCAAAGCGGCACCACTCAAACAATGCATAAGATGTTGAGCACGCAAACCATCACGCCCACAAGAGGTACCACGTGGAAAACTCCTAATGCGATCTAGAACAACAGCAACCGGAGCATCAAAATGAGGTTGATCAACAGGTAAGACAGGCAAAGATGGTCCAGGAGCAACGGGGTGTTTAGCCTGCAAATCCGCCAAAGTGGCCTCAGAGTAAGGTGCAATGCCCGAGGAAGAAAGAACACGAACCGCCGCAGTAAAATGACCATCAGAAACCTTACGCCTACACTGCATGACATTACGCTCACACATCTCTAGGGCCTCATCATCAACATCCGGCAAAGGAGGCGAATCCTCAGCCAAAGTATCCAGAATAAGCTGCCACGCACCTCCAGGCTCAGCCCAAGTACGAACAACCCGAACAATAAACTCCTCCTGCAAACGGTGCCTAGTAGGAGACCGATGTTCACGACAACTCCGCGGCGTAAAAGTTCTGAGTGTACACAGCGGCAGCACAAACAACTGAACCCAACCAGAGATGTCATCAGGCCTACCAAAAACCCTGTCAAGCGCCCCCTTGAGCAACCGAGAGAAACCCAGACGACACTTCGGAGGGATAGACTTAACCGTGCGCAACCGCTTAGAAAGCAAACGGTCGAGGAGAGCAACATCAAAACCCGCAGACAAATCCCCTGTAGTAGTATCCACAGATTGTGAGGCAGGGGCAGGCGGCCTATCCAAATTATAGAGAACAAAACGAACAACCCCATCACCAGTATCTGCAGGACCCACAAAATTCGACCTACTACCATGTCGACACTTAGAGCGAAAAGTGTGGGTCTTGAAACAATCGCCACAAAGCCAGCGACTCATACGCCTGAAAATCGACTCGGTCTCATCAAAAAGGGTCAAAGAAATCAAAAGAGCCTGTTTAGTGACATCAAGGGCGGCACCAGTAAAATGATGACCATGCAAATGACCCACCAACGAACTCTTAGCAAGACCCCGCCCACCATTATTTTGACACCCGCTAAGGCCAACAAATGGGCAATGAAACCTCACTATCGCAGACATACAAACCAAGAAAGGACAAAAAAGAAGACAAAAGAAAAGAAAGACATCAGATCAAAACAAACACGAAAAGCCTAAAAAGGAGCCCTGCCAAAAATAGCAAGACCCCACCCCACACGGCCACGGCTAAGACCAGCGAGGGACAGGACCACGGAGCAGGACAACCCCGTCGACCACCCCACACGGCGGTGAAGCCCCCATCCCCATCGAACAAACCCCACCCAGGCACCCACCCGAACGAACCCCTTTCCCCGGAAATCAGACCCAAAGATGAATCGACATCCAGGGAAAGATGCCCAGATCACAGAAACGCGGCCGGAGATGGCGGAGAATAAGCGCGGTCGGAGACGGCGAAGACGATTCGATCGGAATCTTCGCTGGCGGCGGATCGGATTCGATGAAGCGTGACGGTTTTACTAAAAGGTTTGTGATTTCGAAAGGTATATGTGTAAGATATAAATGCAAAGGTTTACTAGCTTCAATAATCTATACTAGTATTATTTTTAAAGGTTTTTATATATGTTGTTAACTCTGGTAAGGGAGTTAACTTGAGTACAGGGTGACCGTAATGGTCTAATTATATTGTGCACAAAGTATAGATAGGGTGGACTGATCCTCCACCCTGAGCCTTTATATCCTCCCCTTGGAAACAGGACCCTAGGGGGATGCATGCATTCGGGATTATTGGTTGAAGGAAGTCAGCCCTGGTACTGAAGGAAAAAGGAACAAAGGAGAATGATTTTTATCGTATCGTTTTATTATATTCTCTATACTAATTAAATGTTATCGGTTCTAATGGTTTAAATTACTCAAAGTTTTCATACGTGCTATATGTCCAGGAAAAATTTATATTTTCTTTAAAAACCGTTTTCTAGATAAGTTGCTTCTTACTCAACCCGTTTGGTTGACAGTTTCTACGTTTTCTTAGCCTTGCAGGTTAGCTGTTGAAGTTTCACGGGTTGGTTAAGGGTGAAGTCTGACGCTCATCCACTAGACTAAATAAAGATGAACTTAGACTTGTTTCTCGCTTCCGCACTTTATTTTGACTAAAGGATTGTAATGGTTTGATCTTGGATCTAACGGTTTTATATTTTGGTTTTGGAGTTTAATAGACAATTAGTATTGTTCCCTTGCATTAGCGATTGAATTGAGGTGTCAATCGAGGCGGTAACACTCCCAATTGTCCTTGTTTTGAATAAAATGCATTTTCTAAAATCTCAGGAAATTGGGGGTGTTACAATATCTCTCAACACTGGAAGCTGAACAGAGCTAAGACTGTCAAGCAAACAATGGTGTACAAACCCAACGCAGTGGTGACTGAACCTACACCAGCAAAAGGTTGCATAAGATGAGCGGGTGTCAGAGCAGATAGTGGAGGAGATTGTGCAGAATCAGGTAGTGGTGGATGCATGAACATTTTACACCACCAGTATCACCAGCCGAGAATGACAAATTCAGTGTAGATGATATGGGTTTTAGGATGCATGCATAAGAGTCTAAGAAGGGCAAGCAAGAGTAATGGAGGAATTATTGTTCCTACTCTATTGAGCAGTAGTTTTTCTATACTAATGGAAGAAGGAGGATAGGATAAAAAGGATAATAGAGGGTGTAGACACCGGCATTTGTCCCTACCCAAATGCTCGTTGATGAAAGGACATTTTACAGTGAACTGCGTCTACTTGCTCTACTATGTGAACCACCCACTACTAGAAAAAGCCAAAAAGGTGTCGGTTGTAAAGCCTTAAAGGCATCGGTCCTTGGGCGACGCGGATTAAGGGGACGCTTTAAATCAGGTACTTAAGGCACCAGTTTAACGACCGGCGCCAAAAGTGCACTTAAGGCATCAGTTTTACGTTACCACCGACGCCTAAAGTCCACTTAAGGCGTCGCTTCTATGTTCGAAACTGACGCCAAAAGTAGACTTTAGGCATCGATTGTAACAAACACCGACGCCTTAAGTCTACTGTCAAAGCAAAAAAAATCCATTTTTGGCATCAGTCCCACTTGCAGAACCGACGCCAATAGTGGTCTATACAAATAAAAAAAATTAAATTGCTTTTCATTGTCAGTTGTTGCATTTTTATTACGCATACTGCTAAAAATGTTATGGATAATGTTCCCAATCACAAAATGACTACGATGACACATTTGACAAATAAATTACAAAGATTCGTGTTCAACTATGAGTTCGGACTTCATTAGCTCAAAACAATCAACGAAAACAGCACAAGGAACTTTGTCCCTGATCTCGCCTCACTGAAGAAAGTGTTGAAGGCATCATTACATCCATTCGCAGTTGCATCACTTGGCATCGGGCCATGAGGCTGTATCAAGAAGCTTACAAAACCCGGTAAGTTGCAAACTAGAGTGCTTTTCTTTCAGACAATTGAAGAAAATAATTCTGGTAAAGCAGACAGTCACTCATCATAGAAGCTATTCATGGTTTCAGGTCCAACAACTGCAATATGTGACACACATTCACTGTTTACATAAAAAACAAATAATCAAACAACTTCACTATCATCTCATGCGATTTCAATTGATTCTCCTCTATGAGTAATAATGGAATAGATAACAAAAGAGCAATTACACGGGGTAAAACAGGCTCATTATTTCAGACATTTCAGATTTTCAGAAAACTAAACACAAAATTGATTTGAGTCATACTCCGTATTCACTAGAAAACTCGAGAGTATTAGCACTAAATATGATTCACAGGTAAACTTACATGGATCAAATACACCAATAGCTTCTGCACTAAGGAAGCAGTGGCATAATCTATGCCATAACATATCATTATTCTATTTTTTATACCAGCATACTGACAGAGAAGTCACGGGTAATAAAAAAGCCCTACAAGATATCTGACACAAAGATACTAATTTAAATAGCCAAGTTGACCTGTTTGAAGCACACATCCTCTCCTTTCTTTCACATACCGCACAATTTCAAGGTTCGTCTCCAGTTTCACATTCATCATATGCTTTTTGAACTGTATAGAGAAAATGACCATCCAATCAATAAATAAGTTCGCAAAATAGGCACATATGAGGGTATTCAATTAGAAGCACAAAAAAGTAAAAGCAGTAAGTTGACAATTTTTTATACAAAGTCATGAGCTAGCATATTTTACAAAAATGAAATTATGAATTAACAACGATGTGATGCAAGCAAGTGATTACCAGTTGCAAGTTGCAACTAGACTCTATACACTATAAAAGGCACCACGCAGGGCCTTTTCAAGTTAGATGCTATATATATGAGCATAGAACGAGCTCCACTTGACGATCCATTTTGCCTACTTTGGTTCATAACTAATACAAAGTCATTAAGTGAATAAGGATTTTTTACGCATTATAATTGACTAAGCATTTTACGCATTATAATTAACTAATACAAAATCATTAAGTGAAACTTAATATTCTAATGTCCATCATTGACTAAGCATAAACAAGTGAATAAGGATTTTTTACGCATTATAATTGAAATTAGAATGTGGCTTCATATTGTGTACCACACTTTGACAAGGTAGACAAAACAAAATGTGAACAAACTTGCTAGAATAGAATTGGCATCTAAAACATATTCGGGAACCAGCAAAACTCAAGAGTTTTTTTTTCTAATGATCCAGCAAGAAATAAAATTCAATATGCTGGTTAAAAGGTTTGAGCATTGTTTCACGCCACATACCTACAACCGTGACGAGCCAAGCGTTGTATGAAAAGTAAGAGCTTCCTCCGTAAAAGCCTCACGAAGGACTTTCTCACTTTCTCATACATGTGCTCTATGTGAAATGCTGACAAAAGATCAAAGTTGGGAAGAAAGTTGTGAAGTTTTAATTGCTCGCTAAAGTTAATCAGTTCAAATTCACAAACTTATTGATATCACTTCACACACAATCTAATAAACTTATAAAAAATACGAGAGTCGTGAATAAATTAGAGCGGGCTGCTAATGCTCGGCTAATCCTCATTGTTCAAATACATTAAAAAAAAACTCCTTCAATATATAGACATAAACAGAATTACCCTTTGCAATCCAACTCCCTCACAATATATGATAGATTGATAATACCAGCTACCAAGAGATGCAATTAAATTGGAGGATTACCTTTGCCCAACATAGATCACACTAAGAATTATCGGGTACAATCAAGTCCAAACTATTGATTTCTCTGAGATTATATACATTAGCTTAAACCTCATCAATACACCACACACATAAATTCAATCCCTCAAAAGATATACTCCGTATAGAAAATAGAAAGCGCCGAAACATCAAAATATTAGCACAGTATGTAGATCTGAGAAACGAATCATTTTAGTTAATATCATGTTAAAAGACCCATCGAAATATGCAGGTATTGATGTTGGACATTTTACCCAACGAATTATATTAGTTAATATCATGGAAGTGGCTCGCGTACCAAAATGTTTCAGATTATGGGGAAAATGAAAGTCATCAGAAGGGACCTCAAGGCGCTCCATATGAACAATTACTCAAACATTTCCTGCAGAGTTGAGGAATGTCGTAAAGAGCTATTCAAAAAGCAGGAGGATCTTTACTGCAACCCTCGCCATCTTAATGAGATGAAGTTGATGAAAGAAAAACTGGTCAAGCTGGAAAAAGCTGAGCTTAGTTTCCTGTATCAAAGAGCCAAGATTAGACACATTAAGATGAACGATGCAGGAACAAAATATTTCCATGCAAAAATCAATGAAAAAAAGGCTCATGCTTACATTGGAAGGACACAAGATGCTCATGGTAACCTTCAAACCACTCCAGAGACTATTAGTGAAGCGTTTGTTAACTACTATACTTCCCTGCTGGGAGAGGAGCAGAGAGTGGAGGATTTTAATGATTCTTTGGTGGTTGGAAACACCCTCACTCAAGATGATCAAGACTCTCTTATAGCTCCCTTTAGCCCGGAGGATGTAAAGAAAGCATTTTTCTCCATTAATGAATACAAAAGTTCGGGTCCTGACGGGTTCACTTCTGCATTCTATAAAAAATCTTGGGATATAATAGGGTGCCAGCCGAGCAGGGCGATTTTGGATTTTTTTTAAGACCGGAAAAATGCTCAAGCAGGTGAATTCTACCATGATTGCATTGGTGCCTAAAAAATCTGTCCCTCAATCTGTGGTGGATTATAAGCCAATTTCTTATTGTAATGTCATTTACAAGGTGATAAGAAAAATGATGGTGACCAGGCTTCAACCTATGCTCTCAAAGATCATTGGGGATGAGCAATCTGCGTTTGTCCTTCAAAGAAACATCTTCGATAATATTCTCCTCTCTCAGGAATTGGTGAGGAAATACGACAGGAAAAATGTTTCTCCAAGAGCTACCATCAAAGTGGACATAAAAAAGCATTTAATTCCGTCTCTTGGAGATACTTGGAAAGCTTACTGAAGAGTTTGAAGTTTCCAATCAAATACATAAGTTGGATTATGGCGTGCTTGAAATCTTCTCACCTCACTCTTAGCATAAATGGAGCTCAAGTTGGTTTTATTCAGCAGAAAAAGGGGCTGCGACAAGGTGACCCACTTTCGCCTTACCTTTTTGTGATCTGCATGGAAGGTCTTTCTCGGATGCTCAGGAAAATCATTCACTCTGTGAGGTTTCATCAGCATCCCAAATGCAACAAAATCAGCTTGAATCACCTCTTGTTTGCTGATGATCTCCTGGTTTTTGCTAGAGGAGATCCCTCCTCGATAAAAGAAGTGGCTGATACTTTGAGAAAATTTGAGAATCAGTCGGGGCTAGCTGCAAACTCTATGAAAACGAATATTTATCTAGGAGGAGTTTCAAAGGAGAAAGCTAAGATGATTACTGTTATGACATGATATATGATTGGAACTTTCCCTTTCAGGTATCTTGGTATCCCTCTGCATTCTTCAATACTTAAAGTTGCTATGTACTTCCCCCTGATTGATAAACTCAAGGCAAAACTCTGCCATTGGGCTAATCTCTTCATCTCATATGCTGGAAAACTTCAACTGATTAACTCGGTCATCCTTGGGCTGCAAACTTTCTGTGGCTCAGTCTTTCTGCTTCCTAAAGTTGTGCTAAAGAAAATAAGCAGGTTGTGCAGAGATTTTTTCTGGAATATAACTGAACAAAAAGGTAAACTCACGTTTATTGGATAGAAGAGTATCTGCAAACCAAAGAGGGAGGGTGGTCTTGGAATCAAGGAAGTGCTGAGCTGGAACAAAACGATATTCGCAAAATGGATTGTCAAGCTCGTTCATACTCAAGATAATGTCTGGTGTAAGTGGGCTCAAGCTTACTATCTTAAAGGCAAAACCATCTGGAATAACAGACATTTGGCGGACAGTTCCAATACCTGGAAAGCTTTGATGCACATAAGAGATGAAATTAAGGAGAAAACTGGCTCTAAAAATGCTGCTGAGATCTTTATTGATTATTGGAATCAGATGGGAAACGGGGAAAGCTGTCTACGATTTCTTCAGAGGGAAAAAAGAGAATGTCAATTGGTATAAGCTTTATTGGGATAGTTGTTGCATCCCTAAAAGCTGTATAATTACTGTCCTCGCGATGCAGAATGCCCTCCATACTTTGGATAACTTGATGAAGAGAGGCATCTCCTTGGCAAATAGATGCGTTCTCTGTCAGCGGGAAGAAGAAAATAGATCACATCTCTTCTTCAACTGTCAGTATTCCAACAAAATATGGAGTAATGTCCTTTATTGGTTGGGGTACAATAAGAGTGCGAAGACTTTGATGCAATAAGTAACATGGTTTAAGCAGAAAATCCGGGGGAAGCAAGCCAAGCATCATATCTTGAGAAGCGCCCTCACTTGCACTCTTTATGAGATTTGAAGGGAAAAAAATGCGAGAATTTTCAGCAATACAGAAAGAAATGTGGCTCAAATTAGCAAATTCATCAAATTTTGTGTCTGCGTGAGGGCTATAGATAGATTTGCTAGTTCTATTCCTAGCAAATAGATTGTAATTCTTTAGTGGTTTTCTCGGAGTAGTTCACTGATATCCTTGGAGAGTGTTGTTTTTTGTTCATTTTTGCCCTTTGAGGATGAATAATATTACTAAATCTTTCCAAAAAAAAAATATCATGGAAAAAAGACTAATCGAAAGTAAAGAGAGGAATAAAAAACTCCCAAAGTTTGTAGATCTGAGAAAAGAAGGAGCAAAAATAAATCATCTTATGAAACTCTAGATGGGTTCAAAAAATTTAAGTTCATATGGATATAATTGATGTAGAACAAAACATAGGACCAAAAACGAAAACCATACAAATCGAATCAACAACAAACGAACAACAACGGTAACATAGGAAATAAATCGAGAAAAAATATATAATACCTTGCGAAGAAAAACTTCTCTTGCCTTGCGTGAATGATTGTCGAAGCCGTGAGAGAGGGCGAAAATGGAGATGGGCGGCGGCAGTGAGAATGAAAGTGAGGGAATAGTGTTGATGGAACTCAAGCGGAGATTTCAAAGGGAGATAAAGCTTTGACTTCTCAATGAGTGTATTTAATTTGTGTGGTGGTAATGATATCTTGCGTGCCTCCTTTCTTCCCTTTTGATTTGTTTTTTAATAGTTAGTTGTTGCGTCGGTTAAAAGTTGGTCTGATGCTAACAGATAAGGCATCGGTTATCAATCCCAACCGACGCCAAAAGCAAATACTGAAGCAGCGCGCAAATTTTTGGGTTTCCAGCATCAGTTCAATTTTATAACCGACGCCTAAAATAATATAATGCGTCGGTTAATAAACAACCGACGCTTTTTAAGGGACGCGACATTGCCATTTTCTACTAGTGACCGTTGTCGTGAATTCGTTAGCAAAGGCGTCTTTACCTAAAACAAGGCAAAAAACAACCACTTTACACCTGACCTAACTCAGGAATGACCCGCGTGCCTAAACCGCCAAAAATCATTAACAAAACATACTTTTGTACGTCATTTGCAAACCAAATTCACATGTGCAATATTCATGTCACAAGAACACCAAAAATGCAATTTTGTGGGGTGCGTCATAAGGTCCAGACGCACATCAGTGCGCGCGCATAGGCCTTGGCGCAACCTGGCATGCGCCATGCGCAGCACCCCCCTCTGACGCAGCATACCCGCGCCTGACGTAGCCATACCCATGTCTGACGCAGCACCACCTGCGCCATGCGCGACCTTGCTCGCGCCATGCGCAACCCACTTGCGCATTACGCACCCTATCCCTAGGTTGGCCGGCCACCCTAGCTCACCTCTACTATAAATACCCCTAATTTCCACCCCATTTGACACCTAAACACATCATTTTCACCCTGAATCTCTGCCCCTCTCTCTCTCCATTTGATCTCCACCACAAAACCCTAGCAACTCTACTCCAAAAACCCTAGCAACCTACAACACAAAAACCCTAGAACAACCCCAAAACCCTAAGGCACCCTTAAACTTTAGGGCACCCCCAAATACAACACCACAACACACAATACGAACAAACATCGGATCAATATCCCCAGAAGCAAGGAGTACGCATGCGTGTTACAACCCCCTCACAAATACCTACGTTCGAAGAGCAACGCATCGTTCTAAGAACAAATCTAGCCTCCCACGACGCATACTAAAGATCAACGCATCGATCTCGAAGCATAGTAGAGCAAGTAGTGGTATCGCGGACACACGTAAGTCCTGAGGGCACCCCCCTCTTTTCTAAACTTGTCTTTTTACATATCTGATCTTCTACCCTTTCTTTACGTGCGCATTTTATTGCTTTCGACATAGATTTATTTTTCTTAACCAAGATTTAGATCTAAAACGAATTACATGAATTACGCCTAACACACATAGCGCAAAGCGCTTGGACAAATTGGTAGCTAGGGACCGTTAATCAATCTTAACAACGTTGCGACATAAGATCTAGTTTATGTGCTAAATAACCGACTTAGCTTATTGACGAGGTTGTATATAACTTGTAAATGATTGTAAACTTGCATGGCTTAACTTCTCAACGATAATTCAACTAGTAGAGGCCACTATACACGGGCGGGGTTGGGTTTCTTATGGCTTCCCAACACGTACCGTCACCCCTAAACCCAGTCTTGCGGTCCGTAGACTGCATATTGGCGTAGGGCGCATTGCGCATCTTGTTCCTTACGTCCCTCGGTTTTGTCCCTTTCGGTAAACGACTCGCAAACGTGTTTTGTACTCGGCATGACTCGCTTCTCCTAGCTTTTATGCTCAATGGGTACAGACTCACATATCGTTTACGTAGTCCCTCGGTAACAAGGAACAAGATCGCATTGCATGGTTTCCAAACACCCCACAATTGTTCGGTAGTGACTCCTATCCTAGTGCAATCATCGCACGACTCTCGCGTCCGCCGTGATAGAGACCATTCGTGGAATTTACAGAGGGCTTAAACATTTTTTGGGGGAGGGGGTCAATCCTGGATCACCACCTCTATCATGTTAATTGGAGCATGAAATATTCGAGGACAGAATGAAGTCCTCAAACAACAGGAGGTTAAAAGCCTACCGTTGAAGTATAGAATTAGTATGATGGGTATATTAGAGAGTAGGGTGAAAAGAAAAAAGGTGGATAATATCATCAGGAAACATTTCAACCAGTTCAGTGTTGTAACAAACCATGTTACACATTACAACGGTCGAATTTGGCTGGTTTGGAATTCAAGTTTAAAAGTTGATATGTTGTTAATGACAAGTCAGATGGTTCATTGTAAGGTAATACATCAGGATACTGGGAAGGAAATTAGTCTCAATGGTTTATGCTAGTAATGACCCAAATGATAGGAGAACTCCCTGGAATGATTTGAGGAATTGTGCAAACTTTAGTATTCCTTGGATTGTTGCTGGAGATTTTAATGTAGTAAGAATGGTAAAGGAAAGGAAGGGAGGAAACCCAGGTCACCAAGAAGACATGGATTATTTTAACAGGTGTCTTGCCGACTGTACTCTGGAGGACATAAAGAGTATGGGATGCTACTTAACCTGGACCAATAATCAAGAAGAGCCGGATAGAATTTGGGCAAAGCTGGATAGAGCTCTTGCAACCCCAGCTGGGATAACTCAATTTCCTAACTCAAGTGCTGATTTTCTTACACAGGGGGTGTCTGACCACTCTCATGTGCTTATAACTGTCCTTGAAACCATCAAAGTTAAGAAACCTTTCAGATTTCTAAACTGCTGGAGGGATAACAAGGAGTTTGACCCCATTGTGAAGAGAGCTTGGCATGAAAAGTATGTGGGAGGTCCTATTGATAGATTATTTGAGAAGCTGAAGAATACCAAGAGAGCTCTGATTAAACTGAACAAAAGGAGTACTCAAACCTGCCAAAAAGAGTTGCTGAAGGGAAAGCTAGGTTAGACAGATTACAAGAGGGCCTTGAGCAGGATCCAAAGAACATCCTTCTTCAAACTGAAGTGATTGAGGCTAAGGAGAGATACTGTAAGCTTAAGAGGCCTGAGATCAGTATGCTTTATCAGAGGGCAAAGATTAAACACATACAGATGGCTGACAGCTCAACCAAATATTTCTATGCCAGGATTGCTGAGAGAAAACACCAGAGCTCTGTTGTTAAGATCAAAGATGAGAATGGAGATGTCTGGATTCTTTCAGATTGGATGTGACATTATTAAAGATGATCTTATTGCTACTGTTATGGAATTTTTCATTAAACTCAAGATGCCTAAAAAGGTTAATACAACTATGGTGACCCTTATTACTAAGAAGAAGAATGTTGAGGGAGTAACTGATTATAGGCCCATAGCTTGTTGTTCCACCCTTTACAAGATTATAGGCAAGTTTATTGCCAACAGGCTTAAAGTGGCTTGTCCTGGGCTAATTAGAGATGAATAGACTGCTTTTGTGGAAGGGAGAAACATCTTTGATATTGTGATCCTTTCCCAAACCCTGGTTAAAGGTTACAACCAAAAGAATGTTTCCCCCAAATGTCTATTTAAGGTTGACATAAGAAAGGCTTTTGACACTTTAAACTAGAGCTTCATCAGAGATATGCTTATTGCCCTGAATTTTTCCAGCAAATTTGTAGACTGGATTTGCATGTGCATTACCACCACCTGGTTTTCCTTGAAAATCAATGGAGAGTACAAGGGTTTTTTTCCAAGGGAAAAATGGCATTAGACAGGGGGATCCAATTCACCCTATATATTTGTGCAGATCAGAGTATGGAAATTCATCTATATACCTCAGACACATGCATCTCTTAAGCCAATTTTCTTATCATCCTAAGTGCTCTATAGTAAAGCTTACTCACCTGACATTCGCAGATCATCTAATGATTTTTGTGAGAGGAGATGTACCTTCTGTAGTTGCAGTTATGGAATTCCTCGACACATTTGCTGACGTCTCTGGTCTGAAGGCTAACACTCAGAAGACTGATATGTATTTTGGTGGAGTGGAGATGGGAGTTAAAAAGCAAATTCTTGAGATTACTGGATTCACTGAGGGTATATTCCCTTTTAGATATCTAGGGTTGCCTCTCTACCCAGGAAAAATGAGGAAGGAAATGTACAATAAGTTCATTCACAATATCCAAGCTTCTGTTAATCACTGGACTTCCCTAACTCTCTCTTATGCTGGTAAGTGCCAACTCATTACTTCAGTCATCTTTGGGGTAGAAAATTACTGGTGCAGCAGTGTTCTTATTCCAAAAGACGTTATAAAGCAAATTCATAAAATTTGCAAAGACTTTGTTTGGAATGTTGGCCCCGATCAGAGGAAAATGCATTATAAAAGCTGGATGAGTGTTTGCTCTCCTAGGTCAGAGGGAGGGATGAATATCAAGGAGGTTTTATCTTGGAACAAGGCTATGATGAGTAAGTGGTTATGGAGAATCGTAACTAATAAAGACGGTTTATGGGAGAAGTGGATAAAGGCCTACAAATGAGGGAGTTCAATTGAGATCTGCACAGTAAATACTACAGACTTTGAGAATTGGAAAGCTGTCATAAAGCTGAAGAATGAATTGATAGCAAATCTTGACAGTGGAAGCACCCTGGCTAGTCAACTAGCAAAGTGGAGCAGGAATGGAAAGTTCAAGGATAGTGCTGCTTATGAACATTTTAGAATGAAGTACTCCACTGTTGTTTGGTACAGGATTGTTTGGAGAAGAGTTAATCTACCTAAACACAACTGTATAGCTTCTTTAGCCATGCAGAAGAGACTGACTACAGCTGATAATATGATGAAGAGAGGGATGAGAATGGCTAATAGATGTTGTCTTTGCAAGAGAGCAGCTGAAACACACAGACATCTCTTCTTTATGTGCACAAATATGGAAAGCTGTTGAGGATTGGCTAGGGATGAATCAGAGCTACTGCAACATGAAGGATATCATAGCTTGGTACAAGAGGAGCAAACAAGAAGCATTGGTGTTAGAACCTAAGGTGGTTTAAACACTCTAAACAACACTTAATAACTCTATTAAGTTGAACCTTAGGTGAGGATCGATTTGCATGTAGTTAAAAACAACTAAAAAACCGAGTTTAAAGATCGTATACCTTGTTTTGGCTCTAGGTTGTGCTCTCCTTTACTAAGGAGTGTCTTGAGCTGCTTAACAAGGATGATCCTCCTTCCAAACTTTGATTCTTGAACTCTTCTAATCTCCCACGGCACGTACCAAAGGATTCACGAGAAAACCGAGTTATTATGTACTAGTAATAACTCGGTTTACCCCAAAAACAAAATAGCCCTAATCCCTAACAATTAGGATCAATTAGGGTGAAGTATTTCTGTGTTTAGATGTGTTTTTGAGCTACATGCAAAGCTCAAAAAACTTGGTGGCTATGGTGAAATAGTTGGCTCTTTTTAGAGAGGAAGAAGATGATGATTCTTTCCTCAATTTTTTTTTGGGTTTTTTATTTTTGTGTTGAAAAATGATTAGTACTCTAAGTCTAAACATGGATTAGACTATATATAGTGGTGGGTTAAATTAGTAAATCAAATTTACTAATTTGCCCCCACTAACATTAACCAACCTTTAAGGTATAACAAGGTTAATTTAGTCATTTCATAACTTAACTAATTAAGTTACAATTAACTATTATATATTGATATAATAATTATATCTAATCATATTTTAGCTAATAATTACAACTCTTGTAATTAATTCTAGCTAAATTTGTCACGACTGACAAATCACAACAATACCCGTATAATTACTAATCTCAAATTTAGCAACTTATACACTGATAAAATTTCTATTTTATCAGTGGTTTATTTATTATCAATTATCTTATAATCAATAATATAATAAACTCTACAGCCTGATACTAAACACATTGCGAGTTAACTATTAACTGGCTAACAGGAGTTCATCACGTTATCCTATATAGGTATGACCGATAGGGATCAGTCGATCTCCGCCATCTTACGACGACAATAACGTCAAACCCTAGACGGCCAATCGTTATTGATTTACGTTGATCAACTGATAAGTTCATCTTATAAACCGATCCCTGTTTATTCCATAATTGAGATTTATTAATCAACGCACTATTGTCGGAGGACACTAGTCCAACAATTGGAAGTATAAATGGGCTACTTGTAGTCTAAATCGTGTAGTGTATCTTGTTTGGCAAGAGAGAAATTACAGAATTTTTAATGAAGAGGAGCATTCTTGTGAATGGATAATTAGGCAGTTGAAATTCATAGTTAGTGGAAGACTCTATTTTTGGTGCCAAAATTGTAATTTAGAGGAGGTGGCTGATTGTATGATAGGATAAATGTCAAGCTAGTAAGTTTCCTTTAGAGGCGTCCTTTTTTGTACTCTTTATTCTTTTGTTTTTCTCTATATGGATGAATAAACGAATCAAACATTCTACAAAAAAAAAGATGATAGAGCTCTTTTTATTATTATTATTATTATTATTATTATTATTATTATTATTATTATTATTATTATTATGTTTTTTTAGTTGTTAGAAAAATAAATGGCGGGTCCCTTAACGGCCACCTCACGATAAATTAACGGTATTAGTTTCTAGACCTCAATCGATACAAAAAAAAACATCCAGACCCTAAACAAAAAAATTTGTGAAACATTGGACCCCAATTTCACCCTTAACTCCATACCGTTGTTGATTAGTGCAGTGACACAACTCATATGGTGTTCACAAGGAAGATGGAGAATTTATCGGCGTCAAAGAAAACATTGAGCACCCAAGAAAAAGTTTGTCAATGATTTACAAGAATGTCAAAATTTTGACAAATCCAAGGATGTGGAAGGTGCAAGGGAGCTTGAATGTCAGTGAAAGGGTGGTGCATTCGGGGGTATCACATTGTTGGATAATAGAGTTGTAGGGGCGCTTGGGGAGGGAAGTGATAAGCAGAAATTCATTTAGATTGTTCAGGTTTAAAACAAGCTCCGATATACATCATAGTTTGGCTCGGGAAAAAACTCTCATGGTCAACTATATGAAAAATGTGAGTGTAAGTTAAACTTGGTTGTTGTTTCGGGAAAAATGTGATTGTAGGGGTACACTTACGAGAAACTAATACTCTTTCCTTTTGCAACTACTTGGACAAATTCCAATAAAGGATATTTACAATTAAAAGTAAGACAACCCCGTGAATTCACGGACATAAAAACTAGTTGATGATTAATAAGGGGGAAATCATATTTATAATGTTGTAGACTATGTCGCGACTTTGGTGCAATTCGGATGACGTTTTGAAAATTTTTTAATGGTTTTTGTAATTAATTCACTTTTGCCCATGATGTTTAATTAGTGAAATTAAGGGTTTAATTGATGGTATTGGATTGGTGTAATGTTGGTTGTGTTTATAAGGTGATTAGTGGTATTTTGGTGTTCACTAGCAAAGTTCTAGTGTTAATTAGATGTCATCTATACTATACTTTTAATACCCTAACTTTATCGCCTACGTGGCAGTGTTTGGAACTAATCTTAGCGAAAAACAAAGCTTGCTGAAATCTTAGGTGTCGGCCACTCGAGCCACTGTTTAACCTTTCTGTCTCCTCCATGTAATGTTAATGCCCCGTTTACTACGTGGGTGGGCCTAAACAAATTTAATTTGTTTGAAGGCAAATATAGAGGAATTAAAGTTCACAAATGTAATTCTTTTTCTGATAAGTTCTGCTGAGTCTTTAGACATTTCTCTCCCCCCCTTTCATCTTCATTTCCCTTTTTTTCATCTTCCTGCTTTCCCCTTCGCAATAAACAACTGGAGATGAACGGAGCCACGCATGTTCGCAATCCTTCGACGGTAGGTATACATTAATGTAAGTTAAGCCCCTTTAACCACTCCTCAAATTTAACTGAAAAGTTCTAAGAATCAATGAAAGGTATGTTCTTCCTCCCTTCTTAAATCATCTATTGACATATTATTTGTGAAAATTCAAATTATTTTTCTTAAAATTAAGATTCCTAAGTCCAGGGTGATTTCATACTCTCAATCCAAGTGCTACAATTACATGGTTTATTTTACTTTTTTTTTTTTTTTTTTTTTTGTGAATTTCCGACTCATCTATTGACATGTATGTTGCTTTGCTTCGGTATCATCTATTGACATATACGAGTAGTTCTTTGATAAGTTGTTGGTGCTTGGGAATTTCCTCCAGAAATGTCTTTTTGCTGGTGATTTCAAGTTCTTTGATAAGTTGCTGATAAGACTCTTTACCTGAACACGTGGATTATAACATCTTTTCTATTCTCATCACAAATAAGGAAGTTATATACATTCTCTGTGTTCTAGAACAGTACATCGTATTAGGATTACTAAATTCTGATGATTTGGTTTTATTTCTATAGGCAAAGGGATGCTGCAAATTCTACTTTTTGTTAAAGTGGGAACTATAAATCATTTTGCCTTAGCCGTTTAGTTGATATTTTTTTTTTTTTGATTTCTCATTGATATGAGTGGATGTGAATGGAATTATCTTGCTTGATTTTACCCGGTGTGAAACTTATCTTTAACCTTCTATTAATTTGGTTTTATATGAATAGGCCATACACAAGTGATTGTGGTATACCCTGTAGCAGTATAGTGTTAGGCAGAAAAATACTTGAAATATAATCACCATAAAGAATATAAAACTTGTTGTTTTGGACATCATTTGAAACATAATTTGATGTACTAGCCTTCATTGTAAACCACGAAAGGGTTATTGAAATGTTGATCATGTCATCTGAGCCTCTTTTGAACTCTTATTCGGTTTTCTTTATGCATATCATCTTAGTGACTTTAAGGGCTTGGTCTAACTTACTCAGAAAACTGGAAAAGAGTAATTGAGCCAGACATAGACATAAAATGTATGAAAGGGTTGAAATTTGCTACAATGCCAAGTAGTAATTGTTTCCTCTGTTTTTATGCAGTCAAGGTAAAGCATTCTCGAGCTTTTCTCTTTAGATACCTTGGACTTCCCTTGAGTCCAGGTAGACTCATAGCAGACATGTACTCTCCTCTGGTCAGCAAGATGAAAAGCAACATTAGTAACTGGACATCTAACATGTTATCATATCCTAGGAGGGTTGAGTTGCTTAACTATGTAATATTTGGCATTGAAAACTTTTGGAGCTTAGGGTTTATACTTCCTAGGCATATTGTTCAAATGATTGATAAGAACTGCAGAAGTTACGTATGAAATATAGAAGAAGGAAGGAGAAAGCTAACTTTTATATGCTGGAAAGCCATATGCTCTCCCAAAATAGAAGGTGGTCCGGGGATAAAAGAGGTTCTCTCTTGGAATAAAGCAATCATATCAAAATGGCTGTGGAAAATTGAGGGGAAGCAGGTTGGATTGTGGTCGGAATGGATTGAAGTGTACAAACTCAAAAGCAGAAGTATATGGGAAGTTCAAGGATAATGACTCAGAAAGCTGGAAAAGCATCCTGAAAATCAGAGATGAAATGCTGGAGAGAAAAGAAAATAAGGAGAATGCAAGAAAAGAGTTAACCTCATGGAGTAAAGGAGGTACATGATGCTTATGACTTCTTCAGACTTCACAAGAGGAGATGTAGATGGAGTAAAGTCATCTGGAATAATGTCAACCAACCTAGACAAAGGTTTATTGCTAGTCTGGCCATTTAGTCTTACAACTATAGACAACCTTTGCAAAAGAGGAATGATGATTGTGAACAGGTGCTACCTATGTAAGTGTAACCTGGAAACTGCAGAACATCTATTTTTTGGCTGTGAATTTGCTAAAAAATGTGGCAAAAAATTCTTGACTGGATTGGTATAAATAGGAGAGGCTGGAGCTTGGCTAGAAAACTTAGATGGAGTGCTGGAAGGAGGATGATGAAACACTGGCTTTTTTATTGGTATTGCGCAAGTCTGATTGCAGTTGCCTACTCAATCTGGTGTGAGAGAAATGCTAGGGCTTTTGGTGATAAGGAGCAGTCCGAGACGCTGATTATCAAGAGGATTAAGGAAATAGTTAGTATTAGATTACTTGCAATCTCGAAAAATTGCTTACAAAATGAAATTGTAGATTGCCTAAATCAAGTTTAGTTGTCTTTTTTTTTCCCGCCAAAGGATGAATAAAGGATTTAACATTTTTACCAAAAAAAAAGTTAAAGCATTCTCTTCCTCTTTTTCTCATAATTTTTTACACTTCCTAATATTACTAGAAAAATGATTTATTTTACCATCTTATGTTCAACTCTTTGCCAAACCTTTAGGAGCTCAGAAAATGTTATTGAACAATTTGACTGTTGTTTGAACTTTTTGAGATCATCTTAATTTCAATTTCAGGATCTGCTTTCCTAAATGATTGGTCAACAATTTGACTGCATGCTTTGCGATCATCACGTGACACTTTGGTAGAGTGAGCTACTATTGCCATTGAAGAACGACGATTTCTTATGTTTCTATGTCATTTAACTTTGTTTGAAGCATCTCAAGTAATGGGCAGTACCTAATTATGTTCCCACACAAGTGATAGGATATTATATTGAGATTTTGAATGTGAACAAGGACAAACTACGTATGTAGGGATCGAGTCTTGACGGGATACTTAATCAATGAACATTTTTATATGTTTTCTTTTGACAACTAAACATTGTCATGGTATATGTTGCGCATGGTATATATGGAATGACTATCATAGAAGTAATCCAAATTGTTATAATTAAATTATCGCTCCATCGTACATTTTTGAAAATAATCATGTTTTCAGTTATAGAGAATTTTATTTATTTTTATATTTTTGAAAAGTTTTCACTACACAAACTCTTACTCGAATCAATTCAAATCTAAACGTCTCGATGCCTTACTTAGTTCCTATCTCATCTCCAATGAACGATGTGGCTAGGAAGACGTTAAAATCTAAGTGGATATGTACATGAGGTGGCTAGAGTAGATGGGGCACAACTTCACCTTTATGGACAATTATAGAGAATTAAAGATATTCGGAGTAGTAGTTTACAATTTTCGTTTAAAGGGAGTCCAAAAATATACCCGTGAATTCACGGGCACAAAATATAGTTTGGTATCTTATATAGGTGAACTGTTCAAAGAGGCTTTGTTTGAGGATTTTGAGAAGACTATATGAGTTTAGGACTAGCTCAAGAGATAATAACGTTTGTTGTTACCCCAGATTTCAAAAGAAGTCTTATAAGATTAAGGGGCTCAGATGGTATTAGAGCAACCCTACGGCCGCGTGGTGATCTTGTGGTCACGAGTGCTCAAGATAGCAACCTAGCACGGGAAAGATCCTGGAGTGACTATGGTGGTTTGTCATATACAACAAGGACGTTGTTTTCTTAAGAGAGAGTGAATGTAATAACCCATATTCCAGAGGATGTCTTATGAGATTAAGGGGCTCAGATGAGTACTTGAAAGGATTGATTATGCTACTCGATCATACCAACAAAGTCGACTTTCCTTTTACGATGCCCATGTGATAAGAATTTCACAGTTAAGCGTGTTTAATAGGGAGTAATTTCAGGATGGGTGATCTTCTTGGAAGTTTCCCAGGGTGCGCACGAGTAAGGTCAAAATAGTCGGAAGGACTCGTGTTGGTCTGTGCGGTCAGTACACAGTCTGACAAGCTGTCGTAAGTGACTACTTCCGGTTCACGTGATGAGTCGGGGTGTAACAATAATTGTTCTATGAGTTTGTACTATTTGCCACCATGTTTCTAAATTGTGACCTAATCTTATGATCATTGATTCTATCATCTTGCACTTGATTTCATATCATCTCTTTATTGATTCTACATGACTACATCGTCTTCACATAATGTTGTTGTTGTGATTGCTCTCAGCCTTTCAGCCCTTTGGTTAATCTCGTCCTCTCGGCCTTTTGGCCCTTTTGTTGCTCTCGACCTTTCGGCCATCTAAACCAGCCACTCGGTCGAGTGCTGCACATTATTGTTAATTTGGATTATGTACGCTGTGAATTATATATAATTTATATTAAGCTGGCTTCTAGGTCCGCCCGTTTATAAATTGGATTGTCAAATAATTTATCTAAATGGCTTTAACACTCATCACGAGTTGAATTTGGAAACTTAATCTCAACCCACTTGAGTGATCTGATCCTTGATCCATCGACGAGTATTAAACACCTAGGCTAGGTGTACTACTAGATTGGAGATGAGCTACAAATCTCCTAATTGGACTTACTCCTAGTTGTGGTTGCATCCTACTGACCCTCTAGCATAGAATCTGAATAACTAGAGTCAATTAGGGTTAGTTATAAACTGAGATACTCTAGTTTGGGGGTGATATTGGGGTAGGACCCTATCACCAAGTTGTTACTTCCCTGGGAGGATAACTTCCCTATTCGATGTGCTTTGTCCGAAGGCTTCGCCTTCCACTTTTTGTTCAATTATGCATGATGTGTCTCTAAGATACGACTCGTATTGGTTTCTTCTTCTCGACCTTGGCTTAAGTTTTCTTGGTTGTTCATTTGGTTGATTACTTTGTTTCTTCATTGTTGGTAGCCACGCGCTATTAAAGCGCGTGTCTTATATTTGTTGGTTAATTGCTTAAGTTCTTACTCAACCATTTGTTGACGTTCTTCTGCTTGGGATGTGTCCCTATCCTAATCTGGGGCAGGTGTCATTCTTTTGATGGCACAGTTGAAAGGTATCAAATGTTGGATTTGTTGTGCATGGCCGTAAGTGCATGATGAGGATTTTTTTTTTAATAAGGTATTTTGCCGTTAGATACTTGAGCATTCATTTCATTTGGACTTGGTTTGGATTTGTAAACTTGTTTTAAGACTTTCGATATTTACTCGTTTTACTTTGGATTATTTCTATAATATATTTATTGGATGGACTTTGGTGCCTTGTACGTGGTTGACTTTGTGAGTCAATTACGACATATAATCCTAGGTTTTTTATTTAACTAAATGGGCAAAAATTTAAGGTTGTTACATGTATATTTGTACGAATAGGTTGGAGTTAGTCCAAACTGAGTCGGGCTTCTCGTATTTTTGTTGAACATACATTTAATCTAACATGATATTTCATAGAATATACTTTAAATGAGAAGAATATACTTTAAATGATAATATTAATCTCACATCTAGGGGTGGCAAATGGGTCGTCAGGTCGATTCCGGGTCGAGTTCTGGCGGGTCGATTCGTATCAGGTCGGGTCATACCGGGTCAGATGATCTTTCGGGTCGGTTTCGGGTTGGGTCGAGTCGGTTTTGGGTCGGTTCTATCGAGGATTTTGTGCCGGATCGGGTCGGTTTCGAGTCGGGTCACAATCGGTTTTAGTTACTAATGGTCATTTATGGACGTTATTTCAATTTTTGGCATTACCTGTCGGGTCATTGTCGGGTAACATGAGGTCGGGTCGGGTAATCACCGGGTTGTATCGGTTCGGGTCATCATCGGGTTGGGTCGTGTCGGGTTTGATAGGTCATAACTTCGGGTCTTGTCGGGTCAGATTCTCGGGTCGGGTCGGGTTTGCCAGCCCTACTCACATCCTAAGGAATGTAAAATCCCTTCCACCTTTTTTTTAAGTCTGTTAAAAAACGATGGTTCAGTTAACTGACAAAAACTATGATTGTTTATTTATTATTCCTTAGTGGGAAATCTATTGAACAATTGTTTGAATTACACTTTCGTCTTACTCAGAGGCTCATAGCGTGGAGTTTTTTCCCTCCGAAAAAGGCCTTAACAAAAACCCCAGTTACACATCCAAATCATACAAAAAAAAAAGATGAAGCTTAACCCTTGATTGTCACTGGTACAAACCAGTTGATAATGTTAGTATCTCAACCATTTCAAATTTTAGATAATACTCACTAAATTACTAGATGATCGTTGCCGATATTCCCATTACTCGACTTAGACCAATCAAATCTAATAGGTTAAATGAAAAACGAACCCGAAGTGGATCGACAAATCCCAATTTGACCCGAATAGGAACCAAGCTAACCATGCCCAAAGTGATATCTTATTGATCTGAAATTTACCCTATTGCGTAATTTTAATTGCCCTAAATCTAATTGACTCAAATCGTAATAATTGACCTATCCCATACTTTAGTACTCCCTTCGTCCCAGTTCAAACGTCTCAGGCCTTTTTTGTAGTGGAATAAGAAAAATTGATATAATAAGTTGAGTGGGTTAATATTAGGAAAAAGGATGAGAGAGAATGTACGTGGGGATTAATAAAAGTAGTAGAGAGAATGTGAGAGAATATGTGATAATTTAACAAAAGTAGGAGAGAGAAATATGTCCCAAAATAGAGGCGGTATTTGAAGTGGAGCGTCCCAAAACGGAATATGGGGCGTTTGAACTGGGACGAAGGGAGTAGTGATTAGTGAACACTGAAAAGTGAAGAGTGAAGAGTGAAGAGTATTAGTTATTGGGATATTTTCTGTGGTGACCCTGTACTTTCCGACGTTTTCTGTGGTGACCCCATAGTTTACATTTCCATGGTGCCCCTGAGATTTGCATTTTCGCGAAATCTGTAACTGATGAGCTAATGCCATTTTTGGCCATTTGCCTCTATTATTTCTTTCCCTTCTCCTTCCACTCTAATTAAAATAAAATTAGAAAAAGAAACCCCCTTTTCTCTTTCCTCCGCCCTCACCCACCTTGCCAACCACCCATTCCCCGTTGATGCCCCCACTCCCACCATCCAACCCCGTGCCTTCACCACCATTTCGGCCAGCTTTGACCCGCCATCCTTTTCCCACCGCCTCCGCATCTTCCACTTCGTCCTTCTCCTTCATTTCCCCTATCTCTTCTCCCCCTCTAACATTTCATATCCATTTTCTCTCTCTCCTCTTCCATGAAACCACCATGTCAACCTATTTTACCATCATCTAGGGATGCTTCTCCTTAATTGTGTGAAAGAGTAGAGGAGAGAGATTCAATTTGGAGGGTAAAGAGAGGGAGAAGAGAGATAGGAGATGAGGGAAATGAAAAGAGATAAAGGAAATCAGAGGTTACCGCGGTGGGGGAAAGAGTTGGCCGGCCAACACCGGTTGGAATGATACAGATCCTAACTCGTCTTCCGGCGAAATCCTTGGGACGCTTTCAGTGCGTTTCGAAGTCGTGGCTGTCTTTACTCTCTGAGCCTCGATTCCTCAGGTCTTACCTTGATCGGACCAAGCGGGTTGATCCGAATCAGTCCTAATCTCTTGCTATCGGATCAAAACGAAGGATTCCGATGATACAGAGTTTTCGTGGGTCATCGTACCTCAGTGCGATCTGTACTACGGTTCTCTGGGTAACAGGGTTGCACGCCAACTGTTCGACAAAATACCCATTGTCGCTACCAAGCTCTGTTCTGTTGCCCGAGATGAAGGATCGTGTCCTTCGATCAAGTGTCATTTCCGATAATCACGAGGATTATATCACGAGGATATTATATTCGTTATTATTAGGTGGTCGTAGTGTTTTGCTAAAAATCAACTACGGTCTGTCGGTTTAATGATTAAGCCGAGTACTAACTATTATCGAGTCCTACAGGGTCACACGCTTAGAGTCTCGAACCAGGTCTAAGACGATAATATCTAATGGGTTATTAGTTACTATTGGGCTTAGGGTGCTTACTAAGTGATTAGGTTATTTACTGTATACAATATACTCAGAGTATATATATATATACAGACTACGTGTATCACGTAAGACACATCACACACAACTAACAGAGTTCTGATTCTAAATCTAAACCTATTCACACGTAAAAGACACAGCCTTCTCAAGAACAAATCGTGAGACTGTCTCCCGGAGTTCTAGGAGACAAGACTTGAGGAATCTGGTTCGGTGCTCGCGTGGACTGAGTAGAGGGCCGTGTTTGGGATCCTGTTCCTCCTATATCTGAGTACCTGATTCACGCATCAAGAGGTATGATTAATTGTACTGGTCCTATTAATCTATGTATGCGATCTTGGGTTAGATGCACGAAAAACTGTTTTCTATATTCCGCACTTTTAGCATCTAAAACCCTACAGTGGTATCCGAGCGCCTTACATAAATTAATAGTGATCAGAATTAATTTTAATACGTGATGCTATTGTATACGTGAGGCATGCATGTTGATTATTTGATTTCAATTTAGAATATTATGTTGTGGTTAAGTCGTTCTATGAAATTCGATTTCGATTAATTGGATGTGTAAAATTATGATTTTACAAAAATCGCACAAATTACTCGTAAAAATCCAGAAATTCGTTTGTATCATTTTTCAAAATTCTAATTGAACAAGAAACGTGTTTTTTGGGCCAATTAGGATATAATTTGAAATTAGGTCAAAATTGAATTGGGGAAATTTGTTAAACCAATTATTTTGTCAAAAATTTCGAATTGAAAATTAAGCAAATTAAAATTTGTTTCTTCCATGCTTAATTGGGTAGAAAATTTTCGAAATTAATATCCCCAATTTGAAACTCGAATCTTGATTAATTCGGTAATTTAGGGTTCGACTTTATTGAGAAATTTCGATTGTTGTATAAGTCTTTCTTCAATTAAATGATTAGAGGACAAAATTTTGATCCAAAAATCGTTTTGGGTAAAAATTTTGGTCGACAATAAAAAAAAAAAAAAAAAAACGAAATCAAAATCGACAATTTGAAATTCGAGTTTCGATTAATTGGTAATTTAGGATTCGAATTTGTTGTAGGATTTCGATTAAATGTTCAAAGGATAAAATTTTAAATCCAAAAATCTTTTTGGTTAAAAATTTTGGACGAAAAAAAAAAAAAAAAATTTGCAACTCACCTAGTGGCGCCGTGGCTGGGCTACGATGACCTGATCTGGGTCGATGGTGAGGACCATCGGACTCGGGTCGCGCGATCGGGAAAGAGGCCCACCTCTGCAAATTTGTTGCAGCCGCGTGTGAAGGGCGAGGACGAGTGCGATGGACACGGTGGTAGTCGGGTTGGCTCGTGGCGGTGCTAGCGTCGTCGAGTACATGACTCGGTGAGAGCAGCAGCGGTTGGCTGGGCTCGGAAGTTGGGGTCAATCCCGGTTATGAATTGATTGAAGATGATGCGTGAGTTTGATAAAAAATGTGATCAAATTTTTTTGATTGAAACTTACTTGGGAAAGTGAAGAAGTTGTTGGTTTGTGCGTCACTTTGGTGTGTTTATCAGATAAACACATACGGAGTACTATCCAATTTGTTGGTGTTATCAAATCCACGTACGACTTACGATTGTTTCAAATAATACCACTTAATTAATATTGATTGAAATGAAATAATAAAATTTTTATGTGATTAGTTTATTAATTATGTTGATTATGAGCATGATGTTTTATGTGTTTAATCGTTAAATGCTCCTTTGTGTTTAAATTGTTTAAATGCATGTTTGTTCAATTTAATATGTTATCTCCTTACCTTATAAATACCACTAACTTGTGGGATAACAGTGCATCAATAAAAACGCAGCCATTTCTTCTTGAAACGCGCTTTTCCTCGCCAAAACGCAGAGCTTCTTCAACAAAAATCGATCCAATGGCTGAGACGCGACCGCGCTCATCCTCACCGTCCCTTCTTTATCTAATCTTGCTCTCTCTCCTGCTTGCCTCCATTCACTCTTCCTCACGCTCAGCTTCACTTTCTCTCTCTCTCCTCATTCTTTTCGGATCTCAGGTTTGTTGATTTGATTTGTTTTGTTCTTTTGTTGATTGATTTCTGATGTTGTGTTTTTAGATAAGATGATTTCCACACGAAAAATCATAGGTATGTGTTTATTTATTTGAATTCAGTTTTTGGGTTTGTATGTTAATTAGTTGATTTGTAGTATACCCACCTATGTATTTTAGAATGATTTTGGTATGAATTTGTTGGATTGTTGAATTATTACATTTCATATGAGTGACTGATTGTGTTTTTGGTATGAATTTGTTCATGTTTTACAGGAATTTCTCAAACAAAATCGAAAATCGGCCGATTTTTAAAGCATTTTATGGAGGAGTGTGATTGAATTTTTCGAATGTGGCGTGAGATCAGGTGAATTTCATGAGATTAATGTGACTTTTTGCTTTTCTTTGATTTATTTGTTCTTCCCCAAATTTTACTACCAATCTAACTAAAAAGAGTACTAATTCCCGAAGTCGTATATGATTTATGGTTGTTTTTTCAGGTTTCTCAGCAAATTACAAGCTCACAATCTCATACTATTTATTGGATACTATTGCAGAAAGAAACTTCAATTACAACTCCGATCTTTTTAGTTTTCGCAGCGATTTTGATTGTAAGTCGATTCATCTCTTACTCATGAAGTTTCGTTCTTAAACATGTTCCTAAATATGACCTACTTTTTTTGTTTGTTTTTGGATGGATATTTTTGCATATTGTTGATTGCAATTCAGTCCAATTTGATCTGATGTATCTGTGGCTTTTCCTCCTTAAAATTTCTTTTCATTGGGTTTCTTTCTTTGTCATTGTGTAGTATTATCGCCCTAACTGGAATTATCGATCATCGTTCTCAGTGTCTTTATTTTTCGGGTTTGATTATTGTTCAATCGGCTTGCTCTTTTTAGAATTGCAGCTGGTCATTTTGAGGATTTTGGTTACCTTTACTGTGTGTTTAGTAATTTGCTCTAATTTTTGGATTCAATTCTTTTGCTAATTTGTTTATCGCCATTAATTTTGGATTTTGGTGTTTTTTATGTCCATTTGTACCATTATCAAAATAGAATTCAAAAAATGCCCCCGACATCTCAGGAAATGGGAATTCAATGCTTGGTGAGATATATTTAAGCTTTTATATATGTTCTAATTGACTTATGATAAAATTTGGATTAGGACAAGGAAGGTTTGATCAGGGAGCTTAGAAGAGAGCTGAGGGTATCAAATGATTAACACCAAGAGCTTCTTGGTGGTAGTGTCAATAATAATGACGCCATTTGCGGAATAAGGTATGCATTTGTTATAATGGTATTGCATATCTAGGTATACTTGCTCATTTGAGGACCACCCTTTTGTGAGATGGGAATGTTTTGGTGCAATTTCAGCATGTTCATAATATGAGCTATACGATTATTTCATGATCCACCATTGTGCCTTGTATTTCTTTCGATCTTACCAAAAGACGCAAAACCAAGTAAATTAAAACGCCGGGATGGGGATTTGGATATTAGACATAAGGTATTACTCGAGGTTAGGCTTGTCTTCTTTTTCTTCATGTACCTTACTGTATGGCTTATGATCCGAATGTTTTTGCGCCGCAAGTTTGTGAACATGCAAGTACACCTGAAGGCAGACATGCGCATGACACGTTGTGACCTTACCTTTGATTTAATTTTGGGATTGACTTCTTTTACCCTACAAACGAAGGTTCTATGACTTTTAGTCCAAAGTTTATAGGAGTAGATCATTTTTCAACTTTTTCTATAACTATGTGAACATTCTTGATTGAAAAAAATACTAACAAATCTTAATTCAAATCTCGCCATCAGTTTTGATTCTTGTAAGATAAACCCCTTTCCAAAAAATATAGGGTTTAATAGTGTTTCTGTTTTTGGTGTTCATTTTTGTAGGGTTTACCTTTTTGGAATTTACCTGCTCGGATCTCGCGAAAGGAAAGACTAATCGACGCCACTCAAGCTCAGGTTTAATTCCGGAATTGTTATTGGATATTTTTTTTTCATTCTTGACTCTAATTTGATTTTGGTAATATTGGATTTGTTGGGTTTGTTGGGTTTTTAATTTAGGTTTGGAGAATGGAGGGGGGGATAATCTGCTCGTTTGTTTATTTACGCCTGGATATTCATACAATTCCTTAGCATTTGGTGATTTCGGTGGGTTTGGTTTGAAGACTCACTTACCTTTGTTTTTTTAGATTTGTCGGTTTCATTGGCTTGGTGCTGTTTCGCTTCGTCTGAGATTTACCTCAAATTTGTTGGCTTCGCTTTGGATGCTTCGTGGTGTAGATTTATAAAGTGTGGTTGTTTTTGGGTTACTTTGTTTCTGTTCAACTCTCCCACTAATGTCCTTTTGGTTTCATTCGTTTTTTATTTGTGGTGCAGGTTGTGCGACTCAGTCTCATCGTTGAGGTATGATCTTTTTTCTTTTATGCTTGGTAAGGCGGTAGGTGGCTATCTAAAACTCGGATTCATGTGTTCTGGCCTTGTATTAAGTTTCATTCTGTTTGCTTTATAGCTCAGGGTGTTTGCTTTGGGTTTAGTTTTGCTTTGGGTTTAGTTCTCGGTTGTTTGATCATTTTCTTGCATTGTTTGTAAGTAGTGTGATCTCATTGTTCACTGCTTCGGTTTACTCTAGGACAATTCATCGCCTTGT
Organism: Spergularia marina; assembly: GCA_963680865.1. Classification (NCBI taxonomy): domain Eukaryota; kingdom Viridiplantae; phylum Streptophyta; class Magnoliopsida; order Caryophyllales; family Caryophyllaceae; genus Spergularia; species Spergularia marina. The sequence goes on along the minus strand of OY804560.1, from coordinate 13,839,062 downwards.
ATTGGAAGGTCTGATTCTCATTTCAGTTTCATTTGTTTGCTTTCTATGAGCTTTCGTTTAAGTTGCCTATATATTGTGGTGATTTGTTGTTTACCTTTGGTTAAAGTTTTAGCGAAAGCTTCACACATACAAGCTGGGTACAAAAAAAGGGTGATTGGTTGCGTTTTAGCTACAACCATATATTAACTTTTGATTATCAATATCATTATTCTTGAGCCCTGGAAATGTGATTCTCGGACTCAAAATCCATGTTTCTTTTGTTTTAGTGTTGTTTGTGTCCATTTTGATCGTGATCATCCACATTTCAGGAAATGGGAATGCAATGCGTGGTTCGGGACCCATCAAGAAGAGTAAGTAAGGTGGGAAGGACGAGGATCTAGAATACACATCTGCTGAGAACGAAAGGTAAATAATCTTTGGACATTGGTAGTGATTTCTAGGCATTCTACGTTAGCATAGACAGGGGATACATAAACCTGCCATATTACCGATGCATAATTTAGTTATATTAGCTCTATTAGTAGGTATGACTGAAAATATATCTATAATTTATGTGTATTTATAGGCAGCTTCATACTCCAGTGAGGCTTCCCCTTTACGCTCTTTTCCTTCCACAAATATGCTGTGTAGATGGTGGTCTGAATATATGGTATCTAGGGGATCCAACACATCCAAAGTGTCCTCCCATTGGTCAAAGATTTTGTTTAGAATTTTTTTAGGAGCTATGGTTGATGGAGATTGTGAATGGTTCATTATTTTGTGACAAAACCAAAAAGAAAAGAACCAAAATGCTAATATGAATGACAACGTATTGTGAGCTAGAAACGTGTGCTCGAAACAGAACCAAAGCAATGAATTAGAGTGTCATAAATTAACTTTTTTAGTATACATTTTTTAGAGGAGCTCTGCTTGTGTCTACTCCCATTGTGAGTGCGCTTATATTCAGGGAAAAAATGCTGGAATCTAAGATATGATTGTTCATTTTGCTATACAAATATGTCAGCTTCATTTTTGTTGGGAACTTCAACTCACACAATAACTCTAGATGCTGATGATCTCAAATCACAATTTTTTTCTCCGATTATTGATAAAAGGTGGGGTGTGCAGACAATTTATTTTATGCTAGGTTATTGATAATAGTAGTCGTTCACATGGTTTGGTTTGCCTAATTTGTGTTGAAACATAACTACGGAAATCGTTTCTTGAATTCAGTCCGCCACGTGATGTAATCATGTTCTCTTCATTATTTTGAACTGTTGTTTGCCTATGATTTTTTGCTTGCATTTGTTTTTTTGGGACTCTGGTGTCATTTTGTAGTTGGACTTTGATTTAGGTTAATGTTCTGGTTGATTTAGGTTGTGAGAGTTTTACAAACAGTTGGTCATGCCAGTGTTATGGTTGTATATGGTTCTCCTTGGCACATGAATAGTCGGTTAGTTGATGTGTCTTGCACAGGTGCTGTTCTAAGCTTTAAAGTGGCTTTTTTAACCCTTGCGGGGCTGTCTTATAACCTACAATCACGTCTTGGCTGCATACTAAATGTATAGCTACACACCAACAGTTTAATAAAACTAAAAAGCTGTCTCTTTCATGGCATACTTTAACCTACTTCAGAATGTATTTGTGGTGCATTACTTCTAGAAAGATGTATGTTCTTCGATCAAATAACAAAGAGATCCAATCATTATGCTATGTCAATGATTAAACTTCTGCAGAATAAAAGATTTGTGTTGATGTGTGCTACTTTAACCTAATCACGGAACGAGAGTAGACCAGAAAAATGAAATACACCTTCGGTCATAGTACCCTTAGTACACCATTGTGTTGGGACCCTTCCACGAACTTTCGCTTTGTGGGGGCGCCAATGTGCACCGGGCTGCCCTTAATAGTATCTTTAGTCACTGATTCTTAGGGGATACTTCGGATTGTTTGAATGATGGTATTTATCTAGCGTTCGTTGATATTTTGGAGCAATAAGTTGTAAATTGTTTCTACTGATGTTGATCGGCCTTTGTTACTATGTTATTGACAGTGTATTGTTCATGATTTCCTGTTTGAAGAGGCCTAAATTGTTTCCTGCTGTTCAAAACTTTTTTTTTTTTGGACCTGGGCTTTTCTAGGTTGCTCTTAGTTTTGCTTGTATTTTTAGTGTAGTAGAATATAGAAACGGATATATTTTGGTTGTTGATTTTAGTAAAATTGAGAAAAGTATTATAAAAATTGGTGGTGGAGCTTTTGCCTTTCTTCTTGATCTTGACTTTATGTTTCTGTCATGTTTTTCAGATCTGATCCGTAATTGTCGATTGATTATTGGTGAGCTCCTGCTCCAGGATTCTTAAGCTGAAGGTAATTCCTTGGAATTCAGTTCATTGAATAATCTGACCATCGATTTGCATCAAATCTCTGTTGATTGAGGTTATTGCTTGGAATTCAGTTAATTGCTTAGCAAAGACATACAAACATGAATTGTTAAGGCCGTCAGCCTATACTTGCATCTCTCTTATCTTTCACTTATGTGCTTTTCTTTATTCTTTTGTATAGTGCCCCATTCACTGACCGGCAGGGCGGGGACTTTGGAGAGGGATTTATTGAGCTAGAGGGCGAAGGACTTAATCTGACTCCTTTGATTTCCTTGTTTGGTTTCCCTAACTCTTTCCCCAAAACTTTTTACCTTGTGTTTAAGTTCATATGTTTTTCAATACTTTTTAAACATTTTTAACTTATTTTGACGACTTTATAAAAATTCCTTTGAAAGTGTTTACATATTTCGAAAAGGTTTACAACGTTTTGAAATTGCATGGCGTACAGAAGACGGTTACTAGATGACGATTCATGTTAGCTGACCCCATATATTTTGGGAATAAGGCTTGGTTGTTGTTGTTGTTGTTGTGGCTAATGGCCTTGTGAGCTAGGTGTATTATTCTCAGTACTTTTAGGTGGTTTGCTGCTATATTTTAGTGTCCGTGGTGATTCAGGATCTTTTTCCTCCCTTTTCCTTTTTTCATAACGTAGGTATACAAGAGGGATCCGAGCATGTGAGGTCACCGATTTATTAGTAGCGAGATTACTTTTTTTTTTTTGTTCTGAATTTGCTATGCCGTTTATTAGATTAGCGATATACCTATAGTGTCGGCCTATGTTTTGAGGAAATTACTTGGCTTTGTAACAAAGTGAGATACACCACGTGCTACCGGTCATATGATTTGTACTTTAGTTTGGATGTTACTCGGTCGTGTTTGGATTTACAGTTAACTCCCATGGGACTAATGTGTCGTGAAACGTGGTAATTATGAACATACAGGACCCACTCTAGACCCTGTGCATGCACTTGAAAATAACTGTGTATTTGGACACTAATGCCTTTTGTGTTTTTAGATCACCCAATGTATACCAATATTGTTAAAACCTATTAGACTTTACACTTAAAAGAACGATTTTGAGGTGGGGTGGAATAGAGACTAATTTAAGAACTGAGAAGACAAGAAAACGTAGGAAGGCAGGGTAAGAATAGAGTCATAGAGGCAAGGGAAGTATGTAGGGGAGAAAGTTGAGTTAAGAGAAGAAAATCAATAGAAGATAAGGAGATAGGAACGATGAGCGAGGGGGGAAAATGAGGAATGAACACAGACACAGAGAGAGAGAGAGAGAGAGGGAGAGAGAGAGGGAGACAGGGGGAGGGGGGAGGGGGAGGGAGGGAGGGAGAGAGGTTTCGCAGGCTCTCAAGCTACTGTAGAATGATAGATAACAGAGGTTAAAGTTTTCATGTAACTATTACTAATTCATTGCATACAAAAATCATCGTTCGTTGCATAACGAAGGTAGAGGTTTACATGTACCGATTAGTGGTTCAGTACATGGAAAGAGTGAGGTATCCGTATATCTATGAGACTTCAGTTGTGTTTGATAGTTAGGTGTGGTCTATGGGAGTTCGAAATGAAGAGGGCTTCTGATAGTTATGAACCGTCTTTGACGCGAGCTAGAATTTCTATGACGTTTAGAAACAAGTTGACTGTTGGGTGCATCGTTTGGAGTCTTAGCATTTAGAAAAGTAAGAGATGTGTTTAGGAGTGAGGACATAATGGGAAAATGCAAAAGGACATGGGAATTGCAGTCCTGCGAGCATTAAGTTTTACTCTTTAAATTGCTTTGTTCTTATACTACAATTCTGATTCATGTTCACTTGCATATAAATACATATTAACAATCAGTGGGTCCAAGAGGGAGCCTCGACTGCATTAGCATCAGTTTCCGATTTTCTAGAGGTAACATTTGCACTGAAGTTCCTTCAAGAAGTTTATTGTGTAATTATTTGCTCATATGACAACTGTCAATAAGGCAATTATAAAAAGATTAATCCTCAGAAGCCACTACTCTGCCTGCGGTGAAGTGATTCTGAAAATTTACATCAGTGTACGTCAGTTTATTTGGAATGAATACGGTGTCAATTGACTCTTAATAAAGCTAGATCTCTGATACTCCCTATTGCTTGGTGGTGATATTGGAAGGTGTCACTAATAAGAATGTAATTGAAGTATCTGTGTTATTGTAGATGGCGTTAGGTTACTTTTTTTCTCGTACATATTTGTGGATGGTGGTCACTTTGTCTAGGGGATATGTACGTCCGACTTATGTAATATACAACAACTTAGGTAATATACAACAACCCGGTGGGCAATGATCTAAGTGGGACTTTTATCAGTGTGAGCTCTTTAACAAGATGGGTACATGGGTCAGGTTATATTTGTGCTCGACTTATTTAGAGGATACTAAGTCATGTAGTCATCAAGTCACAATCCGTGAATTTAGCTTTGCTTGTAGTAGTGGTGATGGTAATTCGAGGCCTAAGAGAATTCTGAATGTAGCAATGTCAACTTTCTACTCAAGCAGTTGCAGCGGGAGCTTATATATTTACTTTAATCATGAATTTGTTTTCAAGTTTGGTGACAAGCTTTCACTATTTCTTTGGTGCATTTTAACACATAACATGTCTTTTTTTTTCCTTTTCTTTCTGAACATAGGCAAATCTAACCTTGTATGTACCATTCTTTTCTAACTCATCATGTTCGGGGGGCGTCCATGTGTAGGGGTGCTTTGGAGTTGGGATGTTGTTCTTCCGGATGGACAACTGACCATGAGTGGAGTGGTGACTCGTGGTAGGTACGACTTCTTCAGTTACTTTGTTATTTCTGTCAAATCCCATTGGATGCTTAGGGAATATACTTAAAGGACATTCCAACAGACTGTGGTAAAGTTGCATGTGGGAAACCATATGCTGCTTGTAATAAGTCTATGATGATTGGTGTGAAAAGATTATTCCATTGTTTTTCCCTCGTGATTTTGTTGTTAATAGTTGTCCTATAGATGGAGGGTGGGCATTTTAGAGAGGGAGAAAACTTATCGTAGCCAAAGGAATACATGGCGAAGGAGATAGGCAGGGAGAGACAAAAGAAGCAGCAGCTTTAAATTTTGATTTATTTTTCTTATACAGTTGCTCGATTCGGTTATAATAGTTTGGGGGGAGGAGAGATAGATTAGTAACCCTGAAAGCACACCAAAAACAGTTCGAAAATTGCAGCAATCTAAAAATGAGCTATTTTCTCCGATTTCTTGTGAAAATGGATTAAACCCAATTCAATAAAAGCGCAGAATTTCAATTAATTGTAGAATCAAAGTTGAACGAAATAACTACCTAGCTTGAGAATCAAGGTATATAAGCGAGTTAAGATCTGATTGCGAAATAGGCATGATTTGAGTAGAGAGAATCCTGTAAGGTGGAGTGATGGTGAGGATGGGGTGAAAGAGCAGAGAGTATAGGAGGAGGGACAAAAATTTTGAGGCTATACATGAAAGAGTGAAAGATGGGTATGTGTTCTAGGGGGAGACGAGATATTTTGAGGGGGGGGGGGAATAGAGATTATTTAAAGAACTGAAGAGACAAGAATACATAGGTAGGAAGGCAAGGTAATGATAGATGCGTATCGACAAGGGAAGTAGGGGAGCAGTTCGAGTTAAGAGAAGAGAATCAATCGAAGATAAGGGAGATAGGAACAGCGAGTGAGACAAGGAAATGAGGATTGGGCAAAGACAATGGAGGAGAGAGTGAGAGAGGCGGGGGAGATGAGGATTGAACAAAGATAATTGGGGTTAGAGAAAGGGGGGGAGGGGGAGAGAGAGAGAGGGGTGGGGGATGAGGATTGAACAAAGATAATGGGGTGAGAGAGAGAGAGAGAGATAAGGGAGATACAAACAGTGAGTGAGGGAAGGAAATGAGGATTTAGCAAAAACAATGGAGGAGAGGGAGAGACGGGGGAGATGAGGGAGAGGGAGGGAGAGAAAGGGGGAGAGGGAGGGATGGACTCTTAATTCTTTACGTTTGTGGTTATTAGATTTTAATTGTGTCCTAATTGTTGGTAATGTCCCTCCTTTTCGTTATAAGTGGCGGCTACTGAATCTACTCAACGTACTAACCTTCTTTCTCATATGCTCTTACTTTGGTAGACCAAATCAAAGATGCTCTTTGTGCATGGTATATGAGTAGCTCTATTATAACATTTTTTGCGCCAAAAAACAGTCGTATAATACTCTAAACAAATCTTTGATGTCACAGGAGCAATGTCGATTCTTTGTGAAGATTAAAGAAGACCTAAGGACCTAGAAAATTTGCCTAGAGCTGGATCCAACCATGGCCTTCTCCATCAACTGTGTCTTAAGGTGGAGTCTAAAGGGTGCGAGTTGGGTGGGCTAGGCGGTTCACTGGCGAATACCTCATTTTGAACCTGCTCTAAGCATATTCGGTCGCACCACCGAGTGTATTCGAGGTGCTTTTCTAGCGGGAACGAACACATAATCTGATAGCTTGGGGCTACTTCAACTTCAATGAACTATATGGCCTGGAGTTGTGGTATTTTGCAATGACCCGTTCATATCTACGCTCATATTGACAACTGAATATGTAATAAGTTATCCCGGCCCCACACATATTGTGTCTACTACTTCTCACTTTTATTGTGAACAATTTATTGTTTTGCTTTGTTGAACATCTATCTATGTAATTAATGCTATGACTAAGTTCTTGGAGCACAATGTGCTTGTGTGTTGACAAATGTAATTGCGATCCACACCAAAAAACCACACATTCGGAGGAATTGTGCCAAAGTGATGGCGATTGAACACGAGAAACAAAAATGTTGGGGGGCCGCACACAGCGCGCGCGGCCCAACAACTAGTATTGAATAAATGTTTATAATATGTGATATTATTGTGGAGGTGACTGATATGGCCCAAAATAGGATAATATAAATACGCCTGCGTACCGTTATGTATTTTTGGAATATAAATACGGTCTGCGTATCGTTATGTATTTTTGTAAATTATCATTTATATCGTTTTACGGTTTGCGTACCGTTTATAAATTGTAATTACAAAGAAGACTTGTGGGACGAAGATAGAAGATCATGGATGAGATCCAGCTTACAAGACGGAGCCTAGAAGATTAGATCTTTAGGATTATGGGCCATATTAGGATCACATTTATTTTTCGCATTTAGTTATCGTAATTATTTTGCGCTACTTATTTTATGTTTAGGTCGCTAGTATCACGCGTGTTCACTAGATATTAGGTCATACATAAAATAAGAAGACCCTAAGTAATATTGAGCTAGATGCCTTTCTGTAGACACTTGCATTTGTCCCTACACAAATGCCCCATGATGAAAGGACATATTACAGTGAACTGGGTCTACTTGCTCTACTATGTGAACCACCGCTGTCGTGAATCCGTTAGCAAATGCGTTTTCACCCAAAACAAGGCAAAAAACAACCATTTTCCTCACTTTTTACACCTAACCTAACTCAGGATTGACCCGCGTGCCTAAACCGCCAAAAATCATCAACAAAACACGTTTTTGTACGTCATTTGCCCACCCAAATTCACATATACAATACTCATGTCGTAAGAAGGCCAGAAATGCAATTTCTGTTGGTGCATGAAGGGGTCCAGACGCACCTTCGCGCGCACACAAAGGCCTACGCGCGACCGAGGCTGTGCCATGCGCAAGCCAACCTGCGCCATGCACGACCTTGCCTGCGTCATGCGCGACCCCCCCCCCTCCCGCGCATGACGGACGCAAACCCTAGACGACGGGCACCCTAGCCCACGACCACACCATAAATACCCCTCATTTCCACCCCATTTCACAACCTTCACACACCATTTTCACCCCGAATCTCAGGATTGACCCGCGTGCCTAAACCGCCAAAAATCATCAACAAAACACGTTTTTGTACGTCATTTGCCCACCCAAATTCACATGTACAATACTCATGTCGTAAGAAGGCCAGAAATGCAATTTCTGGGGGTGCGTCAAGGGGTCCAGACGCACTTTCCTGCGCGCACAGAGGCCTACGCGCGACCGATGTTGCGCCATGCGCGACCAAGGCTGCGCCTTGCGCGACCCAGGCTGCGCCATGCGCGACCCCCCCCGCGCATGACGCACGGAAACCCTAGACGGCGGCAACCCTAGCCCACGACCACACTATAAATACCCCTCATTTCCACCCCATTTCACAACCTTCACACACCATTTTCACCCCGAATCTCTGCTCCTGTCTCTACAATTCTCTCATAAAAACCCCAAACACAATACAAAAACCCTAGCAACTACAACACCAAAACCCTAAGGCACCCTTAAACTTTAGGGCACCCCTAAACACAACACTACAACACACAACTCAAGCAAAGCCCCTCTCAAACACATGCGTTCGAAGAGCAACGCATCGTTCCAAGAACACATCTAGCCCCTACGACGCATACTAAGGATCAACGCATCAATCTCGAAGCATAGTAGAGCAAGTAGTGGTATCGCGGACACACTTAAGTCTTGAGGGCACCCCCTCTTTTCTAAACTTGTCTTTTTACATTTTCTAATCTTCTACTCCTTCACCTACGTGCGCAATTTATTAATTTCGACCTAGATTTATATTTTGCCTAACCAATATTAGATCTAAAACGAATTACATGAATCAAGTCTAACACACATAGCGCAAAGCGCTTGGACAAATGGTAGCTAGGGACCGTTAATTAATCTTAACGACGTTGCGACCTAAGATCTAGTTTTATGTTCTAAAACTACCGACTTAGCTAAATTTTATTAGGTTGTATATAACATGTAAATGACTGTAAACTTGCATGGCTAACTTCTCGACGACTTGTTAACGATAATTCAACTAGTAGAGGCCGCTATACGTAAGCGGGGTTGGGTGTCTTATGGCTTCCCAACACGTACCGTCACCCCCGAACCCAGTCTTGCGGTCTTTGGGCTGCAAATTGGCGTAGGGCACAATGCACATCATGTTCCTTACGTCCCTCGGTCTTGTCCCTTTCGGTAAACGACTCGCGAAAGTGTTTTGTACTTGGCATGACTCGCTTCCCCAAGCGTTTATGCTCAATGGGTACAGACTCACCTAGCGTCTACATAGTCCCTCGGTAACATGGAACAAGATCGCATTGCATGGTTTCCAAACACCCCACAATTGTTTGGTGGCGACTCCTATCCTAGTGCAATCATCGCACGACTCGCGCGTCCGCCACGATAGAGACCATCCGTGGAATCTACAGTGGCGTCTCCACTGGGGACTTATTTTTCAAAGTGGGTGAGACTCGAAGATTGGTTATCACGTTACATTTGTTGAGAAATTTAGCAACTTCATTTGCATGAACGCGACCCACGTCCCATAGGAACCCTTGTCCTTTCGGTACATCCATGTCTTTCTACCTCGTGTAGGACTGAATAATGGTTGTACAACCCACGTTCGCATCATCGACACTTCGTTTTCAATGAAACATTGTTTCTGGTGCAAGGATATTATACTCTCGATCATGGGCTGCCAGAAATCGAGATATAGCTACCTATAACGTGGTACCCAAAGCCTAAACCTCAAAACCTAAGCCATAGTACATTTGCATGGTATGTGTTCGCTCTTACGTGCCTTTGTTGCTTGTTTTTGCCTCTTTTGTGCCACATTCATCCTCTAAGCTTTTTCAAAGCAAGTTTTAATTACATCAATGCCTTCCCCATGCACAACGTCACTTTTCGTGTCGTGCGTCTCCCCCCTTGTCCGCACCAATGCCTGCGTCACAAAGCCTCGTGCGCACCACTTCCGTGCGTCTGCCCACGCATACGCACCGCGGCTTTGTCTTTGAAGGGTGAAATTCTCATTCCTAGTCATGCCCCACTGCATGTTTCCCTTTGTTTGAGTCATTTTCATCACTTGCATACACTACCATGCGCATATACACCTCGCACACACATGTTGCACGCACAAAATCGAGTCAACCTCATTGCACTTCGTGGTGCATTCTTGAATACTGCATTGTCGTGTCAGCATACACAACCATATCATGTTGCATTGATCATACGTACATACATACACACATACATATGTGATGTCCATAAAGCCGCGTCTAGCATCATACATTTGCATATCATCTAGTTCCACCCCTAGTCATCTAAATCATGCATCATCCTAGTCCATACCATCTTAGAACAAACCATCTCATGTAGGGTCAAATTCGTACCTATCTACGAACTCATGCATCCTAGGACCTCGAACCATTGCACGCATTTTTACACTTCGACTTATATGATCACATGCATCCATGCATACACGCATCACAACCCATGCATCGAACCTACAAAAAAAAACAAGTTACGTCTCGCATCATGTCAAGCACATCATGTCTGTCTTATACACCAATCTTTATCATCAACCCTAGTCACCTAGGATTTCCGAGGCCCACTCCTCGCTCTTTTTTACCCAAAACTTTGCACATTAGAGATACATCATTCCGTATCAAGAATCCTAGCTACATAGGATCTTCGAGGCCCAACCCTCACTATTTTTTGCCCAAAGCTTGACAACTTAACGACACGTCAATCCGTATCATTCAATCCTAGCCACCTAGGATTTTTTAGGCCCGCTCCTCACCCATTTTTCAACAATTTCGTACAACTTATGGAAATCCGAACCATATAATTTGATCTTAGCCACCTAGGATCACCGAGGCCCACCCCTCACTCACATCATCATTGAATTTTTGCATCTCGTCCATACGCCTATCCGTATGTGTACCCATCACACACATTGCACTTGTTTCGATCTTAGCCACCTAGGATCATCGAGGCCCACTCCTCACCTCCTTCATTTCCGTCGTTGAAGCCCACTCTTCACGACCGTTCGATCTCTACATACATAAGATCGTCCACACATCGTCCAACTCGACAACCCTACATTTTCAAGTAACTGAATTGAAGAACCAATGGTTTGAGGGGCGACTACTACTTCTCAATGGATTCACAATCCACACGAGATTGGTCCACGTTCCTCCCGTCTATGTTAAGTTTTTTCCACAAGTTCTCGACATTACCATCCTGAAAATCAACAAGGTAGAAAAATCCATGCACTATGTCTTGAACTCAAAAGCTTACATTGCACGAAAGCTAAAGCCGATGAGGATACGCATCACTACAACGAGGCTACCATCAACGACATCAACAACGAACGTTCTTTTCGAACTACGTTTGGTTTGATTTCACGCGCTAGTGGATAGGTAGGCAGTCTTTCAAGACACAACCACACGACAAAAGATTTCATGCTTGTTTTCTTTACCTCATTTCCATGTCTATCATAGATACCTCCAACTGATTCTCTTTTTTCGCTGATGGAATAAATGGGCTTTTGGTTTACCATATTTCTCATGAGCAACCAACGACGAATCCTAGTCTGTCTTACGCTGCACGATTAATGACTGGAGGTAAAATTTTGTAACTACATAAATGGCTTTGATCCCTAACAATTGAATTCAATTTCTTTGGTAGCCCGCAGAGCCTCCATGCCGAAAGCCTTTTCATTTTCATCCTACATCTTCCTAGCTTGGGTAAAGGGTGTTGACTTGACCGAAACGGCAAGACTTAAAAAAGTGGAGCCACTAACTATAAATGTTGATAACTTACAAATGGCAAGACTTAAAAAAGTGGAGCCACTAACTGCAAATAAACTAACAAATGGCAAGACTTCAAAAAGTAGAGCCAAAATGAAATATGTCCAACAAAAAAAAAGCAACACTTCTGAAACTGGAGCCACACTCTAACAAAAACAAATAACAAGTGCCACGAACAAGTGAAAACATCTCTCAATCGGGACATAATTGAAAAGATCAAGCAAAATGTGTCTTTCTAACTGCAAACATGGTCAAGTCAGCACAATTGGGGGTAAAATGGGTCAGAGCCTTCATGCACACCCGTCATTTGTCTCCCAAGCCAGCTACAAAATCACCGAAAAATTCCTCCTTGAGATCGTGCAAATCACGCCACCGCAATCTGTCGCTCTTCTAATCAAGAACTTGGCATTTGTTGATTCACCGCGAGAGTTCTTCCACATGACGGATAATAATCGCGAAGGTAAGACATTCGGAATTTTGAGGATCGCTCGTCAAGCTCACCATGCATGCATTCTCTAATTCCGTTCCCGTAGTGCTAAATGACGTGGAAATCTGAACCCACGTTATTAACCTACCCTTTTGCAAATTTAGGCCGACGCATAGGTCTAAATTCCTCTTTTCCAGCCACATTACAAGCCATAACCCTTTGGCCAGCTGCATCAAACTTGCCTTCAGAATTTATATCCCACTTGGTCCAACATCAAGGATCAAGGCCACATTAAGCCAGCTACACTTACCGAACTCCACATTCCAAATCCTTGGACTTTTCTTTTCCCTTGCCCACGCATGGAATCTTTTGTCTACCCAAGATAAGAACGATCGTCATCACGAGCAGCGCGTCTCGTCTATTTGGAACCAACAGACATTGCACCGCCGCAAACACTAAGCCTTGAGCCACCTCAAGCACCAAGTCGTGTGCTACCACATGCATACATTTGTGCCACCACAAGTACAAAGCCTTGCTCTGCCGCAAGCCCGAAGATCATCCTCAAACAATAGGAATGTCACTATGAGCTGTCACCATACGTTGCACAATCACAACTTTTACTCACCTTTTTCATATTTTTCTTTTGGGGGAAACCTCAAATTTCTTCCACAAAACTTTACCATTTTTATTCTTTTTTTTTCTTTTGAGAGAAACCTCAAACTCACTCCTACAAATTTCTATTCTTTCCACTATTAGGCACTCTTAATTTTATTCAACGAAACTTACCATCTCTTTCATCTTTTTTCCTTTTGGGGGAAGTCGGGGTACCCCCATGCATCTTTTCGCATTTCGTATTTTACATCTACATGTACCTTGAGTCTAGGCTGCATTATTACTCTAAGTTGTATAACATCATCGCATTGCATTTCATAACATTGCATTGCATCGCGTCAGTTACACTTGCACATCACCTGCACAACCCTTTACACAAGCACTATGCAACACTTGTTTTTCATCACATTACATACATTTGCTTGCATAAACCTTTGCATGAGAATTAGGCATCACTTGCCCACCCACAAGATAAGATTCAATCGCCTGCCACTACTACTCTACAAGCATTGGCATGACGAGGTCAAAGAACACACCTTTGAGCCACGACCTCCTTGCTCGCACAAGAGTGAGACAAAGTACTACGAGCCACTAATTTCCAAGCATTGGCACCGCGAGGTCAAAAGAATACACCTATGCACCACGATCTCCTTGCTCGCACAAGAGTAAGACAAAGTACAACAAGAATTTTCAACATGCATAATCAACTGGCAAACAAGAGGTACAAGCGGCATCCAATTGCTCCATAATCTCCTCTTTCATGCAAGAATGGGGGCTCCCCTTGAAGGTGTCAATCCAGCAAAGACCAACTCAGATTACACACCTTCAAGTCATGTAACAGTCGCACCGACTTTAAAGTTGAGCATCTAGCAAAACTCTATATTCAACACCAACAGACCTAACTCTGTTACGATCAAGCAACGTCGGACCCACTTTCGACATCTCAACCGAAGTACCATCAACAACAGTGAATCTAACTCCACCATGATTAAGGAACATCGGACCCACTTCCAATAAAAGCAAAAATAAGCACAACTAGCTAACAATCAGCGGTCGCACTGGCCTTAAACATTGACATAAACACCAAATACCATCGGACCCACTTTCAACATTCAGAAGTCATTACAAGTAAAACCAGCAAGTTCCACAATGATATCCAACGGTCGCACCGACCTTAAACATCATCCACAGTCGCACTGACTATAAACATTAGGTATGTCTTCTTATTGGTTGGCGAACCTCTAAAAATGCATCGGCGGTCTACTGGACCTTAAACGATCCTCCACGTGCATTCGCATCCCGTTTGCACGATTTACATACTTTGACTTTCGCCTTGTCCAAGCCTCAGTCAAAGTGGGGGCTTCTGTAAACACCTGCATTTGTCACTACCCAAATGCCCGATGATGAAAGGACATATTACAGTGAACTGCGTCTACTTGCTCTACTATGTGAACCACCGCTGTCGTGAATCCGTTAGCAAATGCGTCTTCACCCAAAACAAGGCAAAAAACAACCATTTCCTCACTTTTTACACCTGACCTAACTCAGGATTGACCCGCGTGCCTAAACCGCCAAAAATCATCAACAAAACACGTTTTTGTACGTCATTTGCCCACCCAAATTCACATGTACAATACTCATGTCGTAAGAAGGCCAGAAATGCAATTTCTGGGGGTGCGTCAAGGGGTCCAGACGCACTTTCCTGCGCGCACAGAGGCCTACGCGCGACCGATGTTGCGCCATGCGCGACCAAGGCTGCGCCTTGCGCGACCCAGGCTGCGCCATGCGCGACCCCCCCCGCGCATGACGCACGGAAACCCTAGACGGCGGCAACCCTAGCCCACGACCACACTATAAATACCCCTCATTTCCACCCCATTTCACAACCTTCACACACCATTTTCACCCCGAATCTCTGCTCCTGTCTCTACAATTCTCTCATAAAAACCCCAACCACAATACAAAAACCCTAGCAACTACAACACCAAAACCCTAAGGCACCCTTAAACTTCAGGGAACCCCTAAACACAACACTACAACACACAACTCAAGCAAAGCCCCTCTCAAACACATGCGTTCGAAGAGCAACGCATCGTTCCAAGAACACATCTAGCCCCTACGACGCATACTAAGGATCAACGCATCGATCTCGAAGCATAGTAGAGCAAGTAGTGGTATCGCGGACACACGTAAGTCCCGAGGGCACCCCCTCTTTTCTAAACTTGTCTTTTTACATTTTCTAATCTTCTACTCCTTCACCTACGTGCGCAATTTATTAATTTCGACCTAGATTTATATTTTACCTAACCAATATTAGATCTAAAACGAATTACGTGAATCAAGTCTAACACACATAGCGCAAAGCGCTTGGATAAATGGGGACCGTTAATCAATCTTAACGACGTTGCGACCTAAGATCTAGTTTTATGTTCTAAAACTATCGACTTAGCTAAATTTTATTAGGTTGTATATAACATGTAAATGACTGTAAACTTGCATGGCTAACTTCTCGACGACTTGTTAACGATAATTCAACTAGTAGAGGCCGCTATACGTAAGCGGGGTTGGGTGTCTTATGGCTTCCCAACACGTACCGTCACCCCCGAACCCAGTCTTGCGGTCTTTGGGCTGCAAATTGGCGTAGGGCACAATGCACATCATGTTCCTTACGTCCCTCGGTCTTGTCCCTTTCGGTAAACGACTCGCGAAAGTGTTTTGTACTTGGCATGACTCGCTTCCCCAAGCGTTTATGATCAATGGGTACAGACTCACCTAGCGTCTACGTAGTCCTTCGGTAACAAGAAACAAGATCGCATTGCATGGTTTCCAAACACCCCACAATTGTTTGGTGGCGACTCCTATCCTAGTGCAATCATCGCACGACTCGCGCGTCCGCGGCGATAGAGACCATCCGTGGAATCTACAGCAATTCAACACCTATGATGCCTTAGATTTTAGGTGATAGGTTTCGCCAAAGCGAGGTATTATCTAAAATCTTAGGATAGTACGGGTAATTCTCTCGGGGAATTGCATGGGTGAATTGGTTACTCTCAACAAAATATCAAAAGATAAAGTTTTGGTTTTGAGGCATAGTGATAAGTAGGTGATGAGATTACACTTATCAAACCAAGAGTTATAAACCGTTATAATTACTACAAGAGTTTACTTACCTTGATCATTTAAGTTTTAGGGAAGGGCCAAAGTCCGCTTAGAACTTAGATGAAATGGGATCTTGGAATTGTTTAATTCAACTAGGGTAATTAAATTGTTGAATTAGATGTTGATAGCTTATATGTTTAATTGGTTATAATTATACGCAATCATATAAACATAATCTAAAATCTTTGTGTTTATTTGTAGATATCATGAATCGCGATAATTTCAATTTGCGTTCGATCCTTGAGAAGGATAAGCTGAACGACAAAAACTTCCTTGATTGAGAGAGAACTTTGAGAATAATTCTAAGGGCTGAAGGTCGAGAAAATGTTCTTGATACCCCAATTCCTGTCCTAGAGGAAGCAGCTACTGCTGCTGAAAGGGCTACTGAGCGTCGAGTTAGAGAAAGATCGGTGCCTGTCACATGTCTGATGCTGGCCGTCATGGAACCATCCCTTCAAAAGAGGTTCGAGAGGATGGATGCCCATACAATCATCACTACCCTGAGAACCATGTTTCAGGATCGTGCTAGATTGGAGAGTTATGAGACTATACAGGCTATAGTCGAAGCCAAGCTAGAAGTGGGAAAACCTGTAGGACCGCATGTTTTTGTAATGATTGGTTTGTTCGAAAACATGGAACGTCTTGGTGCTCCTGCAAGTCTAGAATGGGCAACTGACATGATTCTTCACTCCCTTCACAATGGTTTTAGAACCTTTCGCATGCACTATAACATGCAGGGAGCTGATAGACCTCTGGCTTAGTTACATGGGATGTTGAAAGCTGCTAAAAAGGACTTAAAGCCAGAACCTAAGAAAGAAGTTCTTATGGTTACCAAGGGAAAGGGTTTCAAGAAAACTGGGGCTGCTGGCAAGAAATATGTAGCTGGCAAAGGGAAAGGCAAAATGGTTGATGACCCTAAGCCAAAACCCACTACTGCTCCTGAAAAGGAGTAGATAGCTGCCAATAGCAAGTGCTTCCATTGTAATGAGATTGGACATTGGAAAAGAAACTGCCCCAAGTACATGGAAGACTTGAAGTGTGGAAAAGTAGTCAAATCCATGAGAGGTATTCATGTTATAGAAATTAATCTCACAGATTCTTCTTCTTGGGTATTAGATACCGATTGTGGTTCTCACATTATTTCGAATGTGCAGAGCCTCAAGAGAAGTAGAAGCCTGGCAAAAGGAGAGGTAGATCTACGCATTGGAAATGGAGCATGAGTTGCTGTTTTGAGCGTAGAATCATATAGTTTACTATTACCCTCTGTTTTAGCATTAGAACTAAATAAACTGTTATTTCGTTCCTGGAATTACCAAAAACATCATTTTAGTTTCAGTTATGGATTCTGAGGGTTATTCATTTCATATTAAGAATAATTGTTGTTCTATTTATATGAATGAGATGTTTTGTGTCAAGGCGAATTTCAATTAATGGTCTTTCCATACTTGAGTTAAAGAGCCATATCTATAATGTGAATAACAAACAGCAAAAATAAAAAATTCTAATCTCGCTTATTTATGGCATTGTCGATTAGGTCACATTAATAAAAACCGCATACAGAAACTCCATATGGATGGAGTTCTAGCATCATTTGATCTTGAATCTTTCGATGTTTGCGAATCATGTTTAATGGGAAAAATGACAAAATCACCTTTTATTTGAAAAAAGGGAGAGAGCTAGTGATCTATTGGGACCCATCCATACTAATGTATGTGGACCAATGAGTACACAAGCTCGAAGCGGATTTAGTTACTTCATTAATTTTACTGATGATTTAAGTAGATACGGGTATATCTACTTAATGAAACACAAGTCTGAATCATTTGACATGTTCAAACGATTTCAAAATGAAGTTTTGCTGATCTTCCAATATCCTTTTAGGGATATGTTCTCGAGACTGCAGCATTTACACTTAACAGGTATCCATCAAAAGCTATGGATAAGACACCATATGAGATATGAACTGGAAAAGCTCCTAAGTTGTCTTTTCTTAAGATTTGGGGTTGCGAAGTCTATGTAAAATGGTTACTGTCAGACAACCTCAGACCCAAATCAGATAAATGTTTCTTCGTGGGTTATCCCAAGGAAACAAAGGGTTACTACTCTTACAATCCAAATGAGCGCAAGGTGTTTGTTGCTCGTGATGATGTCTATTTGGAAAGAGATTTTGTTTCCAAAAAGGCAAGTAGGAGTAGTAGTGTGTTTCTCAAAGAAATTCGAGATGAGCAACAAACGGATGTGGTTGATCCCACATCAGAGATGGGCTGGCTGGATTCCACCGTCCCTTCGGGGAATGTGGAACAGGCTCAGAGATTGGCGTATTCCACGCGCGAATCCTCTTCCGTCCCACTAGAATCTAATTCTAGCGAAGATTCACAAAATGTTGTGACTTCTTCTCCTGTTGCTAATAGCCCACGGTAAATCGAGTAGGCCATGGGTACCGTCGAGAAAATATGGGGATTTTCTTTGACACAGAGCCACGATATCTTGCTTTTAGAAAGTGAAGAGCGTACCACCTATAAACAAGTTGTGATGAGTCGGTCCGATCATTTGGCTTTCTCAAATGTGAAGGAGAATCCTGTGTGTATAAGAAAGTTAGTGGGAGTAATGTAGTCTTCTTAATCTTGTATGTAGATGACATACTTCTCATTGGAAACAATATTCCTATGCTGGAATCTGTAAAGAATTCACTTGGAAATTTTTTGCTGAATGAAAGATTTAGGAGACGCAGAGTACATTCTTGGAGTCAAAATCTATAGGGATAGAGCCAAGAAAATGATAGGACCGAGGCAAGGAACTTATATTGATAATGTCCTTAAGAGGTTCAGCATGGAAAACTCTAGAAGAGGTTTTCTACCTATGCAACATGGCATACGTCTTAGCAAGACTCAGTGTCCTAAAACACTTGATGAGCTGAAATAGATGAGTTCAAATCCTTATGCATCAGTCATAGGATCGATCTTGTACGCTGTGATTTGTACTCGCCCAGATGTTAATTATGCTTTGATTCTACAACTGAAATTGAGTCCATTGCTGCTGGTGAAGCAGCAAAGGAAGCTGTTTGGACGGTGAACTTTATTAGTGAACTTGGTGTTGTTCATAGTGTTGCTACGGAATAGACCTTTATTGCGAGAATAATGGTGCTATTGCTCAAGCAAAAGAACCAAGGTCACACTGTAAAGCCAAACATGTGCTCAGGAAATTCCATATCATTCACGAGTTCATCAAACGAGGAGATATGAAACTTTGCAAAGTACACACGGATGCTAACACTGCAGATCTGTTGACTAAACCTTTACCGCAATCAAAGCATGATAGTATATTCGAGATATGAATAACAAGCATGTTGGAGATTGGCTTTGATTTTGAAGTTATGAATTTGTTCATGGTTTGAATCTTACACTACCGTTATTGATGTGCGGTAAAGAGTGTGTGCTAATGAGGGGAATTTAGATGCTTTTAGGGGTGTTTGAGCTTGTTCTTAGCGTGACTCGTGAACCACATCATAAGGAGTATATTTGGAGTTTAATTGATGGTTTTACGGGAATTTTGTGGCTCAAGACCCTTTTTTGTGAGAGTCAGATGATTTTAGAGAACCACACACCATCACCTCCGGACTTCATTTTGAGCTCATAAGATTCATGGATACCACGGCGGGCGACATAAGAAGAGGAGTTTGGGGCGATACGGGTTAGGATCATCAAGGGAGTTAAAAGAAGGTTCGGTGTTTAGAAATTGGTGGTCTTATATAGAAATTCCTCTTGCATTTTTTTGATATAAGTGGCGTCGGTGGTTTAAGAAGAGGTGAGTCACATTCCATGGCTATCCCGGATTGTGGCTTAAAAGGGATTTGGAGAGCAATTGGGGAGCTTAGGACTCTTTTGTCCCCATTTGTTTCATTTGTTCCAGGTTGGTAGTATAAGATGGTGAAGGTGGGGTGTTGAGCATTGCACCCACCCCAACTCTAACTAGGTTTTTGTGTGGTTTGACTTGCGGCTCTTATTTGGAGGATTGGATTTTTTGTGTGGTAGTTTATCCCGTGCTTCAAGAGAGACCTAGATTTTAAGGGAGGATATTTGGATAACTCGAGGACGAGTAATGGTCTAAGCAGTTATGTTTATTATTATTGCGAAACATTGTTTCATGATCTATTTAATTATGGTTTAGAAATTAAATATTGTCCGAAATAATTTATGATTTCAAATAGGTTTGTCAAAATCGTTTAGACAAATGAAACCCTATTTAGTGAACTGAATTTATAAATTAAATCTTAGTCCATAGTATAAGTCATTTGTGATGGACAAACTAATGACACGGAAATACTAGTGTGTAAGTTGATTGATGGTAATGTTTCATGGACCATAGGAACATTGGATGTCTAGTCAATTACATGGATATATACTAGAGAGTATATATTGGACAGACCCACTATACAATTCCAGAAATTATATTTGGAATTCGTATTGATTATTATGGTAAATTCCTTAGACATGAGTGCATCATTTCTCCTATGAAAGGATTAGTATGTCTTTGATCTTGCTCAGCGTCGTGCCGTAAAAGGGGACTATAAAGGCAATTATTGGGGCTGCTAAAAATTGAGTGGGAGTAATGGGTGTACAAGATTGGAGAGTCCTCCTATGTGATAGGAATGGTGTCCAGGCCACTTGAAGAGTAGGAACAGAAAATGCATGGTCGTGCTCGAATGGATTATATATTAATCATTCGTCTTGCAGTTCAACTCAGATTTCAAGGAACAATTTGATTGATTATATGAAGGATATGTGATATCGAGATATATTCAAATCAGACACTAAGAGATGAGGGAATTCATATGATACACTTGCTCTAGGACAAGTGGGAGATTGAAGGATCGTGTCCTTCGATCAAGTGTCATTTCCGATAATAACAAGGATTATATCACGAGGGATATTATATTCGGTATTATTAGGTTGTCATAGTGTTTTGCTAGAAACCAACTACGGTCTGTCGCTTTAATGATTAAGCCGACTACTAACTATTACCGAGTCCTACAGGGTCACACGCTTAGAGTCTCGAACCAAGTCTAAGACGATAAAATCTAATGGGTTATTAGTTATTATTGGGCTTAGGGTTTTTACTAAGTGAATAGGTTATTTACTGTATACAATATACTCAGAATATATATATATATATATATATATATATATATATATATATATATAGACAGACTACGTGTATCACGTAAGACACATCAAACACAACTAACAGAGTTCTGACTCTAAACCTAAACCAAATCACAAGTAAAAGACACAGCCTCCTCAAGAACAAATCGTGAGACTGTCTCCCAGAGTTCTAGCAGACAAGACTTGAGGAATCTGGTTTGGTGCTCGCGTGGACTGAGTAGAGGGGTTGCGTTTGGGATCATGTTCCTCCTATAATCTGAGTACCTGATTCACGCATCAAGAGGTATGATTAATTGTACTGATCCTATTAATCTATGTATGCGATCTTGGGTTAGATGCACGAAAAAAACTGTTTTCTATATTCCGCACTTTTAGCATCTAAAACCCGACACGAGATTCTTCCGTACTCACAGGCTGTGGTACTTGTGATGGGCTTATCATGGTTAAAGATCTTGATGATGAAGATGAAGAATTGTCTAATTGGTTCTTAACTAACCCAATTACTAAGGAGACTCGAGCTTTGCCCGACATTTCTTTCGAGATTGATATCACCAATATCAAATATGCAATTGGGTATGATCATGTTTCCGATGATTACAAGGTCGTCACCTTTGCTCTTAGTTTTATCTATATCTGCCATTTTAATGTGTATTCGGTCAGAAATGGCACTTGGAAAGGGTATCAACGTTTTTCGCCACGAGAATATTGGAATGATATTGCTCTTGCTGAGTCTGGGGATCCTGTGAATGGCGCATTCATTGGATTAATCATAATACCATGAAGTGGGATTCCACGGCTGCTGTCACTGGATTTGATATGGTGGAGGAAAAGTTCTGCAATGTGCCTGTGCCTAATTCAACCTGTGGTGACCACTTCAGTAATAATAGTCGTCTGGTGGTTCGTCAAGGATGTCTGGGATACATCAGTCGTATTGGTACGAGTGACAAAGCAGAAGTTTGGGTGATGAAGGAGTATGGCGTTGAGGCATCTTGGACCAAAACCATGGCTGTTGAGGTGGGGTACTGGTTCTCATGGCCACTGGTAACTATGTCGAGGGGATCAGAACGGGTGATAAAGAAGGATAGTAGATGCTATCATACCAAATTTGCGATATATAATTTGGATGGTGGAACATTGAAAGACCTCGTGCTTCAGGGTCTTCCTCTTGATGATGATGATGGTGATTATTATGAGCGTGAGCTTTCTCTTCGAGGGACTTTCATGGAGACCCTTATCTCACCTTACTACAATTGTAAGACTCCATTCGACTCGGAATCGACAAGGATGAGCGATTGAGCGACCCGTAAATTCATTCCCCTCGTTGAATGTTCCTCGGATAAACTGTCAGTCTGCCTTGTTTCCTTGGTGAATTAAGAAGCATAATCTAATATATATATATATATATATATATATATATATATATAAAATTGAATAATTTGGAGCGCATTGAGGGCGTCGGGAGGTCAAGAAATGCAGGGAGAGAGTCTAATATTTGTAAAATTCTCCCATATTTTATATTATAGCGTTAAAGTTATCCACAACAACTATTAAGAAATGTCAAGAGATAGAGTTCAATATTTGTAAAACTCTCACATAAAATATTAATCAAATCTACATGAAACATAAATAAATGAGTTCAATATTTGTAAAACTCTCATGTGAAGTATGAAATTTAATTTGGGTTACGTACATCAGAATATTACGATACATGTATCATTAAGTTCGCGTCGAAATGTACTTCAATATAAGATCCATTTACTCATATTTTTGAAAAGTTAAGTGCAGACTTTTGCTGAATGCATACGACGCTTCTATAGATCTAGAAATTCCCACAACGTATTAGAAATGAATAAATCATAAAGATAGTCCAATATTTGTAAAACTCTTACGTAATAAAGGTATCGACATGAAACATAATATAAACTGTTATAACTTTGGCTATTTACATCGGGATATTACAATACAAGTATCATTGAGTTTGTGTCTAAATGTATTTCAACATAAGATCCATTTACACATACTTTTGAATTATGTCGACAAGTTTAATACTTCAATTTACACATACTTTTGAAAAATGTTAAAAAAAAGAGTGTTATTTAAAGATAAAGTAATACTCGTGTAAGTGTATTCATAAGATTATGAGACATCTTAACAAATCAACATTAATCATAATTTATTTAGTTTGAAATTATCTATTTAATAAAAAATAATATGAAAAAGTGTGTCCCGTGCTCTCCATCTAGTCTCTATTAATAAACTAGGTTATATGAAAGTGAATGCTGGGTTGCTGCTGTAAATACTTTAGGATTACCACACAATAGAATGACTTGTTATTATTGATGAATAGTAAGTGTTTATATAGGTTACAATAGTGTGAACTCTAGTATAAACCCTAAGCTAAAATAGTATAGGAATAATATCGTTTACATAAATAGAATATTTATTTCTTACGATATTATTCCCTACTACAATTACAATATATTTATTATTCTCTAATACGCCCCCGCAATCTAAGCGGTAGGGAGAGACAGACGCTTTGATTGGAGTCATTGTAATTCGTTGACTGGACAGTTCGAATTGTGCCATGCCTGATTGGTGTTGAAATGCGGAAGCCAAAGGGGTTGCCTTGCCATGCCAATGTGGAGATTCAATATATAAATGCCAGATTGTTAATGAAATATAAGAAAAGAAATTGTCACAAGACAAGAAAAGTAGACAAGAGATCTCCCAACGAAAATGTAAATGAATATGTAGGAAATCAGAAGAAGAATTTCATAGTGATTATCTTAGAACAAGAAATATAGAATGAAAAGATAAGTAATAGTTCAGGCGAAAGTGGCATTTTGCCCCCTACACTTTCACCAATTGGTGCAAGTGTAGGGTCAAATCGACACTTTCGCTGTTCAGGGATATAAGGTATTTGTTCATAAAGAAGTAGAACAAAGAATATGAAAATAGACTTATAGGCCAAGACATAATCAAAAGGCATAGAGAGGAGGGATAGACATTTGTAGGTAGTGATATATACCTACACCAAGTATCGTAAAGGTCAGGGGGAGATATAAAAGCTTGTATATTGATCATCGTGTAAGATGAGATCAATAACAAGAAAAACTGAGGGAGTCAAACAAAGAGTAAGAGATAGAAATGATCAATAACAATCTGATGAAATGAGAAATTTAAGAAAAAGGGTCACATGGCAAAAGGCAATCCTACAAACACAATTTTTGATGAGTAAACATCAACCTTGAGCAATTCGGCAATAAATCGTTCCCTGCAACTTACACTGACATCTCCAAGGCGATATAATACTAGAGAATAAATGTTACTCACCCAAAAACCGAAAAATAAAAACAAACAACGAGTCCAAAAGATGAAAGGCGGCGGACAGACAATATGCCAGCCGGAGATGGTGGAATGGCAGCCATCCCCGGCCGGAAGGAGAACAACAATGGGCCCTTTTTTTGTGATTTTCTAAGATCGTTTCCCGTCTGATACCATGTAAACACTTTAGGATTACCACACAACAGAATGACTTGTTATTATTGATGAATAGTAGGTGTTTATATAGGTTACAGTAGTGTGAACTCTAGTATAAAACATAAGCTAAAATAGTATAGGAATAATATCGTTTACATAAATAGAATATTTATCTCTTACGATATTATTCCCTACTACAATTACAATATATTTATTATTCTCTAATAGTTGCTGACAATGCTCTGCTGTGAGCCTTTGCTTCAATGTTTTTTTTTGTTAAGGTACTTTTAATGTTAGCGTCTCATCTCTTGTTGTCGAAAATCGAAATTTCCCAAAACTCGTAATTGGTACGACAGATTTGTAAGTAAGATTAGCGTGACATTATAATAAGTACGATTAATTAGGAGTGGAGTGTTTAGTGAAACTTAATGGACTTATTATAGACACCACTATTTTTGACAAAGAATGCAACTTTGATGAAATAGTTCCTTCATTTAAAACAAAGATTACAAAAATAAACTACATGAAAATACGCTTTCATCAACAATTGCAGTAAGCAGCATCAGAGCAGAAGTGGTCAATTAAGTACCCTTGCTAGTTTAGTAGGAATAGTGGTAATTTGACTAATAATAACGACTTATTAGCTTGTCAACCGTGATCTTCACAAAACTATCCGTTGGGGTTCAATTTATTAATGAGGCCACAGTTTCTAAGAGTAGAGGCTCAATGCCCTTAACAAAGCCTATGTGATACCTTCGAAGTCAGAGAGATCTCATCCGTTAGATGGTCAAGGAATGGAGGGTCAGGATGAAGGGGGGAATTCTTAGGATTATTCCCTAGGGATACTCCCTTTACTATAAATACCCCATTTCTGACAATTTCAGGTTCATTCACATTCTCATTACACTTTATTATTTTTCTGACGCACTTATTACCCTTCGCGTGATAAGTGAGTACGGGCACCCCATTCTTCGCACGCACCCTTGACTCTTTGCTCATTGCGCAGGACAGAGACATGGACCTCATCTATCCCGAAGTCGAACTTACACAACACTATCCGATGACACACTTCGACTATCCTTGTCTTCTCGAAACTTGCTTGATCGGCTTCACTGTTGCAGAAACGTTCAGTGTAGACATTTAGACCATAATTGACTTCCTTGACTATCAATCCCTCATCTCGGCTCTGACCATGATAAGTAGCTTCCTTGATAAGCTGGATGTAATTCTGGTGAACACGTTGACGAAGGTTGTGGACCAACTGTTCTGCAGAGAAGTAAGAGAGCAGCAGATACATTGTTAAGTGCTCCATCAGAAATTCCTCGCATTCTTCGCAGAAAGGATTCACACAATCTGTTGCAAGTGGCTTACAAGAACGGTACGAGGTTGCCACTTCTTGAGCTCCAAGGTGAGGCCGATAAGTAAGACGACGGATTTCTTGCTGGATAATTCTTACTAGGATCAAGTTATCATCATCATTAACCGAGGACGACTAATTTTCGGGATATTTGGCGCGAGAATTATGGATGCAAGGGACAATTGCCATGGTTGCAAACTTAGCTTGTAATAAAACTATCGAAATTCTACAAGAAATCAAAGAGAACTACTTGATTAAAATCCTATTTGGAATAGGAGTTCCTATGTGTATGTCTGCTTTAGTGGAAATATGGAATTTATTTGGATAGTAGGCGTAGTAGCGTTTTGGTAAGGATAATATGACCGTTGTGGAAATTTGTTAGATTACTTCTCAGAGTGAAAGAATTGAATAGCCGTAACACTATCCTTAATTTTTAACAAGGATTTTTTTTTCTTGCAACAATCGTGTGTGAATCATTTTGTGTCTTGTTACAACTCTGCAGATTGGAGCTGTAATTAAGAGGATTAATGGAAGCTTGCAGAAGAAGAATTGAAGGATTGAAGGAGAAGTGTGAAGAAGAGGGTGGAGGAAAACTGCCCAGCTTCAAGCGTAAGCTAGGGAGTTACAAAAATATCTTGTAACAGAATTGTAAGAGAGAGAGAAGATAGAGAATTGAGTAGAGACTTAGAAAAGATAGGACAGCCATACCAAGTATTTATACAACTTTTCTTATTGTAACTAATCTTCTAATTAATCACCTCTAACAATCCTTCCCCCTTAAGATAAGAGTTGCCCAAAGGAATTTTGCTGCAAAACCCGGAAACTGCTTCGCAAACTACACTGCATCCTCCCATGTAGGTTCAGCATCACTAAAGCCTTCCCAGCTTACCAGAATTTGACTGCAAACCTTTCCTCTGAGCTTGACATTCCTTTGTTCCAACACTGTCTCAGGCACTGGTATATGGGTGGATGTCTGGTTCTGGAACCAAGGTGGTATATGAGTGGCAGCAGGTAAGACGCCATGAAAAGCCTTAAGCTGAGAGACATGAAAAACATTGTGTATCTTAGATGAAGCAGGTAGTTTCAAGTGGTATGCCACTGCCCCTACTGCTGCAGAAATCTGAAATGGTCCATAAAATTTATTAGACAGTTTCTGATTTCTCCTCTCCTGCACAGACTGTTGTTTGTAAGGTTTCAGCTTCAGCCATACCCAATCACCAACTTGAAAAACTCTCTCTATCCTCTGCTTGTCAGCAAAAGTTTCCATCTTTTCCTGAGCTCTGAGTAAGTTCTGTTTCAGATTGGCAATCTTATTTTCCCTCCTCTACAATGATCTGTCAACCTTATCCACCTTGGACTCTCCTGGCAAGTAGGGCAAATGCAAGGGAGGTCTCTGATTATAGACAACCTCATAGGGAGTTAGTCCAGCTGCAGAATGAAAGTGGGTGTTAAACCACCACTCAGCTAGCGGGAGCCACATACATACTTCGGGTCTTAGAATTCTGTCCACACATACACCTTAAGTACATCTCCACACTTCTCTTGACCACTTCTGTCTGGCTATCCGATTGGGGATGGTAAGCTGACGACAGTTTAAATTCTGTCCCCTGTAAAGTGAAAAGAGACTGCCAAAATTGACTCAAAAGACAGGGTCTCTATAACTTACTATAGTCTTGGGCCAGCCATGCAACTTAAACACATAATCCAAGTATGCTTAAGCCACTTCCACAGCTGTATAAGGGTGAGCCAAAGCTATGAAGTGTGCAGCTTTGCTTAGTCTGTCCACAACTACCATTATCACATCCTTCCCCTGAGATTTTGGTAGACCAGAAATGAAATCCATAGAAATGTCAACCCACACCTCCTCAGGAACTAGCAGTGGTTGTAATAGCCCAGGATAAGCCACATTCTCATGCTTAGCAGCCTGGCAAACCAAACAACTCCTGATGAAAGCATTAACATCCTTATTCATTCCCTTCCAATGAAATAAGGATTTAACCCTCTTTAGTGTCCCATCTCTCCCACTATGACCAGCTTCCCCAGACGAGTGATGCCACTGCAACAATTGAATTTTCAGATACTCCTCATTACCAATATAGATTTTCCCATGCTTCCTAACTAAACCATCCTGCAAGCTGAAATTCCACACCAATAGATTTTGTTGCAGCTTCTGAATAATATCTTGAAGATGACTATCTTAAGCATAACTGTCCTTGATTCTATTCTCCAAGTCAGAACTTACCACAGAAATAGCTAAGCACAACAGTTCTGACCCCTGGATTCTTGACAAAGCATCTGCAGCCAAGTTCTCTTTTCCACTCTTATACTGTATCTCATAATCAAATCCCATAAGCTTAGATAACCAAAATTGCTGAAATGGTGTGGAGATTTTCTGTTACAACAACCATTTCAAACTCTTTTGATTTGTCCTGATTACGAAATGCTGACCTGACAGGTATTGCTCCCATTTTTGCACAGCAAACACAATAGCCATCAACTCTTTCTCATAATCTGATAGTTTCTGCCATTTAGGACCCAAACTTCTGCTAATGTAAGCTATTGGGTGACCAGCCTGCATAAGAACAGCACCAATCCCATCATTTGATGCATCTGTTTCTACCTCAAAAATCATATTCAAAATTAGGCACAGCCAACACTGGAGATGTTGTAAGAGCTACTTTTAATCTTTCAAATGCCTTTTCTGCTTCCAAATTCTCCCAATGTTGCTCATGGTTTTTGCTATAGATCTCCTAAGTAAAGGTTTGAACACTGAGTTCATCCATCCCTGGAAAGAAGCTGGGGCATTTGTAAGGCCAAATGGCATCACTAAAAATTCATAGTGTCCACTATAAGTCTTCAAAGCTGTCTTGTATACATCTGCAGGATGCATCCTTAATTGGTGATAGCCAGCTCTAAGATCCAATTTGGTAAAGACAGTTGCCCCTGCTAACTCATCTATCAGTTCTTCTATGACAGGTATGGGAAACTTGTCTTTAATTGTTTTCTTATTAAGATCCCTATAATCTACACACAATCTCCAAGAACCATCTTTCTTGCCCACCAAAACCACAGGAGATGCAAAGGGACTTGTGCTATCCCTGACAATGCCACTGTCTTACATGTCTTGGATCAACTTTTCAATTATATCTCTTTTGTTGACAGGATATCTGCAGGGTCTAATGTTGACAGGAGTTGCATTGCTTTCCAGAGGAATTTTGTGATCGGGGATACCCCGAGCAGGTGGTAAAACTTTAGGCTCCACAAATCCACTTTCATACTTCTGTAAGAGATGCTGAAGACATGGATCAGATGTCATCACAGCAGGATCAAAAATATCCTGAACTTGCTCTTTAGGAACCATTTGGAGCAAACATATCTGAGTTGCAGTGGAGGCATATGTGGTTGCTGTCTTCCCTTGGATC
Source organism: Spergularia marina (assembly GCA_963680865.1). NCBI lineage: Eukaryota > Viridiplantae > Streptophyta > Magnoliopsida > Caryophyllales > Caryophyllaceae > Spergularia > Spergularia marina. The sequence goes on along the minus strand of OY804560.1, from coordinate 13,809,445 downwards.
AGTTTGATTTTCTGAGCCGGAATCCCCTTCAGTATTATAGGATCATTACCCCAATTAAACTGCATTATGAGATTCTTAAAATCCCACTTAACTGACCCTAGAGTACTCAACCATTGTACCCCTAGCACCATATCACAACCCCCTAAAGGAATTAGAAGGGCATCCGAGGTAAATTTCTTGTGCTGCATCTCCCAAGAAAACCCCTTAATAAAGCTCTGACAGGGTAAATGATTCCATCAGCTACAGACACAGCCTGTGGGGAATTTGTTCAATCAAACAACCCAGTTTTTCTGCCAATTTCATATCCATGAAATTATGTGTACTTCCTGAGTCAATAAGGATATGAATGGGTTTCTGGTTGACAAATCCTATCACTCTCATCGTCTGAAACCCGTGATCTCCGGACAGGGCAGTGACAGATATATGTGGTTCATCAGTCAACTTCATGTCCTCTCCCACAGTGTCCATTTCAGCCTCAATTTCAGCCATGTCTCCCTCGACTTCAACCAAGAACACCTGTTTTTCCTTATACTTGCATTTGTGACCCCTAGAGTATGGTTCCTCACAATAATAGCACTCCCCCTTAGCCATTTTGGCTGCTCTGTCACTGGCAGAAATGTAAGTAGGCTGGCCATTCTTCGGGGGATAAGTGATGACAGGGTTTCTGAATGATGTGGTTGTAGGAGTAGGCAAAATGCCTTGATAACTGGAGTTTTGCACAGTCTTAGGAGAAAACACAAGCCTGTTGTTCACCCTAGCACTAGCATTTACCGACTCCTCCTGACACCTAGCAAATTCGATAGCATCAGCTATTCCCTGAGGTTTAAATGCCCGCACAAAAGGTTTAACATCAGGTTTTAGTCCATTGATAAAGCTGTCCAAGAATTAATTATCAGGCAGTAAAGGATTCTTAAGCTTCATTAAACCTCTAAGGCGCTCAAACTCATCAATGTAACTATCCAAAGAACCAACTTGAGCTAATTTGTTGAAATTCTCTACAACATTATAGCTCAATTCATCTTGAAAACGTGAAGTTAATGCTACCACAAACTTAGTCCAGCTCACAGAATTATTCACCGCCAAATAACTAGATGTCCAAACCTCGGCTATACCAATCATGTTCAAGCAAGCAATATCGACTTTCTGATTATCAGGTACCTTGCATATTGTAAAGTATTTTTCACATTTGCGTATCCAAGAAGTTACCTCGGTGCCGTCAAAAGTTGGAAATTGGATTTTAGGTGTAATTTCAATACTCCGCTCCTGATTGCGTTCCCACCACCTCCTCCGCCTGCGGATGACGAAGCTCGACCGTTATTGGTGCTAGTCTGCTGAACGTGCGCCAGGAATTGAGTGAACTGCGCTTGTAGTTGAGCTTGAGCCGTCGTTAATCGTGTAACTTCAGCGCGAAGCTGAGTCATTTGCTCCTGATCACTCATGGTGTGTTGATTTGATTGCTGATGTTGGTAAGCTTGGTGACGAATGCGAGCCAGCTTATTGAATAAGTTTTAGTGCGCGGAAGCAATGATGTTAAGGATCGTATAGAAGATGATACCTGCAGATTGGAGCTGTAATTAAGAGGATTAATGGATGCTTGCAGAAGAAGAATTGAAGGATTGAAGGAGAAGTGTGAAGAAGAGGATGGAGGAAAACTGCCCACCTTCAAGCGTAAGCTAGGAAGTTACAAAAATATCTTGTAACAGAATTGTTAGAGAGAGAGAAGAGAGAGAATTGAGTAGAGATTTAGGCCTTGTTTGATAAGACTGCATCTTTCTGAACTGAACTGAACTGATCTGAATGATTCTGATCTGATCTGATCTGATTTGAATCATTCTGATCTGATCTGATCTGATTTGAATCATTCTGATCTGATCTGATCTGATTTGAATGATTTTGATCTGATCTGATTCGAATTGGTTGAAAATTTGATTGAATTTCAACGAATTAGTATCAATTATGTTCCAAATACATAGATAGTTATTTGAACATTTCTGAACTGAACTGATCTGATCTGATCTGAATGATTCTGATCTGATCTGATCTAAACTGAAGGATTCTGATCTGATCTGAATTCATCTGAGAATAAGTTCTATCAATTAGGGCCTTACAAAAGTTGTTGTATTATTTTTCATGTCCAAAAATGACAGCCATACCAAGTATTTATACAACTTTTTTTTATTGTAACTAATCTTCTAATTAATCACCTCTAACATGCCTCATCTCTAATACCACACCAATCAGGTGTTTCATTATCGGAGATGCAAATTTAAGTGGCTTTCACTACTACATTAATGACATATTCTGACACCTCAAAATCGTTACCTTACACCCAAAAAAACGTTACCATAGACCTAATGTGACGCTAAGAGGCGCTGCAAATGCTCGCGCTGCCTTAAGTCTAAAGTAACGCGTTTTGGTATCTATGGTAACGCCTAAGCAATTGAGTCATACAGGCGTCACCTTAGCTCATAGCACTGTTGCCATATGTACCCCCAAATGTACAAAGCTAAGGCAACGGTTTTACTTTCAAATGTAATGAATTTCACCCTAATGCAACGCTAGCTATATCTATGAGGGCAATTAAAATGGCCGAAAATAATAGTACGTAGTAGTAATAATACTACTACTAATAATAATAATAATCTAGGCTACATGGGAATCGAACCCACACCCTTGTGCAAAGTTGCACAAAGCTCTACCATTAAGCTTAATAGCCTTGTATAATACTAATTAATATTGGGTTAAATAGAAAGGAAGACTTTGTTAGTCTATGTTGCAAGATGAGTTTCTTTCACGGCATTATTAATGTCCTACAACACTACAAGGAGGGAATATAATAGGTTTTATAGACACGTTTTAGACGCTAGCTATCCCTTAGTGATTTTACAAGGGTTGGAATTGTTGGGAAGTAAAATATAAAGGCAATAATAAGTATGTAGTCTCAGACGAAGAGTACCCAAATCAAAAGCGGTGATCTCTATACTACTAAGAACAAGAGTAACTAACAATAATGAATAGATCAGAATACCTGAATATAGGAGCTATCAATGAGCTTCTGGAGATCGTCCAATCATATCCAAGGCATCGTTAAGACAGACCGCATAACCTGTAACGCCTAACCTATCATAAAGAAATTGAGTTCTGCCAAATGTAAGGCAAGCTGAATAAAATTGCTAACAATCACGAGCATATATCTACTAGTATATATGGGACAACAAGAAAGATCCGCACTTACGTGACAATGAGCTTTGTACTAGTACTAGTTGTTTGTTAGCACAATATCCAATCACTTGAGCAGAAAAAAAAAACTCAATTCACGAATTCAAACATCAATGACATTGCGGCTATTTTAAACCTGAAACGGCTGATTTTCTAACTTAACTCACCTTGTGTATGGAAGTGATCAGTTAACAACAATAGCTAATCAGATGCTAAAGAGCTTTCATGTATACGCCGGGGTCATATAGCACCATGTAACTAAGAAACAAGAGAGTCATAGAAGAAGACAGTGTAGTGGCTAGTGACAGTAGTTAAGGTCAAGGATCAGAATTAGCTAGTTACAATCAAGTTTGAGATGCATGCATACTTTTGTGTAGTTGTATGTGAGTCTTTTATTGTATAATTTCAGGTGACATATCACATGTTTTCTAGTTCATACTCAATTCAACTTATCATGGATCAGGTTAACCTAACTTCAAATGTATATCAGGTTCGATCATATGAGTTCACGTTCCAAACTAGTAAATTCACATATGAAGTAACTTGGTGAGTTCAAAAAAGTGGATTTTCATTAGCCTAAAGTCCTTATTGAAAACTAAAGCAAAGCTGACAAAGAAAACATTAGAACAAAATGCCAAACATAGACCAGTATACCAACAAAACTCTATCTTTGTTTAAACAAAATGAGGTTCTATATTTAATAGACCAACTCATATGCACAAGCCTAAAATTAGTGTGAGTTTCTGCAAAAGGTACGAAAACTGTATTTCTGATAAGGTGATTATAACCCACATCTATCATTTCAGATTAATCTATAAAAACAATCATAGCAATCTACACAAACTAGAAGTCAGTTCTGACCTGATAACACTCTGGTCGTCATATCATTCGAGTCCGATTGAATTTTTGGGTGAAATTTGTTTTGGATGAAAGCTAAGTTCTCTATCTACATTTTGCTATGTCTTGGGCTATGTAGAAGTTTCTGGGATGAAAGTTATAGCCCCTTGAAGTCAGAATTGGTGCAAGAAGATGGTACATGTGAAGTTGTTCTAATTTCTAAATCTAAGCTGCTACTGCCAATTTCAGATTTCTATTTCACATAGAGTTTTAAAGAAGATATTTTGATGTAGATGTGAGACCACAAAACAAAATTCGGTGGAAAAGGATTAACGACTCATTCCATTGTGTTTTGTTTTGCAATCTCATATCCTTAGCTTTCATTTGCTTGTTCTATTTTTAATTTTCGCTAAACCAACTCACAAAATTCATTCCTATTTCCTATCCTACATCAAAGTATCAAACACTAACCTAAGCCCATGCCTTAATTATACGAATTCAACCAAAGAAAATGTTGTATTAATGAGCCTATGTGTGTGAAGATAGGAGTACATAAGGGTGTGCGTGATTGTTAGCATCAGAAACAACACAATGAGTATTCTCATTCTCATTTTAATTAAGTACAAGTTTACCCTGATGTTCCTTGTGGTTTCTGATACCTTTGACTCACATAAACAATATAATAAAAAAGTCATTGGTCTCCAATATCCACAGAATGCATATGTTGAGAGCAAAATAGGTGGAAGAATGTAAAAAAAAACCCAATAAGGAGGAGTAATTAATTTCAGAATTCATTTCAAAAAAGAAATTAATATGAACAAAAGTAAAATCAAAATGGGAGAAGAGCAAACAACAACAAAGAACTAGTAAAGTCCATGGAACATAAAGAACATGAGCTAGGATAGGAAGAAGTAAAATTAGATTTATTGAATGGATGAAATTAGGGAAGTTGGAATTTGTATTACCTGAAATCCCTAGGCGTGATCAGGAAGACGTTGGCGGCTGAGTTGATTGGATACGGGAATGAATTCAATTGATTGAAGTAAGCTCATGTCCTCTTCTGCCCGCTGGACCTGTCAGACCACCACCACCAGTGTGAATCACCAGGGGAAGCGAGTATCAGAAATGGGGCAAATTATATACCCAATCGATATTGAATTAGATTGGTGCTAAAAAATTCATAAAAATTGGGCAAAATATCAACAAACATGAACCCAGATGACTAAGAAAACTCATAAATACTTACTCAAAATATTAAGATCGATTTTGCCCAAATTAACAATAGATTTTGCAAGTTCTTCCCCAAATCAATTGGACCGAAATCCCCGTCCCATTATCTCAAAAATCAAAACTTGATGCGTAAGGACGAGAAGGTTGAGATGATTTGAGATATGGCTTGATTTTTGAGCGGAGAGACTGAAATCTGAGGTTAGGGTTTGAGATTTTTTTTTTGTTGAAGGGAAAGGGTTTGGGAATGGTAATCGGTGATAGAAATTTTTAGGGAAAAATGTGTAGTGTCGCGCACAATTAATTAGCCTGATATTTTTTTTTTAGCGTTACATTAGCCCAGGTAAGGCAACAGAAATTTGGAAATGCAACGCTTATCTAGAGATCGTTACATTAGGCGTTACAATAGACACTTCTCAAAAGGTATACATAGGAAAGTGTTGCAATAGGTAATCAAATGCAACGCCTATCTATAAACCATTAAGTTAGATGTGTTGCATCACTACAAGAAAAAGACCCTTTTGCGACCAACTTTTGCAACCGACAGTTAATTGGATGCTAATTTGCTACCAAAAAGCCAATTGGTCGCAAATTAGCAACCATTATTAATTGGATGCCATATATGGACGCTAATCTGCAACCAATGTGTAAATTGGAAGCCAATTTGCGACCAATGTCCAAGTTGGACGCCAATTTGCGACCAATATCTATGTTGGACGCCAATTTTGCAACCACCTAGTTTCATTGGTCTCAAATTAAAAACCGCATTTGCAACCAACTGGGCTTTTCTCCTATATCATAAGGGTTTGAGAATATAAACCCACACCCAGATCCCCTTTATCATTTTTCTCATACTTTCTCTCTTCCCTCTGTTCTTCTCTCTCTTCTTCTATTCTTTCTTTCATTTCTTTTCGACTCTCTCTCCTCCCTCTGTTCCTCTCTCTCTTCTTCCATTCTTTCTTCTTACGGACTTCCCCCTTCTTTCTCATTCCTTCTTATTCTTCTAATTCTTTTTCCGATCTACTAATATTATCTCCAACATCTCTACGCTCACTACCTCTACAAGCTTCTCCTCCATAGCGTCCAGGTGCGTTCAAATCTGGTAAATTTGGCTAGGGAGTTGGTGTTTTTTTTTTATTGTATGAATTAATTTTGATACATTGGTTTTTAGATCTGTTTCTCTTCTTTTTGGATTTCAAACAAATCCAGATCTTAGTCATCGTTGGTTTTTCTAATGGTAATTTTTTTTTATGTATGAATTAAAATTGATACATTGATTTTTAGATCTGTTTCTTTCTTTTTTTTCCTTTTTTTTGGATTTCAAACAAATCCATATCTTAATCTTCGTTGTTTCTTTGTTCCTCTTTTTAGTTTTTTTGTACGAATTTCTGAATATATTTGTTCTTCGTGATTCATTTAAAGGTTCGATCTACTTTTGCTATCATCATTGTCCTGTGTTTCATTGAAATATTTTAATTTATATGTTTCTATCATTATGTTGTTCATTCATCTTGTTTCAAGATTTGAGATTTTTTAAGTAGTTCTTCAATGATTTGGTTTTCGATTGGAGTTTTGTTTAAGGTCTGATTTTTTTGTTCTTCAATTTTCAGATTTGGCCGAAATGTTAATAGAGTTGAAGAACCTACGCAATAGATGGTTGGGGATAAACCTGGGTTCAGACTTTTTTTTTTTTCATTTTTTGTTGATTGGTGGTTGTAACTTGGATCTTATTTTCAATTAAGAATCATTTTTTACCAAGTATTTGTTTGTGTACAAACCCAGCATATATTAGATCTTTAAACCAATGGTTGGACCGCCCTCTTAGCCCAAAATGGGTTAGGAGGGTCTTTTTTTTTTAAATCGGAAAACCGGATTAGCGATCAAAATTGGTCGCTAATTAACATCCGATGTGAAATGGACGCGAATCAACAACCAATTGAGGTAGACGCAAATCAGCGACCAATTTGGGGTTTAGACGTTAATTAGCGACCAAAATCGAGTGGTCGCCAATTAGCGAACAATCAGGCGACTAACTGAATTAGCGACGGGCCCTTTTGCGACCAAATTTTAATTAGTCGCTAATTGGTCGCAAAATCGATTTTGCGACCAAATTTGCAACCATAAAGCGTTCAGCGACCAACTTAGCGACTAAATAATTTGGTCGCAAATCACCTGTTTTCTTGTAGTGCATTAGGTCATTTTTGTAGTAATGTTTCTCATAAGAAATGGTGTCCATGCATATTTTCGATCAAGTACCTTAGCCAAATACGGAGTATGTATCTATACATCGATTCACGTCTATTTTAGTGTTACATTTATTTCCGAATATAGTTTCATGACTAAACTTCTGCACTACACCAGTGACCAGACACGTTTTTGACAAAATGATGAAGTACTTAGATAAGAGTTTCAAACTTTAGATAACTTCAAAGTTTACACTAGGTCAAAACTTTACTACTGTCTTCACACTGTCCCTAACCAATACATATATACAATGCTAAACATCTCAATTTGAAGTGTACTGCAACAAAAGTAAGTTTATTTCTTTGTTTAAGATATATTACACTTGAAATCAAGATATTATGAAGTTAGGATCAATTCATTAATCAAAGATCAAGGCCAAACATATAGATGTATCATGTATAACTATTGCATGCATGCTGTACGTATATGTGATGATCAGTAATACATTCATCTTCAAACATACAATTATTATTAGTAACTGAGAGTTTCATAATTGATAAAAATGCCGTCTGCTTTATGGAGGAACACCAGCCTTCCAAATTGAAACACAATGCTCTTGGGTGGATCTGTTACTACGGCGAAATAAAACCGCTTCGCCGAATCACAAAGCTTCTTCAGTAAGTCGACATGAGGCCAATGAAGCCACACACAATGTTTCTGCCTTTCCGATATTCCGCTAAATTCATCTGGCTGCAGTGACCAAAACAAACCAAACAACAATTCGGAGTATGAATCGAGGGAATTACTAGTAAGACACATCAAAATAACGGCGATATTAAATTTGTGTATTCTACATATATATACAACCATCAATCTTTGACTTTTGGTTAAATTGATTGATTTATTAACGGGACAATGCAACATTGTGATGTCGTCATTACCTTGGCATATTCCAAGTCCCATTTCCGAGTTCCAATCGATATGTTCACGAGCTTGTCCGATATCTCTAGCCTCACTGAAATTTCATTAGAATGTAACAGTACATTAGAGACGACCCTGGCTATATCCGAATATATACTTAACAAAGAGAGAAAATGACATATGTAATTGTGGGTTTTCTTAGTAGGACTTACTTGCTCGACTTTGACCCTTTTCATTAAGCATGTAAGGAATGATTTTTCTCAAATCTTTGGTCCACAAATTAGCAACACCGCAGTAAAAGATTGTGTCAGGTGGTCTTTCAAAGGCATTAGGAATCGTTTTGTATAATTCCACTTTGGACATCAATTTTGTATCGTCACCTAAGACATGATAAACCATGAGGTCGATCCGAGACCGTTCAAATGCACGCAATCTTTTTGTAAGACGGAGTGTAGAATTTGTATATTCAACAAGTACGTTATTGAGTTCAAACAGAAATTCAATTCAACACGATATAGTAAACGACATTATTGTTCAAGGCATATGCCTAAAACAAACTAAGTAAATATCCATCAATACAAAATGATTCGGAAGAACGACATACATAATACATCAATTATAAACCATGAAAAAGTGTCCAACTATTATTACACCCCTATATGTATCGTTTCTTGAATTGATCAAGATGAACAATTGGCTTTATCAATCAAATCAATTTTTTTTTTTCATAGACAAAAAAAATGTGCGCTATTAAAAAGACCTTTACGTATCGAATACACCGTATGATTGTTATCGTGCGTCCACTATTCCTAACAATTTTTGTAGTTCCAGTAGTGTTCCACAGACTAACCTAAATAAAATGAAATAAAATAAAAAGTTGAGATTGGTATTACCAATTGCTAAGCAGAAATCAATCAAGAAACATGCAAATTACAATTTAAAAAAAAAAGCAAGAAGAAGTCTACTTACCGTAGGCAAAGGAGAGTTGATTGGTGCCATGAACATGGATCAGTTTGATGGTATCATCGAACTGAAAAGGGCGAGATTGAAATCGACTGAGAATGTGATACAAGTTAACAAACATGTTCTCCAGGGGTTGAGTGCAGGAGAAGCTGATCAAGGAAGCGCACGTAGCATTGATATCAAGAAACGCCACGGTCTCGGTGCTTTCGTTGCAGACTGAAAGCCTAAACTTGTTATTTCCGTGGCCGACTTCGATCATCGCCACCCCTTGTGAGTTCAAATTCGGGTGACACAGTAATGCGACTGCTTCTTTCAGTTCTCCAACGGGTTTAAGCTTGAGGCTGATGCTCATTGGTGAGTTCTCGCTCGTCGGTCTCTTTATGGAGACTTCGGTGTTCATGCTTGATCCTTCATCACCCATGGCCACTGATGCTGATAGATGTCTCTCTCTGTGCAGAATCTTGTTGGCTTTGCACTGTAATTATTGTGGGATTTTTAATTTATTTTGGGTTTTTATGTAAGGAAGTTTTCCTATTCTTTAAAAGGGAGAAAATAATACTTATTTGGAATTGTGGATACATTATTCTCAGTTTTTTATACTATAGTATAGGGTTTTTAATAAAAACTTGGGTTATTTTGGATTGGATTGCATTCACTTGCGTATGTAGGAGCTAGCCTGAGATGTGGCTCATGATGACCAGATTCTACAAAGTCAAGCGAAGTCGCAACTTCAATTCGCTGCTGTTATGATGCATGAATGATATCTTGGTCTTGGATGGGTCTTGGATGACATTTATGCTGTAACGAATTTGATGCTTCAATTCGAATTGTGAGAAATTCTAGAATAACCGACGGTCACCGCCGGTCACACTATAATATTAAATCGTGTCAATTGATTTTGTAATAAGTGATCTACACCGTTAAATTATGTTAACCATGTATGGTTAAATAATTTTTATATGGTACACCCTTACCACACCTAATTACACCCCTAATAATATGTTATTATTGAGTAATACACTCTCCGTCCCCCTTTAAACACCCCATACCCAAAATACCCCCGTGTTAAGGAGAGTGTACACACTAATCGGTTAATCAAAGTTCCAAAAAAATTGCATAGTGAGTTAGATAAGAATCTCATCAAAAATTTCATGCAATGTTTTTGAAACTTTGATTAACCGATTAGCGTATACACACTCCTCAACGAGGGTGCGTTTTGGGTATGGGGTGTTTAAAGGGGGACGGAGGGAGTATATGACACCCATTTTCAGATTTTTCACCCACTTCGCAGCCATGCTCCGCCGTACTCCACGAAATCGCCGATCTCGATGACCACTCGTGCTCCGCCGTACTCCCCACTTCGCAACCATGCTCCGACTATCCCCGCCGTCCCCCTCTGCCTCCCTCCTCATCGGCCTCCACGCAGTCAACCCTCCACGCAATCGCCGATCTCGATGACCACTCATGCTCCGCCGTACTCCCCACTCTTCGCTGTCGTTTCTTTCATAGCCTTCTCCCTCGCCAATCGTCCGCCGATGTCCCACCTATTCTCACCCCTTTTCGCCAATTCCATTCCGATGTCGATTGATTGATTAGTGGTGGCTTATTTGGCGATAGGCCGGCTGCGCGTGAGAGGACGGATGTTGTGGCGGTGTGTAATCGACGGGCAACGGCGAACAAAGGTTGAAGATTGGGCTTTTTTTTTAAATTGTACTCCCTCCGATTCTTTAGATTTGCCCCATTTCATTTGGGCACAAAGTTTAATAAAAGCGAGGTAGCCATTTTACACTAAAGGGCATTTGTCCCATATGCACATGGGTATGTCCTACCTTCAATGAACGGTAAAAGAGACATATGCTTACACAAATGTCACACATTAATAGAAATGGGGCAAATCTATTGCACCATCCAAAAAAGGAAAATGGGGCAAATCTAAAGAATCGGATGGAGTATACAGTAATGGATATAATGGAAAGTATTTTGTTTAATATCAGAAAGAAAGAGTCAGAGCAAGTGGATTATGATGGTGTAGTTATGTTAAATATTTACATAGGTCATGTGTTCAAGTCCCGTTATTTATATTCTTTTAATTTTTATAATTTATTTATTTTGAAATGAGAAGAGTTTTAATTATTTGGTGGCTAATAATTTACTCTTTTCATTTATTTTGTTAATAATTTTTGTTTATATTCTAAATTATTGTAATAAAGTAAATTCTCGGCTATAAGGTTTGCATGCTTTAATTTTTCCAATGAATTTAACATCTCGTAAAGTTTCATACTAATATGGAAGATGAACGTTTCCAAATCAAGTACGTACATCGCAACCAACACTCCCCTTAAACCAATGGGCAAATACATGGCCTCCCTTTGAGCATAATCCGATAATACATAGATATTGAATTGGAGGGACATACTGTGGGGAGACACGCCCCACCTAAGTAGTCCACTCTCTTCAATCTCCATTTGAACTGTGTTTAAGATATCATTTGTTTTAATAATCTACCTCACCACCCGAGTTGAATGTAATCTTGTGAAGTTTCGCCTTTGTCGTTTTAGCTATATGTACGTTTTATAAGAACAAAATTTGTATTTATCCTTACTTTCAAAATAATTTTAAGAACCATTATTAGCTTTCCATCGAAACTAAGAAAGCTACTAACTTAGTACATACATTCTATATAAGTGTCTATTGATGTTTCGGATTCAAACTAAATAGGCTAACAATTGAATAAGGACATCTAGTTTCATATATGTCTGTTATCATAATTATAATATTATGATATAGTTATAAACTAGTTTTGAATTGAACAATCTAAATGACCATTATTATAAATTAGTTAGATTTTACATGTTGGCTTGCATTTTTGCTTTTCAAGTTACGACTTACAGTTATTTTAACCTTGAATAATAATGGGGACTATTATAAAATTGTTTTTAGGTTTTATCTAGTGCATGCGGTAAAAAACAAATCCAAAGAAATATCAAGTAAAGTTAAAAAAAATGTACTTCCACAGACACATCTAGTTTCATATAATATGGAAAGAAAACAAAAATAGAAACCAAAAAAAAAAAGAAAAGCGAAAAAAAGAATAGAAAACAAAAAAAAGGGAAAAGAGGAAACAAAATACTAGTATATTTAAAATGAAAAGAAAAAAATATCAGTTTAGAAAATTCAATTATAAAGTCTTGAACTCTGGTGGTTTGATTCAAACTACAATTCTAACCCAATTAAGCCAATGTAGTATGTATATTTAGATATATTTAGATATATACATTTTTGGGGTAAACCATCTTAAATTTTTCTTTGTGAATGGTCAAGTCTTATCTACAACTCGGGTCAGATTTAACCCAAAAATATGCACGTCGAAATGGGTACAAGTCAATATGGAATACAAGTCATAAAAGATATGTTTATTACCCCGCAATGGGTTGGATCCCGATAGTTACCATATGATTTAAATTTTGACAAATCGAACATCGTAACTTTCTATTATTAAAAACATTTTCTACACATTTATTTATTTGACCAATAAAATATGTTTATGATCTAAGCTAAGACTGGGGTATAAAAAGACTTTTTATTTCTATGTCATACAACAGCCCGTGCAATTTTGCACGGGTCAGTAAACTAGTCATATATCATCATATATTTTATAATTACCGGTACAATTCGCAGTCCCTTAGGGCGTCCACATCAGCGCCACGTCAAATCTGATGTCATCATTCATTATTTTCGGCAAAAACTGCTACTTACCTTAATTAAATATTATATTCTGTGATGAAATCTTTGTTAAATACCCGTGCAATTACTAATTGAAATCAAATCCTTATAAAATCAAATCAAATCTTTTAATTTACGAAAATTATAGGGGCTGGATATTCGGAAATAAGGTTCAAAATAATTCGGAAATAAGTGATATATATGTTTTTTAACTTAGAGATCAACATGTACGGTAGATTAGACCTAAATGTACATGCATCTAAATGAGTTAGGGTTAATACGGATCACCGGTCATATAAAGCGGGTTCATAACTAAGAATTTAGGTTACTAGACATGAAAACGGATGGTGACCTAAAAAATATGTTTATCCAAAAAGGGTCTGGTTCGAGCCATGAAACGCAGGAAAGTTTAATTTTTATAAGTCAAATACGGGCCAATTGGTTTGGTCAAGTGAAGCTTAAAAGTATGTGCATCAAAACGGTCCGAGTTAATACAGTTTACCAGTCATAAATAAGGGGTTCATGACCCTAAAATAACAGGGTCATAACCCGTGATGCCGGTTACGGGCCATAAAAGTAGGTTCAAGGCGCAAAAACCAAAAGATATTTTACACGTCAAAGATCATGTCTCCTATTATTTTACAGTATAAGAACAATTTTCATTCTTAATTTTTAGGCACATTGCTTATACAAATAAAGTCTTATTACAACAGCCAATGCAATTTGTTTCAGAGGTTCAACTAACTTGATCTTATTTAGGGATCAAATGATTAAATAGGTCGGGTCAAGTTAGATAAAACATGGGGTTAAAATTGAATATACGCCTGTAAAGGTCATGTACGGGTCCTAAATTGTGGTTTCATGATTTAGAAACCCCGAGGTCGTATTGGGTTGAGAAATTAAATTAGGTTTATTAAGCTTTCAATTAAGCGATCTAAATATGTTCAAACTAATGTTTTATCATACACATTTATTAATTTGGTAACCCAAATAGTATTATAACTTTCTCTTTGTCCTATTATGGTGGTACTGTATTTTTTTGTATAATTTTATTTTTCTCTTTATCCTTTTATAGTTCAGGACCAGACATACGTATATCTTTCCTAAAAGATTATTAATAACATAATTATCAGTTTGTCGAGTCTCAAACATTTGTTTTTAAATGGCTTTGTACACACTGTATAAATGGCAGCCCGTGCAATTTTGCACGGGCATTAAACTAGTATTTTCTAATTACCGGTACAATTCGCAGTCCCTCGGGGCGTCCACATCAGCGCCACGTCAAATCTGATGTCATCATTCATTATTTTCGGCAAAAAAATCATCCCAAAAAATGCTACTTACCTTAATTAAATATTATATTCTGTGATGAAATCTTTGAAATAGGAAGCAATCTTTGAAATATATTATATCATAAATTTTTTTACTGCAACATTATAGAAAAAAAAAGGATGAAATAATTTAAAAACTGCAATAATGTTTATTTTTTACTTAAATTAATTTAAAAAAGAAATTAAACAAAAAATTCTTAACATATCAATGAAATAAATCTAAACAAAATATTTTATTACCCGTAGAGAAAAAAAATCTTAACACATTACCCTAAAATATTGCTTATTTCCTATTTCAAAAAGAAAAATATTGCTTATTTCATCGTTTAACCAAATAAATTCGGAAAAAAAGTATAATGTAACTGTACCATGAATGTAGCATAATATATAAACGTTCATCCCCAATAATGATTTTTTTTTTGCTTTCATTTGCAACATAGCCGAACAACTGAATGTTTTTTGGGCTTTTTGTCTTAGGTGTAATTGTTGAGCAAGCAGAAAGTGAAAAGTCTCCAGCTCAAGAAAATCGCTGGTTACATTTTCTAATAATTGAATCATTAGTCAGACTTCCCATTTCTCCAGCTCAATACGGTTACTGTCCGATTTCGCAGGTACGCTAACAGGTTAGATCAATCTTAAACATTCTCTCTTACATTTTAATTTATAAATCTTTGTATCTTGATCTTCAATCGCTATTTTCCCCAAATTTGTATAATGTGTTTGGTATAACTTGAGAACTGGGACATTGCGACTAAGAGCTCAATTCTCCGGATTGCGACTAATCTTATTAATCAGTGTTGTTACTTCATATGAAATTTTTTGATGCAATCGGCTTCTTTTTGCAGGTTTCCTTGGTTTGGTACTTTGGTTCGTATAATAGTCTTCAATTTCTTTACAGGCAAGGAATCATGTCAAAGCTTAATGGTCAATCACAAAACATGGAGATGTCATTGAGTAATGACTAATGAGTATTTATGCAGATGTCCTGTTTTTATTTTTTCAATAATGTGTAATTTACAATAATGATCTCAAGTTTTGGCGATGTAAACACTAACTTAACCTTTTTAACCATTACTGATTAGCTTTTTACATTTTTATCATTGTTAATTGCTGAATTTAATAACAGTAACAGGCCAAACGATCCGAATCGGAGTAGGTCGATTTTTGGCCATCTAAATGGACTTGATTCATTGCTAACGGAGTCATGAGTCGGAAAATCATAGGTTCTTGAACAAAAAATGGTAGGTAAGATTGAACCAACAATGGTAGGTAGGTTCTTGAACCCAAAAAAGGTATGAGAATTTCGTTTTTCTTTACATATTCAGTTTGTTGACTCCTACAAATTAAATTAGCCTTCATTAAACGACACTACTTTTCCATACTCCCTCCGATTTAAGAATTGTTGACGTTTGTGTTATGACAGTATTTGAGGTTTAACTTTGACCACTTCTTAACTCATTATAAAAGAATGGTTTTGCTTTTTACGTATGTCCCTAAGGGCCAAGA
Source organism: Spergularia marina (assembly GCA_963680865.1). Classification (NCBI taxonomy): domain Eukaryota; kingdom Viridiplantae; phylum Streptophyta; class Magnoliopsida; order Caryophyllales; family Caryophyllaceae; genus Spergularia; species Spergularia marina. The sequence continues at coordinate 13,793,534 of OY804560.1, read as the reverse complement.
GTACATGTTAAAACCTCATTTTGTCTTTCTCACAAAAACCGATACGGTTATATATTGTATCTCTCCGTGAGAACGAAACTCTAGCTCATAAATAGAATGTTGCTAAAAAATATAGCCCAGTTAATAAGAGTAAGGTCGGTGTTCATTTTATACGGTTTTGAGTTATGTAACTATATTATTGTTTTAGACATTTTATAAGATAAAATCATTAATTAGTTGAATATTAAGAACATTAATGTAATTAAGTAGATAAAATTTTATGAAGTATGAATTTGTTCGTGTGATGGGAATTTTAAGTGAGTCTTGAGAGATAAAATGGTAGATTTAAGTTAGTCAAATGTGAGTCGAAAAGGGATGTGGTGGAGTTTGGAGTTTGAAGTAGGTCTTGCTATAAAGTTAGTCTTAGCAATTTTTTATAATACAGTAATTGAATTTAAACTTCATGGTGAGGCAATGAAGAATTCAAACTTTTTCCAATCGTACCATCCTGATTTGTAATCAATTTTTTCGAGTAGATTTAGAAGAGACATTTTTATGTTAGCATGCATTCTAACATTACAGAAATAAACATTTTCACTTTTCTTAATAGGAAAAATATATGGAAAAAGTTTCTATGATTTCGGCAATATTCTCTGCTAGAATGAATTTTAGTATTTTGGAAGAAGTAATTAGAATAGGCGACTAAATCTTGCTTCCAAAAAGAGCTAAGAGAAAATGAAGATTTATTGAATTTCAGGGATTTTATTAGACTCGATTGTTGTAAAAGAACTCAATTGATGGAATAAATCGGTCTAGATCGAATTAGTCTTACTGTTAAAATAGGGGTCAACATGGGTTCAGTCATTAATGGTCATAATATAAAACGAGTTCATGATTTATGAAATGCATCTTTTATCTAGCTAAATAAAATATGAAGCGAATAACAAAAGATATACCGTCCCCAGTCCCACTTCAAATACCTCGATTTCCTTATTTGGGTCTCTCTCCTTGGTCGCCTCACTTATTTTCGAACATCTTATCTCTCTTCTAATTTTTGCTAATCATGACATCTGTCCAGGCTACACTCACATCTTTTTCAACCACTTTCATTAATCCTCCCATCATTGATTCTTCTTTTTCCTAATATTCTTTCATTCAACTGTCTTTATAACCTTTTTTTTTCTTATTTTGCTACAATATATGCCACACGAGTTGTTTAAATTGGGTCATAGGGAGTAGCGGCATAAAACCAAGTTATTATGAATATCATATAACAATCAGTGTAATTTTGCATAGGTGAATAACTATAGTTGGTATGATATATGTGAATAGCTATAGTTATTACACGAGTGAACAACTATATATGTAGCACAGAGCTGTCAAATAAGTGGGTCTGATATGATACGGGTTGGTTCCGAAATAGGTAAAACGAGTTGGTTCAAAATTCAAATATGGTGAAAAAAATTAGATATTCCTCTATTTTATTCGCGGTAACAAAGTTTCAATCGCATTATTGATTTTCTAATCTTAAATATAAACAATTATAAAATTGTATTTAATTTTTTATTTATTATATTATATATTTTGATATGTCAATTTTTCTTGATGAAGCATCAAATCGAATCTGCAACTCGGGGCCATTTTTAACCCAAATTACGTGGGTCAACGGGTTCAAACCAATTTGGGATATAGGTCAAAAAACGTGTTTATTACCCCCAAAATGAGTTATATCCTAACGATTTACCATATACTCCGTATGAGTTAAGCTTTTGACGGGTCTAACATCGTGGTTTCCTATGTTTTTGAGACTTTTCTACGCATCTGTTAATCTAACTAATTAAAACACTTCTATGATATAAGATTGTATTATAAAAAAAAAGTATTTTCACTCATATCATATAACAACCCGTGCAAATATTGTTGGACTAGTGTCCTCCGACAATAGTGCGTTGATTAATAAATCTCAATTATGGAATAAACAGGGATCGGTTTATAAGATGAACTTATCAGTTGATCAACGTAAATCAATAACGATTGGCCGTCTAGGGTTTGACGTTATTGTCGTCGTAAGATGGCGGAGATCGACTGATCCCTATCGGTCATACCTATATAGGATAACGTGATGAACTCCTGTTAGCCAGTTAATAGTTAACTGGCAATGTGTTTAGTATCAGGCTGTAGAGTTTATTATATTATTGATTATAAGATAATTGATAATAAATAAACCACTGATAAAATAGAAATTTTATCAGTGTATAAGTTGCTAAATTTGAGATTAGTAATTATACGGGTATTGTTGTGATTTGTCAGTCGTGACAAATTTAGCTAGAATTAATTACAAGAGTTGTAATTATTAGCTAAAATATGATTAGATATAATTATTATATCAATATATAATAGTTAATTGTAACTTAATTAGTTAAGTTATGAAATGACTAAATTAACCTTGTTATACCTTAAAGGTTGGTTAATGTTAGTGGGGGCAAATTAGTAAATTTGATTTACTAATTTAACCCACCACTATATATAGTCTAATCCATGTTTAGACTTAGAGTACTAATCATTTTCAAAACAAAAATAAAAAACCAAAAAAAAAAAATTAAGGAAAGAATCATCATCTTCTTCCTCTCTAAAAAGAGTCAACTATTTCACCATAGCCACCAAGTTTTTTGAGCTTTGCATGTAGCTCAAAAACACATCTAAACACAAAAATACTTCACCCTAATTGATCCTAATTGTTAGGGATTAGGGCTATTTTGTTTTTGGGGTAAACCGAGTTATTACTAGTACATAATAACTCGGTTTTCTCGTGAATCCTTTGGTACGTGCCGTGGGAGATTAGAAGAGTTCAAGAATCAAAGTTTGGAAGGAGGATCATCCTTGTTAAGCAGCTCAAGACACTCCTTAGTAAAGGAGAGCACAACCTAGAGCCAAAACAAGGTATACGATCTTTAAACTCGGTTTTTTAGTTGTTTTTAACTACATGCAAATCGATCCTCACCTAAGGTTCCACTTAATAGAGTTATTAAGTGTTGTTTAGAGTGTCTAAACCACCTTAGGTTCTAACAATTGGTATCAGAGCATTTGGTCTTATTGCATGTTAAAACCGAGTTGGTTAATTAGGTGAATTATCGACTTAATTAATTTTAATGATAAAATGGTTTTTTCACTGGGTTTTTTCAACATGCATGGCTTCTACTGGTCTTAAAAAGGTTTAGGACGAAATTGTAGAAATTTTGGAATTTTTTAGCTATTTTTCCATGAATTTTCGGTTTAAATCACATAATTAGCTTAATTATCGAATTAAGTGTTAATTAGATAATTTGCATGTATAAAATTATGTGAAAATTAAGAGGACTAAAATTTCCAGTAATAAAGTTCACCATGGCATTGGTTCGAATTTTTCTAAAATTAAAAGTTAATTTTGGGTTTTTATCGTTATTAAGAGTTAATAATGATTAACTTGGAAATTGTTTTCTTAATTGAATTAAAACAAGAAATATCTGGAAATTTTTGCTCATGCATGTGCTACTGCCAGTATGGTATGTTAGTTAAAGAAAATGATTTTTCTAATTAAATTCATAATTGTTATGATTAATTAGAGTAAATTAATGATTTATGGCACTTTTCGAGCAAAAAGAGGGCTAAAACGAATCCATCAAACTAATTGAATCGACTTTAGTGGGATTAAAGGTTGATAAACTAAAATGTTTAGTTGTTGGTTTGGTTCCAAAAGTGTTTAGATTGATTCGTGATTTTAACTGTTAAAATCGTTTTCCAAAATTAGCCGTTGTTTGATTTTTGTTAGTCGGTAAATGTGATTTACCGAGGTCAAACGTATAAGTGTTATACGTTTGACCAAAATCCGAGTACAGTATGGCCAAGATGTCTCATAGGACCGGTACTGTACCGTAATGTAAGGACGGTATCGGTGGGTTTGTAATTAATTGCGATCTCGTATCGCCAGATTGTAATATTTTTTTTCTATTTTTAGAAAGTGAATGTATAATAGGCTTTTACATGTAATTCTATTTTCGAGCTTTTACAATCCTTGGCGTGGAGTCGAAGATTGCATTTGAAGACGAGAAGCCGTCAAAGACTAGTTAGGACTAGTTTAGGTTTCTTTTAAGCGAGATAGGGCCATACTAGTACTCGTGATCGATTTATTAGTTTAATCGTCTGTTGCATGCTTGGTTTATTGCGTTTTTTCCGCCGACGTAGTGGATACGATATAAACTAAAATTTGTGCACACGTTTTAGTCGTTATAAATTGTCAACGATTCGCTAAATATTTAGTTCACTGAATAAACGCGATAGACAATATAAGACGACTAGATCTCCTAAAATTTAATCAAACGTAATATCGAGAGCTAGCTTTTCCAAATCTAACACCTATACAACCTTGTTCATTAGGAACCACACTCACCCTCTCGTGAGGTGGGACCTTTTTACCTTGGGGAGTAGGGTTGTAAGTGTTACAAACGCGTTAGATTTGGTTGATCTCGACGAATTGGGCATAAGGGTTATGCAAATTCGAGGCTAGAGGACAAATATTCGAGAAATTTGTCAACCGAGAGTTCTTAGAGTTAGAATCAACCAAGAATTGGTTCACCCGAGTGCTATAAATTAGGGAAAAAGCTAAAGACGCCCTCTCGCGTGCCCAAAATTTATAAGTACGACGGATCTCGGAATCGGTTATATAATTAAGGGAGATCAATTATATAAACGGAATTCACGTTTTATGTGTAAAATGTGAAGTAAAATAATGCGATAAAATCTAACCAAATTTTATTTCCAAACTTGTAGAATCGTAAATCGCAATGGCAAATCCAAATGCGAACCCAGTTCTACCGAGTATCACGAAAGACTCATGGCTCCGTGCCTTTATGGAGAAGCACTCCCTGAAGGACGATGGGAGCAACTTCCCAGAGTGGGAATTGAGTCTACGTTTAGCCGCTAAAAGCGACGGAAAGGAGCGGTTCCTCGTTGAACCACCACCTGCGACGCCAGGGCCTAACGCAACGATGGCCGAGCGTCGAGCGTACGAATTGTACGAGCAGGAATCAACCTCGATCAAAAACGTTTTGATCTATTCGATGGCGTCAAAATTGCAGCGCAGATTGATTTATTCCTCCTCATACCAAATATTCGTCAAATTGACGAATATGTTTTCGCAAAAACCGCGAATATTGCAATACGATGCCGCCAGTCGATTCTTTGAGGCACGTTTAATCAAGGGACAGCCTGTTGGTCCCCACGTGCTCAAAATGATCGAAAACGTAGAGACGTTAGAACGACTGGGATGCCCGATTTTCGACCAAATCGCGGTAGATCGTATACTCCACTCGCTACATGACGAGTTCAACAATTTCAGGTTGAACTTTAACATGAACGATTTGAGGAAAAACCTCAATGAAATTCATGCTCTGCTTGTCCAAGCAGAGAAAGACATAGGCGCAAGTAGGAGTACTAGCGGAAAACGAGATGTTTTAGCGCTAAATGCGAGGAAGGAAGGTGGCAAGTTCAAAAACCGAGGGAAAAAGGGGAAGAAACCCGTGCAAGGAAAGGGCAAGGGCAAAGGAAAAGCGCCAGTAAACGCAAAGACTAAGCCGCCCAAAAGCACGAACCCCGATCAAAGGTGCTTCCATTGTGACGGAGTAGGTCACTGGAAGCGCAACTGCCCCAAATACCTGGAGGAGAAGAAAGCTTCAGGTATCTACACTATAGACATAAACTTTGCTAGTTCCACGTCGTGGGTATTAGATACTGGATGTGGATCTCATCTCTGTAATCATTTGCAGGGGCTGCAGGAGGTGCGAGTGCTAGCAAGGGGTGAAGTGGACCTACGCGTTGGAAACGGAGCAAGGATAGCTGCTGTTTCCGTAGGAACATATGTTTTGTCGTTAGCGTCAAGGTTGGAATTGCACTTGTATAATTGTTATTATGTACCAACCCTGAGCAAAAACATAATATCTGTATCTATGTTAGACGCGGAAGGTTTTCGTTTTGAAATTAAAAACAAATGTTGTTCCTTCTCGCATAATGATGTGGTCTATGGAATAGCCCCGTCAATCAACGGAATATATGTTTTAGACTTAACCACCGATGTCTACCATGTAGAAAATAAAAAGCTCAAATCAGGTGATCCTGAGTTATCCTATCTCTGGCATTGTCGTTTAGGTCATATAAACGAAAAACGCATTAAGAGACTCGTATCCAGTGGAGTGCTCAAATCACTTGATTACGAATCATTTAATAAATGTGAATCTTGCCTATTAGGCAAGATGGCACGAAAACCTTTTTCGGGAAAAGGAATTCGAGCTGGTGAGCTATTGGAACTAATACATTCAGATGTGTGTGGTCCAATGAGCATCACAGCCAGAGGTGGTTACAACTACTTCGTCACATTCACAGATGACTTTAGTAGATATGGATACATCTACTTAATGAGGAACAAAGACGAAGTCCTACAGAAATTCATAGAATTTCAGAGGGAAGTTGAAAACCAACTTGATAGGAAGATCAAAACCTTACGATCTGATCGTGGAGGTGAATATCTGAGTAACGAATTCAGTTATCACCTGAGAGATTGTGGTATAGTATCACAATTAACACCTCCTGGAACACCACAGATGAATGATGTTGCTGAAAGGAGAAATAGAACCCTATTAGATATGGTTCGATCTATGATGAGTCAGGCTGAGCTTCCTGATTCATTTTGGCGTTTCGCTCTACTATCCGCCGTTTTCCTGCTGAACAGGAGTCCGACAAAATCAGCTCCAAAGACACCATACGAGATATGGAAAGGAAAAGTTCCTGACTTGTCTTTCATAAAGGTTTGGGGCTGTGAAACTTATGTTAAGAACCGTTGTGACAATAAGCTAGCACCCAGATCCCAGAAATGCCTATTTGTAGGTTATCCTTTAGTAACACGAGGATATTACTTCTACAATCGTCAGGAGAACAAAGTGTTTGTGTCTCGTGATGCTGTCTTTCTAGGAAAGGAATTTATTTCTAGAAGACAGAGTGGGAGAAATTTTGAACTTAGAGAAGTTCAGGAGTCACAAACAGAGGAAGATAATCAGGATGTTTTACGAGAAAACAGCCCTGAAACTTCTGATACAGTGGTTCCAACCTCCGTTTCTAGAAGGTCAGGGAGAGTAAGGCACCCACCTGAGAGATACTTAGGTATTGTCGAAGATGATGATAAATACTTAATGTTACTTTTAGAAAGTGACGAGCCCGCAACCTACAACGCAGCCACGACATGTCCAAATTCTACAAAATGGCTGGAGGCGATGAAATCTGAAATGGATTCCATGTACGAGAGCCAAGTATGGGACTTGGTAGATGTGCCAGTTGGAACAAAAGTTCTGAAATGCAAATGGATCTATAAGATCAAAATCGGCATGGATGGAAACAAGGACGTTTTCAAAGCTCGACTAGTGGCGAAAGGTTTCACGCAAGTTCATGGTATTCACTATGATGAAACATTTGCACCAGTTGCGATGCTCAGATCCGTTCGGATAATCTTAGCGATTGCTGCGTTTCATGATTATGAAATATGGCAGATGGATGTCAAAACCGCCTTCCTGAACGGGTTTCTGGAAGAGGAAGTGTATATGACACAGCCAGAGGGTTTTGTCGATCCACGCAATCCTGAGAAGGTTTGCAAGCTTAAAAGGTCCATTTATGGACTTAAGCAAGCATCCAGGAGCTGGAATCATCGGTTTGATCATGTAATCAAACAAAATGGTTTCGCTCGTAGTGTTGAGGAACCATGTTTGTACATGAAGTTTAGTGGGAGCAAGGTAACGTTCCTGGTCCTGTATGTGGATGACATACTTCTCATAGGAAATGATATTCCGACCCTCAACTCAGTTAAAGGATGGTTAGGAAATCATTTTCGGATGAAGGACCTAGGAGAAGCGCAACGCATCTTAGGCATCCGAATCTATAGAGATAGATCAAAACGGATGTTGGCATTAAGTCAAGAAGCTTATGTAGATAGCATTCTTGAGAGATTCAATATGGAGAAATCCAAGAGAGGATATCTGCCAATGGGTCACGGAATAGTTCTGAGTAAGTCTCAATGTCCGTCTGTGCCCGCAGATATTGAACGCATGAAAAAGATCCCGTACGCTTCCGCAGTTGGATCAGTCATGTATGCTATGATGTGTACGAGGCCTGATGTCTCACATGCTTTGAGCATGACGAGCAGGTATCAGGCTAATCCCGGTGAAAGTCACTGGATAGCTGTAAAGAATATCCTAAAGTACTTGAGAAGGACTAAAGATACATTCTTAGTGTTTGGAGGAGATACTGAGCTACGTGTAAAAGGTTACACAGATGCTAGTTTCCAAACTGATCGAGATGATATGAAATCTCAATCCGGCTATGTTTTTACTCTGAACGGTGGAGCGATCTGCTGGAAAAGTTCCAAGCAATCTGTCACAGCGGATTCTACAACGGAGGCAGAGTACATTGCGGCTTCAGAAGCTGCAAAAGAAGCGGTATGGATCAAGCAGTTTCTAGAAGGGCTGAAGGTTGTTCCGGCAGCAGCAGATCCTATCACCATCTATTGCGACAACAGTGGAGCAATAGTTCAGGCTAAAGAGCCTAAGTCTAGTAACAAGTCTAGACATGTACTCAGGAAGTTTCACGTAATACGAGATTTTGTGGAACGAGGAGATATTTTGGTTTGAAAGATCGGGACAGATGATAATGTCGCCGATCCTCTGACTAAGCCGATGACACTGGCCAAGCACAACAGTCATGTAGCGTCCATGGGATTGAGACGCATGACTGATTGGTTGTAGATTATATGGTATGTAATAGTTAGATCTTTGTATTGACTTTTTACATACATATATATATAAAGATTTTATCGTTTAAATTTATTCAGTTTTGTATATGCTGAATAAAAATACATTCTGTTAAACTCCTATAGGTCGTAGAGACGATTTGAGCCCTATGAAGTGAACAGGAATAGCAGAATAATTTAGTCCCTAGTCACAATGTGAGGTGACGACTCTAAGTGACTAGAGTGTAAGTCGATTAGGATGACTGGTTCAAAAGTCATAGGTCATGGGATGACCGGTCGTTTACACAAGCAGAATGTGAGACACTCTGTCGGACTTGACCACCTACAGATTCCTATTGCTGGGTCGAAGCTAGGAGCACTGTATTATACCATTGAGTCGATTCTTTTGACCTGAAACTATTTGCCAGAGTTTGTGCAATAAATAGTGGCTTTGATTTATGTCCTAAGTCGTGCCGTTAAAGGAGGCTATAAGGGCATATTTTGGGTCACTGTGAGTTGTATGGAACAATGAAAATAGAGTGAAGGGATTGTCCGCCCACGTCAGGGTTAATATCTTTAGGCCACTCGAGGAGTAGCAATTGAAAATGCGTGGCCACGCTCGGAAGCAATCTAAGGTAGATTTTTCCGGTCAGACAGTTGCGCTCTCGATCGAGAAAACCACTTTACGATTCACATCGGGTGCAGGAGCGACCTGAAAGACATCTTGCATTGAGTGGGAGATATAAAGGGCAAGAGAGTCGATCACGCACATACTTGTCTCGGACAAGTGGGAGATTGTTGGACTAGTGTCCTCCGACAATAGTGCGTTGATTAATAAATCTCAATTATGGAATAAACAGGGATCGGTTTATAAGATGAACTTATCAGTTGATCAACGTAAATCAATAACGATTGGCCGTCTAGGGTTTGACGTTATTGTCGTCGTAAGATGGCGGAGATCGACTGATCCCTATCGGTCATACCTATATAGGATAACGTGATGAACTCCTGTTAGCCAGTTAATAGTTAACTCGCAATGTGTTTAGTATCAGGCTGTAGAGTTTATTATATTATTGATTATAAGATAATTGATAATAAATAAACCACTGATAAAATAGAAATTTTATCAGTGTATAAGTTGCTAAATTTGAGATTAGTAATTATACGGGTATTGTTGTGATTTGTCAGTCGTGACAAATTTAGCTAGAATTAATTACAAGAGTTGTAATTATTAGCTAAAATATGATTAGATATAATTATTATATCAATATATAATAGTTAATTGTAACTTAATTAGTTAAGTTATGAAATGACTAAATTAACCTTGTTATACCTTAAAGGTTGGTTAATGTTAGTGGGGGCAAATTAGTAAATTTGATTTACTAATTTAACCCACCACTATATATAGTCTAATCCATGTTTAGACTTAGAGTACGAATCATTTTCAACACAAAAATAAAAAAACCAAAAAAAAAAAATTGAGGAAAGAATCATCATCTTCTTCCTCTCTAAAAAGAGCCAACTATTTCACCATAGCCACCAAGTTTTTTGAGCTTTGCATGTAGCTCAAAAACACATCTAAACACAAAAATACTTCACCCTAATTGATCCTAATTGTTAGGGATTAGGGCTATTTTGTTTTTGGGGTAAACCGAGTTATTACTAGTACATAATAACTCGGTTTTCTCGTGAATCCTTTGGTACGTGCCGTGGGAGATTAGAAGAGTTCAAGAATCAAAGTTTGGAAGGAGGATCATCCTTGTTAAGCAGCTCAAGACACTCCTTAGTAAAGGAGAGCACAACCTAGAGCCAAAACAAGGTATACGATCTTTAAACTCGGTTTTTTAGTTGTTTTTAACTACATGCAAATCGATCCTCACCTAAGGTTCAACTTAATAGAGTTATTAAGTGTTGTTTAGAGTGTCTAAACCACCTTAGGTTCTAACAAATATTGCACGGGTATTAAAGAGCCGCACTTGAGATTCTATTATTTTATTTGTTAAACATTATAATTTTTCGGAACAATTTACTAAAACGTGATTGGTGGGATACAAAAATAAAACAGGAAAGTGAAACATGTTATCCGCACAACAAATCATATGTTGTTTTATCGCTTTTAAATCAATTATTACGGGTCAACGTGTTGGGTTAGACTTAACCAAAAAATATGGTGTCAAAACATAATTAATTTAATATGGGTCACTTCCTTTATCATTGAACATAAAATCAGCATTATGACTAAAAAATAGTGGTTCGTGGGTTATATAAAACGAATTAATAACTTAGTTCTTTCTTTTTTCATGTGTAATTTCGTGTCATGAATTTTTTTAATGTACATCTACTAATTTAAATTTCTAATGTAAATTGTAATATAATACGAATTGCATTTTTGATGAATAATAAAACATTAATATAAAAACGATTCATCAGTAATATCATACAACATCCACAACAAATTTACATGGGTAACCAACAACGAGTCAAATATTGGTCAAGATAACAAAGAATTATGTTGGGTTAGGTCACTACAGGTGCAAACTACATCATTAATTGGGCCTTTTTTTATCCACCGTATTTCAATATTGGAAGATTTTTTTCTACTTTATTTTCAACCACATGTTATTAATTACATAAAAATCTGCAAAATCAAATTGGAAAAACACAGTGAAGACAAGGAGTATACATAAGTATGATTTTAATCATTAAATTTAAACAATCTTAAAATTAAAATAAGTCTTGAGTTATTAGGTAGACTATACATTCTTTTGGTTCATTAATATGCTTAATTTCTCCTTCTTTTGTCTTAATTATGAACTAACGGGTCAGGTTGGGGTTGACCCAAAAATGTCTTGGTTATAAGGTCTGATGGGTTGGATCAACTTGAGTTACCAGGTTGGTGATCTAAACTTTAGATAGGTGTATAATAATATACTACACTAACACTATCAAACGTAAATGAATCGAAAAATACAAACTCCATTATTGTATCAATGTTTACAATTTAACTTAATTTCTAAACTCTAAAATTATATATTTTGGTTTAAACAGCCCGTGCAATTTTGCACGGGTCAATAAACTAGTAGATAAATACAATAACGGTAGATTTAACAAGTTCTTAGGCCATCTACATCAGCAATGACATCAACGCCATGTCATTGCTGACATCATCACTCTTCATTTACGGCAATAAAATCTGTATAATATGGTAATTTCCTTAATTAAATGATAATTTAACTAATTAAATATGTGATATATTAATCAGCATAATTTCCCAACAATACCACAGGAAATATTTTTTAGAATCCACAATATAATCCGAAAAAAATCTAAAGTATCATAAAATATTCGCATATTAGCCGAATGTTTTGAGAAAATGAATCAAATCTTTAAAATTAATGAAACAAATAGTATCAATTACCCTAAACAAAAAGAAAATCCGCAGCAACTATGACACTTTCCTTAACTAATTTTAATCTAAGATAAAATATAATTACACAAAATTATAATTTAAGAAAATTTGTCAAATCATACCTAAATAAAATCCAACTATCCATGATTAAATGACCAATAATAATAATCGGCCTATTTTTCGCAAAGATTATAAGGTTATACCAATTTCACACATTACCCTATTTACCAATATAAAAGGACAACAACAAACAATAATTTCATATTAGCAAAGGTTGTATCATCCTTATTATTACTCCGACTGTTCTTCTCTCATGCACTCTCTACCTAACTGATCCTTAAATGACATACCTTTTATTTTGTCCATATCTTTTTTTATTTGATCTAGCATAATTATTCTACCCATCTGTAACTTTGTAATTAGATTAATTGAAGGTCGTTGTTTTGGAATCGGATGTCCGGGGGGGGGGGGGGGGGTCGAAAATGTCTAGAAAAGGGGGGAGCTCTCAAGAACACTACATGTGAATGTGTTTCACATGTGAACCCTGCTTGTTTTCTCTACTGATAAATCTAAGAAATAGAATGAAATTGTTGGACCAAAAGGAAAATTTGGGATGAAATTGCATTTTGATGAGGCTTCATCAAAAGCTGAGGAGGTCACTCTTACAGTAGATGATGTAGCTCTAGTTATGTATTTATGGAAGTTTACCATGGTAGGAAATATAATTGGGGGAAAACCAAAATTGAAGGAGGTTCAGGAGTTAAAGAGCAGGAGCCTGTCAAGCTTGTGACAAAAGTTTACAGACCAAAACCAGCAGATAAGAGTAATGATGTAGTTGGTTTTGAGCAGGTACCAGGAAATGTAAATGAGGGAGTTGAAAAGGAAAGGAATCTTGGTTATCAAGCACAAATAAGTGACAAAGCTACTGTGGGTGATGTTGTATTAGGAGAGTTGTGTCTGGTGGAGCTTGACTCATTAGGCCAAAATCAAACAACTCCCCCTCCTCAATCTGTGAATTTGGATGAAGTGCGGTTCAAAATGGTGGTTAGGAGATCAAAGAGGAAATATTCTAAGAACAGTGGGAGCATGACTGTTGGAAATAAGTATGTTCTAGGTATATCTTCAACAGTTTTGGATAATGCTTTTGTGGAACTGGCAAAAGAAGGGATGGGAGAGAAGGTTAGGCCTCCTGGCCAACTTTCTAAATGAGGATAGTAGGCAGAAAGTTAGAGGCCTCAATGAGGGCCTCAAGTAGCATGAAGTTAAGAGCCTTATGCTGAATAGTAGTATAGATGTTATGGGTTTTTTAGAGACTAGAGTTAAGGAGAAAATTTTTGGTAGCATTATCAATAGAAGTTTTAGTAGATTCATTGTGGCAAATAATTACTCACACCATTACAATGGAAGGATTTGGGTTATTTGGAAGCCAAAGAATGTCAAAGTGGAAGTGAAGGTGACTAATGCTCAGTTTATGCACTGCAGAGTTGAGCATTTGTTAAAGCATAGTGAGTTTCATGTTACTTTTGTTTATGGAACTAATGCAAGACAGGAGAGACTTGAGTTGTGGAGATGTATGTTGGACATTTCTACAAATATGACAGGGCCTTGGGTTGTTTCTGGTGACTTTAATGTCATCAAATCTGCTAAGGAGAGGATTAGTAGTCATGTTACAACAGCAGGAGAAATGGCTGAGTTCAATGATTGCCTGTTAGACTGTAATCTTGATGAAATTAGATGTCATGGGGGTGATTTTACACGGACAAATCACCAGGATGAAGATGCTAGGGTTTGGTCTAAGTTGGATAGAGCTCTGATTAATCCAAATTGGCTTAACACATATACATCTTCTTATGCTGAAATCCTAAACCCATGTATTTCAGATCACAGTCCAATATGTATCAACATTATAGATTAGTGTAAAACTCAAAGGAGTTTTAAGTATCTTAATTGCTGGGAACATCATGAGGATTTTCTGCCAATTGTTGCTGAAGCATGGAGTAAACCAGTAAAGGGGACACCAATGTTCAGACTATTTGTGAAGCTGAAAAATGTGAAATAGTCCCTCAAAAGTTTGAACCGAAAGCACTTCTCTAGCCTTACTAAAAAGGTACAGGAGTATAAGGAGGAACTGATGCAATGTCAGACTTTAATGCAGCAGAATCCACAGCAAGTTGACTTGATAGATAAGGAAATGGAAATCAAGGAAAAATACTGCAAAATGAAGAAGGCTGAGCTGAGTATGTTAAAACAGAGGGCAAAAATCGCACATGTGAAGGAAGCAGATTGCAGCTCAAGGTACTTTTACTCGAAAATAGCAGAGAGAGCTCACCACAGTAACATTGGGCAGATTAAGGATGAGAATGGTATCGAACACAAGGATGAAAATGGAATAACTAAGGCTTTCATTGACTATTACACAAACTTGTTGGGAGTTGAAAATGAGGTAAAGCCTGGAGGGTTTAAAGTTACCTGGTGATACACTTAATGATGAGCAGATTGAGCTTTTGGATGCAAATTTTACAAAGGAGGACATCAGGAAAGCTTTATTTAGCATCGATTTTAATAAGAGTCCTGGTCTTGATGGGTTTTCTGCTGATATTTTCAAGGCTACTTGGCATATTATAGAGAATGAATTCTGTGCTGCAATTCTGAATTTTCTGCAAAAGGGAAAATGTTGAAGAAGGTTAACCCTACCCTAATTGCTTTAATCCCAAAGAAAGCAAATGCATCTTCTGTTCAGGATTTCAGACCCATCTCTTGTTGTACAACAGTGTACAAAACCATTAGTAAACTCCTGGCAGGAAGATTGAAGAAAGTTCTGCCAAGTATTATTGGTGTTGAACAAGCAGCTTTCACTCAAGGGAGAATTCTCTTTCAAAATGTAGCTCTTTCCCAGGCTTTGGTTAAGGGCTACTTGCAAAGGAATGTCTCATAGAGGTGTTCTGATTAAGGTAGACATAAGGAAGGCGTTTCATACTCTTATTTGGAATTTCATAAGGGAAATAATGCTGCAGATTTACAAGTTCCCTCCAAGATTTACTAATCGGATAATGACTTGTATATCTTCCACTTGGTTTTCCTTGAAGATTAATGGTGTTGTAAAAGGGTTTTTCATAGGAAGAAGTGGAGTGAAACAAGGTGACCCTATCTCCCCATACCTTTTTGTTATGAGCATGGAGATACTATCAAAAATGCTTAGACAACTCCCTGATTACCCTCACTTTTCTTTCCATCCCAAGTGTGCTAAGCTTAGGCTCAACCATCTTACTTTTGCAGATGATTAGATGATTTTCACTAGGGGTGATGTCCCCTCAGTGAAAGCTATGGTTGAATGCATGGAGAACTTTGCTGACATCTCAGGTCTCAAAGCAAATCCTGCCAAAACAAAAGTATACTTTGGTGGGGTTGAAGATGGCTTAAAGTCACAAATTCTGAATGCCTCGGGTTTTACTGAAGGTAGTTTCCCATTTAGATATCTAGGAGTGCCTTTAAACAACTCAAGACTGGCTGCATATATGTATAACAACCTGATTCAGAAGATTAGAAGCAAGATTATGCATTGGTCAAACCAGTTTCTGTCTTATGCTGTCATTTTTGGTATGGAAAACTTCTGCATGGTGTTCGAGTTTTCTGCTGCCAAAAAGAGTTATTAGGAGGATAAACAGGATGTGCAAGGCTTTTGTTTAGGGAATTAAGGAGGGTAGCAGAAAGATGCTATACAAGAGCTGGGCTAGCTCATGTGCTCCAAAAACAAAAGGTGGGTTTCATATAAAGGAGGTCTTGAGCTAGAATATGGCATTGATTGCTAAGTGGATTTGGTGCCTGAATTCCAATAACAACAGTCTCTAGAGCAAATGGGTTAAGAGCTATGTTTTGAAAGCACTTTCCATCTGGGAAATTAGTGCTAAGAGTCATGACTCTGAATTGATGAAAGGCATCATCAGTGTGAAGAATGTGATTTTAGCTAGAGTTAACTCTGTGGATCAGGCTAAAAAGCTCATACTTTCCTGGACTGCAGGTGACAGGTTCAGCACAGCTCAGGCTTATGAGTTTTTTAGGGAGAAATACAAGGTATGCAGGAGCTATAAGGTAATATGGAATGGGATAAATGTTCCAAAGCACTGTTTTACTGCAAACCTGGCTTATCAAGGAAAATTGGCAACAATAGACAACATAATGAAGAGAGGAATGAGCTTGGCTAACGGATGCAGTTTGTGTGAGCTGGGGAAGAAAGTCATCTGCATCTATTCTTCATGTGTGGTTTTTCAGGGGAAATCTGGCAGCAAATTAAACTCAGAGTTGGTTGAGAATTTCAACTGGCAAAAGCAGTTTTAGAAGTGTCCTAAATTGGTATGGTAAGAAGATTGGGAGAAGACATTGGAAGATTAAGTGGGCAATATGTGGATTGATAGCAACGATATACATGATTTGGTGGGAGAGAAATTGCAGAATTTTTCGTGAAGAAGAGCATAGTGTGGAGTTTATTGTTAGGCAAATTAAGTTCTATGTTTGTATTCGAATATTTAGCTACTTAAAACGGCTCGAAAATGAGGAAATTTCAGCTCCTCATTGTTTTGATCCCATAGTGGTTTAATTTTTTTGTAGGCTCTTGCTTGATTTTTTCCCTTCATGGAAGAATAAAAAGCACTAAAATTCTGCTTGCAAAAAAAAACAAATTCCTACGACAATAAAATATGATTTTAAGGTTATAAAATATGAATAATATATTGCAACTTCACTGTATGGTAATAAAATATGATTAATATATAGCTAGAAAAGGGAATAATTTTTTTCTAAATTTTCTATATTATACTCGGTAAATCAGAATATTCCAACCTGTCATATACGGGGTAAATCAGATAATTCCCAGAATCAGATAAAATCCACTTATAAAAAGGAAATCCCACTTAATTGCATGTATTCACAGATGTAAAGGATATTCTACAGTATAAATTCCCAGTGAAATGTCATTTAATTTCTTCAATTAACATCGGATGAGATTTTACAAAATAGCAAAGGAAATCCCTCTCCATATTTAGCCATATCTAATAGACGAATATTAAAAGAGGTAGTAAGGAATATTCCACCCTGTCATACACTGGATAAATAAAATAATTCCCAGATTAAGAAATATATCATTTGTTTTATTAGGAAAATATACAATTGACATATTCTTTGAAATCAATCATATATATCATTCCAAAGTTTTAGACAAGAAAATCTCCATGATTATATTGAGCAGCAAAATTTGAAAATATAATTTCCATAAAAATGTGTAAAACAAGGTACTATCCTAAAATAAAATCAATGGAAATGATATTATAATCGACGAATTAAAATTATCCTAAAATATATCAATTGTTGCTCCTGCAATATTCTAACATGTCATATACGGGATAAATCAAAAATTTCCCTGAATAAATAATATAAAATCGAAAATTTAGGAAATAGATACAATTTCCTACGGCAATAAAATATTTTTTTAAGGTTATAAAATATGAAAAATACGGAGTAGTATATTGCAATTTCCCGGATTTTAAGGTAATATAATCTGAACATTAACTCTAACAAAAGCCTTGGGCAAGATGGATTTTCTGTAGAGTTTTTTCAAAGAGAGTTGAAGCCTTGTGAAGGAAGATTTTTCTAAAGCAGTCAGAGAGTTCTTTTCCACAAAGAAACTCTCAACACAAGCAAACAGTACCATGATAACTTTGATTCCAAAGAAGGAAAACCCTTCAAATGTGGCTAACTTTAGGCCAATATCTTGCTGTTCCATAGTCTATAAGACTATCAGCAAGACCCTGGCTAACAGGATTCAGGAAATTATCCCTCTTTTAATAGGGGAAGAACAAGCAGCTCTTGTCAAGGGGAGATGCATCTTTGAGAATATAATGGTGTCTCAGTCTTTAGTGAAAGGGTATGGGGAAGAACATCTCACCTAGATGTCTGATGAAAGTGGATATGAAAAAGGCTTTTGATTCCCTTAATTGGAGGTTTGTGAGGAGTATGATGGAGAACATGAAGTTCCCTGAGCTGTTTATAAGCTGGATAATGAGCTGCATTAGCTCAACCTGGTTTTCACTTAAGGTCAATGGCAGTATGAGAGGTTTTTTGCTGGGAAATGTGGCTTGAGACAGGGAGAATGGAAATCTTATATTTTTGTGCTGGCCATGGAAATCTTATCCACAATGCGAAGGAGAATGCTTAATCAGAGGGAGTTTAACCTGCACCCAAAGTGTTCAAAGTTAGGATTAACACATCTTACCACTACACCAAGAAAGCTCTATGGCAACATTCGAAAAGTGTTGCATTATGGCTTATAAATGTTGCAAGTAAGGTTTTATGCAACACATTTGGAAGTGCTGTCTAAAATTGTGTTGCCTTAGCTTTAGGCAACACTTATGAAGAAGTGCTGCAGTAACTGGACTAATGTAACACTTTTCTTTGAAAGCAAATGCTACACTTTTACTTGGTAAATGCAGCCCTTTTGTTTGGTAAATGCAACATCTTTAATATGTAAATGCAACACTTTTGATCATGACATAACTATAATTGCAACACTGTGTTTGTATTAGTGCAACACTTTTTTTTTGCTGTTATCAAAAATTTGGCAGCATGCGATTGTTGTTTCTTCATAGGTAACACCATTTTTGTTCAACTATCTACATAATGAAACTACAGTTGAGTAGACCCATTAAAAACACAATATTTAACATTCATATCAAAATGGAGTCATTACATTCCCAAAATCAAAATTTCTTACAACATAGACTCCTAGTCAATCGAGCCTAAAGTAATTCAACTTCATATCCAAAGGTTGCCGTTAGCATAACGAACATTATCATATCCTTCAACAATTGCATCCATGCATCATTATTCCAAATGAGTGATCTCTTCTGGAAATCGTCCACCCCACCAAAACACACGACATCCCAAGTAGATGTATTGTAAAAGTTAATCTGCAACATTAAATCATAAACTCAGCACTTCAATATTAACTTGCAACTATCACCCAAAAAAAAAATTCCTCATTCAAAACTTTAGCCCTCATAATTCCGTCATACGAGTAAAGTCTACAAACATCATCCTTGACGAGGAAATCATTTATACATTCAGCAAACCTGTATAATTGATATCGTTTCAATAATGGAACAAAGTCTCCATAGTGACAAAATCCACCAGTTGAAGTTGAAGTCAGAAACAACATTCTATCTCTTCTAAATATAGTGCCAGGCATTAGACTTAGCGTAACCATTTTATGAAAAATAATCTGCTAAGTTCCCAATACTACTGCAATTTGGACAACAACCTCATAGTTCTTAAATCTACTAGTTATCTCCTAATTTGTAAAGCAAGTCCCTATACCATTATCTTTATAAGTTAATTAATCACATACTACAATTAAAGTCGTAGTACAATAACGGTCATCATAAAACACCTGATGTGAAATAATGTCGAGCAATATCAGGAGGAAGCCTTCCTACAATCTTTCGCAACATATATTCAACATGTTTTCCTGCTAATTGTTAACGGCTATTTTCATGTCTTTCAACTCTCGCATTTTCCTTTCATGCTCTTCTTCATATATTTTCCGCATGTTCTCCATTTTTGACATATCATCTGCCATATCTTTTTGAAGATCAGCCTTCACACTTGCTCTGATAGATTTCATTAGTTCCCCAGGCACAACATACGGTATCTCATGTTTGTTCATAAGCTTAAGTTTTTTATTGGTGACACCCCTACCATATAATCTGCGTCGACCATTATACTCTTTAGGCATAACACCCAAAAAAGGATCTGATGGACCATTACCATCCTCAGGGGGTGTATACGTTCGCATAACATCCTATAGCAATTGTAACAAAAAGCTAAGTGAAAGTTCCCCAACATACACATTAGAAAGTAGTCTTTCATGGTGATCATTGGAATTATTAGCAATTAAATCTTATCTTACAATCTTGTTTTTAGTGTCTTCAAAAGAATCACGACATTCTTTCCCCTCTTTTCTTTTACTAGTGCGCTCAAACAACTCCGCTAAAGAAGGTGGCTCCTTAGTTGGATTTTCATTTCTCTACACAAATAAGTATATAGTTAACCACCAATATTTAGAACTTATCATATCACAGACGAGAGTAACAAGTATCAAATTAAAGTGGTAATATGAACCTTACCATTTCTTCACGAATCAATGCAAAGCTTTTTGGGCCAACTGTATGCATATTTTTTTGAGACAAACGATTCTTCTTATTCTTTTTGCAACGCTTCTGCGAAATACAGTTAGGCCTGTAACTCAAATTTATCCAAGTAACTAAATAACATAATCAAAGTATTTGAGGCCTTCATTTAGGCCTCGGATGTTCCAAGTTGTAGCTTTCATGTGGAAAATGGGTCACGTGACCTGACTTTCTCTTCCATACCCTCCTTAGCTAGCTCAATGAATGAATTATTTAGCCCAGGCCTTAGAATTTCACTGATAATCTTCTGAGCGATCTTTCCTCCCATAGTGTGACCTACATTTGATCCCCTTTTTGACTCCCTACTTTGGGTCCTACTTCGGACAATTCTGAAACCTTGGCTCAGCTTGTTCAGTATGAGGAGGTGGGGTATTTGGGTTAACCACTGGAGAGTCAGGCTCTCTCAGATTCTTTCCATCCCCAATTTCTGTAACATTCTCTAGAGTTTCAACCTCCTCACCTTTCCTCTGATTTTCCTTCTCAACTGCCTACTTTGGTTTATAGACTTTAGCAAGGCTTCCAGGTGCCTTCACTTGAGGTTTCTGCAGTTTGCAACTCTGCTTCTGGTGGCCCAACTTTCCACAGCCATGGCAATAGTAGGGAACCCATTCGCAATCCACACGCTGCTGGAGTTGGCCACAGTATGGTGAATTAATGGTAATGTAATTTGGCAAATCCTTAGAAACATCAACTTCAATCATTACTCTCGCAAATCCCAATTTTGCTTGAGTTGTTGTTGTGTGGTCTGCATACATTGGGGTTCCAATTTTACTAGCCAATTTGCTAAGAGCTTCCTTTGACCAGTAGCATGGGTCCAGATCGGGGAAGGGTATCCAAACCGGAATATTTGAAACCCTATCAATCTCCTAAAAAAATCTCCTGAGTAATTAGCGTTCTTGATAAAAATGTAAACGAGGAAATCATGGATTTCCTCAATGCTTGATCTCTAGTGGTTTCCTTTTTCGTAAGCGTCTGTACTTTTTTTCCCTATATGGATGAATAAAGCTACTAATTTTGCTTGCAAAAAAAAAAAGCAAAAAAATAATTAAAGTATCATTGATAAACAAGCGCACCTTCACTGCTTTTTCTTTTTAATTAGCTAATAGTATCAAAAACTGTTGCTTTAGGCTGGTTTTGTAGTAGTGTACATTTGCAGATGATCTAATGATATTTACAAGAGGGGATGTGCCCTAAGTGAAAGCTGTGATGCACTATTTGGAGGAGTTTGTTGATATGTCAGGTTTAAGGGCTAATCCCTCTAAAACTGACATCTATTTCTTTGAGGAGTAAAAAAAGGAAATCAAAGAGCAAATCTCAATGAATCTGGCCTTACAGAAGGCAAATTTCCATTCAGATACTTAGGAATAGACTTGGCAAATGTGCGGATTGGATCGGTTTTGGGTCGGTTAATTTAGATGTCGGGTTATTTTGGGTTCGGATATATTCGATTGCTTAAATATTCGGATCCAATTGGGTCGAGTCGGGTCAGGACGGACATTTAAGTATGTCGGGTTTCGGAGAAAATCGGATGAGCAATATCACATATGGGTTATATTCGGTTTTGGGTAGAATCAATTTCGGGCTTCAAAGGGTCGGATACCCAAGATAAATTTGAACCTCAAGTACATGATGATTAACTTATTAATAATATTATATTATTTTTTATTTACTCAAAGAACAGATTACGAATTACATCAAATTCAAAATTAAGCATCTTCTTCCCTTTTAATCAAGCATCTTCAACTCTTGATTGACTCGTATAAGATTATATTTGTGGTTTATCTATGACAGCACTTTTGTTAGCTTCCTCGAAAAGTTTCTTAGCTGAGTTCTGAACTTTTGATAATAGTGCATTGAGTCCTTTTCGATTGTGGGTGATCACATTTTTTCTTTACACATTTTTCTAATGAAGACCTCAAATTAGAATAATGTACAAGTGACGATTATGAATATCAATGTTATTAAGCAATTTGTAGATCAAACCGGGGCGTAGCCCATAGGTACACCCAAATTTATTTGTGATACTTTTCCTTGAATGTTAATATGTTACACTATTTTTGAAAAAAATTTGTACATCAGTTTGTACTAACCATGAAAAAATGGTGTACTTTTATCAAGCATTTTGCTACTTTTGTCAGTTTGTGAGTTTGTCTATCAAACAAAGCATGCCACCTTTCATCAAAATAAAAATAAAAATGTTGCATTCGAGAGTGTACACAGAAAACTACGTGGCCATTAATGTGATTTGTGGTCTTAATATATGTAGTTTCAATTGTTCAATAAGTTTTAAGTTTTAGATAACTTAGTCAATCGTATGAAGAACATATTCGAGGATTCCTAGCCGAACATATTGTTTTGAATGTTAAATCATCGTCTTTAGCTCTTTGGCTCATTGCGAGTATATGTAGTTAAAAAAGAACTCTATTACTATAGTACCATTTACCAAGTACTAAGTACCAGCTCTACTCTACTACATACTACAACTAATTTGCTATTACTACTAGTCTACTACTACTAACAATTAACAACTAGGAGTACATACTACTACTACAACTACTACTACTACTACTACTATACATCACCATAATCGTTAAAGTATTACTGAAGAGTAATAAATAATTAATAAGTTTCTTATTTAGGGAATAATTAATAAATTGAGAAGGGCCAATTTAGCCTCGATTAACTCTATCGAGTATCGAGTAAACAAAAATCAAGCTTGTGCTTTACAAATCAATACTATCCCTAGCCATATGTGAACATATGTTAGTTACTTAGTTTATCGTGATTTTGAAAGTGTACTGCATAAATGTATAAGACTCCAACTTATCTTGAACATCATACAAGCTGCCTCAAGTTGCTCGTAATTAAGTTGACTTAACTCATTAATTCATTATCACTCATTTTAATTTTTCATTAAGGTACCTCAAGTTGCTCGTAAGCTACCTTAAATATTTTTTTAGTAATAGTAACTAAATTTTTCATTAGCGCCACAATTTTTTAACTTGGCGCCATAATCTTTTACCTTTGGTGTCATAATAATTATACTCTCATGATTTGACTAAGTAATTAGAGAATAATATAATATAAAATGCTTAAAAACTGAAAGAATATCATTAGTCCTATATTTCAGTAATTAGATTTAGTATTACGCAAGAAAAGGGAGGAAAGGCGGGTAAAAAACTAAGAATTTCGCGCCATTAGTGTGAAACACAATAGAAAAAACCCTAAAATTACACAATGCTCCACTCCCTATTTAAATAACAGATTTACCACCTCAATAATTCTTTCTCAGTTTCTCACACAATCCATCGTTCCATCTCAAAATATCAAATCAGAAGTAGAATCATTCGTTTGTTTCCAAATCCCAATCACCATTGACCACCATGTCGCAAGAAGAGATTAGTGACTTTAATTCTTCATCTACTGGTGATCTAAATGGTATGTTTGTTAATTCTTTGTTTGCTAATTTTATATTGCTTTCGGGTTTCGATCTATCATACAGTCTACTTGTTTAAACAGAAAGCAATTTTTGATCATGTGTTGTCAATTGTGAACTTGATTAATTTCGCTACCATTCGACTATTACTCTCAAATTTGATTCCTTTTTATTATTGCATGCCTATTTTTTTTTCTTAATTATTGTAGGATTTGTAGCTGAAAGGATTAAAATTGAGGTCAATGGAGATAATGCTAACCCTATTGAAGGCGATGGGACTTCAACAGAAACTTTGGGTAAGAGGAAAAGGTCATCCAAGGTATGGAAACATTATACTTTGGTTGTCATGGGTTCTGGGCAGATTAAGGGTACTTGTAATTACTGCAAGAACAAATCTTATAATGCTGCTTCACGTTGTGGTACTTCTAATTTTAAGAGGCATTTAGAAGTTTGTGAAGATTATAAGAATTTTTTAGCTAATGGGGGTGGAGGTTCTGGGAAGGAAATTAGCCAAATTGTCTATCGTGAATTCTTAGCGGAGGCAGTTATGAGACATGGATATAGTTTTTCTTGGGTTGAACATGAGGGAAACAGGAAAATTCACAACTACCTAAATGATAATGTTCAACCAATATCAAGAAATACAACAAAAAAAGTTTGTCTAGACATGCATGCTAATTTGAAACAAAAGATCAAGAATGTTTTAGGTGATCGTCCTGGCAAAATTTGCTTGACATCTGACTTATGGACTGCATGCACTTCACGAGGGTATTTGTGTATAATTGCTCACTATATTGATATGGACTGGAAATTGAACAGTAAGCTACTCTGTTTTCGCCATTGTCCTCCTCCACACGGTGGGATAGAACTTTCCGAGCAAGTCACTAATGTCATTTTGGATTGGGGAATAAAGAAAAAAACTGGGGAATAAAGAAAAAAGTTTTTTTCTTTAGCTGTTGACAATGCTAGCAATATGGATAAGATGGTTTCTCAATTGAAACAAGGGGTGCTTCGAGGCCTAACCTGTAAGGGTAAACACTTTCATGTCCGTTGTTGTGCCCATATATTGAATTTAATCGTAAGAGATGGCTTGAAAGTTATTGATAATTGTGTAGCTAAGGTCAGAGAAGGTGTTAAATATGTTGATGGGTCTGAGGCAAGGATAGATAAGTTTGTTGAATGTGCTAACAAGTTTGAGACACCTATTTCTTGTGGCTTGCGGTTAGATGTACCGACAAGGTGGAATTCCACATACCTTATGCTAAACAGAGCATTGAAATATAGACACGTTCTGGACAATTATTTTGCTGGAATTGATGGAGGTACTAAATATGCTCTAAGCTATGTTGAATGGGAAAAGGTTGAGAAGATATGTAGTCTTTTAGAGCCTTTTTATGAAGTCACAAACCTATTTTCTTGTAGTGATTATCCAACGTCGAACTTATATTTTCCTCATGTTTCGAAGATACATATGTGCTTATCGAGGGCTCGACTTTGTGGTGACACGGATATTAGCTATGCGGCTGTTGGTATGCTTGAAAAGTTCAACAAATACTGGAGTGAATATGCCATGGTTTTAGCATTTGGGGTCATCTTTGACCCACGCTATAAGTGGGAGTATGTAGATTTTGCCTTGAAAAGGGTACATGGTGCTACTGAAGGAGGAAGAATGGCTAGTGAAGTGCGAATTCAGTTTGACGAACTCTATAAAGAGTATCAAAGTAATGCTGGTGTTGTCGAACATATGAATCAAAGAGACAATGTATGTGCCACTCCGATGATATTGGGGTATGTATATCTAAGTTATACCTATATATCAAAATTTCTCTATGTCATATCTTATTTATGTCTAACATTTATCATTACTAATGATTTATTTCAGGAATTTGAGTCTAGATAATTAGATTCATCCAGAACAGAGGTTGATGCATACTTGAGGGAGCAGAGAATGCCAATTTCTAGTAGTGTGGATGTCCTTAATTATTGGAAAGAAACTCAAACCATTTCCCTATATTGTCTTGCATGGCTCGCGATGTATTAGTTATTCCGATAACTACAGTTGCTTCTGAATCCACCTTTAGCATGGGGGGAAGAATCTTGAATAAGTGGAGAAGCTCTCTACTATCAAGAAATGTGGACGCTCTTGTAACATGCAAACAATGGCTAACTGGTTATGATGGTAACTATTGTTCTTTCTGTTTTTCTTATTTCATTGTGTAGCAACTTATCCATGAGAAACTAGACCATAGTATAACTGTCTTTTCGTTTTTTATTTGTTTACCATATTTTAGCAATGATGGTGCTCCTGTGAATAAGAAGTACCACTCAGATGATGAAGAGTGAAGAGGTAGGGAATAAGACCAAATCATTTTTAGTTTATCGTTGTTGTTGATGTTGTTGTTGTTCTATTAACTTCTTAACACATGGTTCTCTCTTTTACATGAACATAAATTTCAGGCTGCTATACTCCTGCATTACAGGATAAATATCCTTGAAGAATGTCAAGGATGAAGATGAAGATGCAGCAGGGATTACAAAATCAGTGAAGTACCTGATTTGGAGAAGAAGACCATCTAGTTTCTATTTATTGTTTTTTCTTTAGCATAGAATCATTTTCTCGTTGGTGTAATCTTTTAACTTTTAGTGCTTTTTAAATCACTAGTGTTGCACTTTAGAGTACTTTGTTCATTGTTATTAATAAAACTTATGTTTCTCAGAATCTCAGTAGTGCCTTGTTTGCTGTGTTCACCACTTCTTCTGTTTGGTTTTGTTTATTTGTTTCTGTGACTGACACCTGAAGTCTACAATCGAAATGAGTCTTGAAGCTATACTTGATTTGAAGTATGAATCTTTTTGTTCGATAAGGGAAAATCATATATATTAGAGACTTGGAGGCTGGAGTACATGACATGTTGTAAGACCAGTCACCACTACCAGTAACACAATAATTATGCTTGCATGTGTAATTATATATTTGTATGCCTCTTACTTTGACTCAAATCTGAAATCAGTTTTAGTATGACGTTTCGTACTAGTGGTTTGCTTTTTATGTTCATGGAGTGTTAAATTGTTAATGCTTATGTAGTGACGTAGTGTGGTACTCATGTACAATCACAGTAGCATTAGAATTAGAACTTTACAAGTTAGAAAAAACTAAGGCATACAGATTACATAATCAGTTTACATTAAGTCATTAGGACCTAATAAAGAGGAATACATTCAAATTGGTCTAATTAAATACCTAATAACGTAAAGATGTAGAGTATAGACCATAGAATTAAAAAAAATGGTGATTGATCGAAAATATTAGTTATAAATTCATCTACTTCTAATTTCGGGTTAAACAAACCGGGTGAATTTGGGTTGCGGGTATGTTTCGGTTTGGGTTATTTGGGTTTCGGGTTAGGTTGGGTCGGGCATAGGAAGATACGGTTAGATCGGGTACCGGATATCCTGAATTTCGGATAGAGTCGAATCGATGTCAAATTATGTCTTTCTTAAACGAGCCGGGTAATGAGCGGATCTGATGTCGAGCGGATCGGATTGGTTTCTCGGATCGGGTCGGTTTTTGCCAGGTCTACTTAGGACTACCTTTCCATTAAAAGAAGGTCTGACATGTATCAGATGCTTATGAAAAAGCATGAAGGATCTGTACATCACTGGTCAACACAGTTCTTATCATTTGCAGGTAAAATTCAATTGATCAACTCAGTTGTATTTGGTTTAGAGAACTTTTGGAGCTCGAGCTTGCTCATTCCTAGAGGAATTCTAAAGAAAATTCATAACATCAGCAAAGATTTTCTATGGGGGATCGCTGAGCGAAAAGGAAGATGCATGGTTTATAAAAGCATGGAAAGTTTATGCTCTCCTACAGAGGAAGCAGGGATTAATATCAAAGAAGTTCTAGCCTGGAATAAAACCTTGCTAGCAAAATGGTTGTGGAAACTAGAGGGTAATCAAGATGGGATGTGGTGAAGATGAATAAAAGCTTATGTGCTGAAGGGGAAGGATTTATGGGAAGTTGAAGCTAAATCCATAAACACTGAAAGCTGGAAGGGCATTCTTTATGTCAGGGATGAGTTAATTAGAATGACACGGAGCAGAGATTATGCAAAAGCTGTGATCAAAACTTCGAGCAAATATGGCAAATTCCAAACATCCATGGCTTATGAGAACTTCAGGAGAAAATTTCAGAAAGTAACCTGGCACAAAACTGTACAGGACAACATGGTAATGCTAAAGCATAGCCTCATTGTTACTTTAGCTGCTCAAAACAGTCTTGCAATAGTGGACAATATGAAGAGGAGAGGATACGAACGCGAAAAAGTCATGAGACTAGGAGAGCTTCCCCTTTGAGCGACCGTACGAACTACGTCGATCAAACAATCATGGCAAAAGACAAAGAAATCACAAAAAGAGGAAGAGGGAGACCACCAAAGCAAACCATACCACCATCTTCATCTGCAAAAGTTGAAGGGATTGATACTAAATTTGGAGAAGATGACTCTGAATCGGAGATAGATGCAGAAACCCTGATTTCGGAGAAACCGACACCGACTCAGCTGAAAATTGATCAATTCTGCTTTTAACAAATCAGGTAAACACTCTAAACGTTCTGAAGTAGGTAGTATTAATTTTGGAAATGAACTCAGTGGTGCTGAATCAAACCCTAGTACTAAATTAGGGGAAAATCTGGGTAATGGAAAGGCTGAATTGGAAAATCAGACTAATGCTAATGTTGGAAAGGGGAAAAAAATTTGGAATACAATAGTTAAGGGTAATGCTAAGGCTGGGATGAATTTATTCTTCGATGAGGATAGCAGTAAGGGAACTGAGATTAATATAGAGGAGAATGGCATTATGGATGAAATGGAAAATTGGAAGTACACCTTATTAGGTAATGTATTGGGGGCACGACCCACTGTCAAAGACCTGAAAGAGTTTGCTGAGAAGAATTGGCAGGAGGGGGATGCTCCATCTGTCAAATACTTTAGAAGATGGTGGTTTATGATCCGGTTCAGGTCGGAGAAAGACATGATGGGAGTTTTGAGAGGTGGACCATGGAAATTGGGAGGTAACCCTTTCATTCTTAAGCCATGGACGCCTACTGTCTCTCACGAGCTTGATAGGGTATCCCATATCCCTGTCTGGGTTCTTCTCCCTGACTTGGATCCATGATTATGGAGTGCAAATGCTCTGAGCAAAATTGGCAGCAAAATTGGTAAGCCAATGTTTGTTGATCACACGACGACACACAAAGAGAGATTGTCCTTTGCTAGGATCTTAATAGAGGTAGATGTCTCAGCTGATCTGCCAGAGGAAGTGATGCTCAATGTTCCTGGGTATGGGCAAACGGTGCAACGCATAGACTATGAATGGGTGCCCTTCTACTGCTAGACATGCTCGAAATTGGGCCATCAGGCCAATACTTGTAAACTGAACAAACCTAGGACAAAGGAGAATAAAGTTCAAAAGGAAAAAGTCTATAAACCAAAGGAGAATCAGGAGAAGATCATAGAAGGGGCTAATGAAAAGGATGTGGAGCATGTTAAGGTAGGAGAGCAGGCTCAGGTAGTGGTTGAGGACTTCCAACATGATGAACAAGGCACTCCATCTCCTACACCTGGGGTAGGGCTACTTGTTGATGATCTGGGATTGAGGAGGACTAAGAAAACTTCAACTAGGAAGGGCACTACCTTCAGAATGGAACCAGTAAGTCTGAGCAATTGCTTCGACATTCTGATGGATGACATTGGGCAGGAAGGGGTGGTGCAGGACACATGTCATCTAGTGGCTGGGGATCCTCCTTACCCCCCATCTCTATGATCCTAGCAACTTGGAACATTAGAGGACTGAATGAAGTCCTCAAGCAGCATGAAGTTAGGAGTCTCATGCTGAAAAATAGTATTAATCTCCTTGGTATTCTTGAAACTAGAGTTAAGAGTGGAAAGGTGGATGGAATTATGAAAAGAAACTTTCAGAGGTACAATATTGTGACTAATCATGATCAGCACTATAATGGGAGGATTTGGCTGTTCTGGAACCCACAGATAGTCAAAGTAGAGGTTATGTTATCTACTAGCTAGGTGATTCATTGTAAGGTTCATCAATTCTCAAAAAACTTTGATGTGGAAGTCTCTTTTATCTATGCTAGTAATAGCTCTGAGGATAGAAGGAGTCTTTGGGAGGATATTATTGGTAGAAGTGGTTGCACTTTACCTTGGATTGTGCTTGGTGACTTTAATGTTGCCAAATGGCACTCTGAGAAATTAGGAGGGAATGTAGCACCTCAAAAAGACTTGGATGAGTTTAATAAGTGTCTAATGAGGAGTGGATTAGAAGGTATTAGTGCTATGGGTTGTGAATTCACTTGGACTAACAACCAGTATGGGGCGGACAGGGTATGGGTAAAGCTTGACAGAGCTTTAATTAATGGAAGCTGGTTGTCTACCTTCCCTAACTCCACTGCTGAATTCATGGTCCAGGGAGTCTCTGACCATTTCCCCACTGTGGTTTAGATCTGTGACACACCTAAGGTTAAGAAAGCTTTCAAGTTCTTAAACTGCTAGGTTGGTCATAGGAATTATCATAGTATAGTTTATGAGGGTTGGAATAAAGGTGGTACTGGTAATTGTATGGACATGCTCTTTGGAAAAATGAGAAATGTCAAGCATGCTTTAACAGTGATGAATAAGAATAGTTTCTCAAATATTAGTGAAAGAGTAAAAAGGAGCAAACAGGAGCTTGAAAAGGCTCAGGAAAATCTTAATCTGAACCCCTATGATGATAATGCCCAGGATGAGGTTGACAAAGCTTAGGAGAGGTTCAGTAAGCTTAAAGCTGCTGAGATTAGTGTTCTTAAACAAAGGGCAAAAATCACCCATATCCAATTGGATGATAGCAACACCAAATTTTTCTTCAATAGAATTGCTGAAAGGAAAAGTCAAAATACTATTGCAAGCATTATTGATGATAAAGGACAGATTCATAATGATCCCAATGACATAGCTGAAGCTTTCATATCCTTTTATAAAGGCCTCCTTCGCGCTTCTCAAAGTGTGGAAAATTTGGACTACAATCTTGTTCGAAAAGGGAGCTGCATTTCTGAGGAGCTGAAACTTCCCTGGTGGAAAAAATTACAAAAGAGGAAATAAAGGAAGCTATATTTAGTATGGATCCAGATAAAAGTCCGGGTCAGGATGGGTTTAATGCAAGGTTCTATCAAAAATCATGGAATGTTGTGGAGGAAGATGTGTATAAGGCAGTCTGGGAATTTTTTGAGAAGCTGCACATGCCAAAAAAGGTAAATACTACTATGGTGACTTTAATTCCTAAGAAGAGTAATGCAGATTCAGTGTCTGATTACAGATTACAGACCTATAGCCTGCTGCTCTACCTTATATAAAATCATCAGTAAAATCCTGGCAAACAGATTGAAAACCTCTCTCCCAGCCATCATTGGGAAAGAACACGCTGCATTTGCAGCCGGAAGAAGCATTTTTTATAATACCTCTCTCACTCAGACCTTGATCAAGGGCTACACCCAAACTCATGCATCTCCTAGGTGTTTGATTAAGGTGGACATCAAAAAAGCTTTTGATTCTGTGGATTGGGGGTTTATCAGAAGCATGCTTGAAGCATATGGTTATCCAACTCAATTCATTGAATGGATATGTAGATGTGTCAGCACGACTTGGTTCTCTCTCAAGGTCAATGGCACCTACCATGGTTTTTTCCAAGGGAAAAGAGGCATCAGACAGGGAGACCCCCTCTCTCCCTACATCTTCATTTTGAGTATGGAAATCCTTTCCAGGCTGCTTAGGGAAATGCACACCCAGCCACAGTTCTCCTATCATCCTAAGTGCTCTAGGATTGGATTAACCCACTTAATCTTTGCCGATGACTTAAATGATTTTTGTGAGAGGTGATGTCCTGTCTGTTAGGGCTGCAAGTTTTTGCCTTGATAAGTTTGCTAAACTTTCTTGGCTTAGGGCAAGCCAGGCTAAAACTGACATCTATATAGGAGGGGTAAAGCTGGAGATAAAACAGGAAATTCTCATGATGTCTGGTTTTTCTTAAGGAACTTTGTCTTTTAAATATTTGGGATACCCTCTCAGCAGCACCAAGCTCAAGTCAGATCTCTACTCCCCTCTGATTGGAAAAATCAAGAAGGCAATGATGCACTGGAATTCTCAGAATCTTTCATACTCAGGTAAAATTCAGCTTATCAACTCAGTTGTGTTTGGCATGGAAAATTATTGGGGAGCTTGTATGCTGCTTCCAAAGGGTGTTATCAAAAACATCCACAAAACGAGTAAGGATTTTCTGTGGAACATTGAGCCTGGGCAGAGGAAAATCCATTTTAAGAGTTGGCTAAGTGTCTGTGCACCTAGAAGGGAGGGGGGCATGGGTATAAAAGAGGTTCTTTCTTGGAATAAGGCTTTGATAGCCAAATGGATTTGGAGGCTTCATATGAATCAGGAGGGCATTTGGGAAGATTGGGTAGAGCTTACAATCTTAGAGGGAAAACTATTAAGCAGGCTGGTTTTAGGAGTTCAGATGCTGAAAATTGAAGAGTATCATCAGAGTTAAAGAGGAAATTTTGGAGAGGTGTGCAGGAATGCACTCTTTTGACAGTACCCTTAGGCAGTGGACTAAGAATGGTAAATTCAGCACTCGGGCTGCATACACCTTTTTCAGGCAAAAATACCCGGAGATTGGCTGGAGTGGGATTGTTTGGAAAAGTATAAGCCTGCCTAGACACTGTTTTATAGTAGCCCTAGCTATGCAAGGGAAGCTCTCTACAGTTGATAATCTGAGACGTAGAGGGGTTTGCATTATCAATAGGTGCATTTTATGTATGCAGGGGAGTCACACAGACATCTCTTTTTTACGTGTACTGTTGCAAAAGAAGTTTGGGAGAGGATAAGAGGTTGGAACAAGATGAACTGCAGAGCAAATGATCTCTTGGGGATTACTCAGTGGCTCAAATCAAGAAGAAATAGAAGGAGCTTGAGGCATGACTGGGCTGTTTGTAGTCTGATGGCCACCATCTACACTATTTGGCAAGAACGCAATATGCGGCTATTCGCTGAGAGTGAGAGGACAGTTGATGCTCTAGTTAGACAAGTCCAATTTGTTGTTTGTGTTAGAATCTACTTCCGACTTAGGAACTGTAATCTAGAGGAGATTGTGGATAGTTTGGCTACTCATTAGTAAGGTGGTTTGTAGTGGTGTTGTTTTGTAAGGTGTTCGTTTATTTTCCCCGAGTGGATGAATAAAAGCACAAAAATTCTTGCAAAAAAAAAAAAAAAAAAAGAGGAGAGGCCACCAATAGTTAACAGGTGCATTCTCTGTAAAAAGAAGGAAGAAAGTCATGATCACTTGTTCTTTAAGTGTGAATTAACAAGGGAGATTTGACATAGACTATTGAATTGGCTAGGGATTGGAAGTAGGAACTGGGACTTAAGAAGGGAGCTCAATTGGCTCAGCAAAAGAGCTAGGAAGAAGCATTGGAAAACAGGATGGGCAAAAGCATGTCTAAATGCAATTGTTTACCAGGTTTGGATGGAGAAAAACTCAAGGATCTTCAGAGACATTGAACACAACTCGAATTGGATTGTGAATCAAATTTAATTTGTAGTTTGCACTAGAATGTTCGATTGGATAGGTAAGGAGATAAATCAAGATGTAATAGATAGCCTAACTAGATGAGTCTTTTTCTTAGTGGATATTTTTTGTAAGATATGTTTTATTCCCTCATATGGATGAATAAAATCACCAACTTTCTTACAAAAAAAATTTAAAAGAAAATCTGAACAATAAATTACAATTTCCTAAGATTTTAATATTATTCATGAAACAGAATATTCCTAAAAAAACAGAAAAACAGAGTTTTCCCCCCATGAAAACGATGCTAAACAGGATAGTAATAAATTAGTGATATAATCAGTCAATCGAATAGAAAAAAAACAGCAGCTAATTGAAAGCACATCCTTATAAAATCAAATCAAGTCTTTAATTTACGGAAAATATAGGGGATGGGTATTCAGAATTAAAGTACAAAATAATTCCACCTTACATTTACTAATTAGTTGTCTTATATATGTTGTTTAACTAATTAGACCCAAATGTACATGCATCAAATGACTTCGGGTTAATATGGATTGTCGGTCATATAAAGCGGGTTCGTAACTAAGATTTTGGGTCAAGAGACTTAGAAACGGTCATGGCCTAAAAAATAAGTGTATACAAACAGGGTCGGGGTCGAGCCATGAAACTCAAGAAGGCTTAATTTTATAACTCAAATACGAGTCAATAAAAGTAGGTACATGGCCAAAAAACCAAAAGATCTTATACACGTCAAAGATCACGTCTCCTATTTAATTAAAGAACAATAACAATTTTCATTCTTAATTTTTGTGCACAATGCCTATATACAAATAAAATCTTATTACAATAACATGTGTAATTTTTGCAGGGATTCAACTACCTTTATCTTATTTAGGGGTCAAATCGGTAAATAGATCGGGTCAAGTTAGACAAAATATGGGGATAAAACTGAATATGCGCCTGTAGAGGTCACGTACGTGTCCTAAATAGTGGTTTCATGATTTTGAAAAATTGAGAGGTCGAATTGGGTTGAGAAATTAAATTGTGTTAAAAAAAGTAGTCGGGATTAATATGAATTACAATTCACAAAAACGGGACCCAAAAATAGCGGGTCACAGGTAATAAATTGTACTGCCTCCGGTCCAGATTAAACTTCACATCCTCTTTTTTAGGGTTTCAAATTTGTCTTCCCCATTCCCAAACTATTAAGTTTTTGTCGAGTGAATAATTAGGGAGGTAAGATGAAGATGTCGGTGATAATTAGCTTTTAAACTTATTTGCTAAATGAATCATTAAGAATTATTTATTAATTTTTCTTTTGAAGTGCGCAAAAGGGAGCGGGAAGTTTAATCTGGACCGAAGGGATTAATTTGTACATAAACATAAAGTACTGAAATAAATTCGATATACTTATTAAATTGTTTTCATTGAATCAAACATAACATCTCTAAAATGATACCAAATTAAACACACTTCTTTTAGTCTTAGTTTTAGAAAAAGTGGGACAACGGGTTATCTCAAGTTTAATCCAAAAGAATACTGGTCAAAACTGGTTCGAGTTATCTATGGCTAGAACTTGATCAGGAAAAAATGGGTATTAACTTTGAACAACGGGTCACATCTGGCCGGTTAAACTTTTTACCGTCATAATATTTTGTGTTAATTAGGAGTAATAAAATGGAGTTATAAACAAGTTCATATAACAACACGTGCAATTTTGCACGAGCCAATAAACTAGTTAATATTACAAATAGGCAAACCTTTAGGCACTTCTGAGGCCATCCACATCAGCAATGATGCCATTGCTGATGTCATCGCCACGTCATTGCCGCAAATACATTTGGATAATAAAAGTGAAGCTATGAAGGCTTCAACCTGTAACCTCCGAGTTACAATAGTAACACTTCACTCAGTGATCCAAGTGATTTTGTTGATATAATGATTAACATCTTTATATTTAAAGATATTCAAAAAACAAAATATATAGTTAAATATATTTTTTTTTAAACAGAAATAATATGATAGAGCCATAATAAATAAACAAATATTTGCCTAAATTAACTCTAGATTAAAATCCTCTCCTCTATTGGATTTAAAGAAGGTAGCTTCCCTTTTAAATATCTTGGAATGCCTTTGAATTCTAGCAGGCTGATCTCTGATATGTATGTGGCCCTAATCAGCAAAATTCGGAGTCGAATTCACTACTGGTCCTCAAACCTTCTATCTTATGCTGGTAGAGTGGAGTTGATAAACTCGATAATTTTTGGTATTGAGAATTACTGGTGCTCCAGTCTTCTTCTTCCCAAATACATTGTTGAACAAATCAACAAAAGTTGTAAAGATTATCTCTAGAATATCAGTGAAGATAAAAGGAAATTAACATTTAAGAGTTGGCTTAGTTCCTGTTTTCCTAGGTCTGAAGGAGGATTTGGGATCACAGAGGTACAATCTTGGAATAAAAGCCTTATTGCTAAGTGGATTTGGAAAATTTGTACCAAGCAGCAAGGTCTTAGGTTCAAGTGGGTAAAGGCTTACAACATCAACAAGAAAGACATCTGGGAAGTGAAAAAAGAAGGGAAGGATTCTGAAAGTTGGAAGAGCATTTTGAAGGTAAGGGATGAAATCCTTCTATCTCAGGGGAGTGCAAAGGGTGTCGTAAGATTAATTCTTCCATGCACCAAGGGTGGTAAATTCAGCCTTAAGGATGCCTACAATCATTTTAGAGGTGAGAAAAGGAGAATGCAGGGGTACAAGGTAATCTGGAACTCTGTTAACTTCCGAAGGCACAACTTTATCAGTGTGCTTGCTATGCAGAAATGCCTTCCCAGTGTTAATAACTTAGTGAAGAGAGGTCTGATGGTGGTTAATCGGTGCGCCCGTTGCAAATGTAATGCAGAGTCACATAACCATCTCTTTTTTGGATGCTCTTTTGCTCGGGAAATATGACAACGGGTCATCCGATTAACCACCATCAGACCTCTCTTCACTAAGTTATGACAACGGGTCATCCGACTAGATGGGGCTAAAGAGAGCTGCCTGGAGTTTGAAAAGAGAGATGAATTGGGGTCATCAACAAAAGCACACCAAGCATTGGAAATATAAATGGTTATGTGCAAGTCTCTCGGCTACGGTCTACATGATTTGGTGGGAACGTAACTCTCGGATTTTTGGAGAAGCTGAGCATAATGTGTAGTGGATCATAGACAAAATTAAGTGTGTAGTTAGTGCTAAGATAGCTTTGTCAAACCCTACTACAATTATTAGGGTAAAACAAATGGTTTATACTTATCAAGATATTAAAGAATTTAAAAACCAGATTCAAGATTTAATGGATAAAAAATTAATACGTAATAGCAATAGTTCTCAAACTAGTCCTGCTTTGATGGTAAGAAATCATTCAGAAGAAAAAACGAGGTAAAGCTAGGATGGTTATTAATTATAAAAAACTAAATGATAATACCATCTTTGATGGTTATTACATTCCTAATAAAACAGTCCTATTTAATAGAATACAAGGAGCCACTTGGTTCTCAGAAATGGATTGTAAGAGTGGTTACTGGCAGATTAAGATGGAAGAAGAGAGGATTCCTTAACTGCTTTTAGTGCCCCTCAAAGTCATTATGAATGGATTGTTATGCTGT
Source organism: Spergularia marina (assembly GCA_963680865.1). Classification (NCBI taxonomy): domain Eukaryota; kingdom Viridiplantae; phylum Streptophyta; class Magnoliopsida; order Caryophyllales; family Caryophyllaceae; genus Spergularia; species Spergularia marina. The sequence continues at coordinate 13,756,417 of OY804560.1, read as the reverse complement.
TCAGTTCAAAAAATGCCCCTCAAATATTTCAAAAAAGAATGGATAATAGTTTCAAAGACTTTAATCATTGTTGCTTGATTTACATAAATGATATTCTTATATTTTCAAAACTCTTGAGCAACATATGGGCGATGTCAAAGTCAGTCACTCAAAGATGTTTAGATCATGGTATTATACTTGGTAAAAGTAAATGTTGTTATGTTGAACAAGAAATTGAATTTCTTGGGTTAGAAATCAAAGCAGGTTAAGTAATCTTACAAAAACACATCCTTGAGAAAATTCGAAAATAGAAAACAACTAGAAAGCTTTCTAGGATGTCTTACCTATGCCTCTTATTTTATCCATGATTTAGCTAAGTTTCGCAAACCTCAAAAACACAAACTTAAAAAGAAGCCCTATGGAATTGGAATCAGTCGGATACAAAATCGGTTATCAAATTCAAGAAACCATGTCAAAATCATCCTGTTTTAAATTTACCTACTGACCAAAATGATCTAGTGCTTGAAACAAATTTAAGTGATGAACATTGGGGTGCATTATTAAAAATAACGGAAGGGGAAAAAGTGTGTAGATATTGTAGTGGAAGCTTTAATAAAGCTGAATGCAATTATCCCACTATGGAGAAAGAAATTCTTACAGTCATAAGAGGAATTGAAAAATTACTAATCTTTTTAGCTCCAAAACAATTTTTAGTCAGAACTAATTGCAAAGGCATACTTGGATCTATTAAAAAAAATTATCTAATATGCAAGCGTAAGGGAGGCTCCTACGTTGGAAATTATGGCTTAACCAATTCTCGTTTTCTGTCGAACATATACAGGGGTCAAAGAATTCCTTAGCTGATAGTCTCACTAGTGATTTAGCAAATGGCAAAGAGATCAAAGAGCTACCAACTACCTGATGCAGAACAAAAGATTCGAATATCTGCAGAAAGGAAACAACTAGTGGATGAAACCAACATAGCTATGAAGAGGGTTTCCACCTCCAGTTGGGCTCTTAAGAAGGCCCTGATCCTATCTTCAAAGACTAGATTGAGAGGTGGTTTAATTAAAAGTGCACATAGAGTTGTCCACAGGTTCTTAGTCCTGCAAATTATAATAAATATGTTCATGCTATCTCACGAGGTTCAACAAATGATAACAAATAAAATAAAAGATAATAATTTTTGAGCTTGGTACTCGGAGCTAGTAGGAGGAAACACTCCGTACTATGACATTTGGGAAGGATGGTGCAGTTGGATTAACTATGGTGCTAACAACTCAGGAGTAGTAGCTTTGTCCATACCGACAAATTTCATTAAAGAAGGTGATGAAGTCGTAAAGGCATGGAAGTATGGTATGATAAATTGATAACCCATTTCAGAGAACCAGTAGATCCTAAAGGAACACTATTTCAGGAAATGACAAAATTTCAAAAATACATATTCCGTAGACTTCATAAAATGAAGAATTTGATTTTTGAACGCATCAAATGCGCAAATGTCGAAATGGTAGACGGAAAAGTCTACCCAGCGCATTATCTAATTATACTGGGATATGGAGATCTGATGAAAGATCCTATTTGTATCAAGCCGAGAAGGTGAATAAGAAATCCAACAGAAGCAAGGGCTATGGGATTTCTCTATATAATCCAGAAAATTGACTACTTTTTGATAAATATGAAGTATAAATAACCAAACCATATAATACATTATGGTAATACAACTCTGATATTTTCGAAGGATATGGCATGCGCTAGTCTCTTTTTCAGAAGCAATTGACAAGTCTGAATCGATCCATGATTACATGTTTAACATGGAATCTTGATCATTTTTGTCTGATGAGGGAAAGGACATTCTATTTGATATCCTAATGACATGGGATCAAAAATATGCTGCTAAGACAGTCCAAGCTCTTTGCGTTGATTAAGACGATGATGCAATGTATAAACAATATGAAGAAGCTGAAGGATGGAAAAAATAATATCGGAGATGAAAGCATGCAAAATCTGCTAATGGAATAAAATCCCTATCATCACATGTAAAATAGTTCATTTTTACAGTTGTAAATTTTATTTTGTGTGGTGTAAGTTTTTGTTTTTACTATTCACGTCTTTATGAGTGCTCTCCCAACAGCAAGGGCCAAAGTTCCTCTATAAAAGGAGAGCTTGGCTTCAGATGAAAGATACAGCAAATCAGAGAACCAAAGCCTCAAGCAAGAAAAATCTGAGAATCTAGAGAGAAAAAAAATTTCGATGAAACTTTTAGTTAGAGTATCCAAGAATAAGAAAACAATAGGAAACTCCCATATCTCTTAGATCAATAATACTTTGTTGATAATTTCATAGTTTGAGAGAGTCTCAAATGTATTTTATTTTCCAGTTTGTAATATTTCAGTAATTAATAAAAGTTTCTTTTCCAAGGGAAAACTAACCTTATGATGCTTAATCACATACTCCCTCATACGCAAAATGATTTTCTACTTTTGAGTAGTCATGTTCGTAGCTACTTTTAAACCAAATGAATCGTTCATTTGTTGAAAAAATTAGTACAGATTCTATTCTACAGTGCATTCTACCAAACTCATTTGAGTTTAAGGTAAACGGGTATTTTATTTGCTGTAGAAGTAGTTCGAAAGATGGCTACTCAAAAACAGTTTTCGAAAGGGGAAAATCATAGTGAATAGGAGGGAGTATAGATTATCCAACTCCCAAAATCGATATCTTAAAACAGAGACTACGATTCGAGGCATGAGGTTAGACGTGGTTGGGATTAGCTACCCCTGCAAAGCCGAAAGCTATAGAATCGGAGGATCCAATTAACTAAGTTTAGGTATCGATCGAAACTCTCTAATAATCTATCTCAAATCACGGAGCATGGTGGGCTTATATTTATATCATAAGTAGTAGATGCATGCTAGTGAGTACCATAAAAGTCATTATTTGCATTAAGTGTTATTTACTTGTAAGTTTGTTAATTTCCAACTTTATTGTCGTTTTTATTTCTAGATATCTTTTACCGAAATCATACAGGGACTAATCTGCAAAATAAGTAAAATATTTTATTTGCTTAGAAGGTCAAAACGACGTAAAGGTGATTCTGCTTGACTTATATTTTGGCATTTAGCCAGCTATTGGACTGCCTGATCCAATAGCAGCTATTTGTTAGGCATTTCGCCATTAAGTATAGCACTAAAATAAGCAAAATTGGTTTAGCATTGAAAATCCCAGTATTAACTAAAATGATGAAGACTAATCAATCAATTTAAATTCAACAAAATTTATTTTCATGTTCTGATATTACTCGGGTTTGTAATTACAACAGAGTCTCCAAGCCTAGAGATAAATGTGTAAGTAATATTATTAAGAATCACCTTAATTTTAATTTCAAGGTTATAATTTAATTCCGACTATAGTCCTTAGATAGAATGTTCAATTCACGAATATTTGCAGATCCACCTCATTTGAAGACGCAGGAGTATACTAAAACATGAAAGGGAAAAAAAATAGAGGTATGTTTTCTTTCAGATCTGAATTTCAGATCTCAGATCGTCTCTCGAGCAGCATTTTGGATCACCGATTTATTTTTGATTTGTGTTAATATGTGGGCTCGACTATGTCTTATTTACGGGGTTGCTAAACGTAACCTAAAAATTAATAGTGTAACCTATTTTTTCCATTTTTCTTCCTATATTACCCTTAATGACACCCTCGTCTCTGCAACTTTAAATCAAATGAATCAAACCTTCAATATTTAATGAGAATTTTTTTAAGCGAGAGTATCAATTTCGGCAAATTCACGCGGTGCCCCTGAACTATGTCAAAATGCGTATGGTGCCCCAATGTTCGAAACTTGTACACTCCTGTGCACCCAAACTTAGCACCTATAGGCAAGTGGTATTTGGCAAACGATGTATGATGCTCTATTTTTCTTTTAACTGATGGGAAGACATTTGGTATAATAAACGACAAATTCACGTGGTGCCCCGAACTATGTCAGAATGCGCATGGTGCCCCTATATTTGAAACATGTACATTGTGGTCTCTCCGAACTTTACACCTATAGGCACGTGGTACCCTTATATGCCCTTATCCCCTAACCTCGTTAACTTTTAGATGTTAAAAACTAATGTGTCATGTGATTAGCAATCTTAATTAAATCAATATAACCAATAACTAATAAAAAAAATTAACACAAAAATTCTTCCCCGTCTCCTCTATCATCCCAGCCGCCCACCCCCACCGTCGTCACCGCCTAACAACCACCGCCATCCACCCAAACCGCCTCCCCTTTCCCCACCTTCACCACCACTGGGCCGCACATGGCGGCGCGAGCCCAATACAACCATTCTTAGCAGGAGCCGCTTATGAAAACCACCCCCAAAGCCCCCTCAATTTAATTTTCTCTCTCCTCAATCACTATACACCCACCCTCGAAGAGGTCCGCCTAGCCGTGACTCTATCTGGGTTGTCACAGCCACCGTCCACTATATTTCTCGCCTAGAAGATTTCAAATTTAGTTGGTCAAGGAGAGAGAAAATCAATTGAAGGGGCATTTTAAGGTGGTTGTGGCGCACTACACCTCCGACGACAGGTCGTCCTTGCATCGTGCCACCATGTGCGGCCGAATGATGGTGACAGTGGGCAGAGAGGAGGTGGTTTGAGTGGTCGGCGGAGGTAGTTGGGGCGGTAGGAGGGTGTGGCGGGTGAGCTGAGATGATTTTGGAGAGAATCAATACCCCTTTTTTTTATATGTTTAAATTTTCCTTTTTAGTTATTAGATACATTGATTTGATTAAAATCCACATCACCACTCATTTAATGAAGCACTTGCATGTGTTTGACACACATAAAAAATGAGCTTATGAAGGCTTTAACCGGTAACCTCATGGTTACAAGTTTAACACTTCAACCACCATGGCAACTGATTGTTTTGATATTTTTATCAACAAAGTTATATATAAAGGATTTGAGATTGTAGGAGATAATTTCGCAAACAACTTTAGACGAGATAATCTGAATGAAATCAAATCATTTCATTTTTTGAGATAATTTATGAAGTAATATATATAAGCGCAATATATTAGGAAATAACACATCTTGCGTGTGTTTTGTTTTAACTCAAAATACGGGTCAACGGGTGGGGTCTGAGTTAAAAAAAAAGTGTGTTAAAAAGTAGTCGGGGTTAATATGAATTACAGTTCATAAAACTTGGACACGAAAATAACGGGTCATGGGTCAAAAATTGTAATTCGTACATAAACATAAAGTACTGATATAAATTCGTTATACTTACTAAATTGTTTTCATTAATCAAACATAACTTTTCTAAGATGATACCAAATTAAATATGTTTTTTTTTCGTCTTAATTATAGAAAAATTGGGACAACGGGTCATCTCAAGGTTAACCCAAAAGAATACTTGTCTAAACGGGTTCGAATTATTTATGGCCAGAACTTGATCAGGGAAAAAAATGGGCTATTAACCTTGAACAACGGGTAACATCTGGTCGGTTAAATTTTTTACAATTCTAATATTTTGCGTTAAGTATGAGTAGTAAAATAGAGTTATAACGAAGTTCATATAACAACCCGTGCAATTTTGCACGGGCTAATAAACTAGTATATGATATAGGGGCACCATGTGTCTATATTTGTAAAGTTCGGAGACACCGCAACGTACAATTTTCAAATATAGGGGCACCACGCGCATTCTAACATAGTTTGGTGGCACCACATAAATTTGCCGTATAATAAAATAGGGTTTAGAGCATTTGTTTTAATTTGGGAAAAGTGGGAACAAAATAGGTATTTCAGCAGGTTGCGTTAGTAAAAAAAAGTTGCGTTTAACAATCATGTTATTTACGGGCTCCTTAATTATTTTTATGGACTGGAATAATTATTTTTGCGGGCTCCAAATTATTGTTTTTATGGGATCCAAATTATTATTTCTGTTGGTTCGGCCCAATTATTTCATCCAAACAGTTTTGGAAACTTAGTCCATCTTCATTTTTTATCGTTATTACATTTATAACCCTTTCTAATCAAATGTACTTCCTCCGATTCAAATAGATTTTCCTCTTTCTATTTGCAGTTGTGAGGTATCATGTTGAGAACTACGTTTATATCAAATGGATCATTCACTTATTGCAAAAATTCGTACATATTTTTTATTGCAATCCATTCTACCAACTCCATTTAATTTACAACAAATGTATCTTTCAGTTAGTCTACAAGTAGTACATAACATCCATCAAGGTAATCATTTCTCCTCTTTTATTTACTTGTTTATTTCCGATCTACTCCGTATAATTTTACATCATGTTTCAATGATTCGTTCTGGTGTATTATATTTATTTTGCGATATTTATAAAATTGTGATTTTGGTGATGTTATTTCGAATATGATTCAATAATTTATTCTGTGTATCATATTAATTTCCGATGGTTATGGTTTAAAAAATTTTGTAAACTTTGTTTCGAATATGTTAATGTTATCGTTTTCTGTTTTATCGATGGTTAATATTTGTGATTTTGGGTATGTTTGATATGATTGTTTTCTGGTTTTTGCGTTTGATTTGATGGTTTGTGGCAAAGTTTTGATACATTGATATAGTTGATGTATGTGTAGATTACGAAATTGAAAATTTTCTTTGGCAGTGTTGGAATTTGTGTTAGTAATCTAGTTGATAGGCTTTGTGATTAAGGAATTGGTTGTAAATGTATGAGATTATCCTATTGTATTTATATTCTGGTTAGATTGTATTTTGAGTGGATTTTGATCTGGAATGCCGATGCGGGGTTTTGATTGAGACAGGTTCTGTAGTCTTGTGGTGGTTATGGTTTCCTATCGTTCGATATAATTGGAGTTTTATTGTGGCAGTGTTGGAATTTGTGTTGGTAATTAGTTGCTAGGCTTTGTGATTACGGAATCTCGGTTTTAAATGTATGAGATGATCCTATTTTAGTTATATTCTGGTTAGATTGTATTTTGAGAAGATTTTAATCTGGAATGCCGAGGCTAGGTTTTGATTAATACAGGTTCCCTAGTCTTCTGGTGGTTATAGTTTCCTATTGTTTGATATAATTGCTTATGTTCAGATTTCTGATCTTGTTTAGGATGTGGTTTGTATATGTGATTGCTTGAAATCATCATATAGTATGTCTGTTGGAAGGATTATGATGTTTTCAGTCATATTGTTGCGTTGAAATTTGATTTTTTGTGATGATTTTGATATGATGCTTTGTATTGGTTTCATTTGTGTGTTACATTGGTGGGACTATACGATGATCGTATTCTAGTTTGTACTTTTGTTGTTAAGAGTGTAGATTGTTTGTGGGGGTGTTTGTGATTGCTTTATGTTAAAATTCTGGTTAGTGTGGGTTGCAATTGGAAAGATTATGATGTTTTATGCTAGTTTGAAGCAATATTGATGCAGTTGTAAATATATGTGTATATGGTTTGTTCTTTATATTGTCTTGCGGGATGGGCCTTTGTGTATAGTTTCATATGTGCTTTTGGCTGGTTTGATATGATTCAATGTAGATACGTGTAGATACATGTGCGCATGGTTTGATGTCTATTTTGGGTTTGATTTTGACACATGGTGTGTTATAGATGGTGGTTTGCAGGAGCAAGAGTCACGTTAGCAAGAACCCAGGGTTTGCAGGAGCATCAACAGGGACCGGGTTTGCAGGAGCAACAGCAGAGACCGGGTTTGCACGCCTGTGCACATGCGCATCACTTAATCCATCTTCAATAGTCCAGCAGTGTTGGCACAATTATGAAAGCCTCATCTTGTGTAAATAAGAGGCGTTCATATTTGTGCCAACACTGCTGGACTATTGAAGACGGTTTGCGTGCTGCGCATGTGCACAAGCGTGCAAACCCGGTCCCTGTTGCTGCTCCTGCAAACCCTGCTTTTGATGTTCCTGCTAACCTGGCTCCTACTCCTGCTCCTGCTCCTGCAAACCACCAGATTCCTGTTGCTGCTCTTGCAAACCCGGCCCCCCTGCTGCTCCTGCAAACCCGGCTGTTGATGTTCCTACTAACCTGGCTTAGTTGTTGCAATATGCACTGCGCATTTGAAAGGGAACTGAGGAACTTTAATTCCTCTGCTGTTGTTTTTCAGGTTTTGCTGGTATGGTGATATTAAATCAAATTCGTCTTACAAAGTGATATAAGGATGAACTTTAATACCAAGTATAAGTATAAGGAGGAACTTTAATTCCTCTGTTTTTGTTTTAGTTGTCATCCCCAAAAATTTCCCCAATATTAATTGTTTATAGGAAATATCTAGCAAATGAATGAATGATACAATTGGCGCGAATATTAGACTTTTAAAGGTAGATTTCGCAACAATTGATCAACGTCTGCCCACAAAGGTGGATTTGCTAGATATTTCTCGTCTTGCCAATCACCACGTTAGTTGTGTGTGGCGCAAGTGCCAGCTTATACAGCAAATGTGAGATGTATCTGTTCTTAATCCCTTTGGACTTTCTTATTTTGACTAAAACAGTTCAAGGGAAAACGACTATAACTACAACGATCTAAGACACAAGGATCAGAATGACACTGCCGATGGATCGGAATGGCAAGTTACAAAATCCTTTTAACCAACAAAATTAGGGGACTGTTGTTGCAAACTCGGTCACTATACTCCGGATGATTTCACCAATAAACCTTCATTTCCGGCAATAAGAAAGTACAATACCAACCGGTTTCCTAAAAACAAATTACCAAAAAAAAAAAATCTCAACCAATTTCCACAAAAAAAAAAAAGATATGAACCGATCTTTTCTTGAAATTTCAAGATTTTTTCTTCTTCCATTAGAGCAAAGTACGCCTCTATAGTCCATGTAAGATGTATCTGATGCACAGCTGGTTTAGAAAATGAGAAAGGACCCCACGGACCCTATTTTCTAGAACTTGAAGCGTCTAAACGTGTTCAGCGACATCTAGCTGCGGCTCCACGCTCTTGAAATCAGCCAGTCTCTCAGCCGCTAGCCTTTCTTTGAGAGCTCGAGCACCTCTCTCTGGAAAATTAGGGTAAATAGCTTAAAAACAACCACACTTTCAACATCATTGAACAGTAATATCTACCCTAGACCAGCAAGATTTTGTTTCTCAAAGGTCTTTATTTAAGAGGTATTCTCAAAGGTCTTTTGATGGTTGTTTGCAAACTATTTCCTGGTCTATAAGGCTGTGTAAATGCTATTTGTTATATGAATCAATGGAGGACTAACATTAAACGTGAATAGCTACAACAACATCTTTACCCCAGCGCCTTAAGGGGTAAGGGGAGCTCGGACGCACGCAACCCTTACCCTTTTATTGAAACATAGAGCGGCTGAGAACGGAAACCCAAAATGAAATTGCTTCGAGAATTGCGTCGACTCACTACAATTTTATGAGTCATTTTGCTTTATTCCACTATATCCCAAAGTCAAAGAATAATTAGTCTTTGATTCCATTGGAAATGGAAAATGGAACATCAAAGGTGAAATCCCCCCTCCTTTCGTTTATAACATTGTACTCCTAGGGGCCAGCTTAGTTTCACCCTTAACCGTATGATCACGGAGACAATAGAGGGCGGGGGGGATGAAATCACATCGTAGATCAGAAGCAAAGATGATGAACCGAAAGAGTTACTGTATTTGATATTTCTGACAATTTGATGGCTCATAAAACTGTAAACTACAATCAAAGATGGGTTGAGGACCTTTGAGAAGCAAAGATGATGAACCGAAAGAGTTACTGTAAACTAGTTGATAGTTCTGACATTTTGATGGCTAATAAAACTGTAATTCCAATAGAAGATGGGTTGAGGACATTTCTCACCACTGCCGTGTCTGTATAACCCCATTAGTTTGAATGCTCCCGTGTTCCCACGCCTAAAGATATCCTTATGCCACCATTTTCTTCTAGAACTTGAGCACTGGTTTGATGGCTTTGGGTGAGTTGTTCTATTTAAGGGCATGAAAGCTTTTAATAAAAAGCCTAACATATGTGGAAGATTAATGAATTTGGACTTGACTAACTAAGACTTCTGTCACTAACATGTTTCTGTCGGCTGAACCGAAGCATATCTAACTGCAGTTTCTGTTGCCCCCCTCTACTTCCTTACAACAACATCTTTAACCCCATTGCCTTGGAGGCTCCCGCCATAAGGCGGGGTAAGAGGGGGTTGGATGCACGTAAGCCTTACCCTTATTGAAACATAGAGAGGAATAGTGATCACGGATGACCCAAAATGAAAATTGCTTCGAGAATCGCACCAAAATGCACGCAACCCCCCTCTACTACGTTACTGTTAAACTATTAAAGTAGAGAAAGATGTTATGACCCGTACTACAATAGGAAATGTGGATCACTTAGTATTCTATGTTTCCTATCAGATTATGCTCGGAGAAGTTTTCTTGGGCGAATCAGAAAGTTGACGAATTGCTATTTCCTGTTCTAAAGGAGTACAACAAGCACGAGGTTGGTTTCCTTATAGGCCATGCCTGTTATGCATGTAATGGGTTAAGGGGGAATAAATTCATGGGGGATTTATTAGGGGGGATTGATTCGGGGGGTAATAATTCCTTGATATGAAGGTTTGGTACACGTAGGTAATCATTAGGGGGGTAATGCTTTCATAGGTATGGTTAGGAGGTAATATTTACCAAACAAAAAACTGAATTTGACATTCATAAGATATTCTCACAGGATTAAAAAAAGAAGAAAAAAGGAGTAGCAACTGCTGCACACACACAACATTTCACCTTTTTCAACATTTGAAAAAAAAGGATTGAAAAAGAAGTCAAGAGTACCAGCTGCACACATACAGCATTCTCGCGGAAGCAAAAAAAAAGAGTAGCACCTGCCACATACAGCATTCTCGCAAATGCCCAAATCGGCAGATGCGTAATTGTAGACACCTGCATTTGTCCCTACCCAAATGCCCGATGATGAAAGGACATATTACAGTGAACTGCGTCTGCTCGCTCTACTATGTGAACCACCGTTGTTGTGAATCCGTTAGCAAATGCGTCGTTACCTAAAACAAGGCAAAAAACAACCACTTTCCTCCCCTTTTACACCTGACCTAACTCAGGAATAACCCGCGTGTCTAAACCGCCAAATATCATCAAGAAAACATGTTTTTGTACGTCATTTGCCCACCCAAATTCACATGTGCAATACTCATGTCATAAGGAGGCTAGGAATACAATTTTCTTTGGTGCGTCAAAGGGTCCAGGCGCACCGTTGCGCGCGCAGAGAGGCCTTGGCGCACGCGCAGCTGCGTCATGCGCTAGCCAAGGTGCGCCTTGCGCGACCTAGGATGCGTCATGCGCGAGCCGGGCTGCGCCTTGCGCGACCTAGGCTGCGTCATGCGCGAGCCAGGTTGCGTCTTACGTGACCTAGGCTGCGCCATGCGCGACCCCCCCGGCATGACGCACGCAAACCCTAGACGGCGGCCACCCTAGCCCACGACCACACTATAAATACCCTTCATTTCCACCCCATTTGACAACCTACACACACCATTTTCACCCCGAATCTCTGCTCCTCTCTCTTCCATTCTCTCACATAAAACCCTACCCACTACAACACAAAACCCTAACACAACACATATAAAAACCCTAGGGCCTTACACTCTAGGACACCCCTAAACACAACACACAACTCAAGCAAAGCCCCTCTGAAACACCACGTTCGAAGAGCAACGCATCGCTCTAAGAACAAATCTACCCTCCCACGACGCATACTAAGGATCAACGCTTCGATCTCGAAGCATAGTAGAGCAAGTGGTGGTATCGCGGACACACGTAAGTCCTGAGGGCACCCCCTCTTTTCTAAACTTGTCTTTTTACATTTTCTGATCTTCTACCCCTTCTTTAAGTGCGCATTTTATTGCTTTCGACATAGATTTATTTTGCCTAACCAAAATTAGATCTAAAACGAATTACATGAATCACGCATAACACCCATAGCACAAAGCGCTTGGACAAATTGGTAGCTAGGGACCGTTAATCAATCTTAACGACGTTGCGACTTAAGATCTAGTTTATGTGCTAAATAACTGACTTAGCTTATTTACTAGGTTGTATACAACATGTAAATGACTGTAACTTGCATGGCTTAACTTCTCGACGACTTGTAAACGATAATTCAACTAGTAGAGGCCGTTATACGCGGGCGGGGTTGGGTGTCTTATGGTTTTGATGTGGCGTTAGAGTAGTGTGCTAATCCGCGTGATTTATACGTCTTAGGGTCTCTTTTAGCATGATGTTATCGTGATTCGTGAACCACACGACTGTGAGTTGTTTGGAGCTTATTTGGTGGTTTTACGGGTTTTTATTCCCTCAAGACCCTTTGGAGTGAATTAGGAGGGAACGTGGATCGAGTTGGAGTTGGATCGGGGTTCGAGAGAGGCTAGCTCGGGTACACTACGATAAGCACAAGTGATCGAGCCACGAAGGAATGAGAATCACAAGAGCTCAAGCCACGGAGAAGAGAAGCAAAATGAGGAGGAATTCAAGTTCCTCGACTCGAGAGGAAGGCGCCTCGAGTCGAGGATTTCCTCGCTCGACTCGAGGAGAGTGTTCCTCGAATCGAGGATTCCGTCGCTCGACTCGGGGATCTCTTCCCTCGAGTCGAGCAAGCTAGCTTCCGGGAAATTTCTTGAGGCTTTTGGACGGTTTTTTTTTTTGTTAAGAAATGTTTATTTTTGTCTTTTAGTGTTTTTCTTTGGTACTTATCCTTAATAAAAGGGACATGTGACCCCTCCTTAGGAATTATCACCATTATCACCTTATCACCTTGGATATTATTTCTGCATCTAGTTTTCATTTTAGAGAGAGAAACTTAAGAAGAACTTATCTTTTTATTATGAATTTCATCTCAAATATTATTGTAATAATTAGTATGGAAGGCTAATCACCTTCTAGACTCTTGGTGTAATCAAATTCTCTCATCCTATGTATTAGTAAGATTTTCTTCTCTCTATTTTGCCTTTAATTTCATAGTAATTAATTCCTTGTTCTTCAATTGCTTGATTTTTCCTTGTTTTATCTAGTTGGTTAATTGGATTGAATTGGGTAATTCATATGCTTGGTTTTTAATTGATGGTTATTGATTATTGACCCTATATGAAGCAACTTTCACATGTTTAGTGTATGGTTATGACTAACTTGTGATTGGGGAATTAATTAGGCAACTAATAGATTAGATTTGATTAGTGTCGCGGTTGCGGCTAATTAGATACTAATTTGGGTTGTTGTTAATCTTTTATTAATCCATGCTCTTCATGCCTTTGGTTTTGAATTGTTTGAGTGGTCACTAGGCAATTTAGGACTTAAAGGAGGGGAATTTAGTAGCGGTTGCTCAAATTCCCCACAAAAGAGGATTAATTGGTGAAAACCGAGATTATCTATGAATGGCATAATTAGAGAGAGGTAGAAATTACTATATTAGGGTGCTTGAATAGATTATCACCGGGGGTCGCCTTAGTAATCTTGATAAATCGTTTATTTCTCGTTTAATCATCTTTCAAACAAAAAACCCCCCATTTAATTGCTTTATTTATTTCGTTTTAGTTTTTCCGCATAGAATTTGCATTTTAGACTTTCTCTCTTCTTTGTGGATACGATACCCACTTACCCTACCTAATTTAGTAGGAATAGTGGTAATTTGACTAATAATAACAACTTATTACGTGTCAGGCTTCCCAACACGTACCGTCACCCCCGAACCCAGTCTTGCGGTCCGTAGACTGCATATTGGCGTAGGGCACAATGCGCATTTTGTTCCTTACGTCCCTCGGTTTTGTCCCTTTCGGTAAACGACCCGCAAACGTGTTTTGTACTTGGCATGACTCGCTTCTCCAAGCTTTTGTGCTCAATGGGTACAGACTCACCTAGCGTTTACGTAGTCCCTCGGTAACAAGGAACAAGATCGCATTGCATGGTTTCCAAACACCCCACAATTGTTTAGTGGCGACTCCTATCCTAGTGCAATCATCGCACGACTCGCGCGTCCGTCGCGATAGAGACCATCCGTGGAATCTACAATAATGTTCACAATTCTCATGCTCAAGAACAAAGCAATAAATTAAACCCACAAATTCAATTAATCATACAATAAAGAACAATCAAAACTTTAATCTAGAAAAACATTCACAATCAAAATTCACAACAATCAAACCCAAATCAGAAATTTCACAGTTTCAATCAAACACAAACAAAAAGCCTAGATCAAAATTAATAACAGAACATAGATCAAAATTAACAACAAAACCCAGGTCAAAATTAACGATAAAACCCAGATTCAAACACATTTTCATATAAAATCAATGGAGAAGAAAAAGAAGAATGGAGGAGGGAGAGGAGAGAGGAGAGAGGAGAGAGAAAATGAAACAAACCAGTGCGTGCTCGGTTGATGAAGATGTGACTCCGCTGGCTGGAGATGCGTAGAGGAGAAGCTGTAATTTAAAAAACCGACAAAGAGGAGATGCGTATAGCAGAAGCCAGATGCATTGTCGAAGAGAAGCAGAATGAGCGTATAGATGTGTCGCGTAGAGGAGAAGCAAAAGAGGAGGTAAAATGAATTTTGGGCCTGAAAAATCTACCCGGGAAATGATTCAAGGGGGGCTTGGGCCGGAAATACATTACTGCTGTTTGGCTGTAATCAATTCGGGGCCTGACTTTTTTCTTTCAATCCAAACCAACAAACTGGCCCAGAACTTTTACCCCCTTAATTTTTCAGGCCTATTACTCCCAATCCAGTCTTGAAAATATCTGGATTTTATTTGATTTTATTCCCTGAAAATGATCTAGAAAATGTATAAATTTTTCTGGGGAAAATCAATTTTGGTAGACTTTTAAAATTAAGTATTTGTGTAAGTGATTTTTGGAAAGTGGAATTGAAAATTTAGTAGACATAGTTTGTTTTGATTTTGGTTTCATTTTTATCCTCGATGTGCCTACGTTTTCACTGATTTTTTTTTTGTAAGAAGTTGTTGATATTTATTCTTCAATATAGGGAATAAAACGTATCTTACAAAAATACCTACTAAAGATTACTCCTCATCTAGTAAGGCTATCTATCTATTACATCAAGGTTTGTGTCATCCCCGATCCAATCATATAATCTAGCACAAACCAAGAATTGAATTTCATTTACAATCCATTCCAAGCTATGCTCCTTATCACTAAAAATCCTAGCATTTCTCTCCATCCAAATCAAATAAACAGTTGTATTAAGACAAGCTTTTGTCCACCCTGTTTTCCAGTGCCTCTTTCTTACTCTTTTGCTGATCCAAGTTAGCTCTCTCCTTAGGTCCCAAGTTCTCTTCTTAATGCCAAGCCACGTCCGAACTCTGTGCCAAATCTCTCGAGAAAATTCACACCTGAAGAACAAATGGCCATGGTTTTCCTCCTTCTTCTTACAAAGGCTGCACCTATTCACTATAGGAATACCCCTCTTCTTCATATTATCCACTGTGGCTAGGCTAGTTTGAGCAGCCAAAGTGACTATGAATCTGTGTTTAGGCATTACCATACTACCCCAAGTAGCTTTGTACCAAGTTACCTTATCAAATTTCTTCCTGAAGCACTCGTAAGCCATTGAAGTCTGAAATTTTCCTTTCTTAGACCAGGATTTGATCATGTCTTGAGCCTCAGCTTTACCTCCTGCCCTCCTGACTAAATCATCCCTTACTTGCAGTATGCCTTTCCAACTTTCTGTATTCACTGCCTTGGCTTCAATGTCCCATAAGCTTTTCCCTTTCAGCACATAAGCCTTAGTCCATTTAAACCACATTCCTTCCGGATTAGCCTCTAGTTTCCACAACCATTTAGCTAACAGAGTTTTATTCCAAGCTAAAACCTCGTTTATAGGCTTTCCCAACTTTATAAACCATCTTTCTTTTCCCCTCTGCTATTCCCCCCAAAAAGTCTTTGCATATTTTGTGAATTTTCTTCAGAATTCCTCTAGGTATAAGTAGGCTGGAGCTCCAAAAATTTTCCAGACCAAAAACAACTGAATTTATCAGTTGGATTTTACCAGCAAAAGATAAGAGCTGAGTTGACCAGTGATGTATAGAACCTTCCAGCTTAGTCATTAGCATCTGATACATGTCAGCCCTGAGTTTTTTGGAGTGAAGAGGTATCCCTAGATACCTAAAGGGAATATCCCCTTGAGTAAAACCAGTTGCTGTCAGGATCTGCTGCTTGATAACCTTATTAACCCCTCCAAAGTATATATCAGTTTTGGATGGATTAGCCCTTAAACCTGATATATCAGCAAATTCCTCCAAGCATTGCATCACAGCTTTCACTGAGGGCACATCCCCTCTAGTGAAAATCATCAAATCGTTTGCAAAAGTAAGATGACTCAGCCCCAGCTTTGAACATTTTGGGTGCAGATTGAAATCTCTCTGATTTTGCAATCTCCTGAGCATTTTAGATAAAACTTCCACACTTAGACAAAGATATATGGTGACAAAGGGTCACCCTGTCTTAAACCACATTTCCCTGCAAAAAAACCCTTCGTAGCTACCATTCACCTTAAGAGAAAACCAGGTTGAGCTTATGCAATTCATAATCCAGCTTATGAATATTTCAGGAAACTTCATATACTCCATCATACTCCTAACAAAGCTCCAGTTGAGAGATTCGAAAGCCTTTTTTATATCTACTTTGATTAGGCATCGAGGAGAGACATTCTTCTGCCCATACCCTTTCACCAAAGATTGAGATACCAAAATATTCTCAAAAATACACCTCCCCTTAACAAATGCTGCTTGCTCTTCTCTTATGAGGTGAGAGAGAAGTTCTTGAAGTCTATTAGCCAATATTTTGTTGATAGTCTTATAGACTGTGGAACAGCAAGAAAGTGGCCTAAAATCAGCCACTGTTGAAGGATTTTGCTTTTTGGGAATCAAGGTTGTCATTGTGCTATTAGCTTGTTTGGAGATTTTCTTTGTGAGGAAGAATTCTCTAACAGCTCTAGATAAATCCTCTTTTACCAGGCTCCAGTTTTCCTTGAAAAACCCTGATGAAAACCCGTCATGTCCAGGACTTTTGTTTGAGTCAATGCTAAATATTGCATTCCTTATTTCCTCATCAGTTACAGCAGTGACCAATTTTCCCATTATATCTCCTTGGACTTCTCTTTGGTTGTCAAAAAGGCTAGCATCAATCTCGTTTACTTCATGGTCAGTCCCTAGCAAATTGAAGTAATAATCAACAAAAGCTTTAGCTATGCCTTTCTGATCAGTATATTCATGTCCTTGGATATCCTTGATCTTTCCAATGCTGCTTCGGTGTTTTCTGTCAGCTATCCTAGAGCAAAAATAGCTTGTGCTACAATCAGCCTCTCTGATATGCTGCGGTTTAGCTCTTTGACACAACATGCTTATCTCTGCTTGGTTTAGCTTTTGGTACTGCTGCTTTAGCTTTCTCACTTCATTTAAAGAGTCAGAGCTACGATTACTCTGGAGATCTTGCTGTCTTTTGAGAAGCTTGTCCTTAACATTCTCCACCCTTTCAGATAGCCTAGAGAAGTGGTTCTTGTTTAATTCAGTGAGAACATGCTTGACATTCCTTAGTTTGTGAAACAACTTCTGCATTTGTGTTCCGCCAACATCCATATTCCAAGCTCTTATCACTTCTTGCTTATAGTCAGTGTCAGTGGCCCAACGATTCAAATATCTAAAAGCTTTCCTGACTTTTGGAGCTTCCATGACTCTTACCACCACTGGGGAATGGTCTGAGAGCCCAGAGGATCAAAATTCTGCAAAAGATGTTGGTACAGCAGCAACCCAAACTGAGTTAACCATAGCCCGATCCAATTTACTCCAGTTTTGGGATTCACCCTCTTGATTATTTGTCCAGGTGTAAAAACACCCTTGTCCTGCAATATCATCTAACCCACAAGCTGCAATACAACTATTAAACTCACTCATATCAGCTGCATTTGGGGGGGTGTTACTCTGCTTCTCTTCCCCTTTCCTGATAACATTGAAATCACCTAGAACTAACCATAGCTTAGTTTTAGGGTCCATCAACATCAACTCACTCCATAAAACCCTTCTTTCAGCTGCATCATTACTGGCATAGCTGAAAGTGATGTAAAATTCCTTATTTGAAATAATATGTAGAACTTTGCAAAACACATATTGCGAGTGGGATTTCAGAATTTCCACCTTGATTTGCTGTGCTCTCCATACTACCCAAATTCTCTCATTCCTATGTAAATTATAAGTTGTTTCCACCTTATAGGCTGAGAATTTCCTTCTTATTACTGCTTTGGCTTTATGCTCCTTTATTCTAGTCTCTAATATACCCAAAATGTCTATTTTATGCTTCAGCAAGAGGTCCTTCACCTCTTGCTGTTTGAGGGTGTCATTACACCCTCTAATGTTCCATGTAGCTACAATCATTGCAGCAGAGGGTCGGGAGGATCCCCTTTCTCCACTAACTCCTGCCCATTATCATTTCCCTCATCAAATATTTCCCCTGCCTCAGTTGACATCAATTCTCTGAACCTGTTGACAATTGAAGAAGATGTAATTTGGCGGATCACTTTACTCTTCCTAGAAGAGTATTTCCTACTCACCATCTTAAATCCCAAGTCGCCTGAGTTTGGTGAGTCAGTGTGAATTGCTGGTGATACATTGTCAATGTATTCCATGTCTTCCACTATCTCATGTTGTATCTGACTTTTTTCCAACATTTGTGCAGGGGCAACTGCTATAACCTGCTTATCTTTCCCTGCTACTCTCTTTTCTTCTGTGTTCTCAAGAAGTTCCTGGGAACCATTTTTTACCTCTCCTTCAGATGAATCATGCTGACACTTATGTTTGTCTATAATATCTGGTACATCCTCCTTCCCTTTTATTATAGCATCAGTTGCAGTGACAGGCTTATAATTTTATGTGGCATTTTCACTTGCTTCTTTGGCTTACTGAGCTTACAGGATTGAATTTCATGGCCCAACTTCTTTCATCCCTTGCAATAGTATGGTACCCATTCGTATTCAACTGTCTGCACTTGTGCTCCACTGTATGGTGTATTGATGATCACCTCCTTAGGTAAATCTGCAGATACATCCACCTCCACCATCACCCTTGCAAAAGCCAATTTCTCCTTAGTTGTTGTAGGATAATCAGCAAATAGTGGTTTCCATATTCTGCTTGCTATTTTACTGAGAGCGCTTTCTGACCAACACCAGGGCTCTAATTCAGGCAGTAAGATCCATACAGGAACATGACTAACAGTATCAAGTTCCTGAGAGAACCCCGGCTCCCATTTCTTAAGAATCAGAGTGTTTGACCCTATTCTCCATGGCCCCCCTTTTAGGATGACCTGCATATCCTCCTTGCTATGGTACCTGAAATTAAACCATCCCCTTTTGTAGTACTTTACCTCAGGATGATCAATATGAGTCCAGTTTTTCTGAACAAACTCCTTTATCTCCCTGAGTTTTGGTTTCCCTCCAATCACATTACCAACCAGCGAGTTTGCCTAGTATTCAAGTTCAGTCTTAATGTCCTCCTCATCAATGACTATTTCCTGAGCATTAGAATTTTCCACATAATGATGCAAGGCCATTCCCACCTTTGGTTTAGTTTTGACTATCTTACTCCATGTTTTGGTAATCCCATCAGGTTTGCCCAATTTGCCAGTTTTCCCAGTATGTTTTTTCCTCAATTTGGAGACTCTCATCACAATCAGAGATTACATTCAAGGTTCTCAGTTCTCCAGTATTATCTATATTTGGTTCCAAAATCATATAATTCTTGACTAGTGTGTTAGATTGCTTACCCGATTTCTCAATTGCATCCTTGA
Organism: Spergularia marina; assembly: GCA_963680865.1. Lineage (NCBI taxonomy): Eukaryota > Viridiplantae > Streptophyta > Magnoliopsida > Caryophyllales > Caryophyllaceae > Spergularia > Spergularia marina. Next base: position 13,736,603 of record OY804560.1, on the reverse strand, counting down.
TCATGTCATTCAGCAGATAAGGCGAGCGATTTTCTATCTGGGCTTACTTTCCTCTTCGCTCCCTTCACCATTTTCCCCGATCTTTGTACCATTCGTTTGCTTCTTTGCTTGAGATTCTCCTTATGTCTTTTTTTTCGGAGGCCGACCCCTCCCTCTCGTCCCTGCCATGGTCAAGCTTCAGGTTTTAGCTCGTACGGACTTGCTTGCTTCACTGAAATTTGCTCGCTTCTAGGGGCCTTTCTCCCAACGCCACAATAATAACATGAATTTGGTTTTAAGCCCGTGCGTTGCACGGTATAATCAATGAATTGTTTGCTCGATTAAAATAAGTGGTTATAAAATTAATTAATATTTTTTTATTACATTATACTTTTTATGTCCATTTTGTTAGAAAATAGTTCGTTATCTATTTTAAAGTCTAATTCTATTTAGAAAAATAGTTCATTATCGATTCAAATCTTATCCAAATAATAAGTTCATTATTTATTTTAATCCTACTACAAAAGAAATCAAATTAAACTTCATTTTCTATTTTAATCCGATCTTAATCAAACAGAGTGAGTCCATTTTCCATTTTAATCCTACTAAAACTACAAAAGTAGGACATCAAGAAAAAATGTACAAGATGTCCATGACTTTTGAAATGTTATAATAATGTGAGTAGTTAAATAATAATCCTATAACTATTATGAAAATTATAAATCGTCAACTGTTTACACACGAGCTGAGTTAAGGACACATGGAACTTTAAAAAATATACAATACAATTCTTCAAAACGTATTCTCTATTTATATACTATCAACTTTAATATAACTTTAATATGGAACATTTCCCTTTTGTCAATATTGGCTAACTAATAAAGAATAATACGAGCTTATTATAAGTTAGATTGCAAATAAGTTTTAAGTGTAGAGTCCGTGCAACGCACGGGCATTCAACTAGTACATTATAATAAAAGAGGGATTTTTCAGGGGCCTAAAGCTATAATTGTTCATCTCCTAATCTTATACAAATTTCCAATTCCAATTTAAACTTTACCTAAATTTCTACAATCCTATAACTGTTGGACTCTCTCTATGAGCTCGAAAAACTCAACTTTTAACGTAGGCCCCTGAACAATCCCTCATTTATTATTATGTATGTATGTATTGATTGATTGACTGATTGATAGGAATGTTATCGGGTAGATTGGATTTGACTAGAATACTTCGGCACATTAGGTAATTATTAAAAAAAAAAGGGAAAATTCACGTGGTACCCTCGAACTTTGACTAATTGCACATGGTACCCAACTTAGCAAGTTTGTGCACATGGTACCCTGAGGTTACCACTTTGTGCACATGGTACCCAAATAGTAACTTCCATTAGATTTTTCCGTTAAGTGGTGATGTGTTGGTTAATTGTTTGAGAATTAGTTAATTAAATTATAAAATTAATATTTTTGATAAAAAAAATTCGATAAATTCTTAAATAAATAAATATATACTTTTTTCAAATAATTTTTTCAAAAAAACTTTATCAAGAAACTAATTTTTCTAGGGGTACCATGTGCAAAATGTTGTGATCTCAAGGGTACCGTGTGCACAAAGTGGTAACTTAAAGGGTACCATGTGCACAATTATGATTTTTTTAAGAGAAATAATATTTTTATGTTTTTTTTTCATTTATGAAAATATATTTTTGATTTGTTTTAAAAAGTCAAAAAAAAAATTATTTTTATTTTTTGATTATCTTAAAATGGAAAATCATCATTAATATTAACTAATTTACATATCAACTAACTAACACATCATCACTTAACGGAAAATCTAACGAAAGTTACTATTTGGGTATCATTTGCACAAAGTGGTAACTTCGGGGGTAGCATGTGCACAAACTTGCAAGTTGGGTACCATGTGCAATCAATCAAAGTTCGAGGGTATCACGTGAATTTTCCGTAAAAAAAATGTAGGTCATCGTAATAAAAAGGTATGTATATAATCTTTTGAGTACGATTTAGTGGCAAGGGTTTGAACTTGGTCATCAAAGACATGCCTTGATTGTCACTAGCTTCATGGTCTGGAGAGGTGGATCTCAACCCACCACACCCCCATTCTCCGGCTTTTTTCCATGGTTGTTCACCCTATATATGCCTGACCCATTATTTGTTGGATACAAATCTCCTCCTAATCGATGATGTTTTTTAATGAAGGGTTTCACAGAAAAGAAAAAAAAAATCAACAAAACAAAGAAACTAAAAAATAATTTGGAAAAAAAAAAAAGGAAAGGGAAATTATGGTTAGAAATTGAACACCTCCAGCTAGACTCGAAATTGCGCCAAAATCAAGCTGAAGCAGTATACAGTTAGCTTACCGCGTAAAACTGAAGAACTTCCAAATATCTTACCAACAAATTACAAGCTCTCCAGTAAAATTATAGCCGTTACTCTAATCCTTGATATCCAAGTAATCACCATCTTCTATAAATAGTTAAATACCAATTCTCATCCCCTCTCAAATCATTCACTACTTTCTCTGTACTCTGTTGCCCTAATTTTGCTTTGTTTGATTTTCGCCCAAATTTTAATCAATCGTACTTTGGATTTTCTTCAATTTCCCAGATTTTATTTCAATTCAATCGAAAAACCCAGAAAGCTTTTTCGTCAATCATCAATCATGAACACAGTTGAGACTTCCTCTGATAATTCTACTAGGGTTATGAACCCAGAAAATCTTTTTGATTTTACCGCCGTAAATTCATACTGCTGTGAACAATTCCCGAAGAATCAGGAAAAACGTGAGAAAGAAGCTGTAACTTGCTCTGACTGTTCTGAGGTTATTCACCCAGAAAAGTCCGGTGATTTTCCTGCCAAAGATTCATGTGAGTCTGCAAGAATCCCAAATTTGAAGAAGCGTGTGAAGAAGAGGAAGAGGGCTTCAAATCTTGATCTTGGTGCTGGTGTTAAGGTTGAGTTCTTTACTGTTCAACTCAACGGCGCGCCTTTCTTTGATTTCTTTGCCAAAGAAGTCGAGACTGATTCCGAAATCGATGAAGCTGATGTTGTTATTCCGGTGATCAAAAGAAGAAAGGTTGTTGAAGCTGCTTCTGAACTCAAAAACTCAGGAGAGAAACTGAATACTGTGTCACCATGTTGGTCATCAACATATTCCGATTCTGCCCCTGCTGCGAGTCAGAGTACTGTGTCTGATTCTGGAAACTCTGAGAAAGGTGATGACAGTTGTACTCCTGTGGGTTCAGATGATGAGGTACTTTCTTCCTTTGATGGCGGTTCTTGTTCCGGAACTTCAACAGCTCCCCTGGATGTTGTCCCTCTGAGTATGTATTATCCAGACTCACATCCTGCACTGCCATCAGAAGAAATTGAGTGGACAGTGAAGAAGACACTGACAGCAAGTGACTGTAGTCCACAGCAGAACAGGCTTCTAATCACGAAGAAGGCGCTGGAGGAGCAGATTCTTTGTCATCTGGATGATGCAAGCCAGCTTGAGGTCAGCACACCTAATGGCCTCCGGGTTGATGTGTTGGACTGCGATAAACGTCTTCAAGTGAAGCTCACGCTGAAGAAGTGGTCATCCTCAAAGTGCTACTTACTGACTGATAACTGGAACAGAAGTTTTATTAAGAGAAGAGAGCTTAACCCGAAAGATGAAATCGGACTGTGCTGGGATAAGTGTCATAACAGGCTCTTGTTTTCTGTCTTGAGGTTTTCTCCAAGGTCGATCAGTAACCAGGAAACAGTTTAACCTTAGCTTTCACTTCTAATTGTTCATTGGAACGTATCTGTTGTTAGTTGTGTAGCAGAAACTGGTAGGAATTATGTTGTGTCTTTAGCTCTGATGATTGCTTGTATATGTTTGTTGATTATTTCTCGAGTAAATGTACTGTATGTCGAAGATTTATGAATCAGTATTGGCAACTTTTCAATCCATGTGTATCGGTTATCGGTTATTATGTTCTAAATCTAATTTCAAGTTGATCAGGCATGTCTGACCTAGTCGAGAAAAAGAATGAGCATCATCTGTCACACTGTCAGACTTCAGAGGAAACAAAGGCTTTTTCTTTTCTTTTCTTTTTGTGCAACAGATTATTAGAGGTTTTTTTCGACTAATTGTGGAATCAGGGTTTTAACCAAAATCAAAAGTTCAAAAGTTCTGTCTGAATGCTGATGCTCGATCTGAAGTCGCAACAGATATTGACTCACCCTGTTATGTAGACCTCTAAGTAAATTTGGTGTCCTGTGGTGACATACATGGAATATTCATAATAAACAACAGCAGCATCAGCCAGCAAGAGGGGGCACTGTGGCAAAGATAATTCTAATGAGGATGTCAAGTAAAAATCTGTTTTTTCATTTCAGAAGAGAACAAATAAAGAAGTATAGATACATATGGTGATTTCTCATTTCTCAAAAAAAAAAAAAGAAAAAACAAAAAGACAGGAAAAATGAAACTTATGGTGATTTCTTGCTGTCGAAACATAATTTCACTTTCACGAGTCCAACTAACTATTAAGCCAACGCAAGTTCTGAAGTGCTGACTGTAAGAAAATCAGTTAAGTGCACTGGGTACTTGGCTCTGCTTCAGAATTTCCCTTCTTAGCAAGTTGCATCCACAAAAGTAGCCCAGCAATCGCAGTCTGAAAAGAAAACTGGAAAAATCTCGAGACAGAACTTCACAAATCACAATATTGTAAGTGATTGATAGCATATGTCATATGACGCCAAGCATAAATCATCTTTTAGTGGAAGGTGGCATGTTCTTTGTCAGTGCTTCAGCTTGGCAAGTCTTTGTCAGTGCTTCAGCTTGGCAAATTCCACAAAAACCAGCCGTTCTTGGACAAACTGCATCAACAATACAAGCACCCCAAAGAGAGAATTATTTCAGTGTACAAAACAAAGGAACCTATGACAACATATGAGTGAACTCAGGAGTGGTCACAAGTCACAATCATACAAGGCAAATGATGTGATCAGTGAAGGGATTACCAACTCCGTTGTACAACAGAGTGACGACTATATAAAACAAAATTGCACCAGTATATTGTGATTTGTGCTTTAGCATAAAAGAGGAGAGCCGCTAATTAACTCTGAGATAACCTAAAATGTTATTATCAGCAGTCAGATACTCAGATATGGAACTACGAACTACTTCTCTGTTAAAGGTTTTAAAAAAAGGGATCCCTCGTCTGACCTAGCTTATATCACCTGGTTTTACAAAAAAAGAAACCAAGGGAAAACAGAAAACAACTTGTGGATTTTTAATGCAGCATACAATCAATTTCCTAAACTTATTTGCCTGTTTTCAGGGTAAGCTGCTTACATTAAAGTTCAGACCTTAAGTTGAGCAAGAACAGGCTCACAAGAATGTGATAGAATGGGTGGATAAAACGTTAAAGGATCCAAAGAAACCCTAATGGCTTATTGTCTATTGTTTTGAAAACACTTCCTACAGATCCGGATAAGAATTTGAAAGACATCTTACAAGATAACATTTGTGGTAATCACAGCGAGCACAAAGTCCCAGAAATGTAATCTCAACATTGACAAGTTCTAAAAACATGAACACTGCTTACCCCTATAACGAATTGGAGCACATCATGCAAATCCACTAGCTATCTGTAAATCACTGCAGCAGTGATCTTCTTTATGCTGTAATTCAAAACATCTCCAACAGTGAGTTTTTTCTGCAGTCAAAATGCACAGTACTAAACTTCAATCTTAAAAATAGAATAGAAATGGAGCAAAATAAACAAATAAATGTAGAATCAGGTGAAGATTAACTACTGGATAATGAATAATATGCATACACCCTTCTAAGAGGCAAGGTGATACCAGGTAGTCATCCACATTTTAACACCCACATATCCGTGAGATGATTGCTTTGAAGATAGAAGGATGACGAATTGAAGGAATTAGCAACTTGTATTAAAGGCGCCACCCCCAAAACAAGTGGTTACCGAGTTTTGAAACTGTTAACTAGACTAGAAAAATAAAGCAGTACAAATGCTAAACTATACTACTCCATATAAGATTACTTCACGTGTCAAAGATAGTATTCAACGCCGACAAATTACAGATCCAGTGTTTGGGCTCGTCGTTCTAGTCTTTCCTTGCATGTTTCCTCAGGACACCCCTATATTTTGGTACCAACATAAGCTATTCTTGTTTGTCACCACCATCAGGTTTAGTTGCAAACTTAATGCTCGACTTTGCCTTAGCAACAAATCCAGGATCAGGCACATGCTTATCAGTAGGTTCTCTCATTGCCATCCATATGTAGAATCCTAGCATCATGTTGACTGATACAACAGCAAGAAGTCCACTCAATAGTGTTTGAGAGTAAGGTGAAATGTGTGAAAAACCTGCAAATTTGCATGAAAAGGTGTTAGCGACAACTAGGTCAAAATGAAACTACAGCAATTACAAGAGGAGCAACAGCAAAGAGCAGAGTAAACAAATCAACAACACCATTAAGTCACTAGTCATCCGGAAAAATGAAACTACATCAATTACCAATCTCTTCTAGACATCCACTACATCTCTCATTATCCTAGTTGATGTTGTTTACACGTAATCTGAGTTCATAGGTTACTAACACTGGAGCCCAATGAATACCTCTTATTTGTGAGATATGCATCCCTCTATTGCCAAGATGTTTTTTATATTTGTTGTCCCTCGAGACAGGGGGGGCAAGGCAAAAGAAAGCCCCCATTTATAGTTAGACATTCCGGCCACGAATCAGGCCCTTGATTATCAATCTTAAGTTGGCTCAAGCACACAAAAGGTTCAGGGAGGAGGTAGCGGCTAAGTTGTCGAATGAAATAATAATCTTCTGTATACAACACTTGAGACTAAAAATCACACAATCTAAGACAATGAGAATTATAAGCTTGTTGCACATTCATACACTACTTAATGCGATATAAAGCAGCGCAGCCCTCATTCAATGTGCCCAAACTTCCTGGCTTATGGAAGCTACTAAAAGTGGAAGAGATCAACATCCAATTATGAAGTTTTACTCTCATGTTGACCTACTCAAATATATAATTCAAATACCTTCCGAATTGCGACATGCCCCTGACAATTTATGGAAGAGATCTAACTGGAAAGAAGACACCCTAATGGTCTATGCTTAATCCTTGAGATAACGCGCACATAATCTTGACAACAGACAAATAGACATAGTATCATGCAACTCCTTATATGAGTAGGCACAAGGGAAAACCCATACCTCATTAGCCTCGGTCAAGGCCATTAAGATACTTATAAAATATGAACTACATCTCCTTTTTGTGATTAGACAGCAAGGGGGTAACACCAGTATTCCAATATCATGAATTATATCCTCCTTCTTGTGCGGATAGTCAAGAGCATAAGATCAAGAGAAAGACATTTTTTTTTTTTTGGTAATTTAGCTATCACATCAATCCACTCCGTTTATACTCCCTCCGTTCGGCTATAACAGTTTTTAAGAAAAATAGAATAAAGAATGAGTTTTAGGGTCCACTTGGTGTAAAATTACACATAGGGGTATGTACCACTTGCACATTTAATAAAAAAAGTAAGGGTGTTTTGGTCTTTATATGTACAAATAAGGAAAGATTCTAAGTAGGAAGTTTAAAGATGAACGCCCCTAAATAGAAAGTAGGAAGTTTAAAGTCAAGCGTAGGGAGTACTTCTTTGGTAAGTATTAATCTGCAATCGAGAATCAATCATCAACAGAAGAGAGCTTCCTTTGCAGATATAGAAATCTTATTAAGTGATTTCTGGATTTCAAATTACCATGTATGACCAGAAAGGCTAAAAAGGCTACAAGAATAACAAGTGTGTTGATAATAATGTATGAGTTGTGGTCTTATATCTGAATGTGTGTGAGAAAAACAGCGTTTATGAGACTAAAGGCTGCGGCTCATTTTCTCATTCATTCAAGCTGCTAAGCACGATTTAACACCAAATATATACATGTACGCAAGAGACCGAGAGTAGGAGATATCTAACCTAGATGAGTTGCAAAACAAGACAACAAGACTACAAGTGTACATAAACCAGCTGCAGCTGACTCATTTCGTGCCACGGAGACACTGATGATCTAAAAAAAACCTTCAAACCTTTAAGGTGAAAAAGTTGTTTTCTGGCCTAGACCTCCCTAAGCTTGTGATTTCTTAGTTTGCCCCCCCCCCCCCTAATTTTACCCCAAATTGACTCTTTCCCTATTTAATAAACCACCAAAAATGGTGGAATCACCCAACAACACCTCCGGCCAGGACCGCCTCAACCTCTCACCAAATCTCGGTTCACTCAGCCACCTTCTCCAAAATTTTAAAACCGACCCGCTCCAAGTAGGAAAGCTTTAACCTAAATTATTAGCAGAAGAAGGCATAATAACTACTCCATAATACAGTGCTCACTCGTTTCATGCGACTAAGGCACTGACTATGTAGAAAACCTCTTCAAAGGTCATATGCATGTAGGCAAGTCAAATTGATTTCAGAAAGAGCAAGTGACATGCGAGAAAGAGAAGTCCTAATCTCATCCTATGCCCTAAGTCCCCAGTGCCTTTACGACATCACCACTGATGGACTGATCTAAGAAACTGGTAAAATAGAAGTCAGACGCTAAATATTTCTGCTCTTTAAATAACTATTACTAGTTAAAACATTGCTGTATGTGACATATGTCTTTAAATTTATGAAAAAATCCGTTTCCCCTGTTCTTCTGCTGCTTCTTCTTCTCCAAAGAAAAAAAAGGACAGAGACAGCTCCCGACGTGCCCAAACTTTCTGGCTTGTGGACATTAAAAGCAGGAAAAGAGATTGACATTCAATAATGAAGTTTTACTCTCAAGTTGACCTCCTCAAATGCATAATTCAAGTGCCTTCTGGGTTGTGACATACCTCTGACAATTTATGGAAGAGATCAAACTGGAAATGACACTCCCTAATGGGCTATGATTTATCCTTAAAATACCCTGCATATATTCTTGACAGCAGAGAAATAAATACAGTATATGGCAACTTCTTACATGAGTAGACAAAAGGGCAAACCCATTGCTCCTTGTTAGTCCTCAATCAATGCTAAAAAAGATACGAACTGCATCCTCCTTTGTCTGATAAAACACCAAGGGGTGACTCCCACTTACGAAACACATCAAGGGAGTGACACCAGTATACAAAATATCATGAATTGTATCCTCTTTTTTGTGCGAAAAGTCAGCATTATAGGATCAGGAGAAGGCCAAAGTTTAACTTTTTTTAGTATATAATTTAGGTATCACATCAAGCCAGTCTAAGTTTCTAGAATTTTGTGGCACATATAATCTGGAACGAACCAATTTTCAACACAAGAGACCTATCAGTGGAAAATTAGAAACCGAAGTGATTAAAGATGCAAAAAAAAAAAAAAAAAAATAATAAAAAAAAAAACTTGTGAGCGTAAAGGCTAAAATAGCCACAAGAATGTATATAATTAATGAATTGAGTAGTGGAATTATAGATGAATGTATGCGTGAATAACAGTGTTTAAAAGACAAAAACTGCGGCTCTTTTTTTCTTTCATCCATTCAAGCTGTTAGAAACGATCTTAAACCAAATATATACATGAACCCGAGCTGTGCTCACATATTTCATGCCACTGAGGCACTGACTACGTAGAAAACCCCTTCAAAGTGACATGTATGTAGGCAAGTCAAATTCATTCCAGAAAGAGCAAGTGACATGAGAGGAAGAGAAGTCCTCATTTCGTTCTAAGTCCTAAAGTCCTGAATCCCATTATAGCATCACCATGAATGGACTGATCCACGAAACTTGTAAAATAGAAGTCAGATGCTAAATATTACTGCTACAATCCAATAAAAATTAAAAAAATTAAAAAATAAAATAAAAAAATTAAGGAAAGGGACTAGCATATAAACTGAAGTTTTACTATTATGTCGGCCTCCTCAAATTCAAGTGCCTTCCGGGTGTGACACACCCCTCACATTTTAAGGGAAAGATCAAAGTAGCAAAGACACACCCGAATGGTTTTTGCTCTATCCTTGAGATGACCCGCACATATTCTTGACAGCAGACCAATAGCTATAGTATATCGCAACTCCTAATATGAGTAGGCAAAAGGGCCAATCCATGGCTCCTTGTTAGCCCTCAATCAAGGCCATGAGAGATACCTATAGTATACGAATTGCATTCTCCTTATTGTCCTAAGGCGCCTAAGGGGTGACTTTCACTTACGAAAGGCACCATGGACGACAAAGGATCAGGAGAAGGCTCAAAGTTTCTTTCTTTATTTATTCTTTTTTTTTTTTTTGCTATCAAACGAGTCACTTTTTCAATTCTTCATTGGTAAATATTAACATGCAATGGAGAACGAAATAACGAATGTTTAACAAAAGGGATTATGGATCTCAGAGGTAACATTTGTGAGCCAAAAGGCTAAAACAACTACAAGAGTGTAGATGATCAATGTGTGAGTTGTGACACGCGAAGAAGAGAACTCCTCAAGTCATTCTAAGTCCTAACTCCTAGTCCCATTATGGCATCACCATTGACAATTGATCTAAGAAACTGATAAAATAGAAGGCAGGTGCTAGATATAACTGATCCTAAAGTGTCAAGTATTAGCTAAACAGGAAGAAGTATGGCCTCCTCTCAGACAAGAAATGATGGAAGTTTATGGGGCAAACAAAAGTGAACTATCATAAATGTTTCCAATTTGTTACCAAGGTCAAAATGCTGAGTCCCAATGAAGGTAAAGCACCTCAAATAAAACATCAAAGTTAAATAGTTGATCCGAGTAAAGAGCAAGTAACCCGCATTCAGAAAAGTACTGCAGGTAAATTATGTAATCAAATCTGAACCGAAGAACTTATGAACACCTCATGTCAAACATTCAACATACTCAGATACAACATTGCAATTGTCAGCACAAGTCTGCAACTCTGCATCTGGACACATCAACTGTTTCTTGACATTCAGTAGTAGACAGAAACCACGAAACGAAACAAAATTCTTACCAGGAAACCAGTCATGCTGAAAACCATATAAGATTGCAATAGGCAGTATCCACATAAACATTGAAGCGATGAAAAACTTTCTCGACACTTGTGCCATTGTTGCCGTAACCTAAGCAAACAAACCAATCTCATAAATTCATAAACAACCAAAGATTGCCAAATACATAGACAAAAACAATGCCATAAAGTCGAGAAACATGGCATGAAGCTTAAATAAGACTACAACAACACAACAACAAGCTCCAAACTTTCTTCCAAACAATCCTGACCAGAGATTTGATGTTAAATTCATTTTTACAATGCAAAATTACAAAAATTATTGTCTGTATCTTATATCTGTAAATCGAACAAATTACCAACCAAACTTTGATATATGCTAAGAGAAAATCATCAGGTAATCTCCAAACTTAAAAAGCATAAGAATTGACTGCCACAAAACACAGTGAAACTCACAAAACAGCTGAACTGCCACTGCCAGTTAGAAGCCAACAAGAACAACAGTAATTTAGTCCCAGAATGATCTGGGTTCCTCTAACACGAATCGTCATCTAGAAGCTAGAACCCATAAATCACACTAAAGCTCAAAAATAAGTGAATCTGGGAGTGACAGAATAATTGAGCATAATTTGAAAGGGAAGATGGAAAGATTTAATCTTTCAGTGATCATCAAACATATAACATCAATCAACCCCATAAAAATCACGATGAAATCAATTAGAAAGAAACGTACCATGCGAAACGAAATAGTGTCTTGATTAACAAGGAAATCTCTGACACACTTGATTGTGATTGCGTCTTGATTAACAAGGAAGTTTAAGGCCTTGTTAATTGAAATACCGCTTAATTCTGTTAACAAGGAAGTAGCGATGATCAGCGTAGATTGAAAATTTGAAGAATATGTTTGATTTTGTTTTCGCTCTTCTTTTTGATTTTGTAAACAAAAGTTTGTAATGCAAAAACCAAAATCACGCAACCGGCCTTAAATCATTAGTCCTTTGATTAATGATTACATGAATTGATAAAACTTAGTAACGTTTGTTCAATTTAAAATTTGGGCACACTTATTGAGTAGGTCCACAAGTTAATCGGTTAGTCAAAAGTATACAAATTACATGATAAATCAACTGATATATGTATATATCCTTCTTAATAAGCATGCCCAAAAGGCATAGTAATTCTAAAGCCGAACCGATAGTAGTAGGCATTAACTCAAGATGTTTGACGCAACTCACTACAATATCTCAAGAAAAATTAGGAGTCACACCAAATTTTCTTTGTCAATTTATTTCATACAAATTTGGTAGAGGTCAACATAATAACAACTCAATAAACTTTAGAGATTACATTAGAAATATTTGAATAACGGTTACACAAAATTTGGGGAGTCACATCTACATTGCAATAAGGTTTTAGTGATAATTTCTTATATTTCTATTCTCTGATGAGCTCAAAGTTAGTAACATTTTGGGGAAAAATCACAACAATTATTACTCAAGAAAATTTGGCTGAAACCACTACATATGAATAATCTAATCTAATATTATATATTAAAACCTAATCTACGAGATAATATTATGGTGGTTAGCTAATTTATGTTAATAAATTTAAGTATAATGTGATATAACTGGTGACGGAACACTAAAATGAAATAGTATAATATGTGACGAGATAGTGAAATTGAAATAGTGTAATGGGTGACGTAAAAGTGGAAAGATAATGATAATATGATGAGTAAGTTGAAATATATAATAATAGAATATGACGGGGGAGTGGGTGACAAAAGTTGAATATAGTGCTTTTCATAATATTAGAACAAAAAAAAACATACACTTTTATGAAACGAGTATAAATATTATAAATAGATAAGCTCGGGCCTGGCACGGGCATGCAAACTAGTTACTCAGAATCTCAAAAATAAACTTAACTAATTTATTTCCTACGGATAGATCAGGAAATCACAACAATAACTCATAAAAATTAACCATAAAAATATCTTAATATCTTAATGTTTTTAGGTGGAATTGCAACTTCCTGTAGAGGGGCTGGGGGTTAGTGATTTGTATTGTAAAGTCAAATTTAGTGAGAAATTTTTCATCAATTATTATGTTATATTATCAACTAAAGTCAATAATAATTTACAAGAAATTGGTGGGGAATGCGAGATACGATCAAAGCCCCCACACTCTTTGCTATGGAAAAACCAATCCTAGTAAAAATAAAAGCCGCAGCCTACGCCCCGATATCCCGATATCAAAATGAAATTGAAACTTAGGGCATGTGCCGTGCGATCCAACTTATTAAATAGTGTTTTCAAATTCGATCAGTTTTATTAAAATCAAATCAGTTTCATGCAAATCAAATCAAATCAAATCAGAGTTATCCAAATAAAAATAGTTGAATATGATCTACTTCTAGTTACTATCGTCTAAATGTAGTTAATTTCTCAATAAATTTAGTTCAGATCAAATCAAATAAGTTCGATTCAAATCAAATAAAAAAAATGCAGTCATATCGCACATGACATTCCGCCATAGTTAAGGTTTGTGAAAATAACATTACTTATAGTATAACGCGTATGGCACAGATGATAAACTAGTACTAACAATTTAGGTGTCGTCTAGTATTTGTTATTCTATTTTATTTCAAATGCCCCTCACCAAGAGAAAGACCGCTTTGTGTAATAATATCACAATCAAACTCGAGAAAGCCTTCAATATTTCCGAATAAAATCTAGACCGCATTAACAATTTTTACACGTAAGAGCAACTATCAGGGCCGGTCGAATACTCGTGAGAATAACCCGGGAATATGAATTTGGACAACTCGAAACAAGTTAACTTTGTTCACGAGTAACCACTTGTCCACGTCCACATTAGACAGTCTCCTCCCGAGTTTTAGTTCTGACCCATAATCACAAGAAAGCTGACCCTCCAAAAAAAAAAAAAAAAAAAACTCACAATAAGCCGGTTCGAACTTGGAACCCCCGACCGAACCAGTGACTGAAAAATACCTCCGGCCACCATCACTGACGATGCGGTAAGTTCATTTCCTCCAACTTTGTAGGTGGGTCATTCCAAATTTGCTTACTTATTGCTCAAATTTAGTTAAAGTTCATTTCTCTTAAGATTTGAATGCAATTCCAAATTGGGGTTTACCATTGATCCTTGATTTTATTCATCTGTTGGGATCCATTCCAATCGTCAATATTACGCTTCTTACTCGGGCGGAGATGGAGAATTATTGTAGTGTATGGATTTGTGCAACCTGGTATTATTTGAGCATCAATTTTTTCTGGGTTTGAAAGGTTAGGGTTTGGCTTTGGTGTTAGAACTAGAATTTGGAATTGAATGGATAGAGGAGTTATGCCGCCTGGTATGCGGAAATGGAGAAAGGTAGCGTATGGAGGAATGCAACTAGGGTTTGATGATAATCATAGTGACGAGTCCTTCCTTGAGGAAATGGTAACCAATGCTAATGTTGTTAAGAGGGACTTGTTTAAGGTGATGTTGGATTCAGTTTCAATTTCTCAGTATATCTCTGTTGTCGCTCTTGTTCTATTGGTTTGGTCCTCTACACTTGCCTCCACCATTACTTACAACCATCTTTTGCTTCTTGATGCAATCTTGCTTGGTTCCGGGTTCTTGCTTGTCGTCTTAACTGGGGAGATGATCACCCCGAGACTGTTTGTGCAGTACATTCTCAGTATCTCTTATTTCATAGTTGGATTGTTCGCTTTGTCTCCAATTTACCATACTCTGACAAGGTCCATTAGCTCGGACTCCATCTGGGCGCTGACAGCTATGCTTATAGTTCTTCATCTGTTTTTGCATGACTACACTGGTTGTACTGTGAAGCCTCCGGGGTCTTTCACTAATCCTACTTTAGCTAGCAACATTTCCTTGAACACTTCCATAGTAGCTTCGGTCTTGATTGCCTCTCGGCTTCCATCTAGGGAACTTGTTTTTGCTATCATGTTGTTTTCCTTGCTGGTTTTCCTCTTCGCTCCCTTTGTCATGTATTGCATTAAAAGATACTCATTTACGCTTCATCTTTGGGTATCTCTGGGATTAGTGGTTCTTGCTTTGACATCAGTCTACAGATTGCAAGGGTTCCTCTTTGGGATGCTATTAGGTTTGCTGGTTTTCGTCACATTTATATGTCCATATTGGCTTATCAGGATACAGAAATACAAGTTTGAAATTAATGGTCCATGGGACGAGGCCAAGCTCTGTTTCGACATTACTGAATAAGATGGAAACACTCCTCCACATTGAATACTTGGTACAGAGAGACAGTGCGCATGCTGCGAAACCCTATGGACATGGTCAGCACTCAGCAACATCAACTCTATTGGTATATGCAGTTCAGCACATCTCGAACAGTTGGATCAACTCCTTCGGATTGACCTATCGCTGGAGAGATTAGAGATTTAGAGTCGGGGATAGGATCATATGTATGCAATTTTTGACTGAAGTGAAGCGTATTTCCCATCAGATAAAATCTATCACCGCTCATGTAAAATAGAAAACACATTTTTGTTATATATGCCATTTTTTTGACTGAAGTGATGTTATTGCCTTCTGTTCTTCTCATTACATTTCATATCTTCTTGTTCGCTATTATAAATCTCATTGAAGGGGTTTATTTACATCTTTAATATTTAGTTGATGCAATGTCTAGGAGTTTGTCAGAGCTTTACTTCTCCCGTCTGCTGTCTTCCTCTGGAGTGCATAGTTTGTCTTTGTTTTCAGGTTAGTATGGAGAGAGTCTGAAGTTCCAACACGGTTTGACTCACTCCCAACTGTGGGACTGTGGTGAATTTGTGATAATTGTTCTAGTGCTAGTAGTTAGCAACAATGATACTCCTAGAAATTATCTAGACCTGTGAGTGTCTCCTAGATTTTCAAATAAACGTTAACTACCAGCAATCAAGTACCAATGTACACGAAAGAGGTCCAAGAACAAATGAAAGAAGATCGGTGATTTGGTGGTATGAGAGTTGGAAGGAGTGTAGATGAACACGGAATGAAAAAATGGAGAATTTATTTTGGGACAAAAATCACAATAGTTCTATTGTGAGACCGTCTCATCGTATGAGACTACTTTATATGTTACTTTTGAAATATTATCATGTTACTTTTAGAAATACACTATTACTATTTAAACCTAATCTATTTCAAAAGTAACACAATGATCTTTTGGGAAGTAACTTTTTTAACTGGTTTCGTACTCTCATACGATAAGACCGTCTCACATTAGAATTTGTGCAAAAACCACATTGCAAGGCCGACTCAGCACCGGAGAGTCTGGTACATGGTAGTGTTTAACAAAGAAACTAAATATTAGGAAACAATTATTAGGAAAAAAAAGGGTTATGGAAAGAAAATTGAATATCTTCGGCTGGACTTGAAATTGCGCCAAAATCAAGCAGCAAGTAGTTTACCGCGTAAACTGAAGAACTTCCAAAAATCAGACCAACAAATTTCCAAATTACACTTTTATAGCCGTTACTCTAATCCTTGACATCCAAGTAATCAGCATCTTCTATATAAACCAATTCTCATTCCCTCTCAAATCATTCACTACTTTCTCTGTTGCCCTAATTTTGCTTTGCTTTAATATCCCCCATAATTTCAACAACAAACATTCAATCAATCGTACTTTGGATTTTCCTCAATTTCCCAGATTTTATTTCCATTCAATCGAAAAACCCAGAAAGCTTTTTCATCAATTATCAATCATGAACACAGTTGAGACTTCCTCTGATTGTTCAATTAGGGTTATGAATAATCAGGAAAAGATTGAGGGTGTGATTAAGGGAAAAGAATCTGTAACTTTCTCTGATTGTTCTGATGTTATTCACCCAGAAAAGTTTGATGCTTTTCCCGCCGAATTCCCATGTGGGCCTGCAGAAATCCCAAATTTGAAGAAGCGTGTGAAGAAGAGGAAGAGGGCTTCAAATCTTGATCTTGGTGCTGGTGTTAAGGTTGAGTTCTTTACTGTTCAACTCAACGGCGCGCCTTTCTTTGATTTCTTTGCCAAAGAAGTCAAGAACGATTCCGAAATCGATGAAGCTGATGTTGCTGTTCCGGTGATCAAAAGAAGAAAGGTTGTTGAAGCTGCTTCTGAACTCAAAAACTCAGGAGAGAAACTGAATACTGTGTCACCAAGTTGGTCATTTACATATTCCCATTCTGCCCCTACTGCGAGTCAGAGTTCTGTGTCTGATTTTGGCAACTCTGACAAAGGGAAAGGTGTTGAAAGTAGTATCCATGTGGGTTCAGATGATGAGGTACATTCTTCCTTTGATGGCGGTTCTTGTTCTGGAACAGCTTCTCAGGTTCCCCTGGATGTTGTCCCTCTGAGTATGTATTATCCAGACTCACATCCTGCACTGCCATCAGAAGAAATTGAGTGGACAGTGAAGAAGACACTGACAGAAAGTGACTGTAGTCCACAGCAGAACAGGCTTCTAATCACGAAGAAGGCGCTGGAGGAGCAGATTCTTTGTCATCTGGATGATGCAAGCCAGCTTGAGGTCAGCACACCTAATGGCCTCCGGATTGATGTGTTGGACTGCGATAAAGGACATCAAGTGAAGCTCACGCTGAAGAAGTGGTCCTCCTCAAAGTGCTACTTACTGATTGATAACTGGAACAGAAGTTTTATTAAGAGACGAGAGCTTAAGCCCAAGGATGAAATCGGACTGTGCTGGGATAAGAATCATAACAGGCTCTTGTTTTCTGTCTTGAAGCAGTTTCCTAGTTTAAGTTTAACACTTAGCTGTCTCTCCTAGATGTTTATTGCACAAGTGTTACACTTGAATATGTTTGCTGGTTATTATTTGTATAAATGTAATGTATGTCCAAGATCAAAATTCAGAACTCTTTTTATCCACCTGTCTCGTTTGTATACGTTCTAATCCTAATTCTAAGTTTTCAATCTTTACATACGTGCTTCAAAAACTTTGTACTGTCAAATGTTCCCATACCTAATGTCACACTTTGAAGCAAAGAATGAGCATCATCAGATGCAGGTCAGAGGAAGCGAATACATATTCATTTAGCATTCCTTTTTCTTTGCAACTGATTGTGAAACCAGGGTTTTTTTTTCCGAAATCCGAAGGTGACCCTGTCATGAATCGGAGTCCCCTGTCTGCTACTCGGTCTGAAGTTGGAACAGGCTTGGACCCACCCCGAGCTGCGGGACTGTGGTCAATTTGTGATAAATGCTCTAGTGCTAGTAGTTAGCAACTATGATAGAAATTATTTAGAGCTTGTGATGACAGATAGTAATCACTTAGAAACATTCTGTCAGATACATATGCTGAATCTATTTCGTTCTGTTTCTGACAAACAGAGTGCAGAGAGAATGAAAGTTATATTCACCTGCAAGAAGCAAGCTAATAATCAAGTATAGGCTTCAGAACTTGGTTCGATAGTGAACTTGGTTGCCGTTGATGACCATTTGGCTCGTTTTCCCCTTTACGAGGATGTAATAGATACGAGTATTAGATATTATTCATAGTTTTCTCGTAGAACTCCAATAAAACGTTTTTGATGCTGCAATAGCAAATAAGACAAGAAAACAAGGCAAGGGATCTGGATCGACTGAACAAAGTGTGTGGTGGTCGGAGATGAGCGTAACAAAGATCTTAAACCTTGTTTTGGTTTTACTAAATAACAGAATGCAACACTGGAACAACCATCCACTCATCATTGTAACAACAACAAACTCACATACTGCTACAAAGGTCGAGTCAGTACTAGCCCCGGATCACAGATTCACAGCGATCGAATTTCACAGGATTCTACACCCGGAAAATGAGAAAGGATGAGCAACCTAAAGGCACCTATTTCTAGTAAATAAAAGCACTTCTGAGAGGACAGAAGTTAAAAGTTAAGAACCAATTGGTAGAGTAGCCTCGTCTCCTTCCAAATCGTCCTCATCATGATATATGTTCTCAGCCATCTGCCATATTTGAAGAATGTTGTCCTCTGCCACACTTGCGACAACCCAATCTTCACACGGATTCCATGAGAAGTCCGAAATTTTGCTTGTGTGGCCTCCGTGAATAAAGAGCAACTCAGGAGGGCCATCTTCAGCATCCTCAGCTGTTTGCTCATCATCAATTCTGAAATCAAGAAAAAAAATCGACATTGGCCGAGCTCACATTTGCACAAGATGAAGTCGCACTTTTTGACTTTTCCAAATAAATAGTGAAGACGCACGCATCTCCTCGTGGAACTATTCGAAGATAATTACTGTAGCTGAGAACATGCACGACAATCTTTAAATTTGGACCTCTTCTATAGGCAATACATAACAATATAACATATGAACAAATGAAGTCAAATAGTTTTCAGTCCATTCATTCAGTTAAGACGCATACATATGTGATTCTGTGAACAAGGAAACAAGGAGTGACTAACTAACCCAAGATCAATGTCAAAATAAAAAAAATATCTAGTTGAAGATGTTAGCATTTTCATTTCTTTTTTTTTTCCCTTTTATCAGTGTTGGATCCGTAAACCACCAGCAAGGTTTGAGAAGAGTTAGGGCAATAAGGTAACTTTAATGATCAGACAGTTCACGGCAAAATGGCTCGACTCTTCGAAGTCCGAGAAAGAGGTTTTTTTTTTTAATATAGGGGCAGTGACAAGGGTATTAAGTTATCAGCCTAAATGGCTCTATATAAGAATATATACAATGTACCCTCCTCTGATATGATAATCAGATAAAAAACAAGGATAATATCATGCTAGTATAATTTCTATCAACTAGTTTCTAGTACTAGTAACCATTTCACATCCTAGTACCCTCTCAAGTATCACCTGGTATTCGCTTTTTTTTATAGCAAAATTCATACCTTCAATGCCCAATAAAAAGAGCTTACAAGGGAGCAAATAACAGACACGGAGATGCATGTGTTTCATGATTAAAGCATTGCCTGCACTGAGAAGCGTGATGTCAGGAAAAGACTAAAAAAGATTGGGATTTGTGATGATGACCTCTGTTTCCTTTCCTGTTTCCTTTGCCAACAGGGAGCAGAAACACATGAGCCTATGTTTTTCAGGTGTGAGTATAGTAGAAGATGCTTGAAGGAGGTAAGTGAAAAATGTGAGATTAACTTCCCGGACAGTGACACACTGCTCAGGTGTGCCAAGAAAAGATTTAGGTCGAGGATCAGAAAGCAAGTGGCAGGTGCAATCCCGTGATGCTTGACCTATCGATATGGCAGGTTAGGAATAAATGTAGGATTGATAATGTGTTGATGTCTCCTAAGGCTGTATGTGCTATGGTACTGAAAATGTAAGAATCAGACTTAGGAGTACTCTGAAAAACCTAGACAATGCAGATTATAAATGGCTTGGTTAGAGGAAGCTAATATCTAGATGTTCTAGTGTGTGGAAATGTATGAATCACTATATTACAATAGTGATTTGGGATGCATTTTTTGCAGGGGAATGCCCCAGTGTTCTTGCAAGTATCATTTGTTCAATACAATTACATTTTAGCAGACAAGAAGAAAAAAAATGAGCTTACAAAGTTGTCACTTAAAGCAAGAGAGATTAACATAGAATAGTTACTAGAACACACCAAACATTAAATTTTCAGAAGATCAAAGAAGCTAAGTTCCTAACAAAGTGTATTCAGCAATGACAATGATGGATTGAGACAACATACCTGCTTAGATCCCACACCATAAGTCTCCTACCAAGGCAACAAGAAGCTAAAATGGTCTCATTCTTCGGATTCCACCCAACTTGAAAAACCTCCTCCCTGTTAAGTCACCATACATGTTACATTTAGTAACATAAGCTCAAAACAATCTAAGAAATTATACAATGGATGATAATTTATTCTTACTTGTGACAATCAAAGGTATGGAGTGCAGTATTGAGTTTCCTAAGATCAAATAACTTTACAGTCTTATCAGTAGACCCCGTTGCAACAACCCATTCGTTAAACGGGTTGAAAGCCAAGCAGTTCACCTGACAGGTTGATAGGAAATGTTAGGTTTGCAAAACTAAAAAGAAAACCAATAAATAAATAAACAAACACAAAGTTGCACACATTAGCATACACAGGATGTGAACAAATGCAATTAAGATAAAAGACCCTCCAGAACAAACAATGTGCTTCAGAGCATAAAATTCACCAACCAACAAGCTAGACAAGCTAGTAAATACTCCTCGCGTCTCAGCCATTTCCTTACATTTTCCTTGTTGGAGTATCCTATTCAATTATTAATATAATTATTCTGGATAAATTTTATGATACTAATTACCACCAATACGTGGCTCCTGCTGTGTTGCTTCCTTTTCTGTCACAGTCCCTCTCTGAATCTTATCCTGAAGAAGGATAACTACCAAGATATATTCACAGAGTGTTCGCAACAGTTACAAATTAGGACAGAAAGATGACCTAATCCACCGTGCAATGCTCAGAGTATCTGATAGACAGAAGAAACATGATATGCGCTTCAAAGCTAGCCTCATTTCTCCCATCAGCACATCAATGTCCTATGTGGACCTACCCCTCTCCCCTTTCAGAGTTGGCAAAACAATGTGTACTACTCATCACTCCTCTCCTAAGAACCAATCCGAACCCAAAACTAATTGTAATTGTGGAACGGAGGGAGTAGCAAAAGCTACTCCAAGTTCCACAAAATGTTAAAACAATCTTTTCAAAATAAACTGCATACCCTCATACTATAATGTATCTCATTATACCACACTAACAATTTCTTAAAGTAGTGAACAAGAAGCAGCTAAATCAGCCCCACTCTAAATTTCCTTCAAAGGACCCATGTTGGCTGTTAAACAATCGATGCTATGACAGAAGTTAACAGCAAATGAGCAGTTAGTTCCTTCATCCCTACCACAACCGCTACAACCACGACTGAAGGATGTACAACTATCATGCCCTGCAAGCTGTAACTTGGAAACTGTATACAGATTGTATTTTAGGTACAAGCTTAGCAGACTCTTAATACTTTTTGTGTTACGCACATATTCTAGCCCATCCTAGTAGACAAATCGCATGGTAGCCAAACGTCAGAAAACAGAAGAGATGCACCCTCACATAAAAATCATGAAAAGAGATATGTAAGATATTATACTGCTCCATTATAAGGCCCATGCTATTTGTGTCAAGTACTACAATAGACACTAATAATTAGAAACTCGAATGAGCACAACACTAGTTGGGGGCAATGAACCCACATCACTGTCATTAGCTCAAAAAGCATTTCAGTGTTTATCAGTGCTAACAGCCTCAACAGTAAGTATCGCTCACCTCACTTGCATGAGCAGCTACAGATTGGGCAGGCTTGCTAGCTGATGGAGTTCGAAGGTCCCATATAAACATAAATGAATCATCTCCAACGGAGCCAAATAAATATTCGTGCCTCGAATGCCAAGCAACGTCCTCGACCACACCTTCATGAACCTAGATATGCAAGTTCATCATAAGTACATATTATTGTAAACAATTGAAAGAAAAAGTTCATAAAATAAAACATTCATCAAGCAGGTAATACAACGGCATACATTCATTCACTCAATAATTTCTAGATCCAGTCGTTTAGGACCAAAACCATCATAAACTTCTAAATTATTTCAAGGACTTACTACAAAGAGAAATAGATCGATCACTAACGACATATATCAGGCTATTAGGAACAAATAGATTGGAAACTTCTATTCATTCCTAAATTGCACATTTTGCAAATTACGTATTACATGTATACGCTTTTAATAGACTACATCCAGAAGAAATAGATCATACCTTGAATATTTGCATGGCATCAATACTTTTATTCTTGGGAGTAGCATTGATGTCCCATAGACAAATCTGAGCATCATCAGAACCACTCAATAAATGCCCCTGCTTGTGTTTACTCCATGATAAACCATATCCTTCGGTGCTGTGACCCCGCAACCTCAAATCAGGATTGCAAACACCATCAAGGGGGGGTTTGGATGGATGTCTACTATAGTCAAAGACATATACTTCTGCGCTCACTGTTTTCGTGGCAATTATGAAAGGATTTTGAGGCATGTAGCGAGCTCGATTTACCTCTCCCTCATGGTTTATCTGCTGTATAATTTGTACCTAGAGGTATAGATAACATAATAGATGATGTCATGAAAAGCATATTACAAATGACTTGATGACAGACTCTGAAACCAGTAAACCCTTAAAATGATTTTAACTTCCAATTATAAAAATGCCTAAAATTTATGTCTCAATAATTAAACTGCTACCAGAATTAATTAGCTCATCACACAGCAATACTATTTGAAAAGCGGTTGAGAGAAACTGTAAATCTATACCATAAATACTACATTATAAAAGGAATCATTCTTGCTTCCCAAAAGCAGCTTAATAAAAGAACCAATAAATCAGCTCTCCAGCTCAGGCCTGACTTTGCCTATCGGGTATTTCGACTGCTAGAATTTATACGATACCTCATCAAGTCATAGCACACATCCCATAAAATTAACTCCATTAACTACCTATCTAGTTGGTTATTACTTTTATAATCCCTTTTGCATCTTGAGCCATATCGTCTCACGTTGTTTTAATGCGTTGTTCACCAACATCATTTCTTCTTTGTCCTTCTATCTCATCTTGTCTTTTCATTATCATGCCTACCTAATATATTGAAAACCAAACCATTTGTTCAATAGCTCACATCTAAAATCTACCTAATACTGACAGTTACAGAGAACAATCAAGAAAGGCTCCATAACTATCTTGAAACAGGTGAGCGCTTGCTATATTTAGCATTCTCGTATAATAATTTTATCATTAAAGATCCTTTTTTGCATGTGTTTTACGGTTTGTAACACCTTTTGTGCCGTAGTTTTAACGCTTCATACGGTAATGTTGGAGTGGATGATATGAAGTCCAATGCACGTAACTACTGGAAGCTTTATGACAGCATCAAATTCAGCACAAATGGAATTACAGGCAATTTGGATGATGACGCTTCATGTATTATTTTGTCATCTAGGACGTTATATATAAGTTGGGATGCCTTCCATAGTCCAATGTCAAAAAAACCTTTTGGGTGGGAATAAGCATAGGCGGAAACTCATTAAAGATACGAAGTTTGACCCGTTTGGTTTATCATTTCAATATTCATATACCTTAATTGCTACATAATTTGATACAAATTGATTTTATTCTTTTAAACTCCATAAATTTGACAACCACACACCATATTCTTTTTTACTCCACTTCTTTAGGCGAAATCACAACTTCCAGGTGCAAATATTATAGATTAGCCAACTTTCACTCATTTGTTCTCTGTAAATGTCTCTCAATCAGAAGTTTGAAGACTAGAAATCTAGGGACCAACATTGAACAACGCAAGGGAAAACAAGGGTCGTGAATTGTTTGTACCTCCGAAGAAAGAAATAATCGTAAGAATGTTACTTTCAGCTATATTCGAGTAGTACCATGTATAAAGTAGAAGAGGCAAAGAGGGATTGGGTACATGTGTATTAACAACAACAGAGAGTGGTAACTTTTGAAAGGTGAAAGGAAGAATATACATGTTCTACATTATGAGGAGTTCAAGGTTTGAAGATGATATTTTGGTAATAGGATTGGGAATATGGAACAGAAATGTAAAACAAATGATGAAGAGAGAGATTTTGAGATCTGTGAAAATCACATGAAGTATTCTAATAGGAACTACGTTTGTGTTAAGAGATCTCTTTAATGTATTCGTCAAACATGGAGGCCAATTCTTTAGCAGAAGGAGCTCCAAGTGGGATCAATACGCAAAATGTTTAGTATAAATAGTTCTGCGAAAGAAAGCTATTATTTTTTTGTTAAACTTCTCTTCGGTTCTATCTGTCCACAAAAAATTTATGTATAAACGTAAAAAATACCTAAAGAAAACAGATTCTTTTTTTGGCGAAGCCAGAGAAAAGCTTAACAAATTCTTATCAAGGAAAGAATATATTTCAGTAATCGCTTTATAATATCATCTTAGATACAGAGATTACTTTTTCCCTTGTGGGAAATACGATGTTTATTAACTTGCTTATGTGTAGTTAATGAAGGTTCCCCATGTTAAAGCCTGAAGATATTTGACTTTTTGGGTTTAACTAAAAACTTATTCTCCATGTGAAGATACGGTTGCAAATCCCATTGCCTGTGTTTTTTAGATTACTCTAAGATTTCCATGTCTTAACTCAAGTGCTTGACTATAAGATTAAAGTGAGGAAAATGTCCAAAACTTAAGACGTGAACAAAACATATTCAAAAGGATGTAATCATAGACATAGTCCACAAACAGGCCCATCATTATCAGTTTATCACGCATTCAAAATCTAGTGGAAACATAATTGCACAAAAAAACATAACAAACAAGAATAACCAACCACTGATGAAATCAGCTACATCAAACATGTGAAACAAGCTACTTAATCTAATGAGTAAACAAAACACAAAAGACAAGTGAAACACTGGTAGAAACATAAGTCACAAGTTTAGACTGAACATAATATATGCATTGACTGTTTATCTATTCCACAGCCCTCACAATCAAAATTCCACATCAAAGATATCATGACACAACTATTTTCATTGAACATAAACCAGACGGCCACAAAGACAAATTACCTTTCCATTAGCACACCCGAAGCCACCGTAATCAGACCGCTCATCATCATAATGCCTGGCATCATTCTCAGAGTCTTCAAGAGGAAGCTGAACCTGGGCCAACATGAGGTAATTGGGCTCATTCTCAGAAGTGTGGGTTCCTAAAATCATCTTCTGAACCGAATAGTCCTTCCCTGGTGGCTCCTCCCTATCGGGAAGCCACTCAACAGTGAGCGATGGCCACTCAAGAGCATGTGTTATGACCAAATCGTACAAGAATGGCGTATTTTTTTTCCATATCTTGTATTCCTCGTTTATAAGCCTCTCCTCTATCTCCCCTCTCATCTCCTCCTCATCCTTCCCCATTGAACTGTGTACTGCATAATCAAAGTGCAATTTAGTTTACAACAATAAATCTTACTACATTTCAAGCTTTTGAGCAAGGACCAGCATCTGGAAGTAACCGGTTAGCTAAAGGTGTACACTTTACACCTATACATATATACCCTATCTAGAACTCCTATGAACAGGTTACAACTGAAGCTTCTGCAACACATACTGTAAATACACTATTAGGCTCATTCAAATTAGAATATAGGCCAGACAATGAAACACATAAGCTTCAAATCACGGCTCATAATCAAATTTAGGCCCCTTATTCAATTGCATTTTTTTCTCATCAACAAACCATAACAGACTACATTCACAGATTCAAAGACAAGACGACTAACAAGCAACTCATGTTCGAGTAACACTACCTAGAACCATTATTTGAGAATACCATAATGAAGCAAGTAAGACAATGTGTATAGTTCATACAACAACATTCCCAACACAAAAACCCGAAAAACAAAGGCCACAGCTTCTGCAACAAGTACTGCGTCAGTTTTAGTAAAAAAATTCCATTCTGATCCGCTAAAGCATAGACCATTGCAATAAACCTAAACTAACGTGTACCACCACATCCCAAATTAAACTTCCCATGAAATTTGAAATCCTCTCACATAATACTATTCCATGGGAAGTTTAATTTGGGACGGAGTGGTATATCATAAACCACACAAAAAATTCCCCCAATTTACCATTACAATCCTTACGAAAAATGTTTCAGCAACAAGGTTAAATTCCATCACAACAATGAAATTCACCTCGATTTAAATAGTAAAACCTAAACTCATGAGTATTCTATACAATACAACAAAATTATCTAATCTGAAGCGCTAAAAGTTACAATCAGAGTGGACAAGGAGCATTCTAAACCCGAAACAGCGCGAATCTTAAATTGAATCAAGAGATAAAAACATCAAATCAGCAAAAAGAACAAACCTTTATGGTAAATTCAAAGTAACTGTAGTTCACTCTCAAGTTAAACTACGCAGTTTTACCCTAGATACGAGAAATTCAATGTTTAGAAAGTAAAATTGAAGTGCGATTTCAATAAAAAAAATCGATTAATTGAGATGAATTAACAATCAATTGAAAGATGGAAGTGAGAACTTACTGTTGTGAAGAATTTAGCCGACTGTATTTGACCTAAAACGGGATTAATTCAAAGCTGCAAGTGAAAGGGGGGAAAATCAAATGGAAGCGAAGAAATTGGGGGAAAATTAAGAAAGAGGGGAAAATGAGGAGAGAGAGAAAGAGAGGGTACCTTGTTCTTCCTCCTGGTGGATTAGGAGGCGGAGAGAGAGAAAAATGAAAAGAGGGGAGCGCGGAAGAGAGATAAAAATATAAAAAAAGGGAAGGTTTTTTTGGGAGAAGAAGCGGGAAAAAAGAACTAAATACCGCGGAGATGACTCGTATGATGAGTTGATGACTCGTGAAGGGGTGTGAAACTGTTTTTTTTTTTTTTTTTTTTTTTTTACAAAGGAGCAACTAATGTTGCGGGGATAGGGTATGAGGATTTGAATTCGGGACATACCCTAGGCAAGTTGAGTTACTAACTACTAGGCAAACCTTGATGCTCAGGGGTGTGAAACTGTGAATGTGTGATTATCGTGGTATGGAAGTCGATTTGGCGAACGGGTTGTTCAAGATTGGATTTACAATTGGTTGATGTTGGGTCGGTTTAATTTGGGTTACTTGTGAGATCCATTCAACTTCGATTTGGGTTGTGATTGGATCTTGAATATTTTGGACAAGGGTTGAGAGAATTTGGGTTCATTTCGTGTACTAGATCAGACTAGTTCATGAATATTCTAGGTCCATGTCGGTTTTACAATATTTTTGCGTTTTCTTCGTAAATGTTTGAGTCAAATACGGTTCTACTTTGTATCCATTATTATCAGTTCGTATGTAATAAATGTTGGACTAGTGTCCTCCGACAATAGTGCGTTGATTAATAAATCTCAATTATGGAATAAACAGGGATCGGTTTATAAGATGAACTTATCAGTTGATCAACGTAAATCAATAACGATTGGCCGTCTAGGGTTTGACGTTATTGTCGTCGTAAGATGGCGGAGATCGACTGATCCCTATCGGTCATACCTATATAGGATAACGTGATGAACTCCTGTTAGCCAGTTAATAGTTAACTGGCAATGTGTTTAGTATCAGGCTGTAGAGTTTATTATATTATTGATTATAAGATAATTGATAATAAATAAACCACTGATAAAATATAAATTTTATCAGTGTATAAGTTGCTAAATTTGAGATTAGTAATTATACGGGTATTGTTGTGATTTGTCAGTCGTGACAAATTTAGCTAGAATTAATTACAAGAGTTGTAATTATTAGCTAAAATATGATTAGATATAATTATTATATCAATATATAATAGTTAATTGTAACTTAATTAGTTAAGTTATGAAATGACTAAATTAACCTTGTTATACCTTAAAGGTTGGTTAATGTTAGTGGGGGCAAATTAGTAAATTTGATTTACTAATTTAACCCACCACTATATATAGTCTAATCCATGTTTAGACTTAGAGTACTAATCATTTTCAACACAAAAATAAAAAACAAAAAAAAAATTGAGGAAAGAATCATCATCTTCTTCCTCTCTAAAAAGAGCCAACTATTTCACCATAGCCACCAAGTTTTTTGAGCTTTGCATGTAGCTCAAAAACACATCTAAACACAAAAATACTTCACCCTAATTGATCCTAATTGTTAGGGATTAGGGCTATTTTGTTTTTGGGGTAAACCGAGTTATTACTAGTACATAATAACTCGGTTTTCTCGTGAATCCTTTGGTACGTGCCGTGGGAGATTAGAAGAGTTCAAGAATCAAAGTTTGGAAGGAGGATCATCCTTGTTAAGCAGCTCAAGACACTCCTTAGTAAAGGAGAGCACAACCTAGAGCCAAAACAAGGTATACGATCTTTAAACTCGTTTTTTTAGTTGTTTTTAACTACATGCAAATCGATCCTCACCTAAGGTTCCACTTAATAGAGTTATTAAGTGTTGTTTAGAGTGTCTAAACCACCTTAGGTTCTAACAATAAATTCGCGATCTTTAAAAAATTTCTTTTTTCTTTTGAAAAGGGTGCGTAGCTTTATCAAATTTGAAATACACGCAAAAATACATTAACATCATTAAGAACATTTATGAGGGAGCTAGCACGAGTGTACGAACTAATATAGGGAAGTTAAAAGAGTTCTCTATTACAATCAGAGTGCACGCACCAAGGGTCCACACTTAGTCCAATTCTCTTTGCTATAGTCATGCACGAATTGACGAGGTCAATCCAGGATGATATACCGTGGTGCACGATGTTTGCAAATGATATGGTGTTGATATCAAAAACAAAAGAAGATTTGGAGAGGAGGTTGGAACTATGGAGGCACACTTTGGAGTCTTGAGGGTTTCGGTTGAGCCGGAGCAAGACCGAGTATTTGAAGTGTAAGTTCAACGGCATTAGGCACACAGAGACAGGGACGATCAAGTTGAATGGAAAGATTGTTCAGGGATCAGACTTCTTCCAATATTTGGGATCGGATCTTCAAAAGGATGGAAAACTAGATGGAGATCTGACCCATAGGATCAAATCAAGTTGGTTGAAGTGGAAGAATGCCACAGGACTTTTGTGTGATCGAGGAATGCCCAATAACTTGAAGGGCAAGTTGTATCGAACGACAAAGACTGGTATTGTTATATGGCACGAAATGTTGGGCCGTGAAACACTGTCACGTTCATAAGATGAGTGTTACGGAGATGCGCATGCTATAGTGGATGTGTGGACATACAAGACGTGATCTATTAATAAAAGAAGCTATTTGGGAGAAAGTAGGGGTCGCACCCATCAATGACAAGATGATGGAGAACCGACTGAGGTGGTACGGCCATGTGAGAAGGAGGCCTACTGACTCGCTAGTTAAAAGAGTAGAAGGGTGGGGAAGTGATAATATTAGTAGGGGTCGGGGAAGGCCCAAGATTTCTTGGCTGAGGGTGATTAGAAGTAATATGATCTTCCTAGGGTTTGAAGAGAGTATGGTGGTGGATAGAGCAGTGTGGAGGACTTAATTTGACTCTTTTTAGTTTCTTTGTTTGGTTTTTCTAACTTGTTTCCCAGAACTCTTCATTACTTTGTGTTCAAAGTTCATATGTTTTTCATTAATTTTCAAACTTTTTGGTTTATTTTGATGACTTTCTAAAAATCCTTTTGAAAGTGTTTCAATATTTCTAAATGGTTCACAACGTTTTTGAATTTTTATGGCATACACAAGACGGTTAATAAAAGACGATTCTTGTTAGACGACCCCAAATTATTTTGGGAATAAGGGTTGGTTATTGTGTCTGTTGTATAAAGATGAGACCTTGACACAAGATCTAATTAAGGATTTCGAGCTTAATCAAATTCAATTACACAATACGGGTCAAAGTCAAATGGTTCAAGTCCAATGTTTAGGATTTGCTTACTTTGCCAAGTCTAGTTATTTTATTCATTAACACCAAATTCTATGTTTAGGATTTCATTTTGATGGAGATGTGTTAGAAATGATAATATCAGTTAATGATTCCTTACTTGACCCTTACACAATTCTTAAAAGCCATTGCAATACATTCTATACAAGTTAATCCTGTTAATCAAAGGCTTAACATGATACAACCAGTCATGCTCATCAGGTGAAAATTCCTGTACGGGTTCACCGATGTCGATTTCTGCGCGCGGATTGGCGTATTGGAAGTACCTAGCAAAGTAGCCATAGCAGCAGAGCCTTGGATTTCCAGAAATGTCATTATTTCCCTCCAAATTGTACTGTAGTATGAAGTCTTCATGTAGGGAATCAGCCACATCTTTCCATGTTGTTGTGTACGCAACATTTGTTAAGAAGGCAAAATTTCCCTGGTTTTGAGGCCTGTTGACATCTTCTTCATACGTGTATACTAGGACATCACCTTCACTACTGCTATCATCGTCATCTTCATTGTCATCATCACTACCGCCTTCTTCGTCACTACCAACGTCGAAATCGTGTGCTCCCCTTGGCATCATCAGCAACAACAATGCCAGGATTACATTTCTCTACAAAAGACAGGTCGGACGTACATCAGCAAAAAGTTGCACTTGACAAAATAATCTATTTTTAGAATTGATATAAATGAAAAATGGGTTTTTGGAGGCCTTGTCATAGGCAAGGCATTACCCCCAACGACTTTACTAATTAAACTAGCCGATATAATATGCGCTACACATCAGCGAATATGATATAATATTATGGTTAATAACCAAATTGATTAAGACATACTGACATAGATATGCTAATTCTAGCACTGAAAATTGTATTACAAGCTAAGGTCTCTGTCAATTATAGGCATTTCAAAAAAGAGACCCAACAGCAAAGATTAATCAAACAAGAAAAACAATCCTGGGAAGGAACACAGTCTTGATGACTGACATTCAAAATTTTCTGACTGTGAAATGAAAAGATTACCAAAGTAACAGATTTGGAAATGCTGGCAGAAGCACAGCCAGTGTCTACTGATGTTGTTGTCGTCGTTCTCGAGCGAAAGAACGGACCCTCTCCTTTCTTGGACGAGTTCAGTATCAGCTCAGAACAACGACTGAAGGATGCTCCTGTTGTCGGACATTGCAAAGGCACGAGTCCTAATGGCGACGGCGACAGCAACACCAGGGAGGAACATTGATTCATCAGCAAAGTACCATCATCTCTGAAATTGCTGACATTATTCATGTTGCTGCGTAAGAAATCATTGTTCAACATGTAGCAGCAATGAGCAACAACATCATTCAATCCCAGTAAATGTGATGAATTATCAGCTAGAAAATCCAAATCACGCAGTAAAACCAGAGAATTATCCTCAACAATGACATTAGAAATCAGAAAACTTTGTTCTGTTTTGTAACAAGAGAACAAAATTACCACAGCAGTAAAAACTAAAGTTAATCTCATAATGTTCATCATTTTTTTTTCCTTGGGTTCTTTTTTGGGTATAAAGCGGGAAGAAAGTAAATGAAACTACATAACTTTGTTATATGGAGTTGTACTAGTAATTAGTTGTAACAATGTAAGTAATTAACTAGTTATATATTGAGAAAACTTTAGGCGTAGGTAATCACTGCAGAAATTTTTGTATCATAATGGTTTTACTATTGTTTAGTCTTTGATCTTTCCCAAGGAAATTAAGATACTACGAACAACAGCTAGCATGATCTTGCTTCACCAGCTAGGAAATTATCCCTTTGGCCTTTTGGAGTATGTGCCACTTGCTTACGTCAATCTAGTCGGTTCAAACCTCCTGCTTGCTTTACCATTTTCACCCCTGCTACCCTGTGTTACTCATCACACTCTACGGGCACGGATCCAAGTGTCGAACTCAACTATTTTTTAAACGATTCGCTTGCGTCGGGCGTTAAATGAAGGATACAATAGTCGTATCCATGTTTGAGTGTCGAGCGTTCAAAACGGCTACGTGATGGAAGACGAAGAGTCAAAGTAACATAGACCTATCTCTTGTAATATCAGAGTGGCTTTCTTTGATTTAATTATGCTACTCCGTATTTATATAAACATTTCCCAACTTTGTCCAACAATATTTACACATTTAAAGAAAAAACTCAAGTAGTCTAGCATCTCTTATAAAAAATAAGGATTTTTTGTCAAACACTCTCTTATAAAAGGTTGTGTTTGTCAACCAGTCCCTATAAATATTTTTGTCAAACGCTCCCTTATATAACCATTTTTTTGTCAAACACTCTCAAATGAACATTCCCGGCCACAAAAAGTCAACTTTCCGAAAAGATCACCGTTAACAAGTGACTTCAATCGGATTTGTCTTTTTTTCTTTTAATTTTCTTTTTCTTTTTTGTTTTTTTACATATCCCTCCACTCTCTTCTTTTCACGTTTTTAATATTTAGAGGGACAAAACGCATCTAAGGCGGTGAAAAGGAAAAATACAAAATACAAATCCAACTAAAGTCACGTCCTAAACGGTGGTCACGCCGGAAAATTGACTTTTTGTGGCCGGGAATGTTCATGTGGGAGTGTTTGACAAAAAAATGGTTATATAAGGGAGTGTTTGACAAAAAAATATATATAAGGGAGTGTTTGACAAATCCAACCTTTTATAAGGGAGTGTTTGACAAAATATCCTAAAAATAACAACCATTGATTTAAAGTTGCCTTCAACTTTGTAGCAATGAAGTTAGCTTCATGTTCAATTTTGTAGCAAATCCAAGCTAAAATGCTCATATAACTTATAAGTCCTCCCGCTCTTTCTTCAGACTCCAAAAGAAGAAGAAGAAGAAGAAAAAAAAAAAAACTTTGTTAAAAAATAAGGAAAGTTTTTACCGCGTTTTCCCAACGGTCACAAGTCATAACATTACCTGCGCGTACTGCCCAAGTAATTTCCATAAATTCGCCACAACAAAAACTATAAATAATATACGAACATACATCAAACTCCTACTCCAATTAGGATTTCAATCTAATTCTCTGTAACTTCTTGTAGAATTCAGCTAGTTTAATTACAACAATGGCAATCGTACCTTGCATCCATAATTCTCGCGCCAAATATCCCGAAAATTCGTCCTCCTCTATTAATGAGGATGATAATATGATCCTAGTAAGGATAATCCAGCAAGAATTCCGTCGTCTTACTTCTCGGCCTCACCTTGGAGCTGAAGAAGTCGCAACCTCGTACCGGCCCTGCAAGCCACTAGCAACAGAATGTGTGAATCCTTTCTGCGAAGAATGCGAGGAACTTCTGATGGAGCACTTACCAATGTCTCTGCCGCTCTCTTACTTCTCTGCAGAACAGTTGGTCCACAACCTTCGTCAACTTGTTCACCAGAATTACATCCAGCTTATCAAGGAAGCTAACTACCATGGTCAGAGCCAAGAGGAGGGACTGATCGTCAAGGAAGTCAATTATGGTCTAAATGTCTACACTGAACGCTCCTGCAACAGTGAAGCCGAAGCAAGTTTCAAGACAGACAAGGATGGCCGAAGTGTGTCATCGGATAGTTTTGTGAAGATCACGGTTGATGACGATTGGGCTGTTTATTTGCCTTACAAGGGTACTTGATTAGTTCAGTTTGTAGTTCTGCTCTGTTGCTGCTTACTGTAATTGTTGATGAAAGCCTAAAAAAGAATTGTTAAGAGCTTTGTTTATTTTTGTAAATTGTGAAATCTTTGCCATTTTGAATAAAAAGTACACTATTTCGTTAAATTTACATTCTTCACTAAACTCCCAGCAATTTCCCCCTCTGGTCTTTACCCCAGCAATGTCGGTTTCCTTAACTACACTGCCTCGATCATTCTTGTCTTCCAAACATCGGTCAGCAGTATTAGTTTTTCGGCACCAAATGCAGCAGCCAGTTCTCCCTCCATATATGTGTCTTTTTTTTCTTGTGTTTTACCTCTGTAAGGCAGAATGAGTGGTTTTTTCAAGAATTGTTGGTTACTGTTATAATTGAGCACACAGACAATTTCTCAGGAGGTTACACAGTCTAAGTCCACTTAACAACACAACTATGAGTCTAAGTGTCTGACACAGTTTGCATCATCTGTTTTTACTTCCACCTAACCAGTTAGTTGAGACCTGTTCTTACATTCTGAAATCAAACAGAATGAGAAAGTAGAGAAACCTCTTCTTTTAATGAAATCAAACTAATGTTGCACAGGAAAACAAACTGTGATGTAATCATACAAGGAGAACCAGCCAGCTGAATTGCAGCATACAAATAAAAAGAAAAGGTTACTACTTACTAACCTAGCCAGTAATCATGGTTCCAGCACCTTCATCAGTCAAAATCTCAAGAAGCAGTGAATGCTGGAGCCTACCATCGATTATGCTTGCAGTCCGAACACCTTGAGCCAGTGACCTTATACAGCAATTTACTTTCGGAATCATCCCACCAGCAATCTTCCCCTCTTCTACCATCCTCTTTACCCCAGCAATGTCGGTTTCCTTTAACTAGACTGCCCGGATCATTCTTATCCTCCAAAATTCCAGAAACATCTGTCAGCAAGATTAACTTTTCTGCACCTAATGCAGCAGCCAGTTCGCCTGCCACAGTGTCTGCATTAATGTTATAGGATTGTCCTTTCTCATCAGCAGCCACAGACGCAATAACAGGAATGTGATTATTCTCCACCAAGGGACGAAGAATAGTGGGGTCGACATTGGCAACCTCACCCACAAACCCAAGTTCTGCAGCTTTAGGGGATGGGCGTGCTGTGAGGAGGCGGCCATCCATTCCACACATTCCAACCGCCGTGGCTCCAGCCTTGTTTATTAAAGAGACTAAATGTTTATTGACCTTGCCTACAAGAACCATGGTGACTATCTCCATAGTAGATGCATCAGTGACACGAAGACCATTGAGAAAATTTGGCTTAAGGCCAATCTTGTCAAGCCATAGGTTGATTTGAGGACCCCCTCCATGGACAAAGATAGGGCGAATGCCCACACACGAAAGAAGTACAAGGTCGTTGATCACAGAGGCTTGAAGCGACTGGGATTTCATGGCTGCCCCACCATACTTGACAACTATGGTCTTCCCCCTGAACTTGTGCAGATATGGGAGAGACTCTGCAAGAATATCAACTCGACTCTGACCAGGGCTAACCTCGCCTTTCACAGCCTTATCAATATCTAGTGAAAGAGACGACTTTATTGTTGATACAAGACGAGGAAAAGTTGTTTTCTTGTTAAAAGGTCGAACATTACTAAAGTATAAAGGGTTCTTAGAGACGTGACTTGAACACTTGAATGATGTTTCAGAGACAGACAAATGAGTAGCTCCAAGAGTTTTTGCAGCCAACATTCTCAGCCTCGCAGTGTGTACACGTCTCTTACCAAGCGTTTATATTCACACTGAATAGATCCTGCCACAGAAAACGTGTCAGAGATTTCAGTTAGAACATCTACATACAGTAATAAAAATCCAGTCAACAGCCAATCACTAATTACAAACACGTAAGCAAAATCTTCATAAGGAAACAGTCCATGAATATAGTGACTGATAACTAACTCAGCACATTGTGCATATTCTAGCCTTTCGTTTCCTGAATTCAGCCGCAAATTTGAGAAAGATAAGAACGAATAAAAAGGGCACCCCGGCGCACATTGGCGTCCCCGCTAAGCGAGGGTCCGAGGAAGGGTCCCACCACAAGGGTGTAATGAGGGCAAACCTTCCCTTGTCAATTTAATTGACAAGAGGCTGCTGAATGCCACGAAAATAAGAAAATGCTTAGCTAATCCGGACAATAGATAATCTAATAGGCTACATCAATATGTAATCCAATGTATTGCATTACATTGCAAACATGAGATAGTCATGAATGATCCATGACAAAGAGTCACAAACTCGGCCGGGAATGATCAATTAAACATTCAGTGTAAATACGGTTTTTTAAAGAACACACGTGCAGTCGTGCAAAGTGAGCATACATTAGAAGAACCGGCTTAAATATTTATATACTCCTACTGAATCCAAATACTACTCGGTATACTACATCGAGAAGGTATAGGAAGATCCAATTTGAATGGAGTGAGTAACTTTTAACAACATGCAAGACATGAATTGGCTCTCCTAATGCCAATATATACAGCAGTCTGAATCATCTGTCCCAATTCATGTCCCACTTAACAAGACAGTGACATGTTGCATTTACGATAAACAAAAAAATTCAATCTCAATTTGCTCAACCCTAAACCATCCACGCACATCCATTGTACTCCAGTCTCTCTCATCAATCATCATAAACTAATTCCTACCATCAATATCTAAATCTCATCATTTTATAATCTATTTAAGTATTTTAATGCCTTACAGTTTTTAGGGATTTCATTTGGTGAAACAAATTATGAGTTATTTTAAGGCCTTATTGTGTGAGATTTCATTTGGTAATACAAATTAGATCGGATTTGGAATCAACTCTGACTTGCTCCGGTAAGTAACTCATAATCTAGGATCAAGCGACCTAATCATTTTAACCGACACATCCCATAGATAACTGATCCCAGAATGCACAAAGAACTTCTAAACTAACCAAATAACGTGATTTGAGGCATACAAGCCTTATAGAAAAACCCCAAATAAATCAAAACATCCTCCTCACCAAGGCCCGACTCCATCCAATCAAGTTGGGGGTAGGTCACAAGAGAATTATGTTATTGCTCATAGACTCATAGTGTTGCTCGTGTTTGGAGATTGTATTGATGTTGGGGCTTGTTTTGTGTTGTACTCCACTTGTTTTCGATTTTTCCAAAGCTATTTTCTCTTTGGGGGAAATAGCTTTGGACAACATGATTTCGTATATTCCTCTTTCCCCATTTGATCCTCAAAAAACAGAATTTAATAAAAGAAATACAAAATAATCAAATAGTGTAATTTCTTTTTGGGAAATTATCCAATATACCCCTGAGGTTACCAAGTTTTTCCGCTATACCCCCGAGGTTACCGAGCTATCCAATATACCCCGAGTTTTTACGTTTTCGCGTTTTTTCCAGATTTTTGCCAACGGCCGTCTAACTATCCTAACGCCTTCCAACTGCGTTTCCCTCCGTCTCCTTAACCCCTTAATCAGTTTTTCTCGTTAATCTTCTCCTTTATTTAATTTTATTCACCCACCCCACCACAAACCAACTTAACTTCATCTCTTTCCTCCATTATCATCCCTTCCATTTTCTCGTCCATTTTCTCTCTCCTTTTCTTCATCTCTTTCCTCCATCCTTTTGATTGTTTTCTTCATCCAACTTGGTGAACATTCTTCTCTTTCTTTTCTTCATCTCTTTGCTCCATTACTAACATGCCTTCTTCATCCTCTTCATCCCCACTTACCTTGATTCAAGATATTCTTAAAAGCGTCAGGTACGAAACAAGGAGATGCAAATGCAAGCGAAAAAATGGATCTGAAGATTGCGGAGTCAAAAGACAACCCAAATAGGCTATACTTCAAGTGCAATGAGTGTTATACGTTTTATTGGGCTATCCCATATTTCCCAGAAGATACCGTTAATCAGCTTTGTAACAGCCCGATCCACCGTCCGTCGCAACACAACCCAATAAGATGGGTAGTCACCTCCTAGGCCCGTAAATCCTCTCGTGAGCTCTAAAAGGTGAAGGCCTTGTTGGTAGTATTATGGTAGGAATCTATTATAAACCGATCATATGAGCTTTGATTTCCCAATGTGGGACAAACCAACTCCATAAACCACTTTCCATATTCCGTAGTGTTACAAGCTTAGACAAATGTATGGAGGGGGTGGGTATGGAGGCGGTGGATATGGCGTGCACAACAATCAAGATGGTGAAGGAAAGATGAGGGATATGCAAAGGAAGATCGATGACATTGCTATTCAAGTTGCCTTGGGAATAAGGGTGTTGGGTTGTAT
Organism: Spergularia marina; assembly: GCA_963680865.1. NCBI lineage: Eukaryota > Viridiplantae > Streptophyta > Magnoliopsida > Caryophyllales > Caryophyllaceae > Spergularia > Spergularia marina. The sequence goes on along the minus strand of OY804560.1, from coordinate 13,698,155 downwards.
GATGTTTTTGGTATTGATCATCATTTGTTTGAAAATCTAAATTTAGGTTTTTATTTGTTTGAAAATCTGGATTTAGGGTTTCTTTTGTTAAAAAATCTGGATTTAGGTCAAATATCATGTAATTTTGAATCTTTGTAATGAAATTGTTGGCAAATTAATAACAAAAGATCGAATGGATTTCATTTAATCGGAAGATTAGTTGTTTCAGCAAACAAATACATCTTAAACCTAGATTAGATTGACATAAAAGCTGTTTTACACAAAGTACATCTTAAATCTGGATTGACATAAAAAGCTGTTGTACACAAAATACATCATAAAACTAGATTAGATTGTCTGGTGTACCCAAAATACACAAACCCAATTATCTGGTGTACCCAAAATACAGAAAGGCAATTATCTGGTGTACCCCTTAAAACTAGACTAGCTTCCTGTGTTTGCAGCAGTCCTAGCTCGCTTCTTCCTCTGTTTCCCAGCACCACCAGCACCTGTACTTGCTCCACTACCATCAGCACTGGTACCAGGCTTCTTTGTGGCCCTCACCTTCCTCTTCTTTAGTGCTTTCATTGCCCTCTTTTCTGCTGCTGTTAACCCCCCCATACATGCTCTTTGATTGTGGCCCATCTCACCACATTTGCCACATTTAACTGTGGCAGATCTCTTCCCTTTTGGCTGCTCCCCTTTCTGTCTCCTCCTGTTTCTTGGTGGTCTGCCACTTGTTCTCTTCAACTTAGGAGGTGCAAGAGGAAGATCAGGAGTATCAGGGAAGCTCGGCCATTGAGCAACATCAGAAATGGGGAAGATGCTTCTTCCATAGGTCTTTTTGTAATTGGCCACACTATAGAAAGGACTGCGAAAGCTCTTGGCCACTAATCTGTTGTGATTGATAACCCTTAAGGCATGCCTACAAGGGATTCCACTAATCTGCCAACATCCACACAAACAGGTCCTAGCTTGCAAATTGACACCAAAGACAAGTTATTCTCCTTGACCTCATACTGAATGCTACTACTAGGGGAAATATGGCAAAACCTAGGGTCTGGAATCCTTTCCTTCAACATCTCATTCACATATGGTGTCACATCGTCATCTACCCATTTCTCACATACCATCTGCCCCTTTGCAATTCTAATCATGCAACTTCTCCGAATTCCTGTCGTACATCATCATAAGTTATAAATTCTGATATAATAGACAAACAAAAGAGTTGTAGGTGCATAGTTCAAACCTTCGCATAGGGTCAGAACAGGTTTGACTCTATCAAGTCCTAATGTTGCATTGAAAGACTTAGTAAAATTGTTGGTGTTGTCTGGACTACACACAGCTGGATCAAATGCATGTTTAGCCCATAATTTAGGGTCAATGTCATCCAAGTACTTGAAAGCCTCTTGATCAATTTTGAGTATTTTGTCCATGGCTTTTCTGAAGCCATACAATGAGTATGAATCAGCTGCTTGCCAGAAGTGTGCTTGAAGTTGAGGAGCACTATAGTATTTCTGCAAAAAAAAAACAATATCAGAAGAAGTCAGGGGTACACTAGATAATTAGTACAAAACCTCAGGGGTACACCAGATAATTTTAGCTAAACCTCAAGGGTACACCAGATAATTATTGCTAAACCTCAAGGGTACACCAGATAATGAACTTACATGAAAATTCTTGAATAAGTGTCTGGCACATATCCTTCTGTTTGCAGTTGGTAGCAGCTCATTCAATGCAACTTCAACTCCCTAACAAACAAGAATCAGTTAAATGTTAAAGGTTGATATTGAAGCACTAAATTTAAGATCTACTCGTACAAAATTTAGGCTCACTTACCCTCATCCGGTCACTCATGAAAGTCCACTAATTAAATTGAGTGTGAGAGCCAAAAGTCTGCTTGATACAGTTGATGAAATACGACCATGTCTCATTGGTTTCTCCTTCCACTATTGCATATGCAATAGGAAAAAGTTGCTGATTTCCATCCAATGTCACAGCAGAAAGTAGCATTCCATTGCACTTGCCTTTTAACCAACGCCCATCCACCCCTACCAGTGGCCTACAACCTTGTAAGAATCCCTTGAATTGAGCATCAAAACTGATGAACAATTTCTTGAATTGCAATGGTTTCTCAGGGCCTTGCTCTCTCCAACTGATAAGAGCTACTGCCTCAGGGTGTGTGAGTTTCACCATCTCCACATATGCCGGCAATTGTCCATAAGAGCTATCATGATCTCCATCAATTGCCTTGATAGTTTTAGATCTGACCTTGTACATGGTGGCCTCTAGCATGTCAACTTGATATGTTTGATACAACAATTGACACAAGGATTTAACAGGTATTTGTGGAAAAGCCCTAATATCTTCCATCAACTTATCACGCACCCATGCCACATTTGCCATGGGATTCCTTTCACTCCTAGCACATCTGTGTTGAGGAACCAACCTCTTTACTGCCCACGACACTCCATCAGGCAACATAGAAGCATGAATCCTCCATGGGCAGTCTAGGTCAATACAAGCAGCTGCATATCTGAACTTATCACTCTTCTGTACTACCAAAGCCACCCCTGATTGTACACAGAAATCCCTAAGAGCACTTGTGAAATGATCATTGTCCAAGAATATATCCCTAGGTTTGATCTCTAATTTACCAAATCCTTGATTTAAGAAGATCTCCCCATTTCTGTAGATGTTGTCCAAGTATGCCTTCTCATCCTCTTTCTCTTCATCTTCATTTTCAGAACCAGATTTAGATGGAGACACATAGTGTCTAGGGTGCACCTTAGGGTCATACTCGTCCTCATCCTCTACAGACCCACCATCAGAATAATCCACTTCCTCTTCTTCATCAGAATCTGAGCGTTCTCCCATCTCAAAGTCCACACCAGGATTTGAGCCTTCCCCAATCTCAAAGTCCACATCCTCTTCATCCTCATCACTAGAAACAATCAGTGGCTCTGTTCTGGTTCTTCTCCTCAAACTATACTCCTCATCTGTTGTAGCAGTAGGAGTATCCTGTTGTTGTGAAGAAACACTAGCCCCAGCAGTAGGCTGCTGTGGTTGTGAAGACTCAACAAATTGTAACGTTCAACACTAAGCACCTTCAGATCATAACCCTCATGCCCATATGTCACTCTAAACCATTTCTCAGGGGCCAGAGCCATCACCTACAATCACATTTCAGATATTACCAACACCAACAACCAACAACACCAACAACAACAGTAGAAGCGACAACAACAACCAACAACAAACAAACATCAACCAACAACCACCAACCACCAACCACCAACAACAATCAACAGTAAACTACAACAACAACAACATAAACCCTAAACAACAACAACAACAACAACAACATGAGTACAAGTAAGAGATCGAGAAAAAAATGGAGAAGATTAAGCAGATTCGTCGAACAATGAAAAACAACAGCAACATAAACATCAACCATGACCATAATATTCCCATATTATTACCGACATAAATCCAGAAATCAAAACCCAGAAATCGAAATTCAAATTTTGAAAAATACGAAAAAAATCTCAAAAATGCATGGTAGAATAGATCAAAATTTGAAAAAGTGATCAAGCTCATACCTTAGTAGTTGGATTGTGAAAATAATAGCGAATCGATGGTAGAATCGGCCTAAGATTTCTTCAACAATCGCCCAGATTCGAAGAACACGTTTTTTTCCTCTCAACAATTTTCTAACATCAACATTTAATGCCCAACCGTTTTTGTGGGGTTTTGTTGTCAAATCATTTTAGAATTTGATTAATCCTGTTAAAGGTGAGTGATGGACGGTTAATATTGGACATAAGAGACGGAGAGAGACGGAGGGAGACGGAGTTGCAAGGCGTTAGGAGGGTTAGACGGCCGTTAGCAAAAATCTGGAAAAAACGCGAAAACGCAAACCTCGGGGGTATATTGGATAGCTCGGTAACCTCGAGGGTATAGCGGAAAAACTCGGTAACCTCAGGGGTATATTGGATAATTTCCCTTTCTTTTTTAGGGTGGCCGGTTAGCTTTCATTTATGGTTTCACTTTTAAGTTGGAAAGGGGGGGGGGGATTGTGTTGCACGTTTTTGGATTAGTGTGGGGGATCGTATTGCACTTGTTTTCAATTTGTCCCCAACTATTTTGCATTTCGCATTTGACTTTGGCGGAACTTGATTTAATACCAAAGAAAGATATTTTAGCCACTAAACTAGTAGGGGTGGGATTTAAAAACCACCAAAGTTAAAATAATTGAGATTTATCGAACACTAAGGTGCCGTTCGGTATGGCTTTTGTTTTTGGTTTTTGGTTTTTTTTTTTTAGAAAATAAAACAAAACGTGTTCGGTGAATTCTGTTGCCAAAAACAAATTCGACTTGATTCCTTGATTATTTTGCCCGATTTCTCAAACCACTTTTAATGGTTTCCAAAAACTGATTTCGTTTTTTTTTTAGTATAATTCCTTACCAGTTACGGAGTGTAACAACCCTAAAATTTCGCAATAATAAATAAGGAAATAATATATAATTGTTACGCCGCAGTTGACTACCGAGTCAACAACTAGGCTTAAAATTCATTACAACTTAATAAATCCAAACAACGTAAGACGACAGCGGAAGACTTAGAATGTCGAACTACAGTTTTCAAAACGAAAATCAACTCACGAATTAAACCCATCAAAATCACCATTATTTTCAACACAATCAAATCAAACAACCTAATCGATCATTAATCAACAACACAACCCAAAATCGACAACCCAATTAAATTAATCGAGCATGGTTTTGAGACTTACGACTCTCGATTGAATCAAGAGAGAGAGAGGGACGGCTGGGGGAAAAGAGCGGCGACTAGGGCGGCTGTGAACGGCGGCGAGAGGCGGCCGAGAGGTGGGGTCGCGCGGCTTCCTTCATCCCGCGGCTTCTCTGCTTCTTCTCTTTCTCCTTTTTTTCTTTTTCCTTCTTCTTTTCTTCGCGCGACAGTGAGGACGAGAGTTTGTGAGTTTTTTTGTTTTTTGTTTTTTGTTTTTATAGTATAGAGAGGTAGGGTTTTAGTAAGGGCAAAAAGGTAATTTCCTAGCTAATTCTTGATTTGGAAAGTGACCCAAATAGGAAAATGACTCTAAATTCCCAAAATAGAACTCGTAATTCTTAAAGTGAATTTCTCCCGACGACTTTAATAATTAAAAAGGTTCCCAAAAATATGAGGTGTTACGGTCTTTCCCCCTTAAAACAAAGATTCGTCCCGAATCTTTAAACCCATTCCTCAAGATTTCACCCTCAACTAGCAACGCTGATCACATGGTAGAGTAGGTATAATGAGAGAAAAGGTTTTTGTGTGAAAGTTCCGACGGAAAACAACAAACACACGACACATTAAACACAGATCAATCACAGAGAACAAGTAATAAGATAACTCATTAAGTCAGAAAAAAGGAGAACGAGGTGCGCGGGGCTCTCGTCCCCCTTAAAACAAAGGTTCGTCCCGAACCGAGGGTACCTTAGTCGAAAAGGTGAGGGTACTTTTCACGCATAACTGATTCCATTTCCCATGTTGCTTCTTCAACATTGTTATTGCACCACAACACTTTGACCATGTTAGTTTCAGTACGCCTAGTTTTCCGCACCTTGGTGTCTAAGATTCTCAACGGTGCCTCTTCGTAAGTCATAGTTTCATCCAACTCAATAGTCTTCGGATTCAAAACATGGGACGGGTCGCTGACATATCGTCTGAGTTGTGACACGTGAAACACATTGTGGACTTTATCCAGGTTTGCGGGTAAGTCTAATTCGTAAGCTACTTCTCCGACTCGTTTAATCACCTTATAGGGTCCAATGAATTTGGGACTCAGTTTCCCTTTCTTCCCGAACCTCATAACGCCTCTGGTGGGTGACACTCGTAAGAGAACCATATCACCTACGCTAAACTCAATGTGACTGCGCGTCTTGTCAGCATAGCTCTTTTGTCTGTCTTGCGCAGCCTTGAGCCTTGAGCCTTTCCTGAATCAGCTTAACTTGTTCTGTCATATCCCAAATGTAGTCTAGACCCAACACCATTGTTTCCCTCATGTCGTTCCAACAGATTGGACTCCTGCATTTTCTGACATATAAACCTCATAACGGGTCATCTTTATTGAGGCTTGATAGCTGTTGTTGTAGGAGGATTCGATCTAATCCAACTTGTCCTCCCATCCGCCTTGGTACTGTAGGGTACATGCTCTTAACACATCCCCTGAAATCTGATTTGTTCTCTCAGTTTGGGCATCAGTGGCCGGGTGTAACGATGTGCTCATGAGAAGTTTGATCTCTAAGGCTTCATATAACTTCTTCCAGAATCGAGAAACGAAACGCGCATCAGCATCAAATAACAATCTCTTTTGGGGTACTGTGTCTCAACACATGATGTATGAAGGCATCGACTGATCTTGTTCTCCTTCCCCGTGTCTTTCATAGGTACAAAATGTGCGTACTTAGTCGGTCCATCCAAAATCACTCAAACCATAATGTTTTCCTTAGTTGTCCTAGGTAACCCTGCAGCGAAATCCATGATTATGGAACTCCTATTCCATTCTGAAACAGGTAGGGGCTGTAATTTGCCTTGAGGTCTCTTGTGTTCACTCTTAACATTCGATAACCAAACACCTAGATACAAGGTTAGTCATATCCTTCTTTATTCTAGACCACCATAACACCTTTCTCCAATCTTAATACATCTTATGTCCTCCTGGGTGTAATTGAACGTTTGCTTTGTTACTTAGCGTAGTGTCAACGGTATGCAGACTCGGCCCTGAAATCGTATGACACAATCTCCACACTTTGGGATACTTCCAGCTCCTTTTTGAGTGAGTATATATTTTAAACTCTTATGGCCGTAGAAGATCTTGAATGAACCTCAATTAGGTAGTGTCCTTGTCCTTTAAATTTCACTAGTATGATCTCAATCCCATTCCCATTTATCTACATTGCCCAACATTGTCGAATTCCTTCACGACAGCTTCGTCCTATGCTCCTACACCGTTAAAATTTGACCTCATTCACTTCATACACATTTAAGCGAGATCGTTACAAGAACCATATCTTAAGTTGATGTAAAAATCCAATTTTCCAACTATTAAAACCTCAAGACACGACAGTCCCAAAAGTGACATTACAGAACTACTACATGCCATGACGCGTTCACATTTGACAATCTTGCTTATAAAATAAACTTTATTAACCCAAGCCAACGTTCCATTGCGTTCGTATAAAGCCACTCACCAAATGATCATACCTCTATAATTTGAGCTTCTTAACAACTTTAACCCAATAATACTTACTACCAAAATAGATGCTATTTAAGGTTTCCTCGTAAAATTCCACCTCTACAAGTCGAGAGGGCATGGGAAAACTCAGTCTCTCATTCACCATGAATACACTCTTTCCACTTGTTCATTGCATATCTATTGTCGTTATCAACCCAATACTATACAAAACGATGGTTGTTAGTGTCACTCTATTTCCACATTAGCTCATCCATTAACTATAATCAACAATTACCATATGAGGGTTATCACTAGGGCACAATATATAAGCATCACAATTAAATTGTATATCTCTTAACAACGGAAGGCGTCAAAATTACACCCGACTGGTTGAGTTCAGAATTAGGCCCTCTGTCTTTAAGTTATCCCACTTTATTTTCTGAATCCAAATAGACACAACACAAAGGCAGATCCATAAATCCCTTCGCTACCTTATCTTGCAGAGTTAGATTCAAAATCTTATAGTTTACTTCCAGATCAATCCGTTCTCCATAATCAAATGTCATAACCATATCCCCGGGTTGTAGTTCAACTTCGTGAATCGAATTGCATTTCTTTATGTGCACATACCACTTACTATATATTTGATGTGTTCACAATCTTATTATCCGATGACACCTCATTAGATCCCATACCTTAATATGTATCGATTTTCTTTTCTCGAACTTATAAACCGTTAACTCAACTCCAGATGTCAAGTCCAAAGATGGTAGAAGGTCTCTTTTGGGTATAGCTCACATGTCCAATAGTTTATCTATAAATGGTATTGTAGCCTTTCAAAACTAAAATGTCATTGTTGCAGCATAATAGATACTTATTTTCTCCTTATTCTTGCACCTTTGTGCCGTGAATCCCAAAACAATTCTTATTTCGATGCTTAAATATTCGAATTGTACCAAAATTTCAACATATAGACACCCAAGCCAGTGTAAAAATAGTTGGCATAGCGATCTAACTCCATAGTTGATGCCGAAATCATAACCATTTATTATACAATCGAGTCGTATCAATGAGTGAGTAAGTTTCCCTAACAGCTTATATGACCGAGAAATCCTTAAATCCATCTTCCTTACCTTCTTCACATTACAAACCAGACTAAGTACTTACGAGAAAATGCATATATATCAACACTTAGAGTTGGATCTTCCTCTAACTAGTCCACCATTCCCTTGAGGTTAAATTCTCCATAATATATGATTGCTCAAGATGTATTAAAGCATCTCTCAACCTTGCATATCGAAAGTCCAACACTTTGATCATGTGACCCTCAACAGAAATTCATGTAGCAAGGTTCAAAAGTCTGTCAACTCTCATTCCCATTACCAGGGTCATTCTCGCGTTCCTTTTTTTTTTTCCGGGGAGCACGAGTTGTCTCCACTGTAGCACGAGTCGTGTCCGAATCAGTAACGAATGTGGCGCACAAGAAATTTGGGCACGAGTCGTGCTACTCTCACTTGAGTTTGGCAACGCGATTTACATCAATGACAACGAAACTCAATCAAATAATAGCACATATGTAGCAATTAATCAAATCAATCTTAGTAGATAATCATAATACCGTGATTGTATTGGGGTATTGTCCCCACTTAAATGTATGCAATGACAAGACTCTAACTAAAATTATAAATTGATAAAACATACAATCTTCAAATCCGACTTATCGGTACCATATGTTCACACAATTATAAGGATAATAAACCAATCACACCCTCAATAATCTCCATTAAAAGGACGATCCTCAATATTTCAACAAACGATACTATGATCAAGGATATATAGAGTTTTATTCGTTACCATACAAATACTTCATTGACGCTTTAATAAATCGATCCCTCTTACCCATTCCTAAATTTCAAAATTCAAAGTAGTGTACTTGCATGCACATAGTTCTTTTCATCTAACCCAAATAATAAATTGAACAATATACACGAAACTCTCAAGTTTCTCATGCTCAATTCCCTTATAGACTCACCTTTACTAGTCCCTTCTTCAACTTTCCACATTTCACCTAAAGTAATCAAGGTTCCTCACCTATGGGCGTGTGATCAAGTTAGATGGAGTAGCGCGGGGTATTCTAAAAGGGATAAGCATAAGTTTGTCAATTGGTTTCTTCAAATATTTTCAGAGATAGGAGATAGGCTGTTGTAGTTAGGAGAGAGAAATTAAACGGGTGTCTTGAAATTTGTGGTTTAACACCTCAGTTAAGCTAACCCAACAACATGCTTCACATCGCAACCCATTTTCAAGATTAAAAGACCTCAATAGCGGTAGGCAAGAAATTTTGACCCCATTATATCTTAGGCGCCCAACACTTCTATCATATGTTAGGCATTAATTAGGCAAGTCCTAAATCATCATCAAATTTATCCTTAATACAACCCAAAAGACCTTTCATATCCTATTTGACCTTCAATAGTTCCAATTCATTACGGATAAACCCCGAGTCACCCTCAACACGTCCATGTTACCCTTACGAGTATTATAACATTAATATTGCGAAACTAGCATGTACTTGTCTTCAGGAAAACATAAATCAATGGACCATCCATCCCAATTAATATCAAAAGATAATCTTCAAACTGATTTCAGTCAAAATTAGTCATTTGGATAAGTTCCGTAATGTGGTACTCCTCCATAGCATGTCGCACGTAGTCTAAGTCCGTAATTCTCCTTCCAAATAAAATTCATTTCTAAAGAATCCGTTGCATGATCAAGTAACACGTAGCACTTAGCATGCGTATGAATGCACCCGACTCATCCCCTTTTGAAAAACCTTACTTGAAACAAGTTTTGAAAACGTTTGTAGACACGGCGAATCAGAACCTATCGCTCTGATACCAACTGTAACAACCCTAAAATTCGCAATAATAAATAAGGAAATAATATAGAATTGTTACGCCGCAGTTGACTACCGAGTCAACAACTAGGCTTAAAATTCATTACAACTTAATAAATCCAAACAACGTAAGACGACAGCGGAAGACTTAGAATGTCGAACTACAGTTTTCAAAACGAAAATCAACTCACGAATTAAACCCATCAAAATCACCATTAATTTCAACACAATCAAATCAAACAACCTAATCGATCATTAATCAACAACACAACCCAAAATCGACAACCCAATTAAATTAATCGAGCATGGTTTTGAGACTTACGACTCTCGATTGAATCAAGAGAGAGAGAGGGACGGCTGGGGGAAAAGAGCGGCGACTAGAGCGGCTGTGAACGGCGGCGAGAGGCGGCCGAGAGGTGGGGTCGCGCGGCTTCCTTCATCCCGCGGCTTCTCTGCTTCTTCTCTTTCTCCTTTTTTTCTTTTTCCTTCTTCTTTTCTTCGCGCGACAGTGAGGACGAGAGTTTGTGAGTTTTTTTTTTGTTTTTGTTTTTTTTTTATAGTATAGAGAGGAAGGGTTTTAGCAAGGGCAAAAAGGTAACTTCCTAGCTAATTCTTGATTTGGAAAGTGACCCAAATAGGAAAATGACTCTAAATTCCCAAAATAGAACTCGTAATTCTTAAAGTGAATTTCTCCCGACGACTTTAATAATTAAAAGGTCCCAAAAATATGGGGTGTTACACGGAGTACCATTCTCATGTACTCCATATATAACATCAAACGCATCATCCTTAATACCATCGTCGTCGACATGCAACAACGGTCAGCAGCCGGGGTGACTACTATTCCGCCACGGCGCTGCCATGTCCCCTGCCAACTATTACCACAGGGAATTCTTTGGCCAACGACATCACTCATCAGGAACAATCTGATCTGTCTTTCGATCAAAAATATCAGTCCTCCGATTTGCCTCTTTCCTCTTATGTATGCCAGTTGATCGGAAAAGTCCGAGACTATGGTATTAGGATTGAGAGTTCTTGAGGATTTGATATGGTAGCTAGGCTAGCCGGTGGTGCAGAGTAGGGATCAGATCTGAGTTTCGTGTGATGGTATTAATGGTGGTCAATGGAGGTTGAAACTTGAAATATGCAGAGAATTTGTGACGAGGGATGAGGAGAGAGGAGAATAAAAGAGCAGATATACGTCATATATCTATATCTATCATTATTATTATATTATATATATCATTAGTAGTAATAAAATATTGGGAGATTGCTTATCTATACTACTACTTTAGGGCACTTTCAACGCCTATGTGGCATGCTCTGAAGGTAACTAGAGCAAAAAAATACCACGTCATCTCCTACGTGTCAACCTACTATGTTATTGCACTCTCACTTCTCCATGTAAGCAAAACTGATTTAAGACACAAAGACACAATTGGGCTCCACACAAATTTAATTGTACATAATGGAGACAATCCATTATGAGGTGGGCCGACAATGTATTTGCATACAACAACGCATCTATACTATTTCATCTCCTCTACCACTTCTCTTCTCAGTTGGTTTCTAAAAGCTCAAAAACTTCCAACCGCTCTGACTTCTCGCCTTCGATATTCGTCCGTTACTAGCTCTACATGATCCAGCCTTCAATAGGCGCGTTTAAGCAGCCGTTATGAAGTTGGAACACCAGTTTGTATTGGGTTGTAGTACTATTTATAATGTTTTCCCTCTTCCGAGACAGAGGTGGTTTGTGTTGTTTTGGTATGTAAATCATAGAAGGTCGTTGCTTAATTTATTTTCGTGGGCATTACTGGTTTATTTTGTTAATTTATTTTGAGTTCATCCTTTTTTGCAGTGATCCATCAATCTTTTGGATCAAGCTCGGGGTTGGGTGATGATAATTGAGGTTAGTTCACTGTGTTTGTAGTTCAGAGTTAAATACAGTAGAGGGTGTAACAATGGAGGAGACATAATTTGGTATATGTAGTAATTTGATCTAGGGTTCTGTAAACTGATGTCGTATAGTTGTTCTGCGCAGAAAGTGTGGTTGTCAAGTTTACCAAAAGATCAAACGTTCAGCCAAGGCCGAGTTCACGTTTCACTTTCTTGCACTCTTCCCTGCAATCTCACACCTCGGTAACTTTCCTCCGTTTGTTCTGTTTTTTTTTTTAAATTGCGAAATTGTCAAGATGGCCTGCGATCTACTTGCTCGATGAAATTACGCTCTAAACTCAAGCAACAATTATGCGCTTTGTTTCATGCCCTCTATTCTGGGATATGATTTGGCATTAAAATGCAAAGTCTGTTAAAAAAATGGTGTTTGTTTGTCAATGTTTTGATGGCATTTACACTTTCATTTGTTTGAGGAGTTGTGCGTGGATGATGTGTCTCTGTACTATCTGCTTTCGCGGTTTCGTCTTGGTTTTAGTTGAACGTATGGTGACTGTATTGGATTGTTAAGTCGTTCATGAGTACTGTCATATTTTTGCTATAGTATACGTGATCCATGAAGATAATTCAGGTCCTGGCAACATCTTATAGACCAGTTTGAGCCTGTATATTCCGAAACGGCCATACAGCAAATCTGGTGTTGCCATACTCACATAAACAACAACTCCATGTCATTAGCTTTAACATAAACCTACTCCTCAATAGCTTTAAATTATTAGTAGCCTTAAGTAGCTTGGGTGCTAGCTTTGTACATATTAGTATTTAGTGATCGAACACATGACGTTAGGAACTATGCATAGGAACATGCTCATAATCTTGCCTTTTGGTACAAGTGAGTGATTACTAAATCTGCCATGATTTAGGGATTCACGCAAGCAGTCTCCTGAATAAAATACAGCAGATTTCATGAACTTCCTCATTCAAAACATGCCAACCATAACTAAGAAAATTCATGTAAATTTTCAACAGGAGAAAACAGACTCATAATCCAACATATTTTCAATGGTAGATTTGTGTATATTTCAAGCCATATCGAATCTGAAAATTTACTAAAAAAAAGACCCAGAAATCTGAATGCATTACCATTAATTTCTTTTCTCAGTATTGTGCAAATGCTCATACATAGACAAAGAGGACAGAACAACAACAAACAGATGGAAGAGGTCACACTAATACTAATAACTTCCATTATTATTTCTTGACAATTTTTATTTGGACCGATTTGTCATGTCTGGCGTCCTATGGTCTGTTTCAAAGGAGTATGTTAGATTGGAAGAAAATTGAATTGGGGTATTGAAAATCAAGGTAATTGGATTTTATGCCCATTTACATGTTATTTTTTATTTGATCAAGTAATAGATATATGAGATAACACAAAAGGAGTCAAAGTGTTTTGTTGATGACACCTAACTGCATATTTGAAATTTCATTGTAGACCATGGACCAGGAGCGAAAAGAAATCCCTATAAGTTTCACGACTTTGTTGACTGAAATTTTGAGTGCTTTGAATTTACTAGAGTCTCTGTTGATGTTTGAGGTTTCAATTTCTGTTGTTGTTGTTGTTGTTTAAGAATGTACTCAAGAATTGTTTGGCCGTATCAAATGGATTAAGGCTTAATTAGAAATGATTAGATAATTGATGTGATTACCCTCATTCCCTCATATAATACGTGCCTCAAGGGTTCCATTTAGATAAGATATCAGGCTATACAAATCAATAAGAACACTGAAAAGTGAAAACAAGAAAACAGAGCATTAAACTTCTATACAGTGCGGCAACGACAATCAGACAGAGAAAACCTCATCCGATGAAGCTCTAACATAGGCCATTGGAAAGCTAGCTTCAAGTACTTCAATCTGCATATAAAATTTGTCAAAAATAGACATCTTTGCCGGGAGTTACAAGCCCTCAAACTTAGAAGGCAGTAGCTGAAATCCCAGGACAGTCGTGTGCAGAACTTCTGTACTAAACAATAAACTGCAACCAAACTGTAACTTTTTTTAAGTTAATTCTAATGCCATGTTTTAGTTCCATCTTTTAGCTTTCCAGAAAGGTATTACACTCATCCAAATGACCTCAAATTCTAATGAGTATTCATTACGCAATTGTGCATAAGCTTGTTGACCTAGACGTTGTTTCAAATCCCACTGAATATGAAAAACTGGCCCAATCTTTGTCAGTGCTTGATGTCGTATGTCAGGTTCTTTGATGCAAATGATGTTGTTTCCAACTATTCCCGGCCCATATCTTACAAGAAGTTTTTTAATGGCATTCAGGTTGTCACTACCTTTAGAAATTTTAAGGAATGTGAGAAGCAATTACAAGAATCCAAAGGTTTGCCCTTTTGCCTTCTGTGTCTTATTTATATTTGTGATGACCTTCTTCATACTGGAATAGGGTGCTTAAATTTTGTTAATTCTGCCAGCATTAGATAAGGAGGACGGAATTGATGAAGATATGGCACACATGATTGCAAGTGAAGTTGAAAGCTTGACCAAAGAACTCAAAGAGCTCGAGGAGAAGCTGAAGGTGAACCCTTTGACTTACCAATGAGGATCCTCTGTCCCAATTTTGTGTGCCACTCCCTGTACCCCTCCAATCATAAGCTTGGAATTCATTAAATATATAAAGTAATATGGATTTATTAAGGTTATAATATGAATTTCCAATCTTGTGATTGGAGGGGTACATGGAGTGGCACACAAAATGGGACAGAGGAAACTCATTGTTGACTTACCCCTAGAAGAACTTAATGTCTCTATACCATCAGGGTTCATCCTAGGCATAGACTTGAGAGCCTCAGGAATATTCAAGAAACGCTGCTTAGCCGAGTCGAATTCGCGGCAAATTCTCGCAACCTCATCGTCAATGTCCTCAATCTCAACTGTCAATACTTTCTGCTCACTAAAAAGGCTATATTACATGTATACCATTATGTGATACTGCATATTTAATATGATTCAAGTGATAATGAACAAAATTCGCCAATGCAAAGAAGTATATGTGTAGGGTAAACTAATAACAAAACCATAATGAAATGTAAACTGACTGAAATATGTGATTCTTCATATAATTCATCAGTTCATTTCTACCCCGCCTCAAAAGACGGTCATTACATTTTGAGATGACGCCACAAATCAAAAAACATAGTATAAAAAGATCAAAAACAGTCCCGTGAAGCCACGGGCCAAAAAACTAGTTTCATTTGATTTGTTTTCCTTTCATAGAGTGAGTTGAATGTTGATTTATAATCCGTTTTTAATTTTTTTGAAACCAAAACAAAATCAGTTTTCGGTTTTGAGAAAACAAAAAACCAAAAACAATAAATGATACCGAACAGACCCTAAGGTAACAAAAATGTGTTTATAAACCACTTTACCTACCTTTGGGATTTAAAAACCACCACATATTATTGTCAAATAATTTTAAAATCAATTATATAAGCTTAGTTGAAAAAATATTTTATGTAATGTTTTTCTGACTCTAAAAATCAAACGCAGTCTAAAAAATTTATTGGTGAATGACTGATTGATGATCGATCGTTTTCATAAAGTGAAAGAATGAATCTACGGTGAAAGTTTTTTTTTTATTCCATTGATTGCATTAGTCTTCTACCTCAAGAATAATGTCAATATATTAAGAGTTTCGTAGGCATGGTAATATTTTTATTCATCTTTAAATTTGACATATTGCTTATAAACACTATGAGCGTAAGTTATTATATGAGTTGACATGTAATAGAAATTTTTTACATATTAATTTTCCGCGATGATAAAAATTTCGTCTTATTAATTCTGTAGAACCTTAATTGTAAATTTATGGATTCGAGCATAGTCGTGAATAACATTTGATAAATAAGTTTTTCATCTAAAACTTTTATAATGGCTCTTAAAACTTATTTAATAATATTTGGTGGTTTTTATTTTCCAAAATTAGCTAAAGTGATTTATAAATGCATTTTAGTTAGTTTAGTGTTTAATAAATCTCATTTTGACATTGGTGGGTTTTAAATCCCACCCCTACTACTTTGGTGGCTAAAAAAACTTCTTTGGATTTAATACAATCTTCTCTCCGTTTTGCCATATAAAAACAGAAAGTCTAAATACAACAATAAAAGAGTCTAAATACAACAATAAAAAACCACACAAAGACTAAAATATCCTTCATTAAATTTACAGTGCTTCGTGTCTCCTCTATCCTTGTGAAAATTCATCTCTCTCTCCTACCACCTCCTACTCCATCTCCATCTCATCTCTATCTCATCTCATCTATCTCAAGCAAGTAACTGATCAAATTAACAACAACAAGAGAACAAAATAAGGAGTAAAACAAAAGGTAAATTTTGAAATTAGTCGTGGTGTAGCTGTGGGGGTCGTTAGTATTGGTCAATAGGGAGGCTGCATGCAGCAGTTGCCGGGTTGAGGGGTCGACGGGGTGGGATGGGGGCCGTTTGTGCAGGTCGACGGGGGTGGTTGGGGGGTCGGTTTTCCGGGATGACAGGGTAAGTGGGGGTGCCGATTTTGAGGGCCCACGGGGGGGTCAAATTTCCAAGTTGACGGGGTGGGTGGGGGTGTCAATTTTTGTGGCCGACGGGGTGGGTGGGGGTGTCGGTTTTCGTGGCCGACGGGGTAGGAGGGGATGTCAAGTTTCGTGGCCGACGGGGGTCAATAATATGGGTCGACGAGGTTGCTAATTGCAGAAAAAAATACATCATCATCATAAATTCATAACCTGCCTATCGATTGAACAAAGGGAAAGATCAGGGGCGACTAGGACAATGGAGACATGGATTGTGTTGAAGTTTTTTTGATAATTAAATTTGAGTTTTGTATTTTTTTCATATAAGGGTATTATGGGAATAATATTTGTTTTGTTGTATTTAACCCTTTAATTGTTGTATTTAGACCTCCCTAAGAAAAAAGGTGAATCAAGTAGCGTAATTTAATTTCTTGAGGGTGGCCACTGGCCAGTGAGCTTTTCATTTCTGGGTTCATTTGTAACCTGCGACAGAACATTCCCTGCAGAAGGAGACGACATCAGAAGTCTTCCTGTTTAAGCCACATTCAACTTCCAACCTGTTTAGACAAAAATGGTGGGACTTCCCCAAGAACTCATCTTCGATATCCTTTCTCGTTTGCCCGTTAGATCTCTCCTCCGTTACAAGTAAGCTTTTCTTTCTGGGCACTTTTTCATCTACACTTGATTAACAAACAAACCCACCTCTTATCTTCATTTGTTTTAGTATTCCATGCAGTTCTTTTTCTAATGATTATGTGTTTAATCTGCTGTTCATCTATAATAGATTGTTGCCCTCTTTTTAATTAATATCAATTCCTTCAAATTTGCAATTTAATTATAATTTGGTAAAACAATATATGGTTTTGGAAGTGCGGGATTTGAATGGTTGAGAGTTTTGTAAGTTTTCGTAAATTTGTGTTTGGGTAGAGTAGATTCTCCGGGTTGGGGTGTTTGTGTTGTTTGGACTCGGGGACGGAAACTCAAACCGGAATTGGGATAGCGGGATGGGGACGGAGACCGTGATTTCAGGAATTAGACATGCATTAGGACAATAGGACTTCGAGGTTTTCGAGATTCCTGTACAGGTACGAGGACGACATAGGCTATAACTTGTAGCCCATAAGTTTGGATGTTTTTCATAGAATTCAATTCTCTTTAGTGTAGGCATGACATTAGGTGGATTGGTTTGTTATTTATTGGAAAGGCCAAGCTAAGCCGTGATTTTACTCCCTTTAGCATAACTGGTAAGGGAATTATTGTGATGATTGTGGTTTTAGAGAACTAATATGATCAATTAACTGCATTTTTTTTTATGTTAAAGAGGTTTTTGAAGTTCTAAATTTGCGCTGTTTTGCTGCGCTTTTGTTTACAGATCAATTTGCAGGAGTTGGTATTCTATGATCAAAGATCCTGCTTTCATTGCCAGGCAACTAGAGCGCAATCGCAATCGTCAATTTTATCTACTCCAGGCGATTATACGGGTACCAGCTCCAGATAATGTTGTAGTGATAAGGGATTATCCCTGTCCTACTTACCGGTTGATTGAGGATCCTGACCCTAGCAAAAGTTACCAAAGACACGTTTTTGCCCTTGTCCGAGCGGATGAATTGGATGAAGCAATCCATGTTGAAACGCCCAATCCAAAAATCTCTCATATAGTTTCCTGGAGTAATGGTCAAAGATATCTGGATGTGGATATTGTTGGGTCTATAAATGGCTTAGTTTGCCTCGCCTTTAACTGGGGAAAGTGCATTGTCATTTGGAATCCAAGTACGAGTCAGTATTATCGGGTTCCTGATGCAAAAGTCCCTTGCAAAAGTTCATTTGATCATTCCTTCGGCTTTGCCGAGCACAATGGTCATAAGGTAGTTAGATTAATTTCTGACCATGAAGGTGGTCAGCTTCTCTCCTCAAAGGTAAGAGCAGAGACATACAATCTCAGGACTAACTCCTGGAGTGAGATTCCTGATCCTCCACAAGTACTCTTTAGTCAGCGTACATGCGGTACCATTTTGAATGGTGTGCCTTATTGGCCTATGGATTATGATATCTATGCTACTGAAAAGTCTGAGTGGATAATCTCATTTAGTCCAAGTCAAGACACTTTCAGTACGTTTAAGAGGCCTGATTTTGCGATTGCAGAAGAGGAATTTACTTGGAGGCTTGGGACTCGACTGAACTGTCTTGTCACATTTGTCCAGAAAGAAGACTTTAGTATTGATTTGTGGAAGAAAATGGATGATCAGGTTGGTGATAATGTCAGTTGGAGAAAGCTATTTACTGTGGGTCCTGTTTCGGGAATTGAAAATTGGGTAGGATGCTGGAAAGACGCAGAGTTCCTTGTTTCTAATGGTCATGAATATAAATGTGAGAGAGATGTGTTTTTGTATGATGTTGTGAGTGAGGAAGTAAACAAATTTCCAGAAATTTGTCCTGATGATGAGCACCTTTCTCCAATTGAAGTGTGTACTTACTCCGAGAGCCTGATTACGCCGTGGTACTCAGGCTGATGCTCCATGTTGTCAGGTACATTCTAGACCTCAAGTATATGGTATGCCTATGACCAATGTTTAGGGCTTTGTCTTTCCCAATTCTCTGAGGGTGCAAAGAAGCACCACTATGGTCTGACCTCATGACAGTCTCTTTTAATGGTTCCTCTGTTATTTGCAAGATTGCAATGTTTACTGCTTAATTTTGTTACTCGTTGTTTTAGTTTTCTAGGAAGATTACGTTGTGGTCATTGTCAATGTACAACTACCGCCTAGTTAAAGTTTGTGTGCTGTTGCTGAGTTATGTTTTTCTGACAGCGCTGGAAGTGTTTCTGATTTTCCAGTATTGTGTTCAAGTGGCTGCAACATATTGGATGATTAGTTTGCTTCAAATTGATTGTGAGGCTTAGTCCAGTTTGGATGTGCCGTGCCTGTAAGCTAAATGTGGGATCATATGTTTATATAGAGCACTTGTGAATAACCCATTCACGCTGTCTTTACTATACAAAATTGCAGGCTAATTCCACCATCTACGCCATATAAAAATTACTACAGGCTGGCGTAAGAATAATTGTGTCGCTGATACTATGAATGTTATCCATTGCAAATTATGATTTGAAAGAATACTGGTAGGGAAAATAAGGCTCAAAATAAATAAAAAATGATTTAAAAAGGAATCTGGGCAAAACATATCCAATATAGGAGGTGGACATTTGATAATACTCGTTGAGATTTCTGATGATAAATTTTATGCCCTTAATGGACTTATGAAATGAAATTGTTGTGGGAAAGAGTCATAAACTCATAATGCACCTTGCTACTGTTCTCTACATTCAAAAGGCCCATCTTGCCAAACACCAAAAACTTTCCTCCAAAATATCTTTTTCCTCAAAAACAATTTTTTTCAAAAAAGTTTCCATGTTACGGTGACGCCATGTCATTAGTTTGGTTGTTATAAAAAAAATGTCATTAGCTTTGTATGAATATTCAACGTTCAAGTATTGCATGTGAACATCTCCCACCTAAATGGGTAAGTAAAAATGCCCAGCAAAATCCTTGGTCTTGTATACACATGGAACAAACATAAGCTGTTTTTGTCAATTATCCATTCTTGGAAATAAATTCTAGATGTGAACCAAATGTCATACGAAGTGGAAGATCTCCTTCGTTTTAGTGTGCTATTTTGTTAGGTGAGCTACACACTCTTTCAAACTCCCCTCGTCCTTCGCTTTTCACTGTTTTTATATACATGAAGAGACATTGGATTTTAAGCTCAGTCAGTTTGCAGTGCACCCATGAAAAATGGAGGAAACAACTTCACTGTCTTACCTCCCTAATGAAATAATTGTGGACATTTTGTGCAGGCTCCCCGTAAAATCCCTTGTTCGCTTTCGCATTGTCTGCAAGCAGTGGTTGTCTCTCCTCTCAAAGGATCGTGAGTTTAGCCTGCGCTACAGCTGCAGGAATCCGAATAGCTATGCATACTTGCTTAAATTCTCACCCTCTTCTCCATTGTGCCACAATTTCACCCTGATCCAAGATGATACTGAGTTTAACAAAACTCTGAACATTAGACCACCACTACCACCCAAGCCTGCAGAAGCAATGTCTACTGTAGTTCAAGATGATGTCTGCCCCGCTCTGATTGTGGTCGGATCTATTGACGGGGTCTGCTGCCTCGTATACAAGAGCACACATGTCATTCTATGGAACCCATCTACACAGGATTTTCACTATGCACCATGTCCCAAGATCTCTGCAGATGTAATTAACAAGTCCTTTTTCGGATTTGCCCGTCATGAATGTGGTGGCTTTGGCAGTTCCTTTAGCGTAGTGAGGATTGTCCGAAAAAACTGTAGGCATCAGTGGCGGGACGGTGATCCATATTGTTGTAAACCAGAATTGGAGGCAGAGATGTATGACTCGAGAAGTAACAGTTGGACTGATATATGCAGTCCTCCAAAGAGTTTCCTCCTGTGTATGCATGACTGCAGTACCATTGTCCAGGGAACGCCTTACTGGTGCGCTTATACCTGGTCTGCATCAGTCATCTCATTTAAGCCTACTTCATGCAAATTTACAGAGCTCGAGGGACCTGGTTTGACTGTAGTGAATAAGAGTCTAAGCTGGAGTTTAGGAGAGATTTCAGGATCATTAGCCGCAATCATGCAAAGAGAAGACATGGGCGTTGATGTGTGGAAGATGGTGGATAGTGGTGACGTAGTAACTGAGGCGCTCTGGATCAAGCAATTCAGCATCGCACCACTGGATTGGTTGGGGAAATTTGTGACATGTTGGAAGAATGGAGAGTTTCTTGTGGAAAGTGTGCTTGAGAATCCATGTGGAATAGTGACTAGGTTGAGTTTGTATGATCCTTGGACTAAGAATAGTAGGCTGCTTTTGGAGTGTCCTGCCGAAAAATGTAGGTCTCCAGAAGTGTTCGTATATGTACAAACCCTTGTTTCACCATGTAATCATATACTTAGTGCTTAAAATCTTCTTACTTTGTTCTAGTATATATCTTATTATTGCGTATTGTGATTTCTTTTATTCTATCATATGAAGCATTGAGCATTTGAGCATTTGAGCATGAATGTCCTCGACGATCAGAATTGAGCAGTGCCTAAACTCAAGGAACTGTAGAGCTTTGCACGTTGTGGAGTGCTTGTTAACATTCGTGTGCATCTCAATATAATTGCCAACAGCTAGTTAGCTAACTGGATTTCATCTCCGTTTTAAGAGTAACTTCGCAGAGCAAAAGTATATATCAGTCTGTAAAATCAGAAAAATCAGAAAATGGCGGAGGTTGAAACAAGGCCGACTGTTACTTCTGCTGCTTCAGCTTGCATACTCGTTGAGTGAGCAGTTGTCTGCAACGACGTTGGGTGGTTCAAGCCAGGGGACGACCTCTAATAAGAGTTTCAGCCTGCCATGTTACCTTATTTGATTGTTTGTGAAACAGTATTTTGGAGAAAGCCTGCATATAGATATTGCAATGTACGGTTGCTGAACATCTATTCTAGTATGACTCTTCTGCTCCACAATACGTCTGCCCTTCTTAAATAGTTACAAAAATGCAATCAACCTAACATTTTTCACATATAGAGTGGCCAACATTGAAATAGAGGCTCACAGCAGAGCACTTCCACAGTTACACCAGCAACCAGCATGCATTCTCTGAATACAACTACACAAAACCTAGCAATTAAGTCTCTTACGACGATGACAGAACTTAACTCTAGACTAATAGAGATTATACTTCTTAATACTACACGAAGGAAACACACACAAAGGAAACATGGCAGACTGACTGTTCATTCAAGAATAGGATTACTAGAAGTGTTGCATATTGTGCTCGCAACGAGGGAAATTTTGCGGGTCGCTCATCCTTGTAGATTTTGAGGGCTTCGAGTGGAGTGCAGTCTTACAATTGTATTCTTTTTTTGGTTGCAGGAGTCTTATAGTTGTAGTAAGGTGATATAAGGGACTCCATGAAAGTCCCTCGAAGATAAAGCGCACGCTCATAATAATTACCACCACCATCATCACCACGAAGACCATCAAGCACAAGATCTTTCAATATCCCACCATCCAAATTGTATATCGCAAATTTGGTAGAATAGCTCCTGCTGTCCTTCTTAACCACCCATTCTGATCCCCCCAACATAGTTACCAGTGGCCATGAAAACCATCTCCCGACCTCAACAATAATGGTTTTAGTCCAAGACTCCTCAACACCGTACTCCTTCATCACCCAAACTTCAGCTTTGTTACTCTCACCAATACGACTGACAAAGCCGAGACATCCTTGAAGAACCACTAGACGACTATTATGCCTAAAGGAGTCACCACAGGTCGAACTAGGAACAGGCACATTGCAGAACTTTTCCTCCACCATATCAAATCCAATCACAGCAGCCGCGGAATCCCTTTTCATGGTATTATGACTAATCCAATGAATGCGGGCATTCAGAGGAACCCCGGACTCAGCAAGAGCAACATAATACCCATGTTCGCGAGGCAAAAAAACGTTGATACCCTTTCCAAGTGCCATTTCTAACCGAGTACACATTAAACTGTCTGATATAACAGTAAAGAAGAGCAAAGGCAACGACCTTGTAATCATCAGAAACATGATCATACCCAATTGCATATTTGATACTGTTTTTAATCTCGACAGAAATGTCGGGCAAAGCCCGAGTCTCCTTGGTAATTGGGTTAGTTAAGAACCAATTAGACAATTCTTCATCATCATCTTCAACCAGGATAAGCCCATCACAAGTATCACAGCCTGTGAGCACGGAAGAATCTCGCGCAACACAAGAGAGCTTTGTAGCAACAGCTGGAATTTCGTTGAACAGTTGGCGTGCAACCCTGTTACCCAGAGGAGCACAATACAGATGGGAATGAGGGATGATGGCGTATTCTAGACTTGAAGATAGTGTAAGCTTGCTCCGATAGCAGGAAATGAGGAGTGATTCTGGTAACACCTGCTTGCTCCGATCAAAGTGTGATTTCAGGAATTGTGGTTCAGAGAGTAAAGACCGCCACGGCTTCGAAACGCACCGGAAACGTCCTATTGACTTCGCCGGAACACGGGTCATAATGTCGGTGATTATCTCCGGTGGTATAGAGGGGCCCGCCATATATCTGATGCACCCCGGTGTGGTATTTGCCGGCGATGAGAATTGGGAAAAGATCAGTATAAATGTTTTGACTTACCTGTTTTTAGTTTTTTTGGGTGTAAAGGACAATGTAGGTTGATTTTGCACTTAGGGTCACTAAACTCACTAGTATGCACTAGGGTCTACTGGTCTAGTTGGAGTTAGGTGATTTCGGATTATGTTCCTTGTTTGGTCAACCAGTTTTGGTTTATGGTGAATCGTATAAATTTGAGAATGTAACTGACGGTCACTATCGGTTACCAAATTAAACTAACTGTTTAAAGATGAGAAATATCCTGACCTTTAAATCTTATGTGTGTGTTTGTGGATCGATTTTGAGTTTGTTTTACATTTGATTAATTAGATTCGGTTCAATTCAAGTCGGATCATTCAAAAGGAATCATCAACAATGGTCGTCTAGTAATTTAGTGATTAGTATCTATTATTGAAATATGTCATTTATATAATTAGTGGTTGTTGGGTTATGGTTAAGTCTAACTTGCGGAAAACACCAAAACCTCCGAATATCACATACATGTATTAACATGAATCTAGGAGAGATGACATACCTTTGTCGCGTGAATAATTCTCGTGATAATAATAATAGTAACAGAGAAAGGACCTCAAGCGTTGCCCCTCTACCGGTATCCACACGAGGCTACGAACTCAACGAGCAGTCGGCTAGGACAAGAGTCGAATCACGATTATAGTGTATGTCTCACTTTTGTATAATACCTTTTTGAGAATGTGTGGCCATGTATCTCACTATCAGAATGTGATTATCAGCAAGACCAATATTCACATGATACATATATTGAGCCAAGCTCATGTGTAACGTTAATATGATCTTAATGTGGAGAATTAATCTCCCACATTAATATCATAATAGCCAACAATTAACTCCTCATAATTAAGAGACTATTCACTTCTCTAACTGACTAATCCAATTAGTCTATGTGCGACAATACGAATTCTAAACCCGTTAACCATAATTCGTATTCATAACGTTGACTCGGTATCAGCCTAATGTGTGTGACCCAGTAGGTTCAATTATATGTAGCAGTAGATTTACCAACCTACCAATCGTAAGCGGTCTCTAGCCAAACATTACGACTACCTAAATATAACTGAATAATTATCTCCGTAATTATACCTTTGACTATTTGACTACTTGATCGAAGGACAAACTCCTTCAATCTCCCACTTGTCCTTAGAGCAAGTACGGAAATCGCGTTCCCTTGTCACTTAATGTCTTAATTGAACATAAGGTGAGATATCAAGTCATCCTTACATAATGTCCAAATGTGAAACTGGTTAAGCAAACGATTGATCCAAATCCGTTTGAGCACGGCCATGCATTTTTCAGTTTCTACTCTCTGAGAGGCTTATAGACAACAATCCCATAGGATGGGAGGACAACACCAATCTTGCACATCCAAATCTCTCTACTAGGTTCATGATAATCCGAATGTAACCTTTATTACCCCTTTTAACATCGAGTGTTAGGCAACATCACAGTCTACCAATCCTTTAGCAAGAGCAAATGACGCACTCAGGTTTAAGAACCGTGTCACAATAGTCGATGTGAAATTCTTTTAATGACTTGTAAAAATCTCTAAAGAATTCACAAAATGGGTCTGTCCAATATGAATTTCCAAAACTCATATCCATGCAAAAATTCATGACTTCCCAAGCCCCGAAACTCATGAAACAAAGTTAATGAATCAACTTGCAAACCAGTAATGTTAAGTCGTTAAGGAGTCCAACATTAGCGTGAAACGCTATCAAGGTTTAACGACCTAGACCAGGGACTAAATAATAATTATCCTTGTTCACTTAATAGGGTTTCATAATCAAGACCTCATCTTGACAACCTATTAGGATATAATATTATTTGGACAATCATTTAATTCTAAACCATAATTAAATGAATAATCGAAGTAATAAATTTCGATAAATGATAAATGTATAAGTATTGTTTTGTGATCATGATATCCAAATCATATCAAAACAATCATATGAATCACAACCACTCTCCAAAGTGTTTGATTCTTATTTGTCACGGTATGCCTCTCTTGCTTACCCTATGACAAAGGTTTAGACTATAAATTTACATAACTGTAAACTATACTTACTTTGTTAATCACCTACCATTGATCTAATCAATATGGTGATATAACTTGCAAAATTATTTTGATCTTTGATATGTTATCGGTTTCTCAAACTTTAACATATTATGCTCAACTATGAACACGAAGATCCAAAATTTTCTCAACAACCGCAATCTCCATTCAAGTGGAATTGCATCTTTGGTCCAATGAGGCACCATAAGATATGTACACCATGCTCCAAGCATACGAGAATACTGTCATCAGACATGGAGGAAAATCTCTCTAAGAATTTTCTCACATTGAACTCAATAAGCATTATATCAAAATACATGCTCCTACTAAAATCAATTATTCTCTATATGTTTAAGATGTACACTTTGTACGATTGTACTCCTCTATTTTACACCAGAAATCATTTACCAATTCAAGTCTCACATGACTTCGACATTGGATTATTATTTGCCATTTATGATCAATATATATCTAATATATATAATCACGAAAATATTTATGCTCCCACTAAACCTCTTGTCTACACATGAGTTATTTTCATTAATTAAAGACCAACTTCCAAAGTTGACTTTAAATAGAAGACTCCTAAAATGCTAACTTGAATCCTTCACTTGGGATTTTAAGTTTGCATGATTCCCAACGTTCATAGAATCAACGAAAAAACTTTAAGATGCGCCCATACACATCTTCTTCCAATAACCGTTAGGAAGCGGTATCGATATTCATGTGACGAATCTCATAATCATAATGAGATGTTAGGAATGTTCGAACGGATGTTAGCATAGAAATTGATGATGAAACCTTCATCAACTCTTTTAGCTTAGAAGAAACACCATGTCCTTTCTCATGTCTGATTTCATTTAGAACAAAAATAATATGCATAAAATGGCGCTACCCATTTAGCAAATCAACCAAATCCTAGACTTGATTTTCAGACACGAAATCCATCTCAAATTTTATGGCCTCTAACCATTTGGAGTTTTGACTTGTCATGATACTAGTAGTTCAAAGACCTGTTACTTACCAAAGTAACTTGCAAGAATTCCGATCAAACAGATCTCTAAGCCTCTGTTTGTTGAATTCATTTACCTTTTAAAGCTACATTGGGCGTGTTCATGAGGATTACTACATGTTTCTAAAACAGTAGTTAGATCCACCTTTCCTCAATTCTCACCAAAATTAAAATTGTGGTGATATATTAGGATTAGGTATAATAGAACTATTTGTTGCTCTACTCGAATCTAATCGAGATAAACATTTCTCCCACTTGTCATTTTAGAAAGATGATGTCTTTCCAAAAGGACACCTCTTTGAGCAACAAACACTGTGTTCTCAAAAGGCTGTAGTGGGATATACCCGTTGTTTCTTCCAAAGAAACACAAATCTAATCTGTATTTGAATTTAAGGAAAAATCGACAAATTAGGAACTATTCCTATCCATAGTGATATGGAATCTTTGCACCTACTATTGACAAAGTCATGTTTAGTGTTGAAGTCACAAATAAACTAAAAACAAATAACAAAGTTGCGGAAGATCAGCTTGACTCATCATGGACCGAATCGTACATGGTAAGATTAACCTTGAATCCGAACACACCATTCATGGTGTTTAGAATCGAGGTAATTTGTAATACTATACTACAAATATCCATGATAGTTATCAAATCAAATACTTGACTTGAACATTTACCATCTCGATCTAATCGAATAGTCAATAATACTTGTCAAGTTGAATTTATATTCCATTGTGAAAAATCTCTTAACTTTCTAAAAGTTAAGGATTTATGTTGCATAAATATAACCGTATTTATCAAAACATTTATAAATGGAATATCTAATTAAAACCACTCGAATAGTCGGACTCATTGATTTGCACAAAAGCATACAATTCAATAGCTAATTCACCAATTCAAAAAAGGTAATTTTATGTCTATTATCATGAAACATTTGAAAATGTCTTACGACTCAAAGTCAAAAGACTCAAGAACGTATTCCCTAGGAATAAATCAATGCATGTTTGCATGACTCAAACGACAATGTTGTGTATAACTTGGTTTTTCAATCATTTGATTTAGCCGCAAATTTATGTCATAAACTTGTTTCCAAAACAAGCGAATAGAACTAAATGTTCCTATGTACTGGTAAGAACAACTATTATTCTTTATGAGGGGAGAAACTCTCATATCCAATATAGAGTTCAAAACCACGATAAAATAACAACTATTGCTCAGATTTCAATACGTTGGTCCGACCTCTCAATTGATCAACTTCTACTTATTAATGTCTTCACATTTCACAAATGTAAGAACTCTTAATATCCGACGGTATCTAATACTTTGGTGTAGAATTTATCATTTTAAATGTATGACATAAAACTTAAATAGAAGCAATGTTTCCATTCTTCTCATCTTCCTGTTACAGAAAGGTGTCTTTGCCCAACAATACCTATTGGCACAATTGCTCATTATTTTCAAAATAACCGTTATTTTGAGCACGTGAAACCCAACTGGTTTCTCAAATTCGATTCAATAATCGAAATTTCTAATGTCTTTTAAACCTCCATATCCTCGCGTACTCAATGAACCTTGTTATTGAGTTGCAGAATAATGTCATTAGTTTTTACTATCTAATAGTAACTAGCTGTTGTTCCCCGTGAACTCACAGGGGGTTTTTTTTTGTGCTTCTTTTTAAACAAAAACTGTAGACATTACCTTTATGACTAAAACTTAGTAAAGCGTTTAGAAACATCACGATGGTGGATATATTAACCAATATAGGTAGTAACACTCTATAACATATTTCTAAGTAAAACATCTGTATTTATAATCAACCTATAGATACCTTCTCCCGCAATGCCTAGTTAAAGTGCTCAAGTGAACAACTCTACATTTGTGTGCAAAATGTTTTTTTCTTTTTTTTTAGAAAAATCAAATAAAAAATAAAGTAAATACTATTTTGAAACAACATGCTTGTAGCTCAAGTTTTTGACAAACCAAAGGTTAAGAGAAACAATTTAATTTTTTTGGTAAAAAAAAAACTTTTGAACTTATCTTAGAATTTTATGTATAAAAGTCTCATGCCATAAGAAAATTAAAAGTCTCCATATGAACATGAAAATGAATGTATTTCCATTCAATAAATGTTCCTCTATCCTAAAGATGACCCTCACACATATAACTTGAAAATTTCTACTCGACAACAATAACAACGCGACACATAATTCTTGTTTCATCAACGTCTTAAGCGGATTTTGATATGACCATATTCGATTCAAAGAGATGTGTCAAATCAAATTTGAGTATTAAGATTATTGTTGGATGAAATTGTAATAATTGACTTACAATATAGGAAGCTGAAAACTAAAAATATTCAAAGTAAAATATATTCGACAATTACAAAATCAAAAATATACACAACCAAGATGATCTTATTACATGGTAGTAGTTCAGATACTCCTATATAGCTATATCAATTATAACAAATTGGAATCAATTTATAATTACACAGTAAAACATAGATATTCGAAGATTTTACTACGATAGACACATATAACAAATACTCATTCTAAGACCTCTAAAAATCTTTGTATGAGTAAATCACTAAATAACATTTCTATATTTCTCTCGCAAACAAAATTTCTCTCTTGTGACCAACTCATTTTATATGTATGAAATGAAATGAAATTTTATTCACACCAATATCTATCAAATTAAGAAGATATATATAGTACCTTGAATTCAAATGTAACCTACGAATTGACAAACCAATAGCCAAAAGACACTATGTTTAATACATGTTTAATAATAATATTGGATGAAAGACTTTCCAAGTACCCACAAATTTTAATGCAAATAACTCATGTCATGAGGAAGACGATAGGGCACAAGACAGATTTTAATGGTTGAGTTTACACATTAAAGGGATTGATTACGTGGAGGAGAGAGAATGGAATTACATAATGGGACGACACGTAGGATATGATGTGGAATTTTTTGGCTATGGATGCTTTTAAATGCTGCCACGTAGGCGTGGAAAGTAGCCTATTAAAGGTATAGTATTGATTGCCACATTAGAAATAAGACACTCATTACAATTCTTGTCATTCGGTGATCTTTTAGGTGAAATAACCATTTCCGAAAAGAAAACAGATTACTATCTCTAAGATAGAACCTTTTGTTTTTAAGGAAAACACGGATTCTTATCTCTAAGATATAATCCAGCTTAATTTAATTACTTGAAAACTATTTCCAAGTCTCGACCCAGTCGAGAAAGTTATAGTCGTTCAACGCTCCTTCCCAAGGATTTGAACACAATAAAATCGGTTGTTGTTATATTGCAAAGTGATTAACATTTATCATACAAATAACTTGAGTTTTAAATAATTACTACTAAAGTTATTTAGCATTTTATTCAATCCAATGCCCTAAGAGAATAAAATGATTCCAAGATCCCAAATAACTTAGCCTAAGCCAGCTTTGGCATGTCACCCAGACTAAACCATTCAGGTAAGTAATCCCATTACTAATTATATCCAATATAATTCCTGGTTTATAGGTTATATCCAATATCAACCTAATCCTTTTGCCTCAACATCTAAGGACTCCTTACTGATATTGTCGAGTTAACCACACTTAACTTGTAAACCCCTTCATAAGTTTACCCGTATTTATCCCAAGATTAGAAGTGATACTTCGCTTTGGCAGAACCCATCACTAATGATCTAGGGCTTAATAGGTGCTACTAGTGTGGGAAGGCAAATGAACTCAATATTATTAGGGACTTTGATTTATTATTTGACCTAAAACTCTAGTGAACGAAAGTGAGCTAGGTAAAACTAATAAATCATACATAAACGCAATAAATGTCAAAATAAATTGCGAGAAATAAAAGTGATCCTAGCATGGCCTCTAGTCCTAAAGATCTAATCTTTAAGACCCTGGAAGGTCTTTGGATCCCATCCGCACCATTCATGCGCCATCACCATGATTTCCATGCAACGGTCAACCTCCACCCCACAGTAATTACAATTGATGAACGGTACGCAGACCGTATTTAACTTAATAATTACATAAATACTTAACGGTACACAGACCGTATTTGGATTACAAAAATACATGACGGTACGTAGACCGTAATTTCTATCCTAATTTAGGCCATACAAGTCACATCAAGCATACACCATTTATACATAAACATTCACCCACTCACTTCTAAAGTGAGTGGCCCAATTCTAATATAAACCATATATTAAAATTAAATCATGCATTTAACCATTAAAGACATAATAAAAACACGCGAGCTAATTAAAACATTAATTCTAAATTAATAATTAAATAACAAACTGTTTAAAGATGAGAAATATCCTGACCTTTAAATCTTATGTGTGTGTTTGTGGATCGATTTTGAGTTTGTTTTACATTTGATTAATTAGATTCGGTTCAATTCAAGTCGGATCATTCAAAAGGAATCATCAACAATGGTCGTCTAATAATTTAGTGATTAGTATCTATTATTGAAATATGTCATTTATTTAATTAGTGGTTGTTGGGTTATGGTTAAGTCTAACTTGCGGAAAACACCAAAACCTCCGAAGATCACATACATGTATTAACATGAATCTAGGAGAGATGACATACCTTTGTCGCGTGAATAATCCTCGTGATAATAATAATAGTAACGTAGAAAGGACCTCAAGCGTTGCCCCTCTACCGGTATCCACACGAGGCTACGAACTCAACGAGCAGTAGGCTAGGACAAGAGTCGAATCACGATTATAGTGTATGTCTCACTTTTGTATAATACCTCTTTGAGAATGTGTGGCCATGTATCTCACTATCAGAATGTGATTATCAGCAAGACCAATCTTCACATGATACATATATTGAGCCAAGCTCATGTGTAACATTAATATGATCTTAATGTGGAGAATTAATCTCCCACATTAATATCACAATAGCCAACGATTAACTCCTCATAATTAGGAGACTATTCACTTCTCTAACTGACTAATCCAATTAGTCTATGTGCGACAATACGAATTCTAAACCCGTTAACCATAATTCGTATTCATAACGTTGACTCGGTATCAGCCTAATGTGTGTGACCCAGTAGGTTCAATTATATTTAGCAGTAGATTTACCAACCTACCAATTGTAAGCGGTCTCTAGCCAAACATTACGACTACCTAAATATAACTGAATAATTATCTCCGTAATTATACCTTTGACTATTTGACTAATTGATTGAATGACAAACTCCTTCAGTGGTTGGGATATTAATATTTTCAATTGGGGTCATATACGGGTAACATTATTTGGGTTGACCGGTCGAGTCTATTCACGTGAGAGAAATGCTCCATGTAGCATATTTTGCACTCACGTATATTGAAATTATGATTTTTTGGAAATCATATTTTTTTTTCCAGTAAATTACTCAATCGTTAGTGTTCAAAATTATGTGTGTGTATTATTGTCAAAATTATAAAAAGAAAAAAATCAGATATGTTGAAAGTAAAATTTTCAAAAATTAATTAAGAACTATTTTGCATATGATGAAAATCAATAAATAAAAGTTTAGACACTTTTTTTTTTTCTTTTTAATTACCAATCTACTGAGTATACAACAGACTTGTATTTTTGTATGTCAACAATCTTGTAGGCCTATATGACAACTAAATATGTCTGCGTGTATATATCTTTGTGGATCATGAAGAACATCATCAAATAGTTCAAGCATTAAGCTCCTTCTCTATATTTTCTGCACTCGAGGATCATGAAGAACATCAGAAAGTTTCAAACGAAAAGGTGATTTGTTTTCAACGTCAGCCTACAGGCATACAGTTATTACAACATGTCACACTAGACAGTGAAGACACCCTTCAGGTCTAGTTCAAATTGGTCTCATGACACAAACTCGAGTCGTTCCTACCGATAAGTGCTACAAATTTGTCATTAAATCTCAGTATAGGGGATTTTTCAATCAAATTTGAACCATCATATGCTTCCTTTAGGAACACAGTACTCCTAACACCCTTGTTTGTGATATAGAAGATACCATGATGCTTAATTAAGCAAAGTATTAACCTAGCTGGTAAGAACAACTCTGAGTTGAAAGCGTGCATTTGAGGAGATGTCATCCTCTTCGAAACAGTCAAGCTAAGCAGCTCATGGAGCACTGCAACGACTCTTTTCCGTGTCTTGGGATCAGCTGGATCAAATTTCCTCGCATTCAAGTACGGAGAAGGAAATTCCATCTTCTGCCATCTCTGGAGTTCCTCAAGGAACCCCGTATTCGGCCTAAAACCAACAGGATAGCAGATACGAAAGGCGTGAGGACCCGAGTAATTCCCGTCCCTTGATATCATAACTTTCTTCCCTCTACCTCCATCCTTTAACAAACCTTCCTGAGCAAGTTTCTCCTCTCGCGCTGTCACTGCCAAGGAAGAGTCCCAGCTCTCTAAATGCAAATAATCCATCCCATTGACACCCTTCACTGAAAAGAAGTGAGGGTACTTGTGAATCAATGACTTCTTAAAGTCTTTAGGTAAACCCAATTCAGCTTGAATCATCTCAATCTTTTCTAATGGCACCCTGCAATCAACAGTCAACATCAACAACTTCCTGAGATTCCTAACTAAAATAGGCTCCATCATCATCCTAGCATCCTCCTCTTCAACTGAAACACGCAGTGCTTTCTCCGTAAGGGTAACGGAAATCGGACTCCGATCACCACCAGTAACACGAAAGATTGTAGGATATCTCTCAATGACGGCCATACAGTTCCATTTCTGAACAAAACCAACTTCTTTCTCAAGGTCCCTAACAAGAATTGATTGAGTTTTCTGGGATAGAATGATGTCTTTAAGCTGAAGAATCGCAGCTGGTTTCTTGTCAAGGTCCATAGCCTTGTCAAGTTGGTGTTCCCTAAAATAAACTTTCTGCTTGGGTTTCTTGCCTCCACTTGTTTTATACCTCATTTGAACAAATAAATGGTATGTTGTTTTCTGACCCACATCAGCAGCAGCAAAACTGCTGTTTCTGATGCGCATTTTCATAAGAATGTTCATTGAGGCAATTCGTCGAACACCTGTTGCGCATAAATTGAGTTTAACTAATCAACCTTAATCCAATCGGAGATTAAGCCATTCTGACGTGGCGCCGATGACTCTGAATCTCTGATCTAAGCTAATTCACCATCCTAGCACTTATTTTTGTTTGCACGAATCAAGATTATTTGATTGAACTTGTTTGACAAGCTGAGGAGAGAGACAAGGTTGTCACTTGTCAGAAACCAGCAAAAGAAAACAAGAGGAAGAAAAACAATGTTGAGAAGAGAGGAACCGAAGACTAATGTCCGTTTGTTGATTACGGCCGGAGGTCCTGAGATCAGAATATTTTGGGTCAATATAGTATTCGAATATAGAGTTTTTTTCAAGTAGGTGTTTTTGGATTTTATATTTGTAACTCGTGTATTTCATAAGGTGAGCAAAAATATCCGACTCATTTTAACTACCCAACCCCAGTCCCGGATTTTCGGGTATCTACCGGGTTGGGTACCCTATTTTTAGGTATTTCATACTCAACCTGTAGTGTGTAAATATTTTGTTGTTGTAAGAAATGATTTTTTCATGTGGTGATGTAGATGGTAGATTTTATTGGTGGTTTGAGGCTCTGAGCCAATTGGAGAGTAAAATGCTCAAAAATGACCCTGCCACCAAAGCTGTCACACCTTAGAGACATTCCAGATTAAGAACTAGTTCAATTGTGAGTGTTGAAGAGTTTTCAGGCAGAAAAATCTCGTCACCTATTTCATCAAGACGAGCATCAGTCGTGGGCAATCTCTGATACGAGTAATATTTAAGAATACCATCAGTCATATAAGTATATAACCTTAGTTTTTACTAGTATATACACTCTAGTTTTGGAAAATAGTTAGCAGTTTATAAGCTGCTGATGCCACTTTGCTTAAGGAGCAAATTGGCACTGCAAATTTAAGGATGCTGACCGTTTAGTAGTCTCACCATATGCTGCCCTTCTTAACTATCATAATACTACCACCCAATATTTATAGACTGCAATCAACATAACATTTCTCACATATTCAGAGAGTGTAACATTTAAGAACAACAGAGCAATAATTAGACTAGCAAGCCTGCCTAACATGCTCTTGCATATATAACTACATAATAGTTTATGTTGGGAAATGTGCCTTGAGCACTTGGGTTTCGCCAACGGAATCGGTACAAGAAAGATGAGCAAAGCAAGAGGAAATGGGCAACTTAATAGGTGTTGCGTGGGGTGGTCGAGAACCACCATGGAAGCCGACCAAGACGCAGAGACGACGAAGAACCCACGGCGGTGCGCGAGGCTTCGAGGCACGGAGCGCAGTGAGCGCGCGGTGCGCGCTTGTTCGAAGGCGGAGGGCGGAGGTTCTCTTCGTGGTTTCGCTTGATCTAGGCAGAAGACCGGCGGCGGTCCGCGGCTCAGGTGAGCGCGGTCCGCGGAGGTTTCAGGCGCGGTCCGCCGGAGCTGGGACGCGGCCCGCGGCAACTTCTAGCGAGAGATGCGTTTTCTTCGCGTAGTGTCGGTTTGAGCGGCTGGTGTATTTGTTTGTTTAATTGACTTACCATAATTAATTACTTTAATTAATTAGGTCTTTTGTGGGAGGAGTTAATATATAAAACCTCCTCTACCTTAGCCTAATTTCTTATGGGAGAGAATTAGAGAGAGCCAACCCGGCTTCTCAAGAAGGGCAGATCTTGAGAAACCAAATCATCTTTTGTGTCTGTACACTCCCATCATCATAGTGAGATTGATTCTAGACCCCGGAGGACGTAGCTATCGCGTTGATAGTGAACCTCGTTAAATTTTTGTGTTCTTTATTGTTGTTTTTGCCATCGATTATCTTAGCGCATACACGCTTCCGCACAACAATTGGCATCAGAGCTATTGGTTGTAAAGATCCTGGGCAACTCAATGGGTTGTTGAAGACAACGAAGATCGACGAGATTATTTGGGTAGAAATAATTTCAGGTTATGACAGATAAAGATGAGATTTTGTCTACTGTGGTAGGCAAACGGATGAAGCACATCCGTGCGGACTTATTGAGACTATCGTGGTAGTCGTGCTGGAAGGGGCTCAATCCATCACCATGCGGTGTTTAGCAGTTGGAGGTATCTTAGGGTTCTTTGATATGACAGTTATTCGGGTTTGGCGAATTGGGAGAGTGGACTTGACAAATCCGCTCACCAGTAAGTTGCTCTTGGAACAATCGTTATTTGCCTTGTTTTTGCATGTGGGTTCGTCACTTAGATATCATCTTGTTGCACTTAAATCTATTATGGATCTGCTCAAAAATAGATGTTAAGTTGTTAGATGAGGATGTTGCTTGGTTATCTGCTTGAGTTTCATTATTGGTGTGGTTGTATGTTCTTGTGGGATCATATTGTTGTCAATACTGAAACTGGTATCTTAGAAGATGTGGAGTCAGGCGTCTTGCTAGGATGTTGCGTGAAGCAACGGAATTAGAAGTAGTAAATTGGATTGGTGCGTTTTATGTTAGTTGTTAATTCAGCTAATAGCGGAATTCCTTTGTACAAGGAGTTGAAGTCTAGGTTGTTTGGATCTAGCGACATCGTGGTTTATTATTTCTGCAGGGAACTTTTGCATAAGGTTATAAGTGGGGTTGATCGAAGTAGAGTAAGGGAATGATCTAGGGTGTATGTATTTTTCGCAGTGGTAGTGATACATACAAAGATCATTGGATCTTTATTTAGGGTTGCTTGTGTCATGTGTGTCTTATGGTGATTGGTTGTGTTCGTACAACGCCTTTTGTTTGTGGTTGTATTGTTATGACAATGGATGCTACATGTGAGGTTGTTGTGGTTAGATCGATCTATTTAAGACAGGTGACTTAAGAAGCACATAATTTGATCGTGGAGACATGTTCATGTTCTGAGTGGGAACGATTATCGGTTAATGGTTTGGCCATATAGATCGATTGGTATGTTCTAGGCTCGGATAGGAAATTGTCTCGTTGAAGAGTTTCAGCTTGGTACTTGCAAGTATCAAGAGATTCACTTTGTATGTTTACAAGGTGAGGCTACTGACTAGTTCTGCTGGGTTTTTTGTCTTCTAATCACCAGGGCTGACTAAGTCATGTGATTTGAACTTGGGTCATGGGGTGATAGGAAGATGTAGTTATTATCCGGGGTGGATTTTCTTGTTGTCTCAAGATGTGATTTCTTGAGTGTTGTCAGGGAGATGTGTGTTTTTCGGTTGGGAAACACATGGGTAAGTTTAGCATGGGTGCTCACACCCGGAGTTCTTGATAGGGTTCATTCGTGGATGTTTGAACAAGCTCTTGTGGGGAGCTATTTATTCAAAGTCTTGGTGCAACAATAGAATTTGAGTTGGAGATCAAGAATTGCAAGAAAATCAAATGGCTACATGTTGGATAATAACTTGTTATTGTTTCTTTTGTGTTCATTGGTTTTGTGGCGGTAGTTAGGGCATCATACTGTAGGATATACATCATTGGCAGAACGGTGTAGCAAAACACATGAACTGGCCTGGACGCTGCAAGAGAGAGTTGGATGCATACTTTCATTTGCAGGTCATGTTAGGAGATACTGGTAGCAGTTGTGAAAACTGCTTGATTACTTGATCAGATGTGGATCTCAGTGTGGGATAGACTGCAGAGTTCCTAGTGAGTTATGAATCGACATGGGTGATATTCCTGTCTATATGTTTCTTGGTGGTGGTGAAGATTATGATCGTGTTCGATTGGGGTATTCTTCATTTGTGACCGAGAGGATTTGACACTTTGAGAGATACGGAGATAGAGTTATGGGTTCAAAGCGTCATGTTGTGACATGGCTTAAACTTTTGAAGAAATTCTATTATTGTATTTCATGGTTGTGTTTGCAGGTGTTGACAAGAATAGTGGTGTCGAGAAAGAGGTGGAGCTTGAGGTGGCTCCAGCCACTTTGTCCATGTTGCTACATTTGTTGATCAAGGTGGATGCCGAGCCAGTGTTTGCCGAGCTTCTTTGTGTTCCTTTGAGAAGGAATATACACAGAGGACATCTTATGATTTTGTTGGTGATTATTGTTTTACCTATATGTGTGGACATGATTGTTGACAGATTCATTGGGAAGATGTCGCATTACAATGTTTTGTGGTGGAATTGCTTACTTATTGGATGATTGATGCATCATAGTAGCCGATGAGATCGAGTCATGGGAGAATCATCAATAGTGAAGCAATAG
This sequence comes from Spergularia marina, assembly GCA_963680865.1. Classification (NCBI taxonomy): domain Eukaryota; kingdom Viridiplantae; phylum Streptophyta; class Magnoliopsida; order Caryophyllales; family Caryophyllaceae; genus Spergularia; species Spergularia marina. The sequence continues at coordinate 13,660,021 of OY804560.1, read as the reverse complement.
ATAGGAACAAGTTGGGCGCAATGACTTGTTGCTATATGTTCGAGACATGTGATTTGATGTCGTTATCTCGAAGCATAGAGCTGTGGATTTGCAAGGATGTTCTTAAGGAGAATTGGGGAATTCCATTGATAGTGTGGTCAGATTTGTGGTCTTACAAGTTGCAATAGAGTTCAATCATTTAGGTGGAGTTGATAGAGTTGAAGTATCTTCAGCAGAGATTCAACATACATCTGGTTAGTGTTGCTAGTAATAGTAGCATGTGTTTGACAGAGAATTTGAGCAATTTATGTCAAGATCGTGTTTTCTTCATGTGGTATTGAAGATGGTTTCTGATAAAGCTATTTGGGAGTTCGAGATTCTATGGAGTGAGAACTGTGTTCTTTGCTTGTTGGAGTCCTTGAGTGGACTTATGCAGTCACTACGCCAAAAAAAGGATTAGACACCGCTAAATAAGACACCAGAACAGTTAAAACCGGTGTCAAAAACTGATACGACACCGATTTTGCTATACCCGGTGTCATGGGTATTAAAAAAAAAAAACTGTCGTGTGTACACAAAACAAAAGGAAAAAAAAAGTCTAGGACCTTTGACACCGGTTTGACTCAAAACCGGTGTCAAAGGTATTAAAAAAAAGGAAAACTGTCGTGGGTACACAAAACAAAAGGAAAAAAAAAAGTCTAGGACCTTTGACATCGGTTTGACTCAAAACCGGTGTCAAAGGTGTTAAAAAAAAGGAAAACTGTCGTGGGTACACAACAAAAAGAAAAAAAAAGTGTAGGACCTTTGACACCGGTTTTAAGACCAACCGGTGTCAAAGGTGTTAAAAAAAAGACATTTGACACCGGTTTTGGGTACAACCGGTGTCATAGAGGTTATACTTTTTTTTTTTTGGGAAATAAGTGATTCAATAACACCCAGTACAATCGAATTCGCGTATCATTTCATCCCAATTCGCAAGCAAATTCAAAACCCAGAAAAAAAAAAAACACGAAGACCGCCGGCGACTCATTGCTATCGCCGGCGACGTTTGCCCTATTGGATCGTCTTTTGTCGTCGCCTTCGTTCCCTATTCGCGTGGTTGCCGTCGCTCCATGGTTGCCTCTAAGTTTCGTCGCGTTCGTGGTTGCCGTCGCTGCTCGGGGCTTTTTATCATTTGAAAGATACAAAGTTTCTAGTAAGTTTACTTATAATTTTATAATTCTATTTAAACTTTAGTTTATTTTAATGGATGATCTAACTTTTTTTTTTTGGGATTATTAGTCATTTAGCAAAGACGGGAAAGAGAATGCGTCCAAAAAGAAGACTAAATACTTCGGCTCTCGGAAAGGATATATTGGCATCACCGAAGAAATTGTAAGTAAATATACACCTATTTACTTTTTTCTATTATTGATAATTCAAAACTAATCGTATATTTTTATTACTAACACAAAAATGTATTAGGTTGAGGAATTTGCCTCTAAAGGTGTGAAAATCAAAGAAGTACCACGTCATGTCTCTTGGTTGAGAGCGCATAAATCTAGGAAAGGTGCGATGTCCGAGTATGACGAGGAAGTGGTGAAAGAAATTGTAAGTTTTTTAAATCATTTCACATAGTAATTTTAATAATTCATTTTACTTATAAATTTAAGTATACTAATTAGTCTCTTTATTTCATTTTTAGGGGGTGTTGGAAGAAGCCGTGGAAGAGGGAACATTTGTTCCACAAGGGCGAGATGATATATTATCACGTGCAATCGGCAAAGAGGAGCACCCGGGTCGTGTTCGTGGTGTAACCAACATGGTGAATATTTCTGATGTTTTTGGTCGATCTACGAAGAAGATGTCCGAGGTAAAGTTAGAGAATACGGTGCGAACAATGCAATCCCAAATGTTCAAGATGAGTCAAATGTTTTGCAAATTCGTAGCCGGCGATACTCCAAGTCAAGAAGATATGAAAACATTCATGAGCATGATGAACAGTCACGATTCGCAAGCAAGGGAAGACAACGAAGAGGATAGAGTGTCTAAGGATTCTAATAATGTGTTAAGAAAGGGGAAAGCAGTGAGTTTAAATGAAGATCGTGACCCTCCTGCTTCCCATTAATCTGCGAGACAGGTTCCTCAAACGTCAACCTCATCAATTCAACATACAATAGAGGGGGGCAGGTTCAGGCATCTAATATAGTTATACAATTTTTTATATACAAATCAAGTATATTTAGTAATTGTGGTATATATATAGTTTGACCAAACTTTCATTATTGCTTTATTAATGCAGGGTTGGCATAAGTGTCAAATGTCACTTCCGAGCAATCCGCAAGAGATAGTAGCTTTAGGAGAAGTATATGTGTCGGGCAATTCGGAACTAATCCTTCTACACAATAACATTGTACCTTCCGGTTATAGTAAAGTGAGTATCTCGAAAGATTTGGTGCCAAATGCCGAATTGCCAGTTCCGACCCCAGAAGCTTGTTTTCTGTCTTCGGCCGTTGGTGGTTATGTGTTGTGGCCATCTCCTTTTATATTTCCAGTGACCAATACGGTAACTTATATTTCATAATAATTGAAATTGTCATATTGTTTTTGATTTATATTCACTTTCTAACAAGTGTTTTATGTTGTTTGTTCACTTAGAATGACACGGACAACTCTACAAATAAGCACAACACACCACCAACCAACACTTCGACCCCTACATCAACTTCCATTTCTTCTTCTAAAGACATAACCACGGAAGATAAAATGAAGATGAGGAGAACTGTGTTGATGAGGTGGCTTTGTAAGGAAGCTCGAAAGATGAAGAAATCCGGATCGGGAAAAACTTTGCATGTTCCCGAGCATGTGCTCCATAATATGCAAGACTTGTATGTGACACCGGAAGAGATGGAGCAATGGTGTTATCAATGGCAAATTCAATCTACTCACATTACGGCATTTATCTTGTAAGTCACTAATAACCTTTGTTTAAGTAAAATAATAATTCTAGTTTAGATACTAATCGTATATTGCTTAATTCATACATGTAACACTATTTTTGTTTTGTTTTATGTAATAGGTATTTGAGAAAGGTGTGTGAAAAGAGCCGTGTAGAGGGTTTATATGGTTTTTTATGCCCGGCATATTTGTCTCCTATAACACATGTTGATGATGAGGATGATCGTGGGAATTATGTTTATAATGCTTTTACTTGTACAACATGTGCACACAGGCAAAAAATATTTTTTGCACCTTATAATGAAAGGTAACTAGTTTTACCAATTCTTGTACTTTTTTTTTATATTTCATAACTTATATTTTTTTTATGATGTATAGTGCACATTGGATGTTAGCTGTGATTCATCCACCGTCGGGAACGGGGTTTTGGTTAGATCCATCAAGAGGGACCAAGAAACCACCCGAATTTCTTCTTAATCTAATACAAGAGTATGTGTATATTATATAAGTTATTTTATTTAAACTCATTACTAGTTAATTATACCTTATATATTGGAATTTTGGTTTTATTTTGCTAGCGCCGTCACGAGAATCAGGAGTTTGGATCCTCTAGACAAGTTTACTAACACTTCGACGCTTGTGAAATGGCAAAATATAATGGTACGTTTGAATTTTTGTTTTTATTAAATATAATTTTGATATCCTATTTATACGTTCGAATTTTAGCTAACTTATTTTTTATTTGTTTTATAGTGTCCCCGTCAACCATTAGGAAGTCAAGATTGTGGATTTTATGTTTGCCGTTACATGTTTGAGATAATCCAAAAAAAAGTTACAACTATTCCTATTGCGGTAAATATCAAAACATATATCTTGTTATTTATCAATGTGTAAAATTTGGTAATCTAAATTCATTTTGTTGTTTTAGTATGTTGTGAAAGGTTGCAAACAATTTACGGATGAACAAGTGGATCAAATAAGAGATCTTTGGACTACATTTGTCTTTGTGGATGAAGATGAAGAAGAAGAAGAAGATTTCTAGCTACTTTGGTTTGCTTGTAAGTGTTCAAATCTAATGTGATTTCTTTTAATTTTAGACTCTCTTTAAGTTAGAATAGAGAAGTTGGTATGTTTTAGTATGGAAATTTAGAACTTAGAAAAGTAGAGAACTCCATTGTTAGTTGTATTTTGGAGGAATGTTGTGGATCGGAGTGATTGAGATTCGATGGTTGAGAATCGGTTTGAAATACTTGATAGTCGAAGAATTCGAGATTGGTATCTCGTGGCTTGTCAATTGTGTGTGTATATATATATATATATATATATATATATATATATATATATATATATATATATATATATATATATATATATATATATATATATATATATATATATATATATATATATATATATATCGTATGTGTAATGTGGGAATTGGCGACTAATCGGATCGTGGTCGCCAATTCCCTGGCCGAGGCAGAAGCAGCCAAAAAAAAAAAAAAAATGTTACATACGACACCGGTTATAAGAACAACCGTTGTCAAAGCCTTACACAAAAAACAAAAAAAAATACATCTATGACACCGGTTATAAGAACAACCGGTGTCAAAGCCTTACACAAAAAACAAAAAAAAATACATCTATAACACCGGTTATAAGAACAACCGGTGTCAAAGCTCTTCTCCAATCGCGCGTCCCACGTACACCTTCGACACCGGTTTGACTGACAACCGGTGTTGTAAGTACTCAAAATGACACCGGGTAAAGTTTGTGCAACCGCATACGACACCGGCAGCCCAGACGCCGGTTACAACCGATGTCGGGATCAAATTCAACCCGGTGTCTTTCTCTCTTTTTGGCGTAGTGAGTTGCTTGAGGCGAGATTCTAGATTTTGTTGGCATTGTTCAGTTTTAGCTTTTACAATATGAAAGGTATGGGACTTTCGATATTGTTGGTTACCTCTATCTAAAGCTGAAAGTCTTGCATGTTTCTGAGTACCATGTGCTAGGATGGTAGTTGGCTATGATTTTTACTGTTATATATGATAGCCGGAAGTTGCGCGTAGCTAGTGTTATTCAGGTTTATGACTCAACCTGAGAAAGAACACTTGGATGTGGTGGATGTAATTCATCATGGAAGATCGGCTTGGTTATTCTCTTTTTGTGGAGGTGATTGTAGGTGCTTGTTGTTTGGAATTTGTTGATTCCGGGTTGTGTTACTTGAGTAGATGGTACCAATTGTGTAACTAGTTTGTTACTTGATACTTGGGGATTCTTTTGTTGTGTTAGAAGTCGGGGTTGTGTGATTTGTGGACTTGTCACCCACAAAGACAAGTGATGACTTTTGCAAAAGAAGTGGAGAGGTGCTAAGTTGTTGCAGCTAGTTGACTAGTTTGTTCTACGGGTTTGAAGTGGCAAGGGGTGATAGTTTGAGAACTATCTTATTGTTGATCAATTGTCAAGTACACAGTTTCAAGCACGTGGGTGTCAGTTATTACTTCTTGGGTATTGAGGATGTGAGAAGAAATAGAGATCGCTGACAATCTCAGGTTTTTTCTTTGCTAAGCTGGTGGAGTTCTATTAGTTCATTTGTTGCGTGAACTAACAGAATGTTGTAAGACATGTTTGTCTTATTACTTTGGGGTGTTGAGCTCAACGTGGAGCTTTGAGCGACCTTATCCGGGTTTAGAGGATTGAAGACCTACTCCAGGGTATATTGGATGGAGACCCAGTCCAGGGTATATTGGACGGTTATAGATTCGGGTGAGTTTATGGAGTTCAAGCTTGGCGCGCATGAGCTAGAACTTGGATTGGTATTCTTGCGAGAATACTTGCGGGGGGTCGTGTTATTTGACTTTTGAATTACGTTTGCCAAACGCGTGTTCAAGTCAAGGTGGAGAATTGTTGGGAAATGTGCCTTGAGCACTTGGGTTTCGCCAACGGAATCGGTACAAGAAAGATGACCAAAGCAAGAGGTAATGGGCACCTTAATAGGTGTTGCGTGGGGTGGTCGAGAACCACCATGGAAGCCGACCAAGACGCAGAGACGACGAAGAACCCACGGCGGTGCGCGAGGCTTCGAGGCGCGGAGCGCAGTGAGCGCGCGGTGCGCGCTTGTTCAAAGGCGGAGCGCGGAGGTTCTCTTCGTGGTTTCGCTTGATCTGGGCAGAAGACCGGCGGCGGTCCGCGGCTCAGGTGAGCGCGGTCCGCGGAGGTTTCAGGCGCGGTCCGCCGGAGCTGGGACGCGGCCCGCGGCAACTTCTAGCGAGAGATGCGTTTTCTTCGCGTAGTGTCGGTTTGAGCGGATGGTGTCTTTGTTTGTTTAATTGATTTACCATAATTAATTACTTTAATTAATTAGGTCTTTTGTGGGAGGAGTTAATATATAAAACCTCCTCTACCTTAGCCTAATTTCTTATGGGAGAGAATTAGAGAGAGCCAACCCGGCTTCTCAAGAAGGGCAGATCTTGAGAACGCAAATCATCTTTTGTGTCTGTACACTCCCATCATGATGCATGGGAGCTATGGGTCTATACTAATTATGGAAGTTCGAGGCTAGCAAGAGATTTCAGTTTACATCACATCAACTTCCAGCTTAAATATCGACTGAGTTATTCAATATTTCGGAGTGAAATCAATTGGATAATAGAATACATGATCTAAGCTTTCCGAAAAGTGGTCATATGCCTTAATCGGTTAAGTAACGAAGGAGATATGCCCGTTTTAAGTCGAGTTGTTCAGTTTCTACGCGGGTACACGAGGATGACCGAATATGCTATAATTCCCAAGCTATACACGTCCAAGCTAAGGAAGTTCTTAGTAGATATAATTCTTATCAATGTTCAGTTTCCAAATAATAAAGGAGCCTATGAGGTTTCCGAGTTGTTCTTGGTAAAGTAAGTCGGAATTAAGGAAAGTTCTATTAGAACCTTACCTTATTCCCTATGGTCTAGATGTGTCTATTTAGTATAAATAGAGAGTCTTATTGTATTGTTTTAGAGAACATTCAGAATTTGAGAATTAATATCAAAGAGTCGAAGGGTGTTTCCTTCAATCTTGTGTCCTTGCGGGGATTTGAGTGGATGCGTTCACAAACACGTTTATCACTAGTCTAAAGATTGACTAGGGGATTAGACAACCAATAGATAGGCGAGATTCGTACAAGTTGGTAACTTAGAATCAAGCTTTGACATTGTAGTTTGGGTTCTTAGTTGGTAACTAGGGGCGTCATTCATATCTTTAGTTTATTTTTCGTTCTATATAAACACAAAAACACAAAAATAAGTCTTTTAGTTTGAATTCCGCTGTATAATCTGTTAGTATTTGTTAAGTATAGATTAGCATACGCATCAAGTGGATCGACGTACGCATCAAGTGGTATCAGAGCTTCGGCTCTTGATTTCCTTAAATCATGACGATCTTGGAGTACGAAATTCCTAAGTATGATGGTGATCCTGATGACTACATATATTGGGAAAAAAAGGTTGAGCGTAAATTTGATCGCTTTGGTTTTGATGATCGTGAGAGATTCAATCATGCAAAACATATTTTGGTGGAAGATGCTTTCCGTTGGTTTGAAAAAGTTAAAAGGCAGCGCAAACATGAAGGCAAGTGCAAGATTCGTTCTTGGGAAGTACTTAAGTGTAAGTTACGTAAACAATATTTGCCAAGGAACTTTATGGAAGATGTGTTGCCCAAAAAACAATCAAAATCAGATGAGCGGTGTGTTGAGTATGAACAAGACAGAAAAGATGTCATCTTACTAGGCATGATGAGATTACTTGAACGTATGCAAGATGGCTTGAACAAACTTGAGAGCACACAATCTGAAAAAGGTGATTCATGTGAAGGCAAAGAAGAAACCAAAGAAGTGACCTTTGAATCTGTTCATGACATAGTTAATGCTACAATCTCAAGCAATGAGGAAGGTTCACAAGTAAGAAGCCAAGGGCATGAAGAGATTGAGGTGGACGATGCTCACAATTTGGTCCTTTTTGATACTTCATTGGAAGAATGTATTTCGTCACAAAATTCTTTTGTGGAAAACGAAATAAAGAGTTTGATTGAACATAAGGTTGTAATTGAAGATGAGATAGATGACAAATTTGTTTACCACAAATCTGAGAACAAGAGTTCCTACAAATCATTAATTGATCTCTATATTGATGAGAGACTTGCAGAAGATGTCAAAGGTAAACTTTGTTTGTCTTTCTTTCTTTATAACAATGGTATTGAACTCAAAGATGAACTACATGAAGTTAAGCAAGATGATCTAAATATTCTTTGCCATGGAGTGATTAGTAGTAATAGAATTGAGATTGCTGACCATAGTGTTGACAAGATGATCGAGTACATTGAAGATGATGAGTTGAAAGACTTGTGCATTGCAAATTTTACATGTGCAATATCTTTCTTAGTTCTTATTTTCTTTGTCATCTTTGTATTTGATCCGGGTGGTTATGAGCATGATGATGTCTACTCAAGAACTCCAGATTCGAGGACGAATCTTTAAAAGAAGGGGAGAATGATGCATGGGAGCTATGGGTCTATACTAATTATGGAAGTTCGAGGCTAGCAAGAGATTTCAGTTTACATCACATCAACTTCCAGCTTAAATATCGACTGAGTTATTCAATATTTCGGAGTGAAATCAATTGGATAATAGAATACATGATCTAAGCTTTCCGAAAAGTGGTCATATGCCTTAATCGGTTAAGTAACGAAGGAGATATGCCCGTTTTAAGTCGAGTTGTTCAGTTTCTACGCGGGTACACGAGGATGACCGAATATGCTATAATTCCCAAGCTATACACGTCCAAGCTAAGGAAGTTCTTAGTAGATATAATTCTTATCAATGTTCAGTTTCCAAATAATAAAGGAGCCTATGAGGTTTCCGAGTTGTTCTTGGTAAAGTAAGTCGGAATTAAGGAAAGTTCTATTAGAACCTTACCTTATTCCCTATGGTCTAGATGTGTCTATTTAGTATAAATAGAGAGTCTTATTGTATTGTTTTAGAGAACATTCAGAATTTGAGAATTAATATCAAAGAGTCGAAGGGTGTTTCCTTCAATCTTGTGTCCTTGCGGGGATTTGAGTGGATGCGTTCACAAACACGTTTATCACTAGTCTAAAGATTGACTAGGGGATTAGACAACCAATAGATAGGCGAGATTCGTACAAGTTGGTAACTTAGAATCAAGCTTTGACATTGTAGTTTGGGTTCTTAGTTGGTAACTAGGGGCGTCATTCATATCTTTAGTTTATTTTTCGTTCTATATAAACACAAAAACACAAAAATAAGTCTTTTAGTTTGAATTCCGCTGTATAATCTGTTAGTATTTGTTAAGTATAGATTAGCATACGCATCAAGTGGATCGACGTACGCATCACATCATCATAGTGAGATTGATTCTAGACCCCGGAGGACGTAGCTATCGCGTTGATAGTGAACCTCGTTAAATTTTTGTGTTCTTTATTGTTGTTTTTGCCATCGATTATCTTAGCGCATACACGTTTCCGCACAACAGTTTAATACTACTCCTGCAAGGCTGCAAATTCCATGGATTTTGATAAAGAAATATGGAGTGCAGTATTCAGGAAATACACTGAAAACCTGGCAGACTGGCAGTTACGGTTGCTTTGAAGGGAACGGGTTGCTCATCCTTGTAGAGTCTGAGGGTTTCGAGTCAAGTGGAATCTTAGAGTTACAGTAAGGTGAGACAAGTGTCTCCATGAAAGTCCCTCTGACTAAGAAATCAACATCATCAGTAATGCCATGAAGCACAAGATCTTTCCATGTTCCAACATCCAAATTGTACATGGCTAAATAAATGCTAGCGGCCTTGCTCTTCTTAATCTTCGATGTCACCAACTCTGGTCGCCCCAACATACACACTGTTTGGAATGGGTTCAACAGCGAGTCCTGTGGAACAACAATTACGATTCTAGTCCAAGACTCCAGAACACCGTACTGCTTCATCACCCAAACTTCAGCCGTTTTTTCGCTTTTATCTTGATGACCAATGTAGCCGAGACATCCGTCAAGAACCATCAAGCCAGTACATATAAAGCCCCTACCACCGGCTGAACTAGGCACTAGTACATCAAAGAACCCTTCATCCACCAAATCAAACCCAATGACTAGCGACGGAGATTCCTTTCTCGTTAAAATAGTAAAAGCCCAATGAATGCGACCATTAAGAAAAACCCCTGAATCGTCGAGACAAAACCCACCAGGTGAGGAACTATCAGCATGCCGAATCCAAGTGTCGTGTCTGACAGAATACACATTAACGTTTACGATAAGCTTTCCAGCACTAAATGCCACGACCTTATAATCTTCGGCAACATGATCATACCCAAGTCCATATCTGATATCAAAAGAGTCAGGGAGAAGAGTAAGATAGGTACCGGGCAAAACCCGAAACTCCTTGGTAATTGGGTTAGCTAACAACCAATTCAGTGATTGATCTCTAACCAAGATAAGGCCATCACAAGTAACACAGCTCTCGAGCGGTGAAAAATGGCGCGCAACAAAACTAAGCTTAGTAGCAACAGTGGTCATTTCGTCGAACTGTTGGCGGGCAACACCGTTACTCAAAGGAGCAGAGTAGAAACCTTTGGAGTCAGAGACGAGGAGTGATTCCTCCGTTGAGGATAATGTCTCTTTGCTCCGATTGATGTGGGATTTGATGAAGTCAGCTTGTGTGAGAAGAGAGAGCCATGGTTTCGAAACGCACCGGAAACGGCCTACTGATTTCGCCGGAACACGGCTCAGTATGTCGGAGATTATTTCTCGTGGGAGGGAAGAGGCAGCCATTTCTGTTTTAGGACAAATATTTGATGTTGCCGGAGATGTAAAGATGGTGGTGAATTTTGTGATGGTGATATGTCGTACAATGCAAAAGATGGTGATGATGAATCTGGTGTAGGAAAGGAGTAAATTCCTTACCATGCGATAAAATCTAGCAACAGGTCATTTTTTTTTTTTTTTGCATAAGTAAGAACATGTACGCAAGCGCACCAGATCAGGTAACCCTTCTAGTTAGGGTGTCACCATGTGTCAGAAGACAAAATACAAGCGAGATGGTAAGGAGGTGGTAGGGGTATATCCTGAGTCTGTAGGATGTTGAGACCCCATTTGGCCACCCAATCAGCCGCTTGGTTAGCTTCCCAAAAAATGTGCGCGATCGTGTAGTTACAGAAATGATGTAGTAGCTGAGCTGCATCACGAATAAGAGTGTCGATGATCCAAGGACAACGAAAATTTCCTCGGAGGCAGTTGATGAAAATGATATTGTCTCCTTCAATGTGTATTTCCTCGATGTTGAGCCGTTGGGCAGCAAGAAGACCATTAAGCAAAGCAGTGGCTTCTACGACCAGAATTGAGCATACTCCAAGATTCGTGGAGGAGATATGAACGGGAGCACCGGTGCTATCACGAATGATGAATCCAGCAGCCGCATTACCAGGGACGAGTGCAGTGCGGGGGGTCGTTGCCACGGGGTTTGACGATCGTGATCTTGACGACGTCCCGCTCCGGAGGATGACGAGAATGACGTGGGTTGTGGCTGCGACGATTGTTGTTGATCGATTACCACTCTGGTTGTCCATTCTTCATATGCTGACCTACTTTTGAATACAACCGTTAGAATGTTGAAAGGGGAAGAGCGGGAAATAGTACCATTCCGATCTTTTCAAATGAACCAGAGAATATAAGTCAGGCGTTCAAACTGTAGTTTAGAGAAACTAGTACGGTTGGTAAATAGGGATGTTATGGTAGTGTTGGTTAGATGGAGATTTAACCAAGTTCGTACGGGTCATTTAGATCGTGTCATATTTAGTCATATTTCGTGTCAGCTTAGGTACGGGTCGAGTCAATTTTGATCGTGGTCTAGTTGTTATTTGCCAGTTTCGGGCTTGTTTTGAACATGGTGAATTTGGATCCGCGGGTGTACTAATCGAATTGTTTTATCGGATCTTTTTGTTTACTACAATTTGTGATCAGTAAATGTTAATGACTTGTAAATTGTAATACACTTATACGTGTAGTTATTTGTCAATTTTGGTTTGGGTTTGGGTTTAGGTTGATTCAATTCGGTCCGAGTGGAGTTCATATTAGTCAATTTCAGGTTTGTTTAGGATGGAGTGATGAACTAGATCAGGGTCAGTCCAAATAAGACCATTTTATCGGATCTTTTCACTATCAATATCGATCATCTAGTAATTTTGTGATCATAATATCTTAATGTGAATTATACAATTATGCAAACATTCTCATTATATTATTCGATAAAGTAAAACATAGTCTATCTAAGACACAACTCAAAAAGTTTAGTTGAATGAGAATCATAGTCCTTATAACCGGTCCATCTTAAAATAGCAAAAATGAGGAGGTAAGTTAGAATCTCATGAATCTTGTAAACAAGATTATAGGAAACGCTTGAGAAGGGTTGGAAGCTCAAGAAACGTTCAATTTCATTTCAAATTCAATCCAAGTACTTACACGATGAATCACATTGTTTTTGTTGTAGATAAATTGCACTAGTTAAATGTGCTCCATACTACTTAGTGAGGGGAATGCTTGCAAGTTGTTAGCTCGATGCCTGTTGAGGTCACTTGAGAATGTTGAACGACTTTTTGAAGTTCCTAGATGTTGTGTGAATTGCTCAAAGTTGCTTGGTTGACGTAAGGAAATTAAATCCGTGAAAATTGTCCTAGTTATCAACGTTGATATTTTGACACATACAGAGTACACAAGGGTGAAATGACAAATATGCGTATAAAACATACGGAGTACACAAGTAGCAACACTTTGATATTTTGACACAGTTAGACATAATTGCCCTAGTTATGGACATTATTGTGTAATTTTGGTCAAAACCAAATTATTTTGTTTGGATGTTGATTACCACTTGAATATTTTAAGCTTCATAAAAATATGGTGGCTGCACGAATGGCGAATAATAAAAAATAAATTTAAAATCGTAAAGTCGTAACATACGAATACATCGCCACGAAAATTTTTGCACGAGTTAAAAAACTAGTACCACATACAATACATAGATTTTGTTTTGATTTACAATTATACAAAGACGCATACGAACGCTCGAAAAACGAAAGCCCAAAACCACATCAATTCTTTTTCAAATTCTCACGAGTAGAAAATCAAAAGCCCAAAAACCACAAAAAGGGGAATTAAGTAAAAAAAACGTCACTCACTCGCAGTAATTACTTTTCCCAATTGTATAGCAGATCACAACCAAAAAAAAAAAAAAAAAAAAACCCCTAAAACCCTTGGCTAAAACCTCTTTCACTCTCACTTCCATCGCCTGCCTCAAAACAAAATATTTCTTGCTCCATTTTCTCTCTCATCGAACCAGAAATGGCGTCCGTGCTCCTACGAAACCCTAACTCTAAACGCCTCATGACTTTCTCATCTCAACAAATCAACTTTTACTCTTCCACTTGCCGCGCTCTTCTCTCCTCTCCCCCCACCATTTCCGATCATTTTACTCCCAATGAATCTTCTAATTTGTCCTTTTTGCGATCTATGGCTACTTTCACACGAACGTGAGTTTTTTTTTTTTTTTTTCAATTTGTTTTGATTTGTAAATTGCTTTTCTTGCTGTTTGTTTTCAATTGAAAATGCGTGATTTGAATTGTAGTTTGCTTAAATACGAGTTTGATTGGTGTTTATTAAGGTTATTTATGGAACAAATGATGAACTAAACGTATTCGGCAAGTTTTGCGAGATTCGTTGTTGTAGATTTTTGTCTAGTTGTATGATTAAGTTGAGACTTTTCATTGTGATTTTTGATAAATTAATTGACTTTTTTTTTTTAGGAGGAGAAATTGGTAGTAGTTCTGGTATATACTGATCTGATCATTTGGTAGTAGAATTCGGAGAAAAATATTTGTTTTGGGTGCAAACTTTTTCACAAATTGCTGGGTTGATCCGTAAAAATTGAGATTTTGATCTTTAAGGGTTAGATTTGATTTTATGGATAGAAAAACTTTGTAACAAGAGGAGGAGTGCTATTCGCGATTTTTATGTAGATTTGCGAATTTTGGTTGATTAATTATAACCCTTAGATCAGATTGAACATTTGGAATGGGATGGGATGTTTTTTTACCTCCAAGTTGGCTAGAAAATGAGGACTAGAGATAACAACTTGAAGGCGGTTGGGTGTGATTACTTGTACCGATGTAATGGTAATTACATACCTCGTAGTTTTTACGTGAGTTGATGTAACCGGAGCCCAAATGTTCTAATGGGGATTAGACCTATTCTTCACCTCTCGTAATAGCCCCACTATTTTTGTACTAGATAGGTTGTAGTGGGTGATTACAATGTGACCTAAGTAGTGTATGGCTCGGCTAATTGTTATTTCTCTTTGTATTGCTTCCGCATTTATTGTTTGTTATTATGGTTACCTCTAGAGCAGCTGGAAGAAGTCCTTCGAAAATGATCAGTTCTGCCCTATGGTAACTAAATTGTGTGCATCGTTGCTTTATAGAAGAATTGATAATGGCATGCCACATAAGTGATAAACCGTAGTGGCAATCAGTTAATATTTTTTTAACATATAGTAGTGAATCATTTATAACAGCCCCAATTACCGCTGTAGCTTTGGGATGACGTTGAATTTTGGAGTCGTTTGTAATGCTGTACCTTCGCTATCCATCTTTCTGGAATTTAGACCTTTCTGAATCGCCCCTTCTTTCTTATTTTGATGAAACAGAAAACCTCATGTAAATGTGGGAACCATTGGCCATGTTGACCACGGAAAGACAACATTGACTGCAGCAATTACAAAGGTGGAATGAACTTCTTATATAGTAACTATTTTTTTTTGTTTGTTGTTTATAGTGAGCCTTTTCTTCGCGCTCTTATTTTTCTTTTGCTTCAGCCGCCTTGTTTAGGGTTATGCTTTCTTCCCCCTCCGTGAGTTTGATTTATATGAGTCCCAAATATAACTTTATATAGGTATACTAGGAAGTGGACGAGTTGATTCATATATCATATTTCCATTTTTTGTGAGAAACTGATTTTTTATTTTTTTCCTGTTAGGTCCTGGCCTTAGAAGGAAAAGCCAAGGCTATTGCCTTTGATGAAATTGACAAAGCTCCTGAAGAGAAGAAGAGAGGGATCACCATCGCCACTGTTAGTGATCTGATTGCTTGTTTACTTTACTGAAGTATGATTTTGCCTCTATATCCGAGATGATTTATATATTTCTTTTCAGGCCCATGTGGAGTATGAGACTGCAAAGCGGCACTACGCTCATGTCGATTGTCCAGGACACGCTGATTATGTTAAAGTAAGTATTAGGATAGATGCTCTGCTTTTGAAATAGATACGCGACCGGCTAAGCTTATAAAATTAATCTATCCTTGACACATTTATGATGCACCTTCTATGATATAAATTTGGTCAATGCTTGGAAGTGTGGGAATAGGTATGGAGATAGGTTCATTTTATCTGAAAGATTAAAAAGTCTTTCTTTAATCTTTACTATGCTGGGATGAACACTTTTGCTTGCTTTTGTTTTACCTAATTTATTTTTCATGATGTTCATAGTTTTTTAATTTTTATAATATTTGTGTCCTGTATATCATCGAACTGTGCTGTTAGACTGATAAACATACGTATTATTTGAGCGTTTTGGGTGTTATATGATGACCCTCGTAATTCATATGACTGTATAAGATTGGAGTCTGGATAAGTTTTGATTTGTTCCTCTGCAAAAGAAACTCCCATATATAGAGTTCAGGAGCTTCAAATGGACTTTATTTTGCCTCTTGTGCTTATGGTGAATTCTCTAATTTCCAGAATATGATTACTGGAGCTGCTCAAATGGATGGTGGTATACTTGTTGTATCTGCTCCCGATGGTCCTATGCCACAGACAAAGGAGCACATTCTTCTTGCACGACAGGTATGTCTTGTTGTTTCAGTCTTGGTCATATTTTGCTTTGGGTCAATCAGTATCTGACTTGTACTTTCAGATATTGGTATGTGGATCTTTTTTTTTTTAAAGTTTCTGAATTTCTAATTTTCTTTGTAGGTTGGTGTCCCGTCATTGGTGTGCTTTTTGAACAAAGTAGATGCTGTTGATGACCCAGAGTTGCTTGAACTAGTTGAAATGGAACTTCGTGGTAAGGTCTTTGATATATGTACGAGCTAAGACTTTATGATAACTTGGTGCAGGATTTTTGTTTTGTAGTCTAATGTATGTTCAAACATTCATTCTCTATTTTTCTTTACAGAACTTCTCAGCTTCTACAAGTACCCTGGTGATGATATCCCTATTGTTAGGGGTTCAGCATTGTCTGCCTTACAAGGAACAAACGACGAAATAGGAAGACAAGCTATACTGAAACTTATGGATGCTGTCGATGAATACATTCCTGACCCTGTTCGCCAACTTGACAAGCCTTTCTTGATGCCGATCGAAGATGTTTTCTCGATCCAGGTAAAGTAGGCCTCTGTTTAAACTCTTCATGGTCAGTGTAATAGAGGAAAAAGTAAATGCATAAGCCCACGAAATCGCTTCCTAGGTACACTGACATTCTATCATTTTTTGTGATGTAGGGACGTGGTACTGTGGTGACTGGCCGTGTTGAACAAGGAACCATTAAAACTGGGGAGGAGGTTGAGATATTGGGTTTGATGCAGGTAACCTGTAACCTTGTCATTAGAGCATATACTGTTAGCATGTATTTTTTTTATTTATTTTGGTAGTGCAGTTTTGACATTGTATGCTTCTTCTCAGAACAGAACGAAAAAAATTCATTGCGTGACTTCTTTCAAACACAATTTTTTCTTTTCAGGGTGGTCCATTGAAAACTACAGTAACTGGTGTCGAAATGTTCAAGAAAATTTTGGATCATGGAGAGGTAATTGAGTTCAGTTTGCTAGGTGCAGTGATTCACATTCTAGTTTCTATGTATGTGTAATTGTGTACTAGTACGATACTGACATGCTATTGTGTCTACTAGGCTGGTGACAATGTGGGTCTCCTTTTGCGTGGTCTGAAAAGGGAAGATGTGCAGCGAGGACAGGTACTCTACTATAATTAGCGAAGGATTGTTAATTTGATTGGCAGCGCAATAAAATTCAAAATTTTTTATTGGCCCCCGTATAGCAACAGTTGTTAATTGATGTGTGGAACACACTTGGATGCCTAATATGATCTTTTTCTTTGATTCAAAGAAACAGGTTTTTGGTCTTTCTTTTGCTGTATTAGTGCTGTTGTTGCCACATAACCTTCATGACCATTCTGTATCTTGATAGAATTTCTTATGAACCAATGTGAATATTTACTCTCAAAGAATTGCAGTTGTAATTCAACCAAGTGTTTTGTGTTCATAGACAGAGTTTTATGCATCTTATTTCTAACTCATTGTTATGTATTTGAGTTCAAGTTCATTTCTTGTCCTATGTTATTAACTTACCGCAGTGAACATTCTAATTTGGGGTAGAGGCAAAAATATCTCGGAGATTTCGACCATCTTTGATGGGCCTCTGATATAACTGTAGAAATTGTCATGCAGATTAAAGTTGCTATGTTGATCAAATACTGAGCTAAGACTGAACAATGTTCTTTTGACCTTCAGGTGGTTGCTAAACCAGCATCTTGCTCGACATCCAGAAGGTTCGAAGCAGAAATATATGTTCTCACTAAGGATGAGGGTGGACGCCATACTCCCTTTGTTAGCAACTACAAACCTCAGTTTTATCTGAGAACTGCAGATGTGACTGGAACAGTTGAGTTGCCCGAGGATGTAAAGATGGTGTTACCCGGTGACAATGTTACTGCTATTTTCGAATTGATGTCACCTGTTCCTCTGCAACCAGGTCAGTTTATCTCATATATACTACCTAGATTGTCATGTTGGTCTTTTATAGTCTTTCACATAGTGGTCTAGTCAATTTCCGCTATCTTTTATTATTCTACTGCATGGTGTGCCTCTAAGTTCGACTTCTGAAAGTAAGTTCAGCTGTTGAAGTGATTTATAACTGAAACTAGTATGAAAGTCTTAAATATAACTAGAGGCATCTTTAATACTTCCGAAGTTCAAATCACTTGCCTTTTTGAACCACAAAATGTCAGCATATCTAAGTATTGAACCCAAATTCTTCTGATACTTTTCTTGTGGATCGCTGGAGACCTGGAGTATAATGTAATTGTTAGTTGTTATGACAAGGAACTAGAAAGACGTAGCATTTAGCTGATCTTTCTTTCGAAGAGGTTTGTGATTTGCTATTGCTTCAGAAGACTTATAAGAGGTATAACCCAATAATGGGAAGTGACTTGCTGTTTTATGGAAGCCTTTGTATTGAAGGAAGCTCAGAATTTTCCACCAAATCAAAGCATAAAATGCTAGAACTGGTAGGCTCGATGCATGACCAATTTAGCCTATACATGAACACTTTTTTTAATTTTTTATTATTATTATAAGGTAAGCCTTCACCACTGTGCTACTAGGGGGATCCTTGAACACTACTGTCAGTACTGTGTTTGTTTATGAAGTCTTGTCTGAAAAGTGAAACATTTAAATGTTTCTGCTGTCGTGTTACTATGTATGAAAAAGCTGTCTCAACTTTAATCGTCTACAAACAGGGCAAAGATTTGCTTTGAGGGAGGGAGGTCGTACAGTAGGTGCTGGTGTGGTCTCAAAGGTTCTGCCCGATAAGAAACCTGCTACCGAGAAGAAGGCCGAGAAGAAGTAGAGCAATAGGACATGTTCTAGATTTGATTTTACACCAGGATGCTGTGTTTTAGAAGACGAGACTGGGTATTTTGTACTTTTGAATTGACCTTGCAGCGTAATATGTAGGATTATTTCGAACTAGAAGAAAAAAATCTGATATTGCCATCAAGCAATCTTTAAATTGTATTTCACAGGAAATGCTCATCTTTCAACCTGCTGAATGGTTGAGTAAATAATTTTGTTCGATTGGCATAAAACTTACCCTTTCCTTGTCTCTGTTAAGTTCTCTTCTCATGGAATATATTGGTTAGAAATCGGTTTGAGTAAATCCTCAGGCTTTGACAACTTTTTTTGGTTTGTACTTGTATTTTTTCTGGATAAGAACAATGAAAGCCACCCTCAAAACATGATACGAGTTGATCTCGGTTTACTATTTGCTTTCACATTCGGTCCATTTGAATTCGGATGGTGGATGTGGCATTGGTCACAGAAGTTTAGAGAGTAGACTGTAGCATTTTTGTCGTAATTGGTTCCTTGTCATGGCATTCAGAGATCTCTATGAAATTAGAGAATTTTGAATGCACGATCAAGTTGCGCACTAGTATTCTAGAAAGGAGAACACTCGGTACTCCACTATTGTGAGGATGGAGCATTATACTAATGCAGATTTAGGAGTAAACCAAATATCTACTTTTTCTTTTATGGGTAAAACCAAATACGAGTATCTACTTACACATAGAATTTGCTCTTTAATTTACTTTCAATCTCGAAATTAACATCCTTTTAGTTGTATTAAAAACATACACACTTTATTGTATATCTGTATTCAACCGCGATTCAACCGCTTATGTCAACTAGGTACCGAACCAAACTTTCGATTAACTGAACCATACAATGATACAAACCTAGTTTCCGGAAGATTGATAAGCAAAAAGAATAAATAGAAAAAGAAAAGTGAAAGTAAATAGAAGAAAAAGGCGGGAAAGTAAGCGAAACGATGGCGGGAAAAGAATCCCTAATAGTCTCCTCTCAAATACGGAGTACCACAATTTGCCCTCCCTTTACCTTCTCTATCACTCTTCCCCACTTTAACCATTTCCCCCACGGCCCACCACCTTCATCCTCCAATTCCCAGATCCCTTTTTTCTCTCTCCTCCGGTAAGATGTTTGCAAGCCAATACGACGGCGGGTTCTCATCCTCGCAGTTTACTCAGCCCGACGCCGCCGTCTCTCCCGCCACCAAAGTACGCTTCTTCCTTCTTATTTCCGTCCAATTTCTCCGTTACCGAATTCAATTTATTGCCCTTAATCCCTGATTAAATTGATTTTTTTTTATTTGGAAGCAGAGTAGAGATGCGCAGGGAATCGTGCCGGTGACGGTGAAGCAGATCAGCCAAGCCTCTCACTCTTCCTCCGACGATAAATTCAGTTACGTTATCGACGGCGCCACCATCACCAACGTAGTCCTCTTCTTCTCACTCCCTCTCTTATCTTTTCTTGTTGATTTCATTCAATGTCCAGCTAATTGTATATTTCACGCCTCTAAATTAATTTTCAATTACAAAGTTTTGATCTTGATTTCTCTATTTAGTTATATATAGTGCGTGGAAGTGAGAATAATTTTTCTGTAGTTTTTAAAATTAGGTGGTAGTTATGACGAAATTGATCGAATTTCTGCTTGAATTTTGAACATTAGAATGATGAGCTAGGGCACAATCTTGACATTAGGAAATGATCAATATTTCATAAGCTAGGGCAAAATCTTGACTAGTTTATTAGTTTTGATGGTTTAAGTGGTTTCATTGTTTGATTAGAGAAGAATTCGTGCAAGATTACAAAGTCGAGGTCGAATGTCACACATTAGTTACATAGATTGTGTAAATGGGGATATAATTATTGTTGATGGAGTTGTTACCAATTTTTTTTTGGCATGGAAATTTACAAGTTGTGATTATTGAGTTTATTTTGTATTGTTTTTAGGTCAAATTGGTGGGGATTGTGTCTGATATGATAGAAAAGGTGACTGATGTCTCGTTCGTCCTTGATGATGGAACTGGCCGTATTGGCAGCAAAAGATGGTAACTTTCCTGTTGACAATGAATGTTTAGAGTCATATACTGCTTCTTAAATCTTCGTATATATGTGCTCCAGTTTTGCGAGGATGTGGAGGTTACGTTTCTGTGACAATGTGAGAATAATTGTGTTCGTGTTTCATTTCTTTATGTCAGGCTTAATGAAGGTTTTGATCGAAAGCAAATGGAAGCCATAGAGTAAGTTTTTGACTCACAATTTGTTGTTTATAGTTCTCTATGATCCCTGAATGTTGTTTCACCTAAGGAGTTGTTCATCAACAGAAATGGCATGTATGTTGTGCTTATCGGTCATTTGAAGAATGTGCGAAGCAATACTGAAGTGGTTGCATTTAACGTGAGGTATGCTATCACATTGGTTTTAATTTATCAAAGACTTGGAATGTTACTAGTGATTGTTTGCAAGTGACTCCTAAGCAATCTTGAGAGTTCAATGCGCGGACTTTCTTTCATGGTACTTGGCAAATGCAATTTCTTCTGTGTTATGTTTCAATATGATTGTATGGGATTCATACTGTCATTTGGTGCTGAGAATGATTGACCAAGAACTGGTTCACTCTCTCGATTGTGATTTGTCTGCTGACTTGTGTTATGCATTAAAGTCAGGGAATTGCTATGAAAACTAAAGTTCTATTTTTTTTTTTTTTCCATGGTGAAGGAAATGTAAGTTATTGCTCATGTAATTTAAGCTGTTGTATGCCGTATGAATTTTGTTCCGAGTGTATCAAACTTGAAGTATGAGATTTACTGATAAACTGGACAAAATCAGTAGCTTTGGTTGGTCGATTTGGATTCAGATCATTTGAAGTATCCTACGATTCATATAATGATATAAAGGCTCCTTTCTCATGTGTAAGATACTTTGTTAATGAACCAGTAAATAGTCATGTCTTGGCACAATGATATGCTTCAAATATGTCTTGGCATTTGGCAATATCCCATAAATACATAATGGGAACGTATCTATTATTATCGAAAGCTTTTCTGTTCTAAAATAATGAATTCTCTTAGCTTTGAAGGAGACATGACTCGTAGCTAGAACAGCTTGATTACTGAAATGGTGATATTCCAAATTTTTTTTTTCTGTGGTGAATAAAATGAAAGTTGTTCAATTATTGTACATGTAACTTAAGCTGTTGCATGCCGTATGAATTTATTACAAGTGTATATCAAACTTGAAGCATGAGATTTAAAGACAAAACCGGACAAAGTCAGAAGCTTTGGTTGGTTGATTGGGATTGAGCTCAATTGAAATGATTCATATAAAGGCTTCTTTCTCATGTGTTGAATACTTTCTCAATGAACCAGTAAATAGTCATGAAGAACTAGGTCTGTTTTTACCTTGAAAATTTTTCAGCTTTCCTGCAATAGAAATCGTCGTTCCAATCTTACAATATGTAGCACCACTGTAACAGTAAAGAGGAGGCACAGTGATAGGCTTCAAATATGTCTTAGAAATGAGTTTCTTATCTTTAGTGAAATGGTGGGATTGTGTGGGTTGCTCGCAGCTTCATTACTGAAATGGTGATATACCATGAATACATGCTGGGAATGTATCTATTATGATCGGAAGGCTTCATTTCCAACTTAAAATAGTGCTTTCTCTTAGCTTTGAACAAAACATGACTAGTAGCTAGAGCTCTCTTGAATGGGATGGAAGACGATGCTTTATTCGTGAAAGAGGATACGGAGTATTATGAATTTTAACTTCTCGTTTCTGATAAATGCTTGGTTTCTGGTGTTGTCAGGCCTGTGAGTAACTTTGACGAGGTTACTTTCCATCATGTTGAATGTATTCACCAGCATATGGTAAATAAGAAGTCTCAGGTAATTGCTCTTCTACCAAAGAACATCCATGTTTTGGTACGAGTGCGTTCCCAACTAATTAGGAAAGACTCAAAATTTGTTGTTTTTTCGTTCAAGCAGAGTGGTGATTCCTTCAGTCAGATGTCAGATGCATCTCAGAGCACCCCTGTCAAAATTGAATCTAATGGGGTTCACTCATCTCCAACTAATCAAGTAAGTCACTTAGACAATTACATCTCTCTTGTGGACTGCGGAATATTACCAATTTCGTGTTCTGATTGTTCCTTCCCACCGTTTCAGTTTTCTGTGCAGATGAGTGTTGATGGAATAAAGGACATTGATCAGAGAGTCCTTGATTATCTGCAGCAATCTTCGAGCTTGTAAGTTGTTGGATTACCCAAATACCTGTTTTTATTTTATTTTATTTTTAAAGGAACTGGTTTCTTCATTCTTTCAGACTCCACTCTGAAAGTAGAAGTTCGTTTATACCATCATTATATACGTAAAAGTGAGGAATGAAACTCCGCATTTCCTGTCTAGTTAATGATTGACACGAAAGTCATTTTTAGCTTCTGCCTATTTCACTTTCTTACAATGTTTCATGCCTGATGACCTTCATGTTAACTTTTCTTCAGGGCCCAAGAAAAAGGTGTACACAGGGATGACATTGCTCGCAATCTGAAGCTTCCTGTGGAGAAGATCATGTAATCCCTTTTCCCTACATCTACGTTCCTTCTCCCTTAAAGTCCTCTTTCATACATGACAACAAATCGTTCTGCAAGATTATGAATAACCTTGTTAATTTCTTTGTTTCTGCTAGGCAATCCATTACATGTCTCGAAGATGAAGGCCTCATATACTCTACGATTGATGAATTCCACTTCAAGTCTACAGCTGCATAATACTCTTTAAGAAGTGTGACTTATAAGTTGTCATTTCATTTTTCTTCAGGTATTAGCTAGCAGTTGTCAGTTGTTATATCTCGTTATCAGCATAGGCATATGTTCATAGTTTGGTTTCGGAAAAAATCTATAGTGCAGCTTATGTAAATTTTGGATTTCAGTCCAACTGCTGCACATATCAATCAAGTCCAGGGATTTGCTTTCTTTGTCACGTAGAAGTTGTGCACTTCCTGCGGAGTGGAACATCAGCAGTAATATAAACTTGTTTGTTCAAGGTTATATTTCTCTTTGCTACAGATTTTCGGCTTTAGCCAGCATTAGTATATCTGCGGCCCAGTATAAATACGTTTTACATTTTATCAGATAACTTCACTACGGCATGTGCAAGTAGAGTGATGCGTGTTGGATGCATTTTAGAGAGGTTGAAATGTTGAATGCACCACATCTTGCCCCTCCAAAACAAAATACTAGTATTAGTGGAAAATCTTAATAAATCTCGATGAAGATTACACTAAACATCGTTTACTTGCAATAAATCAGAAACAGGTAATTAACGAACTACTATACCAAAAGTCGACAAATCGTGAATCCCGTATCATTAGAGAATTAAGAGGAGAAAACGGCAGTTATAAGTGATAGGGATAGCAAATCTTTTGCGACTACAATTGTAAGGAAGTTGCTTTCCAAGTTCAGGGGAACATTACCCTGACAATAAGTGACCCAATGATTGCAATGTAACAGGAAGTAAATGGATACACAACAGAACATAAGAACATCAGATATGTGGCTTATGTAACATCTGCAAGATATTTTAGCAGTAAAAGTTAATAAGCCTGATAAATCAAATCTCCTTGTATTACTTCACGTGAAGAGCAAAGACCCCTCCATTGTTGTCATTCGGGACCTTCAATTATTAAAGACATCAACACAAATCTTATATGGATGAGGATTATTTGTCTGCTGACGTACTTGTGACTTTTATGTCTCGTATGTCTCCCTTTTCATCAGATTGTGTTAATCATAAGTTACCTGTGATCGGGAGCCACGACTCCATGATGAGGGAGAGTGGACTTATCTAACGGATAGGATAGACTAATTAACTATATCATACTGCTCCATGTAGGTTAACTAGCTTAGCCGATAAAGTTGTGCTATGAGTTTATTATTGAAATATGAAACACATGTACATAGATTAGTAAACCATAAACTCTAGAGCAACGACTTTACTCTCCCAAAATTATTTATAACATTATTTTCTAAGACTTTTTGTCAAACCACACCTATTAAAATTGAAATTTGGTTGGACTATACCTAATAAAATCAATCTGGTCCAACTACACCTAATAAAATATTTTTTTTGGTTGGACTACACCTTACACCTACTGCTGCCTCTACCACCACCCAATGTCGCCCCTACCACCGCCCAATGCCGCCCATACCACCAACTATTGCCGCCCACGCACAACCACTGATTTTCTTTCAATAAATTTGATTTTTGCTCCGAATCACCCCCCCCCAAATTCAATAATAATATTGAGAGTAGTGTCATACGCCTATATCCTTGTGTACACATGCTTTTAATTTGGGAAGGATGGGAAAGAATGGAGATTAGGAAATGTGTAAAATTAGTGCTTTGGGTATTAATGGAGAACGGGGATGAAAATTCGAAAGAGAGGAGCCCATATCCAATTTGGAGGGGAAGAAACGAATTTTTGCAACAAAAAATCGAAATGAGGGGAATCAATTGTGGTGATAGTAGGCGGAAATAGGTGGTGGTATAGGGGCGGCATTGGGTGGTGGTAGGGGCGGCAATTGGTATAAGGTGTAGTCCAACCAACAAAAAGACTTTATTAGGTGTAGTTGAACCAAATTGATTTTATTAAGGTGTAGTTTGACCAATTTTTATTTTTAATAGGTGTGGTTTAACAAAAAAAACTATTTTATATGAGAGGAGCATTATCATGAATTGTGAAAATAAATTTCAGAAATGTAGAATAGTCTTCCGAGACTTCACATGCAGTATTGGTGTTTTGTATTGCGGGGATAGATTTGTTAGGTTGGCTAACTAGTCTAACGATTCTTGCCAGCAATGCCAGCTTAGTTTAGTATAGAAGTCAACAAGCAAGAAACACAATCTCCACTAATTAGATAACCATCAAGCTAAGTCGTTTCTCATATGTTATCCAGGATCTTTTATATTTAATTAATTATGTTTCATATTGACCCCTTACCGGAGATGGGCCAAGGTGTCCGCCCCACCTGTCATCCCTCAGATCCGGCACGGTATACAAAAATAAAGATACATAATGTGATCCAACTCTCGACAAGTATGAAGACCAGTAACACTTACGGAGTAGTATGTATGATACGATGGAATGCACTCATGTAGCAATTCTCTAACTCTCGACAAGTATGAAGACCAATAACACTTACAGAGTAGTATACATGACACGATGAAATGTACTCATGTAGCAATTTCCTAGCCTTAGTCGACTCTAAAGTCTAAAGTCTAAATGTCTACCCGGGAACAAATGCCCGAGATTCAGAGTTAGGGGACCAAATAGAATTTGCCAGAACACAACACACCCAAAAATGTGTAAAGCAAAAAGAAAGAGAATAAAAAGCCAATTCAAAGGATAATTTTGCCTTTAGGAGCAGCCATAGTCGTAGGGCAAATAAACTAATAGCCGAATAGGGTAAGCTCACGTGAAAACTGTAAAATCATTACTACTGTTGTTGGGGGTTCCCCTGTAAAATCAAGGAAAATTTATCAGTCCAATTCCCATCGAAACTCAGGTAGTGGATCACACTATCACAGAGGACAATTTTCGTTCTCATGCAAGCTCTCTTCGATCTCTTTCTTACTTTCTAATTTCTATCTTTACCAGATCGGTCATCTCAACAGTCAACATGCATATCACATGCAGCTACGTCAGTCCAAAGCTCCAAGGAACACAATTTACTTTACTTTGCTTTTACGTTCTCAGGTAAATCCGTCATACGGGCCGACGAGCTGATGTTTTGGCTGAATACAAGTCGAATGTATTTCGATTTGGAGCTAGGTGTATACGACCATATATACGGGTTCAAGTCGAGTTAATTTCGAATTCGAATTAAAAGCACCTTTGGTTCCTTTATTAGGTTATATATTTTTGAAAATTTTAAATTGTTTCTTTAGCTGGTTTGAGCCCACTTTTGAAAGATCAAAAGTTATGCATCTACAACAACAATGTCCAGTTTGATATGACTAAAAAAACAGTGTATTCAGATCATATCAGATGCATTCAAATTAATTTAGAGCAGTTCAGACGCATTCAAATCAAGTTAGATCAGTTCGGAATCTTTTAAATAACAATCAATAAATCTAGTCCATTTTTTATATATAAATACGTCGAAATTCAACTAAATTTTCAACATATAGAAACCAGATCAGGTCACTTTAGAGTCATTCAAATTAGATCAGATCAGTTCAGTTGTTGCAACCTTATCAGATTTGATCAGAATAGAAGTATAGTATTATAAAACGGAGTCTAATAAGCAGTCTGATGATTGGCAGCCTGGCAGGGAACCACAAAGAGAATTTGATTAAAAGGAAAAAGGAGAGAATAAAGGAGGAATGAACCGAAGAATCACGATATGTGGCATATGTAGGGAAATTCCATTACCAGCAATTCACCACTACTTCCGTATCAATTAAGCTTCAAATGAAAAAGGGAGAAATTTGGCCACAAAATCAAATCATACAAGCTCAATGTAGTAGTTCACGTGAAGGGACATAGGTATGTATTGGGGACCTTTCAATTATTAAAGTGCCCGACAATTTACAATCAAGAATTTCAGAAAAAACCGAACTCCATCAAATTTTGGATAAGATTTAAGGTTTTTACGTACTTGGTCTGCCCACATTTATTGGGCTTTTGTTGAATTCTTGACCTGGCATTTTCATCAGCCAATCAAAATGCAGTAAAGAATTCTGACTTTATAATCCGATGGCTGGGAACCTACGAATATCAGATCACCTTTCATGTAGATCTTATATGGTTTTTATGGGACAATTTCAGGATCAATGTTTTTAAGGGCACACATGGTAAGAAAGCAATGGTACATAATTACATAAACATGTGCCTTTTCTAAATTATTAACGTTTATTTGGAATAATTAATAGATCATTTCGAATACTTATCATATCATTTCTATACAAATTCCTGAATAAAAGTTCATGTATAGAAATAGATGGAGAATGGTGTGAGCAATTGTATCATGTATATATGTAGTTTGACTTGACACGGTTGTATAAAATGTGGAAATATATTTTATTATTTTTGTACAAAAGAGCAGGTAATAATGCTGCGAGGTAAGTTATGAAAGTATTAATGATGTTTAGTTAACTGTGATTCCTAAAAATCGATTCAGAAATAGTGAGGTCGATCATAGTATGAAAATGATGATCCATGTAGTTACTAAGTTAGACATTATTGAGATTTGGATAACACATAAGTAAGCCTCAGCTTTCTTTTTTAATTTCAAAGGAAGAATTCGATCATCCATTAATAAAAGCTATACGTATAAGAAACAAATTAATCAATTATGTCACACCGTAGATAATAATCTTATTTTTAATTCCTCCATTAGGTCAAAGAGTAGTCATACATACATGCATATACAGACATACAATCAGACATGCATGGTGTGCTTATTTAGATAGGGAAGGCCGCTTGGTGCAAAACTAGACCCAAGTCAAACAGTGGGTAGTGTTGCTCAAGATTTCTGCTAACCATTTGCTTTGTCTCTGCCTCAAATAATTTGTACGCCCTTTTACAATATTTGACCGTAATCTTGATTTGTTACAATGTATCGATCAACTCCTACATTTCTAAATGCATTTAAAATGCTATCCCTAGCTAGTCCAAATGTTACTCCAAATAAATATTGGCCCCAAAATAAATGTCTATAGCATGTATTTTTACTTAATCAAAACGCTAAATGCTCCGTACTCTGTATCTGCCAATGTAAAATCAAAGTCCAGTGCGGAGAAAAACGAAGTTTTATGTCCCAACCATAAGATCATAAGGCTTGACTCAAGTTATTGTAACCTAATATTCACCACAACGTAACAGTACGTACGTAGTACACCCCAACTTCACATGCATAAATTGTAAACAGTGGATCGGAAACTTGAACGCAGTCGACGAACTTAAATCCATAATCAATTAAATAGCTAATTACCAAACCCTTGATGGAATGATGGACACTTAACAAAATTTGTTTGTCCAGACAAAGAATCAATCCCTTTAGCTAGCCAGGGAAGATGCTATAGGACTATATCATAATAATATGAAATTTAATCTAGGCAAACAATAATATATAGTAAGTTTTTTTTTTCCTTTATACTTTTAGGTTGGAAGAATGTTCTATACTTTCTTCCTCTTTAAAACACATGATTTCGGCCTCTCATAAAGAAAAAAACTACAAGAACTACACGCTACTTTAACAGCAACTATTTTCGTGTTAGCTGCCTAATTAACTAATTAAGTTCTTCTCAAAGTAACTAAAAAGATTAGCAGAGGAATTATGCCCACCTATGAATTTTACAGCAATTATTAAGATTAACCATAGATCTAGGGGCAACGGCTTAGGTGCTAAACTGGGGAGAGCTATCTCTATATATAGGGGCGAATCTAGAATTCAAATTTTGGAGAGGAAGACATTAAGAATTTAGTACTCTTTCCTTGATTTGACGAAACCGATAGCTAGGATGATTGAATAAATCTATCTAATACCATATATTTAAACTTGAAACCAAGTCTATCCTATGACATTTATAAGCTTGGCATTTATTGATTGAATAACACTAAACAATCATACAATATGATAATTATTAGTTAATTTATGAAAAATAATATAATTTATGGTGATTATGGTGCTAAGCTAATTGCTTTTTAGGAGGACAATTGACACTTATTGATTGAATATCATAAGTAATCATACAATGTGGTAATTATAATATAATTTATGGTGATTATGGAGCTAAGCTATACGAAGTATATGCTAATCGTTTTAAATATAACGTGAGATAACATGTGATGAGGGAGAGTGGAATGAAGGTGAAATAATATAACAGGTGATGTAAAAGTGGAAATCAAATAATAATATGATAAATGAGTGGAAATAGTATTGTAATAATATTGTTACTAATAATATTATAGAAAAGCCTAGCTACCCTGGATAATCTTTGCAGGAGGGGTTTCCATTTAGCTAGAAAATGTGTGCTGTGCTGTGGTAGTGTAGAAACTACAAACCACCTGTTTTTCAGTTGCAGTTTCTTTAGAAGAGTCTGGGGATCTATGATCACTAAATACCAATATTATAACAAAGATAAACCAACATGTTTATTCAACGAGTATAACGATATAAGTATGCAACCTGGACGTGGCCGGGCATGCAAACTAGTTAGTATTTAAGGACCAAAAAATAAAAATGAAAACACCTCAACATGTAGTGCACAAAGACACCTATGTAAGATTGTTGTTGAACCACCTTACAACTATACATCTTGCTTATTAGCTTCTTGCTTTTTACTTCATATATAGGTAGAATTTCAGATTTGAATTCTGGCATCTTGGAGTCCCTTGCCGCCTTTAAGTTAGAGAACTTACCTCTAAAATATAAACTAGTTTACTGACCGGGCTACGTCCGTGTTAAATTTTACCCTATTTAGTAATCACATTTATGGAAGATATATGTATATCAGAAGAAATATCGGTCATATGTTTATTTTTTTGGGGAGAGAATACAAAAGTTGTATAAGTAAGAGCGCTAAGGCAAGTACAAAATGACAATAATTGAATTTGGAAACAATATGTTATTTTATTTTGCAAATTGCTAGAGGTCTACAGTGTAGACACAATTAATTAACTACAATGTAAAATTGAGTTAGTAGTATTAAAATTGAGATAAGAGTAGTAAAATTAATTGTAATGAAAAATTCAGGTAGTAAAATTAATTATGTGAGTAGTAAAATTTTGATAGTGCGGTAAAATTATTGCTGATTGTAGACACTTTTGCATGCCTACACTATAGACCTCTAGCATTGCCCATTTTTTTTATTGTGCTTTAAAACTATAATGCCACGTGGCATTGAAGATAGCCTAACTGAACTCGGTGAACCTGGTCGTTGTCTCTAACACAACTTTTAATATATATATATAGTACTAGTTTACTACCCGGGCTATGCCCTAAATAAATTTAATCATTTTCTTTTTGGTAAACAAATAATTTTATCAATAAATTTTATTATTTATGAAACTTTCATTTTCAATATAGATGATGTGATTTCAGTTTAAAAAGTCATAATGAAGGTACAAAATAATAAGGTAAAGAAAAAATCAATTAATAGTAAATATTGATTATTATAATAAAGAAAAAATTGTGAATTTTTTGGTATGAAAAACATTACTTATATATAACCATGCATGGATGGAATGTCCATCTATACTCTTTATCATAAAATACATTTCAAATGACTTTATTAAGTAAAATTAAAGAGACATACCGCATGCATGACATGACAGATGGCCTAACTGAACCCGATGAACGTGGTCGTTGCCTCTAACACAACTTTTAATATATAGTGTAAGATAAGATTAATGAGATTAAGTCGATCAACTTTATTTTGAAGCCTTTTCAATTCTATTATATCACTACATGGAAAACTCGAAATAGAGACCAGAATTTAATTTAGTGTCTACATCATTATAATTCGGTAGCTAACCAACAAATTAGCGACTAAGTTTGATCGATACTAAAAACTTGCTCACTTACTATTGAGATTAAGCCGATCAACTTTATGAGAGTTGTTATTCCGAACCTTGATTAATTAATAACATCGTCTTTTATACCTACCCGGCCGGCCGGCCCTTCCCTCTAACATAAAAAGATATTCATATATTTGGAGGGTATAGGGGGTAGGAATGTAATAGCCCTCAAAGACATGTAGGAATTAACCTAGCTAGCTAACCCTTACTATATGGTATGCATGATCAAATGACTAAACACAATAATGAGGAGGATGGAGGAGATTAAAAATCAATCACATATACATGCATGTTACGTATACAAGAAATCAATTTAATCAGTAGTAAGTTCACATCCACAACAAAAGCCTTACATCTGATGATCAGAAGCTTACATATATATGATGTGAAGTAGTTTCTTATATATTGGTACATGACTCCACATCATGCATGTACATGCTTCTTTTGGGACGTACACGAGAGACTAAACATGAAATTATTCTTGCGAACAATTCAAGATGATGCAGTAAAGTAGAAAATCGAAGAGGAGATCGAAATGCACACAAAAGGTAGCACCAAGCAAACCCATGATTCATATACTATATATGCATACGGCTACATGCCGTAATACATATATGTAGATATATAGTCCATATATATATATATGCATGTAGCAGACTAGCTAGTACCCTACATGTCGCGAACCTGGAAGACGTTAGGGGTCTTGACAACGATGTCGTACATGTACACCGAGCTAAACTTGGAGAACTCCCTAGGAAGTGAAATTAAGTCGATGGATGAACTCCTGTGAAATTGGTACCGCTCAGGATCACCACCATAGTAAGTCTCCCAACCCAACTCTCTAAGTATTCTTTCAAGCATTTGGTACGAAGTAATCACTTGTCCACTGGGTAAGTGTACAAGTACCTTCCTCCTTATTCTAGGTTGATCACTTCCACCCTGATGATCCGCCTGAGGATTTTCCACTAGGCGGATCACACCATTATTTTTAAAAACCCATACTCCCGACATCCCTTATATATAATTGAACTTTCCCGAACTCGGGCTATCTATAAGAGGTGGTTTAATTTGGTTGATACACAAGAGCAATGATCGGTTGAGGATGGAAATGGGGAGATGAGGAGATGTATATATATATAGGAAAGTGAAGAAGATAAAACAAAGGAGAAATACTCTTATGATAGCTAAGTTTGTCAAGCTTTGGCATAATAGAATCTAGATAGTGTGGGTCCAAACCTTCCTTCTTTTTTCATCTAATGGGATGCCATGGTGGTTATGATTTAGGGCACACGTGGGCGCATATTTGAGAGGAACCTTTGATGATTAATTTTGCGTTATTTTGAGGAATCCGGGGAGCAGGAAAACAAGAAAAGAAAGACATAGAGCAGAAAAAAATTATCCAATCTAATAAAATGTAAAGAAAAGAAAAATGGTGTGCCCACTTCGATCACGCATAGCCCATGTGAATGAAGTGTGGGATGATAATTGATAATCATATAGAATGGGCCAAAAGGTTATTATGAGTTTTTAACCTACAAATGATTTATGGTTTGGAATTGAGTGAGAAGTGTGGAGAGAATATGAAGTTGAGTTTGGTTGATGTCAACAACTCCTTGTGTACCACTCCCTAAAGTTTTTATATGTCTCTTGTGTATGATTGTAGAAACTATTGGACTATAATACGAGTATACCATTTGAGGGCCCTAGCATTAATGTTATTTTTACATTAATGACTCGTAGCGGTACATAAAGATACATGACAAACAAGTTGTTCGGATGAATTTTATGCATGGTAGCTAGGTTATCAGTCGGTTCAATATCGGTCTGTACATTTCAGGTCTTTGGAAATTCGAGTCATTGTCGGATTTGATCCAATTATTAATTCGATTTCGGGTCATGTTCGGATTTTGTGGATTTACGTCAGTTTCGAATACATGTGGAATTATTCGAGTCAAAGTTGATTTTGGTCAACTTCAGATTTATGGATTGGGCTCAGTTTGGAATACGAGTTGAACTCTTCGGGTTATATATTCGGAGGTGGTTAATATTGGGTGTACATGTGTTAGTTGTATCAATTTTCGCTTTTCCATATGTCTATTTTCTATCAATTTTCATCCCACACTTACTAAAAGGTGGTTAATACTAGGCATGTGAAAATTAAAAACCACGGTTTCTGGTATGGTTTTCAAAAACAAGATTTTTATTTCCAAAAAAAAACAAAAAAACAAAAACAAAATTGAAAACCAAAAATGACACCAAACGGATTCATAAGGTTGATGTTTTATTTTTTTTGTTTCTATTTTTTTAAGTGATGATCCGACTTATTAGGACTTTGAGACATTTTTTTTTAATGGTCACGTTCTAAACTTTTCATTCTGTGGTTGGTGATCTGTACCAGCTAAATCTAGTACAGACTTAGGACTTTGAGACATTTTTTATTGATTATTTAAATAGTTCGTATAAAAAAAAGAAAAAAAGGCGGGCTTTATCTATTGCTATATATCCCTATATCCATTTTTAATTTCATAACAAAAAGGTAAACCGTATCTGCCAACTAGTCATAGATTAATTGAAACCAAACTGAATTTAATTATTAATCAGGTGACAGCTTAAACTAGATTCATGGGTAATTCTCTAATTTGATGTGAACTAATTTGATTCATGGGTAATTGTCGATTGGGGGCCTAAGCACTATACGTGTCTTACGGTGTTGATAAGTAGTAATTTTTATTATCGCACAGGAAAATGCTTTTTTTTTTAAGTAAACACTATAAATAAGAAAAAAAATATACGGAAGGAAGTCTGGAGCCTAGGCTGATTTGAACCCTAAAATAAGTGTAGAAGAAATGGAATGTGAACTACTAAACTAGAGAAATAATAATGAATACATTTACATCTTTATATTATATGAACAATTAACATATATTTTTTGCCCCAAAAATCGAGGGCCTTAGGCGACCGCCTAGCCCGCCTATGCTAAAGACCGGCCCTAATCTTTAGTGGCCACTTTTCTTTCCATTTGTCCCAAAAAAAAAAAGAAGTTATGAGTTTGAAACTGTACGTGATCGTAGACTTCTGATTTGGTGTGGGAAATAGAGGCGAATCACGCTTGTATACATAATTACACTTTTACGTACTGTTATCTCCTACACTATTTTAAAACTAAAAGAAGTAATTATATTCATATTTTTTTTTTTGAGGGGGAATTATATTCATATTTACACGTATAAGAAAGAACAAAAAATATTGTTTATTTTTCTAGGCATAATGACTGTACAACTATGATTCAACTCGGCTTAATGACTAAGATACGAGTCATATAACAACCAAGTATTATTGATCTATGAAGTACGGACACCTCTCCTAAGTGACTTGTCCGTGTTCAATACGGTGTCGGACACGGACATCAGGAGGACACCGGAAAGATACATGTCGGACACGGTCGGTCTTTAGCATAGGCGGTTTTTAACTCGGACACAAAACCCGATTTTTACACACTGGACACCGGTTGGACACGTCTCGAACACCTCTAGAACCCAAAAAACAAACATTAAGCAAGCATTTTGGCGAAATAGCATTCTTAATCTCGAATTCCTTAGCGTTTCCCTTGACACATTCAACGATCATGTGTGTAATATCTTCATTTTGAAAATGTTTTAAGTTTTAAAGTTATAAATTCTTATTGTTTTTATTAAAAATATGATATTTAATTTATTTTAATATATTTATATTAAAAAATAATAGCGGTGTTGGTGTCCTACATTTTGAGATTGAGGTGTCTCGGTGTCCGTGTCGGTGTCCGTATCGTGCAACATAGTTATTGACAAGTTGACAACTAACCCTAACTAAACCCAAATCTACATGACTCAATCTGGTTCATTGAGATGCTGATCGTGTATGTGAAGGTTTATGTTCCGAACCTAGCCCCGTGTGAATCGTGTTGTGGCCACCTCTAGATGTGAGGATATGTATACGGAGAGTAATTGAGAAAGAGGATTAAGTCGTCACTCCTAGCCAGCTTCTAACATCATTTAGCATATACTCCATATATATTAACATTATTATCAAACAAGATTCTACGTCCACTGCTCCACTAACATAATAATCTCTTTATCTTTTACAAAATTGTTTGTGGGAATGCTAATAATGTCTCAGAATGTTTGTAGTCGACTGTCGACATAAATAATAAAAGATGACTAATATAAGTTAGTCACGTCACAACTGCAAATGTTCACAAAGTATGAACTTAAGTCCTAATCTAATGCTCAATCATTCGAAAATAGTACTACTTTAACTTCAATGTCACTTTCGAGAAACATAGGCCAAACAAACCAATAATTGGTGATTGGTCGAATCATACGAACTAGGTAATTAGTTAACCTATCTATCTAATCAATCAACATTGTATTTAATACTAAGATAAGTTTTCAAATCCTACCTTATATGTTTACAATATTTCAGTTTTCTACCTTATATGTTCAGAAATATATTTTCCTACTTCATAATAAAGTGCTTTGTTATCCAATTCCTACCACAGTATTCCGTTCAATTGACTCTTCATTTCCGACATTGACTTTTTATTGTCCTCCAATCTTTCGTGATTTCCCTCCAATTGTTTTTTGCGATTTCCCTCTAATTTCCCCCATTTTTATTAAATAGTGCATGTAAGTAATAACAATGCGAAGTGAAAATGAAGGCTTCATGGGGTAGAGAATGAAGGATTTGGAGAGAGAAGCCTTGGCTTTGGAGAGCACTTAATTATAAGTGTTATGAGTAAAAATGGAGATTTGACATGGGTATGAGAGGAATCACGCGAAAGATTAAGGTGAAAACTAAGTCACGTGCAAGACACATGAGAGTCAACGCCGGAAATAGAGAGTCAACTGATTAGAATAGTGTTTTTGGTAGGAATTAGATAAAAATAGCACTTTAATTATAAGGTAGGAAAATATCTTTTTGGACATATGAGGTAGGAAACTGGAAGAATATAAACATATAAGGTAGGATTTGGAAATTTTTCCTTAATACTCGTTTTTATGTTCTATCCAATTATTAGGTGTCAAATGTTCTTCTAACAAACACTTGATTTCATGTTTAAATTGAGTAGTTTGAATGCTCGTGCCACGTCGAGCGATCTGTTTATACTCGTTTTATAAAAAAATGTGTGTTTATCTTTGTTCCGATATTATTATGAACAGTACTATACATACGGAGTACTCTCTCCGGTCCAGATTAAACTTCCCACCCTCTTTTTTAAGGTTTTGACTTTGTTTTTCCCATTTCCAAAATATTACGTTTTTTGTAGAGTGAATAATTATGGAGGCAAAATAAAGAGGTTGGTTATAACTAGCTTTTAAATTTATTTGCTAAATGAATTATTAAGAATTATTTATTAGCTTTCCTTTGGAGGTGCGCAAAAGAGAGCGGGAAGTTTAATCTGGACCGGAGGGAGTATGTTTTTTCTTTCAAATTTTGTCACCTGTCATATTCTATTATTATCAATTTCTACTCACTCATCATATTATCATTACCTTTCCACTTTTGTACGTCAATTTCTCTACTATTTCATTTTCATTCCACTATCTCGTCACCTATCATACTATTTAATATCCATTCTTCTATCCCGTCACCCGTTATATCATATTATATTTAAATTAAACTAGTTTGCATGCCTGTTCTTTGCCCGTGCTGTATATTTATATTATTATACTCATTTTATGAAATTGTTAGTTTATCTTTGTTATAATATTATTAGCAACACTATTATTTTCCATAAAATAGATTACCACCATAACCACCATAAGTTATACTATTTTCCATAAATTAGCTAATAATTTGTATACTATTTCATCTTTAGATATAAATACGTAGATATAAAAGGTGGTGTTTTGGCATAAAATCCCCCCCTCCCCAAAATAAATAATCCCACCCTGTTGATACGACCCACTTTAGAGTGGGTTTTGTGGCTTTTTATATTGGGTTTTCACAGCTTTTCGGATCATTTGTGAATTATTCTACTTATCGTGTTTGTGAGCTTATTTAAATAATATGCAAGTCTTTAACGATTATTGCAAGCTCGGGAGAGAATGTCATGAGTCGCGAAGGCCCGGAGAGCGTTGTAGGTCCGAAGAGGTGAAAAACGAGCCATTTGGAGTATTGAAGGTGGACAACGGGATATGGGATCAAAAGCTGATTAAGACGAGTCGTCTGGCCTCAGATGAGTCATTTAAAGGATAAAAGTTAAAATAATATGAACATAATACTATTCAAAAGTTTATTGTATGTTTTATTCATACCTGGAATAACATAGAGCATAAGCCACTCAAAGCAAAGCATATGCATGAAAGTAATCAAGTTTAACGATTCACTAAGCATATGTTTGTTCTATATGCTACTATGGATAAGAGTTGTACAAGTAGATTAGGAGACGAAAAACAACACCGTTACATATGAGCCAAGGTCATCATTCATTTGTGTTCCTATTTTCATCATATTAGTAGTCAAATTTATATTTTGATTAATTTAAATGATAGTGTAGTTATATATCGACTATTCGAAATAAAGAGCAAATCAACAAAAAACTTAGCTCACGAAATTGTTGTGCCGAGATGAAGAATATCTGTACTTAAAGACGATTCCACCGAGTCATGGTGCAAGCTCCTCAATGACGGTCGACCTCCAGGTTACATAACACCGAACCTCCTCTGTACTGAAGAACTCTAGTTGATATAACAGATCCCGAACGCCAAAGTTATGCTCAATTCTCGAGGGACAATAACCTTCGAACTTTATGTGGACTAGATGATATGATTGTTGTGTCTATTAGGGTAGGGAAGAGCTTGTTTATATATTAGAGGTATTTGCCAAAAGCACGAATTAGGGTAGGAAACAGAACGCGTAGAATAGCCGACATACGACCGCGATCCGCGGAGAGACACGTGTGGTCCGCCGTCGAATCACCCGCAGTCCGCCGTAGACCTTCTGTTCTCTTGCTTTCCTTCACCCGTAATTTCATAAACCCGATATAAACCTCTAGTTTTGAGATTAACTCCAACAATCCCCCACTAATCGACAAGCAACCAAATCGAACTGAGAACAAGTATGACATTCAAAGAACTTCCAGCTTTTGTGAAAATGTCTCACAACTTGAATCAACACACTGTGGAATTAAGAGCTCACAGACATGCCTCAAATGGTATTTACTGTTTTGAACCTAAGAGAGGTGATATGAAAGCATCGCCCAACCCACTGCTATCCATCCTATAAAGGATTTGTTATATTGCTGGCATCGTGTCTATCTCACGAGTGCAATATGACGTATTTTTTATGAGGTCTAACGTTGTACCTAGATTTCGTTGAACGATCTAGAGAGTTATCACTATGGCTCACATAGAATCGATCGTGCAAATAGACTCGGTCTCATTTGTCATATGAAAGAGGAAATCATCCATGCACTACACATATTTCACACTCAACTAGGTGGATCTCTTCAAGTGTGCTACCTCACACCCTCCGGTCAAGTGAAGAAGAATACCTCTTCTACCACTTTGGAGATGAGTCCATTAAGAGCCAAAAGCTCAGCCTAAACCTACAGTAGTATGATAGGGTGTAAATGAGTGTGTTAATCCGATGTGTAGGCGTCTTAGTGTCTATTTGGGCATGGTTTTATCGTGATTCGTAGACCACACCACTCGGAGTATTATTAGAGCTTAATCATCGGTTTTACGCGTTTTCGTGGTTTTAAACCCTTTTGGTGAGCCTTGCACGATACTTGGGGATCAAGCTACGAGTTGGAGGAAGATTCGAGGAGAAGATAGCTTGACGACATTCTGAGAACCACACACCATCACCTCCAAATTCATTGGGTCATAACTCTCCAACCATAAGATATTTTGCAAAAATTCCAAATGGAGAGGAAAGTTCATCGTCTTAGTTTTCCAACTATATATTATGCGCTCAAAATTAAGTTCGGAGGTGAGAGTTATGCCCGTTCGAAGATTGCCCTGCGCACAGTCTCTTGACTCGAGGATCATCAACCTCGACTCGAGGACCATAATCTCGACTCGAGGATTACTTCCCTCGAGTCGAGGAGAGTTTACAGGACGGGTATCTAGAAGGACAAGATCCTTGACTCGAGGAGGGTGTTCCTCGAGTCGTGGATTTCTTCGCTCGACTCGAGGATCCCTCTCCTCGAGTCGAGAAAAGGAGCTTCCGGGAAGCTTCCTTGAGACTTTTGACGGTTTATTTGTGCCTAAATATCTATTTAGTCTTCTAGTGTTTGGTACTTATCTTGAATAAAAGGGCATGAAACCCCTCCCTAATTATTACCACCATTCATATTATTTTATTTCATCTAGTTTTCATTTTAGAGAGAGAAACTCAAGGAAAATTAATATTTTTATTATGAATTTCATCTCAAATATTATTGTAATCAATATATATTATTATTTGAGGCTTTTTTTGAACTCTCACAACGACCGACTGATATTGGAGAGTCCGGTTTTTTATGAATTGTTGAATATTATAATATTTTCATTATGTTCCATCATATTTCTAATCCTAATCGAAGTTAAACTGACATATTATATAACTAATCTATCATTATGGTATATTTTCGTAGTTCTGGTCTATCATATTTCTAATCCTAATCGAAGTTAAACACAATCAGCCAGCTATAAATAGTTGAAGTCTCAAATCAACATTCACAATCCTAATGCATGATCATATATAGTCGGTTGGCTATAATAAGCTGCTAAAGTATTGATTGGCAAGTTTATACATTATTATTGTTTGTTTTATTAGAATTTTGGATTGGATTGATTTTTTTTTTGACGTGAAGTATATGCATGCATATTGTATTGGCGACTAAAATAAGAATTAAATAAGAATTATATACATGCTATGATAATTAAAAAATGGAAGAATGGTACATGCTATGGTCAGTAAAATTCACAACCATGGAACATCAATAGGAA
The DNA here is from genome assembly GCA_963680865.1 of Spergularia marina. NCBI lineage: Eukaryota > Viridiplantae > Streptophyta > Magnoliopsida > Caryophyllales > Caryophyllaceae > Spergularia > Spergularia marina. The sequence goes on along the minus strand of OY804560.1, from coordinate 13,619,796 downwards.
AAGTTGTATGCAGAATAACTATATACGGAGTATATGTCTGTATATAACACATTGTGTCGCGATTTTAGATATTGTCTGCATATATGATATCAAAGTAACATATACTAAAAAAAGAACACAATCGTGAATAAACAATTCTAATTTTAATATTTTACATGGTCACGAATCGATTTACAGATAATACTTTAGCTTGAATATGATATTATTCTTTTTAGGGTTTTTTGCGAAACCCTACCTTTAAAAGTTCCAATTTTGCGAAATCCTACATTTTATAATAGTTTTTGCGAAAGACTACCTTAGAATAAATAAATTTTTCAAAACCCTACCCGATTGCATATTTCCGTCAATTGGAACAATAATTTATCCTTGCCCGTTTGCTGACCTAATTTTTTCACTTTCTTCTGCTTTAACCCCTGATTTCCCCAATTCCTTCTCTCTGCTCGTATCCAGATTTTCCCATCTTCAATTAAACCCGCCCAAACCCAGATTTCCCTTCTCATAGACTCAAACTACCCTCGATATTCCCCAGAACTCCATGGCCACATTAATTGCAATTCATCCCCAAAACCCAGATTTCCCTTCCTCTATCTCCTACTCCATCACTACCTTTAAGCTCTATCTATCATCATTTATTTCCTACCCACAACAATCTGCACTTCTATCTTTGACCAGCTCTATACGAATCCCACAATCAATTAATCTAAAAGGTTCTAATTTCTAACATATCAAACACATTCAAATGATGAGATTGAGATGGTGATTGAATGCAACATTGCCATGGCCATTTTTGATGGAAGGAGAAGAGATAAAGGAGGTCATATGTCGGGGTACGTATTTGCCACAGCGAAGGTCGTTAGCCGGTTAATGTCGAACTTCTGCCATCTATTGGCAAACGGAGGGATTGAGTAGGACAGGGAGGAAGCTGAGTGAAAGGAAGAGAGATATGGAGAGGTTTGGCAATGGATTTTGGGGGTGAATATCTAATAATTGAGTTTAATGGGGATGAGAACAAGTCAATATAACAGTCCGAATGGATAAGCCGTTAAATTTAACGGAAAACACTAAGTAGGTAGTCTTTTGCAAAAGATTCGTCTTTAAGGTAGTCTTTCGCAAGAATTACCATTAAAGGTAGGACTTCGCAAATTCGGAACTTTTAAAGGTAGGGTTTCGCAAAATGCCCTTCTTTTTACAAACTCTTTTATAATGTGTACCATACACCCCGAGTGTATGCACACCGCTGTTTTGGGTGTTTTTCCCAATATCGAATGGAGACGTGCTTGGGCTGTCGAAGACCTGGGCTGCTCAGCTTTTGGGACCTGCACAAAGGAAGAAAGCCCACAACTCGGGGGCTTTTACCCGGGCAAGGACCCTCCGACGATCAAGTCAGGGGTTTGACGAAGGTAGGCTCTCCTTGATATCAAAGTGCCGAAAGATATTTAATATAGATATATTGAGAGGGTTTAGAGAGGTTTTACTTGATGTAATATATGAAAAATAATTATTTCTTGATAAATGTTGTGTAATAATCTGGCTGCTTTCTTGGGAAGGAGAGGATATTTATCCTCCTCCAAATGATGAGATTAGGGTTGTCATAAGGGTCCCCCTGCCAAGGTGTAGGGCTGTCCCTTCTTTCTTGGGGAGGAGGTAACCACTTATCAACGACCATAATCCTCTTCCTTACTTGTGAAAGACAATTTTGCCCTTCACTTGCTCTTGACTTGGGCTTTTAGTATTACTTGCTTATGGGCTTTGTAACGTCCTAGCCCATCACAATTTTGCCAACTATTTTTGGTCGCTAAAGAAGAGGAAGTCAGCCTCGACCCTAACTTCGAGCCCGGGTAGCCATGACCTTTGTTGGGGGTCTGGGAGCTTATTGCTTCTTGGCTCTTTCTTTTCGGGAACTATCGCCTTCGAATATCGTTGTGAAACAATTAGTTGGCCCTTATTCGGAGGTGCATAGTTCTCAGACTGACTTTCTGATCGACCCAATGATCGGTGTCGGTTTCATGCAAACACCGCTGAAAGCAACTAGTTGGCCCTTGTTTGGATGACACCGTCATCGACCCTGGGGAGCCTGGCACAACTCCAATCCTTCGGGTCTGTTCTTGAGTGAGGAGGAGGGCGGCTTTCAAACATATAGTTGAAAACTAGTTGTGGCCCCCGTTTGAATGCTGAGCTCCGATAACTCAATTACGGCCCCACTATCCGTTTGACCTTCTTTGGTGGGGTGTTTCACGGGTGGCCTCGGTCCTGGAAGGTTTCTTCTCGGCCCCAGTCGGGCATCAACCCTCTTTCGCCAGACTGGTGCTGACCCTGATCAGGTAGCTCCTCGGCCCTTGTACGGGGCCGAGGTGAAGTTAATGTGGAACCTGACTAGCCGTTACCTCTTGAATGACGGTTCCTCTTTTGTCGCGGAAGTGAGTGGAGTGGGTTAAAGGCAGTTGCCTTTTCCACTTTCCCAGGTATACGTGTGTGGCATGCAGTGGTCATGTCCTTTTACCATCATTACCATATCTTTTAGAGACTGATGGAAGTTATCCAACTTCCTTTCCTTTTTCAGTTTTTGAAATCCTAACCACGATAATTACCCTGCTGCCCCCAACTGCATTGCCCTTTCTCTTTTCTCTTACCCTTCCTTTATAAGTATCCCCCTTCGCCAAATTTTTACTAACTTTCTTTTTCATCTTTCCTCGCAAATCCCTTCCTCTTCTTTAGCGACCTACTGTCACTCCCGAAGGTTTCACTCGGCGCCTCCACCTTTCCTCCGTCTCTATAACTTTTCCGGTGAGTATTCCTTTCTCCTTCTTCATGGTTATTTTTACTATGATTCGAAAGGATGCGGGTTCATAGACCCATCCCTTCCCGTGTAATTACTTCCCGTATTTAGCACCCTTGTCTTCTTGAATTGGGATTTTTACTTTTCTCCCCGTCCTTCTACAATTACCCTTAATTATTACCCTTTTCCTATTATAGCGGTCTTTCTATCTCCCACTTTCCTTTTCACTTTTGTCATCCCCTTTTTTGGAATTGGAACATGGGTAGGCACCGCTACCACCGTGAACACCACGAAACACTTTCCGAAACCTGTCCTTGGTCGGATCCCAAATGAGATCCCTCCCAAAGACCCCTTTTAGCCTCGGCCTGGATTTCTAGGCCCGGCACTTGGGACGGGTTGCCAGTTTCCCTGGGGATCCCCTGTTCTTTTTCCCATTTTGGGGTTTTTGATCCTGTCCCTGATGATTCCTCTGATGATGCTCCTATTTCAGTCCCTTTTAACGTTACTCTGGCCTCTTTTAGGAACCCTAACAACTTCTCCGAGATATGTGAGTCTTCTCGGTGGCCTTACGTTCACAAGCTTCCTCCTAACATCCCTTTTATTCCCTCGCAGGCTGTTGGGTATAGCCTTGCTTCTTTCCCCGCATCAGGCTTGGTGATGGCTCACATCAATTCCATCCCGCTGGGCTCTTCTGCGGAGATCCTTAAGAAATTCAAAACTTAAGAGGCAAAGGACTTGGCCGACTTTGGGCTTTAGCGGGGCTTCAATGACGCCTTTCCCTTGACTACCCCATCGACTGATTTGACCGTCTCCAACCCTCTTGCTGGATCCATCGCCATTAACATCTATTCCATTATTGGTGGTTACCGGGTCCCCCACCATCGAGTTTTCAAAGAGATCCTTAATTATTATGGGGTTTCGCCTACCCAGTTATCCCCAGGCTCTTTCTACGACATCACCGCCTATATTATGGCTTCTGATTTGGTGGGGCTTCCCCCTACCCTCAATGTGTTCCGCTCTTTACACACCATTCAAACTGTCCCCTCCACTAACGGGTCTGCTGGAATTGGTCTCCGCCAACGTCGCGGTAGGGACGTAGTCTCCCACTGGAGGGTCGTTACCGGTAAGCCGGACTCCTTCGTCAAGTTGAAGAAGCTGTTTGTGCTTCTAGAGCCGACAGGTTCCTTATCACGATTGGGGGTTCGCACTGCTATCCACCCCCTAGGGGATCTTAAAAAACTGAGCGAGATGCCGATCCTAACGGAATGGGAGCGGCGTGCCGAGATTATTTTGCCGAAAATTTGTTCAAGTAACAGAATGGTAGCCTCGTTTGGCGCAACCGTTTTTGGATCCCCGACTACGCCGACATCCTAAACGAGGATTACCTCTGCGCAGCGGGTCTTAGCACCGTTACGCCTCGTAGTAGGATCATTACCTCTTCTCATGCATTTTTGCTTTTATTGTGCTTCTGACTTTTTATTTTCTTACTACCCTCATTCCTTTTTGCAGGTGTTGCTCGGGACCGTCTAAAGCCTCGCAGCGGGTCTTAGCACCGTTACGCCTCGTAGTAGGATCATTACCTCTTCTCATGCATTTTTGCTTTTATTGTGCTTCTGACTTTTTATTTTCTTACTACCCTCATTCCTTTTTGCAGGTGTTGCTCGGGACCGTCTAAAGCCTCGCAGCGGGTTGACCATACCAGAAGGAATGTCTTTCGCTTTCTTCCTGTCCGAGCAAGAGGGCTTGTCTGAGATCCTAAGTCAAGCTTTTGAGATACCAGGATCGGTCCCTAAGGCCCCTTCGAGTGTTCCTGGCGCTGGGTCTAGCCAAGTTCCTTCTGGGGCCGCTAACCCTACCGCCGGGGCCACTGACTCACCTGGCCAGGGGTCGAGCCTTGCCGCTGGCACTGAAGATGATCAGCCTCTTTGCCCAAGGCCCAGGACCCGGAGGCAGAGGAACCTGCGCTTCCCCAGCTCCCCAGTTACTTCCGAGGAGCTGAAGCTGTTGAGCGAGGCTGAATTTCAACAACATGTTGAGAGCTCGACTGACCAGGCTCACCAATATATTAGCACCCCTCCCGAGCATCAAATCGGCCAGCCAGAAACCAGCCTTGACCTTAACGACCGCACTCGCTCCGAAGACTTCTCTACTGAGATGCTCAGGGGGGAACCTATTGAGGTAAGCTTCTTTACCCTGGTCTCTTTACAATTATCCTGCATTTACACCTTCGTATCTTTACCCTGCTTTTTGCTTCTTAGGAGGGCCCTACCGCGGATCCCGGTACAAGCACAAAGGCTGCCAACAACAAGAGGACCCTTTCTGATACCGATTTCATCCCCTACCCTCACTTGCACCAGAAATAACAGAAGCAGGTGGAAGAGGGTTCCACCCACGAGGACAACTGTTCGGTGCTTGCTCAGCTCCTATCGAAGACCCAAACGGTTACCGGTGGCCCATCAGGTACAGCTGATGATCCGGATAGTCCCTCTCACCGAGACGAGGAAGGCTCGGCTTTATTTCCTAGCTTCAATGCCAATTTTGACCCCGTTTTCATGTCGGATTTAATAGGTGGCGACATTGATCCTCTATTGGCCCCACACTCAGTTATCCATTCCGATGGGGTCGAAAAGGCGGCTATGGCTTTTCGCATGCTCCGCCCCTTCGTTGAGCACCTAAGGAGGGCCGACATACAGGCCATGCAAAATGTTGCCGTCCCCTTCGCCCTAACCAAGCTGGCGGAGGTATTTCCCCCCCTCTTTTTTTATTATTATTTTTTATCCAGTTTCTCATTTTTCTGCTTTACTTAGCCTTTCCTCTTTGCAGCTAAACACAGCAGTCTACCTGGCCCTTGCCTCTTCTGCCCCTATCGACCACTTGTCCCAGGTAGCCTTTGACATGGGCGACCAGGGTCGGGCCGACGTGGAAGCCGCTCAGAAAGCCTCGGAGGAGCTTGAGAGGCTCAAGAACGGGATGGAAGATATGGCCAAGAGGCTGGAGAAGGGGGCCCGCAAATACGATGAGATGGAGGCTCGGGCTAAGCAGCGGCAAGGGGAGCTGGACAATGTGGTTCGGACGAACCTCTCTTAAAGGACCAGGTAGGCTCCTTGCAGGCCCAACTTGGTGTCAAAGAAAAGGAGCTGTTGGAGAAGGAAACACTGGTCCGTGATGGGGTCAAGAGTATGTAAGAGCTGGAGCGTACCTACAAAAATCAAATATCTCAGCATAGGGTCGAGGTCTCGCAACTCAAGGAGGCTCAGGAGCATTTGCTGAAGAGGGTCGAGAGTCTGCTCCAAAGGATTAGCTGGTATCGGGATTTTGCCAGCAGGGTTCTTGCTGATCGCTTGGGTTGGGTCAAAAAAGCCGTCATTGCCATCAAGACGTACACCCAATCCCTAAACTTTCGTTTCTTGGTCGACACCAAGTGTGCGGCAGAGCAAGCAAATGGGGCTGCTCATGCGAAGGACCTGGCCAAGCTGGCTTTTGACAAGCTTCCAAGCGGTGCATCGCTAGAGCAGTTCATGGAGCAATTTGCCCAGGAAGAGGCCAGTTTCAAGGAAGCTGTCAAAGCGCAATCCCAGGCAGATTACGAGAGCAGAGGGTATGGTCCTCCTCATGAGATGATGGCTCACATGCTGGATGAACTGTACTCGGAGCCGGACCCTGTTGCTTTTGCCCTTCCCAACAAACCTGAGGAGTCTCTCTTGACCCCACGCCAGCCTCAGCAGTCCGAGCCAGACCATGTCTCCTCCAGCACCCCTGTTCCTGCCAAATGAATCTATATGCGAACTATTTTGCGAGTTTTTGTAACTCGCTTTGTGTGTAACCTAACAATTTTCTTTCCTTTGTCTTTTCACTTTTATTGACAGTTCCTTGTATTTTCTTATTCGACATTTTACGCTTGTTACTTGGATTTCATTTTCTTTACTCGTGACTTACTCAAGTTTTATCGTGAGTTAGGGCCTTGCCCTCGGCTAGTTTCCCGATTGCTTTTCACTATTTGTCCTTTCCAACCGCCTTTGGCGTGTCAGGATCCTTACATAAGATACACGAATAATTTTCTCGTAAATTCATCGTATTTCATTGAAATTTTTCAAGTACACGAGAATTTTGGGAGCCTCTTCATAAAGATGCTCCTTTGTCCCCTTGACCATACATAAAGGGTCCTGGGTTACTACACAGAATGCTTTAGCTACAAAGCCTTCCTTTATTTTTTGAAGATTCCTAAAGCCTCAAAATGCTTACATAACTTGCAAAGAGAATTACACATAGTATTTTTTGAGGTTCAGAACATTCCAAGGGTGACTCAGCATTCTCCCATCCGTGTCCGACAAGCGAAAAGTCCCCGGGGTGATTTGGTCCACCACCAGGTAGGGTCCGTTCCACCTGGGGTCTAGCTTCTTGAATCCTTTTGGCTTGGCGGCGCCGGTGGGCTTAACCAACACCAAATCTCCGACCTTGATGCTCCTCGGCCTCAGCCCCTTGTCGTAGTCCCTCTTCATAACCTGTTTCTGCCTCTGCATCCTCAACAAAGCATTCCCACGAGTTTCCGGCAACAAATCTAACATGGCTCTCAACCCTCTATCGTTCTTATCTGGTTCGTACAGCGAGAGCCTATCAGATTTGATTGCCGCTTCGAAAGGGAGAACTACATCGGAGCCATACACCAGATGAAAAGGGGTCTCTCCGGTAGCTCCCTTGATTGTGGTTCTCAAACCCCATAGAATTCCCGGTAGCCTCTCGACCCAGTATCCTTTGGCTATGCCCAATAGCATCGTTTTGAGACCCTTAACAATGGTCTTATTAGCCACCTGTCCATTGGATTGTGGGTAGTAGACCGCTGAGTGCCCTACCTTAATCCCATAAGGCTCACGGTAGTCTTGCAATTCGCCGCTATCAAATTGAGACCCATTGTCGACTACGAGGGCTTGGGGTATTCCAAATCTTGTGATGATGTCTTCCACACAAACTTCACGACCTGCTCAGTAGTGATTGCCGAGAGGGGTTCTGCTTCGATCCACTTAGTGAAGTAATCCACATCCACAATAAGGTATGTTTGCAGGGTCTTGGCTTTAGGCAACGGTCCCACTAAATCCATTCCCTATCTCGCAAAAGGAAGGGGTGTAAAGACCGGGATTAAAGGGACTGCTGGCCTCTTAAGCAGGGGTCCAAACCTTTGGCATGCATCACATTCCCTCACCAGCTTCTCTGCATCTGCCTTCATGGTAGGCCAGAAGAGGCCCTTGGTCCCTGCTGTTCCTGCCAAGGTCCTGCCCCCAACGTTTGCCGCACAAGCTCCTTGGTGCAAATCTTTCAGGACGTACCTGCCCTCCTCAGGGGTTACGCATCTGAGCCACGGCTCCTTGTAACCTTTCTTATACAACTTCCCATTGAACATTGTGAACCATTCGGATCTCTTCATCACTTTCTTTGCCTCTTTTGGGTCTGACGGTAGTTTGGCTTCTGTTAGGTAGTCGACCAGGGGTTGCATCCATCCTTCGGACCTGTCAAGGGTCATTATCATCAAGGTATCTATGGATCATCTTTTCAGAATCTCCCATTGTACTACCCTAGGATCGTCACCCCCTGACGAGCTAGCCAACTTAGCTAAAGCATCCGCTTGTTGGTTTTCCGATCTAGGGATGTGCTCGATGTTGAAACTTGGGATCTTAGTCAAGATCTTTTGTACTTGCTCCTTGTATTCCACCATGCTAGGCTCCTTTGTCTCAAAGGTCCCCTTGAGCTGGTTAACTACCAAGCCAAGTCTGAGTAGGCTACCACCTTATGCACCCCTAGGTCCACACACATCTTTAGTCCTGCAATAAGGGCCTCATATTCCGCCTCATTGTTGGTGGCGTCAAAGTTGAACCTCAGTGCATATTCTGTCTTCTTCCCGTCAGGGGCAACAAGAACCATACCAGCCCCACTCCCTGCTGAGGACGTCGAGCCATCCACATGTAAGGACCACACCTCTTCCTTGGTGTCCACCTCGGGCCCAAAGTTGGTTTCTACAAAGAAATCGGCTAAGGCCTGAGCCTTTACACTCTTCCGCGGAGCGAACTCGATGCCATGGCTTCGTAACTCACAGGCCCACTTGGGAAGCCTTCCTTGCCCATGCATGTTCATCAAGATTTTCTCGAGAGGATAGTTTGTATAAACTGTGACTTTATGCGATTGAAAATAGGGCCTGAGCCGTCTACTGGGTATCAGCAAAGCGAACACCAACTTCTCCAAAGGAGGGTAACGTATCTCAGCTCCGGTGAGAGCTCTGCTGACATAGTAGACAGGCCTCTGCTTCTTGTCCCTTTCGGTGACCAGCACAGCACTAACAGCATTCGAATTCGCTGCCAAATATAGGTACAGGGGCTCACTCTGTTGTGGAACCGATATCTTGGGGATTCCATGCAGGTAGGCCTTCAGCTCCTTGAAGGCTGCCTCTGCTTGGGAATCCCATTCGAAATCATTCTTCTTCTGCGGACCTGGCAATGAACCTTCCCAAAGAGGCCACACATCCCGTAAGCTTCTGAACTTCCTTGACAGTTCTGGGTGATTCCATGTCAAGGATGGCTTGAACTTTTTCATGGTTAGCATCGATCCCCCTCTCACTCACTATAAAGCCCAAACATTTTCCGGACTGAACTCCAAACACACACTTTTTGGGATTCAATTTCATGTTATACTTTCTCAGGGTCTCAAAGGTCTCTCGGAGGTCCTTTGCATGGTCCTCCATTTTCTTACTCTTGACAACGAGGTCATCTACATATGCCTCCATGTTTCTTCCAATTTGGGCTTCGAACAATTTGTTCACCATCCTTTGAAAAGTAGCCCCTGCATTCTTTAGGCCGAAAGGCATGACCCGATACATATATACTCCCAAAGGAGTGATAAATGCCGTTTTGGGTCGGTCCTCCTCCGCCAAAGGAACTTGGTGATAACCCGCATAGGCGTACATAAAGCTCAGGAGCCCATGGCCCGAAGTGAGTCTACCAACCTGTCAACCTTGGGCAGAGGCTGACTATCTTTTGGACAGGCCCTATTCAAGTTGGTAAAATCCACGCACATCCTCCAGCTCCCATTGGGCTTTTTCGCCAACACAACATTCGAAAGCCAGACTAGTACATGCATTTCTCAATATAACCCGCCTTTAGGAGCCTGTCAACCTCCGCCTTTATCGCATCGGCCCTTTCACTTCCAAAGTGTCTTTGCTTCTGGTGGACCGACTTCATTTCAGGGTCAGCATTCAGCTGGTGGGTAATGACCAAAGGATCCAGCCCCGCCATTTCCTCCACAGCAAAGGCGAAAACATCCTTAAACTCCCTTAATAGCTGAGTAAGATCCTGCTTTACCAGTCCTTCAAGATTGGCTCCTACCCGAACCATACGATCCTGGTTCCCTTCTATCAGCTGCACCTCTTATGTTGCCTCATGAGGCTACGAGGGACTCTCCAAACCATCCCGTGCATCTATTGTCTCGAAACAGTAGGTAAGGAGTGGTGTCCCTTTAGTGTTTTCCTCTCGGTCCTCTTTCTTTCTTTTCTTAGGGTATGGGACATCCGAATCGATCAGGACCTCTGATGGGTTCATCATTGGAGGCTTCAGGCTGATATTGTAGCAGGCTCGAGCCGCCTTCTGATCGGCTCTTAATATTCCTACCCTTCCATTGTCGGCGGTATACAACAACATCAAACCATAGGTGAATACCAAACCCATTATCGAATTCAACGCTGGCCTCCCTAAGATGATGTTATAGGGGCATGGGAAGTCGATAATGGCGAACCTCACAAAAATTTTTCGAACAGTCTCACCTTCTCCGAACTGGACAGGTAACGTTATCGAGCCTACGGGCCACACAGATGTGCCCTCAAAGGCTACCAAAGGGGCTGTCATCTTAAACAAGTCTTGTTCGGTGTAATTTAACTTGTACAAGCAATCCAAAGTCATCACATCAACCGAGGCTCCAGTATCAACCAGCACCCTTTGCACAATGGGGTTTGCTACTCGCACAGATACGACTACGGGGTCGTCATGTGGGCCATACACATCCGTGATATCTTCAGGTCCTAACCGAAAATAAGGCATCCGGAACAGGGGTGCAAAACCTCGACCAATAGAATTGATCATATTCCGGGAATTCATCTTCCTGTCCCTGTTACTTTCTCCCCCTGCTGCAAAGCCTCCTGCCAGTGTCATGATGATCTCCTGATTATTTGGATTTGCCGGAGCCCGATACCCGGCATTCCCTTTTCGAGTTGCCAAGAGCCTATCTCTTTGGCCTCTTAGGGTCTTCAGGTACCGTCTACTCGGCCCCCGTTGGCCAGGCCATCTAAGGTTCTCAACAGATCTGGACAATCATTGACCATATGCCCCCTTTCTCGGTGATACTCGCAATACTTAGTCATGTCAGTTTTTTGGTTTTGTGGCATTGGTCCTGGATTTTTGATCAAATCCGAATTCCTTAACGCCATGAACATGTTCCGAGGCGATATCTTAAATCGATATCCCTCATCAGCGGTCTGGGTCGAAAACAGTTTCGGCGGGTCAAACCTGGATCGAGGCTTCTCCTTTCTTCCCTCTCCATGATCCTGAGTCTTCACCCGACTCTGGTCTGTGCCCCTCTTCTCTGGCTTATTGATCAACATGGCATTGACATGAGCCGACACCATCTGATACGCTTTTTCAAGCGTCGCCGGCTCGGTCTTAGCCAACTCATACTTACAATCTCCTTAATCCAACCCATTAATCAAAGCAGCTACCCCCACAACATCGGTCAGGTGTGTCACTTGCGTGGCAGCAGCTCTAAACCTTTGCATATAATCATCCAGAGGCTCCTTGTCTCTTTGTTTTATGGTGCTCAGGTGGATTGGGGTCTTCTTCCTCGACTTACTAGACACGAAGTGGCCCTTGAATTTCTCCTTTAAAGCCTCGTATGAATCTATTGACTTGGGTGAGATTCCATCGAACCATCGCATGGCCACATCAGTCAGGGTCGAGGGAAATAGTAAACACCAAGTAGCCTCGTCCCTGGTCTGGCAAGACATGTGATTCTCAAACGACGAAATATGAGCGGCAGGGTCTCCTGTACCGTCGTATTCGGTCATTTTTGGCTTCTTGATCCCCTTCTCCACCCGGGCTCTGACAATCCAGTTGTCAAAAGGCGACTCATTCAGGGTCACCAGCCTCCTTGTTGAGAGCACCTGAGTGTGTCGGACTTCATGGCGCCTGATGAAGGGTCGAGGACCTTTTCCTGGGGTCTCGGCCTCGGATGACCCCTGTTCACTTCCTTCCTCTTCTGGTGGGTGTTCAGGATCTCCGTGTCTAGTGCCTGCTCTAGGCCTCTTCCGCGACCCTCTGAATGGGGGTGGAGTACCCGATGTCCAAGAGAGGCGGGTGTGGGCAGGCCCTTTTGGCGGTGGCTCCAAAGTTCCCCCCACCTTGCTTTTTACACGAGGCTCGGACGTGCTAAGTTGGGTTTGTGCCTCATTGTACTCCCTTATCGTCTTGTTCTTGTTAATGATGTGTCTGGCATCCTGCTTCGTCATGGTTGGCTTTTTGGACAGCTTCTTCGCGGTCTCTAGGGCCCGAATTGCCAACCTATGAGCCTTTTGCTGCGCCTTATGCTTTTCGTAAGCCTCCTTTATCCTAAGGCTCCTTCTCTTCTGTGACGGGGTTTCGCTAGCCTCCGTAACGGGTCCCTTCACCGGTGTTTCCTCATTCCCTTGAATGGGTCCTTGCTCTGGGTCAGGCCCTTTTGGACCCATAGTAGGCCCTCCAGGGGTCTGAGGGGTTTGGAGCGCCTTTAACATCTCCTCCTTCATCGCGGCCATCTGCCTCGCCATTCTCTCATCACACTCTTTTTGGATCTGTTCGCGCATCGCCTCACATCGCTTCACCACCAATTCCTCGCTTCTTTTCTTCACCTCAGCCTCTACCTCCTGTTGATAGTACTTCTTGGAATCGTCAAAGGATGACTCGTCGAGGGATACCTGTTCAGGATCCTTCTCTGGCTCTTCACGAGGAGGCCTTGCAGCTCCTACATTCTCTTTCATCTTCTGGGTACCACCCCCCTTTTTCCCTATCACCATCTCCGCAATGGTCTCCTCCGTGTCCGCCACCGTCGCTTGGGTGGACGCGGGAATGACCTTCTCGGTTTCCGTCGCCTTACTCTTACTCTCCGTTGGTTTTTGCGTGGTCACCATCGCTTTGCGTCACCGGGTTCTTCGGAAAAGCCAAGTCGTCCCCACAGACGGCGCCACTTGTTTCGGGTGTTTTTCCCGATATCGAATGGAGGCGTGCTTGGGTTGTCGAAGACCTGGGCTGCTGAGCTTTTGGGACCTGCACAAAGGAAGAAAGCCCACAACCCGGGGGTTTTTACCCGGGCAAGGACCCTCCGACGATCAAGTCAAGGGTTTGACGAGGGTAGGCTCTCCTTGATATCAAGGTGCCGAAAGATATTTACTACAGATATATTGAGAGGGTTTAGAGAGGTTTTACTTGATGTAATATATGAAAAATAATTATTTCTTGATAAATGTTGTGTCATAATCTGACTGCTTTCTTGGGAAGGAGAGAATATTTATCCTCCTCCAAATGATGAGATTAGGGTTGTCATAAGGGTCCCCCTGCCAAGTGTAGGGCTGTCCCTTCTTCCTTGGGGAGGAGGTAACAACTTATCAACGAACATAATCCTCTTACTTACTTGTGAAAGACAATTTTGCCCTTCACTTGCTCTTGACGTGGGCTTTTAGTATTACTTGCTTATTGGCTTTGTAACGTCCTAGCCCATCACTATTTTTGGCCCCAACAACCGCACATACTTTTCTTTATATATTACAGTGAGAATTTTCTATAATTTTTGGATATTTCGTATATCTTTGTGAATATTTTCTGTAACAAACTGACTTTTGGTGTAATGATGTTATTGTTTACAAACATGATTGACCAATAAAACTATGAATATGAATACGAGTGTACAAAACATGGGCGTATATAACAATTCTAGCTTTTTTTTAATTTCTATTTTCCTTTGGTTCATATTGTGAGGTTAAACTTGCTGATCTACCGATCGAAGATTTCACTCATTTGTTTGGGCACATAGTGCGTAATTAAGCTAAGTTAGTAATGAATTACTTATTAGAAATATTGCAAGGAATCCATTAAAATTAAGATTGACATCTAATTTTCAAAGAAGAACATTTGTTTTTGGCATTATGTTGCAATTAATAATCACAAAGAAAATGAACGTAGAGACCATGTCGAGCTCTTCTTATAAATTAGGTTGTTTTCATAACTAAATACTCATTCGGTACCCGTTTTAGTATATGTCAATCTAATACAACATTCAGGTATCAGTTGTAATGTAGTGTTTTAGGAAAATGTGGAGAAAGGGGATAGAGCCATATATAGATGAAAAAGTTAAGGTAGTTTATACTGGAATAACTGAAGATAACAAATTATGTCAGTGTTACTGTTAAAAAAACAGGGTTAATTTGTTTACAACTAAACAGTATACAGATAATATACCTTATAAAAAATATTTTTGAGTTGAAAATGAAATTCACAATCTATTTCCCACCTTTTATACGGCATCTGCAATCGGATGTTTGTGTACATAGTTCCCATGAAATATGATTTTTATAAGAAAATAACACTCATTTGCTAAATTATTAGAAGAAATGTTAACATTAAGTGTTGTCTGTAGTAGTATCCATCATTAGTTCATTACAACATTGAAACATTTAAGTAGCAAAACAATGTGAAATTAAAGTTTGCTGTTTAGAAACGAAATGTTGGACAAAGCTAAAATGAGCATATAAGTTTTCAAGTTTGTAAAATGATGGTCATATAATGAAAATAATTGTCTACCAGTTAAGTGAAATACAAGTAATATTGTAATAGTTCTTATATAAGGGTAAAATATTTATAGCTTCAACTTATTGGATATCATTTTAAGAGACCCGTGCAACGCACGGGCTTACATCTAGTAATTAGTATGGGAGGCTAATCCCCCTCTAGACTCTTGGTGTAATCAATTATTCATACCATGTATTAGTAAGTATTATTCTCTCTATTTTGCCTTTAATTTCATTATAATTAATTCCTTGTTCTTTAATGCATGATTTATCCTTGTTTTATCTAACTAGCTACTAGATTAGACTTGGGTATTTCATATGCTTGGGGTGGTCATTGATTATTAGCCTAAAAGGAAGCAACTTTCACATAATTAGTGTCGCGGTTGCGACTAACTAGTGATTTAGGAATTCATTAGGCAACTAATAGATTAGATTTGATACGTGTCGCGGTTGCGGCTAATTAGATATAAATTTGGGTTGTTCTCAATATTTTATTAGTCCTTGCTCTTCATGCCTTTGGTTGTGATTTGTTTGAGTGGTCACTAGACAAATTAGTTCAAAAATGGAGGAATTTGGTAGCGATTGCTCAAATTCCCCATAAAAGAGGATTAATTGGTTAAAACCGGGATTGTTAATGAATCGATAATATTAGAGAGAGGTAAAACTTACTATACTAGGGTGTTAGAAGAGATTATCACCGAGAGTCGCTTTAATTAACTTGATATCTTGTTTATTTCGCTTTAATCCAGCTTTCAAACCAAAAACCCCCCATTTAATTGTTTTATTTTATTTATTTTGCTTTTTCCGCATAGAATTCGCATATTAGACTTTTCCTCTTCCTTGTGGATACGATACCCACTTACCTTAACTTCTTAGTTAGTATATTGTGGTAATTTGACTAGGATTTAACAACAATCTAGCTTGTCAAATTTGGCGCCGTTGCCGGGGAAGAGGCGTTTTTAATCTTTTTGCTATTTTTGTGTGGTATTTGTAAATATTAGTTTTTCTTTTCTTTTTGTTATTTTTGTTATTTTCATTTTCTTTTAAGTGTGTTTCAGGCTTGTTTTCATTTGTTTCCTATGGTGTTTGGGGCACTAGCCTATGGTCCAAACCCGAGCTACTAATCAAGATTCGAGTTATTTTATAGATTGAGAACTTGAGAGAACGTTGAGGCAAAGAAATAAGTCATCACTGGAGCAAGTGGACCGTTTGATCGAGGAGGGGAGAACCCTTGGTTTGGAGGGTCAAGTAGAGGTTTTGAGGAATTTAGTGAATAGAGTTGTTGGACGTCGTCATCCTCCGAATTTTGTGATACTAGAAGCATCATGAGCATAAGGGAGTTGACCGGATCTTTCCCAACAACCCTCATGTATTGTATATCCCGAGGATGAAGCCACCTCGAGAATCGAGATCAAGGGAGCATTGTTACACCACCTACCCACATTCTATGGCCTAAGCACCGAAGATGCTAACAAGCACATAATGGGGGTTCATTTGGTGTGTAGCAACATTAAGCCTCCTGGGGTTGACTTGGATACTTTCTTTCTAAAGGTCTTTCCATTTTCATTGAAGGATCCCCCAAAATAGTATCACTTCTTGGGAATTATGAAAAAAAACCTCCATTCTTAAGTATTTCCCCAACACTAAGGGTTCGGTTTTGAAGAAGGAGATATCTATGATTGAGCAACGGGGAGAGTCACTTGCTTCTTATTGGGACAGGTTTCGAGATTTGGTAGCTAGCTAGTTGCCCTTACCATGGCTACAAGGAGCAAGATGTAATCCTATTCTTCTACTACGGCCTCGATGACCAAGACTATATATAGGCACGTGGTAGATTCAAGCAATGGGGGGTTGGACAAAATGACCCAGGCCGAGGCTTGGGATTTGCTTGAGGAGCTAGCAACAAACTCAAGGGACCGAGAATCCAAGAGGTGTGTGGAGAAGGTGAATGTGGTAGAAACCCCTTCAAATAATTCGCAAATCGGGGATTTGGCTAGCATGATGAAGGAAATATTGAGAAATCAAGGTAAAACCTCACCACCTAGAGAATTTGAGGAAGTTGATGCGATTAGTGGCTTCCAAAGCAATCAAAGAAGATTTGACGGTTTCCAAGATGGGAATGGAGGCTACAATCAAGGTAGTCAAAGTAATCGATATGATGGAAATCGATTTCTAGATCAAAGAAATTATGAAGCTAATGGAGGCCAAAGAAATCGAGAAAATCCGACCTATGGAGGTCATGGGGGAGGTAACAACTCACAAAGAGGAATGTATCAAATGAAACCACCCTCCAATGACTAAAATCAAGCTCAAGGAGGCACTTGTCCACCGTCGCATATAGAGGAAATGATGAAGGCCCTCACACAAAATGTCATGACAATGCAATCCGCAATGGTGAATAATGAACAAGAAACCAAGGCAAGCATTCTAAATCTTGAGGAACAAATGAGTAAGTTTGCAACGATGGTCAATCGACTCGAGTCTAGAGGTTCCAACAAATTTCCATCCCAAATTGAGCCAAATCCTACCAAAAATGTGAGTTTCATTGGTTTACGGAGTGGTAGGAAACCTCACATCGAGTTTGAGGGTGGAAATCGAGATATGGGAATGGTTGAAGAAGAGTTTGGGCAACGAGAAGACCATAGAGAGGGATTAGAGCAAGATTGGGTCGAAGAAAACCATCCTCGACTTGAGAGGGGAGTTCCCCGAGTCGAGAAGGACCAACCCCGAGTCGAGGATTTGGCCTCGAAAAACAATACTTCTTTTCATAAGCCTCGACTCGAGAGGGACACACCTCGAGTTGAGAATGAGGCTCCTCGAGTCGATGAGAGTGTGCCTGGAGTCGAGGAATTAGCTCCTAAAAAGAGCTTCACTGATTATTCTCCTCGACTAGGGGAGGAAATGTCTCGAGTCGAGGATCATGATTCTCGACTCGAGAAGGACATTCCTCGAGTCGAGGACTCCTCTCTCGGGGCTGGTTTGTTTGGCTCTTCTTCTATAGTACAAGACGGGATTAATGATGATGATGTACCGTTTCCCGAGGCTCTTAAGGAAACTCGGAAGCTCAAGACCAACAACACCGAAATGTACGCTCTTTTTCAAGATTGCAAAGTTTATATACCCTTTCTAGACTTTGTGAAGAGTGTTCCAAGGATGGTTAAATTTGTGAAAGAAATGTGCACGGCCAAGAGGAAGCCGAAAGCTAAAGACAAGAGGAAAGTGGTGATGAGTGAGCAAGTTTTGGCCGTTTTTTAACAACGGTTACCTATAAAGTGTGGTGATCTCGGTATGTTTACCGTTCCGGCAACCATAGGTAACAATACTTTTCCTAAGTCCATGCTAGATCTAGGTGCATCTATTAATGTTTTGCCACTCTCATGCTATAATTCGATGAAACTCAAACCAATGCATGAAACCGATATTGTGATAGAACTAGCGGATCGTTCTAAGGTTTATCCCGAAGGAATTGTAAGGGACGTGCATGTTAGGATAGAGAATATTTTGTTTCCCGCGGATTTCTATGTGCTTGACACAAATCATAGTGAGCATGACCCCCGTCTCCTTCTAGGACGACCTTTCATGAAGACCGCAAGAATGAACATTGATCTGCACACCGGTATTCTTGCAATAGAAGCTCATGGTTGTCGAATACAGCGGCATGTTTATGATTCAAAGCATGATGTTGATAATGATCATTTGGTTCACTCTATTGATACATGTATTGCGAAATCCCAAGGCATAATCCCCCCACCCCAAAATTGAGAATGTCAAATGCATATCTTTAAATTGTGTGCGAAACATGAAATCTAATGTGAAAAGCATGTATTTGACGCTAACCGAGTCACCCCTAGAATGTGGAAAGTCTTTGCCATCGATTTTGCAAATTTCAAAGGCTAAAAAGACCATTCCTCATACTCCAAATAAGAAAAGAAAAAATGCCACCAAAGTCGGGGTCAAGAATACCCTGAGGTGGAGGGTGAAAGGAGAAGGGGTAAAGTGCGATTTGCTTGACATGGGGTTTGGATTTGGTTGATGGGTATGGTATGACTTGAGTTGAGCCAACGACATTAAACAAATGCGCTACTTGGGAGGCAACCCAAGCTTATTAGTTTGTCTCGTTTGTTTTTTTTTTTTTTTTGTGTTTTATTCTTGTTTCAATCGTGACATTTGCCATTCATTTTGAAAAGCTAAGGTATGAATACATTCTTTCCTACTCTTTCTTCTCATCTTAATTCTAACCGAGTCACTCCATCACCCTGTTTTATCCCATATTTTATACCATCTCTCTTAATATTAAACCCCCCCGTTTGTTCCACATTCTTGTTTGTCCATAAACCATTGACATTTGGCCCGCAACTCACAAAACATTCACAAAATGGCCTTTTACCGGTTTTTGAACAACTTTTGGTGTGGGGCCATTATGCTCCAACAAACACACGAGGGTGAAGGGAGTTTGTAAGGTGATAGGAGGCGACATATTTTGAGGAAGACGGGGTTGTGAGGTGAGAGAGTGGCTCTTCTACCGGTCTTTTGACCATGACCCACTTGCGTTGACGGTAATTGAGGGAAATGGAGCTCACACGAGGTATGTCCAACTTTTCTCTCTCACGATTCTAACCACTACTCCCTACCCGTTTCACTAGCTTGTTTCTATACCATCTCTTTTTGTGCCCCGCCGCGTTTGTTTCCCCTCCCTCCCCCATTATTCTTGTTCCACCCACCCCCCATGAACCAATAAAATAGCCTTGTTGTTTTATGTTTGTTGGGTTGTTCTTGGGTGGTTGGTTGCTTTTGGAGGATCACGCAATATTGTTATTTTTCATGAGGGAGATGGAGTAGTAAGACGAGGGTGAACACTCATTTTTGAGGAAGAATAGAGGAGTGAGATGGAGTGGGTGTCTCTTGGACCGAGAGCCCGTCATTTCCTTATGTGAAGAGATGAGACGGTTTGTATTTGTTTCTAGTTGTATGGGATGCTTGCGGATGTTTTGATGGTTCCCCCCCTCCCTAACTCGTTATTGCCCAATCTTTCGGTTGGTGTTGATGGTCATTGTGGACAATGACGGAGTTCAAGCATGGGGGAGACTCTTGGCATGATATTGTAATTCGGTTTGGCATTTGTCACGTTGTTTGTAATATAGGTGTGATTTTATTCTCCGTTTGCAAAAAAAAAAAAAAAAAAAAATTGAGGTAATCCATGGCGGGCGACATAAGAAGAGGAGTCGGGGCGTAACGGGTTAGGATCACTATCAGGAGTTATAAAGAGGTTCGGTGATAGGAATTGGTGGTTCTAGGTTAGAAATCCTCTTGCATTATAATGATAGTGGCGCCGGTGGATTGATAAGAGGGTAGTCGTGTTCGATAGCTTCATTTCGAGCATGGCTTTGAGGGAGTCGTTGAGCCAAGTCGGGGGAAACGTAATTTATTCGTTCCCCTAACTTAGAGTGTTTGAGAAGGAAAGATAAGATGGTTAGAGTTGGGGTGTCGAGCAATTCATCCACTCCAACTCTAGCTAGCACCGTTTGAGTGTTTTGTTGGCTTGCGATTCTTTGATTTGGAGGAGTTTGATTGTTGTAACTCACCCCGTGCTATAAGCGGGACCTAGGTGTTAAGTGTGGAGAGTTGGATAACTCGAGTACGAGTAATGGTCTAAGCATGGGGGTGTTTGATAGGGTGTAAATGTAGTGTGTTAATCCGCATGGTTTAGGCGTCTTAGTGTCTATTTGGACATGGTTGTATCGTGATTCGTAGACCACACCACTCGGAGTATTATTGGAGCTTAATTATCGGTTTTACGCGTTTTGGTGGTCTTATGCCCTTTTTGTGAGCCTTGCACGATACTAGGGGATCAAGCTACGAGTTGGAGGAAGATTCGAGGAGAAGATAGCTTGACGACATTCCGAGAACCACGCACCATCACCTCCGACTTTATTGGATCATAACTCTCCAACCATGAGATATTTTTCATAAATTCCAAGTGGAGAGGAAAGTTCATCGTCTTAAAATTCCAACGATATATTATGAGCTCAAAAGGAAGTTTGGAGGTGAGAGTTATGCCCGTTCGAAGATTGCCCTGCGCACAGTCTCTTGACTCGAGGATCATCAACCTCGACTCGAGGACCATAATCTCGACTCGAGGATTACTTCCCTCGAGTCGAGGAGAGTTTACAGGACGGGTATTTAGAAGGACAAGATCCTCGACTGGAGGAGGGTGTTCCTCGAGTCGTGGATTTCTTCGCTCGACTCGAGGATCCCTCTCCTCGAGTCGAGAAAAGGAGCTTCTGGGAAGCTTCCTTGAGACTTTTGACGGTTTATTTGTGCCTAGATATCTATTTAGTCTTCTAGTGTTTGGTACTTATCTTGAATAAAAGGGCATGAAACCCCTCCCTAATTATTATCAGCATTCATATTATTTTTCATCTAGTTTTCATTTTAGAGAGAGAAACTCAAGGAGAATTAATATTTTTATTATCAATTTCATCTAAAATATTATTGTAATAAATAGTATGGGAGGCTAATCCCCCTCTAGACTCTTGGTGTAATCAATTATTCATACCATGTATTAGTAAGTATTTTTGTCTCTATTTTGCCTTTATTTTCATTATAATTAATTCCTTATTCTTTAATGCATGATTTATCATTGTTTTATCTAATTAGCTACTAGATTAGACTTGGGTATTTCATATGCTTGGTTGATAATTGGTGGTCATTGATTATTAGCCTAAAAGGAAGCAACTTTCACATAATTAGTGTCGCGGTTGCGACTAACTAGTGATTTAGGAATTAATTAGGCAACTAATAAATTAGATTTGATTAGTCTCGCGGTTGCGGCTAATTAGATATTAATTTGGGTTGTTCTCAATCTTTTATTAGTCCTTGCTCTTCATGCCTTTGGTGTTGAGTGGTCACTAGACAAATTAGGACTAAAAGGAGGGGAATTTGGTAGCGGTTGCTCAAATTGCCCATAAAAGAGGATTAATTGGTTAAAACTGGGATTGTTGATGAATCGCTAATATTAAAGAGTGGTAAAACTCACTATATTAGGGTGTTAGAAGAGATTATCACCGAGAGTCGCTTTAATTAACTTGATATCTCGTTTATTTCGTTTTAATCCAACTTTCAAACCAAAAACTGTAACACCCCACATTTTTGAGTAATTATTTTATAAGGGTCTTACTTTTTAAGCTGATTATTGGAAGTTAAATTGAGTTCCTAAAAGTGATTTTGGATCGGGTGTATGGATCACTCATCTCACCCAACTAATAAATCGCGAACCCGAGTCTACCCTCAAACCTATTTACATAAATGAAAGGAAATAAACCCTAGCTTCCATTATAAATAATCGGCCTCCTTCTCTCCCTCGCTATCCTTTTCGTAGCCTTTACCCGCATAAGATCTCAGCACAACTATGTCAACTTGAAACACACATAACTCTCTCATACGACCTTTGTTTAAGTCGTGGGTTGGTGGCGTGAGAACCGTGATTTTGATAAAAATTCAACAACATGTATATCATGCCAAGATGCCATGGGATGCTCTCTGTAGAGGCGTTTTAGTAGAGCTGTGCCTATCTGCCCGAAAACTGTGTCGCCGCCTCGGTATTCTGATGATTCTCGTCACCTCCAAATATATTTTAAGATGAGATTTTGTGGATATGTTACTAACTATAGTTTTGAAAACATATCCAAAACTGGTAAGGCATAGACCTCTGTATCAAAAGTTACATTGGTTTTCGTGAGTAAACCCGAATTGTTATTCGTGGTTCATTGTGAAGTTTATTCACATCGATCCGCTTGGAGTTTGTGGACGAAATTTTGAGGAGATGTCTGTGACATACCCTTATACAACATACTAAATTTTGGTGGTCATCCAATAACGGAGGTAGACGTTATTCATGTTTCTTTACCACTGTCCCTATATGGATCCGTCCCATATTAGTGTTAGTTGTGAGTAGTAAGACTTATGGTTACATCTTGTTGAATTGTGGTTCATGAATTGAGTTTATAATTGGATGTGTATTTAGGTTGTGGGTTGGAGGAGGTTTTGGTGGTAACTTTGATAAATTAAAGGAACATGATTAATTAAGGGTTAGCGTTGTAAGGTAAGAACGTGATCACGATCCTTTTGACTAACCTATATCCTTGTCGAATCATCATTATATTTGCTTATCGCTGTACCTTTGGCTTATTCGCTCATTCTTGATCATTGCTTCACCTTTGTCTATTTCATAGTATGAGCGTAATATCGTTTGAATTACTACTCGATTTGCGGCCCTTCGGCTTTCCTTGCTCTCATCCTCACGGCGTTTCACGACTCTCGGCCTCTCGGCCTTGTTGACTGTATGCACCACTCGGCCGGATGGTTGTTCGTTGTTTTGCTTTGACTCATGTTTTGTTTCATTTGTTTATCAATTAAGATCGATTCAATTTGGATTATCGAATAATACACTTTCGAATAATGTATATAACGGATGAAAGAAAATGTAATGACACCACCTAGAGTACGATGTATTCGGCTCGGCTGATCATCGTTTGATATATCTCTGATCAAGGTACTGTGGGTCGAATTAGTTACCGACTTCCTAATAGTCTTCACTTACGCACCTGTTAAATAAAAGCCTATTAAAGACCAATGTACGTAAGCTCAGGCCGCATGCCATAGTTTGTCGAAAAGCGAACTGCACGTACTTTCATCGGAGTTGTATGATAAGGTAATTTCATCACTAGATTATGTGCTTTTTGTCTTGACATATAACACATGTATGTTTATGATTGTGACGTAGACTTATTGAGACAATGAAATATATGGCCCTTGGCTTTGCCTCCCAAGTGCCCTTTTCTGCAGAGATGAAATCATGCCCCCTTTTCTTTATTGTTCAATTACCTCTCAGTTTATGTTGATTCATGAGAGCATAAAATCCGAGGAGCGTCAAACCACCTTTGCTAAGACCATCTGTTCACCAACATGAATTATACCTCTTTTTTTTAAATCATGCGGACATTGAATTTGCATTTCCACATTATAGCCGACTAGCTATTTTATGATAATCCACCTATGATCCTTCACACAAAAAAAACAAGTTTTGTGATTTTTTTTTGTATTGTACATGTCAATCAAGTTGCTATCGACTTGTTGGGGGCTCATCATCGACAAGAGGCGAGGCTCGCACCTGGATACGTTGGGAACTTTACTGCTTTCGAGCAGCGGAACCCCAGCGTGATGGTGTTGACACTCAGACCGAAATCGTTTGATGGGAGCTCACACGTTCGGTACGCATGAAAGGTGGAGGTGTATAGTTACTGCTACGCCGGATGTCGTTGGGAACCTTGCTGCTTTTGAGCGGCGGAACCCCAGTGCGATGGTGTAGCTCGTGTAGCTGGTGTCTGCTACCAACCAGAGGCGAGGGCTATACTTGGATACGTTGGGAACCTTGCTGATTTTGAGCAGCAGAACCTCAGGGCAATGGTATGGCACTTAGACCAAAGCCAACGCAACGACGCCACTTGCCCTAACTAACTTTTCATCCTTGTCGCGGTACAACACCAGTTGCGTACTTTCTGCTGCTCATTTTCCAAGGTTGTTGAGATGTTCATTCATTTTTTTATGTGGGGAAGGTTTTTTTTTTTTTGGATGTGGCTGCACCCGAGTAAGGTGTTTACCCAAGCTGCCTACGTACCCTCAAACTCAATTTGCAAGATCAAGCCAACGTAGTTCATTGGAGGGTATGCAATTTAGACCTGTGTTGTGTAAGAGTGTAACTTGGAAAGCGCAGTTTAGATTCTTGTTGTTACTGGAGTGTAGTTTGACATGTGCAGTTTAGTCTCTTGCTGTGTGGGAGTTTGGTTTGGTATACACAATTTAGACTCTTGTTGTGTAGGAGTGTAGTTTGGTATACGCAGTTTAGTCTCTTGCTGTGAGTGTAGTTTGACATACGCAGTTTAGACTCTTGCGTTACTGGAGTGTAGTTTGACATGTGCAGTTTAGACTCTTGATGTGTGGGAGTTTAGTTTGGTATACACAATTTAGACTCTTGTTGTGTGGGCTTTTAGTTTGGTATACACAATTTAGACTCTTCTTGTATAGGAGTGTAGTTTGATATACGCAGTTTAGTGTCTTGCTGTGTAGGAGTGTAATTTGGCAAACGCAGTTTAGACTCTTGTTGTGTAGGAGTATAGTTTGGCATACGCAGTTTAGACTCTTGCCGTGTAGGAGTGTAGTTTGGTATACGCAATTTAGACTCTTCCTGTGTAGGAGTGTAGTTGTGTATATGCAGTTTAGACTTTTGCTATGTAGGAGTGTAGTTCTGGATACGCAGCTTAGACTCTTACTATGTAGGAGTGTAGTTTTTTTTTTTTTTTTTTGGGAAAAATGTAAGAATTTTATATATCAGCAAAATGAAATTTACAAAACATAGCTCGACTAATATCAAATCAGTCAAGCATGAGAAGCAGCAAAGCCACTCCCCAAAAATACAACCCCAATCCTAAATCAAATTTCTTTCCAACAACCAATTTCTATCCTTAGCATTAATATCATGACACTTCCTTCTAATACTTGCTTTCGTCTCCTTCATGATCTGGTCTACCACATTATTTGGACTAGTTATACAACATCCAATCCTGCATCTATTTCTAACCCTCCAAACGTTGTATATTAGGCAACATGAGATTGAGCCCGCAACTTGATTTCTGATTCTTGAGCCCAACTTCTTCTTACAACTCCATACCATTAGCTCATTGTCTGGGAATTTGATCTTGCATTTCTGTCTCAACATTTCCAAGCATCTTTTGCTGAAGACACAATCACAAAACAGACAATCATGAGTTTCTGATTTTTCTTGACATAACAACCGTAAGTCTTCCATGCAGACTCCAATTTTCAGCAGCTTATCCTTCAACTGTAGTCTTCTATGCATTGCCATCCAGCTAATGAAAGCATTCTTTGGGATTGTAAACCTTGACCACAGAAATTTCCCCCAAATCACCTTAGGATGATCAGGGTTCAGCCATTTATATCCCTCTGCCACTCTGTAACTCCCATCTTTACCATTCCATTTTCCATTCATGTAAGCATTTATCATTTTGTTCTTTGTTGAACAGATTTTCTTCCAGCTCCAACTAGCATCATCATGAGGATTGTATTCCTCCCAATCGCTGCCTTTTATGTAGTACTCATTAACCCACTTGACCCATAAACAATCTGCTTTGGCATAGATCCAATTGACATACTTCCCTATACATGCCATATTCCAGGTAAATATATCTCTTATCCCCAATCCTCCACTCTCCAAAGGCCAATGTGCTTCCAAGAAATAAGAGGTGTTCTATTCATAGCTTCAGCCCCATCCCATAAAAAATTCCTGCAGATTGCATCAATTTTTTTGAGGACCATCGTTGGTAACAAGAATACTCTTGCCTAATAATCATGTAGATGAATAAGCACTGCCTTCACCAAGATAACTCTACCTGCATAGGAGAGCTCCTTTGTCTCTATTGTTGTGATTCTCTTTTCAGTCCTCTCAGGTAGAGAATTACAGTCTATAATTGACAGTCTACCCGCAATGATCGGGACTCCCAGATACTTAAAAGGTAAGTCTCCTCTCTTAAAGCCAGAGAATTCCAATATCTCCATAGTCACATCCCCTCCTACTCCAGCAAAAAAGATCTCAGACTTAGCTGGACTCGAGCATAACCCTGAAGCCTTGGAGAATGTCATAATCCCTCTAAGCATAAGAGAAACAGACCTAAAGTCACCTTTGCAGAATAGTAACAAATCATCAGCAAAGCAAAAGTGATTGAGCTTCATTTTATGGCCCATTGGGTGAAATTTAAACTCATGTTTCTCAGCCACCACCTCTAAAATTCGACTGAGATACTCCATACACAAAGTAAATAGGAGGGGGGATAGAGGGTCCCCCTGTCTTAGCCCCCTTTTCCCTTGAAAGAAGCCAAAACAACCTTCATTCAGTTTTATTGAGTATGAAGGTGTCTCAACACAAATCATCACCAACTCAATAAACTTCTGAGGAAATTTCAAGGCAGTCATCGTTTCTCTTATGAAACTCCATTCCACAGATTAATTTTAATCATGCATCTTGGGGAGACTCTTTTTCTTTTATATTTCCTTACTAGTTCTTGACAGATCATGATATTATCAACAATATCACGATTCTTAATAAAGGCTCCTTGGTTTTTGCTAACACTTTTGGGAAGAATGCCACTCAACTTACCACAAATTATCTTAGAGATGGCCTTGTAAACAGTATTGCAGCACGCTATGGGCCTAAATTCAAGCGCAGACTGAGGTTGCTTGACTTTAGGGATCAGAGTCAGAATTGTGCAATTAATTTGCTTAAGCATCTTACCCGTTTCAAAGACATTCAGAATGGCCTTACTTAGCTCTGTACCTATGATATCCCAACTATCCTTGAAAAATTTGCTAGAATAACCATCGGGTCCAGGACTTTTGCTATTTTAAATGGAGAAAATTGCATCTTTAATCTGCTTCCTGTCCACCCTTTTCATAAGATGTCTTGCCATTTCATCATCAATGATTGCAACCTTTCTATATGAACTCTGGTACATTGATCAGACTTTCCCAATAATTCAGTGTAGAAATCTAGAAAGGCTCTCTGCACACCCTCATCATCAGATTTAAAACTCCTATGAGCATCTATAGTCTGATAAACAGAATTCCTGATTCTTCTAGCTTTAATAGTACTATGGAAGAAAGATGTATGTATTCTCATCCCCTTCTGCTAACCATTCAATTTTACTTCTTTGCTGCAGAAAACTGTAGTGGCCCTTATGAAGAAATTTATACTGAGTAGCAGCATCACTTTCTCTTTTCCTAAGATCCACATTTGCAGGGGTCCAGATGAAGCTGTTCTTGAAGAGCTTTAAGTTCCTCTTCAGCTTTTCCTGCTGCTTTTTCCACATTAGAGAAGAGTTCTTTATTCAATTTCTTCAGAGGCTGCTTCATAAGTTTCAATTTCTTCACAATTCTAAACATTGCACATCCTTGAACTGTGGTGCTCCACTTCTCCTTTACCAAGTTATTAAAACCAGGGGCTTGACTCCACATATTGTGGTATTTAAAGGAGGTTATCAGAGATTCTCTATCTTTAACCATTGTGATGGTACATGAGCAATGGTCAAATAAACCCTCAAGGTGAAAGTAGGCATGACTGTCAGGGAAGTTCTGGATCCAATTTGCATTAATCATGATCCCATCAATTTTGCTGTAAACTCTTTTCTCCCAAAACTGCTTGTTGTTCCAAGTGTAGAAGCTCTCTTCAGCTTTCATATCATGAATACTACATCTGCTTGTGCATTCCTGAAACCCTATAATTTCAGAATGCATCACTCTTGATCTTATCCTCTCATCTTGATGCAGGGCATTACTGAAATCTCCCATTACAGCCCATGGATCTTGGACTGAATAGCTTATGTGTTCAAGACTCTTCCACAAATCTGCTCTCTCTTGCTGATCATTAGACCCGTATATAAAAGTGGCATAGAAATTCACTTTTGTAACCAAATCCTCAACCTTTGTGTGGATTAACTGACTTTCCACTTGCAAAATGTTTACATGAAACCTGTTAGGGTCCCAGAGAACCCAAATTCTCCCCCCATTATGACAACTATTATTTGTAGTAATTGCCCAACCACTACCTAATCCAAGGTGAACCCTAATAACAGCTCCTGGTTTAACCTTGGTTTCTAGGAGACTAAATAGCCCAATCTTATGTCTTTCCATGAATCTTCCGATATCTTTTTGCTTGTATGAGCTATTCAGTCCCCTAATATTCCAAAAGACAATACTAGCCATGATCTACTAGACCATGACTCTCATTACCCTTCTCTCCTCCTTCTGCAATTACACCATTGTCATACTTCACCATATTCCCAAAAGATATGCTATTATCCCCTCTCTCCCAAGTAGCATTTTGACTCTGAACTAAGACTAACTGTCTTTGAGCAGGTCTAGTCGTACTTGTAGTAGTAGGTACAATAGCAATTTGATTCACAGGTGTGGTAAAGTTGCTCTCAACATTCACAACAAGTGTAGCAATTTTTTTAGTTTGCACTGGTTTAGGTCTCCATACCTGTTTCTGAGCAGGCTGATTTTTCTGATTGTTCCTAGGTTGGTTCCATGTTTCATTTATTTTGCCTTCATTCACTTCATGACCAATCCCCTTACATTTTCCACAAATGAAGGGTTTCCATTCATACTCAATATTTTGCTCCACCTCTTTTCCCTTGTTATCAAGAAATTTCACCATCAAGGGAAATTCATGTCCCACTTCTACCTCCACCATGACTCTAGCATACCCAAGCCTAGTTCTATCCACAGTGGCAGCATCACTTTTTATATATTTGCCATCAGACTCGATATTTTCTGAATACAACTACCTGACTAGAACTTTAGCTCAAGTTTTAACAGTTTAATCCATATCGGGACCTTCTTAATTTCAGCTTTACACAACTCTATATCCTATGTCCATGGTTGGATAATTAGTGGTTTATTGTCAAATAAATGATGACCAGCCTTCAAGATTAAATATTTTTAGGAGTGTAGTTTTGTATACGCATTTTAGACTCTTGCTATGTAGGAGTGTATTTGGTGTCCAGCAATTTAGACTCTTGTCTTCGTTGGAGTATAATTTGGGACACGCAGTTTAGACTCGTATGTTACTGGAGTGTTTTTGTTTCTTTGTTTGTTGTGCTGTTTATACTCTTGCACAATATGAGCACATTGTTTAGCAGTTTAGGCTCTTGCAGAATGGAGCGATTCCTCTTGCAGTTTAGGCTCTTGCAGCTGGAGCAGTTCTGCTTTCCGTTTAGGCTCTTGCAGTTGGAGCATTTCATCTAGTAGTTTAGGCTCTTACAGATTGAGCACTTTTTTTTGTTTTACTGGAAGAGAGGTTGAGTTGTTCGCACGTGCACCGTTTTCTTCTGAGTAGAGTGGTGCGGTGTGTTCTTGTTTCTGGCCTCCTTGTTGTAGCATGTCGGCATCGGGCGCATCCCGCGTTGCTTCCCAGACCTGTATTTTCTTGCCAGTTGAAACCTTCTACTTGTTTTTTTGGAGGACCTCCAATTTTTACGCAACATGTTATCCATTAACAGCGTATTACCTTTATTTGGCGTTTTAAATATGTAAGGCGTGCGACTCTTGTGCATTATATATTTTTTCGACGATTTCTTTTTCCAAGACAACTTATCCTTGCGTGGAGTGCCCTTTTCGCTGAGCATGCTACTTTCATGTAACATGGTAGCTTCAAGGAGTGGGCCGTCCTCACTAGGTGGATCCTGCAACGCTACTTGTCGTGTTATTGACGATACAAGTTTAGGGTCCAAGCACTCATACCGGATCATACACTTTTGCCCCCTCGCTGGGGTGTAGATGGAGTTTGGATTCTCGTTCGGAAGAGGTGGACCTTCTCTTGAGAGAGTTGTAGAGTCATATAACGTAGCTGCGGTAGTGTAGTTCGACTCCATTACATCGTGTTTGTCCAACAATATTTTCCCTTCGTCTTCAAAGTGTTTGATGTGTTTCTTCAACGTACCCATTCCTAGATGGGGTCGGTGACGAGCCCATGATACTTACAGTAGTTCGGATCAGCTGTTCGTTCCACCTCATGAGGACGTTTTGGTGGAGGAAGCTTAATCAGTCCGTGCTCTAGGTGTTTATCAAGCATTGTAGAAAGATCCGAGTCTGCGAAAGATCCGATTCTAAGAAGGGATAGGTCTTCTTATCAAACTTCTTTAAAGTAGGACGTGCCTTTGCATAACTACCCACACTTGATACTTTTCTACTTATTACTTTGAGGTGTGATTGTCATAGTCTCTGCCGAATCTTTTGTAGACGCCGACAAAGAAGTAACTCTCTTGCGCGCATTGGCAATTGTAATCTCCATGTCGTGAGCTCGCGTTGCAAGGTCTTGGAAATCCTTAGGCTTGTTTCCCTTTAAGTCGTACAACAACTCCATCCGCATACCATTGATACACATCTCTACGCCGGAACTCTGACTTATTTTATCCTTGCATTCAAGACACAACGCACGCCAACGGCTGATGTAGTCAAGAACATGTTCGTCATCCCACTGTATGGTATTTGTGAGCTCGCTCATACTAACGACGCTCCTAGCGTTGTAGAACCTATTGAGGAACCCATCTTGCATTTCATCCCAACTGTCAATTTACTCGAAATCCAAGTCAGTATACCAGTCGAAGGCGATACCTTTGAGGGATCTGACGAACTGCTTCACCAACCAATCTCCTTTAGTTCCAACATTATTGCACGTCTCCATGAAGTGTGCGATATGCTATCTTGGATTGCCTTTTCCGTCGAACTGCTGGAACTTGGGTGGTTGATAACCTGAAGACATCTTTAACTTTCATTCCTCTTAGTGTAAGGCTTGACGTAACGAAAACTGTTTGAAGAGTTTTCGTCAAATTGATTCTTTACTGCGTCTTCTATGAGCATCTGTAGTTGCTTTTGAATGTAGGTGCCCTCTATGTTTTTTATGACCTCGGCATGCTTAGACTCCTCGTCAGTTTCCTCTTCGTCGCTACTATCTTCGTTTTCGGAGTCCTCAAGCTCCTTGGTCTCTCGAAGTATAACTACATCTTTTTCAAGGTTGTCAAATAGTTTGTTCTTCTCCTTATTTTCGAGTTTGACTTTGTCGAGGAGACTCTGCAATTCAACTAGCTGCTCTTCAACGGTCTTTGGTGTTACCGTCATGACAGACATGATGAGTGGCTTATACTTCTTTTCCGGGCTACTGGGCTTCACATCCTTCACCTTCTTGCGCTGGGGGGGAAGCAGAAGCAATTATAGCAGTAGCTGCTGCAGCGATGGAGGCAGCAGAAATTTTGCGTAGCTGTTTGGGTACCTCGGTAGCACGCAGGCGAACATCGGATGCGTTGACAACAGCCTTTTTTTTGTCATCCCCCTTATACCGACGGCGACGGGGTGCGGTGTAGTAGCGTGTGGGGATTTCTACGTCGCTCTGCTGGAGGTCTTCTTGGAAGAACGAGGAGTGTGCTATTCAGCAGACATCGTCGTTACAGTAAGATTGATGTAACAACCCTAAATTTTCGCTATCTTTAAATACAAAAATAAAGGATTGTTATGCCGCAAATTGACTACCAAGTGAATGGCAAGGCTAATTTAAAACAAACTTAATAAAAAAATAATCCAAAAGAATAAATGACAGCGGAAGACCTCTAGCTGAGTCTACAAATCAGAAATCAAACAAAAAAGATAAACTACAAATTTTCCCCAACGTAAATGTTGATGACTTTGTAACAAATGCCCAACATGCACTGACGCTTCAACCTTACAATGCATCTCAATCTACAACCTGTCAACTGCGCAATCAAAGGAGTACACACGCCCTATAATAGGGTAGGGACTAACCCAAACAGAAAGAATATCAGCTCAGGCTGAGTAAGTAGTTTAAGCAAATAGAATTATATATGATAAGGTAAATTAAGATACGCGCCTTAATGGCGCGTAACTGTCAATCAAAGAAACAAACCACACGCGTAGAAACAAAGAAGAGGCGCCGAGCACGAGTCGTGCCTAAGTAGCCTAAATTCACGACCGACAGGTCACCATTTCGCTAGGTTCATTATTTTGCTTTCGAGCATTCTTTTCATAGTAAGCGCATAGGGCCTTCGTCAGGTCCCTAATATGGACAAGGGTCCTACCCCAAGCCATCATGTTACTGTAAAACTACCCTAAAGACTCGAGTGTGCACACCCATCGCTAGACAGGCCGGTAGGACGATTTCACATCTAAAAGAAAGTCAATGAGGAGGTTGGTAACTGATCTCCAACCTAGAAAATGTACCTTGATCAGAGGTTGTAAAAGCCATAGGACATAGTGACGGTGCAAAGTCCGTCACTCTAGATGGGGTCACGATAATTATTTCATTCCTTTTATCTTTCGGGTACTTTATTTTCGTGCATGCGCTCTTTCAATTTATAAATGGCCGTAGCCGGAAGCAATAAACAATAAACTCAATGAAAATGAGCAACATAGCCATGAAGCAATATGAATCATAAACGATTGAAAGTGAAACGATAATGACGAATCAATAAGAGTTGATTAGTAAAGGCTGAAGAGAATGATATTGAGAATCATGCTTAAACTGTATATCAAGAAGAGCACCCACAAAGAGTACGGGAATAAGCCTCCTATAGGAGCTCCCCAGACCAGCTAAACAGCCTCCGCATGAGCTGATAGCCTATCTGGACAAGCTGGTCCCGAAACTGGTAGCACACCAGCTGAGGTGATCTAACCCGGCCATCTCACAAGGAAAGAGCTGGTATGGGGCCTACAAGATCACCAGATAAGAGCTGGTACGGATCCTGCCAGCTCACCAGGTAGGAGCTGGTACGGACCCTGCCAGCCCACCAGGTAGAAGCTGGTATGGACCCGACCAGCTCATCACCAGGTCCAGACCCCGCAGGGTCAACACTCCAGGACATCTCCATGAGCTGGACCCCATTTCTGTAAAGTGATGACGTGGCCAAATGATGTCCACACACGTGCATTGTTTACAACCACACAACTAAGGCAAAGTTAGTATAAATACCTCATACTCAAAGGTATGAAGGAACAAGTTTCTCTCTCCACTCCTTACACAAATACTATCTAAACTGACTTAGGCATAGGAGGGGGCTTCCTCGATCACCTCCCCGAGGCTAGTTAACGTTTCTCTATGCTGGAGAAGGTCCGGAGGCTGGTCTGAACCTCCTCCAGGGCGTCTCAAAGGCGTCTTCCCAACTTCATAACAAACCTTGATTGTCTACTAAAAGATGGCCACCTTGGTCCAATTTTACCCGGAACAAGGTAGAAAACATGCTCTGGAAACCCTGTTTCTTCTAGCTTAAGCTACCATGACGAAGGACAATCAACCCAAGAGGAGAGGAGGGTTGCCCAAATCAGCGGGGGTTTCATCTTTAGCACATCCACCCGATCCTCCTGATACAAATTTACTGAGTTCTCGCCCAAAAAATGAAGATGATGGAAATGTCGAAGAGGTAAGCGTTCCGGAACCTCTGACCTTGAATAACTTTCTGAATGCAGTTTTATCGCCCAATTCAATGAATGATAAGTCTATTTCAGCTAGTAAGAATAACAATAGTGGAGTCAAAAATCAATTTTTGGAGAAATCGAAAACTTCTGAATCAAGCCATGGGAACACTAGCCTGGGTAATGGAAACAAAATCAGTGAGGCTGGTAATGTTGATAAGGGTCATAAATCGTTTAGAAATGTGGTTAAGAGAAATTCTCAGGGAATGAAACTTGATTCTGTTGAGAATATTACTACTGATGAGGTTTTAATTGAGGAATCTGATGTTCATGAGGAAGTGGAGTTTTGGAAGAATACTCTTGTTGGGACTGTTGTAGGGAAGAGTTACATTGGCTCTATTGAATAGCTATGTGGAGAAGAATTGGACAGGAATTAAACCCCCTCAAATTTTGTACTTCTCTAAGGGGTGGTATTATACAAGATTCTGCTTTGAGGAGGATTTGAACTCTATTATGAGAGGAGGGCCTTGGAGTGTTAATGGTGGATCTCTGGTATTGAAACATTGGACGCCAATGATTGCTCAGGAATTGGATTCTCTCACTATTTTTCCAATTTGGGTGTTCTTCCCAAACCTAGATCCTTGTTTATGGTCATGTGTTGCACTGAGCAAGATAGCTAGCTATGTAGGCTCCCCTATCTGTGCAGATGAATACACTATTAACAAAACCAAAATCTCTTTTGCGAGAGTTTTAGTGGAGGTAGATGTAACTAAGGAACTCCCTGAGAGTATGCTTATAAATACACCATTTGGAGGGCAAATCCAACAACAGATTGTCTATGAGTGGGGTCCTTTCTTCTGCTCATCTTGTCATAAAACTAGGTCACAATAGTGGTAGTTGCAGAAAAGGGAAAAACAAAGCAAAACCAAAAACCCAACCTGAGAAAGTTTATGTCCCAGTCAAGGCTACTACAGTGGTGGAAGAAATTCAGGAAAAAGTGGATAAGGTAGTGATTCCAGACGCTCAGGTTCAGAAAATAGTTACTACTCCTACTTCCTCATACATGGATGCTGATGGTTTCACTTTGGTTGCTAAGAGGAAAAGTGTATCCCAGAAAACAGCTCATAAGTATGCTAATCTTGCTCATCAGCAACGTATTCAGACCATTCTGGTTGAGCCAGTGGAGTTATTTTTGGATCATAGTGATAATGCATGGGAGGTTGATGATCCTGGTGGTGGGGGGAAACCCCTACAATCCCCATGATAATTGCTGCCTGGAACATCAGGGGGATAAATGACCCCCTGAAGCAACAAGAAGTTAGGGATTTCTTTGTTGCAAATAAAGTGGACTGTGGTGCTATTTTGGGAACTAGAATAAAGCCTCATAAATCAGCACATATAGTGAAGAAATTTCAGAATTTCTTAGTGGATAATAACTATGGTTATCATAACAATGGTAGGATTTGGATTTTGTGGAAACCTCATCAAGTGCAGGTTCAGATTCTGCACAAATCTTCACAGATGATTCATTGTAGAATCACTCATCATAGTACTCAAAGGAAGTTCTCTGCTACTTTCATTTATGCTACTAATAGTGGGAATGTCAGGAGAGATTTATGGAAGGATATTGATGGTTTGGCTATAATGAACCCTGGATTAATTGATCTTCCTGCTCAGGGTCATCATTGAGGAGTTTTCCAACTGTGTTGCTCACAATGGCATAGTTGATCTTCCTGCTCAGGGTCATCATTTCACTTGGACTAATAACCAAGATCCCCCGGATAGAGTCTGGTGCAAATTAGATAGGGTCATGGCAAATAATGCCTGGATTACTGCCTTCCCTACTACAAATACTCAATTCCTGGCTCCTGGTATCACTGATCACTCTCCATGCTTGGTGAGCATTCCTGATAATTCTGATCCAGTAATCAGACCTTTTATGTAACACTACGGAATATGGAAAGTGGATTATGGAGTTGGTTTGTCCCACATCGGGAAAATAAGGCTCATATGATCAGTTTATAATAGATTCCTACCATAATACTACCAACAAGGTCTTCACCTTTTAGAGCCCGGAGAGGACATATGGGCCTAAGAGGTGACTTCCCATCTTATTGGGTTGTGTTGCGATGGACGATGGTTCGGGGTGTTACAGATGGTATCAAAGCAACCCTGCGACCGGGTGCTGGGTGTTGGGGCGAGGCCCAGACCAGCCGTCTAGCAGGGGAGATGTTGGATCTGTGTAGATGTTGCTATGGAATGGTTGAGGCGCGCCGGGGTTGGTTCGGGCTGTTACAGATGGTATCAGAGCAACCCTGCGACCGCGTGCTGGGTGCTGGGGCGAGGCCCAGACCAGCCGTCTAGCAGGGGAGATCTTAGACCTGTGTTGATGTTGGTATGGAATGGTTGAGGCGCGCCGGGGATGTCGCGTTCTCTAAGTGGGGGAGTTTGTAACACTACGGAATATGGAAAGTGGATTATGGAGTTGGTTTGTCCCACATCGGGAAAATAAGGCTCATATGATCAGTTTATAATAGATTCCTACCATCATAATATCAACAAGGCCTTCACCTTTTAAAGCCCACGAGAGGATATTCGGGCCTAAAGGGTGACTACCCATCTTATTGGGCTGTGTTGGCACGGACGGTGGTTCGGGCTGTTACATTTTAGGTATTTAAACTGTTGGGGTTTATCATATCAGTTTAAGGAGAAGGTAAGATATGCTTCGGAATCTGACAAGACAGGTTGCAAGATGTTTAGATTCATGGAGAAGCTAAAGAATGTGAAAAACAATCTGAAAATGCTGAATAAAGTTCAATTTTCTGATCTTCCTAGGAGAGTGAAAAACAAGAAAGAGAGACTTGTTAATTGCCAAAAGGAAGTTCAAGATGATCCCCTGAATACTACTAGGATTGCAGAAGATAAGGAGTTGAATGCAGCTTATGTCAAGCTAAAAAAAAGGCGGAAATGAGTATGATGCATCAGAGAGCAAAAGAAAAGGATATCAAAATGGCTGATTCAAATACTAGATATTTTTATGCTAAGATAGCTGAAAAAAGGATTAGAAATGCTATTGGGTCAATCCAAACTATTACTGGAGATCAAGTAACCTTATTGCTCCAATTACTAATGCTGAGATCAAAGCTGCTTTACAGATGATTGATACCAATAAAAGTCCTGGTCCTGATGGATTTTCTTCAGGATTCTTCATTGAAGCTTGGGAGATTGTGGGAGATTTCTTCTGTGAGGCAGTTCAGGATTCATACTGGTAAAATGCTGAAGCAGACAAACTCCACTCTGATTTCCCTTATTCCTAAAGGCCAAACTCCTAAAACAGTTGCAGATTTCAGGCTTATCTCCTGCTGCAACACAATTTACAAAACAATAAGCAAGGTTTTAGCCTTGAGAATGAAGGAGGTGCTGCCTGACATCATTGGCATGGAACAGGTTGCTTTTGTAAAGTAGAGGCAGATATTTGACAATGCCATGCTGGCTCATGAGCTTGCAAGAAAATATGGCAGAAAAGGCATCTCTCCTAGGTGTATAATAAAGGTGGAAATTAAGAAGGCTTTCGATTCAGTTTCTTAGGACTTTGTTGAGAGCATTCTGAAGGATTTTGGTTTTCCTAATCAATACACTAACTGGGTATGTTCTTCCATCAGCTCCACTTATTTTCCCCTAAATATTAATGGAGTTGTGGAAGGATTTTTTTAAAGGTAAGATAGGTCTCAGGCAGGGAGATCCTCTCTCTCCTTATATCTTTGTTATCTGTATGGAAGTGCTTTTTAGGATGTTTAACGAAGCTCCTAAAGTCAAAAATTTCTCCTTCCATCCAAAGTGTGTGAGGGTTAATCTCACACACCTTATTTTTGCTGATGATCTCCTTGTCTTTACCAGGGGAGATGTCCCCTCAATAAAGGCTATAGCTAAGTGTCTTGACAACTTTGCCAGCTACTCTGGGCTCCATGACAATCCTTCGAAAACTGAGATCTATTATGGAGGTGTATCAGTAGGTGTTAGAAACCTCATTGTTGAAGCTACTGGCTTTACTGAAGGTTCCTTTCCCTTTAGATACTTGGTGTGCCTCTTTACCATGCCAAGCTAACTGCTGTATGTTTCAGCCACTGATTGACAAGATCAAGAAGTTGTCTTATTGGGCTAATCAATACATGTCCTGCTGGGAAGCAGGAGCTCATTAATTCTGTGGTTTTTGGTCTTCAGAACTTCTGAGGTGCCAGCATTCTTCTTCCAAAAGGAGTGGTAAAGAGTATCAATAGGCTATGTAAGAACTTCTTATGGGGGATTAAAGAAGGTGATTGAAAGATGGTGTTGAAAGCATGGCAGAGTATTTGTAAGCCAAGGAAAGAAGGTGGCATGGGCATAAAGGAGGTATTGAGTTGGAACAAATCATTATTAATCAGATGGATTGAAAAGATAGAATGCAGTCAAGCAAGTATTTGGGTTAATTGGATTCAAGCATATATCATTCGAAATGCAGACATGTGGAGCATGGAATTGAAAATGGACTGGTCTTGCAGTTGGAAGAATCTTTTGACTCTCAAGAATGAAATTATCAGCAAAGCAGGTGGGGTTGAGCAAGCTAAGAGCCTGATTGGTGCCAGAAAAAGAACAGCAGACCTTTACAATTTCTTCAGAGAGCAGGAAGGGCTGGCATATAACTTTAAATGAAGTTGCTGTCATTCCCAAACACTGTTTCATTAGCTCTTTGGCAATTCAGAAATGTTTGGCTACTTTGGATAACCTTTTTAAAAGAGGTTTTCAACTAGCTAGCAGATGTGTGCTGTGTTGGCAGGATGCTGAGAGCCCTAAATAGATGTGCTCTTTTCTGCAGTCTATGAGCTATGGATGGAGAGGAACAAAAGAATTTTCAGGGAGGAAACTCGGAGTACAGATCAATTAGTTCACAGAATTAGTTGCATAATTGATGTTAGAATGTTGTACTTGAACTCAGATTTTTCAGTGGATCAGCATGCCACTATGCTGTGAGTGTGTCTTGTGCAGCTCTTAGCCTAGTTTAGCAGCTTTTTGTAATGGTTTTTAGGGGTTCTTTTCCCCCCTTATTTTCTATAAAACTTGATCATTACAAAAAAAAAAGGATGATCAACGATCTTACCTTTCAACGCTAATCTTTAGTCAAGTTCTTCTAAGAAGATTTAGGAACTACACCTCCTTGAATCCACAATTTAGGTACCCAATCAATCACAAACTCAAACGATAATCCCCTAATTCACAAGGTGATCCATAAGTCATATTTCTTACAATTAACACTAATCTATAATGATTCCAAAATGAGACAGTTGTAAATAAACATGAATAACGTCTACCTCCGTAATTGGATGACCACCAAATTTTAATATGACATAAAAGATTATGACAGGAATGTCTCCTCAAAATTTCGTCCACAAAATCCAAGCGGATCAACGGGAATCAATCTCACACAGAACCATAAACATGAATTAGGGTTTACCCACGAATTCTGATATAACTATTCATATACAAATCTAGATCGTACCAATTTTGGATATGTTGTAAAACATAGAGTTAGCAACGTCTCCACAAAATCTCGTCCCAAAATATCTTAGGAGTCAACGGGAATCTTCATGTTTGGGTTGTTGTTGACCCAACACACACCGACTTCCTAATGAACAAACAGGCCGAGCTAACCCCTTCGAGCACAAAGCGTAGAGCCCTCACCCACCCATGACTCCGCGAGGTCTACTCATGTTTGGGTTCGAGTTAACCTGAATCACAGCGACTCGCAAAAGAGCCACACCCATGAGCCACTGGGTTTCGTCACGGGCCAGTTAGATGTTTCTGGAACCACCTCCAAAAGATTATAGCACCCATCTTCTCTTCTCTTTTTCAGGCATTTGATCTTGTATCTTCTAGAGATTTCTCCTTTCCTTTTTTTTCTCCTTTCTCAAAAATCACAAATCTTTTTCTCTCTCCATCGATATACGGTAACACTACCAAATTCCTATCATCTCACAAGGTATACTCTTCTTCCTTTCCCCTTCTCTCTCAAATTTGGTTGTGTATGATTTTTTCCGGGGTGTGCCCATTTCTTCTTTTGTATAGAATTTTTGGTTTCTTTGTTTGATTGATTATATATGTTGCTATTATCTCATTTTTTGTAACAATTTGTTGATAATTTGAGGATTAATTTGATTATTATTATTATTATGAATTTTGACGCATTGTTCTTCATGTGTTTCATGTTCGATTATTAGTCTAATTAATTGGATTAAAAAAACCAATGAAACTGTGATATAAGTTTGATTGAAACTACCCATGTTGGTTAACGAGAGATTGAAGTGTGGAATACATTGTTGAAACGTGAGAGGGAAGAATCGTAGAACCGAAGTCTGTTACTCGTTGTTTTGCTTTTTAGGGTAATATGAAAATATGGCAAGTTAACATAACTGCTAGGTTAGGGATCATGGGAGGGAGTGGCTTGAGCTTCTTCCTGTTGCCATATTTGTGTTATAATGGCTTGTGGCTTACGCATGCATGTTCCGTGAAACAAAGCTGCAAGACATGCTTTTGAAATGAGATTTTTTGAAAATTACCCAAAATGAAGAAAATTATTGTCCATATTTGACTAGTTGATCAGCCACCAGCCCACCAGTGTTTTAGCTTCGGGGGAGCAGGTTAACGTAGTTTTTGATGTTCCTGTGCACATACATAGATTAACGTTTTCTCATACGCCAAAGTGACTAAAACTTAATTGTCATCTGGACTTGTGTAATCTGCTGTTTGAGGTGAGCTGGATCTCATGACGACTTTTGGAATTTGTAGGATGTCGGACTATGAAAATGTTGTTGGTGGAAAGTTGAAGCTAAAGGGCAAGCCTCTTGATGTGAAGGGGATTTCAAAGAAACGGAAGCACAAGAAACATTATGAGCAGCTTTTCAATAAAATGTCGTCAGGTTTGTGATTTGCATCTATACCTGGCTTGTTGTGCTCCCTTCAATGTCTTAGAAGATAATCTTGGATTGATGTTCAAGTCCCATTTGTCTACATTTTCTGTTCTCCGACATTTTTTGCTTCTTTGGCCCTTGACCCTTTAGCATGTTTCTTACATGGTTTCCTTATATGCGTGTTGTTTCCTTTCTTATTCATTGGCTTTTTTCAGACTGTATTCATACATTCGTAGGCATACGAGTGGTGTTGAACAGGTGTTAATGATGAGCAATTGGAACACATTTTCTTTTTAATATAAGGATTTAATAAACTTTTTCGTCTTTGAGCCTTGATTAGCTAGACACACGCAGGGCACACAAGTAGTGATTTCAGGAATACCAGTGAGTTAGTTATTAGGGCCAAGATTAGGCATTGTGAATGTAATTTTTATTGCTAATTCACACTCACCAATTTGGCGTCATGTCCAAGTTAAGCTGCATCCGCTGAAGCATTTTTGTCTTGTACAAAATTGCATCAGTCTTAATTGGCCAACATACATATTAGAATCCCAATTAAACTATACTCCGTAAGTGGTTAGCTCCAATCCGAAAGAAATTGGTCTTCCACTTCTAAATAAAAGTATGTAAGTTGGACATTTCAATTGCACGTACTCTTTCAGATATTGTACTTTGTGATGTTAAACTTAAGTAGTAAACCCTGTGCAGCATTGTCTTAGTCTTGATGTGCATAAGTAATATGCATTCATATGACCTAAATTCTTTGATATATGTCATTATGTTGTACCTAACAGTGGTAATTTATAATGTTACCCTTAAAAGCATTGTTGTTTATTAGGAAGGAAATGCAGACTCAAGAAAGCAGTAAAGAAGGCATAGGAATTAATCCAACATGCAGTGGATAGTTGGATTGAAGTAGACCACTGTGTTACCACACGGCGTTGCCTTCCTTATGTTTCTATTTCAAGTGTCTGTATGCTGATATTATCATGTTTCATACTTTCTAATCTTAACAGCTGCTGACCAACTTGTCACCTTCATGATCTTCTGCTAACCAACCCTTCATGATTAATATGAGACTGCTGTGCCATACTTTCCAATTTCTCCCAAGGCCCTGAGGTGATTGTTGTTTTCTTAAGATCACTGGTTTGGGTGGCTAAATTGATTGTTATCTCATCCCTTAAGCTTTCTTATAATGTTATTTCAAGAATTTCAAAGGTTATTGCATTGGGACTAGAGATTTCATGCCGTTACTTCACCGGGTTTACGGTGAACACCATTATCAATTGTTCCTGCCTTCATCTTGTTCCCTGCCCTGATTTGTGACATTTATCAAATGTGAGATTCCTGCCTTTAAACTCCGGTAGTTAAAGGAAACAAAAAGACTTCTATGCTAACCTTTGGCTTTCCATCGTCTGGGTGTATTTCCTGCCATTAGTTTACATATCAATTATCACGCGCTGAGGGCCATTAGCTCATTAACAGAATAGCATGTGACGTAGACGCCTTTGGCTGTAGGTCTTTCCTTGATCCACCAAAATTATGCCTAATAAGCCTCTTCATCCCAGCTTCCATGTCTCTTGTTTTGTTTCCGAAATTTGCACCTCCCCTATTTTCTCTTGCTCTTGGTGTATCATGTATGTTTTGACAATGGGGATGAAATACTTCTCGGGGGAAGGTTGCTATGTGGTATGTTTTTCTGTTTATACGTAGAAGTGCCCCAATGTTTCTGTGCTAGTATTTTTTTTTTTGGACACCATGGACAACTCACCAGGTTTCTGTTGAAAAGGTTATTATCATTGCTATTGGGCTGAAATGCGATACTTGTTCTTATGATGGCAGACATTGTGAAGGAGATTTGTGCTGAAAATGGGGTGGATGAAGGGAATGAATTGGCCTCTACCTACGATGAAAAGCTCACTCCTGCTGAGAGACGGCATCTGGAGCAGTGGAAGCAACTTGAAGCCAAAAGGCTGATCAGGACCGCTTGTGAATCTCACCGTGACAGAATCAACAAATTTAATGAGCATTTAGCAAACCTAAGTGAACACTACGACATTCCGAAAGTTGGACCAGGTTAAATAGTACATTTACAGTGTCTAGGACTGCATCATTTGTTGTTAACTAAAGCAAGATGAAGCATTGTTTTGAAGTCTTTGAACTCCTTGTGTAATCAAGATTTTCGGAAAGGAAGAAATTTGCTTTACTCAGTTGGACTAGTGTTCTCCAATGCGCATTGCAAATGGATGTATATCCAGAATTTCATGAATAGAACATAAGACGCTTCTTATAGAAGAAAAACATACTCTACAGACTAGCATGTTGCCCAAGCAAATACAGGGATTCAAACAGTACTTAACACACATTGTATTGTGAGAGTACATCTAAACGCTTCTTTGGATCAGTGTAAGACAAGAATACAAGATCAGCGTTTGAAATCTGCGTCCTGATTTTCTTGTAACTGACACCTTGTACAAGAATCGCCAATTCATAATGATATATGCAGTATTACCTAAGTCCGCCTTGAGCAGGGGTAGTTTTGTTGAAATATGATAACGAAGTTGCACTCATGTTGAGATGATTATGTACGTCTTAGGAACACGAATAATGAACCTCTGGAACCCACTCCCAACCTGATTTTCTCGTCTATGTATGTGATCTGCAGTTTCACCTCACTTTGGC
Organism: Spergularia marina; assembly: GCA_963680865.1. Lineage (NCBI taxonomy): Eukaryota > Viridiplantae > Streptophyta > Magnoliopsida > Caryophyllales > Caryophyllaceae > Spergularia > Spergularia marina. The sequence continues at coordinate 13,576,505 of OY804560.1, read as the reverse complement.
CACCGTACTGGAAGTCTAGACCTCCAACCTTCAATTGAGGTGCCTCGAATATCACCTGGATCCACCTCTCATCCAAAGCTATCAATTTTCCTGCATAAAAACGTGCAGTGTGTAAGGAAGTTTGGTAAGAGCAGGTGAACTTCTTTTAGGCCAGGAGCATTTGGAAAGCTCTTCTTGCCCAAAAAAGAAAAAAAAGACAGGAAAGCAGGGCATGTGAGAAGTATGTGTAGAAAATAGTTTCCAAATAACATCATGAATCTCCATTACTATCCCCATGTTTCCTGTACATTAGAAGTTAAGCGAAGGCAGCAAAGAGAACTTCTAGCATTCAAGAAGTATTGATCTGCAAGGCCGAAGGCGAGTATCTTTGACATAACAGGTTAAATCATAAATCACTTCACAAAATAAGAAGCAAAATCTCAAGAATCAGGACTTTTATAGCGCATTGTATATACAACATTATGCGCACACACACAGACAGATGGAGTGGTCATATACACAGATAGATGAGAAAATTCAGAGGCATTTGACACCTACAAAATTCATCCCGACAGCTCTTACGTTCAAATTAGCACAAAGATGCAATCACAAATAACTTCACCAAATAAGAAGCTAAATCTCAAGAATCAGCTCGTATTGCATTGTATGGACAACAATATGCACACACACGTACACAGAGGGAGTGATCATATACACAGACAGAGATACAGAGGCATTTGACAGAAAGGACCTTTAGGAAACTCGCCTTGACAGCTTTTACGCTCAAATTAGCAGAGAGATACGACCAGGTATATGTCTTAGATAGCAATGACTGAAAAATGAAAATCTTAATCCTGATTATCTTAGATCAAAGGCGTAACAGGTCAACATGAAAGCATGAATGCCTAATACTTATTAATCATAAATGTAGAGGACTTCAGACTACAGAGTTCAGATTTCAGAGACTTAGGCCAACAATTATGAACATGACAATGAATCAATGATGATAGATGAAAAAAAGGTTCATCGGAAAGACTTGGAACGCATATACAGATTCGATTATTCGATACAAAAGTTCATCAGAAGGAGTTGGATTCTTGGTTCAAACTTACCTTTCAATGACACCTCTCCGTCGAGAAACCCAAATGCAGAGAAGGATACCTTGTTCCTGATAGTCTCCGGAGCTTCAACAATTTGAATCATCTCATTTGTCTTAAATATGAGACGACCAAACGCACTCCGGAAGCCACCTCCAGGAGAGGTTGGATTTGAACAATAAACTACATCCCAATCTGCCATACAAGAGAGATCAAGTCATGCCATTTCACTAGAAAGTGTTCTGAGGACAATTAAGCCTCCTTCTCATGTCCGATCTTAGTTGGAAAAGAAAATATCATTTTAAAGGAAAAATCAAGTTCTGTTGGCCCAAGGTATGCCAACGCGCTTGTCTTTGACCCATGTGATAAATGGAGCACCAAAAAATATGTTACTCTTTTGCACCATAAATAAATGAACTGCTGTGCACAAAGGATTATCAAGTTTACACAGGTCTCTGAAATGACGGATAAAATCACAGGTTGTTCCAATGTTAACTGACTGCTATAGTAGTAACTGACAGACGTTAATCTGTTACACAAGCGATCATTAAAAATACACAAGACCTCATCACTTGTAAGTAGTAAGCTAAAGTACTTGCCCCTACATTTTTCATTTTAGACCAGCAATAAACTTCCCAACCATATAAATATCGTATTTGGTCAATTAGACATTAGAGATGACAATGACAAATGCATAGACCAATGCAAATAAATACAATTGATGTTCCAGTGTAATGTATGGATACCTCCAAAAATGAGAGGGCATTTTACAGGAGCCTCAACACAATAACTTTGAAGTTGTGTAGCTACTTCACCGACAGCCTTATGCTCATCTCGAGTAAGTAGAACACCTCGATCTGTTTGAATGACCTGTAGGATTGCAAAAAGAAATCAACCTAACCACCCATTTTCATAGATCAACAATCTACAAAAGGAAAAACTTCATGATGTAGAGTTTACTAATGTCATAACCGAGTTTGTCATTAAGTTAGTACAGCTTTGGTCCATACATCAGGCTATGCTACTCATACTCTTTATATTGTCTCGCATGCTCATGTTGACACTCCATACTCAGACAGAGGTATAGAACCCTGACAAACACGTTTCTTAAAATTGCCAAGTACGAACTTTGGACACTGATCCATTCATTTGGCGCCTCTGTCATGCCACCCGAAGCATGTCTCTGTACCTTTCCTTCTTTATTTTTAGACGTATATACCTTCTGTCACAATTCCTATACTACCTTCCTCCCATTAAATCACTCAATTAAGACATGTTACTGCTTGGGCTGTTTCAATCCATTTTTTACGTTCTCTTCTTTGGCAATTCTTGAACATACGACTAATTCAGTTTGCTCTTATACTTATGTTTCCAAATGGGCATACCTTCCATATAACATAGGCTATATCACTTGCTCAGAATGTTTCCAAACCCATGGATTGATAAATTTAGTTAATCAACCAACCTCATAAGCATCATATACTTGTCATAATATCAATTTAGTAGAGCACGAGTCTATGAAATGAGAACTTCCTGATATGGAAATGGGACATCTTAGTGCTATTACCAAATTTATCATTACAAACCAATCTTCATACAGGTTAGTTCCATACATCAAGCCTATGTCACTTGTCCTCCTCAATTCCTCGTATTACCTCACACACTCGTGTTGGACACTCCACACTCAGACATGATTACAAGCTTACAACACTTGGAGACTTCATTTAAAGCTATAAACATTAGGTGCTTCCATGAATTATAGCCAAGAGCGGCACTAGGAAATGACCTGTACAATCCGCGCCTACAGAATCCACTCATCAAAGGCCATCACATGTGATGCCATATACCTTATTTTTTGTTCAACGAATGTACCACCTTATACTCCCAACATACCACAATCCACTCAAAGGTTTACACATTACTTCTGTTGAAAATATGAGATTACATTTTTTTGTAATATTTGATTTCTTAATTTTCTTCATTACATTTTTCCTTACATTTTGATACATCATGCTCTCTATTTATAGAGCTCTTATGTCGGCTATACAGTTGACCGACTTACCTTACAAAATTCTTGAATTTTTCTAGGGGATTGCCTTACTTTCTAATTCCTACATAATTCTAGGACATTTGGTACTAATCTAGATTTTTCTAGATTATTCCAACACTTCTAGGCATTGTATCCTTTCCTAGTGTTTGTGCGAAAAGCAAACGTAGACGACTGAGTGGAAGTGTGGAACACATAGTGTAATTCAAGTTACGTCAATCGTACATAATATTCAAACCCTGGCACACACGCCTCAATTAATCTCCCCCATATACTTCCATTCGCCTCAATAGCATAACATGAGGTCAACCACAACAATCATCAATCCTAATTCCAAAGTCCGTCTACTCAGACTCGGCTAGTTGTATCTATCTAAGTGTCAGACTCGACTATTTTTATGGACGAAAACCTCGTCTTTTTGGGCCTAACAAGAAGGATCCAAGTGTCACACCCGTGTATGAGTGTCCGACACCGGTACGAGGTAATAAGAAGAATCACTAATAAAATGAGGTTCCATTTACAAATTACAACAACAACAAAAAGAAAATTTATCACTTGAGGAACCACCATTGAATATTACGCCTAACTGGAAATGTAAATCATACGCAAAAGAATGAGGAGAGAGCGAACCTTGGAGAGGATGGAGGAGACGAGGTCATCGGGAGCACTTTGAACGGCGGGGGAGGGCGGCGATGACACGGAAGCGGAAACTGTGAGTGGGGTCCGCAGGCGGAGCTGACGGCGGGGAGGGAGATAGCTGAGAGTTGAGTGAGAGCGAAGAGAGGAGGAGAGAGAAAGTGGAGTTGCAGGTTCGAAAGTGGACAAGAGAGCTGAGGTGGATGAAGCAGCTGCAGTAGCCATTGTTTACTCACCGGACAACCACGAAATGTGTTTTGCAGAGAGAGAGAGATGATGTTTATGTTGAGGGTAATGCCACCTCGGATAGAAAATCGGGGGTGGGTCCCTGGTTTGGTGATTCGGGTAACTGGCTTCTTTTCTGCCGCGTATGTCCCTCTCACTCTACTTGGCATTGTAGCCTTTGGTGGCTCCGGAAATTTCATGTGTACACCCGGAAATATATGTGTGAATTATCTAGACAACATGAAAATACTCCTTTAACATGCTTCACACTCCATAGTCTAAAATTTGACGTGTGATACTTTTTTTGAAGGTTTAGGGAACTGCTAAATGCTAAAAACTTTTCGTTTACGACCATTTATATTAAACCATACATACTCCATATATAGTAAATGGTATTTGAATAAAAAGAAATCAATTGAATTATACTCCCTCCTATCCAATGAGATTTTCCTCTTTGGGTAAGACACAACAACCAAAATCAACTAATAAACAAAGGTGATAGTGGAATTATTGGTGGGGTAAGGGCGTTTAATTAAAAATTAGAACCCTCTAATCCACCCACCAAAAAATCTGGCGGAGGATTAGTTTGCACAAAATGGAGGGAAGTTCAAACATATATAAGTGAGAATTTTCGGAAGGAGTTTTTAAGAATTTCAATCTCCCCCCAAAACACCCATCAGATTTCATAGATTTGATTGGAACCCACTAATTGTGGATCTCCATAAACCATTCTTATATCAGTAGGTCATCTGTGAGACCATCTCACAATAGATTAGTGTGAGACGGATCTTACTATAACCCAGATTTTACTATCCTAATAACCATATTGAAAAATTATATAAATTAAAAAAAAATCCCTAGATATTTTCACATCAAACGGCCATTTCTCCAACAACTTCATCTTTCTCTCTCCTCTCTTTTATCTCCATCTCTCCTCCTCCCTTTCTCTCTACTACTCCATCAATCTCTCACCTCTCTTCTACTGGGAAAGTGATGGCGAGAAAAAGTATCGTCGCAAGTTTTCTTTCAAAATGGAAGAGATTATGTAGATCCAAAAATCCAAGGTTTGTACACTATTTAAACAATTGCATATGATTTTTCCTTAATCTAATTTATTTGTCGGTAATTCAACTAATTGAAAACCATTTTTATTAACATATTGTTGGTTTTTGGGGCCGTGCTTTTGAATCTATAGGGAATTGTGTTGAGGTGCATCTGATTTCTATTTTTGAATTGCATGTATGTACTATGTGGTTACGTTTTCAGTAATCAAATTGTATTATACGTTTTTGGATAAAGGGTTCACAATTAAACACTACTTGGTTACCATCATGAATCAACATTTAGTAATCTGGTTGTGTTTCATCGTATTCCACTTTGATCAAAACGTAGGTGTACATGAATGTGTCATTGCACAAATACAACAAAGTGCAGAATTAGTGATAGTGTTTGAGAAGACAAACGAAGGCGACAGACGACAATTATGTAATTATTGATTTTGTAAAATAGGCTCTTAGTAACCCCTAAAAAGTTTTAATGTCGACCTACTATTGTAAGTAGTACTCTATACTATAAATTGTAAATTGTCACCTAATTTTTTAAAAAAGCAACTTTTAGAGATCATATTGCAGTCCACTTTACTATTAACCATATTGTATGATAAAGGGTTCACTATAAACTAATTATTGGTCACAACTTACGGTTTCATATTTTCACATTTCATCATATTGTTGTCCTTGAGTAACTTGTTTTTGCTTCATCGTATCCCACTTTGAATTAAATGTATGCACTTTGAATTAAACGTATGGATTATTGTACCAAATACGGAGAAGTATTCACTTTAGATTTAACCTATGTAGTATGTTATGCTGATGTTTACTTTTCTTTAGTGTTGGATGAAACTGAACAACCTTCAGCGTGAACTAGTAGACCTGCTCGGTGACATTGGGAAAAAGCTTAATGAGGCTCGTGTAGTTGTTGCTGCTTTTGAGATGGCCTCAATTAATCTCGCCATAAATCGTGCAACTGATGAGCGCCGTGATGCAGATAATTATCAACCCAAGCCATTACCCTCGCGAAGTACTTTAGTTGTTAAAGCAAGTCATTAGGCTGGTTGCTAACTATGCTAAGTGCCTAAGACTGCCAAGAGAAAACGAAGTGCTAATTAGGAGCGCTTGTATCGATCTCTATTGTCTCACACTTAAGTTTTAGTTTTTATTTGTTGAACCTAAATATTGTATTGTCTCGGCCTTTTGCTTCCCACATCATATAGCATAACCGAGTGTGTATTGAATTACATATAGTTTCTCTTATGTACATGATAGTCTACGCTGGTATCTCAAGCACCACCAACTGCAAGGTCACTTGCATGCACAATACCATTGTAGATTGTAATACGAAAAGTGGTCATAGGTAGTAACCTCAAACACATTTGTAGTAACCTTATCTAGATTTAACGTAAACCATAATTTACGTAGTAGGCAGTGAAACACTTAACGTAACCATTTTATATTTTAAAGTGTCTAGTAATTCATATATACCAGGGACACAATTTCAAAGTGTCTAATAATTCATATGGGTTTAGAGTAAATTACTTTGACACTTAGCTTATAGTCATATGATTATTTTAAATTGGTAGTAACCAGTTATACACTCAACGTAATCAATATTTATTATAAAGTGACCAATAAAACAGACAACATTGTAGTCTCAAAACTACTTAGTAACCAAATTATATAGGTTTGAGTAAACCATTAATTTTACCTTAATACATATAGGTGTAAATAACCAATCAGATTCTAAACGTAACCTATATATATCATAGAGTGACATCTAAAACGGAAAAATGTAAACAATAGAACTTAAAGTTCACAACTTGTCCAGAAAATTAAAAGTGACTAGTAATGCGCTAAACGTGACGAGTATATATTAGAAAGTGACCAAAATATGAAATATTATATTGCCAATCCGGTGTAGGTAAATTGTGATACACTCCTATGATCTATTGCCATCACTATAGTTATTCGACATTCGTTCCTAAATATCACGAAAAAGAAGAAAATGATCAATCTGGTAGAAGAAAAATCGATTGAATAACAGATGGTCCTATGGTAGAAGAAAAATTGATTGAACAAAAATTTGATGCAAAGCTTCATTTGTAATGGTAAAAAAGGAAAAAACATGAAAGAAAATATGCAGGCGGAGGAGCATGAGTTATGTCGATCAATCCAGCATTCCAGCCTCTTTATGTATGCAACGCTACGATTTGGGTGAATGAGTGACTCTGGACAAGAAAGAAATTAGGAGTCAATGAAATACTGAGTATGGGGGTCCTTTGTTTTAGGAAAGAAGATCATTATCACATTTTAATAATAATAAAAAAAATCGGTTTTGTTTTAAAAAAAACAGTATATTAGACAATTGGTTATTTGGTTAAGTTAATTTGGTTTTTTTAGATCCGTCTCACAATAACTTATGTGAGACCGTCTTATATGAGACTTGTTGTTCTTATACATATCATAACTCACAACTTCACATACACAAATCTCACACAAAACATTTGAGATTTTAGAGGAAAGGAGAGAATATTACTCTATTTCCATAAAAAAAAAAAAAAAAAACTAGGATTCGTTTTCATTTTCGTTTTAGTGCTCGTGCTCGGTGCTGCTGCTGATGCTAACACTACTGCTGCTCGTGGTGTGGTCTGCTGCATAGTGGAGGTCTGCTGGGTTTGCAGCTACTGGGGCACGGCTGCTGCTGCTTGTTTGTTGCTGCTACCGCCTTTGTTAGTTAAAAACGGAACGAGTATTAAACAGAGTTTAATACCCAAGTTTTAAACGGCAAAAATATTCAAAAATGCGGTCAAATATTCGTCTATGAAAACGTTGACCTTTAATGGATATATACGTATACGTGTTTAATACGTTTCCATTTTCAATAATTCGGATTAAAAATATGGCGTTTGGTTATAATGAAAAGGCCCCATTTCACCACTTTATTCCGTTTCAATACTATTTATCAGGCATGTAGAGGGCTATCAAAATATAAACCATTAGAATTTTATTCAAAAATCAAAACTAACCATTAGAATCAGAGACTAAATGTCGTCTCTCATAACAAATCCCACATTTCCTCTCATCTCCCACCTACCCGATCAACCACTCAACCCACCCTAGCTAACACCTTCGTTCAACACCACCCATCTTATAGCTCACCGTCGCCGCCACCCACCTTACAACTCACCGTCGCCACCACCACGATTAAAATATAGTAGATCTGCAAAACAAAACATGAGTAGCTAAAACACACTCGCGGATCTGAATCCGACTGTTTGGCCGGCATAGTGGTCGGATCTGGGTAAGTGATGCGTCGTTTGGTCGATAAGAACGAGGCAGAGGGGGTGGGCGTATGATTGTTGTTGGGAAAGACCAGAGTGTTTTAACTCCTTTTCAGTTTTTTTTTTAAATAACGTTTTTTAAAAGTTTTAAACGTTTTTTTCGGGAACATGCTGTTTTTAGCCGTTTTAAACGGCACAGACCTTAGTAAACGAAGCCGACGCTTTTTTTTTTAAACGGGATCGCGTTTTAAACGGCGTTTAAAACAAGTTTTAACTAATAGAGGTTGTTGCTTCTGCTTCTTCTTCTTCTACAGGAGGCTTCCATCCTATCTTATTTGCATTCAAGGGAATTACAAGGTTAGTAGCGCAAGTTTTATTAGAGAATCACAAGGAAAATCAAAGTATGCCTGCCAAAAAGAATCTCACCAATGCTCAAAGAATTGAAATACATTGCTTTTTATTAGATAACTCCAAAAATGGGAAACCCAATCCTGGCAAAGTAAAGGAGATTGCAGCAAAATATAACGTCACGACAAAAACAATCGGAAATCTCCAAAGGCGTAACAAGCAAAACAAAGCTTTGGGTCTTCCAATCAATGTGAATAGCTTAATCAAAGGCAAAAAAAGGCAAGGATAAGCTAGTTATACCGATGCAAGTTATTGAGTCGCTTCCACAATTGAAAAGATGCACAATAAAGAGACTATCATGTCCAATTAACATAAGTTATTCCATGTCAAAGATGGATTGCACACACTACAAGAAATTAGCTAAATAGGGACGGAAATTTGTGAAGGAAATCCGTCTCAAATCGCTATTAGAGACGGATTGGAGACGGAATTTGGGCCGTCTCTAAAAGGCTCGTCTCAAAATAATTAGAGACGTATTATAAGATCCGTCTCAAATATGAGACGGAAATGGGGGTTTATCTAGTAGTTTAGGCTCTTACAGATTGAGCACTTTTTTTTTGTTTCACTGGAAGAGAGGTTGAGTTGTTCGCACGTGCACCGTTTTCTTCCGAGTAGAGTGGTGCGGCGTGTTCTTGTTTCTGTCCTCCTTGTTGTAGCATGTCGGCGTCGGGCGCATCCCGCGTTACTTCCCAGACCTGTATTTTCTTGCTAGTTGAAACCTTCTACTTGTTTTTTTGGAGGACCTCCAATTTTTACGCAACATGTTATCCATGCACAGCGTATTAGCTTTATTTGGCGTTTTAAATATGTAAGGCGTGCGACTCTTGTGCATCATATATTTTTTCGACGATTTCTTTTTCCAAGACAACTTATCCTTGCGTGGAGTGCCCTTTTCGCTGAGCATGCTACTTTCATGTAACATGATAGCTTCAAGGAGTGGGTCGTCCTCACTAGGTGGATTCTGCAACGCTACTTGTCGTGTTATTGACGATACAAGTTTAGGCTCCAAGCACCCATACCAGATCATACATGTTTGCCCCCTCGCTGGGGTGTAGATGGAGTTTGGATTCTCATTCTGAAGAGGTGGACCTTCTCTTGAGAGAGTTGTAAAGTCATATAACGTAGCTGCGGTAGTGTAGTTCGACTCCATAACATCGTGTTTGTCCAACAATATTTTCCCTTCGTCTTCAAAGTGTTTGATGTGTTTCTTCAACGTACCCATTCCTAGATTGGGTCGGTGACGAGCCCATGATACTTACAGTAGTTCGGATCAGCTGTTCGTTCCACCTCATGAGGACGTTTTGGTGGAGGAAGTTTAATCAGTCCGTGCTCCAGGAGTTTATCAAGCATTGTAGAAAGATCCAAGTTTGCGAAGGGATAGGTCTTCTTATCAAACTTCTTTAAAGTAGGACGTGCCTTTGCATAACTACCCACACTTGATACTTTTCTACTTATTACTTTGAGGTGTGATTGTCATAGTCTCTGCCGAATCTTTTGTAGACGCCGACAAAGAAGTAACTCTCTTGCGCGCATTGGCAATTGTAATCTCCATGTCGTGAGCTCGCGTTGCAAGGTCTTGGAAATCCTTAGGCTTGTTTCTCTTTAAGTCGTACAACAACTCCATCCGCATACCATTGATACACATCTCTACGCCGGACCTCTGACTTATTTTATCCTTGCATTCAAGACACAACGCACGCCAACGGCTGATGTAGTCAAGAACATGTTCGTCATCCCACTGTATGGTATTTGTGAGCTCGCTCATACTAACGACGCTCCTAGCGTTGTAGAACCTATTGAGGAAACCATCTTGCATTTCATCCCAACTGTCGATTTACTCGGAATCCAAGTCAGTATACCAGTCGAAGGCGATACTTTTGAGGGATCTGACGAACTGCTTCACCAACCAATCTCCTTTAGTTCCAACATTATTGCACGTCTCCATGAAGTGTGCGATATGCTATCTTGGATTGCCTTTTCCGTCGAACTGCTGGAACTTGGGTGGTTGAAAACCTGAAGACATCTTTAACTTTCATTCCTCTTAGTGTAAGGCTTGACGTAACGAAAACTGTTTGAAGAGTTTTCGTCAAATTGATTCTTTACTGCGTCTTCTATGAGCATCTGTAGTTGCTTTTGAATGTAGGTGCCCTCTTTGTTTTTTATGACCTCGGCATGCTTAGACTCCTCGTCAGTTTCCTCTTCGTCGCTACTATCTTCGTTTTCGGAGTCCTCAAGCTTCTTGGTCTCTCGAAGTATAACTACATCTTTTTCAAGGTTGTCAATTAGTTTGTTCTTCTCCTTATTTTCGAGTTTGAGTTTGTCGAGGAGACTCTGCAATTCAACTAGCTGCTCTTCAACGATCTTTGGTGTTACTGTCATGACAGACATGATGAGTGGCTTATACTTCTTTTCCGGGCTAGTGGGCTTCACATTCTTCACCTTCTTGCGCTGGGGGGGAAGCAGAAGCAATTACAGCAGTAGCTGCTGCAGCGATGGAGGCAGCAGAAATTTTGCGTAGCTGTTTGGGTACCTCGGTAGCACGCAGGCGAACATCCGCTGCGTTGACAGCAGCCTTTTTTTGTCATCCCTCTTATACCGAAGCCGACGGGGTGCGGTGTAGTAGCGTGTGGGGAACTCTGCGTCGCTCTGCTGGAGGTCTTCTTGGAAGAACGAGGAGTGTGCTATTCAGCAGACATCGTCGTTACAGTAAGATTGATGTAACAAACCTAAATTTTCGCTATCTTTAAATACAAAAATAAAGGATTGTTATGCCGCAAATTGATTACCAAGTCAACGGCAAGTCTAATTTAAAACAAACTTAATAACAAAATAATCCAAAAGAATAAATGACAGCGGAAGACTTCTAGCTGAGTCTACAAATCAGAAATCAAACAAAAAAGATAAACTACATATTTTCCCCAACGTAAATGCTGATGACTTTGTAACAAATGCCCAACATGCACTGACGCTTCAACCTTACAATGCATCTCAATCTACAACCTGTCAATTGCGCCATCAAAGGAGGACACATGCCCCATAATAGGGTAGGGACAAACCCAAACAGAAAGAATATCAACTCATGCTGAGTAAGTCGTTTAAGCAAATAGTGTTAAATATGATAAGGTAAATTAAGATACGCGTCTTAATGGCGCGTAACTGTCAATCAAAGAAACAAACTACGTGTAGAAACAAAGAAGAGGCGTCGAGCACGAGTCGCGCCTAAGTAGCCGAAATTCACGACCGACAGGTCACCATTTTGCTAGGTTCATTATTGTGCACACCCCTCGCTAGACAGGGCGGTAGGACGAGTTCACATCTAAAAGAATGTCAATGAGGAGGTTGGTAACTGATCTCCAACCTAGAAAATGTACCTTGATCAGAGGTTGTAAAAGCCATAGGACATAGTGACGGTGCAAAGTCCGTCACTCTAGATGGGGTCACGATAATTATTTCATGCCTTTTATCTTTCGGGTACTTTATTTTCGTGCATGCGCTCTTTCAATTTATAAATGGCCGTAGCCGGAAGCAATAAACAATAAACTCAATGAAAATGAGCAACATAGCCATGAAGCAATATGAATCATAAACGATTGAAAGTGAAACGATAATGGTTAGAAAACATAAGAGTTGATTAGTAAAGGCTGAAGAGAATGATATTGAGAACCATGCTTAAACTGTATATCAGGAAAAGAACCCACAAAGAGCCTGGGAATAAGCCTCCTATAGGAGATCCCCAGACCAGCTAAACAGCCTCCGCATGAGCTGATAGCCTATCTAGACAAGCTGGTCCCGAAGCTGGTAGCACACCAGCTGAGCTGATCTAGACCAGGCCATCTCACGAGGAAAAAACTGGTATGGGGCCTACAAGATCACCAGATAAGAGTTGGTACGGATCCTGTCAGCTCACCAGGTAGGAGCTGGTACGGACCCTGCCAGCCCACCAGGTAGAAGCTGGTATGGACCCGACCAGCTCACCAGGTCCAGACCCCGCAGGGTCAACACTCCAGGACATCTCCATGAGCTGGACCCCATTTCTGTAAAGTGATGACGTGGCCAAATGATGCCCACACACGTGCATTGTTTACAACCACACAACTAAGGCAAAGTTAGTATAAATAACTCATACTCAAAGGTATGAAGGAACAAGTTTCTATCTCCGCTCCTTACACAAATACTATCTAAACTGACTTAGGCATAGGAGGGGGCTTCCTCGATCACCTCCCTGAGGCTAGTTAACGTTTCTCTATGCAGGAGAAGGTCCGGAGGCTGGTCTGAACCTCCTCCAGGGCGTCTCAAAGGCGTCTTCCCAACTTCATAACAAACCTGGATTGTCTACTAAAAGAAGGCCACCTTGGTCCAATTTTACCCGGAACAAGGTAGAAAACATGCTCTGGAAATCCTGTTTCTTCTAGCTTAAGCTACCATGACGAAGGACAATCAACCCAAGAGGAGAGGAGGGTTGCCCAAATCAGCGGGGGTTTCATCTTTAGCACATCCACCCGATCCTCCTGATACTAATTTACTGAGTTCTCGCCCAAAAAATGAAGATGATGGAAATGTCGAAGAGGTAAGCGTTCCGGAACCTCTGACCTTGAATAACTTTCTGAATGCAGTTTTATCCCCCAATTCAATGAATGATAAGTCTATTTCGGCTAGTAAGAATAACAATAGTGGAGTCAAAAATCAATTTTTGGAGAAATCGAAAACTTCTGAATCAAGCCATGGGAACACTAGCCTGGGTAATGGAAACAAAATCAGTGAGGCTGGTAATGTTGATAAGGGTCATAAATCGTTTAGAAATGTGGTTAAGAGAAATTCTCAGGGAATGAAACTTGATTCTGTTGAGAATATTACTACTGATGAGGTTTTAATTGAGGAATCTGATGTTCATGAGGAAGTGGAGTTTTGGAAGAATACTCTTGTTGGGACTGTTGTAGGGAAGAGTTACATTGGCTCAATTGAATAGCTATGTGGAGAAGAATTGGACAGGAATTAAACCCCCTCAAATTTTGTACTTCTCTAAGGGGTGATATTATACAAGATTCTGCTTTAAGGAGGATTTGAACTCTATTATGAGAGGAGGGCCTTGGAGTGTTAATGGTGGATCTCTAGTATTGAAACATTGGACGCCAATGATTGCTCAGGAATTGGATTCTCTCACTATTGTTCCAGTTTGGGAGTTCTTCCCAAACCTAGATCCTTGTTTATGGTCATGTGATGCGCTGAGCAAGATAGCTAACTATGTAGGCCCCCCTATCTGTGCAGATGAATACACTACTAACAAAACCAAAATCTCTTTTGCGAGAGTTTTAGTGGAGGTAGATGTAAGTAAGGAACTCCCTGAGAGTATGCTTATAAATACACCATTTGGAAGGCAAATCCAACAACAGATTGTCTATGAGTGGGGTCCTTTCTTCTGCTCATCTTGCCATAAAACTAGGTCACACTAGTGGTAGTTGCAGAAGAGGGAAAAACAAAGCAAAACCAAAAACCCAACCTGAGAAAGTTTATGTCCCAGTCAAGGCTACTACAATGGTGGAAGAAATTCAGGAAAAAGTGGACAAGGTAGTGATTCCAGACGCTCAAGTTCAGGAAATAGTTACTACTCCTACTTCCTCATACATGGATGCTTATAGTTTCACTTTGGTTGCTAAGAGGGAAAGTGTATCCCAGAAAACAGCTCAGAAGTATGCTAATCTTGCTCATCAGCAAGGTATTCAGACCATTCTGGTTGAGCCAGTGGAGTTATTTTTGGATCATAGTGATAATGCATGGGAGGTTGTTGATCCTAGTTGTGGGGGGAAACCCCTACAATCCCCATGATAATTGCTGCTTGGAACATCAGGGGGATGAATGACCCCCTAAAGCAACAAGAAGTTAGGGATTTTCTTAGTTGCAAATAAAGTGGACTGTGGTGCTATTTTGGAAACTAGAATAAAGCCTCATAAATCAGCACATATAGTGAAGAAATTTCAGAATTTCTTAGTGGATAATAACTATGGTTATCATAACAATGGTAGGATTTGGATTTTGTGGAAACCTCATAAAAGTCCTGGTCCTGATGGATATTCTTCAAGATTCTTCATTGAAGCTTGGGAGATTGTGGGAGATTTCTTCTGTGAGGCAGTTTAGGATTCATACTGGTAAAATGCTGAAGCAGACAAACTCCACTCTGATTTCCCTTATTCCTAAAGGCCAAACTCCTAAAACAGTTGCAGATTTCAGGCTTATCTCCTGCTGCAACACAATTTACAAAACAATAAGCAAGGTTTTAGCCTTGAGAATGAAGGAGGTGCTGCCTGACATCATTGGCATGGAACAAGTTGCTTTTGTAAAGTAGAGGCAGATATTTGACAATACCATGCTGGCTCATGAGCTTGCAAGAAAATATGGCAGAAAAGGCATCTCTCCTAGGTGTATAATAAAGGTAGAAATTAAGAAGGCTTTCGATTCAGTTTCTTAGGACTTTGTTGAGAGCATTCTGAAGGATTTTGGTTTTCCTAATCAATACACTAACTGGTATGTTCTTCCATCAGCTCCACTTATTTTCCCCTAAATATTAATGGAGTTGTGGAAGGATTTTTTTTAAAGGTAAGATAGGTCTCAGGCAGGGAGATCCTCTCTCTCCTTATATCTTTGTTATCTGTATGGAAGTGCTTTTTAGGATGTTTAAAGAAGCTCCTAAAGTCAAAAATTTCTCCTTCCATCCAAAGTGTGTGAGGGTTAATCTCACAAACCTTATTTTTGCTGATGATCTCCTTGTCTTTACCAGGGGAGATGTCCCCTCAGTAAAGGCTATAGCTAAGTGTTTTGACAACTTTGCCAGCTACTCTGGGCTCCATGACAATCCTTCGAAAACTGAGATCTATTATGGAGGTGTATCAGTAGGTGTTAGAAACCTCATTGCTGAAGCTACTGGCTTTACTGAAGGTTCCTTTCCCTTTAGATACTTGGTGTGCCTCTTTACCATGCCAAGCTAACTGCTGTATATTTCAGCCACTGATTGACAAGATCAAGAAGTTGTCTTATTGGGCTAATCAATACATGTCTTGCTGGGAAGCAGGAGCTCATTAATTCTGTGGTTTTTGGTCTTCAGAACTTCTGAGGTGCCAGCATTCTTCTTCCAAAAGGAGTGGTAAAGAGCATCAATAGGCTATGTAAGAACTTCTTATGGGGGATTAAAGAAGGTGATTGAAAGATGGTGTTGAAAGCATGGCAGAGTATTTGTAAGCCAAGGAAAGAAGGTGGCATGGGCATAAAGGAGGTATTGAGTTGGAACAAATCATTATTAATTAGATGGATTGAAAAGATAGAATGCAGTCAAGCAAGTATTTGGGTTAATTGGATTCAAGCATATATCATTCGAAATGCAGACATGTGGAGCATGGAATTGAAAATGGACTGGTCTTGCAGTTGGAAGAATCTTTTGACTCTCAAGAATGAAATTATCAGCAAAGCAAGTGGGGTTGAGCAAGCTAAGAGCCTGATTGGTGCCAGAAAAAGAACAGCAGACCTTTACAATTTCTTCAGAGAGCAGGAAGGGCTGACATATAACTTTAAATGAAGCTGCTTCATTCCCAAACACTGTTTCATTGGCTCTTTGGCAATTCAGAAATGTCTGGCTACTTTGGATAACCTTTTTAAAAGAGGTTTTCAACTAGCTAGCAGATGTGTGCTGTGTTGGCAGGATGCTGAGAGCCCTAAATAGATGTGCTCTTTTCTGCAGTCTATGAGCTATGGATGGAGAGGAACAAAAGAATTTTCAGGGAGGAAACTCGGAGTACAGATCAATTAGTTCACAGAATTAGTTACATAATTGATGTTAGAATGAACTCAGGTTTTTCAGTGGATCATCATGCCACTATGCTGTGAGTGTGTCTTGTGCAGCTCTTAGAGTAGTTTAGCAGCTTTTTGTAATGGTTTTTAGGGGTTCTTTCCCCCCCCCCCTTATTTTCTATAAAACTTGATCATTACAAAAAAAAGAAAAAGGATGATCAACGTTCTTACCTTTCAACGCTAATCTTTAGTCAAGTTCTTCTAAGAAGATTTAGGAACTACACCTCCTTGAATCCACAATTTAGGTACCCAATCAATCACAAACTCAAACGATAATCCCCTAATTCACAAGGTGATCCATAAGTCATATTTCTTACAATTAACACTAATCTATAATGATTCCAAAATGAGACAGTTGTAAATAAACATGAATAACGTCTACCTCCGAAATTGGATGACCACCAAATTTTAATATGACATAAAAGATTATGACATGAATGTCTCCTCAAAATTTCGTCCACAAAATCCAAGCGGATCAACGGGAATCAATCTCACACAGAACCATAAACATGAATTAGGGTTTACCCACGAATTCTAATATAACTATTCATATACAAATCTAGGTTGTACCTATTTTGGATATGTTGTAAAACATAGAGTTAGCAAAGTCTCCACAAAATCTCCTCCTGAAATATCTTAGGAGTCAACGGGAATCCTCAAAATACCGAGGAGCGGAACAGTTCTCGGGTAGATAGACACAGCTCCATTAAAACACCTCTACATGGAGCATCCGGTAGAATCATGGCACAATTTTTATGTCTCTAGATTTGTATCAATAGTGTGGTTCTAACGTCACCAACCACAACTTAATCAAAGGTTGTATGAGAGAATTATGTGCGTTTGAAGTTGACATAGCTCTGCTGGGAACTTATGCGGGTGGAAAAGACGAAGGAAAGGCAAGGGAGATGAGGAGGCCGAAAAGATCGAGGGAAATGAAAGACATGGTTTTCTTTCTTCGCATAAAATAGTGTGAGGGTAGATTCGGGTTTGGGCTTAACTATTTGGGTAATCCACAAATTCGATCCAAATCCAGATAAGTAATAATCGAATACTCTTGAAATGACTGTGTAACTAGAAATCTCATAATAATTCACTGAATTCCAATAAAACTTTAACTAAGTCATCGAATATATGTAATAAAACATAACACCCTTAATTATTTAATTACCCAAAAATTATGTGGTGTATAATTGATATGTACGTAGTACGGATGAGAGGTAGATATTTCACGTCGGGTTCACCAAAATTTGTAACAACAAATTTTGTACTAAGACAAAATAAAGAAACAAATGAATTTTATTAATATCAGAAAGGTTGTGTGTTTACAATGTCTAATGTAATTCTCTGAATTCTATTACGTAGTAGGGGGTGCGCCGTACGATACATTATACTGGTAGCGTACGTGCTATAGGGGGGTGTGCGCGTCGTCCGTGTGCGTTGTCGTTGTTCTTGAGAAGGTCGCAGGGGACTTGAATCTCTCCTTGAACTTGGTTGTTTGAACTGACGTTTGTTGATCGCTCGTTGATCGTTCGTTGATTTGCAGGTGGCATGTAAGTGCTTGTCGAATGTGGCTGGGAGTTTTTAGTGAATTCCTCTAGAGGTTTTTCTTCTCCTTGATAGTGAAAACCTAATTTCTGGCGGGCTTGTAGTCACATGCATGTCTTTAGACTTTATGTGGACTTGGCTCAATTGCCAGTTTTATTCGAATCATGATCCATTTAACCTAAATTAGTAATCGAATCAACCCAGATTTCACTTAATGGGACAAAACTAATTAAATCGAGTTAAATTTGATTAACTCATAAATAATTAATTTACTTAATTTCTGGCACATTAACGAATTTTTAGTGCCTACAAGCACAAATACACACAAGATAAAATTAGCCAATAAATCAATCCAAAAGCATCTATTTCTATGCACAAAAACTTATCATATACCACTACTAACTACTAAGTGGTGCGTATCAGTAAGGTAGTGGTCGATGCAGGTGGTAGTGGTAGGGAGTGGTGGTGGGGAGGAGAGAGGGAAGATAAGGGAAGAGGAAATGATACGTAGTTATGAATTTTGTAATTTTGCAGTGCCTCTATATTTTCGCAAAATTCACGTGGTATCCTCGAAGTTTGACCGTTTGCACGTGATACCCAACTTGACAACTTTGTGTACATGGTACCCTTGAACTTACCACTTTGTGCACATAGTACTCAAATAGTACTTTCCGTTAAGTTGAAATGTATCGGTTAGTTGTTAGGTACTTAGTTAATTAAATTATAGGATTAATATAATAATTAAAATATTCAATAAATTTGTAGAAAAAATAATTTTTTAAAAAAAAAAATTAAAAAAAGTTTTTTTCTTTTTTGAAAAACTAATTTTTCTAAGGGTACTATGTGTAAAATGTTGTGATCTCAAGGGTATCGTGTGCATAAAGTGGTAACTTGAAGAGTACTATGTGCACAAATTATGAATAATTTTAAAAAATATATATATTTTTATGAAAAAAAATAAGTTTTTTGGATTTTTTGTTCATAAAATAATTTTTTGGATTTGTTTTAAAAAGACAAAAAATTTGATATTTTTTTTATTTTTCGAAAAATTGAAAATCAAATTATGTAACTTAATTAGTAAATTTAATTAACTAATTACCTAACAACTAAGTGACAAATCATCACTTAACGGAAAAATCTAACGGAAGGTACCATTTGGGTACCATATGCACAAAGTGGTAAGTTCAATGGTACAATGTGCACAAATTGCCAAGTTGGGTACCAAGTGTAATCTGTCAAAATTCGAGGGTACCACGTGGATTTTCCGCTATATTTTTTTATCAATTTTGGGAATGCCGTATTGGTGGATAATAATCATCATATATATATATTCGGAATAAATGAGTCATTTTTGTGACACTAAGCAAAACTTTTGATTATTTTTGTTACATATGCAAGGTGAGATTATTTTTGGAAGATGAATTAAACTTAGCATTATTTTTGTGTAATCTTTCTTAAATAGGTAAAATTCAATAATGATCGGGTCCATAAGGGTATTTTGATACATAAATTTTTTATCTATTTGTTGTTTAGCATCATTATTGTTGCAGATAACAATCGTATATGGTACCACATGGTACGTAGCTCTAGGTACCTCCGGTTCAAGTGGTATATAATGAGTGAAAATTGAAAACTAATAAGTGGAACTCGGGAATAATGAGTGAAAGTTGAGAAATAATGATTGGAATAAAGTTGTATATAATAATTGAAAATTCTGAAATAATGACTGGAAATAAATAATGACTATAATGTTATATGTAATGAGTGAAAATCGGAAGATAATGAGTGAAAATTGAGAAATAATGAGTAAAAATTGTAAAATAATGGGTGAAAGTATATAATGAGTGAAATTGAGAAATAATGAGTGAAAATTGTAAAATAATGAGTGAAAATATATAATGACTATAACGTGGGACATAATGGGTGAACAGTAAAAAAAAAAAAAAAAAGTTAACCGCGGGGTACATAGGGGTACCTAATAATTTGTGTGCAGATAAACCCTAAACCCTAAAATCCTCGTTGAGTTCACTCCAATACTCTTCTCATTCAGTTCATCCCAAATTGATTTTATCTTTTCAATACAACTCTAACCAGAAACCTCAGTATCAATTTAATTTATTAATTAATTAATCCCGCACTTCATCTCCGCATTCCTGAACTTGTACTTAACATCATACAATGGAAATAGACAGGGCAGATGGTCGCACACCCCACCAATTGAGACCTCTGGCGTGTTCAAGAAGCTCATTAAATCGTGCTCATGGCTCTGCTACCTGGTCTCAAGGTTTACTTTTAATTTAATTGCATTTTTCTTAATTGGGTTTTACTTTGAGTAGATTGATTTCGTAATTTCATTCATTTATATTGCTCTTCTTCTTTGATTATTCTGTTTTAGTTACTGTGCTTAAAGTTTGAGTTTTTATTTTGGTGGGTTTCTCTAGTTGTATTGTTGCAATGTAGAATTTGGTACGCTGGTTTAGATGGCTAGTAACGTGTTGTTGATATCGTAAACGTCAAGCTTTTATGTCATTGGGAGGTTTCCTATGGGTTCATTTGAGGACATATAATGCTGAAATATGGATGGGGTTGGTTTTCCTTCTAATTGTTTGTGGAACTTATTTATACAGGTTAGAACCAGTAAGTTGTTGCACTTTGGGAGAATGCCTGCTTGTCGAAACCTTTAAAATCGATTCTTCGAATAAAGGATTGAATAATTATGAACTTTGGGTCATGAACTGTTTGCATTTCATTGCTTGGATGTGTCCTAATGTGTTATGTCGCTATTGATCTCAGGGGATACTAAAGTCATAGCTGCAGTATATGGACCAAAAGCTGGGACTAAGAAGAATGAGAATCCTGAGAAGGCTTTTATTGAAGTCATTTGGAAGCCCAAAACCGGACAAATTGGTAAGATTTCCTTTAAACTTGTGATGTAGATGAGCTCGGTTTTGTATATTATAATTAGCTGTAACATTTGATCCGTAATATTGATATGCATCTCAGCACATACTATCTAATTTTTTCTGCTATGGCTGTTTGGGTAGTTGTGCTTAGGGCATCACTCCATTTTACGATATAGCCAGTCCATGACTTATCTAAGTTGTATTAAGATATGTATGATAATATATAAGTCCTCATGCATGTTATCTGTAAATCTTTAGGTGATGTGTTCATAAGAATTGTATTACGTACCGTAAATTTTGCTATATGTGGTTCATGTGAAGCTTGTTTCCCTGTACTTTAGGTCAGAGAATTACCGACTAATCCCTATTTGCTGACTAGGGAAATCGGAAAAGGAGTACGAGATGATTCTGAAGAGAACATTGCAAAGCATCTGTATTTTGACAATCAATCCAAATACGACCACCTCAGTAATTCTTCAGGTGAGGCTTTAGTGTCCAGCTGTCTCCCTGCAATAATTTTTTGAAGATAAAATTTCCTTAAAAATTTATGTTCCAACAGTTCATTAATTTGAATGGACTTTTAGCCAGCACTGCAGCATTGGTTGGTGTCATTTGTTATCCGAACTTTATTACAGGTGTCTAACTAAGATGGTCTGAGTTAGCCACATTTGTGAAGTTTGCATGTTTTGGGTTAGATTGAAGTGACCCAAGTATTGTTCTCATACCCATGTCTCCCACCATCTTTGTGTGTCCGACGTGGTTCTTTAGGAGCGATTGATGTCTGAACAACAGAGCTAGTTTCTATTGTTGGATTTCCACAACTATCCCAGAAGCATAGGCTTCGTAATCTTGACCATGGTATATACATCTATGTTTGAGTTTTCTGGTAGTGCTCTATGCCTCTATGTTTTAAGCATGTCTAATTAGGGAATATCTATTAGTATCATACACCATGGTATTTGTTCTACCTTGATTTCTTCAATTAGAACCGGAAAACATGGCTCTTCAATTGCATACGGTAGTTTGTCATTAGTTCCTGTCCAAGATGAAATGATCGGAAGTTACGTGTTGACACAGGCCGGCTGTGTGCTTTTAACACCTAAAAATGACAGATTAGGGGCCTGATCACGGCTAAAAAGAGAAACAGCATGGGGTCCTTATATTGGAACTTGACACACATCCCCATTTCCCCCACATGTTAATTGACACTTACCAGCTCAAAGAAAAGAAAAAGAGTTAATTTCTAGTTATCTCTCTAAATATTGGATATATATTTTGACATGAGCTTCGTTGTCAAAGTTGACCTCAAATCCTCTTGGGAAAGAAAAACACAGTAAAAGGTCCCTCATTCTTCTGGTTGTTTTCGGGTTTTTTTTTGGGGGGGGGGGTGGTTGAAATCTTCAAGAGGTTACTCATTACTTCACTTACTTTCCTGTCTTACCATTCAATTCTGGTATCAGTTTTGTAGAAAATATATATCTTCATACCTCAATTTAGTCCCATGGACATGGCCAGAGAAGTTTGTTTGGGCACCCAAGGTAGGAGAATTTAAAGATATAGTATGAGGAAGTGGCAAAGACCAGGGGGAGATCTATGAAGGCATGTGCCTACTTGGTCTTGAATATTGATGAAAGTATGATGTAGGATGAAAAGTAGTTCAGGCGTAAATGCGCGTCATAGACTGCGTTTGGGTGTATATATGTTGTTCCCCTTCCATGATCTGCTCCATGTTTCTATTTTTGTTTATTTTCTCCTTTTCCCTGCTTTCCATCCATGAATTTTTATCCCTTTTCTATCCTTCTATCACACACTTCACTCCGCTGGATGTATACTTTGTCAAAAGATGAATCTTGACTAAGTTGTACATATCTTGGGCGGATGCCTACTTTCAAAGGAAAATGATGATCTTTCTTGAAATGAGGGTGACGTTTTTCCTTTCTGCTTCTTAAGTCGTATTTACACCGAGGCAGTTTTTTTGTCTTCAGACGTAAACATTTCTCTAACACTCTTCAAACATCTGCATAAAGCATATGATGTCTTACACTTGATCTCTGAACTCCAGGTAAGTTCACATGTTGACAAGTTCAAAACACTGATGCCATCTTTTTAGCAGTTTCCGCAAGTCATTTGAATATTTTCACCAGATTACTTTTTCTAAAATAATTTCTGACAATTATAAATCAGCATAATGATGTATTTGAGCCATAGAAAGTTTTTTTTTTTTTTCTTTTTTTATTCTTTCCTTCCATTGAATTTTTTTTATAGTTTTCATTTTCATTGCTTCTAAGTTCGGCGTAAATTTGACGTCTGCAAAAAGGCATATGATGTTTTACACTTGATCTCTGAACTTCAGGTAAGTGCTTGTTGACAAGTTCTAATTACTGATGCCACTTTCTTAGTAGTTTCAGGCCTTCTTCAGCAATCCCCAAGGAAATCTTTTCTGTTCAGAAAATATTCAGTAAAACATTTTAATTCTTGATTTACTTTGGATCTGTTGAAGTTGATCATTGTAGGTAGCTGCGTGTGTTGTTTGGACTCAAGAGGTTACAGATAGAACAACTAGCAAGTAGTTTGATTGTAATCGACATTTTAGAAGTTTGATGAGGTATGGGCGGGCATCTTTCCCTTGGCTGACTATTTTTGCCATGGTTTCCAAAGCTAATTTCAGGCAAAGGTTGTGGTGAAGTTGGCTTTAATCAGTTTTGCAGTCCAAAATGGTATAGACAACTGAACCCTGTCGGTTCGATTGCTATCAGGTATTGCTTTCGCATCACTTTGGGAGGGTTCTTTTCTTTTTTTGGAAAGGATCAAGTTATATTCTTCCACAATGGGGAAAAGAAGGAAACTAATACAACTTTCAAACGGAGAGCAATGAGCTATCCCGTAAAAAAACCAAAAATACTAGACTTGGCTAGGAATAGGTGAACTAAAATTATCTTGTACCCTAATAGAAGTTTGAAATTTAATGCTAAGGATAATGTTACTAAGACTTCTACAAGAATCAGAGAAAATTCTACGATTTTGCTCTCTCCATAGCGCGTAAATAGTGCAACAGATTGCACTTCTCAGGATATGATGTCTAGGTTTTTTTTCCTTGAACTTATTGGAAAACCATTTAACTTCATGTTTTAAGCTCAAATATCTCGCTGTATGGCCAAGCCAGCACAAAGTGTTACACCAAACATCTTTTGCGACCTGACATTGGAAGTAGAGATGTTCAGTGGACTCTGAATTCTTCTGGTAGAGACTAAATCTGTTAGGAATCGACATACCCCTTCTCTGTAGGTTATCTGTAGTAGGGAGGCCATTTGGAATTGCCAAGACTGAAAAACCGAGCTTTTTGGTAGATTGCAGGAGTCCTAGAGGGTTTTGAACCACCTGACTTTTGGCTGGGCATTTTTCGAAGAAGTCGTATGCCCCTTTAGCCCTTGATTCTTTCCGTTTACTCATCTGATTATGAGCATTTGTGTTATGTTAGCTATTTCATCTCTAAGATGAATTATTGCCCTCCAAGAATTCAAGCAGTCGTGATTTTGGGAGTGTTATTTTTATGATCTCCTCATTTGCTGTTATAGTTGATCTTCGATGTATTAGGACTTGGCTGTTTGTTAATCTTGAAGTAGAGAACGAGATATTCTTTTGATTAGCAGAATAGTTGTTCTCCTAGCTTTGTAGTAGCCAACGTAAAGGAGTGGGTTTGAGGGTATCATGCTCATGTTTAAAACAGAATTGGGCTTTGGAATGATTGACTTTGAGGACTTGTTGTCGTCTATTGCTCCATTTTTTTATTTTTTATTTTTTATTTTATTGTAAATAGCTTAGCCTTTATGGGAAAAAGAGTTGTGTCACGAGTTGGATTATATTCTTCTTCAAGGATGAGACTTGTGATTTCGTGTTTTGTTATTTGTAGACCGGATGGTGAATTGCTGATAATTTAGCTCCAACACATTATCTCATTTGTATTAAGAGATCTTCTGCTACTGTAGCCTACATGGCATGTGATTTGATTTAATTGATGTATGCTTTACTATCTGTTATTCTTTGATATGTAACCAAACTAGGATGTCATACAACCACAGTGTTCTCGAGGATCCTAGACACATAAAAAATTGTTATCAAAGGCTCATAAGTCATAACTATCCAAACCATGTATCGTTGCACTTATTCCATCTTCAACGACTAATCAGATATCTTCGATAGTTGCTTATGCATATTATTAGAATCTTTTGTCAGTGTGAGGCTATTTCCTGGGAGAAAGAAACCATCATATGTTTGGTTCACTATATATCCCGGAGTCCTGGATTCTGGTCTCTTGTCCAAGTATCCCATGGTTGTCAATCTTTGAAACATCACTAAATATTCCACTTAGTCATAACATTTACAATTATTGAAGGATAAGATTTGGTATGAAGTGTTCTTTTTAAGTCCTGCATTTTCCAGCCGGAGATAGGATCCATACCTGTTACCTAGTCTTGAGTGTCTATATTTGGTCAAACGGTATAACTCAGTTCCTTTTAAACAATGATAAGTGCTGCGCAGGAGGATTGATTCACAGACATCAATTGAGAATTGGTAGAAACATTTGTGTTTTCAGTTGTAGAAATTTCACAATGTTGTGCCAAATCAGTTGAACTAAAGGTTGCACTCCTATTGTACCACTTTTTGTCAAGTTTACTATTCGAGTACTTTAGTGATGATGTTCTGTTTCTTTTAAGTATAAGGCTGAACTACTCATTGATATGTTAGCATCATCCTTAAAGCAAAAGTTTCAATTATCGACTTCTCTAGCATAAGCATGTTGTAAATTTGTTTGTCTTTATTTTGCAGGTCGTCAATGATGATGGGGCAGTATCCTTGGGCTACACTTTCGCGTTGTGTGTGTTTTCCAGTCCTTGCATCTTGTTGTAGATATGAGTAGATTTTAGCCCCTTTTCAGCATATCTTGCTACATTCTTTGAAACATTGAACAAAAGTCACTTTTTTAAGTGTGAACTGTTTCTAACTTCTTCGACAGCCTTCTTGAGTCAATTGTAAATACATTTTTTTCCCTTGACAAAAATACGCTAGCTTCTCCCTTGTGCAATCAATGCGGCTTGTTTGGCACTTGTTGATGCTGGGATTCCTCTGAAGCATCTAGCTGGTAAAGTCCCGTACCGAATTCATACTTAAAAAGTTCAAATTATGTTAATCTGGGATGTTGAAATACTTTGGATTTTCTCTCGAGTCATCACAAGTTGTGACTCCAAGTGCTCTTCAAAAACTACCTTGGACATGCAATGTTTCAAGTAAACTTGATACTTTCGTTTTTTTCTTTTTTCTTTTTTTGACATGGTTATTTTCGTATTTATTATCCTGAATTCCTGATCATGTTACTGTTTATTTCTCACTGCAGTTTCAGTATGTTGCTGTTTAGCTGAAACAGGAGATGTTATACTAGATCCTACGAAACTAGAAGAGCAGGTAATTTTACCCTACTATTATTAGTCACAATCTGAAGAGGAGTACCACATGTATGCGGTAAAGGGCAGGAGATATATAATCGTTTCTCACCAAGGTTTTGTGCTGGCAGACAATGAAGGCTTTTGTCTATTTTGTTTTTCCAAACTCAAGTTCATCAGTTCCACTTCAAGGATCATCACTTACAAATGAGGAACCAATGGAACATGGGATCATCACATCTGTTACTCATGGGGCAATGTCAGGTACTTGGCTATTGTTGTGCACTTGTGCTTGTTATTCTCTTCCTTCCTCTTTCTTTGAGGGGTGCACAGCTTTTTTGGCAATTACAAGTTGTATGATAGTGCATGTAGTTTCATCGTTCTATTATCCTTAGTTTCTTATCTTGTGCTCAATGTATCCTTTGCCAGTTTGAGTGGTGCTCACAGAGTCACAGGTGTGAAGATTATTGTGGACTCTGCCAATTAATTTTCGTACGAATAAAATTATGACTTCGGGGGAGGTGGTTAATCAGATTAATTAAGTTTTAATTACAACAAGGGTGTCTTGGACAAGTAAACTTTGTTATAGGTATCTATTTCTGCAGAGAATTGTTTAATTAAGTCTGTGTGTATCTGGTGTTTCCTCCTGAAAAGCATATTGGGCTACTGTACTAATTGTTGCGTCTCCTACTTCAAGGAAAAAAAAAATTGTTGCGTCTTCATGAGCACTTGGTCTTCTTGAATATTATGCGTCCTTCGAATAATGATCCTTCTCGCCTATTACCATTTTTGCTTTTACAAAGCTTTTAAGACATCCTCTTTTGAGGTCAAAGGTCTTAAGACATCTTGTGGTCTGCTTTATCTCTTTATTACTGAACTTGTATTGCATTTTGTAAAGTCATCATCTTCTAGTATAATGAGTTTTCATTTTAGGTTGATGGTGCAATTTAGTTTATTGCTACACATAGAAATTTGTAGTTCTTGCTACATACGGAGTACTACCTACTCCTTCGCATCTTGATTGCTGTAACAATTGTTTGCTGCATGCTTTATGTTGCAGTTGAGAACTATCTTACATGTCTCCAGAGAGGACAAGCTGCAACAGCAAAACTATCGAACTTTTTG
Source organism: Spergularia marina (assembly GCA_963680865.1). Classification (NCBI taxonomy): domain Eukaryota; kingdom Viridiplantae; phylum Streptophyta; class Magnoliopsida; order Caryophyllales; family Caryophyllaceae; genus Spergularia; species Spergularia marina. The sequence continues at coordinate 13,548,930 of OY804560.1, read as the reverse complement.
AGGGACAAACTGCAAAGTAGACTCCCCGGCAACCTCCAAGTAGATTCTTGATTTTTGATGAGGCAACTGTTGTTAGGTACTGATATAAGATTTAAGAAAGATAAACGTTGTATGTACGTCATTGATTAGGTGGTATAATCAAATGTGGGTGCATGTTTTGCTCCTCAATGGCCTTTTTTTTGTTTATTTACCGATTCTTGCAAAAATTCCATCTTTGCTTTTAAAATGATTTTTCTCGTCTCCTTTTTGAAAGCTTCTGGAGGATCCAATATCAGAAGCTTCGGTGTTCATTGTATTTGCTGCTTCAAGCTTACATATGCTTACGCTTATCAGACACTCACTATTACACGGCTTTGCAGAATTTATCTGGACATAGACTAAACACACACTGAATGCTGTCTTATAGCCTACCATGTGATGCCGATTACAGTTGATTCAGGAAATGTGGTAAATGCTCGAAAAATTGTTCTGGGAGACGGAGAATAATTCTTGTATGGGAGAAAGGAAAGGAGAGATTGAGCGAAGTGTTGCTTTATTGTTTTGCTTTGGTTGCTCACATTTTTGAAATTTGGCCCTCTTTTTTGGTGGGATGTGCCAGAGATCCTAGCTGCATCCGCTAATGTTTTCCATTCTCCCTTGTTTTGCAATGCATCGGTCTCGTAATAATTGCGAATCTCTTTCGTGCTTCTTTGACGAAGAAATTTCCAGCAGTTAGCTCGGCGTTCTCTCGACACCATGTTATCCCGGAAAAATTTGCTCCATACCATCTTGAGTGCACAATCCTTAGTTAAGCTGCTACAAAGTCCCGAATCCACATCGTCGTTCTCTCCCCCTTGCACTTCTTTAATTCTCAATTTTCTCCACTATTGCTTATCCTCCATCCACCACGATGGAACCAGTGTATACCGAGCTCTAGTATTGGCGTACTGCTTGTATTCATGCATGGCGTCTTGTGAGTCTACATGCAAGCGAGTTCACGTGAGGTCCGAGCTATGCTAGCCCATGGTGACCTGCTCTTTACCCTGCTCTTTACCTCGCATAAGGATCATTGATTCATCGAATTAGTTATTTTGGAGAGATATTGAATATCTCATGATAAATTGAAAAATGGTTCGACTTCAGCAATTAAGAAATTAAACTTATGGGGGACAATTGCTCCCATCAATACTTATGCGGTTATATTTCACATACAAGCATACATGTAGGGGCGATAACCACTTTCATCATCCTCGTAAAGTTACACTTATAATGGAGGCCTATTTGGAAAGATCAACTAAACTTTGATGACCTCATATCTCATTAGTGATGGAACAAATTCTCTCTTTAGTTTTCGATTTTTAAGTATTTCAGTTTAAAGCCATATTTTGATCTTTCTTTCTTTTTTATGAAAAAACATGCCAATTTTTTTTGTGTTTAAATCAAGAAAGTCCGCAATGGAAGTAGGGGGGACTCGGGGAAAGCAAAATCAGGCATCTTCTCCTATAAAAAGCTAAAAGGCAATGATTTCTCTATCTTGTGCTACAATTATGCTAGTACGAAGAGATTGATAATTGGTAATGTTATTCTAGTAATCTTTAAAAAAAAGGGTAATGGTCTAGTATATAAACTGGTGAAATTAGGTAATGTTGATATGATGATATCTCAACAATTTACAGAATCATTTAACATTGTAGGTCACTTATGATTCCGTAATTGGTTTGATGTGGTTAAACCTCATGACTTTGATGCCGGATGTTCAAATCCATGTAGGCTCCTTCTCTTACAAGTTAACTTTTAGCAAAGACAAGTCTCTGCATTATTACATTTCATGCCCAAAGGGATTTACGCAAGATGGCATGGGAAGGTATATAAGACCTCTGACCGAGTCTCAACAACTAGTTTAGATTTTGTATGAGATGGATCAAATGTTATTAATTATGAGATAGAGTGCTATGTGCACATATGTAGACCTTAGACGGTAAAAGTATACGTGCAAAATTATACAAAACTATAACTTCAAGGGTACCAGATACACTACTAGTCTGAATTAGAAGGGGTGGGGGAATCTATTTTGAGAAAATTTGTTCCGACTATTTTGATAAGTTTTATCTATAATGAGCATATATCAGTTTATATTCTAAAATTAAGCATTACATTTCCACCACCAGAAACAGCTTGGAAGTAGAGAAACATCTACTCATAGCCATGTAAATAACTAATCAACCCATTTTAATTTTAACTTGATCATTTTCAACCTGGACTATAAAAAGAGTTGCATGCATTTCATGTTAATTTCGATCAGGGAGTTTAATTAATCCCAAGAGGATAATCACACTTTTTAATCATCTTTGAGAATTGAAATTTGTGAGAAAATTTCTCTTTTTCTTTTTTTTCAATCTTAAAGATGGCTCCCAAGGCCTCAACATGTATCATGATTCTTCTGTCAATCATGGTTTTCGGTACAACTACAATTTCAGCCTTTAACATCACTAGGCTCCTTAACAACCACCCAGACTTCAGCACCTTCAATGACCTCCTGACCAAAACCGGCGTGGCGGCCGAAATCAACGAACGCCAGACCATCACGGTCCTCGCAATCGCCAACTCTGACATAGGCTCCATCACCAGCAAGCCAGAGAGCACAGTGAAGAAGATAATTCAAACCCATGCTCTCTTGGACTACTTTGACACAAACAAGATTGCAGACTTGTCTAAGTCTGGTTCCAACGTTACCAACTTCTTCCAAAACTCTGGGATAGCCTACAGAGAACAAGGCCAGACCCACATCACCAATTCTGGTGGGCAAGTCATCTTTTCATCAGCCATGAAAGGCGCCCCACACGACTCAAAGATGGTCAAGTCTGTTGCTGCACAGCCTTTTAACATTTCTGTGATCCAGCTGAGTCAACCTATTGTTACTCCAGGATTAGACCAGACAGCCCCCAGTGGGCCATCCACCAGCCCTGCGGCTTCTCCTCCAACTCCAGTGGCCGCGCCACCACCTAAGAAGGCCGAGGCTCCAGCACCTGAGGCTGAGGGACCTGCAGAAGACGATGCAGCTGATGCACCAGACAGTGAAGGTCCCGCTGCTGAAGCCAGCGGCCCCTCTCCAGGTCCCGCTCCAGAAGGGGATGAGGCCGACAAAGAGGTTCCGGCTAAGCAGTCTCCACCTCCTAAGAATGCCGGGGCCCAGTTGACTGCTGGTGGCGCTGTGGTGGTTTCAGCATTCATGTGTTTGTCAGCATTGTCTCTCTAAAACCATTCTTCCTAATTGGTTATCTACGTACTTAGCTTGGTTCTCTTTCTTTATTCGGGTTGGGCAGGGACTGTTAATAGGTGAAGTATTTGAACATTGGAAACGGAAGATGAGAGAAGTCTGAAATCAAAGCTTTATTCTAAAGGTGTTTTAGGATACGTTGCTCTGCATAACTCTGTAGCATATCTCTGTAAGCGCCTCAGCTGCGCGCAATACAGGATACTTTTCACTGAGATGGTTTCTCTAAACATGCTAATGTCGGGATGAAATGCTCAGAGCAATATCAATCCTTACAAGCTAATAACAACCTTACACCCGGAACACTCTATGGATCATGGAAATGACAGATATCCAGTGTACATTTATTTTCAGATTTATTGCCATCTTTCCAGAATACAATTTGTCTTATCTTAGTGCAGCCAGGGACGGACCCACATTCACGCCTCATCAAAAAAAAAAAATATGTCGCAATAACAGGGGGGTGTGGGGGTTCAAATGCAACTGCAATTTTAAAAATAACCAATTTCATATTGATTATTAGGAATCTAAAAGCAGAACAGAGTACTAGTTTCATGAGCACATAGGCGCAGTTCAAACCATCCTTATAGACAAAAGTTAGCCACTAATAATAGCAAGTATGTGCTGCTGCACTTTTCAGATCTGATCAAAACACATGGTACCTCCGACGAGATGAGGTGAGCTTAACATCAAGATTCAAGCTAAGTTTCTAACACACAGTATGATATACCTAACTTCATGCAAAATATGTCCATTCTTGACAAAAGATTCTGTGCAATGTCAACTGTCAAGCCTTGATCTTCCCGATAATGTCAGCGATGACTTCCTCCATATTAAGGGCTGTCAATTGAGGAAATGGTCTCTGCATGCCCTACAAAACCGAAAATTTGAGGAATTTATTACACCATGGGATAATACACCTGCAAACCTTTGTAGCAATAATTGAATATTTATATATGACACAAATGTTATGGGTTGTAATTTGATCAAGTAACTTGTAATCCATAAAGACTCAGAAATTTCACACCACTGCAATAAAAGTTTCCACATTACATTAAAGATTAAACAGTGAGATATTAAACACAGCCATGTAAGTGTAAGCTTAATGTTTCATGTTAAAGATGTCTCGGCAACTTAAGTTACAAGCTGAAAACTTACCAAAAGACTGATGAATGTATCCCCACCTTCCATCCGAACTTCAAAGCATCCTCGCCTTGGCTGAAAGAAAGTAATTTGATTAAGTATCCTCTCTTAAGTTACCGCATAGAAAAGCCCATTATGCAATCCGCAGTTCAGCACTACTACATTAGAGGCTAAGAACAACACCTCAAATTGTTGCATTTGTCGCCTAAACTTGTTCCATTAGACTTAATGCAATATTTATGCTTCCCTTGCGTTATGTCTAATGCATGCTTGACACAGATTGTTAAGTGCGGGACTTGATGGGATGGGCTAAATGATTCCACTTGTAAGTTTCTACGCCTCACACGACTATCAACATACATGGTTAACCATTCTATCATAGAAACAAAGGCTAAAAAATGACGGCATACATGGAATCATAGGGAGACAGTAGAATTTTGCAAGTCCATACATTTTAAGGTGAGCTACGCCAAAAAAACAGGAAGAGTAGAAAGACCTATCGAGTTTACCTTTTCAGGGTTAAGTAGCACAGTGATGCCGGGAACAGCTTCCTCTAGGCCCTTCTGCACTTGATGAGCTCTAGTCTTGAATCGGTTGCACTGCTTACTGACATAGGCAAAACACAATTGGACCATCAAAACAAAAAGTGTTGGAGATTTCAAACGCCGTCACACAATAAAGACAAACAGAAGAATACATCAATTCAAACTCCTACGGCTACACCAAACTGAGGAACAGTACACTGGGAATGAGGGGATAGAAAAACGTATAGAAAGGGCACTATCTCAGTCCTTAGCAGAATTTTCAAATTTTCTAAGCATTTTTCATACTATATAGAAGCTTATGTAGTTAACATATGGATGCTTTTAACTAGTGTGCATCATAGGCAAACTCAAACACCTACATATTGTTTGGATACAAAATTGAAAGGAATGGGAGGGGAGGAGCAGAAATGAAGAGACAGGGAGGGGAAGGAAATAGTGATGTTTCATTTTCCCTCCAAATCATTCCTTCAAAGGATAAATTGGAGAGAGAGAAAATAGATCCCTTCATTTCCCTATTGTTCCCTTCTCCAACCACTATCCAAACAAGGGCATTTACTTCTCCGGTTCTCCCCCTCTCCTTCCCCTTCCAATCCCATATCCAAACAAGCTACTAGTGTCCATGTTCCTTCACAGATAGATGTTGATTATAGTAGAGCTTAAAGCTTCACCTTTTCCTCCCAATCCCATATCCAAACAAGCTACTAGTGTCCATGTTCTTTCACAGGTAGATGTTGATTATATTAGAGCTTAAGGCTACAAAATGGAAGTATACAATAAGAAATTTAAGATAAGCACAAGCGCCGTGCCATAGACTGATGCCTCTATCTTATTATCATCAGAAGTTTTATTGATAAGTTTTCAGTGCATACACCGCATGATGTTTTGCATGTGCACAAACACGAGGTTTGAAAGTCTCAAGTCTCAACTCAAAGGCGGTTTATACTTAATACTGAACTTATCTTGAGCAATACCCATTACCCGACAGTCCGGCATGTATCAACGATTCAACAAAAAGAAGGGGGAAAGGCAGCAGCGTTGATGTTCTAACTAATCTCTGTCTAACCACTGAAATTCACAGATGACTATTCCAGAATGCTTTAGGCTAACAAATACGTGAAGAGCGGAAACCTGTTCTTATGAGTAAGAGTGCTATCTCTAGAAGACTATAACAAGTTCGGAAAGTTCATGTCTGAAGAATAATGTTTATTTGAATGGCAATGGGAAAGAGACATCTTTGAACATTATAAAAAGGTAATTACCCTTCGACCTAAAGTCCAACTGAATACTTCAATGTAACGGCTAAGTTCCAGGGGAATTCCAAACACACATATATTAACATCCTTTGGATTGCAGTCATGTTAGAGATTGCCATAAAAATGCAAAAGCAAGTATATCATGACCAAGTAACACAGAAATTCTGCACTACCTAAAAACTTAGAAGAAAAGATAAGATACAAGAAAGTGCGAACCAACAGTATAGCATACAAAAGGGAGAGGCGCCAAAACATAGACAAGATTTTTCACCCAGCTACAGCGAATGCTGAAGATGCACAAGAATAGTACTCATATGGGATATGTCACATTGAGTAATGGAGCCCTAAATTGAGATTAGTAGTCGTACTTTCTACAACTAATACCACAATGTTTACGAGAATGCCTAGGGTCAGGAGAAATTTCAGGTGTGCCGTGTCCAAGACAATGCATATTATAACTAATAATTACCTGTATTGTTCACTTTACAGTAACCTCTTAGCCAACTCAAAATCTTGCCGACAGCAAATATCAGGGGCAGGAGTAGTGAAAGACATAGTCAGAAAAATTCTTCAAAATAGGGGGGAAGCTAAAGGTTGAGGGCTATCCATTTTTAATGAACTCCAACTAAAGTATAATATGTAACTAAAAAATAAACTCTGCTACTGGATAACAGTTTTGAAAATCCCAGCATCTCGGGACTAGTCAAAATAAGAAAACATCGTACTACCAACTTTTAGCAAAGATGTGCAAGTCACACCTCTCAATGCTTCAAAAGTAAAGGCAAAAAGAAAGTATGACTCCTGATTTATCAATTTAACTCATAAACATCAATACACTTGTTAAGTTCCAGACACAAGTTATCAGAAGCTCAAGACCTAATCCACTCATAAACAATAGAATCTACTCAACTAGACCGCCAAGAAGGGAGCCTAGTGCCAGGAGTATTCAAAGGTACACTTTACAATGTTCACGACATAATACCATACCATTTACTACTTGCATAAAGCCAATCCAGCCAGTTCTTGCCAGACTTCAATTGTCCAATTAATCCTTATCTTAGGCAACCATCAAACAATTCAGGGACAAAAACTGAGAGCCAACGTCTGATATCAAGCACAAGCAAGATAAAAAAGAAAAAAAGTAATAAATTTGATCATCCAGTCATAATGCAATATAACCCTAGTCATGTGATGTGCTGAATAAAGAAAAAAAGATATGTGACACCCACTAAATTACGACCAGCTTTATAAAGAAAGAAGCTTATAACTCATAAACATCAATACAAAGTCATGTCAGCAAACCCTTCACATTTATCTGTTCACGTACGACTTCATAGTTAGATTGCCTACTAAAAATGCTTAACCCACTTACATTAGTCAAAGATCTCAAAGATATTTATATCATACGCATCAAGTACAAAATCTTTCATGCTTAAGATGTTCTACATTATCCAAAACCCTAACCATCATCAATTGAGGTGTGCCCAAATTCGCTCGATAAACCCAATACTATCGTCTATCAAATCAATAATACAAAGTCCGAACGACCGCAACATTGAGAATCCAAGAGTATCCTTCCCACAAATAACATATCAAACACAATTAATCTTCACAAAACAGAATCAAATCCTACTAAAAAAACCCCCCAAAATTTTCGACTGAAGACAAACAAACCCTAAATTCGTAATAGCAAACATACAAATAAACACAACCCATCTAATAACAACAACAAATTTACAGAGAAATGGGGGGACCTTGAAAAATCCAAAGAAAACCCAGATATATATCTCAATCAAAATTACCCACAAAATATCATTACATTTAAAGAACACCTAGGAAAAAAAATATGAACATGTAATTAAATAAAGTTCAGAAAAAAAAGCCCAGATAAAATCAACAGATAACCAAGAAAATGGTGAGAAATTAAAAAAAAAAAAAACAAAAAGAAAAAAGAGAGAGAATCTGGTATACCAATGTTCAATGACGACAGTGGAGGTGGAGGACTTAGAGGAAGACCCAGAAGCAACTTCTTCAACAATCTTCGCAGCAACATTGGTGACCTCGTCATTATCATCAGTTGTCGTTTCGCTCATCTGGGACGTTGCTTTGTGGTCTTGTTCATCAGCAGACAACTCTCGAACAGCTTCAACCGTCTCGATGACGATTTCGGCGGCGGTTGTTCTGGACCTTTCACCAGTCTCCTTCTTCCTGGGTTTCTTCACGGCCTTGGGTGGCGGAGCTGACTTGGCGACCGGGTTCTCGAGTTGCCGAGTCACGCTCCGAGTCACCCTCCTCCCTGGTGGGGCAATTTCAGCAGCGTCGGACTTGTCGGCGGTGACGGCGGTGGCGGCGGCCTTGCGCTTCTGAGGAGCCATCTTAGGTTCAAATTTCTTTCTTGTGTTGATAGAGAATTAGAGAGAGAGGGGAGAGAAACTGCCAAGTAATTTGTGTCAGTGTGTGTGAGAATGTGTGTTGTCTTCTTAATTACTCAACTTTACAACTGCTTAAGAGAGTGGGGACTGGGGAGAGAGATAGTCTCATTTTTCCCGCCTTTTTGGATGGTCCAGATTTGAGATTAAGGTCGCATTTGACGGTCATGATTTATTCATTAAGGTGCCATTTCACGGTTTTCTTTGAATTTGTGTTAGTTTGTGACTACTATGTGGAGTAAATGCTACATATACATACAATAGATGTACGTGAATCTTGTATACGACGTTAGGTGTCACTATATGATTGGGTCACAAAAACAAAATAATAATTATAAAAGTTAAAATCCAAATTCAAATTCATCTAATCTTTTAGTGAAAAGTTTAAAAGCAATTGTATTTAAATTTTAGATTGTGCGAGTTCACAAGAAACTTGTTTAAGTTCCAATGACAAAACTCATTATCTGCATGACTTTTATGTTTACAAGCGGGTTCATGAGGTAGTTTGTTTAAGAATTTTTGTATTTTTTTTAGGAAAATTTGCGAGACCGCACATTATAAAACCAATTTTGTGCGAAACCGCACTTTTTAAGTTCAAATTTTGCAAAACTGCACCTTTTAAGTTCATTTCTTTGCGAAACTGCACCTTTTCTCATTTCCGACCACTTTTGATCACTCTCCGACGTTGACTTGATCTAACAATTTAGGGGTGTTTTGGGGGGGAGGGGAAGGGGGGGGGGAATTGGAGAATAAGAGTAAGGTCGGGTCAATGCCGGATAGTGGTCAAAATTGGACGAAAATGAGAAAAGGTGCAGCTTCGCAAAGAAATAGACTTGAAAGGTGCAGTTTTGCAAAACTAAACTTAAAAGGTGCAGTCTCGCAAAAAATGGTTTTATAAGGTTCGGTCTCGCAAATTTTCCTTTCTTTTTATAAAGTTAAGGAAACCTAGGTTGATCCACGAACGTACGACCAACCCAATTCATCCTTTCGGATAAGCATGGAAAGAGAAGAAGGAATCTCAAACCAACGCGTAAGAGAAGGACACGAATGCCCAAAGTTGGCCATAAAGTCTGCAACTTTATTAGCCTCACAAAAGCAATGATTAATCTCTACTTTGTGAAAAAAAGAAATATCTACTAAGATATCTTTCATAAGATTAGAAATTTCCCAAGTAATCTTCCAAGATTGGTGAATGTTGTTAATCCACACAAGTTATCACCCTCAATTATGATGTTTTTAATGTCTAAGGATATAGCCGCTTTGATCCCTTCTCTAAGGGCTAAGGTTTCTGACAAAAGGATACTTGTAGTGCCGCATGCTTTGCCCCCAAAAAGAGTTGGTAAACCAGTAGAGTCACGAATCACGTAGTCTAAAGCGGACTTGCTATTTGGCCTCTTGGACCCATCAAAATTTAGCTTATAAAATCCTGGAGGTGGCTTAATCCAATAAATATTATTTTTATTATAGTTATGATCAGTAGGGTCTAATTGAGTAGTAAATTTATTCGGGTTGTCTAAATCCATCTTTCTAAGGAATAGCCAATCTTATAAGGTATCATTCATTAACCTAACAATTTTCTCAACGGAACAAGACTCATTATTAAAAATGAGACTGTTTCTAACAAACCAAAGATTCCACCAGATAAAGATTACTTTCTGAAGCATAATTTTGTCCATGTTTTGTTTTAGCAGACTTAGATTGTGACTAAAGGAGTGATTTGTATTACTACTATTATTTTGGATGATGTGTAGAAATTTCACATCAAGTCTCGAAATCACCTGAAGTACCATTGGGCACTCAAAGAATAAATGATACGAATCTTCCAAGTGATGATTACCAAGAGCACAATGGGCCGGAACTGAGACATGACTTTGAATTATCCTATTCCTTGTAGGAAGACCATTCATACAAGCTTTCCACAAGAAATTTTTAATTTTGTTTGGGATATCAAACTACCAAATCCAATATAAGCTACATTTTGGTTCCATGTTATGTAACAAACCTTGTGCTAGCCACGTTGCTGATTTAGTCGAAAAAGACCCTAAAAGACTTGATCGTTCAAATCGTGAGAATGAATATGAATATTAGAAATACTTTCTACAATATTGTTTGAAAGGATCTCACTAAGTTTGGCTAAATCCCATTGATTATTAATATTTGTAATTAAACAACTCACACTAATAGGAGAGTGCGTATTACCGTTGTATAGGGCTATTTCACTTAACGATTTTTGAAAAACCCAATTATCTGTCCAAAATTGAATATCTTTGCCATTACCAACTTGCCAACGTAGGCCTTTTTTGAAAATATCTCTCAATGACATAGCTTTGTTCGCTGCTTCCACTTTACGAAGACTAAGGCCTCCCATGCTTTTAGGAGCACAAACTTTATCCCAACCAATTAAATTGGGAGACTTATTAGAAGGATTTTTATTCCATAAAAAGTCTCTATTAATTTTATAAAGATCATTATGAATTTTACTTGGATTTAAAAAACTTTGCATTTGAAATGTAGCTTTAGAGGCAAGATTTGCTTGAATAAGAGTTGTTCTGCCTGCTTGAGGAATAGAATTAGCTTTCCACTTGGACAATTGGAATCCGGACGTATTAAGGACACTTGCGAAAGTTTCTTTGGTGACTCGACTATCAATAATTGGACAACCTAAATATTTGCCTAAAGAAGCAGCTTCATCCATCCCTAATATACCACGAAAGACATCTCTATCTCCTCTTGAAACATTCTTTGTACATTGGAAGGTAGACTTACTATAGTTGACTTGTTGTCCCGACATTTGGCAAAACCTATCAAGAATAGTTCTAATGGCTTGACAGCTAGCTCTGGTGGCCTTACTAAAAATCATGGTGTCATCAGCAAAGGTTAAAAACGGGATTCTTTCGCAATTTTGACTAATCTTAACACCTACTTGATGAGTTTTATAAAGTGTCAATGGGCACTCTATAACATTAATGTCTTTCTCCACTTCCCAACAAAAGCGTGATTACTCTTAGAAATAAAATAACTAAATAAACACAATTAATATTCTTTTTAAATTAAGCCTTATTTTTCTACACTCGTCAATCTTAATATCATCCCCCAATAACCACCCCTTGTAGATTCCACGGATAGTCTCTATCGCGGCGGACGCGCGAGTCGTGCGATGATTGCACTAGGATATGAGTCGCCACCAAACAATTGTTGGGTGTTTGGAACCATGCAACGCGATCTTGTTCCTTGTTACCGAGGGACTACATAAACGCTAGGTGAGTCTGTACCCATTGAGCATAAACGCTTGGGGAAGCGAGTCATGCCAAGTACAAAAAACTTTCGCGAGTCGTTTACCGAAAGGACAAAACCGAGAGACGTAAAGAACAAAATGCGCATTGTGCCCACTGCTAATATGCAGTCTACGAACCGCAAGACTAGGTTCGGGGGTGACGGTACGTGTTGGAAAGCCATAAGACACCCAACCCCGCCCACGTACAGTGGCCTCTACTAGTTGAATTATCGTTTACAAGTCGTTGAAAAGTTAGCCATGCAAGAAACAATCATTTACAAGTTATATACAACCTAATAAATTAGCTAAGTTGGTTATTTAGCAAATAAACTAGATCTTAGGTCGCAACGTCATTAAGATTGATTAACAGTCCCTAGCTACCAATTTGTCCAATCGCTTTGCGATTGTTAGGCGTGATTCATGTAATTCGTTTTAGATCTAATCTTAGTTAGGCAAAATATAAACCTAGGTCAAAATCAACAAATTGCGCATGTAAAGAAGGGGTAGAAGATGAGAATAAAGTAAAAGAGGAGTTTAGAAAAGAGAGGGTGCCCTCAGGACTTGCGTGCGTCCGCGATACCACTACTTTCTTTACTATGCTTCGAGATCGTTGCGTTGATCCTTAGTATGCGTCCTAGGGGTTAGATGTGTTCTTGGAGCGATGCGTTGCTTTTCGAACGTAGGTGTTTGAGAGGAGCTTTGTTTATGTTGTGTTTGGAGGTGCCCTAGAGTTTTTGTAGTTGCGTTGTACTAAGGATTTGTGTCGTAGTTGCTAAAGTTTTTTGTGAGAGAAAGGGAGAGAGATGAGCAGAGATTCAGGGTGAAAATGATGTGTGTAAGGTGTGTCAAATGGGGTGGAAAGAGGGGGTATTTATAGGTGTGGAGAGGTTTGGGTTTCTTCTCCCTAGACTTTGGTGCGTCGTGCGCACGGGGTGGTGCGTCTGGCGCACCGTGGCGTGCGTCATGCGCACGTGGTGCTGTGTCTGGTGCACGGTGGCCTGCGCCTTGCACACGGTGCGTGCGTTTGGCGCACCGGGCGTGCGCCTGGCTTGCGCGACTATTTTGTAACGATCATATCTCACTCGTCTATGGCACAAACAAGGCGTATGACCGATTGTTAGAAAGCTAAGACAATAAAGTTTATCATGACGGTTTAATTTCAGTCAAATTCCATATGTCTTAGGAGTTGTTCTGGTTTGAAGTTGAGGTTGTGTGTTTGAGGAGTTGAAGTGGGTCAAACTCTCATTTTTTTATAATGGGCAATTAATGACATGGTTTTGGGTTGAGACGCATTTGGTAACGAAATCACGAAAATGGTGGTTCACATCGTAGAGCAAGTAGATGCATTTCAGAGTATGATTTCCTTTAATTATTGGGCATTTGGGTAGGGACAAATGCAGGTGTCTACACCACCAAAATCACCTTCACCATCCTTTCCGGCAAAAACAACTTTAACGGAAAAATAATGCACAAACCCCTTTTCTGGCGGCTTTGCCGCCATAATCTATAGACACATTATGTCGTTTTTCAACTACTAAACCCTTTTGGGGATGTAATTTAAAGTGACAAATTAATTTAGGGTTACCGAAAAATGGTTTAGGGCCGGTGATGCATGATTTTGGATTAGATTGAAGTTAGAGAATATGAAAATTTGTATATTAGTTATTTTATTGAATGAATCTATAATGGCTACCAATGTTTGGTAGCCATTGTAAGAAAATCAAATGTGACCCTTCATTTTATTTGAGCAATCCTAACCGTTTAATATCTTGACCAGTTGACCATGGGAAGAAAAAAGAAATTTAAGAATAAATAAATATATTAACAAAACCAAAACTGTCGTACCCCTTTCCATCACCAGGCACAAAACCCACCACCGCCGCCTCCGTCACCACCAGAGTCACCTATCGTCGCCCCCCCTTCCCCTGGCCCCATGTTTAAAGGTTGCACGAGCCCCTCTCTTCCTCCATCCTCCCCTCATTTCCAGCCCAAAGAGGTTCCGCAGCGACACCGCCTCCCTCAAGTGATTGCCGCCTCATCCACTCATCCAATAAGGTAAAGACAGGGCGACCGGGCATGGTCGCGAGGTGGTGAGCAGAGCCGACGGGAGACGGAGATGGTGGCCAAGTTGGTTGGGGAGGCGTCGGTAATGGTGAAGGTCGGGGATGGCGGCTGTTAGGGAAGTCGTGGATGAGGATGGGGGTGAGAGGAGAGAGAAAAGGGGAGGTATGGGTGGAATGTTCTTTTTTTTTTTTTTAACTTTTCTATTTTGTGGTCAAATCGATTCAAAGGTCCAAATTTAGTCAATAGAAGTAGTGCACATTATTGGATGTTCTTGTAATGGCTACCAAGACTTGGTAGCTATTGTAGAACTAGTATTTTTTTTTTGAAAGAAATTTTGTTCTTTTATTCATCCATAAAGGGAATAAACGAACTCCTTACAAAAACACCACTAAGAGAACGGGACTAAGGAAAGCTTAGAGCATTAGCTAGGGTTTAAACTATCAATTAACTCCTCCGAATTACAATTTTTAGTCAAATAAAAAAGCCTAATAATAACAACGAACTGAATTTCCCTAACTATCTAATCCACTGAATGTTCCTCATTCGAAAACAGTCTGAAGTTCTTTTTTCTCCAAACAAAGTAGGCTGTAGCGATTAAGGTACAAATTGCCCTCTTATGTCTCCAATTCTTCTTACTCTTCTTCTTTTGAAGCCATTCGATTGCATCTCCCATATCCTTGCTATTCATGTTCATAGCATTCCAATCTCTGACTTTGCTCCACACTTCTCCAGCAAAGGCGCATCGAAAAAAACAAATGCCTATGGGATTCAACAGCAGATTTGCAAAGGACACATTTTTTTACGAGATGCATACCTCGTTTAATTATGTTGTCCACAGTTGCAAGTTTCTTCTGCATAGCTAAGGCAGCAATGACACTGTGTTTGGGAAGGTTTACACTCTCCCAAATGACTTTGTGCCATCTGACCTCCGGAAGCTTGGCTCGGAAGAAATTATAAGCAGCCTTTGTGTCATACCGACCATTCTTCTTCCACTGTCTAATGCTGCTATTAAAATCATTCCCTTGTAATCTGTCAAGGATATCATTTCTTACCTTCACAATGCTCTTCCAATTTTCAGAATCTCCATTCTTGTATTGAACACCAACCAAGTCGTTCTTTCTGAGCTTAAGTTCTGATCCACTTTTCCCACAGCTCTTCTTTATCCATCACAAGTCTCCATATCCATTTAGTTAATAAAGCTTTATTCCAAGCTTGGATATCCTTAACATTCATCCCACCCTCAGCCTTGTGAGAGCAGATGCTTTGCCAGCTTTTGTAATGGATTTTCCTTTCCCCAGCACTGATATTCCAAAAGAAATCCTTGCTGACTCTGTTTATATTCTTTGTTATGGTTTTAGGAAGCATAACCCCGGAACACCAGAAATTTTCCACTCCAAAAACCACTGAGTTTATTAATTGGAGCTTACCTGCATAAGAGAGATTTTTTGAAGACCAATGACTTGTAGATTTCTGAATTTTCCATATCAAACTCTCATACATATCTGTTTTGAGTCTGGATGAATTGAGAAGAATTCCCCGGTAGCGGAAAGGAAATAAACCCTCATTAAACCCAGTCTGATGCACAAGCTTGATCTGCTCATGTATCCCAGCAAAGTATATATCAGTCTTAGAGTGATTAGCTTTTAAACCTGAAATTCTCCCAAAATTTTCCAGGCAGTCCAGAGAAGCCTTAACTGACGTAGTGTCCCCTCTGGTAAATATCATAAGATCATCGGCAAACACAAGATGTGTAAGCTTAATTTTGGAGCACTGAGGATGGTAGGAGAAGTTAGGGTAGCTCTTCATTTCTCTGAGATGTCTTGAAAGAATCTCCATACTCAGAACAAATATGTAGGGAGATAGGGGGTCTCCTTGCATTATACCACTCTTCCCTTTGAAAAACCCGTCATAGACTCCATTAATCTTGAAAGAAAACCAAGTTGAGGTGAGGCAATTGCAAATCCAGTCAATGAAAATAGTAGGGAAGTTGAGAGTGGTGAGCATGTCTCTGATGAAGTCCCAATTGAGAGTATCAAAAGCTTTTCTATATCTACCTTGAGTAGACACCTTGGAGAAACATTCTGAAGAGAATAACCCTTAACCAAAGCTTGTGAAATAGCAACGTTGTCAAAGATGTTCCTCTCCGAAACAAAAGCAGCCTGTTCATACCTTATAATGTCCTTAAGAACAAGTTTTATCCTGTCAGCAAGAATTTTACTTATGATTTTGTAAACTGTTGAACAGCAGGCAATTGGCCTAAAGTCAGAAACAGTAGCCACATTTTCCTTTTTGGGAATCAAAGTAATCATGGTAGCATTAAGTTTCTTAGGCATGTGTTGCTGCTCAAAAAATTCTTTCACAGCCTTAGTAAGATCTTTCCCAACAATATCCCATGTCTTCTGATAAAACCCAACATTAAACCCATCTTGTCCCGAGCTTTTATCAGGGTTCATACTGAAAAGGGCAGCTTTTATTTCCTCCATAGTTACTGGCTTGATTAGATTAGAGTGCATATCTGTCACTACTACAAAATCAACTATAGACATCACTTGATAAACATGGGAGTTTCAGAAATCTGATGTCTATAGGCATTTTTGCAATTTCGACTAAATTATAGACATGGGTTTTTAATAAAAATCCGATGTCTATTAATAGACATGGGTTTTTCTTAAAAATCTGATGTCTATTCTAACTTTATAAACGTCATACTTCTAGGAAAACCGATGTCTATCGACCTCAAGATATTTTTTACTTAAATACACAAAATACATGGTCAACATTAGGTGTAAAAAAGCCGACGTGTATTTGTCTTAGTTTTTGAGTATATGTTTCTAATACTCCAACCCTATATTTCACAACTCCTCACTCCGCCTCTATACATCTTCTTCTCAAGAAAAAAAGGGAATTCATCTCTCTTCTCTTTCTCCTCTCTTTTCACTCATCAGTCATCTTCCATTCATCTCCAAACTCCATTATCTTTTTTCATATATCTCCGAAAGAACACCCCTACCTCATTGTTAATGCACCGCTTCATCCTCAACTACTTTGGGTTTTGAACTAAAATCCGTTTACATGTTGGGTGTAGGACGAGATCTCATTATTTTCGTTCTTATTCATTAGAAGGTATGTATTTAATTATTGTTAAGAATTAAAAGTTTCAATTTCTGTTTCTAGATCACATGAATTTGGGTAAATGTGTTTGATAACCGTTTGCATGTTGGGTGGAGGACAAGATCTCATTTTTTTTGTTCTTATTCATTAAAAGGTATGTGTAATGTGAGATAAAGAGAGTTAAAAAAAAAGAATAAGTGAAAATGAAACCAAAATTTAAAAAAAAAAAAAAACAGGGGTAAAGTTTTAGGAGAGATGACAAGTTTATTGAGTTGATTTTCAGATTTTCTCAGTCTTCCGAATCTCAGTCGTTGTTTCTTTGAGTGTGTTTCTTCTTTTCTCAGATCTAAAGCATGCTTATTGTTCAAGACAGATGAAGGATTGAAGATGAAGAGTTTGATAATACGTCTTTTCGTTCTAGATCTGGTTCATATTGCTTGGCCTTTTTACGTTTTTTAGTTTAGATCGGTTTCATTATTATTTGGGCTCTTGTGAGATGTTTGTATTGATGTACTTAAGATTCTTTCAGTAAAAGTTGGTATCATTCGTTTGTTACAAACTCTAATCTCCCTCGTATATGGCTACGTTTGTACGAGTATAATTTCAACTATTTTTTTTTTAACAATTAATTGGAGAATAGACATGGGGTTTCTTAAGAGTCTGATGTAGAAACTCCCATATACACATGGGTTTTGCCAGAAAATTCGACGTCTATCTCACAAATAGACATAGGTTTTTTTTACTAAAAGCCATGTCTATAAAAGTTAAGGATGTCGGACTAAAAACCGACGTCTATCCCCTAGGAATAGATGTCACCCAACTCCACTTCGAGCCCGAAACCGACGTCTTTATCCAAAAAAGTCCGATGTGTATATGGCGTTTTGTAGTAGTGTGTTGAAAGGCAACCACCTTTTCTAATACACTCAGCATCCATTTTATCACAGGGTGGTTTGTCCCTAGCATACCTTTCTAGAAATCAATAAAAGCTTCAGCGATCTCCTTCTGATTTATACAATTCTTCTCATCTTTGTCCATAATATTGACCATGCAACTCTGACTTTTCCTCTCAGCAATTCTAGAATAAAAGTAACTAGTACTGCTATCAGAAAGTTGAATATGAGTAATCTTTGATCTTTGCTTAAGAATACTTATTTTAGCATTCCTAAGAACACAATACTGATTGTGAGCCTTTGAAACTTCCTGATGTAGAGTGGGATTTTTAGGATCCTTTCCCAATTTCATCTGCAAATCCTCAAGAGTTGCCTTGCAAATCTCAACTCTCTTTTTCATGTTTGAAAAGTTGCTTCTATTGAGTTCAGTCAGAGCATGCTTAGTAGCTTTGAGCTTGTTATGCAATCTGTCAATTGCATTACCTCTACAGTCTTTCCTCCAAGCTTCACTAACAGCCTTCCTGTAATTGGGATGGTCTACCCAGCAATTTAAGAATCTGAATGTTTTGGGAATGTTTTTGTTTTCCACAATAGTAACAATGATAGGACTATGGTCAGAATCCCTATATGGAAGGACATCTGACTGTAAATTGGGGTACTGATTCAACCAAGATGAGTTGACTACAACCTTGTCCAACTTAGCCCAAGTCCTGTTATCACCCTCTTGGTTGTTATTCCAGGTAAAATCACATCCTATATACTTTAGATCATCTAATCCACAACTTGATAGGCAGCCATTAAAATCATCCATATCAGCTTGTAATGGTTGGGCTCTACCCATCCTCTCATTTGCCCAACGAACTACATTAAAGTCTCCCACTGCTATCCAAGGACTTTGATTTTGCTTGCACCCACTTAGATCAGCCCAAAGTTGTTTCTCTCAGTAGCATCATTACTACCATACACAATGGTGTAGTAAACTTCAATTTGAGTGGCTTTTTTTTTTGTTTTTTTGTTTTAGAAATGTTTAGACTTTTATTCCTCCATTAAGGGAAAGAAGAACAAAAGATACAAACTATCCAAAGGATAGCAATGTGCTACCCCGAGAAAACCACTACCTAAAACATTAGTTTCTAGGAATAGAACTACTAAAACGGACTATAGCTCAACATTGAACTTAATACATAGAGAAATTTGTGGAGAATTCCTCTCAACTCCTCTAAAAATTTGCATATTTCTTTCCCTCCATAGTTCATAGATTGTACATGTGAATGCACAACGTAGAAGGTGATGTTTTCCCAGCTTCCCTTTGATTTTGTGCCTAAACCAGTTCAACTCTTGCTTGATATTGCCTGCTTTCCTCCTGTATCCAAGACAGTCTAGGACGTCCCTCCAAACCTGATGTGAGTAGCAGCAATTGAAGAAAAGATGCTCACATGATTCTTCTCTTTTCTTACACAATATACACCAATTTGGCATACATATGCCCTTCCTTTTCAGATTATCCACTGTGGGCAAGCCATTTTGAGCTGCTAATGCAGCTATTACTGAGTTTTTAGGGATGCAGCAGCTGTCCCAGATGACCTTCTCACATTTCATATCTTCCCTACAGTCTCTAAAGAAGTTGTACACTTCTGTACTGCCCTTGAGACCTAACCAATCTGCATTAACATCAGAAATGCTCAGCTGTATTCCTATTTTTCTCCTGATTTCATCTCTAATTTGAAGCAGACACCTCCATGAAGCTGAGCAGTCAGCCTGAGCTTATATGCATTTGAAATCTGCTTATCCTGCATTTGAATTCTGCTTATCCATTTTGCGAATAGAGTTTTGTTCCAGCTTAACACCTCTTTCATTCCAAGCCCTCCTTCTTTCTTTGGTGTACATAAAAGACTCCATTTGATGCAGGTTAGTCTTCCCTTTTGCTCAGTTTCTCCCCAAAAGAACCTCCTACACAGTATACTGATCTGCTTTAAGACTGTCTTAGGAAGAAGTAACACAGATCCCCAAAAAGTTTGAAGACCCAAAATTACTGAGTTTATCAGTTGGAGCTTTCCAGCATAGGATATGAAGTTGTTGGCCCAATGCATCAACTTGGCTTTGATTTTATCTAGATGGAGATAATACATTGCAGCTTTTAATCTGGATGAGTGCAAAGGAATTCCCAGATATTTGAAAGAGAATTTTCCCATAACATAACCTGTTTCCGCTGGGATTGACTTGACAACCTCTGCTTTAACCCCTCCTAAGTAGATATTAGTCTTCATAGCATTAGCAGCTAGTCCTGACTGCATTTCAAACTTCTTTAGAGTATTTGAGACAGCCTGGACGGACCTATTTGATAATCTCCACCGTGGCATAAATTGGGTTCCAAAGAGCCCAAATTCGACCATTGTAGTGATAATCATAATTTGTAGCACTTAAGAACTGATCAAAACTTCTTTTGAGAATATTATCAGCTTTCTTTTCCTTCACTCTTGTCTCCAAAATTCCTACAATACTAAGCTTATTCTTCAACATGAGGCTCCTAACCTCATGCTGCTTGAGGGCTTCATTTAGCCCCCTTATGTTCCAAGCTCCTACTAACATAATGGTGGAGGATCTGGAACCCCATCCTCCACTAAAAATGCTGCACAACTGTTAGTCCTTTAGCTTCATCCATTCGTATCTCATCTACTCCTGGAGATAGAATTTCGAACCTGTTACTGAGTGTGGTGGGCTAAACATCCTTTCTTGTCTTACTTTTCATTCCACCCCCACTTTTCTGCTTTCTGAATCCCAAGTCATCCGTACTATACTCTCAATTTTCCTCCATAGGTGATGGAGGGGGAGTAGTATGGCTGTTGTCATCCACTACAACCTGAGCTTGCACCACAGGTATACTGTCATCCTTGCTTTTATCCTCTTCAGGTACTATAACTTTTGGTCTATACTCCTTTGTCTACTTGACAATTAGTTTCCTATTGTATTTGCAATTCTGCTCTACATGTCCTAGTTTCTTACATAATTTGCAATAATAAGGAACCCATTCATAATCAGCCCTCTGCATAATTTGGCCACTGTGGGGTGTATTTATAATAACACCTTCAGGCATCTCCTGTGAAACATCCACTTCAATCAAGATTCGGGCAAAAGAGAGCTTTTCCTGCTGAGTTGTTGTATGGTCAGCATACATAGGTTTACCTATCTTGCTACCTATTTTACTCAACGCTTTTTCACTCCAAAGCCATGGGTCAAGGTCAGCTGGCAGCAAAACCCACACCGGAATGCAGGTTATGCTGTCAAGTTCCTGAGAAATTCCAGGGTTCCATGGTTTGAGGATAAGAGGGTTTCCTCCAAACTTCCATGGCCATGCTTTCATCACCTCATTCAGATCACTTCCACTATGAAATTTGAAAGTAAACCACCCTCTTCTAAGATACTTCACCATAGGTTTCCCCAAGTTTCCCCAATTCTTATTATCATAATCAGTTAGCTCCTTGACAGAGGGTTTAGACCCGATAACATTTCCAATCAATGTGTTTCTCCATTTCTCAATTTCATCCTGCACATCACATTCCTTAATCGTAATTTCTCCTTACTACTATTTTCATCAATTAATAACTCCAAAGAAGTATCTTTTAGCCACCAAAATAGGATGGATGGGACTTACAAACCACCAATATGAAAATTTAGATTTCTTAAACACTAAATTTACCAAAATGAATTTATAAACCACTTAATCAATTTTGGGGATTTACAAACCGTAGATGGCGGAACGGATAAATATAGTTATAAACAGGAAGTAGAGAACCCAAATTACAAGTGGGGGATGAAACATTGTAATAGTATATAAATTATATGTAAATAATTTAATACGTAATTACTGTTGTATCCTTGTATACCATGATCCGTCGAATGGTCCCTCTTCTGGTCCGGGTACTGTTCCATCTACTGGTCCATCTCCTGACACTTCTCCTGGTCCGTCTAGTTGGCCTTCTACTAGTGTGTCTGTTGTTCCCTCTTTGTTTCGCCTAGCTCCCCATACCATTCACATCATGTCCACTCGTGCTCGTGAAGGTATATTTCAACCAAAACCTTCGTTGAACCTTCTTGTTAATCATCTGCCCCCTTTGTCTCCGTTGCCTAAGACTGTGGCTGCGGCCATGTCTTACCCTCATTGGAAGGGCATCATGGATGACGAATATGGAGCTCTCATGCACAATGGCACGTGAGAATTGGGTCCGCGACCTCCTAGTGCTAACGTTCTACTGTGTTTGTGGTTGTATCGTCATAAGTTTAAGTCCGATGGGAGTTTACAGCGCTATAAAGCTCGATTGGTTGCTAATGGGTCTAATCAGGTAGTAGAGGGCGTGGATTGTAATGAGACTTTCAGCTTAGTGGTGAAGCCATCTACCATCCGTACTATTGTAACATTGGCTATGTCTCGTCATTGGCCCATACATCAACTTGATGTTAAAAATGCGTTCTTACATGGTGTTTTGCAGGAGCGTGTCTATATGCATCAACCTCCAGGCTATCATGATCGCACACATACACTCGACCTAATCATGTGTGCCTTCTCCGAAAGTCTTTGTATGGCCTGAAACAAGCACCCCGTGCTTGGTTTTAGCGATTTGCTTCTTTCGTCCTACGATCTGGCTTTACAGGTAGCGCAAGAGATGCCTCTTTGTTTATCTATCATCAAGGCATTGGGTCTGCTTATCTTTTCCTCTATGTTGATGATATTATTCTCACAGCATCTACTCCTGCATTACTGCATCAGTTGATCACTTGGTTGTCTGGTGAGTTTGCTATGACAAATCTGGGACCCATAAGTCATTTCTTGGGTATTACTGAGACTCGGGATTCCCCTCGTTTATTTCTTTCTCAACGACAATACGCCTTTGACGTTCTTGGGCGCGCGTCCATGTCGTCTTGCAAGCCTGTTGCTACTCTAGTAGAGGTTGGCTTCAAACTTACGGCGTCCTCTGGCCCTCCTATGAAGGACCCGACTCTTTATCGTAGCCTTGTTGGTGCGCTGCAGTAGCTAACTTTCACTCGCCCGAATATTTCATATGTCGTTCAACAGATATGTTTGTACATGCATGACCCTCGTACGTCGCACTTCCATGCCCTTAAGCGGCTTATGCGTTACATTCGTGGTACTATAGATCAGGGTCTTTCTATTACAGCTGGTCCAGTGACTGGCCTTACCTCCTACTCAGATGCGGATTGAGCCGGCTGTTCTGATACTCGTCGATCGACATTTGACTATTGTGTTTTTCTCGGCGATAATTTGGTCAGCTGGCCGTCTAAGCGCCAGCCCGTCGTGTCCTGCTCTATGCTGCGGCCGAATATAAGGGAGTTGCTTATGCTGTTGCGGATACGTGTTGGCTACGTAATCTTTTATTTAAGCTTCATGTCCCTCTTTAGCATGCCACGCTTGTCTATAGTGAGAATATTAATGCCGTCTATATGTCCAATAACCTTGTGCAACACCAACGTACCAAACATATTGAGTTGGATATTCATTTCGTACGTGAAAAGGTGCAGGTTCGTCAGCTTCAGGTCCTTCCTGTTCCCGCTTATTATCAGTTTGCTGATATCTTTACCAAAGGTCTCCCTCGTCCTCTCTTTGAACGCTTCCGCTCCAGCCTGAGCGTACGTCCTCCTCCTGCTCCGTCTGAGTGGGTGTAATATAATAGTCTATAAATTATATGTAAATAATTTAATACGTAATTACTATTGTATCCTTGTATATATTCACTATATATATGATACATACCTATGAGCCTCAATTGAGGACTCTTCCCAGAATCATATTCTTATACATTGAACAAGTAAGGTTCGGATAATAAGAAATCAAACAACGGCAAGACTTGGAGAATAGGAGTATTGGTTAGAGATTTTTAATCAGTGTTCATCTTTTTCGAAACTTGGTATTGTTGTGATTGCATTTCTAAGACATTATGCATGTCTTTTCGTAATGGACTTGGACTGTTGGAGAGTAATACATGTTGTGAATGAAGATGTCTTTCAACGTGCTATCCGCATCCGGAGGAATTTGCAGTTTGTCCAAGGACGATTGATTTTTGTTGAATTTGCCAATAAATTAAAGATTGGTTGATAGCTGAAGCATTGACAATGAACATGGCACCTTTCATGAGAATGAGTATGATATATGCTTGACGTTATATGCTATGAATCAATTACAATGTTGTGATTTGCAAAGTTCAGTCTCAAGATTTTTCAAATTTCCGTAGGGTGTTCTTTTCAGAGTTCTGAGTGTTCGGCATTTTGCGTGGATGCAACTTGCCGAGAATAAAATTTTGGATCAGAACCATATGATTCCTTTTTTTTTTTTTTTGAAATGAGAAATCACCATATGTATCTGTTCTTGTTTATTTGTTCTCTTCTTAAATGAAAAAAAAGATTTATACTTGACATCCCCATCAGTATCATTTCCCACTGTGCCCCCTCTTGCTGGCTGTTGTTACTCTTCATTAAGGTTGGAATATGTATCTTGCTTTTTATGTCATCACAAGACAGGATACCAAATTTCTTGTATACACGTAATTTCTATCATCGTTGCTAAACTAGAACATTTATCGTAAATTTACAGTCCGCAACTCAGGGTGACCTGAGTGGAAATTTGTAGCAATTTCAGACCGAGCCAGGGTACAGAATCGCAAATCGAAATAGCAAATCGAAATCGCAATTCGCTCATAACAGAGAATTGAAATCGCCAGGGATTTACATTCCTCGGAATTCGCTCAAAATCGCTAAGGAATTCGCTAATAAATATAGTCAACAACTTAACTAATTAATTTTTTAGTTGACTAATTTGTGCATTTGAAAGGAAAAAAGTGCAATTTTTAATAGTAATAAGTGCATTTTTTAAGACTTAGCTGTATAATTAATTAATAGAGTAACTTTAATTGGGTTAGAAAACCAAGCCACCACCCCCCTTCTTCGGATAAGGGTATGCATACACTCAATGTATGAGAAATCTTCATACATTATGATGTGGTAGCATTCCATTGGCCTATTTCAAAAAAGAGAATATTCCCAAAATTGAAAGTTTCATTCAAATTTTTCGTACAATTTTATTCAAAATCTTTTTTATTTTCCTTTATTTTTTTATGCAATGGAACAAAATTCCAATTTTTTTTTTTTCGCTTTCTCTCTCTACTTCATTTTTTTTCAGATTTAATTTCTCTATTCTCTCTCTTTTCTTTTTCTTCACTACCCCATTATTCTCTTTCACCTCATGTAACCATCCAAGCTCCAAATGATTCTAGTGCTTGTTGAATTATTTCTTCAATTTAGTAGATATAAATTGAATTAGTCATTGATGGCCGAAAATTTAAGTTAACTTTAATTAGATTGCGGGTTGAATTTTTTTTTTATTAATTAGGTTTAAAAATCTGGAAAGAAAAAATATTTAGTTTGTAGGTTGAAGGTAAAGAAGACGAATATTGAATGGAAGAACAAACATAAAAATTATTTTTGATTAAAATAATTTCGAGACTTATTAGTTTAGTCATAATTTGATTATATTGTCACTTTATTTGGGTCTAATTTAAAAAATATGCAAAACCAAAAAATAAGGTTGAAGATGGAAGATGAATAGCTTGAATATGTATATGAAGATCAAAGATCAACCGATTTGATTAGGATGACAAAAGAAACGCTTTCGGTACTAAACAAACGTCACTGTTACGCATAAAATCCAAATATATTATCGACTTCCTCTCTCTAATTCATTTGTTTTCCAGATACACCCTCGTTCGTCTCTTATTCTATCCTCTACCTTTACAAGACTGTACACCCAAATGGTTCCAATGCATGTCGAAATATTTTTTAAAATTTGTAGATATAAGTTAATTAGTTTTTGATGTCCATTAAATTAAGTTATCTTCAATTCTATTTGTTGTGAAATGTTCTTTTCATTTAGGTTAAGAAATCTTTAAAAAAAATCATGGGTTGAAGGTGAAGAAGATAAAATTGAAGTTGAAGATGAATATGAAGGTGAAGATGATGAAGATTGATAACGATGAACATAAACTAATTTTTTCTAAAAAATAAATTTGACTAGTCTAAATTTGATTTGCTAGTGTTGATATTGTATTTTTATGTAGTTTAAGAAATCTACAAAATGGTGGAAAAAGGTTGAAGATGAAGATGAACAAGTTGAACATGAAGATGAATATGAGTAGTGTAGACACCCTACTTGGGGGCTTCCCTTACAGCGCCCGATGATGAAAACGGACTTAATACACGATACTCGGTTTTGTTTGCCAATGGGTTTAGACTTTAGTTTAGGCCTAAGTTACCGTTAGTTTATCAGTTAGCCCAAAAATTAATGTACTACTCGTGAGTTGGACTTGATTCATCGTAACCCATTTGCAAGAAGGTAGAACTCCCATGATATCCTTAGTCCAAATGACATATGAACTAAATTACGTAGCATGCAAGGCAGGGAATATGGATGCCACTTGAGGAACTGGCATCCAAAGTGTTTGGTTTACTCACGTCCTTCCGGGAGTTTGTTACACCATTTTATCACCTCACTTTTATCTTCTTCTTCGGATAAAGCCTCATTTGACCCATACTCATATCACGATTCATATCCCATATTATCCACCATAATTTAAACTATTATCCTTTCATACTTTTATCCTCCGATTTGTAATTATCCATACACACTTTCATACCATTGCAAACTCTATCTTTTTGGTTTCTTGGAGATTAAGCCTAGGGTAGCTGAGCCTAGCTTACTTCTCCTATATATAGGAACCTCATACCCTCATTTTAACCGACGGTGAATCAAGGGATGAAACATGGCTGAGGACTACGACGACGCATGACAAACATACTACGTACAACTCTACCTATACACATACAAAAACATTTAAACACATAAAAAAAAAACACACTGCATACTAAGAGTGTTGTGAGGCTACCGAGCGCAAGGCTAAACCGGTGGACTAATCGGCATACAAGGGTCAAAATCTGAGGATTGGGCTCTTTGGCATACAAAACCGAGATCCACGAAACATCACAGATAAGTCATGAGGGCCCTTAATCAACAAATAATTTATTCAAATGATCTCTCGTAAAACTCGTTTTTAGTATATTAGTACGTATGTTTCGCCGTACGTTTTTTTTTTATTTAGCTTTATCATGATCCTGTTTTGTGTTCATGCATGCGTAAGAGTTTGTCATCTATTTGCTTGGTGAACCATAATTGTTGTATGCATAATTCTTTACGTAAACATGTGTGTTGTTTGTGTTTAATTTCTCTCGCATGAATTTAATTCATTTTGCATGTTAAGTGTTATGTGCTTCCGTCGTCGATTAATTACTTTTAACTTATCATGGATTAATTAGTAGAGACCTTCGACCACGACGGGCGGTTTGGGTGCCTAACACCTTCCCAACCCGTAACCTTGCACGAACCCATTCTAGATTCGTGGGATCCTAAAAAAGAAAACCTCGCTGGCGACTCCTAGTCAATAGCAATTTATTTAATGAGGGCGAATCGGCCCACCCGGCCGGTACGGTACCTCACAAGTAGGAACCAGTTAAAGATGATTAGAATGAAACGAATAAGAAGATGAATCGATATCCTAACTTATGATACACTAATGTGTTAAATGATACAATTATTTCCAATTCGATATAGAAAAGATTTCTTTACTATAAATTACTTTACATGAATTTGAAACTTAAAACGTCTTCGTTTCTAAACAAATATCGTTATTACATATTCCCTCCGTCCCAGTTCAAACGCCCCATATTCCATTTTGGGACGTCCCACTTCAAACACCCCATCTATTTTGGGATATATTTCTCTCTCCTACTTTTATTAAATTATTACATCTTCTCTCAAATTATCTCTCATACTTTTATTAATCCTCACATTCTCTCTCTTTCTTTTACCCAACTCAACTTATTATATCAATTTTTCTTATTCCATTACAAAAACGCCCTTGGGCATTTGATCTGGGACGGAGGGAGTATTAATTTAGGGTTAAAATAAGTAAAATTGCAACTTGTAATATTTTTTTATATTTGGGGAAAAACAACTCTTAATTTTCTCCCCCTTATATTTTGACCATTCTATTTAATGACCGTGTTTTGTGGTCCACTAACTCAGTATTTTCTCATTAATTCCAGGCCATATATTTTCATTGACTCAATTAGCCCCCTAATGTAGGCTTATAGTATCTAAGAAGTAATAAATATATCTGTGGTGATCCGAAAAAACCTTGTTCACTAAAGCCAAATTAAGTCTCTCAATAATTTGGATAAAAGGTTTCTTGCTATAGTATAATATAATAGTCTTAGATAATAAGTCC
The DNA here is from genome assembly GCA_963680865.1 of Spergularia marina. Taxonomy (NCBI): domain Eukaryota; kingdom Viridiplantae; phylum Streptophyta; class Magnoliopsida; order Caryophyllales; family Caryophyllaceae; genus Spergularia; species Spergularia marina. Next base: position 13,520,622 of record OY804560.1, on the reverse strand, counting down.
CCTATAGATTAGAAACCTTATAACCCCTAAAACATGAACATTAATTATTAAGTTACCATCTTTTTCACTCTCCATGTCTCTCTCTCTCTCTCTCTCACGCTTCATCTCTTTATGACTACACGTCCAGTATGAAGTTGGAAGTGAATAGGTTCGAGAAGAGGTTGTTTATATTGATGTTGTAAGCCTTAATTATATGAGCAACATGATCTATTTACTAAGACCTATTTAAGAAATGGTCACTTTGTATGTCAATAGAATAATTTGTTTTTTAATCACTCTTGTACAATTACGAAATGAATTACAAAAATGTCATTCTAGATACGAAATTGTTCGATAGATTACATTATCATTCATAAATCGTTCTCTTAACAAAAAAAGAATTTCATGATATCCAAAACTACCACAACTAGTTGATCTCATACATGTCTTTAAGTGTTGGAATAAATGTTTATGCCAACGATTATTTCATAATTAAAACCAAATATAACCGAACGTTATTTCTATTTCTATTTATGTTTCTAATTAGATTAGAGTATGCTAATACCAACTTATTTATTGTTTACCGTTGGTAATGTTTAATACATAATTTTCTAACATCGCTTGCTCAGTTCACTACGCCAAAAATCGTATATGACACCGGCATATACGACACCGGAAACACAAAAACCGGTGTCAGAATAAAATATGACACCGGTTGTCCATGACCCGGTGTGATAAGCTTAAAAAAAAAATTGTGTAAACTGGTGGAAAAAAAAATCCCAATTTTTTAAGAGCACATTTAACACCGGTTATAGGCACAACCGGTGTCATATGGTTTATATAAGACACCGGTTCCAAGCACAACCGGTGTCTTATCCTCACTTATTTGTTTTAATTCTTTTTTTCTCTCTCTCCTCCTTGACTACCCCTTTCCTCGTAACTCCTCTTTTATTTCTTATTCTTTCCTTTGTCCTCCTCTCACACACGTAATATATGAGCTTTCATTATTATTTTTTCTTATTCTTTCCTTTTGCCTTTCCCCATCCCCTCGTAATATCCGTCCTCTCTCTCTCTCCTCTTTTATTTCTTCTCGTTCTTCATATTCTACACCTCCAAAAATCCATCTTCTTCCTCATGTTTCCTTCTACGAACTAGATATTTTACATTGTTTGCATCGAAGAAATATACCATGTAGGGCATGTTCTTGAATTTTGGTGATGAAATTAGGCCCTTGTTAGCTAATATCGACATCAAAATTCAAGTTTTGCCTAATAAAGAAGATTTGTCGAGCAGTCAAGAACAAATTTGTGAAGAACATGCGTAAGTTTTGTTTGAAATTTTTATTATTTTCTAAGTATTAGATCTTGTTAATAAAATTGATCTATCATGTGCTAATGTTGCAAGTTGAATCTGCTATATTTGTTTATGGTGTTAATAAAGTTGTAGATCTTCTTCTTTGTTCAATTTGGAATTCAATACGCATTGATATATATATCTTCAATTTTAGTTCATCTTCAAAGTTTGAACATTGCTTAGATTTTTAAAATACAATGTTTTTCATTTATTCATCTTGGAAAATAAACATTCATGTGTTTAATTTTTCTTTTTGTTCATATCTTAGATCTTGTTTTTTCGCATGTCAGAGATTTCCAGTTCTAATGTTCTTATACTTTTATTTTTGACAAAGTAATGTTAATACTTGATTCAAGATCTATCACAATTTTTTTTTCACATATTGCAATTTTTTCTTTTAATTTGGTGTTTCAAAAAATGATCCGCTGGTAAGCTGTGATAGGTGGATTACGTGGGGGCAGAAATTGCTAATAATAATTTTTTTTTTAAATGTAACATAAGACACCAGTTGTGTGCAAAACCGGTGTCTTATGTGTGTTATAAACTCCTTCAGTATCAACACATATGACACCGGTTTTTGGCCAACCGGTGTCTTATCTGTATCTTTTAACACCGGTTATATTTACAATGACCAGTGTCATATGCTAAGACAATGGCAGTCCAGACACCGGGTATAACCGGTGTCTAGTTAAATTAGGACCCGGTGTTATATGCAATTTCTGGCGTAGTGGTTACTATTACTTGCAATGTTACGCTATTCGTCAACTTACCAAGAAACAACTCAAATATATTATTTCAATTAATTTATGGTGCAAATCGCAAAACTTACAAAAAATCAACTCATAATTTAAAGAAATAAAAATTTCATGTACAATACTTCTAAAAGGTTCAAATGCACTTTTTTTCAATAGGTCAAAATGTACATGTTCTTAATTAGTATCAAGGTGGTTTTTAATATATCTAGAATGCAAGACCAAAAAATCGAAAAATAATATACTGTATCATTTTCATGTTGCATAAAGTTTAGGTATAAGTACATATGTTGTAGAAAATGATGCGTATAGATACCTCTGATTTATTGGTCACTATTTGCATCGGGTTCACATTCGTTACGTTAAATTCGTATATTAGAATCTCACCACTACAATGTTTCTGAGTTGTTTTCTCCCAATTGAAAATAACACATTTGTTTTGAGTTATTTTCTCCCAGTTGAAATTGAATATTATATCACTCGTTTATTTATATAAAAATCAACCCTTATTACAAAATAACATATTTCATATAGAATAGTTTTGGGTCAGATCTAATATTTCGTTGTTCATATATGTTGTTAATTCACGTGTGAGGATGACGCAAATAGAAATAGTCATTCATTTCTTATTTTGAAGAGGTTAAATGACAAATGTAAGTATATCTCTACAAGAATACATTTGACAATCGCGATCTCGATTTATAGTAGCCTACTGGTTATTCCGTCCATTATTGGCTTATAATTTCTATGTTAATGTACTCAAATCTCGAATCTTATTACTAGTGTTACATTTTGTACACCCATATTTTTAAAAAAAAATTTGTCCATAATGTGAAGTATCAACCTATTTATTTATGTATCAAATTAAATGGATCTGTGAGATTTTACGATATGAGCAAAAAATGGATTTTTGAATTTTTATCAAAATATATTCAATATTGTACTCATATGAAAGTATTCGAAGATAGCTTTACGATGATATATTTTATGTATTTAACGGACTTACAAAACAAAAATTACGCAAGAAATAGACTTAATGCACAAAAAATAAAAATAAAAAAAATCCTAAAAATTTCTACACAAGTAGGTTTCCCGCCTAATTGATGTCGCTTAAAGAAGAGAGCATTCCCTCCAACCTGAATTTTTTTTTTGCGCCTAAATCCCCTAATTTCCCCTCCACCTTTTTTTCATTAAGCCAATAGGATGCTGCTACGTCATAATGTATGAAGATTCCTCATACATTGTGTGTATGTAGCTTCCCCCCTTCTTCTCGTCTTTTACTTTCCTCTGCAACTGTGCACCTGACTGCCTAGTTTCCGGCAAGTATTTCTAGGCAACCACTGAATTTGCTGAGTTTACCGAATCAAGTCGCAATTTAGGGCGTTTTCCAGCGATTTTGATCTCTGAATTAGAGCGCGCGATCTGATTCGTGATTCGCTTGGGGTGGAGCGATTTCGGTAACCATGGATCGAGCGCATCAGCATTCAGACAGAGAGCTCAAATTCATCACAGGGTCACCCTGGTTTCACAATCGTGAATCAGTAACAACAACATGTTTAACCCTAGTGTCTTAAAGGCTCCCGCCATAAGGTGAGGTTAGGGGAAGTCAAATGTACGCAAGCCTTACCCCTATTAAAACATAGAGAGACTGCGAACGGATGACCCAAGATGAACCAAAACAATCGTGAATCAGTCATAAAAAAATAATAGAACTTTGGTAGTCTGTTCCAAAGAAAAAGGAATGCTAGATGAATACGTCTTTGCTTCCTCTGATCTGCACCTAATGATGCTCATTCTTTGCTTCAAGTCTGACACGCCCTGTATGGGAACATTTGATAGTAGTATAGCACACAGTATTTGAAGCACATATGAAAATATTGAAAACTTAGGAAGTAGAACGTATATAAACGACATATGTTGATTAAAAAAGTTGTAAATATTGATTAGTGTAGAATTGTATGACAATTAATAAGACAAGGTATGCAGCTGGCCATTGGAGATCATGTGCATACAACACCAGAAGTATTCAGCTTTGAGGAGACAAGATTAAGGACGTTTGTCTATTAGTTCAGTTAGCTTGTAATGAGCTTTGTCTTACTTTGCAACAGATAGAAAGTACAAGTTAGGTGGATGTATGCAACTTGATGCCTAGTGGTAATGTTCCAGAACATCTAGACCTATATATATAGGCTTGTATTCTCACATTGAATGACATGAAAATATCATCTCAAATTTCTCAAATGAACTTCTTCAAGCTAACTTTTTATTATGGTATCTTGAGCTACTAATTTCTCGGAAAATTTTCTCAAATAAAAAAAAAAAAAAAAAAAAAATCCGAAACACAGATCTATAGATCTCTTCTTTAAAAATCCAATCAAACAAGGTTAATCTGAAATGGAAGCCTTGATCCCTAATAACCCCAACAACAATGAAAACAACAACAACAATCAACAAGCTGACCCATTGTTCCTGGCAAACTCCGACAACCCGGCTATGCAACTTACTTCTACACCATTCAATGGACAGAATTTCGTCAATTAGAGCAGAGGCGTGCGGATGGCCCTCGGTGCGAAGTTCAAGATGGGATTCATTGATGGTTCATGTATCAAGCCTGCCATAACAGATGCTAACAGGTTTCAACAATGGTTAAGGTGTGACTACATGATTAGGTGTTGGCTTTAAAATTCTATGGAAGGAAATATATCTGCTGGTTTTATGTTTTGCAACTCTGCCAAGGAGTTATGGGATGAGTTTATTGAGAGATATGGTCAGGCTAATGGTCCTCTCTTATACCAGCTTAAGAGAAGCTTAATCACAACAACTCAAAACAATCAACCCATGGCAGAGTACTACACCAAGCTTAGGGTCTTGTGGGATGAGATTGAAGAAATTGAAGGAATCCCTGAGTGTGGGTGTGGTGCTCTGACTAACTGCACTTGCAACATCCTTAGGAGACTTTTGGTTGCACAAGCAAGGGACAAGACCATTCAACTTTTGATGGGAGTCAACGATGGGTATGATAACCTGAGAAGCAACCTTCTCGCCATGGATCCGATGCTTCATGTCAACAAAGCATTCTCTTTTATGCTCCAGGCAGAGCAGCAAAAGCATATCTCAAGCATGATGAATTCCATTCATGAGGTTGGAGCTTTCAACACAAGGAGACAGAGCTATGGGCAGACTTCAAGAAACTCAGACATAGCAGACCCATATGCTAAGGAGAATAGGTATGACAAAGAGGAAAGAAAGAAGCTTTACTGCATCAAGTGCAAGAAAACTGGTCATCTAAGTGAAGACTGTGTTTTTTGTACCAAATGCAACAAGAGTGGCCATATTGTCAAGAATTGCTTCGAAATAGTGGGCTATCCGGATTGGTGGAAGGGATCCAGAGGAAAATCCAATATGAGCACCAAGTATGCTGCTAATGCATCAGAAGTCCATTATGAAGGGCATAGCATAGTACAGGACAACCCACTTGAGATTAACAACAGTACACATGAAGCCGGAAGCTCTTCAGGTCACAAGCCCGACAACAACATGGCTGCGGCACTTGCACAAGAACTGGCAAAGATCTGGAAAGGGAAAGAACCCATGAACAGCAACAATTTCTCAGGTACTTGCATTGTTTCTCATGTTAATAGCAATAGTGATATAGATGATTTTGAGTCTTGGATTGTCGACACGGGCGCCACTGACCATATGTGTGGAAATATTAATTACTTTGAAAACATGAGAGGGTTAGGAAAACCCATATTCGTTGGTTTACCTGATGGAAGGGTGAAAATGGTTGATAAAATTGGAACTGTGAGAGTTAATAGGAAATTAACCTTGCAGAATGTGTTGTTTGTGAGAGATTTTCGACATAATTTACTTTCAGTAGGTCAATTGTTGAGTGAGACTCAGCTAAGGGTACACATTAATGAGGAAAGATGTGTATTTCAGGACCCTACTACTGAGGAGGAAGTAGCTGTCGAAAGGAGGAATCATGGGCTTTATAGACTTAAAGGAGAAGATGAAAAACAAGGATGCTTGGATAAAGGATCAAACAAGTCTGAAGATTTTGCAGTGAATAAAACTGATTCTAGGAGTATTTGTAGTAGATGGGAACAGTTGGAAAGTAGTGTTAATGTTAGTAGTAAGAGATGTAGTCTTGATGTAATGCATGCCAGACTTGGGCACACATCCTTGAGTAAAATGAAGCATATTTCCGAGTGCAGTTGCAATAAAGTGTCTGAGTATTCGTGTGGAATTTGTTCATTGGCAAAACATCATAAATTACCTTTTCAAAATAGCACATCCATTGCTGATAAGCCTTTTATGCTAGTTCATATGGACTTATGGGGTCCATATCACTCACAAAACATAACAGGAGCTTCATATTTTCTTACCATTCTAGATGACAACACTAGAGTAACATGGACACATTTACTACACAACAAGCAACAAGTAAAGGGCATAATATCAGGTTTTCTTAATCATGTGGAGAATCAGTTTGAAACTAAGGTGAAACATGTTAGGACAGATAACGGAACAGAGGTGATCAACTGTGAATGTCAAGCTATGTTCGTGGAAAAGGGAATTGTCCATGAAAGATCAATCCCGGGGAACCCTCAGCAAAATGGGAGGGTAGAGAGGAAGCACAGGCACCTCCTAGAAACTGCCCGAGCAATGAGGATACATGCCAACCTTCCGAAACATTTTTGGGGAGAGTGTATTCTTGCAGTTACCCATGTTATCAATCTTTTGCCAAGCAAAGTGATTAAATGGCAAACTCCCATTGAAAAACTCATGAAAAAGAAGCCTGATTACTCACATCTGAAAGTTATTGGTTGTGAGTGCTATGCCTCAAAGCTGGTCGCAAAGAAGGACAAATTCGACGCAAAGTCACACAGGTGCATTTTGTTGGGGTACCCTTATGCACAAAAGGGATACAAAGTTTATGATCTAGAGGAAAAGAGGACATTTCTAAGCAGAGATGTGACATTTAATGAGCAAACTTTCCCTTACCGGCCTCAATCAGAGAACAACACCTACGTCACTCTTCCTATCGTCAGTCCTGCTAGTAATAGAGAACCATTTTACTCTGACACCACTCATCAGGTTACTCAGTCCGTAGACAATGGCCAAAATGAGCAGCAAACAAATTCAAATTCGGAAGATTCTGATGACAATGCAGAACACAGAAGAGAGAGTAACACAACAAGACCAACTCGAGTTATGACAAGGAACACCAATGTTCCTAGCAAACTCAGGGACTTTGTTGTGCCTATTTTACCCAGCAGAAAACATATTGAGCCAAAAGATAGTACATGCAACTTACTCACAGAAGAAAATCAGTCGCAAAGTTCTGTTTTTGCAACAAACGTTGAAGAACTATTGGAACCAGACACTTATCAACAGGCTGTGCACGATGAGAGATGGGTGAAAGCCATGGATGATGAATTACGAGCTTTGGAGGTTAATGAAACCTGGAGTATGACAAAATTGCCAGAAGGAAAAAAAGCCATCGGGTAGAAATGGGTGTATAAGATCAAATTCAAACCAGATGGAAATGTGGAGAGATTTAAAGCTAGATTGGTAGCGAAGGGCTACAATCAAGTTCAAGGAAAATATTACAAGCACACTTTCTCACCAGTGGCAAAATTTGCTACGGTGAGAACCTTAATTGGGTTGGCAGCAGCAAAACAGTGGCCCCTTTATCAACTCGACATCAATAATGCATTCCTCCATGGACACTTAGAAGAGGAAGTGTACATGAAACCACCCGAGGGATACGGTGAGGGATTTCCAGGGGAGGTTTGCAAGCTAAAGAGGTCTATCTATGGACTTAAACAAGCTTCAAGACAATGGAATATCGAATTGACAAGATTCTTAACACAGAGAGGCTTTGAGCAGTCAAAACACGATTATTCTATGTTCACACACGAGGTAGCAGGCTTGTTAACTGTTATACTGGTTTACGTTGATGATTTGATCATCACATGTGACAATGAGGTTCAAATCAAGAAGATAAAGGAAGCACTTGATGTTGAATTCACTATCAAAGACCTAGGGTATATGAAGTATTTTCTAGGACTAGAAGTCGCAAGAGATGAATCCGGAATCCTGATGAATCAAAAGAAGTATGCATTGGATCTCTTGCAGGATACAGGTATGCAAGCTTGCAAAGCAGCAAAATTCCCACTACCTAAGGGTCTGAAGTTATCTACAGATCAAGGAGGTATCATGGAGGATCCAGAGAGATACAGGAGGATCATTGGCAAGTTGTTATACCTGAATCTCACTCGACCCGATCTCACCTATGCCGTGCAACAACTCAGTCAATTTGTGAGTGAACCGAGAGAGCCGCACTTCCAGGCAGCTCTTCATGTTCTGAGATACATCAAGGGAACCACTCACATTGGTTTATTTTCTCCCTCAGAGTGTGACTTGAATCTCACAGGATACTGCGATGCCGATTGGGGGTCATGCGCTTTTAGTGGTAAATCTCTTACGGGCTTTTGTATCTTCTTAGGGAGTTCCTTAATTTCATGGAAAACAAAGAAGCAAAAGGTGGTTTCAAAGTCTTCAGCTGAGTCAGAATATCGGAGTATGTCGCAAACTACAAGTGAATTGGTTTGGCTGTCAGGCTTGCTTAAGGATCTTAAAGTTATAGTCACGCTGCCCATTCATTTGCATTGTGACAACAAAGCGGCTCAATACATTGCGGCTAATCCAGTTTTTCATGAGAGAACCAAGCATCTCAAACTCGATTGTCACTATGTCAGGGATCATGTCCAATCTGGGTTCATAGAGACTCAACACATCCCATCAAGTTTACAACTTGCAAATTTGATGACTAAACCTTTAGGAGAAAGCCAGCATTACTTTCTTGCATCCAAGTTAGGACTTGTGTTCACTTCCAACCCAAGCCTAACTTGAGGAGGGGATGTAGAATTGTATGACAATTAATAAGACAAGGTATGCAGCTGGCCATTGGAGATCATGTGCATACAACACCAGAAGTATTCAGCTTTGAGGAGACAAGATTAAGGACGTTTGTCTATTAGTTCAGTTAGCTTGTAATGAGCTTTGTCTTACTTTGCAACAGATAGAAAGTACAAGTTAGGTGGATGTATGCAACTTGATTCCTAGTGGTAATGTTCCAGAACATCTAGACCTATATATATAGGCTTGTATTCTCACATTGAATGACATGAAAATATCATCTCAAATTTCTCAAATGAACTTCTTCAAGCTAACTTTTTATTAATTAGTAATTCTTTGGACATACATCACATTTACACAAGAAATAATCAACAAACATATTTAAGAATCATCAGAGATAGCCTAAGCATACACAACATAATTCCTAACAGTTTCTGCTACACAAATAATAACATGGAGTATGGACTAAACAATTAGGAGAGAAATGTAAGTTTTAAACTTAAACTAGGCAGTTGTTTCCTGGTTAGTGAACTGATCGACCTTTGGAGCAAACCTCAAGACAGAAAACAAGAGCCTGTTATGATTCTTATCCCAGCACAGTCCGATTTCATCCTTGGGCTTAAGCTTTCTTCTCTCGATAAAACTTCTGTTCCAGTTATCAATCAGTAAGTAGCACTTCGTGGATGACCACTTCTTCAGCGTGAGCTTCACTTGAAGTCCGGTATCACAGTCCAACACATCAACCCGGAGGCCATTAGGTGTGCTGACCTCAAGCTGACTTACATCATCCTGATGACAAAGAATCTGCTCCTCCAACGCTTTCTTTGCGATCAGAAGCCTGTTCTGCTGTGCACTACAGTCACTTGCTGACAGTGTCTTCTTCACTGTCCACTCAATTTCTTCTGATGGGAATGCAGGATGTGATTCAGGATAACGCGTACTCAGAGGGACAACATCCAGGGGAGCTGTTGAAGTTCCGGAACAAGAACCGCCTTCAAAGGAAGAAAGTACCTCATCATCTAAACCCAAAGGAGTACAACTGTCAACATCTTTGTCAGAGTTGCCAGAATCAGACATAGTACTCTGACTCGCAGCAGGGGCAGAATCGGAATATGTAAATGACCAACTTGGTGACACAGTATTCAGTTTCTCTCCTGAGTTTTTGAGTTCACAAGCAGCCTCAACAACCTTTCTTCTTTTGATCACCGGAACAACAACATCGACTTCATCGATATCGATATCGTTCCCAACTTCTTTGGCAAATAAATCAAAGAAAGGCGCTCCATTGACTGGAACACTAAAGAACTCAACCTTAACACCAGCACCAAGATCAAGATTTGAAGCCCTCTTCCTCTTCCTCTCACGCTTCTTCAAATCAGGGATTCCTGCAGACTCACATGAAGATTTGGCAGGAAAATCACCAGGCTTTTCTGGGTGAATAACCTCAGAACAATCAGAGCAAGTTACAACTTCTTTCTCACGTTTTTCCTGATTCTTCGGGAATTGTTCACAGCAGTATGAATTTACGGCGGTAAAATCAAGAAGATTTTCTGGGTTCATAACCCTAGTAAAACAATCAGAGGAACTCTCAACTGTATTCATGATTGATAATTGATGAAAAAGCTTTCTGGGTTTTTCGATTGAATGGAAATAAAATCTGGAAAATTGAGGAAAATCCAAAGTACGATTGATTAAAATTTGGGCGAAAATCAATGGAAGCAAAATTAGGGCAACAGAGAAAGTAGTGAATGATTTGAGAGGGGATGAGAATTGGTATCTATAGAAGATGCTGATTACTTGGATATCAAGGATTAGAGTAACGGCTATAAAATTGTAATTTGGAAATATGTTGGTATGATATTTGGAAGTTTTTCAGTTTTATGCGGTAAAGCTAACGGTAAACTACTTGCTGCTTAATTTTGGCGCAATTTTAAGTCCAGCTGGAGTCGGAGATACTCAATTTTTTTTCCATAATTATTTTCCTGTAAAAATATAAAAATAAATGAATAAGTATTTTTTCTTTGGTACATTGACGAGAAAACTAAAATTAATTACTATCTAATATATCCTCCACATGAGACAAAACCAGTAAAGTAAGCAAATGCTGAATTGCTAAAAATTGAAGAAAAAAAAAACGTAATGTTAACATCATACTTCGTCCGTCCCACTTCAGAAACCCCGTGGAATAAAAAACTATGTGAATATATTGTCTATTATGTGTTTTATATAGCAAATTCGTTCAGTTCGACCAATTGACATGTTTTGGTCCTATTTTATACAAAATATATAATTCATAATGTAAGATTAGATAGAGAGATAGAAATTAATAGAAGACATACTGTGCATTCTCATTGACAAGGGTTTGTATACATACATGTTCCAGAGAATCATAAGGCTAGACAAACTCCTACAATTACGAGGCTATCCTAGGTAAGAATAATATAATTAAAAAGGAAAATTTGTGGGAAACCACCCCCAACTGTCAACATTTTTTGGAGAACCACCTTATTAAACTTTTTTTGTGGAGAACCACAAAAAAAAAAAGCAAAATCAAGGGGTAGAACCACCTCCTTACCCAAACCACCCTCCCATCACATCTAATCACCATGCACCACCACCCACTAACACCAACCACCACCTTAGCTCTTCTCGATACCACCAACATGGTCGTCGATCACCGGCCACCATGTTTCACACCACCCAAAAATCGAGAAAAAAGAGATGATGGAGGGAGAGAGAAAAAGGTCGTGGAGGGTGGAGGACAAGGAGGCAGGGGAAGGTGGTGGTCGGCATGGCCTTGTCGGCATGAGGGGTGGTAGTTGCGGCGTGAATGGTAGTGGTTAGTGCTGGCTCGTGGTGGTTAAAGGTGGTGAGAAGGTGGTTTGGACAAGGTAGGTGGTTCTACCCCCTACATTTTGTTTATATTTGGTGGTTCTCCATAAAAAGAATTTAATAAGGTGGTTTTTCAAAAATTGATGAAAGTTGGGGGTGGTTTCCCACAAATTTTTCAATTAGAAAACTAAGCTAGGCAAGAGAATAATGACAAATCAATCTATACTAAAATACATGGGAACATATAAACAATATATACTAAAATACATGGGAACACATAAATGACAGTATAATAAAAGATTGATGAGAAAGGGGAAATTGATCATGAGATGATCCTTTGCTTAATACATAAAAGTGAACCTAAAACTAACAAGCTTGCATATAGAGTTTGGGTGGTGTTGCATAGATTGAAATTCATGAATCGGACTAAAATATTCGACTAAGTAGGGCGTCTCGTGCAATTTCGCACAGGTCAACGATTAGTGTGTATACAAAGAGTAATAATTTTGTAGAGAAAAAAAATTGATGAAATGATGAATATGATATAAGAATTTGATCCCAATTTATTTTCTCTTTTTTTTTGTCCGTGTGATATGAGTATGAATGATACAAATAGGTAGCCCAAGAAACTAGTTACTGCTACAATATCTCCAATATTACTATCACAATATCACCTTTTGATATTACTTATACTCTCTAAGTAGCATATCTCTAGGTAGCAGGTATGGTATAGGCTGTACAACAATGCCATAAGTACATGTGAAGATGGTGGAGCAGTAAATCATCTGAGATATTGTACCAACTACCTAGAGTTGTTAGTATTTTCATGCATCAGAAGTGCATGAGAAAATGCACCTGAAGAATATCCGGTTTAATTCTCTCAGTGGGTAAAACCATTGTAAAGGAATCTGAAGAATTGCGGGTTATAGTGTTCTCATATAATGGGTGAATGACAATTGACAGAAACAATGGAACTTGGTCACAATCACTTAATTAACTGTGCTGTGATATCAAGGACGAAGGACTTCACTTCTAGCTCTTACTATAGATGTCTTCTAACTCCAATAAGTTAGGTGCCGTTCGGTATGCCTTTTGTTTTTGGTTTTTTTTTTAGAAAATAAAACAAAACATGTTCGGTGAATTCTGTTGCCAAAAACAAATTCGACTTGATTCCTTGATTATTTTGCCCGATTTCTCAAACCACTTTTAATGGTTTCCAAAAACTGATTTCGTTTTTTTAGTATAATTCCTTACCAGGTACGGAGTACCATTCTCATGTACTCCATATATAACATCAAACGCATCATCCTTAATACCATCGTCGTCGACATGCAACAACAGTCAGCAGCCGGGGTGACTACTATTTCGCCACGGCGCTGCCATGTCCCTGCCAACTATTACCACAGGGAATTCTTTGGCCAACGACATCACTCATCAGGAACAATCTGATCTGTCTTTCGATCAAAAATACCAATCCTCCGATTTGCCTCTTTCCTCTTATGTATGCCAGTTGATCGGAAAAGTCTGAGACTATGGTATTAGGATTGAGAGTTGTTGAGGATTTGATATGGTAGCTAGGCTAGCCGGTGGTGCAGAGTAGGGATCAGATCTGAGTTTCGTGTGATGGTATTAATAGTGGTCAATGGAGGTTGAAACTTGAAATATGCAGAGAATTTGTGATGAGGGATGAGGAGAGAGGAGAATAAAAGAGCAGATATACGTCATATATCTATATCTATCATTATTATTATATTATATATATCATTAGTAGTAATAAAATATTGGGAGATTGCTTATTTTATTTGTTTTTTTTTCCTTTCATAGAGTTAGTTGAATGTTGATTTACAATCCGTTTTTAATTTTTTTTTAAACCAAAACAAAATCAGTTTTCGGTTTTGAGAAAACAAAAAACCAAAAACAATAAATGATACCGAACAGACCCTTAAAGAATAAGCAATACGCGAACTCTTTTTCTTTGGCAATTTTCACTCGGCTATTGTATTTTCTTCGTGTTACTGTTGTGCGTCGTCTCTGGCTTTGGTTTCTGCCTCGTCTATCGTTTCACGTTGCAATGAATTAATCTGCAGAAAACACGAAAAAGCAGATCAGTCCAAAATTCTTAAATTTACAGTTAAGCTAAAGATACCTCTGGAATACAAATATGTGAAGCAGAAGTCGAAATTAGCATTGCAACACAATAGTAATACTTCTCATTGTTCAAGTACATCAAACCTCCGGCCCCTAAAAGGAAACATCAATATACATCTTTCGAATTTCTATAAGAGAGATATCTAAAACATTGCAAGAAACCAAAGCGTCACATTTTCAATATCAGTAGCAATTATTCAGAATTTCTGAAGAGTTTTCAGTTCTTTCCCACCTCATCTAACCAAACAAAATTCACCTGCCCCCATGGACACATGTAGAGATCAAGCATATCCCTGGATACAACCTTTAGCCACTTAAAGTAATATTTCTCAAAATTATCCTATACTAATTATTCCTGTAGATTTTCCTAATAATTCTTATCCAGCCAAACCAGGATGAACCTGATTTCAGAAGGTTCGTGACCAATTATTAGAACGTGAAAACTAAACCTACATATTATGTCTGGAAAATTTACTTGCAACTACCGTAAAATTCATTAACCAGACATCAAGCAATCAGAATCAAACTACCGTACTAGTACCCCTTGAAACAAATTAAAACTCAAACATTCCATAGCTCCACACAACTGATTCTCCATCCTATATTTCTTCACTAACTTCAAAAGAATTAATGTAACATTCTTTTCGAACAAAACGCCAATGAAATTTACTATTATGATGATGATACAAATTTACGCAAAAAAGGACCTCACCCCGAGTCCTTTTTAGTACTAAAGGAAGCTCCATGGATTGAATAGCTGAACTTGTTAACTTTTATTCATCACATAAAGTAAGTGCGAATATGTACTTAAATTAATACAAACATTTTCACCGATGGATAAATAGAATGATTATATAAACCATTCATGATCCATAACATTTTATTATCTTTAAACAAAGCTTTTAAAGAACATAGCATAAGAGCATAAGTATCATAACATGCGCATGATGTCAACAAATGATACTCTTGTGATCATCAAGATAATCTGCACACATAACCTACCGAGATCAGTAACGTGACATTTCCATAGAGTGAGGGGGCCAAACTGCCATAGTAAGGATATGGATAGGTAAAACCACAGATTGTCAAGAAAGTAACAGACAGAGCAGCCAACAGTACTATAATAATTGAAGATCCACCACATACACACGGCATAGCGTATTTTCAGCAAATTTATACTGCTACATCTTCAGTATCTTAATTTACAACAGAAATCTCAGTTGGCAGAGTAATTACCTATTAGGGAAATGAATCAATCATGATCATTTCCCAATTATACAATATCAATCACTCCTATCTTATGCACATAATTGATAATAATGTATATTTATTTATCATGTTCGTATATAATTGATTCTATTTTGTATTTCCCTTCCCTCGTTAGATTATAATTGTAATTATTGTTTAGTTTCCTTCCTAGATTAGCTACTCATGTACTAGTATTTAAACGGTTCATTGTGAATGATAAAACTCAAGCTTTCACAATTATATTTCTCTCCTCCCTCTCCCCTCTAATTCTCTACATGGTATCAGATCAGTCGATCCTTCGACGCGCTCATCAATGTCTTCCGCCTCATTGTCTTACATTTCTTCAATTTTTTGAAAGTTTCAATTGATCGTCGATCTTGTAACTTCGACCCTTAAATTGTTGTTCTATTGTGAACACAATTTTTTTTTCTCCTTCTTCCCCATGGTCTTCTCGTCTAATATCTTGTTTCTGATCGATAAGGAAACAAAAGTTTCCCCCATTACTTCCGTCAACCAAACCAAATCATCACCATTATCTTCTCCCTCATCTTAGCAATCACATCTTATTAGTTAATGTAAATTGTTATCATTCCCTTGTTTTCAGTATTCTGTCTAATGTATTTTTAGTATGATTATCATTGTAATTAGCATAGCTTTAACTCTTAGAATCTCTGTAAACTAGTATATAATTGTATCCATTTACATCAATGAAAATTAATTACAAGTGCCTAAACCCAATCTCTATTTTTCAATATGGTATCTTAGCTATAGATCCATTTTTTCTCCACAAAAATGTCTTAACACCCAAAAACAGAGCAACACCTCTTGCTACCATGGCCAATGCCCATCAACAACCACCTGCTACCACCGTCTTCCCCAACCCCAACCAACCCACACGGCCGCTTTTCTCCGGTCCTTTCTTCACCAGTAATGCCACAACAACACCACCCAAAACCATTTGTACGACTGCCGAAACCGCGCAACCAACTCCTGCTCAAACCCATAATCACGTCCCTGACTCTGCCCTTCCTTGGGAAGTGCCAGTGGTGTCGCCAGACCGGCCACGTCCTCACCCACTGGCCGGACTTCTGCCGATTACATCCCATCGTGTATGTTCCCTCTCCGTGTCCATGTGGTGGTCCGATGGGTCCCTGCTCACCGACGCCGCCGCGCTTCCAACCTCAAGCTCACGTCGTCACTTACTTGCCTAAATCTTCGAAATCCTCTCCCTGGCTTCTTGACAGTGGTGCCACTCACCATGTCACCAATGACCTCTCCATGCTTTCCCTCTGCGCCCCTTACGTTGGCTCGGATGGGATTATCATTGGAGATGGCTCAACTATCCCAATAACCCATACTGGTTATTTCTCCTTGACCCTTAATTCTAAACTGCTTCATTTTCGTGATGTTTTATATGCTCCCAATATCTCTCGCAATATAATCTCAGTTTCTAAATTATGTCGCGATAATAACCTTTGTGTTGAATTCTTACCCTATTTATTTTGTGTGAAGGATATTAAATCGCAACAACCACTCAGCCGGGGATCATTAGGCGTCGTACTTATGATTGGCGCCTCACCCCACCGCAGCAACAACCCCAAATATACACGTCTATCAAATCCCCAACATTAGACTGGCATCACCGCCTAGGCCCCCTTTCCTCCAATACCCTTAAAACCATGATGTCACACCTTTCTATTTCTTGCAATTCATTTCACTGTCATTCCTGTGCTATCAATAAGTCTCATAAACTACCATTTTCCATTTCGACTATTTCTTCTACAAAACCCTTTGATATAGTTTATACTGATGTGTGGTCCTCCCCAATTTATTCGTATGATCGATATATAAATACTACATTATTTTTGTCGATCATTATACAAAATTCACTTGGCTTTATCCTTTAAAACAAAATTCAGATTCTTTAAAAACCTTTTTACGATTTTGTGCCTTAATTGCAAATTTTTTCGAAACCAAAATTAAACAAGTCTTTTCCGACAACGGAGGTGAATATATTAAACTCACACCCACTCTTCTTGATAATGGCATTCCTCATCTCACGTCTCCTCCCCACACCCCGGAGCACAATGGCGATGCTGAGCATCGTCATCGCCACATAGTTGAAACCGGCCTCGCTCTTCTATTTCACGCCAAACTTCCTCTTATCTATTGGACCCATGCAGTCACGACGGCTGCGTAACTTATTAATCGTATGCCAACACAAACCCTTCATAACTTGTCTCCTTTTTTAAAGTTATTTAACAAACAACTCAATTACGACAAACTTTGAAGTTTTGGGCGCCTATGCTACCCTTGGCTCCGATCATACACAACTCACAAACTCGACCCTCGTTCCATTGCTTGTGTTTTCGTGGGGTACTCTCCTACATAAAGTGCTTATTATTTTTTGAATCCAGCTACAAACCGCATTTATGTGTCTCGACATGTCAAATTTGTTGAAAATATTTTCCCTTATCCTAATCTTATTACGAATCGATCTTCTATGGCCAAACAAGGCCCCATGGCCCACACATCCACGTTTGTTTCTTTTCTTGATCAATCTCCCTTGGGTTCACCATCCACGCCATCACCACCACCTTATACTCCCCCTGCCTCCTCTTCTCACACGCCACCTGCCACACTCATGCCGTCATTGCCACCCTCACTGCAGCCTGAATCGCCTTGCAACCTCACCTCACCGTTAACCTCCCCTCAACCCACTCCACCCAGCAGTTCGACCACACTCACCTCTCCCCCTTCTCAACAAACCCCATCTACCTCACCCACTCCCACTACCAACACCATTCCAGACCCTCCTCCTCGACGCGCCGTCATCACTCGTCTAAGCAACAACATTAGGGTCCCTAATCCTAAATATGCTCACACTGCCGTATTAACCACCAACATTTCCACTCCTACCTCTGCCACACAAGCTCTTAAAGACCCAAAATGGAAAGATGCTATGACAGAATACAACGCTCTAGTCCGCAATCAAACGTGTCCCCCCTTCGACCGATCAAAATCTTGTAGGTTGCAAATGGGTTTTCCGAATTAAATATCACCCAGATGGATCCATTGAACGATACAAGGCCCGTCTTGTAGCAAAAGGTTTTCACCAACAACCCGGTATCGACTACTCCGAAACCTTCAGTCCAGTAGTTAAACCCACCACCGTTCGCCTTGTCCTCTCCCTTGCTGTTTGTAACCAATGGTCCATACGACAACTTGACGTCAACCATGCCTTTCTCCAAGGCACCCTATTTGAAACTGTCTACATGGCCCAACCCATTGGTTTTAAAGACCCTACAAATCCCACCCATGTGTGTCGTCTCTCCAAAGCTATCTATGGTCTCAAACAAGCACCCCGAGCTTGGTATACGGAACTCAAAACCTATCTTGTTTCCTATGGTTTCACCCCCTCATTGGCTGATCCTTCTCTATTTATTTACCACAAAAACAACACCACCATGTACCTACTAGTATACGTTGATGATATTATTATTACTGGCCCATCTTCTCATCTTATACAAACTTTTATCAACACCCTCTCTCATCGCTTTTCACTTAAAGATCTTGGCCCTCTATCCTATTTTCTTGGTGTAGAAGTTGTACCTAATCATCTCGGCTTGTTTCTTAACCAAACAAAATACATAAACGACCTTCTACCACGCCACAATATGCTCGATGCAAAACCAATTAACACTCCCTTAGCAACTCATCCGCCACTCACCCTCCGTGACAGTCATTCTATATCCAATCCCAGTGACTATCGTGCTATTGTTGGTGTCCTACAATACCTCTCTCTCACTCGTCCCGATGTCGCTTACTCAGTTAACAAACTTTCCCAGCATATGGAAAACCCCCTGGATACTCACTGGTCCACACTCAAACGACTGCTGCGCTATCTCAAGGGTATTATAACTCATGGTCTTCAACTCCACCGCTCTTCACCGCTCCGACTACACGCCTTCTCTGACGCTGATTGGGCTGGCGACAAAGATGATTATGTCTCCACTAGTGGTGATATATTTTACCTTGGTCGTGACCCTATCTCCTGGTCCTCTAAGAAACAACGTGCCACTGCTCGTTCCTCGGCTGAAGCCGAGTTTTGAGCTGTCGCTACTACCACTACCGAAGTCCTCTGGTTACGTTCACTCCTCACTGAACTTGGTATTCCACTCATGGTTATACTATCTATTGTGACAATCTCGGCGCCACTCACTATTCTGCCAACCCGGTTTTCCACTCTCGCATGAAACATCGTGGGATCCGGGGGGTCCGGGGGGGACCACTACGGCTCCTCTCTTCTCCCCTCTTGCCTTCTATTTTGTTCGAGAAAATGTCCAACAAGGTCAATTACATGTTAAACATGTGTCCGGTGACGACCAACTTGCCGATGCTCTCACCAAGCCCCTTGCTCGTCAACGACTACATTATCTACTATCCAAGATTGGACTTACTTGCAGACTGTCCATCTTGCGGGGGCATGATAAGGAAACAAAAGTTTCCCCCATTACTTCCGTCAACCAAACCAAATCATCACCATTATCTTCTCCCTGATCTTAGCAATCACATCTTATTAGTTAATGTAAATTGTTATCATTCCCATGTTTTCAGTATTCTGTCTAATGTATTTTTAGTATGATTATCATTGTAATTAGCATAGCTTTAACTTTTAGAATCTCTGTAAACTAGTATATAATTGTATCCATTTACATCAATGAAAATTAATTACGATTGCCTAAACCTAATCTCTATTTCTCAATAGTTTCATCCTCCAATTTTCTGTCTCACAAATTATGCTCTTCCCTGCGTTATTCTTCCACTCATTTTTCTAATTTTTATACTTCTCAGAACTTAGTCTTCTTCTTATCGTAATCCTCCTATATATTTTCTCCTTAATTGACAATATTTTTTCTCCTTCTCTGACCCTAAAATTCCCTTCTCTTTTTTACGTACATCTACCATTATGCCTCTTATCTTCCTTCCTTGTCCTCTACCCTCTTCTCTTATTCTCATATTATTGTTCTTCTCACAAATTCATCATTATTGTTGCCGATTGTCGTCACAGTCATCGGCACATTTAATTTCGCTACAGCTCATTACCAAATCTTCGATGTTGTACGCCAATTCGACCAAATTGTCGTTGTTCTTGTGATCAACGAGCCTTGTTGCGGTGACTTGTGTTCTCGCAACTGTTCCCTAATCTGTTCTATCTCTATTCGATTTTTCTGTCTTTTTTTTTTCTCAAATTTACATCTCTCAAATTCTGTAATCTCCTTCTTACTCACTCCTCCCTGACGTGGACTACATAAGGTGTACCACGGTCATATCTGAATTCCATTGCCCTCTCTCGTCTAGTTCCTACGTTGTTCCCATCTTTCTCCCTCTCGCCTGATTCAAAATTCCACGGTCATCTTCTCTATTTCTCTTCTTCTTCTCTACCTCATAAATTACTCTTACCTTCATCTTACTCTAACTATTTTCGGGTTGATCTTGCGACACCCACAATTATCTTTCTCCCACTCTTATGGTTTCAGATTGATCTTGTGACAACAGAATGACCTCACTCTTAAATCTTAATGTTGTGTCCCTCTTATGGTTTCGGCTTGTTCGTATGACAACCGAATGTCCTCCCCGATCTTCTCGTTGACGACTTGCTCCTTTCCACCGATCTCTGCAATTTCCGTTCAAGATTGGACTTACTCTTCGGCCGTCCATCTTGCGGGGGCGTATTAGGGAAATGAATCAATCATGATCATTTCCCAATTATACAATATCAATCTCTCCTAATCTTATGCACATAATTGATAATGATGTATATTTATTTATCATGTTCATATATATGTAATTGATTATATTTTGTATTCCCCTTCCCTCGTTAGACTATAATTGTAATTATTGTTTAGTTTCCTTCCTAGATTAGCTACTCATGTACTAGTATTTAAACTGTTAAAGAGAGTTCCACCTGTGAGTGTCCCACATTAAAAAAAGAGGAGAGATTTGATATGTTTATAAACCAAGGAGTTACTCCACCTATTGCCAATTGGTTTTAGGATGGAACCTCTTTGGATTTATGACGTGGACTCTCTCTTCTCCTAGCAGATGCGGCCCAGGCCCGATCGTGGTTTAACATAAACGGTTCATTGTGAATGATAAAACTCAAGCTCTACAATTATATTTCTCTCTTCCCTCTCCCCTCTAATTCTCTACATTACCCATAATTTAGATGAAGGATTATCTTCGTATCAGGCGCCCATATCATATGCCTGCTTCCATCCTCCTCCATCACTGACTGTATTCTACACTACATGCCTTCCCTGCCAAGGACACAAACAAAGTCAAGACAGAGGAGCAATAATGCCTTGGCGAATTAACATTCAAAGAAAAAGCACAACCCGCAAGCCAACATAGTGGAGTCTAATATTATTGTAAGCACAATAAATAGAGAAAGCCTTTCTGCCTATGACAAATATTAACTTTGTAAGTGATAGGCAACATCAATAGCAAATGCCACACGAGGAAAGTCCCCAAGTAACAAGAATGTATACCCACATAAATAAGCAAAGATGTTTTTCTGAGCCAAAAAGCACAGTTCGAGATGACTAACATTAACGGTTCAGATACTCGATTTAATGGAGCATCATACATTCACACTACTGAGGAGCTTGATATTATAGCCGTTTGATGTATTCACCAAAAGTTCGAGAGACAAAGCTGTTGGAGTAGGTGTCCTCCGACAATAATGCGTTGACTAATTAAATCTAATTAGGAATAAACCTGGGATATATTATATATACTAAGTCAGTTGATTAACGTAAATCGATAACGCTTGGCTGGCTAGAGTTTGACGTTATTGTCGTTTTGACGGCGGTAATCAACTGATCCCTCCCGGTCACACTGATAAAGATAGTTTCTCCAAAAGATATTATATTTGTATTTAATACAATATAATATAAACCCTAATGTATCAGTTATAGAGTTAACTGATTATGTTGGATAGTGTTTTACGAGTTCGGAACTCGAGTCGGATAAATTATGGTTTTTGTGTAAATAGTCAAAATTGACGATTAGCTATTTAAATTACAAAGAGTTGTAGTTTTAGCTTAAAATGATGTAATTAGTAATTATTATATAGAGATATAATAAGTAACTAACACTTAAAGAAATAAGTGTACAAATTATACCCAAATTGTAACATAAGATGTTAAGGGGTATAATTAGTAAGGGCAAAATGGTCATTTGCCACAACCATTATATATAGTGTGTTTTATGTCAAATAAACACAACAAATCATTTCTACATACACAAAAACTTGATTTTAGAGAGAGAATAGAGAGAAAACCCTCTAATTTCTCTAAAAATTCAGCCTACTTCCAACTCTTTTAAGATCAAGTTTTCTTCATTGCATGTCAATAAAAACTTGATCAAAACACTTTACTAAACCTAGAATAACATTAGCTAAAGTGTTAGCTAATTTTATTTTGGTTTTAGGGTTAAAAAAAAAATCTCTTAAAACTAGTCCATTTTGTGAGATTTTTGGAGAGCTTCTTTGGTGGATCAAGAGAGGAGGTTTCCTAACTTGGAAACTCAAAACTAAGGAGGAGGATCCCCATTAATTAGCAGCTCAAGATCCTTCTTTTGAAGGAAGGTCAAAATTCCTCTTGATTAAGGTATAAAAAATATGTTTTATTACCTTATTTATGCTTTAATCTTACATGCAACAAAAGATCCTAGCTAAACTTAATTAGGGGTAATTAAGTACTAATTAGAGGAGTCTAATTAGGGGCTAAATAACTTTCATGTGGTATCAGAGCATCGGTTTAAGTTGCATGTTAATTTTAAGCTTTAATTAGGTTAATTGGTAACTTAATTAATTTTTAATGATAAAAATTGGTTTTATCATATAAAATAAAGTTGCATGTGATGTTTTGGGCATGTGGATGCTCCAACCGAAATTATGGTATTTTAGGAATTTATTTGCTATTTTCTTGCTTAATTTTGGTTGTTTTTACAAGATTTATGCTATTTTCTAATTAATTGGTAATTAGATTAACATGCATGTTGATTTTTGTAATTTAAGAAATTTATAATTTTTCCAGAATTATAATGAGTATAATTTCCAGAAATTATTTCATAATTTTAATTGGCCATTTGTTATTAATTAGTAATAATATAAATGGTGGAAAATTGATTTCTTAAGAGAAAATGACCAAAATAATTTTGCATATTTTTGTCCTTAATTAGCTACTGGTTGTGAGCTTAAATCACATAATGAAATAATTTCTAAATGTTTTTTCATAATTAGTTATGATTTATTTAGATATTTTCGGGTTTATTATGTGATTTTTGGACAAATAGTTAGCAAATATAATCAAATTAAACTAATTAATTCAATTTTAGTGGAGACTAAATATTGAAAAAAAAAAAAAAACTAATTTGTTGGTGGTTAGTTTAAACTTAAAAGGTGTTTTAAGTGTTGATTATTGATTTTTAAAGTTAGAATCGGAAATTCCTAAATTTACCGGGTTGCTTGTACTGTAAAGTTGAAAATCTGATTTTCGGTCTAATTTGCATGATTCTAAGTATAGTATGGCCATAGAGTACTATAGTATCGGTACTGTACCGATATGTAAGGACGGTATCCGATTGGTTTGTAATAATTGCGATCTCGTATCGCCGGTTTGTAATAATATTTAATTTTTTTTTTTTTTCAAAAAATGTATAATAGGATAGTCCATATGTACATTTGTTTATATTGTAGACCGGCGCTTTTCACGGAGCCATAAGTTGGTGACTCGAGATCGAATTGAAGACGGAGCCTTTGAAGCTTTTGAAGCCTAATTTAGGTTTAATAGCTTTTATTAGGTTCTAGTCTTATGGCCATACTAGGACTTGGATTTATTTGATGCATGCTTGGTTTAATTTCCGCACAATTATAACCAAACTCAAATCCCACATTGTCATATCCATTATCCGCGACTCGCTAGAATTAGTTCACTTAAAAGCGATAGATATAATATGACAAGATCTCTCACAAAAAAAAAAAAAAAAAAAAAAAAAAAAAAAAAAAAATTTAAAATCGAGATTTAGTCCTTCCACAATTCACACCTATGCAACCCTTGTTCATTAGGGGCACGCTCGCCCTAGCGGGGTGTTTCCTTTTTACCTTGGGGGAGTAGGTTAATAAAGAGTTATTACGAGTGAATTTTGGTTTAATCTTGACGTGATTTGCAATACAAGTCTTGCAATACGGGACTAAAGGATTGATTTAGTTGAAATCGATCAACCGAGAGTTCTAAGTGTAGAATCAATCATGAGTTGGTTTACCGAAATTACATAAATTTAGGATGTATCGCCATCCGCGTGCCTAGATTTATATAAGATCGGATCTCGGAATCATTTATATAATTTAGAGAGATCATTATATAAATGCCTAAATTCACAAATAATTATTTTAATGTGAATTTGACGATGAATTTAATCGATTGTTTTTTTTTTCCACGTTGTAGTTTAAAGTCAAAAATGGCTCAAATGTCCAATTCAGTAATATCCAAAGACTCCTGGCTTCGTAATTTTATGGAAAAGAATGAACTAAAGGAGGATGGAAGCAATTTTACTGATTGGGAGTTAAACCTGCGATTAGCCCTTCAATCTGATAGAAAACAACGTTTTCTATACGAACCCCTGATTCCCGCTCCAGGTCCCGACGCCACCCCTGATATGATACAAATGTATGAAGAGTACAAGCATGAATCTGACCAGATTAAGAATGTATTGATTTTTGCTATGCACCCGCGTTTAAAGAAACGCATGATTGATTTCAGTGCGTATCAAATATTCGCTCGGCTTACGACTAGTTTCTCGCAAAAGCCGCGAATACTTCAATACGAAGCAGCTTCGAGTTTCTTTGAGACTAAGCTCTCAAAGGGCCAACCAGTTGGTCCTCAAATTCTCAAATTTATTGAGAATGTTGAAACTCTTGAGAAGTTAGGATGCCCAATTTCTGAAGATTTTGCGGTATACCGTCTGCTTAATTCTTTGCCTGCAACATTCGATCCTTTTAGGACGAATTACAACATGAATGATTTAAAGAAAAATCTTCATGAATTGCATGCCATGCTTGTACAACATGAGAGGGATTTGGTGTCAAGTGGGAGCGCGAATAAAGATGTTTTATCCATGGCGGTAAAACAAAAGGGGAAGTTCAAGAAGGGTGCGGGCAAGGATAAGAAACCCGCGCGTGGCAAAGGAAAAGGAAAAGTTGCTTCGGGCAACAATTCTATTGCTAAGAGAGGCGCGACTCCTGAACAAAAATGCTTCCATTGTGGAAATTTCGGTCATTGGAAGCGAAATTGCCCACAGTACCTGGAGGAGAAGAAGTCGAAACCAGGTATATATATGATAGACATTAATTATGCAAGTACCACGTCCTGGGTATTGGACACTGGATGTGGATCTCACCTTTGTAATCACTTGCAGGGGCTGACGAAGGCACGTCGGCTGGCAAAAGGTGAAGTTGACCTCCGTGTCGGGAATGGAGCTAAAGTAGCCGCCGTATCAGTAGGAACGTATATTCTGTCACTGGCCTCAGGGCTAGAGTTGTATCTAAATAACTGCTATTTTGTACCAACTCTAAGTAAGAATATAATTTCGGTTTCTGTTTTAGACGCTGAAGGTTTTGAATTTTCAATACGAAACAACAGTTGTACCTTCTCGTTTAATGATATGGTGTACGGAACAGCCAAATCTATAAACGGTATTTACGTTTTAGATTTGACAAATGAGGTCTATCATGTAGCAAATAAAAAGCTCAAAATAGGAGATCCCGATCAATCCTACCTTTGGCATTGTCGTTTAGGGCATATAAACGAAAAACGCATTGAGAGACTCGTAGCCAATGGAGTTCTCAAACCATTTGATTTTGGATCATATGGAACATGCGAATCTTGTCTTTTAGGCAAGATGACTCGGGCACCTTTTTCAGGAAAAGGAGTACGAGCCAGTGATTTATTGGCCCTCATTCATACAGATGTCTGCGGTCCAATGACAATCACTGCTAGAGGAGGTTATGACTACTTTGTCACTTTTACAGATGATTTTAGTAGATATGGCTACATCTACCTAATTAAATATAAAAGTGAGGTACTTGAGAAATTTATAGAATTTCAAAAGGAAGTAGAAAACCAATTAGGAAAGAAGATCAAGGCCTTACGATCAGATCGGGGAGGTGAATATCTCAGTAATGCCTTTGATATTCATCTGAAAGACTGTGGAATCATATCACAGCTTACACCTCCTGGTACACCACAATTAAATGGTGTAGCCGAAAGAAGAAACCGTACCCTGTTGGATATGGTCAGATCAATGATGAGTCAGACTGAGCTTCCTGATTCATTCTGGGGTTTTGCTCTCCAAACTGCTATTTTCACTCTCAATAGATGCCCGACTAAATCAGCTCCGAAAACTTCATATGAGTTATGGAGAGGAAAAGTTCCGAACCTCTCATTTATCAAGATCTGGGGTTGTGAAGCATATGTCAAAAATAAGACTGACAATAAGCTTACACAAAGATCTGATAAATGTCTCTTTGTAGGTTATCCTGTACATACTCGAGGATATTACTTCTACAATCGTGTAGAGAACAAAGTTTTTGTGTCTCGAGATGCTGTCTTTTTAGAAAAGGAATTAATTTCTAAAAGACAGAGTGGGAGAAAATTTGAACTTAGTGAAGTTCAGGAGCCACAAATGCATAATGAGGCTCAGGATGTTTTGCCAGAAGACATTCCTGAATCGTCTAACTCTGTGGTTCCATTTTCCACTCCTAGAAGGTCAGGCAGATCAAGCCATCCACCAGATCGATACCTAGGTGTGATTGAGGATGGTGGTGATCATTTTTTGCTTCTAGAAAGCAATGAGCCTGCAACCTACAGAGCAGCCATGTCTGGACCGAATTCTGCTAAATGGCTTGAGGCAATGAAATCCGAGATAGATTCCATGTACGAGAATCAAGTATGGGACTTGGTTAACTTGCCTGAAGGAACCAAGGTTCTTCAGTGCAAATGGATCTTTAAGATCAAGACCGGCATGGATGGAAATCAAGATATTTTCAAAGCTCGATTGGTAGCTAAAGGTTTCACACAAGTTCATGGTTTAAACTATGACGAGACCTTTGCGCCAGTTGCAATGCTTAGATCTATTCGGATAATCTTAGCGATTGCTGCTTTTCATGATTATGAGATATGGCAGATGGACGTTAAAACCGCCTTCCTAAATGGGTTTCTGGAAGAGGAAGTGTATATGACACAACCTGAGGGTTTTATTGATCCAAACAATCCTAAGAAAGTTTGCAAACTTAAGAGATCCATTTATGGTCTTAAGCAAGCATCTCGGAGTTGGAACCATCGGTTCAACCATGTGATTAAACAAAATGGTTTCACTCGAAGTGTCGAGGAACCTTGTTTATACATGAAATTTAGTGGGAGTAAAGTAACTCTCCTAATCCTATATGTAGATGACATATTACTCATTGGAAATGATATCCCCATGCTTAACTCCGTTAAGGACTGGCTCGGGAAACATTTCCAAATGAAGGATTTAGGAGAAGCGCAACGCATCCTAGGTATTCGAATCTATAGAGATAGATCAAAAAGAATACTAGCGTTAAGTCAAGAAACTTATATTGATAAGATTCTTGACAGGTTCAATATGAAAGACTCTAAACGAGGCTTTTTACCTATGGGAAGTGGGATAATTTTGAGTAAATCTCAATGTCCAACTAAACCTGAGGATATTGAACACATGAAATCGAAACCTTACGCTTCCGCAATCGGTTCGATCATGTATGCTATGATGTGTACGCGCCCAGACGTGTCATATGCTTTGAGTATGACAAGTCGTTACCAAGCCAATCCAGGCGAGAGCCATTGGATAGCCGTTAAGAACATCCTTAAATACTTAAGAAGGACTAAGGACACGTTCTTAGTTTTTGGAGGGGATTCTGAGCTTCGTATAAAGGGTTATGCGGATGCTAGTTTCCAAACAGATCGAGATGATTCAAAATCTCAATCAGGATATGTTTTCATACTGAATGGTGGAGCCATATGCTGGAAGAGCACCAAGCAATCGGTGACTGCGGATTCTACAACGGAGGCTGAGTATCTTGCAGCGTCAGAAGCTGCAAAAGAGGCAGTTTGGATCCGGCAGTTCCTGGAAGGATTAAATGTAGTCCCTACAGCAGCGGATCCTATTCCAGTCTATTGCGACAATAGTGGAGCAATAGTTCAGGCTAAAGAGCCTAAATCTAGTAACAAATCTAGACATGTACTCAGGAAGTTCCATGTAATTAGAGACTTTGTGGAACGAGAAGATATATCGATTTGTAAGGTTAGGACAGACGATAATATCGCTGATCCTTTAACCAAGCCATTATCACAGGCTAAACACAATGGTCATATTGCCTCGATGGGTTTGAGGCGTATGCCTGACATGTGTTAGATTATATGTTGTAATAGTTAATAAGTGTATTACCTTTTACATATATGATAATTAAATTCATCGTTTTAAGTTTTATTGAACTCGTTTATTAATTCATTTTTAATAAAATGCTGAATTATATATATGCTCTGTTGATTCCTAATAGGTCGTGGAGACGATTTGAACCCTATTAAGTGAACAGGATTAACAGTGTATTCTGTCTCTAGTCATAAAATGAGGTGACGTCTCAATTGACTAGATTGTAAGTCGGTTGATGACTAGTTCAATAATCATGGATTCATAGAGATGAATAACCGATTACATAGACAGACTGTAGATGACACTCTGTCAGACATTTGACCAATTATAGAACCTTTGTGTCTGGTCGTGACAAGGTAATCTATATTATTCCTATTAGTCGATTCTTTCGACCTGAGATTGTTTGTCTGAGTTTATGCAGCAGGCAGTGACTTTGATTTATGTTCTAAGTCGTGCCGTAAAAGGAGGCTAAAAGGGCTTCTATTGGGTCATTACCTACTGTATGAAACAAAGAAAATATGTCAAGAAGGGATTGTCCACCCACGTCAGGGTATAATATCTTTGGGCCACTCGAGGAATTGTGACTGGAAATGCGTGGCCACGCTCGGAAGAGATCTATGATAGATATTCCGGTCAGACAGTCATAATCCAGATCGAGAAAACCACTTTTGATAAAGATCCAATGCAAGTTCGACCTGAAAGATACTTCGCATTGAGTGGGAGATATAACGGACAAGAGAATCGGTAACGCATGACTTGTCTCGGACAAGTGGGAGATTGTTGGAGTAGGTGTCCTCCGACAATAATGCGTTGACTAATTAAATCTAATTAGGAATAAACCTGGGATATATTATATATACTAAGTCAGTTGATTAACGTAAATCGATAACGCTTGGCTGGCTAGAGTTTGACGTTATTGTCGTTTTGACGGCGGTAATCAACTGATCCCTCCCGGTCACACTGATAAAGATAGTTTCTCCAAAAGATATTATATTTGTATTTAATACAATATAATATAAACCCTAATGTATCAGTTATAGAGTTAACTGATTATGTTGGATAGTGTTTTACGAGTTCGGAACTCGAGTCGGATAAATTATGGTTTTTGTGTAAATAGTCAAAATTGACGATTAGCTATTTAAATTACAAAGAGTTGTAGTTTTAGCTTAAAATGATGTAATTAGTAATTATTATATAGAGATATAATAAGTAACTAACACTTAAAGAAATAAGTGTACAAATTATACCCAAATTGTAACATAAGATGTTAAGGGGTATAATTAGTAAGGGCAAAATGGTCATTTGCCACAACCATTATATATAGTGTGTTTTATGTCAAATAAACACAACAAATCATTTCTACATACACAAAAACTTGATTTTAGAGAGAGAATAGAGAGAAAACCCTCTAATTTCTCTAAAAATTCAGCCTACTTCCAACTCTTTTAAGATCAAGTTTTCTTCATTGCATGTCAATAAAAACTTGATCAAAACACTTTACTAAACCTAGAATAACATTAGCTAAAGTGTTAGCTAATTTTATTTTGGTTTTAGGGTTAAAAAAAAAATCTCTTAAAACTAGTCCATTTTGTGAGATTTTTGGAGAGCTTCTTTGGTGGATCAAGAGAGGAGGTTTCCTAACTTGGAAACTCAAAACTAAGGAGGAGGATCCCCATTAATTAGCAGCTCAAGATCCTTCTTTTGAAGGAAGGTCAAAATTCCTCTTGATTAAGGTATAAAAAATATGTTTTATTACCTTATTTATGCTTTAATCTTACATGCAACAAAAGATCCTAGCTAAACTTAATTAGGGGTAATTAAGTACTAATTAGAGGAGTCTAATTAGGGGCTAAATAACTTTCAAAAGCAAGTAAGTCGAACAAAGTAAACTACAACGGAAACCACATACTCCCTCCTACCCAATGTTATTTTCCTGTATTCCTCTTTGGGACGATTCACTATGATTTTCCTGTTTCGAAACTTACCTGATATGGCAAATTTTTTTGACTAAATTACCCTTACTAATTTTCTGTTTAGATCCTTAATGAGTAATTATAAAAAAAAAATATCACTGCTTACCTTCTCTCTTTCCTCTTACCAATCACAAAAACCTTCCTCCGATCGACCCTAAAAAAAAAACCTTCCTCTGATCACCTTTCTTCCCTGAACCACCAGGCCACCATCACCATCATTGTCGCTAGAGGGGGGCGGATCGGAGAAGACTGAAGAGAAGAGAGGCGCGGATCTGGGATGGAGACCCAGCTCGTGTTTAGCATTACGCTACTGGTCGGCACAGTCCAAGCTTCCCCACTGCTGCCCACCGTCGGAGTCCAGGTTGCTGGCCGGCGGCCGCTCACCTGTTCGAGCGCGCGGGGACTCCAGAAGTTGGAAGTAAAATGGCTCCCCGCGCATATCAATCTTGACATCAATCTTTCTTTTCTCTTTCCTTTCGGATCGCCAGTGGGATGGATATGGTGTCGCGGTGGTTTTGCTGATGGGGATAAGGTTGAAGAGCGGTGAGAGGAGGGGTGGGATTAGAGGTTAAACATATTGGTGTGCATAATTAATTGTTGGGAAATTATCCAATATACCCCTGAGGTTACCGAATTTTTCCGGTATACCCCTCAGGTTACCGAGCTATCCAATATACCCCCGAGGTTTGCATTTTCGAGTTTTTTCCAGTTTTCACTAACGGAATTTAACACTGCTATACCCCTAGTGAGTTTGATTTTTTCTAAACAAATTGACCACTAATAACATTAATTGTAAAAAAATAAAAAAAACTCAAACTTCTCTCCCCTCCCTCCCCTCTTCCCCACCCAACCCACGCAGCCCCTCACCACCACATCACCACGACACCATCAGCACCGCAAAAGTGAGCGATGACGTCAGCGAACCCTTCCCCGGCCCCCTTATACGACGCCTCTTTGAATTCCCCCTCATTTGCACCATCTTCTTCTTCGCTTTCTCTCCTCTTCAACAAAAACCATTATCGGTGGGCGGGGGAGGGTTTCTGGGCGGTGGGGGAGGGTTTATGGGCGGCGGAGTAGGGTTTCTGGGCTGTATCGTCGGTGGATAAGGGCTGAGAAAAGGTTTGAGGGAGGAGAGAAAAAAAATGAGGGAAAGAGGTCGTGGCCTATGGAGGAGTGGGTGGTCGGGGTATGGGGTGGCCGGAGTGTGGTCGCGGGAGGGACCCGCGTCTAGTGGTGGGGGTGGTGGTCGCTGCTGGGGCGAGGTGGTGAGGCGGTGGCTGCGTGGGGCTGGGCGGGGGTTGGGGAAAGGTGAAAGAATATTGTTTTTTTTTTTTAAATTTATATCATTAGTGGTCAATTTGCTTTAAAAAAAGTCAAACTTATCAAATGTTTAACGGTGTTAAACTCCGTTAGTGAAAAACTGGAAAAAACACGATTTAGGGGTACGGTGGAGGGATTTTGCAAACCTCGGGGGTATATTGGAGAGCTCGGTAACCTGAGGGGTATACCTGAAAATTTCGGTAACCTCAGGGGTATATTGGATAATTTCCCTTAATTGTTTAGTTAGTAATATATTAAGGTTTGTTTAATGAGTGTGTTGGTTGTTGTGTCCTACCCAAAGAGGAAAATCTCTTTAGGTAGGAGAGAGTATCTATTATGACAACACCAGAAACAGAAACAGTAATCCTTAGATCCGGCGTACCCCAACCAGTTTTGAAAATAAGGTGAAGGGTAAGAAAAACCCAGGCCTCATAATCACATGCCTGTAATAATCTCCTTGACTCACCAAACAGCAACAAACGGTGCACCAAATACAATCAAGAGTATTATTGTGTAATGATTCGTCAAAATAATAAAGTAAGTTTCGCACAAATTCAAATCCAAAAACTAATTCTATAAATAAATCATTCCATTTCATGAAGCTCAAGCGGATCCTAAAGGGGGGTAAGTTCTAGGTAAATAATAGATTAAAGTAAAAAAATAGGGAAATAATAGCTAATAATCATATTATTCATTCATTTCGCGTAAAACTGGCCTTCACCAGTACTCCCTCCGATTCTTTAGATTTGCCCCCATTTTCTTTTTTTTGGATGGTGCAATAGATTTGCCCCATTTCTATTTTTGTATGGCATTTGTGTAGGCATAAGTCCATTTTACCCTTCCTTAAAGATTAGACAAACCCATGTCCATAGGAACAAATGCCCTCTAGTGTAAAAATAACAAAGGCTACCCCACTACCATTAAACTTTGTGCCAAACTAAATGGGGCAAATCAAAAGAATCGGAGGGAGTATCATTCTAATCGACGCAAAGTTTGAGAGTTATATATAAAAACTACTAAGTAGCATGTCTATAGTAAGTAACATCAGATCTCAGTACAGTAAAATTGAGGAATACAATTCCCAATCTGTTTAGAAGACAAAGCTCGCCACTTTTGGACAAGATCTGTCACCCCATAATTCTCCAAATCAGACATGTGATCAACCCGAATTGGTCATCAACTACTACTCCCTCGATTTCTTGATTATTTATGTGTGGTTTGAATCTGTGAGAGAAGTTCAAACGAAACGTAAAGAATCAAAAGAAATGGAGGGAGTACATGATGTTTATAAGGATTATGGCAGAATGTGAAATGCGGGTTACATGTGGGTAACATATGAGCACAAAAGAGGGGCACATTTGCGAGGTACTACAATATCATTGACTCTTTTTTTTTCTGAATCGTTAAATGTCGCCCACAATATAACATACCATTCCTAAAATGCCCTTACCCACTTCACTCTCTCATCACCTCACGCATCACTCTCTCTTTCTCCTCAGACTCCTCAAGTCCTCACCATAGCTTCATTCTTTCTAGTATCTGCTCACCATAGCTTCATTACGTTCACTCTCGTCCTCACTCAAACATAGATTTTTCACTCTCCTCATTCCCGTAGCGGAGGTCGGGTCGCCGTCGACGTCCACATTTCATGAAGAAAATTCGCCGTCGACATCATCTGAAGCCGCCACGAACCAGCCAAATCAGATCTTCAACCCAGATCTCGTTTTGCTCCTTCCTCGACCAAGATTCAACCCATTTTGTTTCACCACCCACCACCATCACAAACCCCAACGCCCCGACAAACCTAACTATTAAAACTTCAAGTAGAAGCTACATAATAGAGAGAATGCATGAACTGATTTTATTTCATTTTCTCATAAGAATGCACATACAACATCATTGAGTATATATAGTTACAAGGCTTGGTAACCGTCTGTAACCGAATTCTGTTACAGGGAATCTAGTGACGTGTAATAATCGTCTCCTATTAGCTAGCATCTAGTCAGCATTGACTCCCTTTTACGGCTTGACCTTGAGTTTACTCTGCTGCATGTAGGATTGCTGCTCCTTGAGCTACTGCTTACTTGAGGCTGCTGCTAGGTTTGAACATGTGAAGTATACGTGAACCCTTCTTCAACTTTCTCTCGAACATAGTGACAGTCCAGCCTGAGATGTTTGGTTCTCTCGTGAAAAACAGGATTGGCAGCTATGTATTCCGCAGCTTTATTGTCGCAGAAAAGAGGATTTGGTAAAGACAAGGTGATGCCAAAATCCTATAGTAAACGATGGAGCCAGACCATTTCTCCAGCAGTTTGACTCATTGAGCGATACTCAGACTCAACACTGGATTTGGATACAGTCATTTGTTTCTTGGTTTTCCAAGAGATGAGGGAGGAACCCGAGAATATGCAGAATCCAGTTAGAGATTTGCCTGAATTTCTGTCTCCATGGCTGCTATCCAATTGGGATCTTTGGAAGCTTGTCTATAGGTTGCGGTTTCAGGTGTAGAGAGAACTCTGGCTAATGAAGCAACATATGCAGAGGAGAAATCTGAAAATTCTCCTGTCTGCAGAACCAAGTTAGCAGTAGAAGATGGTATGATATTGGAAGGAATGCTGTGCAGCAGAAAACCCTGAAGCTTGGAGGATTGTTTCCTATTCCTAGTAGGTCTGCCCACATTTCCTGGTTGTGCCTCAGTAAGAACATCCTCAGGGATTAAATGGCTGATTTCAGAATCAGTTGTGACATTCTGTTGGTCTGCAGCATTATTTCCAGGTACTGTAGATGGTGAGGAGGATACAGTCTGATAGTCTTGTCCAAATTCATCAAAAAATGTGTGAATAACAGCTCCATCTTGTACTGAAACATCTGATGACTCAACTATAGGCAGAGTTGAGGACAAAAAGGGAAACTGATCTTCTTTGAAGATTAAATCCATGTTGTTGAAGATTTTGCCAGTGATCAAATCATATAACTTGTATCCCTTTTGCCCAAAAGGATACTGAAGCAAAAGACATTTCTTTGCTCTAGGAGAAAACTTGTCACTCTCATGTATAGCAGCATAACAGAGACACCCAATGATCCTAAGATGTTCATAAGTTGGTGGTCTTTGAAGTAGGAGTTCTGCAGGTGTTTTCCAATTCAAAATAGAAATTGGCATTAAGTTGGTCAAATAAGTTGCAGCAAGTATTAATTCTCCCCAAAATCTCTTTGGTAATCCAGATGGGAACGTTAATGCCCTTGCAGTGTCAAGAAGATGTCTATGTTTTCTCTCAACCCGGCCATTCTGCTGTGGACAACCAGCAATACTCCTTTGGTGCAATATACCATGAGACAGGAATAATTGATGACAGGTATATTGGACAATCTCAGTACCATTATCTGATCGAAATACTTTAACTTTGGAACAAAACTGAGTATCGACATAAGCCAGGAATGCAGATATAGTAGGACAAACTTCCTTTTTATCTTTCAACAGGTATGTTCAGGTGGTTCTGGTCCTGTCATCCAAAACAATCAGGAAATAACTTGCACCAGTGATAGACTTGACTCTATATGGTCCCCATAAATCC
This sequence comes from Spergularia marina, assembly GCA_963680865.1. Lineage (NCBI taxonomy): Eukaryota > Viridiplantae > Streptophyta > Magnoliopsida > Caryophyllales > Caryophyllaceae > Spergularia > Spergularia marina. The sequence goes on along the minus strand of OY804560.1, from coordinate 13,485,003 downwards.
ACATGAACCAGATCAAAGGAATTAGTAGCAATAGAATCACTTAAATAAAAGGGAAGTTTGTGGTGTTTTGCCAAAATGCAGATTTCACAATCTACAACTTCTTTATTCAAATCAGGAACACCTGTTACATGTCTTAACTTGCTAATGGACCCATGACCTAGTCTTGAATGAAGAACACAGTCACTGGTCTTGCTACAAGTATTGGCATTTACAGCATGCTTATTTGCAGAAAAAATAGCAGATGGATTATTTACATGGTGGAATGTGTAGAGTCCATCATTTCTTGCACCAATGTGGGTTGAAGAGTCAGGTGTAAGGCCGTGAATTTGACACTCAGATGCAGTAAAAGTGACAATCAGACCGGTGTCATCAATAAGTTTCCCAATAGAAAGCAGATTATGCTTGAACATGGGCACATAGAAGACATTTTTCAGTGTATTAGACTAATTTAGTCTGACATCTCCAATATGATTCACATATGTATGAGATCCATCAGGTATAGTCACCTTTATTGGAACATCCAGCTTATGCAAGGTGATGAATAAAGTGGAATCATAACACATATAATCTGATGCACCAGAATCAAGCAACCAGGTTGCAGAATTAGAAGCAGAAAGAAAAGTAACCATACCTGCCATTATATATGGATCAGGTGTATAAGAACAAGATGTTCCAGGTGAGTTCTTGGTTGATGTAGTCTGTTGAGCCCTCTGCAACTGCTGATGCACCTGATCAACCATAGATTGGTCTACCCTGATATAATTCCCAGTTGATGGATCAGTGATGTACACAGGTGGATTCTCTGGAGGATTAATCCCATAAAATGGCCTGAATGTCTGACTTTCTTGTTTCTGACCAATGAGTGCTGATGTTGCAGAGTTTTCTATGTTTTTCTGATCAGATAGGGTTGGACTACCACCTTTCCAATTAGGATATCCAATAACCTTGAAGCAATCTTTGCTTTTGTGACCAGGTTTGTCACAATGGATGCATTCAGATTTCTTCTCCTGCCTATCTGGTTTAGGTCTTTTAGGTTCTCTACTGTCTTGATTTGACTGGAAATCAGGATCTTGGGTGTTTTATTTGGTGTATCCTCTGGAGTTACTTTGAGAAGCCATGGCTTTGTTCTCATACAGCATAGGGACACTCTTGGTAAGGGATCGGTTGCCAATATCTGGTCTCTGACAGGCCCATAGGTTTCAAACCATTGAGAAACTGCAGAAGTTTATCCCTATTTTCTCTGTCCAAAATTCTTTTCAGGATTTGACAGGAGCATTGAGACAGGACACCACAATCACATAGGGATAGGGTCTAGAGTTGATATGTTTTGCCAGACAGAATTCAATTCTCCATAATAACAGAAGACTATTTGAACCCTGAGATATTTCACCTAGATCTTTCTTAAGCTGGAAAAGAAGTGGTGCATGAGTTTGACCATACCTTTCAGTTATCTCATCCCAGACTTCTTTGGAAGTAGTCGCAAAGCCCATGTGATTGGCACTAGCAGGCAACATGGAATGCAATAACCACCATAACACAGTATAGTCAACCCTCATCCAGTCATAAAGGTGATCATCATCCTCAGCAGGTTTAGGTAGCTTGCCAGTTACGAAACCAAGCTTGTTTTTGGAGTTTAGGAACAGCTTGACATGGCGCATCCATGTAACAAAATTAGCTCCATTGAACTCTTCAACTACAATCTTTGTGATTGCTGATCTCCATTGGTTAGATAGTAAGGATCACGATACGAGTTGGATCCGAAACCTATAACCGGAGTCGAAGAAGCAGAATCCACCATTGTTAAACTTCACTGAGAAGTTTCAGACGAATTATCCAGATACTTTCAAGGAAGACCTGATTTATCCACACACACAATTTGGGCGGGAAAATTGATCCAAATGAACCAAAACTTCTACGACACGCTTCGCGTCGTCTTCGGTCCAAATCACAGCAGATTGTGATGAATCAACTGAAGTTTCACTGATCTGATGAAACTTAATGTTCTGCTCTTGAGATTAGACTTATTTCCAGTGAATTTGAGCAGAAATTCCACTGATTATGATGGAATTTGGTTGTAATTGCACCTGTTTGATGAAATTTGGTAGATAACTGCAGAATTTACTGAAATTTCCAGCAAATTCAGCTTGATCAGTAAGTTTTGTTACTGATTTGAGGAAGAATCTGGTAATTTTGACCAGAAACTTTGTTGTTGAATTGCAAAACGTAATAAAGACGCTTAGTTGTGCAGAAATTTTGTGGTTTAGGATCTAAACTAAGCTGATACCATATGAAATTACGCGGGCCTGGGCCACACCCGTAAGATGAAGAGAGGTCCACTTGATAACCTCAAGGAGGTTCCATCCTAAAACCAGTTAGCGATAGGAGGAGTAACTCCTTTGTTTATATGGTAGACAAATCTCTTCTATTTTTCCAATGTGGGACACTCATATGTGGAGTATTTTGGGTGCACTTCAACATGTAGGTACAATAGGAATGTAGCTCAGGCAGAGCTTCTTACGAGCAGCAACTACCAGCCTTCTAGTAGCAACAACCTCAAGTAAGCAGTAGCTCAAGGAGCAGCAATCCTACAGTAGAGTAAAGTCAAGGTCAAGTCGTCAAAGGGAGTCAATGCTGACTAGATGCCAGCTAATAGGAGACGGTTATTACACGTCACTAGATTTCCTGTAACAGAATTCGGTTACAGACGATTACCAAGCCTTGTAACTACATATACTCAATGACAGACGGTTACCAAGCCTTGTAACTACATATACTCAATGATGTTGTATGTACATTCTTATGAGAAAATGAAATAAAATCAGTTCATGAATTCTCTCTATTATGTAGCTTCTACTTGAAGTTTTAACATGGTATCAGAGCCCCTGGTTGAAGTCCTGGGTCTCAATTAATTAATCTGGGCCAAAAATGTCGATAACTCGGTCACTGATAAATCTGTGCAAAAATGCAGCTGGCTTTATGGTAAGTCAGTCTGCCCTTAAAAAGGACCTCATATGTGAGAGGGGAGTTTTGAAGTGACACCCAAAATACTCCACATATGAGTGTCCCACATTGAAAAAATAGAAGAGATTTGTCTACCATATAAACCAAGGAGTTACTCCTCCTATCGCCAATTGGTTTTAGGATGGAACCTCCTTGGGCTTATCAAGTGGGCCTCTCTTCTCCTTAAGGGTGTGCCCCAGGCCCGTGTCATTTCACACTAACCACCGCCGCACAACCACCCATATTCGGAACTTATATCCAAGCCTACGCCGCCGCATATTGATGCACCAAAAATACAGGAGAGAGAAAATCAATCCTAATTTTCTATTTTTTCTGGTTGATATTCATTTTGTTTGGTAAGATTCGTAGTTTTTCATCAACCCAACAATTTACCCAGGTTTTATCCTCATGGAAATGATGAAAATCAAATTTAAGTGATATTAAAAAAAAAAGGTTGTGCGTCAATCCTACTTCTTATTTTCTTTGTTGCCATTGTTCATGGTTTTTTTTAGCATTTTTAAGAAAAAGTTTGATTTTTCAAAAAATTCCTAATTTAAAATAAAATTAGGGAATTCGGCATTTCTTTTTAATTTAGAAATTTGATTTTTTTTCCGGGTTACTGTTGAATTCGGATTTTTGAGATTTTGGTATAGATTTGATCAAAATTCTGGGTATTTAGTATAGATTTGATCAAAATTATTGGTTTGTGGTATAGATTTAATCGAAAATTTCTGGGTTTGTGCTTTTGTGGTATAGAATTAATTCAATTTCTGGGTTTTGCTATGATTTTGATCAAATTAGGCGGCGGCGAAGCTAGGGGCATTTGTCCGGTAAAACTGCCACGTCTCTAACGGCAGTTAGCCCAGACCCTTAACCATACAAAACAAAAGTTAAGAGCTCAAACCAAAAAAATTTGGAAACATCACACACCATTTTCATGCTTAACTCTGTTGTAAGTCTTATACGGAGTAACAAATTTGCTTACCTAAGGTTCATCAAGTGTCGGAAAGCATGTTATTTAGAGGTCTAGTGTTTCATAACGAATATGTGAATCATAGGTCCAACAATCCGAGCACTTTTTTTTTTCTTTTTCCTCATAATTTCTTAATGTTTACAAAAAAAAAAGAAAAAAAAAAGAAAAAGAGAGAAATAGTATGATCTCAATTAAATTTGGTGACGAGAAATATAAATAATATATTACTAAATTGTAACGGATGGTGATCTGAAAAAATTAAAAATAAAATTATATATATATACAATAGTTCTAGTGATGAAAAAGTACGCGAAGACAATACAAATTTTACCGAGAGACAATCTTATACGACGAGAACACACATTTCAAAAGTAACTATATATTATGGAGTACTTTTCAAAGCTAACTCCAATTCAAAAGTAAAAAGTAACATATTAAGTGGTGTCATACAATGAGGCGATCTCGTAATATGATTAGTGATGGAAAAGTAGAAATAATATAAGGTTAAATAAACTATGGCGTATGAAATTGTGAATAAAAAGGATAAGCGATACAAGAGCCATGTGCGATTGAATTGCGTTTTTCTGATTTGATATGATTTTATTTCATTTGTATGAACTTGATTTGATTTGACTTGAACTGAATTTATTGATAAATTAACTGCAGTTATATAAATTTATGATTACAAGTAGACTAGATGTATTGATTGTTATTTGGACAATTTTGATCTGATTAGATTTGATTTGAATGAAACTGATCCGTTTTGATTTGAATCTAATCTGATTCGAAAACAATGTTTAATAAGTTAAATCGCACAGAGCCTAATGTAGTGGAGTATAACTTATCGCAAAAGACGAAAAATGAGACTTCTCGCGAAAATGTATAAATCTTTCTTATATTTTGACCACATGACGAAGTAACTTTAACTTAAACAAATACTGTCTCTTCATAAGGCCGGATATTCAATCATTAAGTAACGCATGAAACCAATGCGAACAATAATAGAAATTTGACGCATCTCAAATGGTTACAACACAGCAAAGGAAAGTAAATAAAAAACGATAACATAAACCACGTACTAATTCTAATTAACATATTTCTCTCGTTATTGTTAATAGTTTTTAAAAAATCAATTGGTCACATTTACCATACAACGTATTATTATTAACACTAATAAGTTGATCATATTATCACCGAATTGGTCATTTAAACACTATAATGACTATTATGATTGAATTAATCATTATTAAACAAAAGAGGATTATTGTTAAAGTAAAACTGATCAAAATTACATATAATAGAAGTGTTTTTCTTGAAGCTTTTAGGCCAATAATGGGAATTTTTTTTCGAAATAGGGCTTAAAAAATAAATATTAAACAAAATGGGTCGGATTCAAAAATGTTTAATGTTATGGGGTGCACGTCACCCATTTCAGGTTCGGGACAAAACCGCCATTACCACTGGCGATTTTACGTGTGTTAAACAGTAAACTTGAGCTGCATTGGGGAACTTGGACAAGGGTGAAACCGCCATGGGGGGTGGCGGTTTCACTTGAAGTGAAACCGTCACTCCTCATGGCGATTTCAAACCCGAACTGAGTATGGGAAGTGGGAGCCTTCAATTTTGTAAAGGGTGAAACCGCCATGGGGGGTGGCGGTTTCACTTCAAGTGAAACCGCCACTCTTCATGGCGGTTTTACCCTTGACAATATAAAGGCCTCCCACATCCCATATACCTTGAAGCTGTGATGAAACCGCCACGGAGAGTAGCGGTTTCATCATATGTGAAACCGCTATGCTGCGTGGCAGTTATAGTTTTTTTTTTTTTGAAGGTGTTTTCCCTATTTTCCGTTTCACCTGCAACTCAAACAAACCCAAACCAATATGCCACGACCACAATCTTTCAATAACAACAAGAACAACCCAAGATGAGAACTCGAAGGCATGGTATCTTATTTCATAACTTAAAACGTATTTTACATACTTGAAAGAGTCGAATACAACATAAAATTGTTTCCATACATCACAAACTACTATATTAATAGCTAATTATCCGCTAGGCGGCGGCGTGTAGCTCGACGTTGGCTTGAGGAAGCGGGTTGGCTTGAGGAAGAACCCGGAGTGTCGCCTTCCATAATTGGCGTCATAGGAGAACCAACTCTACGTCGACGCATATATTGGATAAGAGGAGAATGATCATCCAAACTTGCACCTGGTTGTTCTTGATATTGTTGGATAAGATGTGAAAATCCCACCTTCTCGAGACATTCAGAGCAATGTTTGCGGATGTCGTTTAAATTTTGGACAAAATTGACACTAGATGCGTCATTTAGTGCAACTTGAAGGTCATGCTCACACCTCATGTGTAGAGTTGCAAAACCTTGGGTCTATAATCACAAAAATCAAAAAATTGCACTAATTATTTCCTAAACATGCTTACTATTCAATAAAAGTGAAATAACGATAAATCATACTTACAAGCAATTGAATTGACGGAGAAGATGGATGGTAGGAAACCGGGCCACCATGAGATTGTTTAACAGCTCCAATGATACGACGAGTATGGTTTCGATACCAAACCATATACGGATCATTGTAATCCATCGTGCTATCATCTACATCGGTATTAGCCACCACCCTCTCTCGACGCCTACGCCATAAATCAATATAGACATTGTGGATTTCAGTCCAACTTACCTTCCGATTTCCTCTCCTATCCAATTTATGAAGAGTCCTACCCGATCACAGTCCATCGGGATTGTTTGCTTCAAACCAAACTGGCGTACTACCCGATCCGGACAATGCCACTCTACAATGTCAAAGCAGATCATGGGAGCCAAAACACACCAATCTTGTTCATCCTTAGAACAAATCAGAGAGAGAGCTGAGATGACATCCGCTGTATAAGGCTGCCAAATAAACTAAAACAAAACAAATAAATAAGTAAACTACCAAGTTATTTTCATACTTATAAAGTCACAAAAAATTGGATTGGATAATTAAACTTACTTGATCATGAGTCATACAATCAAATGCATCTCTGTAAGCGGTAAGAGAGAAAATCTCATCGGCTCTTCGTCGATCGATCATAAGCCACTTACGTCCTAATGCATCTCTCCCATAGATATGTTGTGACCCAAATGAACTAGCTATAGTCTCATCCTCATCCTCATCCTCATATTCTAATGGTCCCATGTTCATAGGACGTCATATAGCAATACGTTCTCAAGACAACAACTGAAGAAGAATAAGAGGTCCGGATATCTCTAATGCACCCTTACAACACCCTCGACACAAGTTACGATACAATGTTGCTAGTACCGCACTTCCCCACGAGTAATCATCTAATCTATTGACATCACTTAACAATGGGAAATAGATTACTTGAACCACATCCCCACTCTTATCGGGAAATAGAACGGTACCAAACAAAATGAGAAGATAAACTCGAATATAACAATGAAATACGGCATCGTCCATACCGTTGGGCAAATGACTAAAATGTTTCATCAACCAAGAAATTTTCAAAGAAGTTCCCTTCAAACTTCCCCCCGGTGCTTTTCCCAACAATCTAGTCACTAATCCTTCCCAATCTTGATGGGTCTCATCCGTCACAACTCTACCATCTATCCTCAAACCTAACATAATTTGCACATCTTGCAAGGTGATAGTGGCCTCCCCAACGGTTAAGTAAAAAGTGTGGGTTTCTTGCCTCCATCTTTCTACCAACGCACTTATTAAATCCTGATCTAATTTAACACTAGCTACTCTATGCGCCCCATAAAACTGGGTTTTCCTAATAAATTTAACTACCCGCTTACTAGGACGATACTCGCCATGCCATTTTATGTGAGTTCTACATCTAAGCGGACTCACCTCCTCTCCGTCCCAAATTGCTTGTCTCCTGTGTTTGTCTTGCAGTTTGAGAAGAGACGGTTCGATCGGTCCCGGATGAAGATCCGCCTCCATGAGAGCTACAAAAAGAAAAAGAAAAGAGTTAAAATATTACACAAAAATATTAGGCAAAAATAAGTTCACAATAATATAAAAATCCACAAAAAATGTTACCCTCTTAAAGAACATGTTTTTTTGTTATGACCGGGTTGACGACATATGCCACATAATGATTTTGATGGTGGTTTTTCATCCATCTCATTACGCAATCGCTTCGAATGTGACTTATCCTTCGTACCCTTCTTCTTTGGTTGACGTTTCATATCCTTATTAGCAAGGATTTTAGGACCATCAAGAGGTGTCCAATAAGCTTCATCCGGAATGGGTCGAAATTTGGGTGCGTATGACCCCAAATACTCACCACTAGTGTAAAACACATCCACAAATGCATTTGTACTTAAACCCATTGAGCTACAAACGGCAAGTACATGTAAACAAGGGTACTTGTAAATTTCAAGTTTTTTACAAGTGCATGTTTTAGTCACAACATTCACAGTATGCTTATGTTTCCCTTTTCCACTACCTCTATGCCCCGACCCAGTGGTCACTTGAAACAGTCCTCTATCGAATGCCACAACAGTATGGTGTGCGGCCTTCTCAAAATTGACAGCAATGACATCCATTATTTTCTTACAATATGCATGTCTCTCTTCAATCCTTTGTTTTGCCTTCTCACGCCGTTCCACAAAGTACGCATTGACTCGATAAAATGTCAATTTCACAAGTGCCACGATGGGTAAGAATCCCCCTCCTTTCAAAACTCCATTGAAACACTCCACCATATTGGTAGTCATTATACCATACCTGAACCCACCATCATGATAATTTGACCACTTCTCCATCTCCAAACCATGTTTGGTCAAATATCGTCGTGTATCAATATTTATTTCACCCATTCGATTGAAACCACGATTGAACTTCTTCTTCTGATGTTGTGTAGCAGTCCAACCAAACAAGTTTTTCAAATCCCTACTTTTAAACTTTGTATTGATGTTGAATGCCACATGACGCATTCAAAATCTATGGTAGGCATGCGGCTCAGTCATTTCTATGTGTTCATCATTCATAGCAGCTTTGATGCCATCATGTCTATCTGATATAACACAAAGACCTTTTCTATCTGTCAAAAAAGTCCTGATACATGCCATAAACCAAGGCCAACTACTAGTATTTTCACTCTTAACAATTCCGAAAGCAAGTGGATAAAGTTGGTCGTTAGCATCAACTGTCATTGCAATAAGTAAAGTACCCTTATATTTCCCATATAAGTGAGTGCCATCAATAGTTATAAGGGGGCGACAATGGTTGAAACCTTGAATTGATGGTCCAAATGCCCAAAACACTCGAAAGAAAGTTTCCTCATTAGGTTTGCCTGTTAGCGTATTTACAAAATGCACAACAGTTCCCGGGTTGGATTCTTTCATTGCTTGCATGAAATGAGGAAGCAAAGTGTAGGATTCATCCTAATCACCATATAAATTTGCAATTGCCCTTTGTTTAGCATTCCACCCCTTCATATATGAGATAGTATAATTGAATTTATCTTTGATAAATTTAATAAGAACTGGGACAGTAATGGACCAATCCTTGGCAATGAGGTTTTTAATAGCTTCACTAATGAATCCACGTTTCAAATTCATATGGTCGCGTGGGATAACATCACCAACACAGGTAGATTCGTGAGGCCCAAAATAAGTGACAATGGTGAAGGTTTCTGAAAATTGTTCTTCTTTTTGTGATGCCCTAAGCCTCCAATTGCATGGGTTTGGCGTTCTACCGCACTTGAAAGTGACAGTGTGGGGTTTGGATTCAGGCACTTTGAAAGTTTGGTTACGTTGGACAGAGTACAAAGTTACATTTTCTATCAAAGCAGCCTTATTTTGAAATCTTTGACCAACTATAAACTCCATACCAACCTTTACTTCAACTTCATTGACCCATGTTTTTCAAGCATTCACATGTTGTTGATCAATTTCATGAATCGTATTGAATTCTAAATGTGGAGCACTTTTCCCAACCAAATCATCATTCTCATCTTCATCATCAATCATACGTTTAACAACATTCAACTCCTCCTCCGCCTCATCCCCTTCTAAATCCTCGTTCAAGGTCCCCTTATTTATGTTATTGGTTTCAATGGAAACATATTGCGCAACATCCCCAAATCTCATTGATGTGAGAGAAGTATTGGGCGTTGTTGAAATCGTTGTTGGCAATACATTTCTAGAGTCTACCCTTCCCACTTCAACATAAATGTCCATAGAAGGAACCTTTGAGTGTCGAACAATTGCCCACATAGCAAGTAAAGAACGATCATTATTAAGGGGTACAACCTTATAACACCCGGCACTCGGATACTTCATCTTCACCGTCAATGAAACACTCTTTCTATTGATTTTCATTGCCTCACAAATCTCCCCAATGAAGTCAATAAGTCATACTAGTACTAGCAAATACAAAACTCTCATTTCCACCCTTATAACAAACATTTCCACTAGTTTCAACAATTTCTCCATCCCAATAACATAGCAAAGGATATCCCGTAATTTCCATTCTATAATGAGGAAAATAAACTAATTTAATTAAAAAATTCAACTAACATAAATCTTCAATTAACCAAAACCCTAAAAATCGACTTATGAATCTTAATAACTAAACTCAAGCATAATACTAACTAAATTGGATTAAATATATTAGTAATCTAACATAAAAAAAAAACAACTCAATGAACTCAAATTGACCTAAATTAGTGTGGTTTAATTACAATATTTAACAAAACCCTAAAAATTCAACTTCTATCATATACCATGAATATGCAAATTATTATCAATACTAACAAAACAAATTATTCAATAAATTAGTAATCTAACTAAAAAATCAAACAATTAAACTAATGAATTGAAATTACCTAAAACAAATTGGTACAATTGGAAGAAATGAAATTACCTTAAAGAAATTGGTACAAAAAAGGCCGGAGCAGCGGCGACCGGTGGCGGGAGAGGACGGAGCGGCGGGAGAGGGGCGAAGCAGTGGCGGGAGAGGGGCGGAGCAGCGGCCGGAGAAGATGGGGACGTGGGCTGGAGAGAGAAGTTGAGGTTGAGAGTCGGGGGTCTATTTTTTTTTGTAAGGAGTCGGGGTGATTTGGGGGATGGGGAAGTAAAGAACACGATACAAGTCTATGAAAAAAAAAGATTTGAAACCGCCACCCCCCATAGCGGTTTCACCCTTTACAAAATTGAAGGCTCCCACTTCCCATACTCAGTTCGGGATTGAAATCGCCATGAGGAGTGGCGGTTTCACTTCAAGTGAAACCGCCACCCCCCATGGCGGTTTCACCCTTGTCCAAGATCCCCACTGCAGCTCAATTTTACTGTTTAACACACGGAAAACCGCCAGTGGTAATGGCGGTTTTGTCCCGAACCTGAAATGGGTGACGTGCACCCCATAACATTAAACATTTTTGAATCCGACCCATTTTGTTTAATATTTATTTTTTAAGCCCTATTTCGAAAAAAAATTCCAATAATGGAGACGTGAAACTATGCTCAAGTCTCACAATTTATTAGTAATAATTGTGTACCCACAAATTTCTAACAATTTTATATTATTTAGTTTGTACAAAAGAAATCCATTTGCGTATGTTGTTGTATAACCCCATTTAACACTTCATTTTAACATGAAAACACAATGTCGGGATTAAAAAGACAACTATACTCGGCTTCATCAAACCACGTTGACAATTAAAAAATTAAAACTCATAAAGACATATACAAAAAATACTTTTGCATTTAAGGAGCATAAATATTTGAGAACAAATAAATAAACACGAAATTCAAGCCGGACCTTTGAGACTGAGGTCTTCTTTTTCACTTTGGACCTTAAAGCAAAAGGTCCAATATGTGGTAAATGACCTCTTGTTTTGGTTTAAATCAGAAAGACAAGATTTTTTGTTTCTTGGTCCGCTTTTGGACAAGGGACATGTACACCAAAGGTTCCTATTCAGAAGAACAATGTCTATTTAATGGTCCGTCAACAATGCCGGGACAAAAGTAATAGAGGACCAATACTACTAAGAGGTCTCGAAGGCATAAGGTCCATGTAGTTTACATGGACTTTTACCTAAGAGGTCCCTGTCAACACTCTACACATTTGAACTAAAGGTCAAATGTGTTACCGTGGGCATGAATTTCAAATGTCCACCTTATTTTTCATGCACAAAAAAAAAAAATTCAATGAAACACAAATTATGTCTTTGATTGCTAATTATGGTGAATATCTCATGTTTTTTTCTTGCAAAATTGTAATCAAGTAACAAATGATGATGAATCTTGATATTTTGATGATGATGATGATGATGATGATATGAGAGTGGTGAGGGGAAGAAGTTGTGGAATGTAGTGGGGAAGTGTGGTGGTAGAAGATGAAGATGGGTGGAAAAGGTGAAATGAAGAGAGAGAAATTGAGAATATAGTACATACTAAGGGTAGGATTGGAAAAATTATGACAATTTATGGGCGACATTTAACAACGCCCTTTTTTTGGCACTTTTAGTAGCCATTATTTAAGTACTATATCGGTACAAACCCCGAAGGTGATTTGAGCTAGCAGTTGCAACGGAGAAAAACATGATGCATGCCCAAACAAAATTGGGGGGTTTTGCAGGTGTCGAGCAACAAATTGGCTACCACATTTGAACAACCATCACACTTAGGTGTGCAATTGAAGAACAATTAATCATGATAATTAAGCAGGAGGTACTCCAATCTCAAGCATGTTTTATTATTATTTCACAAGCTAAGCATGTATATTTGGTTTGACAGTGAAATGAAATTGAGAGTAGTCTATAGGTAACATGCCACAACAAAACCAGTGGCCATGCTAGGCAAACATTGAAACACATTACAAGCAATATGGACCCACTTCTGAATCAGAAAGTTTCAGATGCGATATGAAAGTCACAAAAAACTTCTGACAGTGGATTTAATGGAGCGTCGTATTGAGCAGTTTGTTTCAATTCGTACCATCAAATTTATGTTTGCTTGATATAATCACCCAAGGTTAAAGTCTCGCCCAAAGTTCAAGATGCAAAGAAATTAAACAAGACAATTAATGCAACAGACCAATTAACAAAGCTTCATTACTAAATTTGAAATACTAATTTTGAAGTCTAATGAAATTAACCTTGACTAAGAACCAGAAAATTAAGCTCTTTAAGGCCGATCTACGGAACAATAGGAGGAACACACCTGCAGCGAGGAATCAAACCCATTACCAATCCATTAGAATGCCATCCTACAAGCGCAAGGTTGCCCAACAATCAAATTAGGCTTCAACGTAGCGATATATTAATCAAACCCATGATCAATACAACACATAATTTAGAAATTTCATCAAATGACTTACATAAAGCCTATAACGTGTAATTAAATAGTCGATGTGAATGGGAGAGAAGTTTCTCATTTCATACTAAACATTTGATCTATCTATGACCTAACTCTGTTATTAATTGCAGCCATGTTCGTCAATTATTGAATTACACAACTACATTACCAATTAAAGATGCAATTAGATTGCAAAAAAACCAGCACAATCATACCATAGATCGAAGAGCATTCGTTCAACATTCTTGTGACTCTGTAATCACAAAATTCACAAACGACATTTGAAATCGATATCTTGAATCAAACAAATTGAAAATCGATGAATATCATATATCATATATAAATACAATAGCGGTAGATTTAGAAGCATTTTAGGTCATCCACATCAGCTGTGACATCATCGCCACGTCATAGCTGATGACAACACCTTCTAATTAGACAATAAAATCTCCTGTATAAGTAGTATTTTCCATACCTAAATAAAACATTCTCCATAATTATTGTTGGAAAATATAATCATGCAGCATATTTGGATCTAAATATAGTTGACCTTAAAAAACGGGAAAAAAAAATATAACTGAATCTTACAAACCGGAATGAAATCTTTTAAATTTGATTTAATACCTAAAATATAACATCAAATCTTTCAGTTTAACAAAAAAATATCAAATATTTTAATTTGATTCGGAAATGGAATAAAATTTGATAATTATAAACGGAAAAAACAATCAATTAGAAAATCAAATCTTTATAATCATGTCATGTTTGAACAAAAGCGTTTATCACAATACAAAAAAAATTAATTCTTTATGAGGATTTACTTTTTTTCTAGGGTTTTGGTAATTTTAAACTTCTCCCCTACTATATAAAAGGACAACACAACACATTCATTCTCATATCATCCTACACCCTTTTATGTACCTACATACCATGACTAAGTTCATGTTCTTTTAATGTTTTTGTATCCATTTATCTTTATTAGTTTGTGTCGAAATTGTATTCTCATGAGCATGTTGCTAACTTTTGGGTATCAAGATGGGATTTGTCATTTGACCTTTTTTCAGCAATATATTCTGGTTCATATATGTTTGATAATGTACTCTTTTTTAGAGTTTTTTTTTTCAGCAACTTTCATGGACGAAAAGTGTGAAATATACTTTGATTTTTTATGCAATTAACACATTCATGGACGGAAATTACATTTTTAAGGCAATATCATCGGTTTATACTTTATATAATTAGTTAATTATATGTTAGTTCATTTTTCGTTCATTGATCAGAATACTACAATAGATATTTACCTAAAAATTATAGTGAACATTTCGAAATTTTAGGCAAGAAAATACCATAATTATATTGAGCATCAAATTTTAAAAATATAATTTCTATAAAAATGTGTAACAAAAGGTACTATACTAAAATAAAATCAATGGAAATGATAATATAATTTGAACGAATTAAAATTATCTTAAAATATATCAATTTATGCTCCTAATATATAGCAACCTGTTATATACGAGATAAAACAAAAAGTTCCTAAAATAGATATTATACAATAAAAAATTTGGCTACCAATGGCAATAAAATCTCATATAAGGTTATAAAATATGAACCATATATTGCAATTTCCCGGATTTGAAGGCAATAAAATCTGAACAATACATTGTAATTTCCTAAGATTTTAATATTATTCACGAAACAAAATAATTCTAAAACAAAAAAAATATACAACATAATTTTCCCCCCTAAAAAGGGGCTAAATTGAAACATGATGGTAATAAATTAATAATATCAACGCTTAAAGATATTAATTAGTCAATCGAAAAGAAAAAATACAACAACTAATTGAAATCATTTTCGTATTAAATCAAATGAAATCTTTTAATTGGGACTTTACATGGGCTCGATATTTGGAATTAAAGCACAAAATAATTCCAGCTCACGTTTTCTAATTAGCTTCGTAAAAAGTGAATATTTCAAAGTTTTAGGCAAGAAATCTCCGTAATTATATTAAGTTGCAAATTTCAAAAATATAATTTCCTTAAAAACGTGTACCAGAAGGTACTATCCTAAAACAAAATCAATTGAATGATAATATAATCTGAACGAATTAAAATTATCTTAAAATATATCCGTTTTTGCTTATACGGGATAAATAAAAAAGTTCCGAAAATAAATACTTTAAAATCAAAAAGTTGGGAAAAAGACACAATTTTCTACGACAATAAAATAATTTTTTAAAGTTGTAAAATATGAACAATATATTGCAATTTTTTCTGGAATTTAAAGCAATAAAATTTAAACGATAAATTTCAATTTCCTAAGATTTCGATATTATTCACGAAACAGAATATTCCTTAAATTAAAGAAATAAAGCAGAATTTTTTCCCCAATGAAAACAGTGCTAAACAAAAGAGTAATAAATTAGTGATATAATCAGTCAATTGAAAAGAAAAAAAAACAACAACTAATTGAAATCACATCCTTATAAAATCAAATCAAATCTTTTAATTTACAGAAATTATAGGGACTATGTATTCGGAATAAGGTAAAAAATAATTCGGAAATAAGTCATATATATGTGGTTTAATTTAGGCCATGTGCGATTAGACTGCATTTTTCTGATTTGATTTGATTTGAACTGATATTATTTGATTTGAAATAACTTGATCTGGTTTGATATGAACTGATACGGGATCGATTAAGGTCAAATTAAATACGGGTTAATTTACACGGGCTCAAATTCCGGTCAATAGGCTTGGTCAAATAAGACAAAGAAATATACGGGTAAAGACAGGTTCGGGTTATTAGGGGTCACGAGTCTATATATCATTGACATTATTTACCAAAAATGAGTTGAGGAGAGTTACTCGGTTTATTAAATCTAAGTTTTAACAGGTCTAACAAAATACAATGATTAAGAATACCTTATAACAACCCATGCACGCGCGATAACAAATAGACAAAAACTATTCATTATAGTAAAACTTTTTTTTTGTACAATAACTTTTAATGGGGAAATATTATTATAAGTGTGTTAACTCGAGTTCTATGCTATTTTTTTTGTTTATGATCTAAATGTCAAATTATTAGCTAATAACTCTAATCATATGTTGTTTCATATCTTTTAACTCAATTATTACGGCTTAACATGTTGGGCCAGAGTTAAATTAACCCACAAACATGTGTGTCAAAACTTAAAACATATATGGTTTCATATGAGTCACTCCCTCACCGGTCATAAGAACTAGACTATGATTAAAATGAAACGGGTCATGGGATGTAGAAAAGCAAAATCATGAATTAGAATTGTCTTTACATGTCTTCTTCGTGTCATGTGTCTAACCTGTCTTAATTTTGTATTAGTGAATGGTTAAATCGGTTTGAAATGGGTTCACGTCAATATGAGATTGGTGATAAAAAACATATGTTTATTACCCAAAGTAGGGTGTATCGAGCTTCTCTTTTTTGAAGTTCAATACACACATATTAAACAGGCTAATAAAAACACTTTCATGATCTAAGATTGGAGTATAAAAAGAAAATTTCACCTATATCATATGACAGCCCGTGCAATTTTGCACGGGTATTAAACTAGTTAATTATACTAATAGCCAATTGAATAGCCTTCAATTAGAGTGTCCACGTCATATCTGATGTCACCGATGACGTTATTGATGACATCAGCAGTCAATTGTATTTGACTGCACAAAAAATGAGCTTATAAAGGCTTGAACCTGTAACCTCAAAGTCACAATTTTAACACTTCAACCACCAAGACAACTGATTTTTTATGATTCTTCTTTGGAAAATTTAACAAGAATAATCCCAACTTTGGTTTCTTCTCCCAAAATAATCCCAACTTTCATTTATTCCAATATAATCCTAACTTTCAACTTTTTTTCTGAAAATGGTCTCAATATTTCCCGAACCTAGTTACATGTCATTTTATTTTACTCCTAACCTAGATATTTTGCATTTTTTTTACCCGAATCTAGATAAAAAAAACTCACTACCCCTACTATTTTCTTTCTCCTACCCACCCTTGTTATGCCCTTACCTTGATCACAAAACCATGGTGGCTTGCGGTTGGAATTGTAGTATAAAAGGTCGTTTTGGATGAGGATTGAGGAGAGATAGTGAGAATTTCGATTAAATTTTTAATTTTAAGTTTGACTCTTAAATCTTATTAGGATGAATGAATGACATGTGATTGGGTTGTGGCTAAATGTTGGGTTGTGTAGAACTATATAAATTTTAAAAAACTTATGAATTTGTAGGTTTGGAGTACATATCGGTAGGTTCGGATAAATTAGGACCATTTTCAGAAACAAAGTTAAAAGTTGAGATTATTTTGGGATAAATGAAAGTTTGGATTATTTTGGGATAACCAACCAAAGTTGGGATTATTCTTGTTAAATTTTCCTTCTTTTATTAACAAAGTTTTTTTTTTTTTTTTTTTTTTTTGCAAGTAATCAGTTAGGAATTTTATTCATCTATATTGTGAAAATTTTCCATAAAGACTTACAAAAAAATAAAACCACACTACGTCAAAAATAGGCAACAAGAACGGTTCCTCTAAAGCTAAAAAGGCTAAGAGAACGGTTTGAACCGTTCTTAAAGGCTAAGAGAACGTTTGTGGTCAAAACCGTTCTCTTAGACCTAAGAGAACGGTTCTTTAAAGAACCGTTTTAATATGTTGTTTGGTAAGAGAACGGGTGTCATCAAAACCGTTCTTAAAGATACCCAATTTTTTCAAAAAAAAAATAATTTCTTCTTTTTTTAAATTTACGTCATTCCCGGCCCCCAAAGGCCCCAACCCACGACTCAACAACAAAACAACAGCAATAATATAGCATAGAGCAAAGATGAAAAATCCCAGATATTAAAAAACTGGGCATGTAATTCCCATCTACATTATACCAGATCTCCAAATAAAAAAACATTATACCAGATCTTATTCATACGAAATCAACATAAAAAATTTACAGCCCAAATTTTACAGGAGAAAACAACTAACCAAACATATAAGCCTAGCTAACACTAATGTTCTCTCAATCGCCTAGTTCATCTTCTTCCATACTTTAGATCTGGGTTTGTTCAACTTCCTTCGAGTTATTGTTGTAACTACAAAAAAAAAAAACACACAGATTAACGCATAAGAAAAAGAATGAAGAATAAAAATGGGAATACAAAAACATAATTGATGATGCCAAATTTAATAAAAAAAATGATAAATAAAATACGAACATTAGATTGAAAAAACAACCAGAGTAGATCGACTTTGGGACATATCACAAAGTTGACAAACGAAATTTGAAAATGAAATCTTATATCTTTTAAAAAGTAGATCTGAAAAACTAGATTATGCATAAATTAATCACAAATAAAACATCAAAGATCTAAAAACTTACCCGCGAACCCTAGTTGTACGAAAGTGTGTTTGTTGGCTGGAAAAGGTCGTCGAACGACGGTTCTTCGAGGCGGCACTCTGCGCATGATCAGATGTTGTCGGAGTGAGGCACTCGCAGCATGCACGTCGAGGTGGACCGCGATGAGAACTCGAGGACGGAAACCACGTCGTCCTCAAAACAGGAAAAAGGAGAGAGAGAGAGGCAAGATGGAAGAGAAGAGATAGAGGAAAAGAAAGAGAGGCGAGATGAAATGAGGAAATTAGAGAGAGCGAGGTGAAAGGTGAGAGAAAAAAATGAAAAATATGAGGTGGGGATCACAATGTTATGCACTGATTTGTCTCATTAAAAAACACAATCTTGTAGAACGGTTTTTCCAACAACCGTTTTAAAAGGTTTATCTTTAACCTTTTAGAACGGTAAAAGGGTCTATTAGAACAGTTTTTAGTGCAACCGTTCTCTTAGGTATCATCTTTTAGAAAGGTTTTTAGCGGACCCGTTCTCATTCTTAATAGAGATCGGTTTTACAAAATTCTGTTCTCTTAAGCTGGTTCTGGAAGCCTAAATTTGACATAGTGCCACTAGCTTAACTATTTAAGCATTCCACTATGTCATTATACACAAGGTTATTAGCCCAAGCAAACATCCTCACACTAATCACGAACTTTAGCTGCCTAATGATCTCTTGAATGTTCTTCTCCCTCTCTACAAAAAGTTTATTGTTTCTTTCTTGCCAGATTGCATAGACTGTGGCAATTAAGCTGCAAACTTGCAACTTAGTTCTCCAATCCTTCGTCCTGCTCCTGTGGGAAAACCAGTTAAGTTCTCTTCTTAGACTCCAGCGCTGTCTACTAATATTCATCCATGCCTACATTCAAAGAAAAGATGAGCACTTGACTCAGCTGCATTCTTGCACAGGCAGCATCTATTCACCAAGACCAGTCCTCTGGAACATATGTTATCCACTATAGGAAGCTTCCTCTGTATAGCCAAGGTGGCTATAAAAGAACGCTTAGGTAGATTGATACTGTCCCAGATTATTCTTGCACTCTTCTTCTTTGAATTTTGTTTCCAGAAGAAATCATAGGCACATGACACTTTGAAAATACCTCCCCTGCTCCAGGAGATGATCCTCTTTTTAGCTTCAGTGATTGAACCAGACTTATCTAGAATTTCGTCACTTACTCTGAGAATGCTGGTTAGGGTTTCAACATTGTAATTTTTACTGTCAACATCCCAAATGCTTTTCTGCCTGCAGATGTACTGCATTATCCAATCAATCCAGACATTTCTGTTTCCTGTCTCAATCATCCATAACCATTTAGAAATGATGGCTTTATTCCATGCTAGAATCTCCTTAATATTAAATCCTCCTTCATTTCTTGGTGCACAAGAGCTAGCCCAACTTTTGTATATCATTTTTCTTTGACCTTCAGGTATATTCCACAGAAAACTCCCGCAGAGTTTATTTAGCTGTTTCACTACTCCTTTTGGAAGAAGAATGACATTACAATAGAAGTTTTGGATGCCAAATAATACTGAGTTGATCAACTGGACCTTCGTAGCATAGGACAAAAAATTAGTGACCCAATGTTTCAGGTGGACTTGGATCTTAGCTACCAGCTGAGCATACATTGAGTTTTTGATCCTTGCAGAGTTTAAGGGTATTCCCAAATATCTCAAAGGGAATTTTCCCTCCTGAAAATGTGTAATATTGAGGATATTTTCCTTAATTCCTGAGTTTATGCCAGAAAAGTAGGATTCAGTCTTTTGAGGATTGGCTTTCAATCCTGAAATATCTGAAAAGTTATTCAAAACCTTTGTAACTGACATCACTGGGGGGCAATCTCCCCTTGAGAACACCATCAAATCATCAGCAAAAACCAAGTGTGTGAGCCCTATTCTGGAGCATTTGGGGTGTAGAGAGTAACTGGGATCATGAATCATGGCTCTTAGTCTCCTGGATAGCATTTCCATGCTTAAAACAAAGAGGTAAGGTGAGATTGGATCACCTTGCCTTACCCCACATTCACCTTTGAAGAACCCTCTGCTTGTGCCATTTATTTTCAGAGAATACCAAGAGCTTTTTACACAAGCCATAGTCCAGTCTGTGAACTCTTTGGGGAAGTTGCAGATTATGAAAGCTTTTTCAATAAATTCCGAGCTTAATGAGTCAAAAGCCTTCCGGATGTCAATCTTCATTAAGCATCTGGGCGAGATGTTCTTTTGGCCATACCCTTTAATCAAAGACTGAGAAAGAGCTATGTTGTCGAATATATTTCTTCCTTTAGTAAAAGATGCATGTTCAAAACCAATCAGAGTAGGCAGCACTTTCTGGAGTCTATTTGCAAGGATTTTACTCACAGTTTTGTAAAATGTGGAGCAGCAAGATATAGGTCTTTAATCGAGGACAGATTTTGCATTTTTCTTCTTTGGAATCAGAGTAATAATGGCTGAGCTCCATTGCTTCAGCCATTTCTTGGATTTGAAAAAGCTTCTGACTGCTGTGTAAAAGTCATTTTCAATTATGTGCCAAGCTTTTTTGAAAAAACCCGAAGAAAATCCATCTGGGCCCGGACTTTGGTTCGAGTTAATGTTAAAGAGGGCATTTTTGATTTCCTCATTGGTAATCTCAGCACAAAGTCCTTTACTCTGCTCCTCAGTTATCCTTTCACCATAGAACAATGACATATCAAAGTCAGCCACTGTTTTTTTGGTGCCAAGTAACCCTTTATAGTAGTCTATAAAAGCAGAAGCAATGGTTTCCTGAGTAGTGTGCAAGCTTCCATTCATGTCTAGAACATTCCCAATCACACCCATGTGATTTCTTTGTGCAATCTTGGAATAGAAATATCTAGAGCCACAATCAGCTTCTTTAATATGTGTGATTTTTGCCCTCTGCTGTAGCATGCTCAATTCTGCTTTTTTCAATGTGCAGAATTTTCGCTTTAATTCTTCTTCCTGATGCTGCAACTCCTCATTTGCAATATCCAAAAGGTAAGCTTTCTGGCAATTTTCCAAATCATCCCTACATTTTTTTACTCGATCAGTGAAGTTTGAAAAATAATCTTTATTGAGCTTCCTCAGCACAACCTTGACATTTTGCAGCTTTTTGAAGAGTCTGAACATCGGATTACCATAAACATGTATATCCCAAGCATCTTTAACTAAGTCAATGAATTGTGGATGATCAGTCCAGCAATTCAAAAACCTGAAAGGCTTTTGGATATGAATATCATTTTCAGCATTAACCAGGATGGGGGTATGATCTGATATACCAAAAAGAAGGACCATTGCAGTAGAGTTAGTTTGCTGGATGAGCCATTCTTGGTTGACAAGAGCTCTATCTAACTTAGACCAAATCCTATCAGCACCATCTTGCTTGTTACACCAGGTAAACTCACCACCCTGACTTTGCATATCTTCCAGGCCACTATTTGCAATGCAATCATTAAACTCCAACATGTCCCCTGTGTTAATGTCTGGATCTCTGATAGTATTGAAGTCACCTATAATCAGCCAAGGCTCTTGTATACTGTTTGCCAAAGTCTCAATTATATGCCATAAATCAAGTCTTTCTTGTCTGTCATTACTAGCATAAAACATAGTAACCTCAAATTTCTTATTGGTCACTTTATTTTTGACCTTGCAATGAATAAATTGGGCATGAGTAGCCACAATTTGAAGGTCCACCTTTCCTGAATGCCAAATAACCCATACCCTCCAATTGTAATGGTGGATGTAGTTGAATGTTGTAGAGTATCCACTAAATATGTTTGTTGCTACTATTGGAGCCTTATGCTCTTTGACTTTAGTCTCCAAAACTCCCATTATATCAACCTTATACTTCAGCATAAGGTTCTTAACCTCACACTGTTTTAGGGGCTCATTGAGCCCTCTAATATTCCAAGAACAGATGATCATTTAGAGAGAATGTCAAGTGGGACATTATCCTCAATTATGATGCTGTTATCTGCTGCATTTCCTGCTAGTCCCTCTTCCAGAGTCAAGCTGATTAACCCTGATGCAGCATTTTTCCTGATTTTTTGCAGCATTCTTTTCTTGTGAGATTTGCTGGTATAAATCTGGTATCCCATCTCCTCTTCAGGTGAGGGAGGAGGAGTTTCAGAATTCATGCCTGGAGAGTCGGGGATAGTCTGATCAGGACTTCCCTTTTCCTCTGTCCTAGAGCATTTCATATTATTCTTAGCATCAGTATATGTGGATTCAGTAGCATTTACAGGCTCCTGTACTGGCTGCACCACATTATCTGATTTTGCTGAATAATCTGCACTGTCATTAGCCTTAACAGGCTCCTCAGCATTTGCAGGCTGCTGCACTGGCTGGTAATAGGTATACCTGTTTGCTGTTGACAATTTGTGCCCTCTTAGCATGTTTGCAGTTATAGGCCTTGTGTCCAAGCTTTTTACACTCCGAGCAAAAATAAGGTACCCACTCATATTCGACCCTTTGTGTAAATTCACCATAGAAAGGTGTAGTTACTTGTATATGGTCAGGCAGTTCATTAGAAACATCTATCTCCACCAAAACTCTAGCAAAAGACATCCTCTCTTGGTAGGTTGTGGTATGGCCAGCATACAATGGCTTCCCCAATTTGCTTGTTATCTTGCTCAAAGCTGACATTGACCACAGGAAAGGATCTAAGTCAGGTAGTAGAACCCAAACAGGAACTATGGAAACCTTGTCCAGTTCTTGTCCAAACTCAGGCGTCCATTGTTTCAGAATCAGGACATTCCCACCCACTTTCCATGGTCCTCCCCTTAAGATTTCATCGATACATTCCTGCGACTTGAATCTAAAAAAAAATTAACCCTTTCTGTAGTACCTAATCATTGGTTTCTCAACATGGTTCCAGTTTTTATTCACAAAATCCTGGATAATGTTGATTTTGGGTCTGTCACCAATTACATTACCAACCAAGGTGCATTTCCAGGCCTCAATTTCCACCTTCACATCCTCCTCTGTTATTACAACCTCGCCACAATCCACAGGGCCCTCTACCTTATACAATGACATCCCAATTTTAGGTTTAACAGTCGCTGATTTCCAGGTTTTGTTCATCAATTCCCCAAAATTCACAGTTTCAAGGTTTGGTGCACATTTATTAGTATTCACCTCTACGGATGAATTCAGTGGAGGAGTAATACCTGAGCTGGTAATTTCATGAGCTGGTTTTATTTTTTGATTCCCGATCGCCGGAAAGCTAAAGCTATATGGTCGCCGATTGTGGGCCTAGAAGCTTCATCATCGCATTAAGGGTTTTCCGAAGCCTTTCCCCCATTTTCCCCCAAATCTGCATTATTATGTTGATCATCATCTTCCGATTCCTTTTTTGGACATTTCCGTGGTCGTCCTCGTGTTTTTCTCTTCTCGTTTGCCATGAAGAAAAGCTCAAAATCAATGGTGATTTGTGTTGCTTCAGGAACAAGCTACTTCCTGCTTCATGGCTCAAACTAAGACAATTGGGCTGATATGAAGAAGAAGAATGACAATGACATTATCTTTTATTAACAAAGTTATATATCAAGAGGTTTTAGAAGATAATTTCGGAAACAACTTTGGACGAAATTTTCTTAATCATATAAAATCAAGTTGTTTATGAACATAATTTAAGAATTAATATATATAAGCGCAATATATTAGGAAATATGTTTCGATATATTTTCGAAAGTATTGTTTTAGAAATAATTTTGGAATGATACTTGATTGATTTATTATACAAAAAATCCATAAATAATCAGCGATTGCGACCCTTAATTTAACGACCTCCCTAAATACGTTATATGTGCACGATTTGTTGATGTGGATTAAATATTTTATTATGTTACAAATAGATGTGTTAGTAAGATATTATCAAAAAAAATATTAATTATAATTACAGTATGTATTACCATATGAATATTCTATCGATGATTTCGTTTTCTTTTAAAAGAAGCTTAAACTTAATTTTTCAAATTTTATGATACTTCTATATCCTTCAACACATCTTGGGTTTGTTTCGTTTTTAAATATTTTATTATGTTACAAATAGATGTGTTAGTAAGATATTATCAAAAAAAAATATTAATTATAATTACAGTATGTATTACCATATGAATATTCTATCGGTGATTTCGTTTTCTTTTAAAAGAAGCTTAAACTTAATTTTTTAAATTTTATGATACTTCTATATCCTTCAACACATCTTGGGTTTGTTTCGCTTTAACTCAAGAGACGGGTCAACGGGTGGGGTTAAAGTTAAAAAAAAGTGTGTTAAAAAGTAGTCGGGGACTCGTGGTTAATACGGAGTATGAATTACAGTTCACAAAAATGGGACCCAAAAATAGCAGATCACGGGTCATAAATTGTAATTCGTACATAAACGTAAAGTAATGAAATAAATTTGTTATGCTTATTAAATTGTTTTCATTGAATTGGGCATAACTTCTATAAGATGATACTCAATCAAACATGTTTAATGTACAATGAAATAAGGCTAGCTACCCCATTTAAACACGTTTTAAGCTAAAATATAGGAAATAAAATCAATTATTAGAGAAACTAAATTTCAATTCGATTAACGATATGAGTTAGGATTTATAAAAATCGTGTTCGTAATCAGAAATAGCGGGTCACGAGTCTTAAAAATCGAAGTGATGGCTCGGAAACAGATTTTGACATGTCTAATATTGGAACACTTTTTTTAAATGTACATCCATTTTTTTTTATCACTTTATTCGAATTATTAAAAAAAAAAAAGAGTATATAAGCTTCATTATCTACATGGATTATTATACTTATTGTATGTGTAATCTACTTCATTTTGTCTTAATTACGAGTCAAATTAGGCTGACGTATCATGTTAGGTTTGACAAAAAAATGTGTGTTAACCAGGGTCAGTCATAACATTGAACATAGCGGGTGACTGGTTAAAAGAAAATGGCTCTAGAGCCAAAATGCGAGTCAAGGGTCATAATGACGTAGAAAAAAAATGTGTGCCAAATGGGGTCAGATTAGTATGTATTAACATTAGACATATCGGGTGACTGGCTTAAGAAAGCGGGTTATACTAAAAAAATTGCAGGTCTATAGGTCGGGTCAGATTCAACCCAAAGATATGTGGGTCAAAACGGAATAGGAATAATATGGGCCACTGGCCACTGGTTATAAAACACGGGTTCACGACACCATTGCGTGCCAAACATAGTGGGTCACGAGTAGACCTGGCAAGGTCGACATATAAACGGGTTGGATATCCTATGACCTGAACCCATCTTGTTTATTAAACGGGTCAAGAAGTTGCAACCTGAACCCGACCTACCTTATAAACAGGTAAACCAACCCAACCTGCCAACCCATTTAAATAGGTTCTAAACGGGTCAAATGGGTCAACCCAACCTGCTAACCCGTTAAACAACCCGAATTGACCCATTTTTTACCCGTTTAGGTGAATTTTCTTTGTATTTTTCATTTTTTTTTTCTCGTATAAATGGGTCAACCCGGGTTAGACCTGACCCATTTTTTACCTGTTTATGTAAGCGGGTCAGATCGGGTTATTTTCAGGTTCAAAGTTAGAACCTGAACCCAACCCATTTATCTAAACAGGTTGGCTAGGTCAAGCCATTTAGTTAAACGGGTTAGGAGCCATTGGCCCAAACCTACATTAAACGGGTCATTTTCAGGTCGGGTTGGCGGGTCGGGTTGATTTTTGCCAGCTCTAGTCACGAGTCTTCACAAGCGAATTTTTAAGTCAAAAAAGAGATTTTGACATGTCTCCCATTGTTTTAAGGGAAATTATCCAATATACCCCTGAGGTTACCGAAATTTTCAGGTATACCCCTCAAGTTACCGAGCTCTCCAATATACCCCCGAGGTTTGCAAAATCCCTCCAGCGTACCCCTAAATCGTGTTTTTTCCAGTTTTTCACTAACGGAGTTTAACACCGTTAAACATTTGATAAGTTTGACTTTTTTAAAGCAAATTGACCACTAATGATATCAATTAAAAAAAAAACAATATTCACCTTTCCCCAACCCCCACCCAGCCCCACGCAGCCACCGCCTCACCACCGCGCCCCAGCAGCGACCACCACCCTGCCCACCTCCACCCCCACCACTAGGGGGCCTGAAAAGGGTTCGCCGACGTCATCGCTCACTTTTGCGGTGCTGGTGGTGCGGTGGTGATGTGGTGGTGAGGGGCTGCGTGGGTTGGGTGGGGAAGAGGGGAGGGAGGAGAGAGAAGATTGAGTTTTTTATTTTTTACAATTAATGTTATTAGTGGTCAATTTGTTTAGAAAAAGTCAAACTCACTAGAGGTTTAACGGTGTTAAAGTCCGTTAGTGAAAAACTGGAAAAAACGCGAAAACGCAAACCTCGGGGGTATATTGGATAGCTCGGTAACCTCAGGGGTATACCGGAAAAATTCGGTAACCTCAGGGGTATATTGGATAATTTCTCTTGTTTTATTAAGGGTACAACCATTAATTTCTATTTTTCAAAAAAATTTAATGCTTTATTCGAATAATAAAAAATGTAATATAAAAACGAGTCATCACCTATATTTCATAACTACCCGTGCAATTTTGCACGGGTACATAAACTAGTTATTTAGTTAAATATAGAAAAACTCACCCATTTCATGAAAAAATGGAACATACAATTCCAGCTGATGCGTTAGGGCTGGCAAACCCGACCCGACCCGATTCGTTGACCCGACAATCTGACCCGATAAGACCCGAAATTGTGATCTATCAAACCCGACATGACCCGACCCGATGATGATCCGAACCGACACAACCCGATGATGACCCGACCCGACCTCATGATGCCCGACAATGACCCGACTGGTAATACCAAAGATTGAAATAACATCCATAAATAACCATTAGTAACTTAAACCGATTGTGACCGACTCGAAACCGACCCGATCCGGCACAAAATTTCCTCGATAAAACTGACCCAAAACCGACTCGACCCAACCCTGAAACCGACCCGAAAGATTATCTGACCCGTTATGACCCGACCTGATACGAACCGACCCGCCAGAACCTGACCCGACGACTGCGTCAATGCCAAATCCTATCCACCGCCCAAAGATTCAAAATTATAAATCAAATTCAACAAAACCTGATAATAATAAAAATTGGGGAAACTCAGGAGATCTTGAGAAGGGCTTCAAAACAGCAAGGGCTTTTTCAGGATCCAGCAAGCCTGGGATTTTCTATCAACAGTAGCAAAACATGCGTTCCAAGTAGGACCAACTGCGTTTTTCCAAGTTACTATTCACACAGACAAACCAGAAAGTCTTGTCTGTTCGAATTATGCACAAGGACAGACATCAAAAATATGTTCAAATGCAACCAACAGGGCATAGAGCCAACAGCTTAGAAACGGTAATAGAAATGTTAATCTAACTAGTCACAGGCCATTATAGGCAAGTAATTTGTGACCCATGTTTGATCAATAAAAAAAATACCGACTGCGGATCGCGGAACGGATACAGTTACAAAACAGCAAGTACAGAACCCCAAAATTACAAGTGGGGGAATGAACATTGAACAAGTAGGTTGGGATAATAAGAAATTAAACAAGGGCAAGACTTGGACAATATGGCAACGCAACCGTTGATGCTCCAAACTCTTCCTCATCTATCTCGGCAACCTTCTCTAGATGGTCGTTCTCAAGATTGTAAGTTACAATGGATGAATTGAAGCGAAAGAACACAACCGTGGCACGAGGATGGAATGCCATAGGTATTACTTGATTTCCAGCATTCAGAGCACAGCAAAAATACTCCTTACCCAAAGGCTTGCATATCTGATTGTATACACTAATCTCAAGCAAGGGAACCCTGGCCTCATGCGTAAGAGTAGCACCACTATCAACATGTTTCCAAACCCAAACCCCACTCCGGTTGTAGTATGATAGATGTAGCCACCCTCTGGATTGTCCTAACCTCGCGTTCTCGAAATCTTGTTGCACAAGTCGAGGTAAGCCAAACACACAAGCGTGAGCATGTTCATGGCCATTTGTGGCGCCAAACTTGATAGCCACTCCTCGGTCCTTGTTTGTTAGGAAAAACAAGGTTCGAGTTGCATTAACCGCCACATAATTCTCCCAACGCCAACACGCTTGCATCAGCTCTTCATCATCTAATGTCAATTTTGACACCTTCCAAGACTTGGGTTTTCGGTAGGACCGATACACCTCAATAACTCTGGACACCCGGCATAGTCGAACTACTCGGTAGGCAGACCGATCGGATGAACCTATCTTGATAATGAAACCGACCTTCTCAAGCAGATTGGAACATTTACACTGCCGAAAACTAGGGGGCTTGGGCAGTGAAATACATTTCCTAATGAGCGGATTATACACCACATAATCCCCATTCTCATAAACAACAAGTAAGAACCCTTTGTTAACGGCAAAGTAAACCACACTACTCTGCCTCTTAGAATTCTTGACAGATAATCTGTTAAAATCCAAGAGCAGGTGCACATCTTTGGGATAAAGCCCACGAAAATTGAACGACAAGTTAGACAAGGGCCGATACTCATCCTTAAGATCACTAGCATTACGAACCTTGAGGCTTTTAAGGTCATCTCTTCGCAAGCCAGTAATCTTCCCGGTAGTTAAATTAAGGTAACCCACATTAACATTCACATCACCGTTTACTGATCCGAAACTCGAAGAGCGAAGCAAGAGACCACATAATGGGAGAGATGATGATGGCAACTTCAAGTCATCAATCACTTGGGCAATCTTACTTTTCCAAGGCTTGCATACACTTCGACAAGCGTAAAGCGATTTGATTGGCAATCTTTCGAAAATTTCGAACCATATTTCGTGATCACTCTCAGAAAAGAGACGTTGTTTCAGTTGTCTTCCTCCACAAGGCTGGATTGTGATGTTTTTCAAAGCCATTTCCGGATTCATTTTCAACAATTGAAAAGGGGTGGGTTTCAGAATTTCAAACCCTAAAAAATTCTAATCTAATTTTGGGATGATTAAACACTGCTTTCTTAAATACGAATTATACACCGCGTTGCCATTCCAAACACGGCTTTCCTAAACACCACTCTCTTAGCAGCTGCCCAATTCGCTAAACAAATTGAATAAATTAAAAATTAGAAGGGGGGAATACGAATTCAAATTGAATACTACAACCAAAATGGTCAAGAGTTGGATAACTTACCTCTGATTTTCACCATCTACATTATCTCTTTTTTTTTTCTTGGGTGAGATTGATGTAGGAGAGGACAGTCTCCAACTCTCTCTCTCTCTCTCTCTCTTTCTCGCTCTATTTCTTTCCACTGGGATAATTTTGCATTTATATACACACAAGTCTTTGAAACTGTTTGGATTTGAAATTCCCGTTTTAGCCCTACTATTCATTTCTGGGCACATTCATCACTAATTTCACAAGTGATTAAATTCTTGTGACTTGTGAGTGAAGGGTTTTTAGAAATTGCAAAAATGATGAAATTTGGAGCAAACATGAAATTCTTAACAAATTTGAACTCGCGCTTCTCAACTGTCAGATTCAGCTCTCAGCTCTTTGTCAGCAGTAAGTTTCGGCCCAACTCAATTCTCTCTCCTATTATTAAAAACCCTAATTTCATAAATTTATCAAGCAATTATATTAAACGAATTCTCATATTGATTTCAGGGCTTTCATTTTTCACCACACATGAAGAACTGCATGGCATGTTTTCACCATTTGGTGAAATTAAACAAGGTAACCTTGTACAAATTTTTACTGGGCAGGTTTATTTTGGGCTTTTTTTTTGTGGGCATCCGTCAAAATTTGATCTTTTATGAACAATTTTAAATTTTGAATGGGGAGTTTATGTTGTTGTACTGTAAATTTGAAAGGGTATTGTTGGAATGATAAAGTTAGAGAGGATTGACTGTTTATTGGTGGGGGTGATTTTGGCAGCAACGTTAGTGATGGACAATCAAACTGGAAGGCCAAAGGGGTTTGGTTTTGTGACATTTAAGAATGAAACTGATGCTCAGGATGCTGTTAAGGCTTTGGATGGAAGGGTACTCTTCTCTTTGACCTGCGAAATTTGATCTTTTTTTTCTTCTCCTCATTTTGTATGGTACTGAGTACTGTTGTAGTGTTCAAAGATTAGCTAGTGGATTTTCTTGATGTGCTTGAATTTGTCAGAGATGTGTAATCAGTGTTCATGTTTTCGGAACTTGGCATTGTTGAGATAACATGTCTGGGTCTCTGGGTCATTGTGCTCTCTGGTCTCTGCGATTACAACAAATGTTATCCTGAATGCTATTTAGCGTGTTTTTAATGGATTTGGATTGTTGGAGAGTACATGTTGTTGTGATTTAAGATGTCTTTCAATGTGTTTTCCGAATCTGTTGGATGTTCTTTCATAACATAATGAGTAGACAAATAAGCCATTTATTAAGGGTTCTTTGGTTCCTTTAACCTTCTATCCGCGCACTTTACAATGTCCTGTGTGCCTGATCTTGCTAGAATAGTAGCTCAATGTGAGTTTCGAACTTTAGTGGAAGCAGCTTACCTTAAACACAGGCCAATAAGTTTTTTTTTTTTTAAAGGTTACCCAGGCCAATAAGTTTAGGAAATGGATTGTACGGTGCATCAAACATCCTGAAGTTGTTTTCTATTTCCCTTAAGTTTTTTCCTCTTCCAAAACGGATGATATAAGCTAGGTCAGACGAGGGATCCCTTTCTTTCTGGTGCAAGTCGTGGGATGATTGAGCATTGAGATATCATTTTTAATTTCTTATCATTAAAACCAGTAACACAGAAGTAGTTTGCATTTTCATATTTGACTGCTGATAATGACACTTAGTTAGTTTCAAAGAGTTCAGTAGCAACTCTCCTCCTTTATAGTTAAGCACAGATCACATGATACTGGAGCAATTTCCTTTTATATAGTCTGTTGTAATTTCTTGACTGATCACATTATTTGACTCGTATTGTTGTGACCACTGATGAGTTCGCTCATATGTTTGCCAAGACTCACAGGTTCCCTTGTGTTTTGTACACGAAATAATTCTGTGTTTTGGCTTGTATTGTCGTTGCAGTTTGTCAAAGGACGATTAATTTTTGTGGAATTTGCCAATAATTCAAAGACTGGCGGTAGACATGCCACTTCTGATAGCTGAAGCATTGACAAAGAACATGACACCTTTCACGAGAAGATGATTTATGCTTGGCCTCATATGCTATGAATCACTTAAAATGTTGTGATTTGCGAAGTTGAGTCTCAAGAATTTTCAGATTTACGTAGGGTGTTCTTTTCAGACTGTGAGTGTTGGTGATATTGCGAGGATGCAACTTGCCGAGAAGTAAAACATCTGGAGCAGAGCCAAGTACCCTGCGCCCAACTGGTTTTCTTACCATTAGCATTTCAGGACTTGCATTAACTTAATAGTTAGTTTGGCATCTAAAAGGAAACTGAATTTATGTTTGAACAGCAAGATATCACCATATGTTTTTTTTGTTTTGAATTGAGAAATCACGATATTTATTTGTACTGTTTGTTTGTTCTCTTCTGAAATGAAAAGACAGATGTTTACTTGACATTCCCTTTAGATCACCTTTGCCACTGTGCCCCCTCTTCACAGGAGACCAGATTTCTTACAGATCAGTACGTAATTTCTATCATCGTTGCTAAACTAAAACATTGATCACAATTTCACCAGTCCACAGCTCGGGCTTGCCTGAGTAGAAATCTGTAGCAACTTCAGACCGAGCGCATCAGTCCGACAGGGAACTCAGATTCGTAACAGGGTCACCATTGGATTAAAAGTGACAGTTTTAGGTTAAATCCCCCCCCCCCCCCCCCGGTTTCACCACCAGTCGTAAAAAAAAAAAAAAAAAAAAAAGGGAGAGAGAAGTTGCCTTTGCTGCCTCTGAAGTCTGATGATGCTCATTCGTTGTTTCAAAGTCTGGGTAACCACATAGTACACAGTTTTTGAAGCACATGTGGATTGAAAAAGTGCCAAATTATGTTTGATGAATCTTGGGCATATAATGCATTTACTCGAGAAATAATCAGCAACATTCAAATTAGAGCCTAAGGCTATACAACATAATTCCTAACAATTTCTGCTACACAAATAATAACATGGAGTATGCTAAAACCAATTAGGAGAGAAATCTAAGCTTTATACTTAAACTAGGCAGCTGTTTCCCGGTTACTGATCGTTTGATCAACCTTTGGAGAAAATCTCAAGACAGAAAACAAGAGCCTGTTATGATTCTTATCCCAGCACAGTCCGATTTCATCCTTAGGCTTAAGCTTTCTTTTCTCGACAAAACTTCTGTTCCAGTTATCATTCAGTAAGTAGCACTTTGAGGATGACCACTTCTTCAGCGTGAGCTTCACTTGAAGTCCTACATCGCAGTCCAACACATCAACCCGGAGGCCATTAGGTGTGCTGACTTCAAGCTGGCTAGCATCATCCAGATGACAAAGAATTTGCTCCTCGAATGCTTTCCTCGTGATCAGAAGCCTGTTCTGCTGTGGACTACAGTCACTTGCTGTCAGTGTCTTCTTCACTGTCCACTCAATATCTTCTGATGGGAATGCAGGATGTGATTCAGGATAATACATACTCAGAGGGACAACATCCA
The DNA here is from genome assembly GCA_963680865.1 of Spergularia marina. Taxonomy (NCBI): domain Eukaryota; kingdom Viridiplantae; phylum Streptophyta; class Magnoliopsida; order Caryophyllales; family Caryophyllaceae; genus Spergularia; species Spergularia marina. The sequence continues at coordinate 13,451,657 of OY804560.1, read as the reverse complement.
GGGGAACCTGAGAAGCTGTTCCAGAACAAGAACCGCCTTCAAAAGACGAAATTAACTCATCATCTGAACCCACAGGAGTACTACTGTCAACACCTTTCCCTTTGTCAGAGTTGCCAGAATCAGACACAGTATTCTGAGTCGCAGCAGGGGCAGAATTGGAATATGTAAATGATGAACTTGGTGACACAGTATTCTGTTTCTCTCCTGGGTTTTTGAGATGAGAATCAGATTCAACAACCTTTCTTCTTTTGATCACCGGAACATCAACATCGGCCTTGTCAATTTCTGCGTCTCTTTGGAAATCAGTCTCGACTTCTTTGGCAAAGAAATCAAAGAAAGGCGCTCCATTGACTGGAACACTAAAGAACTCAACCTTAACACCAGCACCAAGATCAAGATTTGAAGCCCTAACCCTCTTTCTCTTCTTCTGACGCTTCTTCAAATTTACGATCTCAGCAGACTCACATGGGAATTCGGCAGGAAAATCATCAAACTTTTCTGGGTGAATAACATCAGAACAATCAGAGCAAGTTACAGCTTCTTTACCCATAATCACAGCCTCACCATTTTCCTGATTCTTCAAATTAGGGAATTGTTCACAACAATATGAATTTACCGCGGTAAAATCAAGAAGACTCTCTGGGTTCATGACCATAGTAGAACCGTCAGAGGAACTCCCAACTGTGTTCATAATTGATAATTTATCAAAAAGCTTTCTGGGTTTTATAGAAGATCAAAATCAATTTGGGGGAAATCAAAGCAAAGCAAAATTAGGGAAACAGATAAAGTAGTGAATGATTTGAGACGGATGAGAATTCGTATTTATAGAAGATGAGGATTACTTGGATGTCAAGGATTTGAGTAACGGCTGTCAAATTGTAATTTGGAAAATTTTTGGTCTGATATTTGGAAGTTCTTCAGTTTTACGCGGTAAAGCTAACGGTAAACTACTTGCTGATTGATTTTGGCGCAATTTCATGTCCAGCCGGAGATCTTCAATTTTCTTTCCATAATCTTCTTCCCTTAAACATAAATAAATAAATAATCTTTCCTTTTTTATTTACTAACTAATGAACTTTTTAGTTTCTTTGTTTTATGTTTGGTAACATCGAATTTTTTGAAATGTTTTAAGATTATGTGTCCGACTCATACCTATTGTTTACCTTCTTTTAGTAAATTGATCCATTTGCAACTCTTTGCATGCAATTTGCATTCAAAGCCTATATCATGTATCTCGGTTTATTGCGATATACTCCGTACTTGCTACATTTGAAAGAAGAATATTAAAAGAAATGAATTTGATATGGTAGGTTTGTATTCCGTATATAAGGAAGTTCTCGCTGAAAAAAAAGTTCAGGTTTAGATGACTTGGCTAGTGAATTACACAGCAAATGCAGTGCTAGAATAACACTACCAGTAATTACTCAAGTGAATACTAGTAAAAATTTCTACTTATGCGAGACAGTCCTACTCATAACTCGCTTCCAAAAAAAAAGAAAAAGAAAAAAAGAAGACTAATTGCATTTGTGCATCCAAAATTTTATCGGTCAGAAAATACCAACAAAAAGAAGAATTTAAGACTGAACTACAGTCGGCCTGAAGTCAGGAAGAGAAAATAGGATGCTTGACCTTTGCCGTTCATCAACTAATGCTGTGCTCAGATAATCACTGAAAATCCCAACTGTTGCAGCGGCATTATGCTGAAAATCAAATCGTTTGTTCTTGCAGCCCACTGCAGTCTAATGATTATATACCAAAAATACGAGGTCGATATTGCAATCGACAAAAGAATGACGAAGTTGGGGGCTAGACCACTGTATAATTAGAGAACAGATTAATCAACCCTTCTAAAGTCTCGGGATAAAATTTCCGGGCAAATAGAAAACATGGCCGCCTCAAACCATTCCACATGCATGGCTTTACCATCTCTGTGTTCTGTGGCAGCAAATCTCAAGCATGTCAAACGAAAGGTAAAGCATCACACAACTTCTCTATAGAGGTAACTGATATAAAGAAGACTGCTTACCATACTGTCACTGGTGACATGGGTAGTCTCGTCCAGAGTCTGCAGCATTAAATCAAATAATCAGCAGACAATCTCGTTATAAACTAAACTGTCAATACGGTATATATAGAACATACACTCATATTTCTGAGAAGCTCAAAAGTGATATCTTCAGCTCTGAAGGACTTTGGATGCCACTTTCTCTCGGACCAGTCAACATACGTCACTGACCAATTCGCTATTCCCCCAGGATCAATCATCTAACATATTCAGAGAGAAAATAATAAGGATGGTGTTGACATGTAAATGAGTACAGATCAGAGGAGCTAAGTTACTAACGTGGAAGAAAGTTGGCAAATAGTGCTCATCAGCATAGCAGTTTTTCCCGTGCTCCATTCCTGGCTGTGGGAGACAAAAAAACCACATCATGACAGAAATCTTGAGAAGGAATACCACATGTTTCTAAATTCAAAATAATCTACCTACAATAAAGAAAAAATAATTTCCTATTGACTTGGCTGAACTGCCTCAAGTTGTTCCTCAGAACGATTGAAGAATTATGTATACTCGAAAGCAGTACACCCCCACAGGTGTGATCCATACAAGTAATTGGCGCATTGAATGTCCTGAATCATTGTTCGGAGAAAAGGTACAAATACAATGCATACTCTAAGAGAACAAGTGAAGAACATTACGGGCAGTCCATATGTATACAACTTCTTTACAAATATTAAGATTACCCTAGGTTCAAGCACGTGATATACTCGGACATCAACTGTTTGGAGGGCAATTTTGAGATGGTGTTAGCAGAGCAGTGAGTAGTAAAACTCTACTATACTGTACAAGGGATCTTTGTAATTAGTTACTGCCATTGGGATCTTACCAAATGTGAAATAAGAAGAGACCAAAGGACGAGATGTGAGCAACAAAATTCCATATGTGACTTAATATCATGATTCACAACATAATCGGCTCTTCAGACCTCAATTCCAGGTCCAAGGATAGGACATCTTTTTACAAGGTGTTAGATACATTTTTTGTGCCGAGCTAGATAACAAGACGTGTAAAAATATGAGAAGTATTTCAACACTCTCCAACCCTCAAAAAAAAAGATCTAAATATATTAAAAGACAAGAGAATGGCCGCACATGACAGCATATGAAAAAGGAAAATCTAATTTGAATTACGAAAACAATCATCCACGACTACTATTGCAAAAAACAGTGCGCATATTTAAACTCAGATCAATAGAGAAACAAAAGAAAAGAGAGCAGAATTACCCTGCAGTATAGCTTGAACTTCGTATAGTATAGGCTGTCGGCCATCACTATCAAAGCATGCTGGCGTTTCATGGTGAACCACTGGGAACAATAGAAAATTACATTTTCAAATTATCCGATTGCAGGGAGCAACGTACTTGAAATTAACAATCACAGTCCAAAAAAGATGAAGACGACCATTGCATTGCAGATCTTTGGCCATACTACATGCACCATATCATCAGGTAAAGATGTCAAAAGGAACCATCGAGCAAGGTGGGTACAGACACCTAAATGATATTTTTCCTTTGAGAAGGGAAACATGAAGGTTTATTACTGATGCTACTTCTGATTGACTTTCCGAGTTAATATATCAATCAAAATATACACTCGTGCCAAAAAGAGTAATTCCAATCTCATCAAATGATTTTGACCTTCGATTATGTTGATTCAAAAGCATAGTCCAACTAAGCACTGTATCATGAGATTTCTCCTCTAAGAATCATAACAAAGCACTTGGCAAATTTCCAACGATCTGGTCACAAAGCTGGCATACAGATTATCCAGCGATGGGCAGAGGAAAGTAAACCCGTGGAGAAAACCCAACAACTTGGTCCTGACTCGTATGGCACCTATTCTTATCATGCAAAGACTAATTATGAATAATAAAAGTCAATCGATATGTTATACCTGAGAACCCTTCCTGAAATCAGTCTTTTCTACCTCAGGCAACATATGGTCAGAATATCTTCCATTACCATGCGGCCCAGGATCAATGAAACTGAAAGTGAGTGATTATAGTGAAAGGAGTTAGGGTATGGCAAAAGAAGCATTTATGAATATGTATAACAGTTCATCCAGTAACTCATAGAAGAATTTAGATTTTATGGACTTGCAAAAAGCAAACGTGAAACACGAGGACATAAAGTTTTGCTGAAACACATTATAATTCACAAGGATATAAAAATTATAAACCATGTCAGTAAAAGGCCAGCCAACTGAAATTATATGTCCCTTTTGGGTAATTTTGATAACAAAAAAAAAACAAAAAAAAGAACCTCAACGACGACAAGAACAACTGATATCTTGTACTAAATAAAGAAAACAAAAAGAACCAAAAACCTAGTTAGACTTCGAACTAAATTTTTGTACTGAATAAAGAGAACTTGCTGTGCTTTCCAGTGGACAGGCTCCTCCTTTACGCAATGATTGTATTTTTGGCAAGGATATCCTAAGTAAGTTATGGTAAATTGTGGTAAGGTTTTAAGGTTTAAGCACGAGTGTTCAACAATCAACATAGAACTGCAACAGTGCAACTGTAATAGTTCACACCCAACCTTACAGTCTCACCATGACTTTCTGTACTTACCGGAGGATGGTCTTACCCAAAACATAATCTTGCAAGATTTCAATCAATTTAATTATTTTTATTTTTTTAACAAAGAAAAAGATGAACAAGATTGTTTCAGTTTAAAGCCTACAACTGCATGTACAAAGAACAACAGCGCCAGTACTATAGGAAAGCTCCCATAGCCTCTCTAAAATTGCTATCAATAAGCACAGATCACATTCTTTTCTTAGCTAAACAGAATAGCAGTCACAAAAGCTCCTTCAAGCTACAGGAGTGGTACAAGCTATGATTCCTTTCAACAAAGGTACCAGAACCCCATTATAGGACATAGGAACTAATGATTTTGTTTGGGTAACAAAATAAGAGGGAGGAAGGAAGAGCAGAAGGGTTATTGGAGAGAAAATAAAGAAATTGGAGAGAGATGAAATTATAATTTGTTGTTTACACAATCAATATGTAAGGGAGAGAAAAGGAGGGAAGGGAAGTGGGAGGAGCTATTTTCCCATCTTTTCTAACAAATCATGTCGTTTCAAAGTTCGAATAGATTTGAAAGGCAAAACTTCCCCTCCATGAATATACATCATGATGTGCTGATTCCCGGACATTGTTCCAACCAACTTGCCTCATCCCTTACTGCATATATTTATACATGCAAAGAAGAAGACTACATAGTGGGGGGCCCCATCAAAGTAAAGTTTGCAGCCAAGAAATGAAATGCCAACAAATCCAATAGTGACGAGTAAAGTGATAGCAGATAGGTGTAACTGCAACCTCCAAGCTCTAATGCTTATTTCTCTGAGCTATTCCTATTTCTACCCCTCTTCTAAATTCTTTTCTAAACAGTGGCTCTAGTTTCCATATATCCAAACAAGCTTTAATTCTCAACCCCTTCACTTGGCTACTATCTCCAAAAACAGTCAAAGCAGCTTTCAAAAATATGAAAATGAGCTTTCGGATATGACAGGGTTAAAACAAATTAACAAGAATCAGGAAAATTGTAAAATGATCAAACACCTTACTGAGCCTAGGATAGATAGATTAAAAACATTGAATGGCACATAAATATTAGTGAAAGAAAAGCTTCTCACCAGTCAATAAAGCTGACATTTGTGAACATGAGATAGTTGTAAACATAGTCAAAATTATGAAGAGGTACACAACTGCGAAGAAAAAAAGCAAACAGAAATATGTTATCATGAGCTCGTGAACATGACCTTCAAAGAAGATGTAAAGTACATGACGGACATATTGAAAGCAATGTCAAAGGCATACACCTGTCTGACAGTAAGACAAAATGCTGATTATCAGGATCTCTGAGAGCGTGAGCAAGGAGTCTTCTTTCTGCATCAACCATGGAAATTTTGCCCCACACCACCTGGTAAAAGACAAAATCATAAATTCATCAATAAAATTCTTGCGAAATGTCATCTAAGATCATTAGATCACAATTTGGCTCTATGTTTTCTCAAGATGAAACATCTTTGGCTAGATAAACAAAAACAGGTCTAAGCAACAATGCATAGGTTTCAAGAGATCTTGTGCGACAACCACAATGCAATAGATGAGCTTTTTTCTTCAGTATTTCAAAAAAAAAAAAAAAGGAAAGAAAAAGGATTAGTTACTGAAAATTGAAGAGTCAAAACCCCAAATACACGGAAGATACTGTGAAAAGATATCTAGGATGTAATTGCAAAGGTTAATGATATGACGCATGTCTTCCCAAATACTCGTCAAAACAATTGAGCTAAAGCACTGTAGACAAAAGACTATTAAGAGAATGTCACTTTAGTTTTTAAAAAACAAGGTAAATATCACATGGCTTTCACCTTGTTAAACTTTCGTTTTAAAGCTTCTTGTACAAAGATCGCTCACAGACAGCAGGACAAGATGCATATTAAAAGAGGTTTGACATTTGAGCAGACTCAATTTTACCTTGTCGCTCCGTATGTCACGTCCAATAAAATGACGACTTATGTGCGATGGTCTTTCCCTCGACGCATGAATGAAAACAGAGAATCTGCCTTCATGACCCTGCGGGTAGAAAAAGTTTCATTATGACACTGTTGAGAGTAAGAAAACAAAATTAACAGGCATCATAAATGCATCATCAGCTTAGCGGTCTTAAGTCACAGTAGTCTAACTCCCTTTCCTCTGAAAGAAAGGGAAGCTCCAAAAACATAAACAAAAACAAAACGGCAGACTGGCAATTTGGTGCCTAAAAGGAACACCTCAAAGTTCAATTTGAGTAGTTTCCAACTTGGCACTAAACAAATGTCTTGGCAATTGCCTTTGATTCTGTTCTATTTATCAACTTTCTTCCAGCTGACTCCATCAAACACACTTTATACGGATTCTGACATCGCCAACTTGAAGAAAAGAAAATGCATACTCAATCAGGCCATCACACCAAGCCAGAAAGCAGTTGAAAACAGCGTTCAGATGACTCAAAAGTCAAGCATGAAAGAGAGATGCATAGAATGGATTCTTGTGTAATTATTCCGAAGCAAGGGGTCGTATCCAATTTCAGGCTTTCTGCTCATCTTCATCTAATCTTCATAGTACTCACGTCTTTTGACCTTTTTCCCTTTTGAGAACTTTTAGTATGACAAATGATCAAGACTAGGATTTAACTTACGTCATTACTTCATTATGTATTAGAAGTTATAACTGGTAATAAATTTTTATAAACACGAAACAGCTAGAATTTGTGATTGTTATTGCCCATAAGGTAAATAACTATAGCTTGCTAAACATATTCCATGATGTACTTACATTCCACCCTAACATACTTTTCCAAATATACATTCAAAAGATAAAAGACACAATAAGGCATAATACGTTGCAACTTCAATCTACGTGCACTCTCATAACAAAAAGTCAGAAATTTAAAATGAGTCAAGACTCAAGAGGCAGTGTTTAGACTAACATGAATGTCTCCTAACCCCCTCCCCCCTGCCTGCCCATACACATTGTAACATAGTAATCAGTAGACAAACTGACAAAGAACAAGGATGGAGCATTCAGCATTGTCCATCCTAGAAGACGAATTGGTCTGTACATATACGATCATGGCTACCAATCTCTTAAAGAAACGCCCCTTTTGTCATTTCGTATTTCTGTCCCTGCATCATTGAGAGGGATTTAGGGAAGAAAATGCCTATAAGAGCCCAAATCCTTACGTCTTCAAATGGAAGGCTATCAAAGCATTAAATAAGTGATTAAGATAGAGAGATATACATCAGAAATGAGACATGCAGTTCTCCACAAACAGAGCTTTTAGGTCCAACCATACTGTATTAGACAATGATAATCCAATAGCAGCTTGGAAGACGAGAGACCATAGTGAAACTAAGAAAAAAAACTTCATCCCAAGAGGCTTACACTCTACTGCGCAAATTCATGTAGTTCTATTCTAGCGATATCACCACCACCAAATAGCCAGGATACAAAGGGGTAAAGTGCATCACATGATTTCAATTTCCTCAACAGAGAATATTAGCTGTATCCCTAAATTTCCAACATTCTATTATTATCTGAGCACACACATCTCCCCCTTCCCCCCACCCTCCAAACAACGACAAGACTTCCGCATACTTGGCATCAATGTGCAAAGTCCACCTTTCATATCTATTTTTCCGTTGCTTCTCAAAACACATGGTCACGAGACAGGATCCATATATTCGTTGTTTGCCAACTGTGGACTTTAGATATATAACTAAAAGAAAGACTGCTGTGCGAACAGAAACAGATAAGTTTTCAAAAGAGGGTCCAACTAAGTCATTCGAAAGAAAACAGAAACGGGAAACAAGGGACAAAGCTGGTAAAAGAGGCTAAAGAAAGAGCATACAAGTTTCAATATTTTTATTCTGTGCTACGAGAATAGAGAAATAAGAACTGTAAACAGAAAGCGAAGTTACCTGAAAGAACTTATCCCAAAGTAACTCGAAAGGTAAGGTTCCCGGAGTAAGAAACAAGAATGCAATTTTCGGGTTTTTAGATTCTACTGGAGGTGTCTTCAACATCTCTCTAATTACAACACGGCTAAAAACCTCATCATCAGTTAGCTCTCTGGAAGGTGTTAATTCCTCGTCTGGATAGAGTCCACAACCTCTAGTTGAGAATAAACTGCAAGTAGCTGAGCTTCCCAGTGGATAGATATAGGCAGCAATGAGAAAGAAACACACCATAGAAACTAGCACTATTATCCATACTGGCCTTTTCATATGTGGCCGTTGACGTGACCCAGACATGGTCAGCAGGTCTTTCAAGCAAAACTGCCATGCACGAGCTGTCTTCATTTAAAAACCAAGCATTATGCACCACACCAACTTCACATCAAGCATGACTAATAACTTCAGGGACTGGGTAGAAGTACAATGCCGAGTCCACCAATTCCCTGAGTTCAGCTTGTAGAGAGTGACCTGAATTCAGAACACTGGATTCACAAAGAAAGGAGAACTGTGATAACAAGGACAGTAATTAATTTAAGAAAGAGTCCGCTTGTGCTGCTAAGCTAATCATAAATGTGATTGACAGAACTTCTTCTGCGTATATGGTGAGTTATCAATACAATAAATAATCAGAGCAAGCTCGTAAATTATTATAACTTCGTAAATCATTAACTACAGAAGCATGACTTAGAAATAAATCCAATGAAGTACAAGAAATCAATCCAGTTGTTTTAGGTTAAGTGAAATTTCTTCAATCAACTACAACCAAACAGAATAGGTGTACAAATCCTGGGTTAAATGCACAGCATAGTTAGGCTTGAGTTGGTGTAGCTTCTTGTGCATTAGTTAACTTTTACGAACAATGTTTCCTTTTCTTATCAAATTAACATTTCTGTTCAATACTTGAAACAGGTTTGGAAAAAAAAAAAGCAAGGTAGAAAAAAATTTGGATTGATTCATGTCAAAACAACCTTAATACGCTCCAATAAACCCTGCCAAACACCCCAAAAAAAAGGAAAAGCGACCACCTGAAGATCGTGATACTCGCCACATCAACTTGATTTCCAAAACAAGAATATAGGTTCTTGCTAGTTCCACCAGCAACTAAAGCAAAGGTCGAAAAGAAGCTTTGTTCTGTGGGAATTGCTTCTCTTTTGGAAATCAAGCCGAGGTACATTGTGTCAAAATGCAATCGAGACACTTCAAAACCAAGGTGAGACCACGTCCGAATAACAATTAAACAAGAAAATAAAAAGGGAAAAAAAATCCTAGTAGAGCTTCAACCTATTGTCATCTTTAAACAGCTTTGAAAGGGTTTTAACTGAACTCTATGACCACATTACGCGTCAGCAAACAAAGATCATACATTTTCGCATTACAAAACACTATATCTATTAAATGCCTCAACAACAAAACGATCTTCTCGACACCCAGAACTCCGCAATTTACCCACCAACAAAAACTATATTATTACCCCCAACATCACATTCACCATGTAATCTGGCAGCCTCAAAACCATTCCAACAAAACAACATTCTGAAAAGCGTAATTACGATTTCTAAACTGGATCACTATTCAAAACCTAATTCCATTAACTTATTAAACACAAAAGGTGAAATCTTCCAGCTCAAGATTCTTCCACCAAAACACAACAACATGCATAATCAAATGCCGCAACTGAATTTCGACATTTTACGCTAAATTCATCCACCAAATCACAATTAATGCCAAAATTCACAATTCAATCCCTACAACAATCAAACTCACACATCATAATCAAATTCCATCAACATTTTCACGTACAACAATCCCAAAAAAAAAAACTCACAAAAATCATCCGCAACAAATTCACGTAATACCGTACCAAAATCTTCACAATCACGACTCAAAACGATTACAATCAAACAAAAACCTAATAAACAATTAATTTCGCGAAACAAACCAAAATTCCGGCGATTAAAATTCAGAGAAAATTAAGAAAAAAAAACGTACCAAACAGAAGCAGGAGATAAATTGAGGAGAGAGAAAATGGAGATCTATGGGATGAATGATGATGATGATGACGGTTGAAAGAGCGCACTGATCTGAGGGAAAAAATTGGATCAAAATTATGTATTGTCCACCAAATTTATAGTATATATGTTCCAATGTTTTATACTTTATATGGTAAAAAATGGGAAATTTTGTTAGAGTATTTATTTTTATTTTATTTAGTTTATATTTGTTTTTGGTTGGTTCAAATTATAATTTGAGTGTAGAAATATGTACATTGCTTTTGCTTAAAGAGTTTGGTGGCACACCCTAAAAAGTGGCAATCTTGGAAGAGTATTGTTCTTCCTTACTGGGGAAGTGATGAGTAGAGTGGCTATGGACTATTGGACTGTATGCTGTTGGAACTCAATAAAATATTATTATTATGGAATGTTTGATGATTTTTTTAACATATGAATATATGATATGAAACGTTATAAAAGAGGGATGCTAATGTTGGATGTCTCTTTCCTTAAGGTATGGAGATGGATGGATAACATGGGATTAGGAGTGTCATTGTTATACATGTGTATGTTGTTTGAAAGGGGTCTTCCTTTTGTCACTTTGTCACCTCTTTATAACACTAGTTTGTTTGTCGTGCCGCGTCCGGCCTCCCTATTTGTATCAATCATACTTGTTTCACAAAGACATTACATACACTGTACATATAATGTCACATGTTGAACATTATTTAACGTATGAAAAATATATAGTTTCATTTAGCTATGAATTTATAAGTGGTAGCTGTCACTTCAAGAGTATATGATATCCCTTATAAACATGTTGATTACTACCACCGTTATAAAAGTATAGATGACGATTTGATCGAAATAAGGATTTAACTTACAAATATAAGAATAAATATTCATAAAAAAAATCTACATCGTGGGATTCGTGTCGAAAAATACTTTCACAACTAATAAATTATGAAAAATAAATTTCATATAAACCTGACATGACACAAACCCAATCTAACACATCCCGCTTTGAGCATACATGAAATTGATCTGACCTCTTAATTTCCAACTCTATTTGGATTATTCATTTATTGTTATCTCTATTGAGAAAAGAGATATCAAAGAAATTTATAATTCTACACATACGTAATTATCTTACCAAGGGAAATATATTTCTCTTATTAATTTACATCATTATCTTTTTATTGACCATCTTTAAAAAAAATAATAAAGTCATTGACTATATACAAAATCTATTCTATTACTTTTAATAATGCTAACGTGACGAGTTTCAACGTACAATCGACACGTCAGCACTCATTTAACAGAGCTCTGTTATTTCATATTCATTAAGTTTAACACGTCAGCAATGCTCTGTTAAATCAACCAAAAATGTGTGAGCTAGGATTTGAACCATTGACCTCTCACTTACATATTCATTACATTACCAGTGTGTTAGCTCAATCTGCTCTGGTAAATCAACCAAAAATGTGTGAGCTAGGATTTGAACCATTGACCTCTCACTTACATATTCATTACAATACCAGTGTGCTAGCTGTTACTTCATGCATATTTTTACAACTTATTCTATAAAAAGGAAAGAACTAGTCCAAAAAAAAAAAAAACAAGACATTCATACGACCCATTACATTATGTGTGTGTAGTGATTTGTTTTATGATCAAACCCTAATTACACGCTATTATATAAATGGTAATCGACATAACATCCGAGGTAATGACATTGACAGATACAAATCTCTTCTCACGCACATATTCTCCTGCAAAATGGAAAATAATGAAACAATATCAACTTCACAAGTTACTATTGAAGCAGCACCAGTTGAAGTACAATCTCAGGTGGTGGATGTTGGAGGCGGCGGCAACATCTCAGGCGGGTGTCGAACGGGCGGTGCGTGGTGGTGGTGGGTAAGGGAGAAGAGAGAAAATAAAAGAGAGTATTTTGTTAGCCATTAGATCTAGGTGAATGAATGTCCAAGATTAATTCCCTTCGTATTATGATTCGTTAATTATTGAGACAAATTTAGAAACCTTAAAAAGCGAAAAAATTTATAAACTAATTTTTATTTACATTTACATAAATCAATTCATCAATTCAAAATGAAGATATGAACAAGAATATATGTTGATAAGATTTTTCTACATACTAAATATTAAAAGAGAAAAGAACCACATATTTAAACCCCTAGGTATTTCAGCAATTTTAAACGAAGATTCGGTGCATGACTACATGTACAGTTAGATCGCTCTATCACTTTTGCATGGTAACCTGGGCGTTTCGAGGAGAGACGCTAAGACTAGATCAAACGATGGAGTATGCGAGTGACTAGAGTGAAGAATCAGAGAAAGCAAATGGATTAGAAAATATATGCTTATTGACCGACATTGAAAATATATGCTTATTGACTTATAAGTTGATGCACAACAATAGATGTCATTGGTTATCAAAGTATATTGATTACTCACCGATTATATTATTAGAACAGTTTAAAACATTCAATATACTCTGAAAGTATATTGAAACTTTTTCGGAGAATGGTGGGATCATCACGCAGGAAAATCAGGGGTGGAAACTAGAGGAGTCAAGAATATGTGTGTGAAAAAGGGTCGAGCATAAGAATCGACACGGGGGAAGAGAAAAGGGTACAAGAATTGAGTTGGAGGTCGAGTAGAGGAGTTCATGTGGGGCGGAGCCTCATATGTTACATAGGGAGATGAGGGGTGCCAAGTGGAGGAGTCGATAACATGTTGTTATAAGGGGTCGAGTATAAGAGCCGACATAGGTAAAGGGGACTGGGAAGGAAATGACTGAGTTGGAGGTCGAGTATATGAGTTCATATGGGGCAGAGCCTCATATGTCACTTAGGCAGATCAGGGCAAGTGGAGGGAGGAGTCGAGAATATGTGTGTTATAGATGGTCGAGTATATGAATTGACACGGGTTAAGAGGACGGGTGCATAGGAATTGACCGGGTGGGGGTCCAGTAGAGGAATTCACTTGGAGTGGGGCCTCAAATGAGTTCATGTGTAGTAGTACCGTTTAAAAAATCTAGCAAGTGAAGAATTGTTGGTTAAGGGGCCAAGTATCGACTGGGGTTGATGGTCGGCTAGAACATGTGACATAAGGGGAGAGGGTGTTTGTAACACTCCAAGATTATGGAAAGTGGTTATGGAATTGGTTTGTCCTAAGTTGGGACACTAAGGTTTTTATTATGATATGTTTATAACAGGTTTCTACTATACATTACGAACAACCCTTTCACCTTTTAAAACCCAACCGAGGATTTACGAACTTAAGGGGTGACATTTAATCTTATTGGGTTGTGTTGCGACGTATGATGGATCAGACTGTTACAGTGTCGGGTAGCATGTTGACGGGTGGTTGAATGTTGGTAAGGAAAGTGGGCTGGATACTAGCATGGAGGTGTATATGGGCAGGATACTAGCATGGAGGTGTATATGGGCAGGATACTAGCATGGAGGTGTATATGGGCAAGTAACTAGCATGGAGGTGTATATGGGCAATAGAAATTGATGGATGGGGGTGCAAATTGTCGGTCGAGGATCTTTGTATAAGAGTTAAAACGAATTGTGGGGACGCCTAGGGAATTTAAGGGGGAGAGGGGATCAACTAAGAAAGTTTCAGGATGATAACTATTGTCAAGTTTAAAAGTCGATTGTTGGTTTATGCGTTCAATAGGAGATTCAGAACGAAATAAGTTGGTAGGGAGGATATCTTATATGATTGCGTGCATTTTAAACATATTTGATCACACGGAAAACATGAAATCATTATCATTGGTCTTAAAGTCTTATTTTTATAAATTTTGGTGCTCTTTTCTATCAACATCTATAAATTCTCTTTACAAATTTTAAATTTATGTTTGGCAATGCTATGTTTTAAATTCCTTTATATTTGTCAATATTACGATACTTTTATTTAATATCAATAAAGTAATATAACACAAAACTATTTCATATAAGCATTTGTAATTCCCGTGCATGGCACGGGTATAAAAACTAGTTATGTTAATAAGCGTCATGTTCCCATTTATAACTTTTAATCCAGTCGAAAATTTTGAAATATAACTCTTTCAACAATAAATTACCACACGGAGTAGTAAGTAATTGAGGGATACTTTATTATCAACTTAAGAATAATAGTAACTAACTTAAAGACTTGTACTCCCTCCAATTTTGATGGTGATGTTGCATTATAAATGTCACGTATTGACCCTTATTTAATGTATGAAAATAATACACTTTAGTTGTAACATTATAAATGTAAATAAATTTTTTTAGCCTATATTATGGTCATTATTTCAAAGTATTATTTAGTATAATTGTTTGTATCATAGGTGCCATTATGCGAGAAATTCAAAAGCTCGATGTGTAAGAACATTGAGTCAAGTCAATCCTATTCATGAACCAATGGTACATGACAAATTAATGTTTAACCTAAACTTGATTTCGATTCTTATAAGATAACGAAAAGTTTGAAAAATAAGAAACAATAGTAGTAAAAAAAAAAAGAGAGAGAAAGAACAAATTGTATAGACAAATTCATGAACCAAACTACTTAACACAATAATGTCCAACCTTATTCATGAGCCAATTACTAACTCTTAGTATGGACATATTTCTTCACTACTGAGTATCTTTTAAACACATTGTTCAATCTAGTTTAATATTTTTGAAGTTAAAACTCTTTCGAAATCAATGACCCCCACCCCCTTTTTGATAACACATCATTCAATAGTCAAGTTATAAGAAATGATACCAATTAAACGAATGTAATATATATATGTATGGTTTTAACTTAATGACATAAGAACTTCATAGGATTTGACAAAAATCCAATTTCCAAATTGTTGAGTTCCCAAACATAGGATTTGAGAATGAAATCCTTGTTTCCAAACACTATCTAAAGAAAAAAGTTTATAGAAGGAAACATGAGTTTGTTTGATGATTCATTATCAAAGGTAATGTGGTGACACAAAACACAATGACATACAATCTTATAGATGGTGAGAAGTTGATTAAGTAGGGAAAAGTGATAGATAGAAGAAACTATCATCAATGAGAAATCAATCTGGTGGCATATAGAGGAGGTGCATGAACTGAATAGAAATGAAAACACATGTTACTGTGATCCTCGGCAGGTAATACTAGAAGCAAAATAGTACCTTTAGGTATAGCGGCTATAGCCTGTTCCAGGTCATCTAGTTTTATGCCAGAATTGGGCACTTTCAGAAAATAATAATGTATTTACTATATGGGTAAGTACTCCACAGAGAATCATTTTTTGGATAAAGGCCTCCCAATTATAGCACAAAAAATCAGATAATTGAGTGTGGTGGTAAATTAATCTAGTTGAGCATATAATTGTGAATTTTTAATTGATAATTGGGGCATTTGGGTATAAATGGAGATATGGGATGAAGTTAAATGAAGTCAACTAACGGTCAAAGGGAAGTTGGTGTTAAATCTAACGGAAAAGGCCAATAAGGTAGTGTTTTGCAAACTTTTTTTAATTTAAGGTAGTTTCTCGGAGAAAATATTATAAAAGGTATGGTTTCGCAAAAACGTGACTTTTAAAGGTAGGTTTCGCAAAAATCCTTTTTTTTACTACGGCAATTTAAATGGGTTGGACGTAGAGGATTGCTAGCCCCAGCACACTCGGGCACATCATTAAGAGTGTATGCAACGGTTGCAACTTCTTGCAAGTATTTTGATTCTTTCATGTGATGGTATTAACTATTAAGTCGGGAAAACTTTGCATTTTATTGATTTTTGTTTCCATGAATTTACACCCTCCTAAAAACAAAAATAACAAAAAAAAAGCTATGAGTTTACACATGTGTGAATGTTTCCTGATAAGTGGGAGAAAAGATTTTAAAGGAAAGTTACCCAAGTAAAAAAGGGAAATAACCCTTATAACTCGGCATTCCTACATTTACAGACCCACACAAAATTAGTCACTATTTTCTTCTTATTTTAGTTACTACACAACATTTCATTCTTCTTCCTACGTTACAGCAACTTCGGTTCTTACATTCACACACAAATGGCTTCGTCGTCCTCCTTCTTCCGACGAGCTGCGTACATATACGATTCGCATCCTCGTTTTCTCATCGCCATCGCCGCCATCAGGTGTCCACTCCCTCTATATATTAGCAATTACGTAGTACATTGTTATGTGCTATAGTAAAAATGATTGCATGTATGATTTCATTCAATTTGTTGTGATTTAATTAAAAAAGCTATTTCTCATGCTGTTGATTTGTTAATAACTCACATTACATTTTGTACAATATTAACATCAGCTGTTATACCTGTACATATAAGATCTCTATCTGTTATCCTTGTGTGATTATGCATACGTGAAAGTTTCGTAATAATATGGTGGTATGATTTGATCAAATTTCTTTGGGTCTGAGGGTGTATGAATTATTCCTTGCTAACCATGATTATGTATGATGCCGAAAATGATAGTACCGGAGGGGGAACGCTTGCATACACGTCATATGCAGACGCTCCACGAGCCATTGATGATGTTCCGAAAAAGAAAGTGCTGGTGCTAGGAACAGGTTGGGCAGGCACAAGTTTTATCAAGAACTTGAAGAAGGACAATGATAGAGGTCTAAAGTGTACACACGCAAAAGTGTCTACAATCCGTAATAATTTTACTACACTATCAAAATTTTACCACTCACACAATTAATTTTACTACCTGAATTTTTTACTACAATTAATTTTACTATTCCGATCTCAATTTTACAACTACTAGCTCAATTTTACATTTTAGACAAATTAATTGTGTCTAAAATATATAGACCTCTATCAATTTGCCTTGAAGAATCCATCCTACGACGTTCACGTAGTTTCTCCTTGAAATTACTTTGCCTTTACGCCTCTCTTGCCTAGCGTCACTTGTGGCACTGTTGAAGCTCGTAGCATTGTCGAGCCCATTCATAACATTGCTAAGAAGGTATAAGTTTCCATTCTCAATCTGTTGTAAAGTGTTGCTCAGTGTTAATTATCAACAACTTAATTAGTTCTTAAAATGTCTATTTTCTTTGTAGAAAAATGTGAGAGTTGAATTTGAGGAAGCAGAATGCTACAAGATTGATCCAATCAAGAAGAAAGTGTACTGCAGATCTGCCCAGAACAAGATCTTAGGAAGGCAAAGAGGAATTCACCATGGATTACGACTACTTAGTGGTCGCAACGGGAGCTCGTTCAAACACATTCAACACCCCTGGAGTTGAGGAGAATTGCCATTTTCTCAAGGCCTGTCTTTTACCCTAGTGACTTGTTACAACTTACAAATATTGCTATGAAGTAATTTAACTAACAAATCGAGGACACGACTGTATGTTTCGACTTATTCTACAGGAAATTGAAGATGCTCAGAGAACAAGGACTACAGTGGTAGATTGCTTTGAAAAGGCTAGCCTTCCCCATTTAACTGAGCAACAGAAGAAGCAACTCGTGCAGTTTGTCGTGGTTGGTGGAGGACCAACTGGTGTAGAGTTTGCGGCAGAGTTGCATGACTTTGTCACTGAGGACTTGGCTAAGCTTTACCCTGAGCTCAAACCCCTTGTCAACATTACACTTGTTGAGGCAGGTGATCATATACTTAACATGTAAGCTGGCCAGAGAAGAACTAGCATAACTAACTCTGTTTGTTCTTGCTTAGAATTCGTTGCTTATATTTTTTGTGGTAAAGATGTTTTCACTCCTGTAGTTTCAAGGTTCGATAAAAGGATCACCGAGTTTGCTGAAAACAAGTTTCAAAGAGACGGCATAGATGTGAGACTAGGATCGATAGTGACTAAAGTTACTAACAAGGAAATCTCGACAAAGGACAGAAGTTTCGGGAATGTAAACTCCTTACCTTATGGGATGGTAGTTTGGTCTACGGGTATTGGAACTCGCCCTGTTGTTATGGAATTCATGAAGCAAATTGGTCAGGTAATTTTAAGCATATGTTCTAATGTTAACATAATTATATATGTTGTTTTAATTAAACTGTCTTTTGTTTCCCTTTTAATAATTGCTTACTTGTGTTGTGCCTGTGCCTAAAAGACACCAAACGAGTCTAGCGAAAATTTGGCAAATCGACGTAACCAAATCAAAAACGGAAATCAACAAAGACAAACAACCAACACCAAGTGGAAAACCCTCCAATTCGAAGGGAAAAACCACTGGGCACCAATAATCGATTTCACTGTCCAATATAGCAAGATTACAAGGTTCAAGTCTCAAGTTATGCCCCTAACTCGAAACAACAAAATCCCAGCTACAAATTGTATCAATCGGATCACTACTACTTGATTATCCTAATCAATTGTAGTACCAAAGAATCCAAAAGAATGATACGAAAATACATGTAGCCGAGATACGAAATAGAGAATACACCTTCAAACAGCTCCACCTTAGCCAATCTGATGATGACTCCAAAAGATGAGCTTGCTCGTGTTTCACTCTGATAATCGGAAGAAGGTCAGTGAGCTGATTCTCCCTCTCTGATGTGTTTTTGTTTTTGTGTCTTTTGTTTCTGGGTTCTGTCCTCTTTTTGCTTCTGTCGAAAGCCTCAGCCAAAACCACCCCTTGCTACACTCTTTTGGTCAAAGAGTAAAGTAGCCTCATGACCCACATAAACAAAACACACGCCACACACTTTTCTTTCTTTCTCTTTTTTTTTTCTTTTTTTTTTCTTTTCTTAAATAGAAAACTAATAAAAAAACAATAATAAACAAATGGGGTTGGACCCCACCCAACAACTTGTACTGTATTTTTGAGCTTTGTTATCATTTTTCATCTCTAATGTCAGACCAATAGTCGCGCTCTTGCAACTGATGAATGGCTAAGGGTGGAAGGCACCAATGGTATATATGCATTGGGTGACTGCGCGACCATTCAACAACGCAAGGTCATGGTATGTGTATTCTGATTATTCTCCTACTTCATTCAGTGAGTTTCCTCTATTATAAATGTTTTCCCTGGTATGGTTGGTTATACACTTGTTGTATTGGTTCAATCAGGAAGATATCGAAGCAATCATTAGGAAAGCGGACAAAGATAACACGAATACTCTGAATGTAAAAGAATTAAAGAAAGTCATTGCAGATATCTCTGAAAGGTATCCTCAGATAGAAATTTACATGAAGAGGAAGCAGTTTAAGAATATTGTCGATCTGATTAAAAGCGTAAAAGGAAATGATGAGGAGCAAGAGTCTACTCAGATCGACATTGACACATTCAAGAAGGCTTTGTCAGAGGTTGATGCTCAGATGAAGAATCTCCCTGACACAGCTCAGGTAATCCCTTAACAATGTGACTATATATGCAGGTTTTTTAACAATGTTGTGACTTGCATATCTCGGCGAGGCTATATAAGTTAGTTGTGGCCTTGTGGCTCACTAAACGGATTATTAGAACTACTTTTACAATGCAAAAGATCATGACAAATGTTATTTCCTCGGATTTGTTACATATTCAAAAGATTGCGGAAAATGTTTAGTTACTCCCTCCATTCCCTTGCAAATGTCTCAGGTAGCTGCTCAACAAGGAGGCATATCTAGCTGATTGTTTCAACAGAATGGATGAGTGTGAACATAACCCTGAAGGTCCTTTGAGGACCCGAAAAGAAGGACGACATCGATTCCAACCATTCAGGTAAAATTTTTTAGTCTTGATTGCAAAATATTTCACATATATACTTCATCAATCTAGCAATTTCTACCTATTTATCCTTATATTTTTGCATACAAGGTACAAGCATTTTGGTCAATTTGCTCCCTTGGGTGGTGAACAAACTTCAGCTCAACTCCCTGGTGACTATGTCATTTACGGTCACGGCACTCAGTGGCTCTGGTATTCTGTCTGTGCTAGGTAATAAGCTTTTTCGTTCTCTTTTCTATTTACATGATCCGTTCTTTTGGACTATTGACATCAGATAACGAAAATTTAAATCAAACGTTAACTCAAATATTACGTTTTATTTTGTTCATGTTCCAGTAAATTAGTCAGCTGGCGCACAAGGATGTTAGTGATTTCTGATTGGATGAGGCGATTCATCTTCGGCAGAGACTCGAGCAGAATCTAGATGGTCTATATTTTCATACATAATACTCCTATACACATTATAGTATTACACAATGACTATTATTCCACCATACTATGTTTTAAGGACAATGAATTCATGCATTAGTCCTTCTCATAGATTTTCGGGTGAAAAATAAATAGGATCGATTTTCAATTCTTCAAATGATTCCAGATATGTTTCTTGCATAAATTATACCCCGTACATTGATACTATTGTTCTACTTTTTTTTCATTGCCTATTTTGTTCCAATTCATAGGCATATGATATTCACAATGGTACTAAATTGGTAATATACTCAAAACCAACTGCGCCATATGGTTTAAATTGCGGTGCATCCATTCATTATATGTGCATGTTGTATATAGTTAATAGCTTGGCGCAGTTATTGTAACTGTTGATTTAGTTTTTCCTCTAATAAATTAGCTTAGAAATTGATATCTATCATCTTATTCTGTGTCCCATTTGGATAATCATTACACGCGCACCAAAAAAAAAACAAATAATCTATTTTAGGAGACATTCTGTTAATTGCCCCTATCATGATTCAAAAGCCAGTTGTGTATGCGACATTATGACACCACTTTGTATAATTCACTTTGAAATGTTGGGTCCTTTGGAAAAAAATAAAATAAAATTGCTGATTAAAGATCTTACCAAACAATAATTATCTTTTGTTATGATTGATTGATCCAATAAATTACTCGTATTACTTTAACCTCAATTATTATGCATCTTCCTTGTCATTTCCATGTCCAACAGCGGGCACGATCATCTACGACTCTACGAGAGTACGACGTATTATTCTGTAGGCGCGGATTGTACAGGTCATTTCCTAGTGCCGCTCTTGGCTATAATTCATGGAAGCACCTAATGTTTATAGCTTTAAACGAAGTCTCCAAGTGTTGTAAGCTTGTAATCATGTCTGAGTGTGGAGTGTCCAACACGAGTGTGTGAGGTAATACGAGGAATTGAGGAGGACAAGTGACATAGGCTTGATGTATGGAACTAACCTGTATGAAGATTGGTTTGTAATGATAAATTTGGTAATAGCACTAAGATGTCCCATTTCCATATCAGGAAGTTCTCATTTCATAGACTCGTGCTCTACTAAATTGATATTATGACAAGTATATGATGCTTATGAGGTTGGTTGATTAACTAAATTTATCAATCCATGGGTTTGGAAACATTCTGAGCAAGTGATATAGCCTATGTTATATGGAAGGTATGCCCATTTGGAAACATAAGTATAAGAGCAAACTGAATTAGTCGTATGTTCAAGAATTGCCAAAGAAGAGAACGTAAAAAATGGATTGAAACAGCCCAAGCAGTAACATGTCTTAATTGAGTGATTTAATGGGAGGAAGGTAGTATAGGAATTGTGACAGAAGGTATATACGTCTAAAAATAAAGAAGGAAAGGTACAGAGACATGCTTCGGGTGGCATGACAGAGGCGCCAAATGAATGGATCAGTGTCCAAAGTTCGTACTTGGCAATTTTAAGAAACGTGTTTGTCAGGGTTCTATACCTCTGTCTGAGTATGGAGTGTCAACATGAGCATGCGAGACAATATAAAGAGTATGAGTAGCATAGCCTGATGTATGGACCAAAGCTGTACTAACTTAATGACAAACTCGGTTATGACATTAGTAAACTCTACATCATGAAGTTTTTCCTTTTGTAGATTGTTGATCTATGAAAATGGGTGGTTAGGTTGATTTCTTTTTGCAATCCTACAGGTCATTCAAACAGATCGAGGTGTTCTACTTACTCGAGATGAGCATAAGGCTGTCGGTGAAGTAGCTACACAACTTCAAAGTTATTGTGTTGAGGCTCCTGTAAAATGCCCTCTCATTTTTGGAGGTATCCATACATTACACTGGAACATCAATTGTATTTATTTGCATTGGTCTATGCATTTGTCATTGTCATCTCTAATGTCTAATTGACCAAATACGATATTTATATGGTTGGGAAGTTTATTGCTGGTCTAAAATGAAAAATGTAGGGGCAAGTACTTTAGCTTACTACTTACAAGTGATGAGGTCTTGTGTATTTTTAATGATCGCTTGTGTAACAGATTAACGTCTGTCAGTTACTACTATAGCAGTCAGTTAACATTGGAACAACCTGTGATTTTATCCGTCATTTCAGAGACCTGTGTAAACTTGATAATCCTTTGTGCACAGCAGTTCATTTATTTATGGTGCAAAAGAGTAACATATTTTTTGGTGCTCCATTTATCACATGGGTCAAAGACAAGCGCGTTGGCATACCTTGGGCCAACAGAACTTGATTTTTCCTTTAAAATGATATTTTCTTTTCCAACTAAGATCGGACATGAGAAGGAGGCTTAATTGTCCTCAGAACACTTTCTAGTGAAATGGCATGACTTGATCTCTCTTGTATGGCAGATTGGGATGTAGTTTATTGTTCAAATCCAACCTCTCCTGGAGGTGGCTTCCGGAGTGCGTTTGGTCGTCTCATATTTAAGACAAATGAGATGATTCAAATTGTTGAAGCTCCGGAGACTATCAGGAACAAGGTATCCTTCTCTGCATTTGGGTTTCTCGACGGAGAGGTGTCATTGAAAGGTAAGTTTGAACCAAGAATCCAACTCCTTCTGATGAACTTTTGTATCGAATAATCGAATCTGTATATGCGTTCCAAGTCTTTCCGATGAACCTTTTTTTCATCTATCATCATTGATTCATTGTCATGTTCATAATTGTTGGCCTAAGTCTCTGAAATCTGAACTCTGTAGTCTGAAGTCCTCTACATTTATGATTAATAAGTATTAGGCATTCATGCTTTCATGTTGACCTGTTACGCCTTTGATCTAAGATAATCAGGATTAAGATTTTCATTTTTCAGTCATTGCTATCTAAGACATATACCTGGTCGTATCTCTCTGCTAATTTGAGCGTAAAAGCTGTCAAGGCGAGTTTCCTAAAGGTCCTTTCTGTCAAATGCCTCTGTATCTCTGTCTGTGTATATGATCACTCCCTCTGTGTACGTGTGTGTGCATATTGTTGTCCATACAATGCAATACGAGCTGATTCTTGAGATTTAGCTTCTTATTTGGTGAAGTTATTTGTGATTGCATCTTTGTGCTAATTTGAACGTAAGAGCTGTCGGGATGAATTTTGTAGGTGTCAAATGCCTCTGAATTTTCTCATCTATCTGTGTATATGACCACTCCATCTGTCTGTGTGTGTGCGCATAATGTTGTATATACAATGCGCTATAAAAGTCCTGATTCTTGAGATTTTGCTTCTTATTTTGTGAAGTGATTTATGATTTAACCTGTTATGTCAAAGATACTCGCCTTCGGCCTTGCAGATCAATACTTCTTGAATGCTAGAAGTTCTCTTTGCTGCCTTCGCTTAACTTCTAATGTACAGGAAACATGGGGATAGTAATGGAGATTCATGATGTTATTTGGAAACTATTTTCTACACATACTTCTCACATGCCCTGCTTTCCTGTCTTTTTTTTCTTTTTTGGGCAAGAAGAGCTTTCCAAATGCTCCTGGCCTAAAAGAAGTTCACCTGCTCTTACCAAACTTCCTTACACACTGCACGTTTTTATGCAGGAAAATTGATAGCTTTGGATGAGAGGTGGATCCAGGTGATATTCGAGGCACCTCAATTGAAGGTTGGAGGTCTAGACTTCCAGTACGGTGGCCAAAGTGAGGTGAAACTGCAGATCACATACATAGACGAGAAAATCAGGTTGGGAGTGGGTTCCAGAGGTTCATTATTCGTGTTCCTAAGACGTACATAATCATCTCAACATGAGTGCAACTTCGTTATCATATTTCAACAAAACTACCCCTGCTCAAGGCGGACTTAGGTAATACTGCATATATCATTATGAATTGGCGATTCTTGTACAAGGTGTCAGTTACAAGAAAATCAGGACGCAGATTTCAAACGCTGATCTTGTATTCTTGTCTTACACTGATCCAAAGAAGCGTTTAGATGTACTCTCACAATACAATGTGTGTTAAGTACTGTTTGAATCCCTGTATTTGCTTGGGCAACATGCTAGTCTGTAGAGTATGTTTTTCTTCTATAAGAAGCGTCTTATGTTCTATTCATGAAATTCTGGATATACATCCATTTGCAATGCGCATTGGAGAACACTAGTCCAACTGAGTAAAGCAAATTTCTTCCTTTCCGAAAATCTTGATTACACAAGGAGTTCAAAGACTTCAAAACAATGCTTCATCTTGCTTTAGTTAACAACAAATGATGCAGTCCTAGACACTGTAAATGTACTATTTAACCTGGTCCAACTTTCGGAATGTCGTAGTGTTCACTTAGGTTTGCTAAATGCTCATTAAATTTGTTGATTCTGTCACGGTGAGATTCACAAGCGGTCCTGATCAGCCTTTTGGCTTCAAGTTGCTTCCACTGCTCCAGATGCCGTCTCTCAGCAGGAGTGAGCTTTTCATCGTAGGTAGAGGCCAATTCATTCCCTTCATCCACCCCATTTTCAGCACAAATCTCCTTCACAATGTCTGCCATCATAAGAACAAGTATCGCATTTCAGCCCAATAGCAATGATAATAACCTTTTCAACAGAAACCTGGTGAGTTGTCCATGGTGTCCAAAAAAAAAAATACTAGCACAGAAACATTGGGGCACTTCTACGTATAAACAGAAAAACATACCACATAGCAACCTTCCCCCGAGAAGTATTTCATCCCCATTGTCAAAACATACATGATACACCAAGAGCAAGAGAAAATAGGGGAGGTGCAAATTTCGGAAACAAAACAAGAGACATGGAAGCTGGGATGAAGAGGCTTATTAGGCATAATTTTGGTGGATCAAGGAAAGACCTACAGCCAAAGGCGTCTACGTCACATGCTATTCTGTTAATGAGCTAATGGCCCTCAGCGCGTGATAATTGATATGTAAACTAATGGCAGGAAATACACCCAGACGATGGAAAGCCAAAGGTTAGCATAGAAGTCTTTTTGTTTCCTTTAACTACCGGAGTTTAAAGGCAGGAATCTCACATTTGATAAATGTCACAAATCAGGGCAGGGAACAAGATGAAGGCAGGAACAATTGATAATGGTGTTCACCGTAAACCCGGTGAAGTAACGGCATGAAATCTCTAGTCCCAATGCAATAACCTTTGAAATTCTTGAAATAACATTATAAGAAAGCTTAAGGGATGAGATAACAATCAATTTAGCCACCCAAACCAGTGATCTTAAGAAAACAACAATCACCTCAGGGCCTTGGGAGAAATTGGAAAGTATGGCACAGCAGTCTCATATTAATCATGAAGGGTTGGTTAGCAGAAGATCATGAAGGTGACAAGTTGGTCAGCAGCTGTTAAGATTAGAAAGTATGAAACATGATAATATCAGCATACAGACACTTGAAATAGAAACATAAGGAAGGCAACGCCGTGTGGTAACACAGTGGTCTACTTCAATCCAACTATCCACTGCATGTTGGATTAATTCCTATGCCTTCTTTACTGCTTTCTTGAGTCTGCATTTCCTTCCTAATAAACAACAATGCTTTTAAGGGTAACATTATAAATTACCACTGTTAGGTACAACATAATGACATATATCAAAGAATTTAGGTCATATGAATGCATATTACTTATGCACATCAAGACTAAGACAATGCTGCACAGGGTTTACTACTTAAGTTTAACATCACAAAGTACAATATCTGAAAGAGTACGTGCAATTGAAATGTCCAACTTACATACTTTTATTTAGAAGTGGAAGACCAATTTCTTTCGGATTGGAGCTAACCACTTACGGAGTATAGTTTAATTGGGATTCTAATATGTATGTTGGCCAATTAAGACTGATGCAATTTTGTACAAGACAAAAATGCTTCAGCGGATGCAGCTTAACTTGGACATGACGCCAAATTGGTGAGTGTGAATTAGCAATAAAAATTACATTCACAATGCCTAATCTTGGCCCTAATAACTAACTCACTGGTATTCCTGAAATCACTACTTGTGTGCCCTGCGTGTGTCTAGCTAATCAAGGCTCAAAGACGAAAAAGTTTATTAAATCCTTATATTAAAAAGAAAATGTGTTCCAATTGCTCATCATTAACACCTGTTCAACACCACTCGTATGCCTACGAATGTATGAATACAGTCTGAAAAAAGCCAATGAATAAGAAAGGAAACAACACGCATATAAGGAAACCATGTAAGAAACATGCTAAAGGGTCAAGGGCCAAAGAAGCAAAAAATGTCGGAGAACAGAAAATGTAGACAAATGGGACTTGAACATCAATCCAAGATTATCTTCTAAGACATTGAAGGGAGCACAACAAGCCAGGTATAGATGCAAATCACAAACCTGACGACATTTTATTGAAAAGCTGCTCATAATGTTTCTTGTGCTTCCGTTTCTTTGAAATCCCCTTCACATCAAGAGGCTTGCCCTTTAGCTTCAACTTTCCACCAACAACATTTTCATAGTCCGACATCCTACAAATTCCAAAAGTCGTCATGAGATCCAGCTCACCTCAAACAGCAGATTACACAAGTCCAGATGACAATTAAGTTTTAGTCACTTTGGCGTATGAGAAAACGTTAATCTATGTATGTGCACAGGAACATCAAAAACTACGTTAACCTGCTCCCCCGAAGCTAAAACACTGGTGGGCTGGTGGCTGATCAACTAGTCAAATATGGACAATAATTTTCTTCATTTTGGGTAATTTTCAAAAAATCTCATTTCAAAAGCATGTCTTGCAGCTTTGTTTCACGGAACATGCATGCGTAAGCCACAAGCCATTATAACACAAATATGGCAACAGGAAGAAGCTCAAGCCACTCCCTCCCATGATCCCTAACCTAGCAGTTATGTTAACTTGCCATATTTTCATATTACCCTAAAAAGCAAAACAACGAGTAACAGACTTCGGTTCTACGATTCTTCCCTCTCACGTTTCAACAATGTATTCCACACTTCAATCTCTCGTTAACCAACATGGGTAGTTTCAATCAAACTTATATCACAGTTTCATTGGTTTTTTTAATCCAATTAATTAGACTAATAATCGAACATGAAACACATGAAGAACAATGCGTCAAAATTCATAATAATAATAATAATCAAATTAATCCTCAAATTATCAACAAATTGTTACAAAAAATGAGATAATAGCAACATATATAATCAATCAAACAAAGAAACCAAAAATTCTATACAAAAGAAGAAATGGGCACACCCCGGAAAAAATCATACACAACCAAATTTGAGAGAGAAGGGGAAAGGAAGAAGAGTATACCTTGTGAGATGATAGGAATTTGGTAGTGTTACCGTATATCGATGGAGAGAGAAAAAGATTTGTGATTTTTGAGAAAGGAGAAAAAAAAGGAAAGGAGAAATCTCTAGAAGATACAAGATCAAATGCCTGAAAAAGAGAAGAGAAGATGGGTGCTATAATCTTTTGGAGGTGGTTCCAGAAACATCTAACTGGCCCGTGACGAAACCCAGTGGCTCATGGGTGTGGCTCTTTTGCGAGTCGCTGTGATTCAGGTTAACTCGAACCCAAACATGAGTAGACCTCGCGGAGTCATGGGTGGGTGATGCCTCCTAGGTAGCACCGATACGGACACGGACACGGATACCAACATGGATACCGACACGGATACGTGACACGACACTTTGCAAAATAGCAGACAGTGACACGTCAAAAAACAAAAATTAATATATATTTTGAGTGCATATTTTTTTCAATTACACGTACTGTTCGTGGGTAGGTAGAGCTAGGCTAATGCGGTCTGGTGCAGGTTGGGCTGTAGCGATGGGGTTACTAGTGGACGTCGGTCGGAGGAGGTCTCCTAAGGCGGCGTTGATCAAGGTGGAAGAGTCAGCCGGAGCAAGAAGATGGGAAACAAAAAGAGACAAAGAAGTAAGACATATAATTGAGCTATCTCTAGTGTATTTTAAAAAATAGGTTTTTTCTAAAACAAATTGTCAAAACGACGTAGTTTTGTGTCTTGTCGGCCGTCGGGTGTCTGGTTGGTGTATGGTTGGTGTCTGGTCGGTGTCCGGTTTGTGTCCAATTAAAAAAACCGTGTATGTGTCCTAAAATTAAATAAAAAAACCTGACACGATTTTGGGCGTGTCCGACACGATGTCGAACACAGACACGACACTGAATAGGCGTGTCCGTGCTTCCTAGGATGCCTCTACGCTTTGTGCTCGGAGGGGTTAGCTCGGCCTGTTTGTTCATTAGCAGGTCGGTGTGTGTTGGGTCAACAGGAACACAAACATGAAAATAATAGGTTGAAACTTGAAAGTGCGTGTTTTGTGGGCTTGAACTGTACATGACTATGACCTACGGTGTGTTTGGGCCGTGGTCGAGGTAGCCCATAATAAGTCCATAACAACCAGCGTGGTGGACGTGGTGGACGAACAGGATATGTTGTATGTGTACAAAAATAAAAGTATAAAAGTACCATATGCGGAAACTTTAGACAACTTCAGAGGTATTACGTGCCGTTATCTTGTTTTGTTTTAATTTTAATTTTCCGATGTTAAATTCGAGGCATAGATTAATTTTGATGGAAAAATACAAATTAGTAACTTAAAAGTCTATTTTCTTTTTCCAAATAAACGAGTTATAATTTTATTTTAGAATTGCAAATGATGTATTTAAATTGACTACTTGGAGTCCAAATATTTATTTCCAAACCTTACATTATGAAGTTATGACGACCTTATGCAAATAACACAAGGGTCGAAACAAGGTGACAACTCTACTAATTTTTTTTACCAAACAATAAAAATCTCAGAAAAAAAAAAAACAAAACTCCACTAATTGTTACTTCTACTTCAATTTAGCACATGCATATTATGCATTTATGCAGACGATGCATAGTAGACACAGTCATATTGGTTGATGAATGATGATGTGTCCTACCATATTATCTGAGAAAATAAAAAATAAATTCATTTTACAATTTCCGGGAACCACGGAAATATGCTTTTATTGAGTTACATTTAATTTGGATTACGCTTAAGTAACACATTTCTGGGCCAAATGACCAAATTGGTATATAAAAATACACCAAAATACCAGATTGGTATAAAAGAAACTTCAAGAGACATATTGGTATATAAATAAATAACGAGAGTCAAATAAGCCTATTTTCCCCCAAAGTTGGAAAATCGGCACAAAAAATTAATTTTCATTTTCAAAAATAAGAAAAATGATTATTGACTAAATTTTAAAATATTTTTCATGGTACAACTTATTTTTGTAAAAATAGTAGAAAACTGTTTTTCATATTTTTGAAAAAATATAAGCAATTATTTTTGTCGATTTTTCAACCCCAATATAAAGTTAGGCTTATTTGACTCTCTTGCCATTTTTTTTATACCAATTTGTCTTTTTAAGTTTTTTTATACCAATCTGGTATTTGGGTGTCTTTTTATATACCTTGGTCATTTAGCCCACATTTGTGTGAAGAAGCTATGAATGTGCGGAAAGCTATATCCTTCTAGGGTGTCTGGCGTCTATATATATACTATAAACAGTGTGACAATTTACGATTGTACCCTTATACTCTATTAGAAGCTTTACCATTCCTTCGTGGCTTCGTGAGTAAACAAAATCCAGCATCATTAATTAAGATTCTAGAGAGTCTGAACAATTACAAATCCATTTGCTTTATGCGGTGTATATATAAAATGTTTCGCAATTAGTTGTAAAATTTTGAGATGTTAGAATATAAGTCATTACATGATGAGGCTATGAGCTAATTATATCATCATGCTTTTAAATAATCGGTCTAAACTTTTAGTTGAGTTGATTTTTTAATATGGATGAAACGGAATACTTGCTGTTACAATATATACGAAAAGGAATAACCTACAAATTACCTAAGAGAGTGTTTGGGAACAATGATTTGATTCTCAAATCCAAATTTGACACAAATCACATGTTTGGGAACTCAAGAATTTGAGAATTTGGATTTGTGTCAAATCCTTTGAAATTTGTATCAAATTCAATTAGGCCAAAAACAAATGACACCTCAAGAGGTGTCATTTTGAAATCCCACCCTCCCCAAACATTGAATTTATATTTGAATTGTACATTCTCAAATGATGTATTTGAAATGATTACAAATTTCCAAATTCATGTTTCCAAACGCTACCTAAAAAGGTTAACTTTGCAAGTTTCAACCCAAGAGGTATAATTTTAAGAGTTGATGAGATACTCCGAGCACGTAGGTTTCTTTTAATCCATTTCAAGTCTAAGATTATATTGTACGTACACCGTATAATATATATAGACATACTCCGTATAGTGGTCTATATGATGAAAATGAGGGAGTTTGGGAAGAATGATGACTATTCGTCACCGAGACAAAAATATATCAACTACTACGTGCGTATGTATATGTACCCTTTTTTCCTACAAGACTGCACGTATTATTGATCATTAGTTTGTAAGCAAAATGTTAGTATTGCGAGGACGGCAACAGAAGAAAAGGCCGGCGAATGTAGATGTGCAATATCATGTCAATATTGCATAAAAGTATATATACATCAATCAAGCATCTTGGAAGTTAATTATGATGCTAAATCCGTTAAGGTCTAATACTTCAGTAAAAAGTGTTTTGATCAACATGAATTTTGACTATATCAATGCAAAGTTTCACCCAGTTCGAAAGATTTTATGATTATGCCTGAATTTTTCATTTAAATAGTGCAGACTTATTTTTCTACAACTAAAACTCATCAAATGTATAATCATATACAATATATCATGATTCAATAATATTACTATATTAGACAAATTTTTCTTATCTATACATTAAACTTATATATAACCGTACAATTAGAATATTATGAACTACTCAAAATTAGGTATAACTAGACTTTTGAATGTGAAGAATGTCACGATATCACATGGCATACGTTAACTTAATATGTCTTGTAGGAATGTAGGATTTATATTCCACTCGTTTGTTTTTGTTGTGGGCACCAATTACTAAGATTATGAAGGTCTAGCTTGATTGAAAATAATGGAGTTTTTAATTATAAGCTATAAATTAGAAATTAAATTTCTCCCTCAATTTCAAGGTACATATTTGTGTAATGAGTATAAAATTGTCTAGGCGTTAGCTACTCTAAGGGAGCGTTTGGTATGATATAAAGAATAGTAACGGAATGGAATGGGATTAGGGGTGGAGTGGTAACAAGTTCCGTTACATTAAAAAACCTGTTTGGTTCAACTCAAAACTCAAAAATAAATCGGAAAATTCACGTGGTGACCCTGAGTTATGCAAGATTGCACGTGGTGACCCAAATTTTAAGTTTCTGCACACGGTGACCCTGAACTGTGCATTTTGTGCACGTGGTGGCCCTATATGTTAACGTTGTTAGAAGTCCGTTAAGTTTTTGTCAAATTAAGCTCTAATATCTTCTTTTGGAAGTAGCAATTAGTTATTTACAGCCCATCCAACATTAATTTAATATCGTATAAACATATAGTTAACTTCAATTAATTGAACTTATTTGTTAAAAGATTGTAGATTAGAACTTAATTATGGCGTAACTTAAAGGAATTCTAACGGTGTTAAAATATATGGTTACCGCGAGCACAAAATGCATAGTTCAGGGTTACCGTGTGTAGAAACTTAAAATTTAGGTCACCACGTGCAATTTTGCAAAACTCAGGGTCACCACATGAATTTTCCGAAAATAAATTGGAATCACTCTAATTGGGATAAAAAAATTAAAAAAAAAAAACTACCCCAACCCCTTCCCCTTTCTCTCTCCTGACCTCCCCCTATCCCACCCTTCCACCACCACTAAACCGCCGCACCCAACACCCACTTCCACCGCCGGCGGCAAGGACATCACCGGCAACCTTGTCCTGCCCCGGCGACTCTCCTTCACAGCCCACGTGAACCAGCCGCAAGCCCATTTCCACCTAATTACGTTATCTAGCCATCATTTCCTCTTCTCTCTCCTCCCTTGCTAGCCACCACATCTAACCGGCGAGAGGTTGATCTAGGGTACGTGGACGGCGTCATAGGAGGTGGAGACGATGGAGAAATTGATGGTTGGTGATGATGCCAAGGAAATTGTAGAAGAGAAGATGGAGAAAAAGAAGAGAAGATGGAGGAGAGGGAGAGACGAGTTAGGAGAAAGAAGCCACCGCGGTGGTCGCCGGAGGAAGATCGGACGGCCGGTGTTATTCCGGGCGAGATTGGTGGCCGGCCATCCATCGCCGACGGCTTGTGGCGGCTTGACAGTGGTGTGGGTGGGGAGGGAAGCTGAGGGAGGAGAGAGAAAATAAAGAAAAGGGGAATGGAATGGGAAATCAGAAGTTTGAGGAGGGAATCATTTTGGGGGAGTGGGTTAAGGGAGGGTAACGGAGTGAGAAAAAATAATGTTAAACCAAACGCTCAGTAACGTAATTGGTTTGGGATTCCGTTACTTGGTCTACAAAAAAAGTGCAACCAAACATGCACTAAGTTTCTAATGGTGGCCGGGAGCCTAGAAGATGAGATACAACTTTGGAAACTCGCTAACCAATCTATCAAACTGAGTAGAACTTTTTTTTTTTAAACAAACTGCGTAGAACTTTATATGTGCAATTCTACTAAATTATTGAGTTCTCAAATCCTTTCCATTTAGGTTATAATTTGGACCTCAATCAATTAGGTACAATGGCAAATGATTTACGTTGAAGTGCCCGTTTACACTCCACATGTGAGTATCCAACATTGCAAATGAGGAAATAAATTCTCTAGTTTACAAATCAAGAACTTACTCCTCTTATTGCCATTTGCCAATTGGTTTTAGGATGAAACCTATTGGGTTTGAGAAGTAGACTATCTCTCTCCTCTTTCGGGTGTGGCCAGACCCGTTTGCGTTTTCACAATTTATCTTCATCCTACTTTATCGTACCTCAAGCAGTCAGGCTGTGACCCGAGAAAATCCGTATATACATGTTTTGATCTTACCCGCCTAAACCCGACCTAAAACAAAATCGACCCACCGATAGCCACTTCTAGCTTCACCTTCAGGATGGAGCACATAATAATCAATGTGAATCGCAAAATCGGAATACTAACAATAATAAAGCAATGATTAACTCCTAAATTCCTAATCAACTCTAAGCTAATAACCCCACCTCAAAAGTTGGCTTCTTCGTACTTTCATAGCCGTTGTGGTCTTTGTCACTTGTGGAATTAAGTGCAACGAAACCGCAATGAACGTAACCCAACTACTTTGCATGTTATTAAACTCATATTTTCCCCTTCATATGCGCTGTTAACAGTCTCAAAAC
The DNA here is from genome assembly GCA_963680865.1 of Spergularia marina. NCBI lineage: Eukaryota > Viridiplantae > Streptophyta > Magnoliopsida > Caryophyllales > Caryophyllaceae > Spergularia > Spergularia marina. The sequence continues at coordinate 13,417,650 of OY804560.1, read as the reverse complement.
CGAGTAATAGTTGTACGAATAATTTAACACTTGCTAATACTAAAACAATTAACTTTGGACGACAGTGATATACTCAAACTTTTGTCCACACTACTCTCCATATTCTTGGTCCTCAACAAAGTTGTACTTGTACGGCATGTTTTTGTTGTGGTAAATTAATCGGACTTTTTTTATTGAAAAAAGAGGAACAAAAAATCGGGGCCTTAATGAGTTAGTAATTGTACGCAAATTGCAAGTTTTTGTGTTCTTCATTTTGTTGGTTCAAAGTATTAATCAAGGAGTGCTAAACTAGAATCCAAATTATATAACCAAAACCCATTTTCGAGCTTCATCTATATGCTCAAATTATTGAGGGAAATTACGGTTCATTCTCTCATAATTAGCTAGTCATTCATTATAGATGTGCTATATCCTATTGTCATAGATGTAAAAACTTCGATACGAGATTGCAAACTATTGTAATAAGTGAATGAGTTGAGAATATACGGAATATATATAGGAAACAATGCAACAATTAAGAGACACATGACAAAATGGTAGAAAGAACATGAAATGTATCAAAATGATCAAAGATTCATCATAGCGTATTACACTCATGAGTCATGATCAAACGTAGTATATGTGTGTGTATATATATAGCACAAAGGAAAAAAAAAGGTAAAAACAAAATAAAATTAAACCTCTAAATTATTGCTAAACAATTTAAATTCTCCAAAAAGAAAAGAAAATAAATAAAAATGAAGATGGTGTCTTTGCTTTGCCAGATCTTTGGTATGAACCCACCCGAACAATTAAAAAAATCTGTCAAAAGTTATACATTTTTACCCCAAAAATAAAAGAAATGAATGAAGAAAATATTACAGTTGGACCATGGCGCGGTAAAAATTAAAATGATCAGTAATGGGGGTAAATAGGAGGAGGGGGAGAAGCATACGGTAGTCCGACAATTGGTGGAATAGCCTCACTTGTCGGCGGCGGTGATTCGAATGGACATTTCTCCTTAGGTGGCGGCGCGTACTCTGGAGTTGATGGTGGTGGTGGTGATGAGTACAAGTATGTGCCAGGTGTAAGGTGCAGTGGTGGTGGTGAGCTGTATGTTGGTGGTGGTGGTGAATATTCGTACATTGGTGGTGAGGTGTATGGTGGTGGTGATGGTGGTGGTGAGCTGTATGTTGGTGTTGGTGAGTAATACGTTGGTGGTGGTGGTGGTGGTGATGTAGGGAAACTCTTTGACGATACATCATCACCTGGTGGTGGTGCATGCTGTTCATCACAAGGTGGTGGTGGTGGGGAGGTGTATGCAGGTGTTGGTGAGTAATACATTGGTGATGGTGGTGGTGATGGCGGTGGTGGAGAGGGTGATGGTGGTGGTGGTGGTGGTGAAGGAGATGGTGGTGGAGGAGAAGGTGATGGTGGTGGTGGTGATGTAGGGAAGGTCTTTGACGACACACCATCGTAAGCTGGTGGTGGAGGAGAGTGGTATTGATTTTGCGAGGACATACCCCACCCTGGTGGCGGAGATTGAGGTGGTGGGGATTGTGGTGGAGGAGGAGAGTTGACGAATCCCTTAGATGCCATACCACTAGGGGAAGGCGAGTAGCTAGGCGTGTACACAGGGCTGGGCGTGTACACAGGGCTAGGTGTGTACACAGGGCTAGCCGGAGTAGGACTGTACACAGGAGTGGGTGTGTACACAGGCTTACTAGGAGTAGGACTGTAAACAGGAGGCTTCTTCCTCACACATCCTCCATATGTATCACAATCCACTGGATGTGCAATAGGTGATGAACATTCCTCAGCGGACCTCTGGTCTGTCTTCCCGGGCAAGCAATTCTCGGAGCCGTTAGACACCTTGTCGTAACCAGACAAGGCGGCACAAGCGGGTGCCTCACCCGTAAAGTAATTGTAGGAGTAAGTGAAGTTTTGCAAGTTAGGAAGTGTGCAGATACTTTCTGGGATCTCACCAGTGAACCTGTTATGAGACACATCCAACTCTTCCACACTCTTCATCTTACCAATGCTAGACGGAAGCGAACCGCCCAGCTTGTTGACGCTTATGTCGTACACCGTAGCATGTTTCAACATGCCGATTTCTTCGGGTAAACAACCGGTGAGATTATTATTCAGAAGAATGATCTCATTCAGAGTGTTACCCATGTGACCTATGCTTGAAGGAATGCACCCACCTAGCTCATTATTAGCCATAACAAGAACCGAAACAGGGGAATTTCCCATGTTCGATGGGATACCGTACTTGAACCGGTTGCTATTGATGAACAAAGCGTCCAACTGCTTGTCGAAAATTGCTGATGGGATAGGCCCCTCGAACTCGTTGAACCGGATATCCAAGAACTTCAAGGCTGGCAATGACAGTAAAACCTTGGGGAATTTACCCACAAACCGGTTGTTACTTATATCCAACTCGTGCAACATTTTCATTGCGCCGAATGTTGGTGGGACGGTACCACAGAAGCGGTTAGAGTTGATGTGGAAAACCGCGAGCTCGGCCAATAAGCCGAGCTCTTCGGGCAAGTAACCCGCAATGTCAGCGTGGTTAAGGTCAACACTGGCAACCGCACGGACCGCATGACCGTAGGTCATGTCCGGGAGGGGTGCACAATAAATACCATTGTATGAGCACACATCATGACCAACCCAATTGCCAGTGAAGTTCATTGGGTCGGACAGGATTGCCTCCTTCCAAGCCTGGAGGGCAATGAAGGCACGACGGATGCTATCGCTCTCGAACACGGGTTTCTCCACAGCCTTCACCTCCTCAGGGACGTAGTCCTTCTTCTCGGATGCGGACTTGGGAGTGTATGGCTCGGGCTTACCGGCTTTTTCGTGTTTCGGCTTACCGTTGCCGAGATGTAGACCATTGTCATGTTCGTGGTCTACGGCAAATGTGGTGTGAAGGAGAGGAAGCGTAAAGAGTGTAATGAGGAGAAGAGAGGAAATGAGAGGAGGAGAGGGAGAAGGAGCCATTTTTTGGAATAATGAGGAGGGAATGAGAGCACAAACTCACATGAATATTATGGAGGAGGGGGGGTGATCTTGATATATGGCTCCTTGTTGGCTTATTTGTTGTATTATATTATTGTTTAACATAAATAATTTTACTCAGTATATTAAATGGACTGACGGCCTGACAATCAGTCATTTGACATTTATGATTGGTACGTAGTTGTAGACCATTTTGTGTAAATGTATCCATGTAAAATCTAGATACTCCCTCCCTCCCTCCCTCCCAACTCAAACGCCACACGTCATTTGCAGTAGAATAAGAAAATTTGATATGGTAAGTTGAGTGGGGTAATATTAGAAAAAATGAGGAGAGAGAAGGTAACGTTCAATAAAAGTAGGAGAGATAATATGAGAGGGTGTGATATTTAGTAAAAGTATGAGAGAAAAATATGTCCCAAAATAGATGAAGTGTTTGAGGTGGCACGTCCCAAAATAGATGAAGTGTTTGAGGTGGCACGTCCCGAAATGGAACATGGGGCGTTTGAGATGGGACGTCCCGAAATAGAAGTTGGGGCGTTTGAGATGGGACGTCCCGAAATGAAACATGGGGCGTTCGAGATGGGACGGAGGGAGTACATGACAAAGAGGTCCAGTTCAGCCGTTCAAGTATTGTTCTACCAAATACAGTATTAGGTTATAAACTCGATCTTTATTGGGGGCTCAAGAATTGTTCTCCAAAGAAAATGTTGTTCGACTACACTATAGGAAGTTACGCTTTTGGACTGATTAACCCTAACGTCCAGATGTATGAACAAGTTCAATTTACTAGACTCTTTAAACTGGCAAGACTTTCTCGTTTGAATTTAACTAGGTTATTTTTTTTTATCCTTCCATTATTTCAGAAACAATTATATGAAAAAAAGTGAAAACTCTAATTGTAATATGTAAGTCCTAGAAAAGAAAAATAATGACAAAAAAAAAAGGCGAAGAAATCAGAGAAATAGCTGTGATTGAGGACAATATTCATTGGATGTCTGTTTTGATTGCCGTGTGGGGCCTGCATTTGGAGTTGCCGGCATCATTTTTTTTTCAATATAATTGTTTACTTGGTTTTGTATTTTTGCAGGTTTTATGGTTTTGGTTTGGTGAAAAATAAATCATTGAAATGGACATGACTTAGCTGTGATCATTTTGAATTTTGTGGCATATCAACCACCAAATAATCAATCAGTAACTTGCACCGCTAAACGTGGTCATGACCGTTATTTAAACTTGTTAAGTGTGCTGGTTGACTCAATTTTGGGTTCGGTAACTTTAGGTTTCACTTTATCGAGTGCATTAAGTGTTATCGTATCTCCGGCTTATGATTAAGCTTTAAATTCGACATATTTCAAGTCGAATCATTTCTAAACAAGCTTTCTATTTTATAGCAACAACTTTTTATGAGGTTAGCTAACATAGCTGATGAAGTCGTAACTAAGACGATTTGCTGCTATATGATTATATATTTCTATTATGCAATTCATCTACATTACTCTATTATAATGTAGTTACTCTAACATCGATAATAATGTCTTTTGTAAATAAATAGGGAGAAAAAAATCCTTACAATTACTAAACAATGTGCTTCGTTACTTTCCCATAAAAGGAAAAAAAAAAAAAGGAAAACAGTTATCCTGAGTTTTGACATTCAATTCTTGTGTGATATATAATTCTTTTCTCCACTAAGTTGTAAAGACTAAAGACTATTCCTTTGCTCTTTGTTCACATGATCTTCACAACTTTAATAATTTGTGAGCCGGCAAACTGGTAAAGCCGTGTCATAATAAGGCATGAAAGCATGCTGGCACGTCGAGCTAAAGATTCGGAAAATTTGGACCCACAAATGAAAACTTTGGTACGAAGTATTTAATGATATGAAGTACTAATCTTAATTAGTTAATTGCTTTGAATTAGTACAATGTAAAGATAAGTTTATCTCAACGGAAACAACTACTCTTACAATTCATTCGTATGTCATTCTGAAAGTAGAAATATGTGTAGGTTTCCGCGTCAAATTTAAAAGATTATAAAGTTCCTAAAAGATTACAGCTCCTGTTAGCTGCGGAACAACTAACACAATACTATATTGTATGATGCAAACTATAGTCAAAGACATCGGCTATAAGGTTAATGGAAGAAACCGTAATGATGTCTCTTAGACTATAGTGCGCATCGACACAACATAATGCCTTGTTAATCATTTCTCCTACAAAGTGGAAAAAGCATTTGCTTCTCACGGACCCATAATTAAGGACATGCATAATGCCACGGCCTAAATCCCCTACTCTATGGCACTTACAATCTGGCCCATGTACTAAACGCGCACCTGCGGTATACTCGGGAATTGGCGTAGAAGAGGAGATTTGGGCCGTGACAATAACATTAGCCATAATTAATTGATGAGCAACCATTTTTTTCCCTTGAAAATTGTAGCTTCTAGTTAAGCTTTGTAAGCGAGGAATTTGCTGAAGAGGAACAGGTACATAGACGTGTCTGACAGTGTCTAAAATTTGAACACCCAGAATGTAAAAATGGTATATGTCAACAGTATAATAATAGAGGAAAGATAATGGCCAAAGTTAAAAGATAGTATATAGAGGGAGGGCCATATTTTGCAGTTAATGTGGACAGCTATTGCTATGGCAGATGTTATAGTTGATAACTTACATTACAAGGGGAATACAACAAAAGAAGAGCAACTTAGACTACTGAAGTGGTCAACTGGGATTTACTGACTTGTTCCATCTCTTTTGGGTTTAATCTCAACCTCAAATTGGTGGTAGACTGGCAGGGGTCACGGAGCTAGCAATAACCGAGCCAGTGGTCCTATCGGTTGTTAGAGACAAGAAACGCTATCTACCTTATATCTCCGGCCTTCGCTTCAATCTTCTCATCCCATAAAACTTATGTATTCGTGAGAGAAGGGTGGATAGAAGGTCGAAAGAGAAGGTAGATGCTTAGATAGATAGCATTTCATGATTAAAGCCAAGGTGTGGGAAGTCAAAACTCTTGTAGTCTCGGAATTCAGAATACAGGAGACTTCATAGATGTTTGGATTCATGTAGGACGAAGAAATTCCCATGGGAACGCTCACTTACCTAGGCTGCTCTAGATAAGCAACTTCCCCGTGGGAGGAAGAAGTTGTTATACATCCTACAAATTTGGGAAACAAATAATTCCTTAAATTTGGCAATCAAACAATCCCTCAAATTTGAAAATGCCAAGGAATTTAAGAATTTTCTGTTAGAAATGGTGTTCAGATTTGCCAAAAACCACGAAATTGGTGCCCGTGAACTTTAGGGTCTGTTTGGTATTGTTTTCTGTTTTCTGTTTTCTATTTTTTTGAAAACCAAAGTCCCGTTTTTGAAAACCAGAAAAAGTGGTTTTCAGTTTCCAGTTGTCAGTTTTCATTTTCTATTATACAGTAATACACCCAAACAATTTAAAGTTAATTTCGTAACTTATTTAACTAAACGTTTTACGAAAAAAACGAAAAACTGAAAACGGCAGTGATACCGAACGGCCCCTTAGTTGGTGAAAATGGTGTCTCCATCCATTTCCACCAAATTTTCCGTCACAATTCATCTTATTCTCTTGCTCCTCCTTACTCTCTCCTCTATCCCTAATTCCTTAAACCAACAACCTAATTCCTTAAACCAACAAAGGTTCACAGACACCAATTTCGTGTTGTTTGGAAATTCGGACACCATTATGGTAGAAAACTCAAATTTAAGAAGCATCCAAACAAGCACATAGAATTAGTAAAAAGGGATACTAAAATCGTGAAGTTTATTACATTATGATAATGGGGGGTAGAATTGCATATGAAATTTATGAATTTAAATTCGAGTTGTATATTGAATCTTTGTTAATGTATATGAAAATTTTGTACATGAAATATGAATCAGGACTCCTGATTCAGGAGTATAAATTTCATTCACACTTCGTACTTTAGAGGTATGAATTTTGGATGAGATAAGCAGGGGCGTGGCGTGTGGGTCGTGGCAGGGCTCAAGAAGTGAGACGGTAGAGTGAGGTTGTGAGAGATGTTAGAAGTTTGATAAAAACATACCCTCACTCTTCTGATTACCATATAATAATTTTTTTTAAGAACCTAAGCATTATATCCAAATATTAATATGAGCTCTCTGCCACTCAAGGCAAGCTTTTAGTCAAATGCCTATACTTTCCTCAATCTGTTTCTAAATCTTTCAGGACAGTGTAAGTCTGGTATATATCACATAGTTTCAGACAAAACTATATAAAAAAAAAAAAAAGTAGAAAACTAAAAAACCGAAATTCCGAACACAAGATTAAAGACTCGAGGATACCTGTGAACCTGTCCACTGAACTAGTTTAATATGGCAGGGTGCAAACAAATTGACTGATGACCTCCCTACAGGTACTCTTCTGGTCCCTGGATCCTGATGTCTCAAACAAACACTCTTGCATTCTACTATCTCACTTTCTCCGGCTTCATTGAACAAGAACAGCTGAAGAGCCATCATACCAAGGAAAAGAGCCAGTGACCATAGTCTTGGAGCCATTCAAGTCATGTCACAACTATAAACAGAATGTCTTTTGACAGTGTACACTCTGTCAAATCTCCAGCCAGACTTCCTTAGCATTTGAAAATGTGTAGATCAGGTGCGTGAGATTTCTGAAAAGGAATACAGGCTTAAGTTGAAACTCATCTCCTGTCACCAATAAGAAGTGGTGAATCTTCGCTTATGCAGAGAAGTAAATGCAGGACACCCATTGGTGAATTGCCCCGGCCATTCGCTCAATGTCCTCGTACACTGAAGAACTTGCTCGTTGTCCTAAGTGCAAAGCTACTAGTGATGATACTTTTGACCTTTGATAATTGTCCATGCCCTACACATCAAACAAAAGTCTGGTCACAAAATAGACTTCACACATCCAAATCCCAAGTGATTTACCATATTGCACATAATTTGGCAAGATGAGCTATTCAACATACATGACAAACCTGAATATAGTTATTAATGTTGTATACCTGTATAGTTGCTCCATAAGCACTGCTAAGGCAATCTGATGATTCAGTATAAGAGATGATAACTTAATTGACAAATTAGCGCGTTGCCGCAATTGTTTTCCATGACCATATGGTCCACCTATGCAAAACAAAATTCTTGAAGCTCCCTGCACAACCTAATTATTTTAGATATTGCATCACATATTCACATGGGAAAGTAACGCCATAAAACAATGAATAAACAAAAATAAAAAATAAATGAGAAACCGTTAAAAAGACCCATTAACAGATCAAGAACATGGCAACAAAGCACCAAACTAGTTTAAGAGGCTTACATACAGTAAGTCAGTAACTAAAAACCCGTTAACAGAGATCAATTAGATTGATGAAGGAGAAGGGAAAAGCTAATCAGAGAATGTAACAAAAAAAAGCTTTCATTTATGAGGGTAAAAACAAGCTAAAATGGTTTGTTTAGAAAGCTGTAGCACTCCAAGTGCAATCAGAAGATGAAGCTAGCTATTTGCCTAATTATTGACTGGTGATTAAATTGCTTTGAAGCCACTGCCCACAGCAGCCTAGCCCAAGAAGACTCTAATACAGCTAAAAGAAGTTTCAGATCAATAGGCCAATTTATCCATACCGTAAGGCCTGCATCACCAATAAAATCAGCCAAGCGTTCCGAGGTCACATCTCGTCCACCCTCATCCAAGATCACAACCTAGCAACATATGACAAAGGCATTTAAAAAATAGCCAACAGAACAAGCTTGTAGCTCCATAAACTTGATTAGTGGTACATCATCATTCAGAAAGTTACCTTTGCTTCGAGAAAAAAAAAAGGGGGCACAAAATTGATCTAGCACATCCTATAGTGAATAACAAATTATTTGTCCCTAGGAAACCAAAGAATACTGTCTCAATCAAAGTTTCCTTCTTAAGCTTTACCATATGCCCCCTATCCTAATGCCTCCACCGGAGAAGGAGGGAGTAGAGAGGACTTGAAGCACTACTTCATGCTTGTTACAGAACATAGATCCACTTAGCTATAATACATGAGATGCGCCATAGAAGTTATAGTGCTGACACGCAGAGCACAAGTTTCTGATGTGTGAATATTATCCTCGTTGTGTGGTATCCTAGGAGTGCACACAAAAGGTAATTAAAACTAATAGAGTCTCATCTTTTCAACCCCCTCTTTGCTACAATCAACCCTCAAAACAGAACTCCTAACCGAACGAGGAACTATGCAACCATAATATATCAAAGTAATAAAACCCCCAATCAAGCTTCCACATTTAACCACTAATTATGCTCCTGGCATGAGATCGAACATTGACATCCACCTCTGAAACAAAATTTCTGAGCATTGCGTATTAAAGGTAGCCATCATATTAAAACTTCATTTGTAGTGAACTCATGCTAGGAGCATGACTTGTTTTAACCACAAATATACTCCAGATAAAGTGTTTCCATGTCGAAGTTTAAATATCACAAATATACTACAGCTGCAAAAACAGTAATAATCATCACCCAAGATTCACCATCTATCAGTCGTACAAGCTACTCTGGCCATATCATAACTCACAAGTGTTAAAAGCATTTGGAAAAGTGCCAAACCCAAGGGCACTAACTACAGAGTATCAACTACATCATCCTCAATTCCTCATAACACTCTGACTACTGATTGATTGATGCTAACAAAAATTCAACCTTTCTCTTCATCCAAATTGCACAGCTTCTGCCGTTTCTGCATCACATTGACAGAGGATACTCCTACCCACCAAACAAAGACCTCTTGAACACATGTTATCAATTGTGGCCAGGGAATTTTTTACTAGTGTCTTACATGCAATTCTATCCCAAATCACCTGTCTTGTGATTAAGCTCTCTGTTAAAAAGTCATACACTAGCCTGTAGCTTCCCTTGCCTTTGCTATTTATCAATGAAACACTTGGCAGTATCAATATTACCAGCATTTCACCAACATGTTCATCCCTGACTCTCAATATATTCTTCCAAGCCTAAGAATCAAACTGATACTCTACTGCACTCCAAATATCCTGAGTTGGATACTTGTGAATCCATTGAGACCAGAAGACTGTGGAGCCGTTTCAAAATTTACTAACCCATCTAAGTAGAATAGCTTTGTTCCAACTAAGGGCCTCTCTGTTGTAATAGCCCCATATTGTCCTAGCTCAGACTTTAGACATATCATATACACCATCTTTCCCGCTGTCTCTGAGTAGGTACATAGAAACTGCCTACACAGTCTTTCTATGGCTTTAGCAACACATTTAGGCAATAGAGACAGGCACAAAGAAAATCTTCCATGCCAAATATCACTGTGTTGATCAATTACAGTTTGCCAGTATATGAAAGTAAATGCGCAGGTAGTAATATGCAATTTTGCTTCATCTATCAACTTTTGCAACTTAAGAGATCTGTGTAGCTTTAAAGTACCTAACAAAATCTGAAAGTTACTTTTCCCATTGAACACATCATGATATGCTATCCGCCCACCCCATACCCATTCCCAATCCATCACTAACATAAATGTTTGCGTGTGTATTAAAGACCCAAGGACTGTTCTTTTCAAGATAACACATTTATTTCTGTTTTATGATAGAAAAAACCAGTTACATTAACGAGAATGGAGGACAAAAAAAAATCTAATAGACTACATATGTTTCCAATTCATAGTAAAAGGAATTCCCTCCCAAAAAAAAAAGTAAAAGAGATCCCCTATAAAGTACCGTCCGCCTTACCAAAAAGTATTGGTAAAACTACACATCTCCAAAGCTCTCATCTACACCAGCAAAGATGCCCAAATCTCAGCCACATAGCATAAGGCATAAGCTAAGACACAGTGAGGAAAAAAAGTTGATGCGATCAGAATTTACATCCTTTCATATACGCATGACATAAGCAACGGCAGTACATTAAGAAGCAGACTTTGTCCGGTTGCAATAGCTGTGTGAGTAGCAGGTAGCGGTTCAAGTAACAGGTAGGTGTTTTACTACCAGGTTAGAGGTAGCTGTTAGTTCAAAAAGTAGCGGATGATCAGACGTGTTCGGTAGAAGTAGCTGTTGAGTTATTAAAACTATATAAAACATTGAAAATAAATAATAAATGCTAGTTTTTTAGGACTGTTACTTGGAGAAGCATTTCCCAAATGCTATATAAAATGCTAACTGCTACTTAAACCAAACCGGCACACTAGTGGTTTGACTCGGTCAAAATGCTACTTTCCACTTCTTAGGCCCTGTTCGGCAACACATTAACAAGTAGAAAGTAGCATTTTGACCGGATCAAACTGCTACTTTACCTGTTTTGCTGACATTTTGAAAGTAGCATTTTAGGTAGTAGTTGGCATTTTAGGTAGCATTTCGGAAATGTTTCCCAAAGTAACATTTTGAATAAAAAAAAACTAGCATTTCTATTTTATTTTTCTATAAACTATATAGTTTTGATAACTCAACAGTTACTTCTACCGAACACGTCTAACATCAAATGCTACTTTTAGAGCTAAAAGCTACCTGCTACCTACTATTAAAACAATTACCTGCTACTCGAACAGCTACCTGCTACTCAAACAGCTAGTGCGACCGAGGAGAGCCTTAATGTACTGCACAACATGTCGTAGAAAGTAGCATTTCGACCAACTCAAACTACTACTGCAGTGTGCACATGTTTAAGTGACATAACTTAAGTAGCAATTAGCATTTGGGAAATGCTACTCAAAGTAAAAATTCATGTGAAAAACTAACATTTAAAATATTTTTCTATGTTCCAGATAGTTTTCATAATTCACCACCTATTTCTGTCGAACACGTCTAATATCAACTGCTACTTTTAGAACTAACAGCTACCTGCTAGTAAAACAGCTACCTGCTACTCGAACACCTACCTGCTATTCAAACAGCTAGTGCAACCGAACATCCTAAATGCCATACCCGGTCTACGTTGCTGCAATACCTCATGAGTATAAATCTTTGTAACACCATAGTCCACCAAAATGCACAAACCTCACGAAGAGTCCTTGGTTCCCATGTACCATCATGACCAACTTCTAAGGGGAATGCGTTTTTGTTACAATACTATATTTGTTACATTTTGCCTTGTGTTTTCTTTACTAGTTTTTGTTTCTCCTCTTATGAGATGTTGGTCTACAGCAATCCAAGGCAGTCAAATTCAAAGAAACCCAAAATCAGTCTCGGCACGTACTTCTTAGTTTGAGTTACAATTAACCAGCAGGCAGCAGCCAACTCAAGCAGCTAGAACACAATGACTAACCTTAGCCAACAGTGAACGAACTCAAGAATCAGATTTCAAAAACTCATCAAGAAGAGAAATTGGAAATTCAAGAACAGAGTACCAATTGGAAAAGAAACGCATCACTCATTTCATGGTATTCATTGAACACATATGGCATACAAAAATTATGGATTAAAGCCGACCATCCAACCACAGCTACTTTTACTGAAGTGCAAAGGCCTGCCAAATCTTACCCAATCATTAGAATTGATGAGGCCCATGACAGCAATATCTTCGTCCTCAATCTGAGCCTTGACATCCCTATTTTGGACAAATAAAAATACAAGAAATAGTTTCATTTAGCAAAGTTCTTTGCGCTTCTGTTTGATAAAAAATTGTGACCATGCAAAGAATCACAGAACATTGAATATCATGATGAAGTGTCGAATCTAGTCAGTAGCAAGAGATTTGGTAACCCCTGCACTTGGTGTAGAAATGAAAACTTTACACAGTTTACTTAAAGTCAAATGTCTCAGGAAACAATTACGATGTGTGCACTGTTAATCTCATAGACAAGAAAGGTCTCTCACCCAGATCTACGTGATCACCAGGCCTTGCCAAATAGCTCAAATATCATATGACTGACACAAGACAAGAAATACATAGTCTAAGCCCAAAATATTGTTCAAAAACGCGGGTGTGCTTAAGTACTTCTCCACGTGATTTTGCTTCCAACCTCATAGCATTTTGGCAATATGGTGACAGCCGTTAGTTGTTTCTTAGGGCCTTTATGGTTAAAGAAGCTTTTTATCATAAAATGATGACATACTTTAATTGAAACAAAGACCAGTTCTCTCTAGTCCCAATAACATCTAGCAATATGACACCAGCAAGGAAATTAAGCTTCTCATGTTCAAAAGATTATTTTTATACAAGCTAAAATTGTATGCCTTCAAGTGAAAGACACAGTAATAAGACAACCACGAGTCCTCCATAAAACAACTAATCAAAACTTGATGTAGTTTTGGCTATATCTTTCAAAACCTACACCATGGGTTCATGACACACTGCTATACATGGTACCATGAATAAGCAAGGAGACCTATTCCAATAAAGACTCCCGCCTGAACACCCTGTTCCAGAAAATACAAGAATTTCTTTCAAACCACACTATTCATGGCTTAGCCATACACACAACCTGCCATGATGATATTGCACACTTGCCTAAGCCCAAATTAGGAGTTGAACAAACACCAGCCTTTGAAAACGACTTACAAGCTCAAACTATGACATAGACTCTCAATTGTCTGTGCCTCTGCAAAACCTGCACTCTTAAGTAGCCAGAAGTTATCGATCCTAACAGTTTGTACTTAGTGCACGATACACTTTGAACTGCAATCCCAATACAGGATTAAGCCAGATTGTGAAACAGATATGAAGATTAGTACCACAGTGACATTTCACCTTGGCAGCCTCTGTGACCATAACGGTAATGGTAAAAATGTTACCAAGGGTAGGACAAAAGTGGAATCTATATTAGATTCTCACCATTCCATGCTAATCACCTATCCAACCCCCCCCCCCCAGTTCAAATTTCATGAACTTTAATTTCAACGCTCCTAATGGACACGCACTAACACTCTTTACATCAGAACACCAGTCAACCAGCATGGCATTCTTGTTAACTACCAACCAGGGAAAACCATACACATCCACCTACGCATTCGGTCATAAATAGCCAGTAGGGTATATTAGTCTGCAGAAGAAACCACCAGATCGCATTATGGCCTGCTGTCAAGTGTCAAGACTCAAGAGTTCATTTCTTGTTGCCAAAGTGACTATCCAGAAAGAATACTTGAGCAGTCTATCTCCCAAGTTGAGCCATTCAACAGTACCAGAGACATGGCCACGAAGTAAAACAGTACATATCCCAAAAAAAAAAGGGAAGAGCAACAATGATCATGATGATTCTAAAGGATGAGTCCAGTAAAGCATTCAACTCAATATAAATATTACCAAATCAGAACAAACCAAATGAAAGTCAGAAACTTGTGAAAGGACGCATATATACCGTGCATTTCTAGGATTGGAGCGGATTAAGACATCATCAAAGGTGCAATAATGCTGGATTTTCTCTTTGTACTCATCAACAATGAGTTGAACTCCACGCGACCGCTTCTTCCCCACTGTTAAAACTCTTATAGGAACTGCTCTCTGCAAACCCCAATCCATCATGAACCCAACCCACCCATCAAAAAAAGATTCTATCAGCACACAAGATGGTAACTTTCAGTCCCAATTATACACTAGTAAGCCACAAGATACTAAGTTTCACTTCTACAATAATTAGCTACAATTGGTGAACTACAAGAAAAACCTAAATCTCAATACGACCCTCGCCCATTTTCGATATGAAAAACCGCAAAAGGGGCGAGGGTTTTGGAGTGGCATACAATCCGATAATATGCCACCCCACCCATCCCAATATCATCCGATGACGTCCTATCATTATCCTTTTTCGGGCAATGCCCTATCGTCATCCCGTAACTAATTAAGTACCCATTAAAGAATTTTATAAACAAGAGATGAAACGTGGGGAGTAGAGAGAAATCATACCACTGAATGACCAGTATACTTGCACTGCTTTCCATCTGGAATATCTGGAACCATACAAGATAGATTTTCATTAAAAAATGGATTTCGGGGATAAAATGAACACCATGGAGTTTAGGAATGAGGGGAGCACAAACCTGAAGAAGTGGAAATGTGAGGAAGGTGACGAGCTAACACAAGAACTGCCATCAATCTGATAACTTCTCCAGTTTTAGAATCATGGATTATGGTATGTGATGATACTGAATCATTTAGAGCGGGCAAGTGACAACCTTGACCCTTTCCGTTAACCCGAAAACTCGATCTGATAGGACCGGAAATTATGATCAACCGATTTCAACTTGAACCGATTTGTAATGACTTGAAATTGTCCAACCAGATAACGACCTGATGACCCGACCGGACCTGTGGTGACCCATTGGTCATTGCCCAAAGTGATTTGACCTATCTAATTACTCGACTATAATGATCAAATGTAAGTAAATTAGTTAATATTTAGACGGTTTTAACTTACAAACTAGAGTTCATATCTTCACCTAGTTATGCCTAGGGATGGCAATGGGTCGGGTCCGATAGGATCCACACCTAGATCCGTGTCTTTACAAGCAGGCCCAGATCCGACCCGGATTCATCTGGTCCAAAGTTTACAGATCCAGACCCAGACCCGTCAGGATCCAGTGGGTCTGGACCGGGTCTGGGTCCAAGATGGGTCTTTTATAAAATCAAGTTTTTCATGTTTCGAACTTGCGGAACTTATGATATTTCTGTCTCGATGGGGTTTACGATCGTTAATGCGTCAATGTGCTTTGCGATCGTCACTATGGTGGACATTCCTTATCCGTCTTGTTTTACTTAGAACTTCAGAATACTAAGGGAGAGCGGCAATGAAGGATTTTGAGGCGGGCATTGAAGGATTTTGAGGCAGTGGCGAAAGCTTTTGAGGCCGTGGAGAAACATTGGGCATGAGTGCGTGACTCATGAGAAGACTAAGAAATGAAAATGAAAGCGGAAGGCTAGGATCATGATAAATTAGGTTTTGTTTTTTTATTTTTGTTATATTTTTGGCCGGGTCCGCGGGTCTATGGGTCGGGTCTGGGTCTCAGATCAAAGACCCATATACGACCCACACATTTATCACCGGGGTCTGGACCCGACCCAGATCCATTGAGTCTCCAAAAGTGGACCCAGATCTGACCCAAGTGGGTCGGGTCCGCCGGGTCTGGGTCCATTGTCATCCCTAGTTATGCCTAAAACCAAAATATATTGACCAAAATTTGAAATGACGCAGAGAAATAATAATCGGTAACTAGACTCGATAATGATCTGACCCAATATAAAATTTACTCGACAAAACCCGATCCGATAATGATCCGTACCAAAATAGAGATGACCCGAAATCGGACGTGTAAAACAGACTTGACCCAACCCGTTCGATTCCATCTCTAAATTGATGATATATACGGAGTATTTCTTGCGTCTCAGCACTCAACATAAAATATGAACCCTTATTGAGTAGGGTGCCCATGATTTCTTTGTTAATTAAAATGTGATTCTTCTCAATAATCAATGAGATTTCATATGTTATTTTCATGCGTGAAAATCTCCTCCAAATCTTTGAATGCACAAATGAATTTTCGTGATGTTGGTTTTTTTGTAGAGAGGAAATGATGTTGTGTAGTAGGGAGAAAATGGGTAGAAATCCGAATTGAAAGAAAGGAACCATTTTTGTTTACAATGGAAAACCCATTTCCATTCAATTTCTTTCTTTTATATCTTCTCTTTTCTTTTTCTCCCAATTCCTTTACCATTATCATACCAAACAAGCCGTAGGTGTCTCGAAATAATCCGAATCTTCAAGGCCAACGAGGCAGTGCAGATCATTTGTCCTATTTCGTGCACTTGATTAGTGTATCGATACTCGTAATGGGAAATCCACATTGGCAATGATGAAAGAAACTGTAATAAATTAAATCAAGATTCACCAAAGCTAATAACATACAACCTCCATCCCAACTCAAACGCCATATCTCTAAAATACCCCTCGTGTTGAGAAGGGTGTACACACTAACCGGTTTATCAACGTTTCAAAACGAATTAGATTAGAGTTTTCTCTACCTTGTCATTCAATTTTTTTTTAAACTTTGATAATGAGTAGTGTTAACAACATTGACATATTTAACCCCAGTGCCTTAAAAGCTCCCGCCATAAGGCGGGTTATGAGGGGTCGGATGCACGCAAGCCTTACCCCTATTGAAACATAGAGATGTTGCGCACGGATGACCCAAAATGAAAATTGTTTCGAGAATCGCACCAACGGATTGCTATTACACAAAATATGAATCACAGACAGTTTTATGAGGCATTTTGCTTTATTCCATTATATTTTAGAAACCAAAGAATAAGTAATTTTTTGCACAATTGGAAATGGAAACGTATACACCCTTTTCAATATGAGATCATTTTCTTTAGGGAAATTTTCCGATATACCCCTGAAGTTCCCGAAATTTTCAGATATACCCCTTAGGTTACCGAGCTCTCCAGCGTACCCCTGAGATTTACAAAATCGTGTTTTTTTTTTTGTGTGTTTTCACTAACGGCATGTAACACCTTTAACACATATGTATTTATTTGAAATAATTTTTCATAATTAGCCTTTTATCACATTAATAACTAAAGCAAAACCAAAAATTCAAAAATCAATAAACCCACAATTTTTTTTTCTCTCTCCTCCCCACCACCAAGCACCACCTTCCCACGGTGGCCACAAGTACGGACCACCATCAACCACAACGACACCACCACCCTCCGACGTGCCCCATTCCGGCGACTACACGCCCACCATCATGCCCAAGCCTCGACCTCCGTTCCTCCATGCTCACGCTTCTTTCTCTATCCCTCCATCCTCCCTTTTACACCTTCCCCCACCTTCATCATTGCTCCACCACGCCTCCATCATGATCCACGTCCACCTACATACCTCGCCGGAGACCTCCAATGTTGCCATATAAGAAAGAAAATGAGAAGAGAGAAAGTTGTGAAAGTAAATAAAATGATGGAGATATGTGACCGTAGAGGCCAAAAGAGGCGCGAGTGATGGTCGATCATAGCCCACGTGGGGTCGGCATAGGGTCGACGGTGGTCTGGTGGTGGTCGCCGGAGCCCTGGTGGTGTGTGTTGGAGGTGGTGGTGGATTAGGTGTTTGGGGGTTGGTAGGGCTGGCAAACCCGACCCGACCCGATTCGTTGACCCGAGAATCTGACCCGATAAGACCCGAAATTGTGATCAACCAAACCCGACAACACCCGACCCGATGATGACCCGGACCGACACAATCCGATGAGGACCCGACCCGTTACCGACCAGACCTCCTGTTACCCGACAATGACCCGATTGGTAATGCCAAAAATTGAAATAACGTCCATAAATGACCATTAGTAACTAAAACTAATTGTGACCCGACTCGAAACCGACATAAAATTTCCTCGATAGAACCGACCCGAAAGATCATTTGACCCGGTATGACCCGACCTGATAGGAACCGACCTGCCATAACCCGACCCGGAACCGACCCGGCGACCCATTTGCCACCCCTAGAGGTTGGGGGTTGTGGAGGAGGGAGGTGGGAGGAGAGGAATTAGAATATGGGTTGAGTATTTTTTTTTCCTTTTGTTTTAATTGATGAGATTAAGAGTCAATCTAAGTGAAAATAGTCAAGGGCACTAGATAGCTAACGGTGTTACATCCCGTTAGTGAAAAACACAAAAAACACAATTTGGCAAACTACAGGGGCACGCTAAACAACTCGGTAAGCTGAGTGGTATACCTGGAAATTTCGGGAATCTCAAGGGTATATTGGAAAATATTTCCTTTTGTCTAACATGGGGTTTTGAATTGGGACGGAGGTAATAGTAGCTACGAGAAAATCGACAAAAGAATTCATAGCAAGAAAAATTTCATCCTCGATGAGACCCCAAAACCCAAA
The DNA here is from genome assembly GCA_963680865.1 of Spergularia marina. Lineage (NCBI taxonomy): Eukaryota > Viridiplantae > Streptophyta > Magnoliopsida > Caryophyllales > Caryophyllaceae > Spergularia > Spergularia marina. Next base: position 13,398,800 of record OY804560.1, on the reverse strand, counting down.
CAAAGAGTTTATGTTGAAAGTCTTTGACTCTTGGCGCGTACCACTATGACCACACCCAACGCATCCCATTCCAACGCAACTCAATCGACACAAGTTTACGAATTATTTCGCAGGTAAAGGTAAGTTTCTCTCTCCTCAGTCTTCACCCTTTTGCAACTCTCTGTCACCAAACATTTCTTGTCTTCTGTTTCACGTTTGTTGTTGTATCACGAATGTGCTTTGGTATTTTGTATTTTGGTTTGGTTCATTATATTCATTGATATTTGATACCTGGGGTTTCATCCTCTTTGGGGCATTTCGTCGAACACTTGCTGTGCATCATGCTTAACTAGTAGTAATACCTGTTATGGGAATACATTATTAATGCGAATTCAGAATGTCACACATTAATCGCATCTTTAGTAGATTCTCTTAATGGACTTTTACTTAGTTTAGTATGTTTGACGACACTTTTTAAGCTTAACTCAAAACAATTCGAACCGATTATTGAACTGTTCATTTTCTTTGCTTTATAATGCAACTGCAAGTGCAGTGAATGGTGTATTTTCTACTGAGTTTGTTATTGTATTTGTTAGTGACTTAGTGTATGGGTGGTATTGCTCGAGTGAGCGCTTACATGAAACGTTGCTATTCTTCAAATCATTGGGTTTTGAGTCTTAGGAGAAAACAATCGAATTATTTTTGGCATTGAAACACGAAGGAATCTCAAGGGGGTGTGGGGGGGGGGGGAGGTTAGAAAATTAGGGGATGATGCGCGTGTATGAGCTAAGTAGCTGTACTTAAGGTGGAAAATCATTTAAATGTAAAGGATTGGCAAAAACATGATGCCTCGAGCAGCCAAAAGTTTTAAACCGGATGTGGGGGGGAGGGGGGTGAGGGGCATAAGTTGAAGTGGTTTTTCTGTAGCTTACTGAAATATTGGGGTCTCGAGACCTATCTTGAAATTCCTTTTAGATGCCAATTTGTGGATTTGATGTACACCGTTTTTAGACTGTGTCATGTTCTGATATCATGTATAGGAACTGATCAGCAGTTTCCAGTGGCGTATGTTTGTGTTTGATATCCTTTAGTTGCATTAGGGAGAACGAGTTATCTGGCTGTTCAGGAAAAAAAAACTAAGGAAACGCTTGCTAACAAAAGTCTCATCCCGGAACATTTAGAAATTAGAAATGTAGTGCCCTCAAAACCGGCTATTGTTGTGATGCTTTTGGACAGAGTTGATGACTAAAATGAAAATGAAGCATAGTTCTGTTGTAGTCTGTATTTGCAGTTGATCTTCTACATCTTGACAAAAGGTCTTATTCTGAACTTTCGATCGCAATGGTGTCAAGATCTGATGTCATTTGTCAATGCCTCAATGGGCCTTCGGTGGACTAGAGTCTTGGCTTTTTGCTTCTTTGTCATTTCTGGACTCTGAAGTAGACAATGTTGTCTTTTGTCCCACACTCCCGCTATATAGGTCTAATATATTTGAAAGTTCAAGTTCCTTTTAAATGATTTGTGATAGAGTGTGAGGCTCAACATGTGCCTTGTCATTTCTCTGATATAGTGCTGTCTTGTTCCTTAATCAGGGTACTGGAGCTGCTAATGCGACTTACTCGTCATTCAAATAAGAGACAGTTGTGTTTATGTGTGACTTCAGCTTAATTGTGTTAAAAAATGCTCCGTTTCTTCAATTCAAGGAGTGTTAGGCATTTGATCAGAAGTCACCTGAAAACAGCTTTTATGCCCATTGCTTTTAAGTCAACTAGTCAATCATGCCTCTCTTTGGAAGATAAATCAAAAGTTGAGAGAATCACCAAAATAATAAATGATCATCCATTTCCTAATGTGCCACTTGAACCTACTCTCCTCGAGCATATTTGTCTGTCTGACCTTTCAGCTACATTTGTGGAGGATATTCTTGGACGTCTGTTTTCAGCTCATGCTAATGGTGTTAAAGCGTATGAGTTCTTCAAATTTACACTTCGATATTCTGGCTTACCTCCAACTGCAGATGCATTTGAGAAAACGCTACACATTCTTACAAGAATGCAGTATTTCGAGAAGGCGTGGGAATTAATGGAGGAAATTAGAGATTTGGATTCTTCTTTGCTAACCCTCAAGTCAATGAGTATCGTTTTGTCAAAAATTGCTAAATTCCACACGTATGAAGATACACTTGAGGCGTTTGAGAGGATGGAAAAAAGCCTATATGTTGGACGAAAATTTGGATGTGATGAATTTAATGTGTTGCTTCGTGTATTTTGCACTCAAAGGCAGATGAAGGAGGCAAAATCTGTTTTCAACAAGATGCATCCTCGATTCCCGTCAAACACGAAAACCATGAATATTTTGCTCTTGGGTTTCAGAGAATCTGGTGATATAATTTCAGTTGAACTTTTCTACCATGAAATGGTAAAAAGGGGTTTCGAGCCTAATGGTATCACATATAACATCAGAATTGACGCTTACTGCAAACGAGGTTGCCTGGGTGACGGACTAAGACTTCTTCAAGAGATGGAAGGTATGAATTGCATGCCGACATTAGAAACAATGACTACTTTGATTCATGGGGCAGGCATTGCCAGAAATGTAACCCGGGCATGGGAGTTGTTCAATGAACTACCTGAGAGAAATCTATACCCTGATGCTGGGGCTTATAATGCAATGATCAGTGTCCTTGTGAGGTGCAGGGATATTGAAGCTGCTGTCAATTTGATGAAACAAATGGAAAAGAAACATATTGCTCCTGACTGTTTAACTTACCATACCCTGTTCCATGGCTTAATGAAATCCAAAGGTATTGAAGGTGTTACTGATCTCTACCAAAAGATGATTACAAATAATTTTGTCCCAAAGACACGAACGGTTGTGATGCTTATGAAATTCTTTTGTAGCAATGACCATGTTGATTTAGGCTTAAAGTTGTGGGAGTATTTAATGGAGAAAGGTACTTGTCCACATGATCATGCATTGGCTCTTTTGGTGACAGGGTTATGTTCGCGTGGGAGGGTGCAAGAAGCTTTTGTGTGTGCCAAACAGATGTTAAGCAGAGGGAGACATATGAGTCAACCAGTCTTTCACATGTTAGAGAGGTTTTTGCAGGAAGCAGGTGAGGTGGAAAAACTAAGGGTCCTTGATGAGACCATAAGGAAGCTGAGCACTGTCTATTCGCCTTCAAAAGGACATGCAGTTGGGCTTTCTATTGCTTTGTCTTGAGACATCTTTTGTGATACACTTGCTTCTTGTCTGGTCGTGCACATATATCATGCTTGCAATAGCAATCCACTCTTCAAGTTTTCCAAGATTCTTTCTCCACGTTACATCTGATTTGGTTAAGTTGGTTCGTATAAGGCTTCCTCCTTACCTGATATCAACTTTGCCTGTGGTTACATTGCTCTTGTCCTCAAACTTGTAAAGATAGGATTAAAGACGCTGAAGCGTTTGGCCTCTCAGGGAGAGCAGCAGACGATAAATGTCAATTGGTGTAATGACAAAATTCAGGAGTCCAGGGTTCAGGGACATACTCGATAAGACAAAATTGAGCACTCAGGCTGCGTAGGGGAAGTTGTGACTTGCAGAGGCCAGTCAACAATATAAGGTGGAAAGAAAAGATGTCTATGAGAGACTCAGAAGAGTTGGAACAAACTAGTGTCCGACTGTTAATTCGTGGATTGTCCTAAATTGAAAATTAACTGTGTTGAAACTGGATGGAAATTACTATCCCATCTGATGAATGATGTAGCAGGTGGATGATACCTTCTCGGGGGAAACTGGTCGTGGATTTTTAAGCTTACTAGATGCTGTGGTTGGTATTGCTGGTTACTTATATTACTGGCTGCATTGGTGCTGCATTATTGCCATTATTCTGGATTATTTGCTTCATGTACCCTTGTCGAACTGTTTCTGTTACCTGTGCTTTGCTGTTACTGTACTGCTGGGGTGCTGCTCGTGGAGAGGGCATGGGTGAGAGGCCGCCAAATGAGTCCGATAGGTGGGCTGTTTATGTAACTTGAGGGTGCAGATCAGTAGATGAGACATGTACACTCCTGTTTTGGCATTGCATTACTGAAGGCCATTTGTGTCTACTGTGTAGAAGATCCCTGAAATTTATGTTTCGAGCTCTCCTGGCTCGGGGAATGTCCTACCAACGTCCGCGACATATATTCATGTAAGACAAGTGTTCATTCACTTTTTTTTTGAGGGAAGTGTTCATTCACATTTTTGGGAATAAATTGTTCTGTTTTTGTCCAGAGCTCAGGTTGGTGATCTGCCTGATACTGTATAATTGCAATTTAGTGTTTCACAAATTACTAGGTACCCCGGGATTGTTAATGTTTTGGTTAGCTCTATCGATAAGTTGTCTAAAAGGGGATACTCTCCGTGAATATACATGAACTTATGAAGAACTCAAAAAAACGTTAACAAATGATAAAACCGTAGGGAATATTACTGACGGGATTTGAAAGTCGTTTAGCTTGTGAGTTGTGACTTCGGAAACAAATGTTATAATGGCGGCATCTTCATTGTGGGTAAAACCACAGGCCGAAGAAGATCCACGTCATCACTAACTACTATCTTCCAATGTTCCTACGTGTCAACTTCTCCTTGACTCCTCTCCCACCTTTCTCTCCCACTCTCCCATAACATAATCCAAGTACATTCCCATGAAAAAAAAATGTACACGTTGAGATCTTCATCTTCCCTCTCTTTTCTGTTCTTGCAAAAAATTGCAAACCCATTAAAACCAACCATAGTTCTTGTCAATTTCACCCAAAATCACGTCCAAAAACATCTGAATTCTCACTGCATGGCAACTTCCAGCTCAAATTCTCTGCCACTTCAACCCCAAAACATGTCGCGTAACCCAGTAGTGCACAATGTTCCTGGTGTAATAGAACCAAACGAAATCGATCACATTATTGGGCAGACATTTCAGAGATACTCTCTGTGTTCTTCGTCTCCGACTTTGTCAAAGATTAAGAGAGAGGGGAAAGGGGTCTGCATTGTTTGGTTTAGGAATGATTTGAGAGTGTTGGATAATGAGGCATTGTTTAAGGCTTGGGCTTCCTCTGAGGTGGTTTTGCCTGTCTATTGTGTTGATCCTCGGTTATTTGGGACTACGCGCTCTTTCGGGTTTCCGAAAACTGGAGGTATGATTCCCATTTTGATTTGTTAGTAGTTAGGAATCTTCATGATGGTACTTCTATTATGTCTCATGAATTTTTATGGTTGTGGATTTGGGATTTACGCTGCATTGATTAGAGTGTGATCAATGAATGATGTCAATGAAGGGTACAGCAACGAGCTTGTTAGAAGTAGCTAATCAATTGATTTGTTAAGAACTTACAATTTACATGCTTCTGATTACATTTTGGTAGAGTAGGAGCATTAACGAATCTAGAATTTGAAACTCGGGGTTACAAATCATGGGAAAGTTGTATTGTTATAACTTAGGATTGAAAAACTTGTCATATACGGCAAGAAAAGTTCTTGAAATTGGGATTGCAATGCAACTAACTGCCCCCCAGGCCCCCACCCCCTTTTGTTGTTCATCAGCAATGTTTTAATGCTAAAATGAGTAAACATAGACTGAGATAACTTGGACTGTAATAAAAAGGTCCTGTGCTAATGGACTAATGGGTTCTACTGTACTGATAAGTTAAAATTCAGATTCTTTTCTTAAGGGGTACGAGAAGGCGCAAATTATTGAATTGGAACATTTTGAAGAGTTAGATTTTTGTACTTCTAACTTGACATTACGTATTTCCCCTTGATATCATATTACTTTCCAAGCAATATCTCAGCTTAAGCAACCTAAGTTGAGAGAAGCAGTCTGTCAGTCTGAATAGGCGTAGATGATTTTGCTAGATCATGAAAATTTGCTGACCTTTTACGTGTTGTAAATCGACAGCTTTAAGAACAAAATTTATAATAGAATGTTTGGCTGACTTGAGAAAGAATTTGCGGAAGCATGGCCTGGATCTGCTAATTAGACATGGGAAGCCAGAGGAAGTCCTGCCTGCCCTAGCCAAAACATTTGGAGCTCACACAGTTAAGAAAACAATGAATTTACGATATTGTTGAATTTCTGTGGCATTATCTTCAGATGTGGTGGACCTAGTTATTAATCATAGACTGACCTGACACAAGCTTGATTGCAACAGATATATGCGCAGAAAGAAACTTGCAGTGAGGAGCTGACTGTTGAGGCAGGGGTGCAGAAAGGTCTGCATAAATCTGTGGGACAGTCCACTGGCCAAAATGGAGCAAAATCTCCTAAACTGCAACTTGTATGGGGGTCTACTTTGTATCATTTAGATGATCTTCCCTTTGATGCATCTGACCTTCCTGATGTCTACACCCAATTCCGGAAGGTAAGGTCTTAATATCACATGACAACGTGTATCAACAATTGCTCAGTCTTTCCTTGTTTTACTCTTGGCACCTGAGAGTTATATGTTATTTCTAACAGTCCGTTGAATCCAAGTGCAAAATCAGAGGTTGCATCAAGATTCCTGCATCACTCGGCCCCCCACCTGATAATGAAGATTGGGGTACCATTCCTTCTGTCGACCAGCTCGGGTTACAATATGAAGAGGCACGTTATTGCAATACCATGTTATTTTTTTCTCTTTTTACCGTCCACACTTGGCCCCTTGAATTCATTTCACTTTTCTGTTTCTTCTTGATATAAGTGATGAAACTTACCAACATTATCTTCTATGGCAGACAGACAGAGGTTTGGTGTTCAGTGGGGGTGAAAGTGCATCACTGAGCAGAGTCCATGAATATTTCTGGAAAAAGGTTAGAAGCACAGTAATCATTTGTCTCTGATCAACGAACTTAAATTCAGAACCTTAATTAGAGATGTTACATGACCTTCAGAACATATGGTGCAAATTGTTCCTCCCGTTTGTCACTGTTTCGTCTTCAACTTAAGTAACGTAGTCTCTGATATTCAACGATCACTAGCTTAGACATATCTGCTTACTGTAAATAAGCTTTGATTGGAGGTACTGGTTTATTGCCTACATGTGACGATTCAGAGAACAATTCATTTTAGGACTAAGGCTTGGTGGTTGTTGTGTACCTGTTGGATGTGTAGGATCTTGTGAAGTCATATAAAGAGACAAGGAATGGAATGGTTGGGCCTGACTACTCGACTAAATTTTCTCCATGGCTAGCTAGCGGTAGTCTTTCCCCACGTTTCATATATGAGGAGGTTAAGATCCGACCTTTTGTCTTACAGATGCTAAGTTATTCTGTAAGCTCAACAGTGGTCCATGTTTACAGGTAAAGAGATATGAGAGAGAGAGGCTGGCAAATGATTCTACATACTGGTAATAGTTTGCATACATATGAACTGCTTACTTTCATTGCTTTCGGAATGTGGATTAGTGGTTGAAATTTTTGTGAAATTTCAGGGTCTTGTTCGAATTGATATGGAGAGATTACTTCAGGTTTCTATCAATTAAATGCGGGAATTCTATTTTCCATTTGGGTAAAATACCATTCTGTACACTGATAATCCACTGTCTGCAACTTTGTCCATCCAGTTTCAGCTACAAGGAAGAGATAATTTCCTAGTATAATTTATTTCTGTTTTTTTTTTTGAGAAAATGAAAAGCTGAGTAAGTAATCTGCTTGATTTTGAAGAAAACAAAAAGTCTGTAAAGAACAACAAAAACATAAACGAAATCGTTTCAAAAAAAAAAAAACATAAACAAAAGGGTCTTAAGTTTCACGTAGCAAGGTGGAGAGGAGGCGATGAGTTTAACTTGATCAAGTTTGATAAAGCCCTGGTGAGTGTTGAAGGTTTCTTTGGGTTGGCCGTAATAGAGTTTTGCCCCTGAATAGAGGGGTTTGAAACTTTTTGAGGGTAGGCCAAGTAAGAGTTTTGCCATGGGTGTTGGAGGGTTTGAAACATTCCGAGGGTTGGCCTTATGAAAGTTTGGCCTTAAAAAGGAAACTTTTTTAGGAAATACAGTATATCATTTCCTTATACTAGCTTCATATGTTTGGACATGAGTCATAACTTAATCTGCTCTTGGCTTGTTTCCTTCTGTTAGGCGGGCCAAGGAATTTAAATTACAAATGGAGCCAGGACAGCATCTTGTTTGAATCATGGAAGGAAGGGAAGACTGGGTAGGATACCGCTCTCCTCAGTGCATGTTTTTCGGCATCTCTTTTATGTTTTTATGCATTCATATGTGACTATTAGTTCCGAATCTCTAACCTTTTCTGATGGACAGCCTGATGAGCTTACATGTCCTACTTTACTGAAAGGTACCCTTTGATAGACGCAAATATGAAAGAGCTAGCAGCTACAGGATTCATGTCTAACCGCGGTAGGCAGGTAAATTCTGGAAATTTTCTCAGTCTCTGCTCCATGTCTGGAACAGTCTCTATTTCCTGTAATGGTTTTCAACTTTTCATACACTGACGGAGGTGTCTGTATTTCCTGTTAGATTGTGTGTTCCTTTCTTGTTCGGGATATGGGGATTGACTGGAGGATTGGAGCTGAGTGGTCTGAGTCATGCCTCTTGGATTATGATCCGTGTTCGAATTATGGAAATTGGACTTATGGAGCAGGTAATTGAATTGATTTTACAGTCGTTCAGTCTTATTTCAGCAGCCAAGCTCCATGCTTGATATATATGTCTCAACTTGGCCTACTAGTGTATACATGTCTCGTTGTATGCACTGCACATTAACTAAATAGTGACGCAAATGGCTTCATTGAGATATGGTTTGATAGTTGTAAACATAATTTCTGAATAGAACATAAACTCGAAAAGTGTTCCTTATTTCGTTTATGCCACAAACAATCACATCCAAGGAGGTTTTTGATGTAATTTGAATAGGGGAGCGATAAATAATGAAATCAAATCCGGATTTTCTTTAAATGTTACGTTAGTATCTCATCTACAGAATCTGATGATTATCTTCCTTTGTCAAATTGTATGCAGGAGTCGGTAATGATCCTAGAGAAGATAGATATTTCAGCATTCCCAAACAGGTACCAGTTCTTGAATGTCATTCTTGATAAAAATTGTGTACATTAGTTGTGGTTCATTATTCGTTATGCTATTGCGTTTTCCTTATCTTAATGTCCGAATATATAGGTGTGATGCTGCATATATCCAATCCCCTTACCTCTCCAAGTGCGGGAGCCTTTTAGGCACTCGGTTGATGTAGTTGAATTATTCTGATTCAGACTAAATCAACGTACAACAGACCTTCAGTAATTGCTAAAGGAACACGTTTTAATTTGATTTCAGGCGCAAGTGTATGATCCTGAAGGTGATTATGTAGCCTACTGGTTGCCAGAGCTAAGACGACTCCCGAAGGACAAACGCCATTCCCCGGGGTTTGCGTATCTTAAACCCATCGTGCCTCTCAAGTATGGGAACACACCTAAACAGGGTGGTCAAGGTGCTGCTTCTTCAAGAAAACCCTACCGACCTGGCGGGCCGAGGAACAAGTCATATACACGATGAGGAATGCAAATAAGAAGCTCCTAGCTGTGTACTATGGAGAATAGGAGATCGAAGAATGCGATATGTTGTTCATAGTCTTGTTCTAGTCTCGTAAGAGGAGATTATAGTGAGAAGTGAGAACCCGGACCATCTGAATTGTAATAAGTTCACATCACGTTGATAATGATTAGTTTGACTCATACCTAAGATGTCTTGCTGAAGATTTGATAGGGTCACTCAACATCGACAATATAAATTAACCTGTGTCCCATGTTATATCACTAAAGAGTATAAAGACCATTTTCCTACTCTGGCAATGAGTTCCAAATTGTATTGTAGACTTGTAATACGAGTATCCGACCACACCTGTGAATATAGACATTCTTGTTCGAGACTTTGCCCTTTATCCCTGTTGCTGCAATTGTGCTGGCGGATTTGCGGAATCGGAGACGTCTGTCGTTGATCGGTAGTAAATTGGAAAAACTGACATAATGAGATATTTAGGGAATCATTTTTCTCTTTTTATTAGTTCATTCTACCCTTCGTGAGAGGGGGTGAAAATATCAGTTTGTTTAGACCAAATACTGACCGAGTCCTGGATTGAGTTGAACTTGCGAGTGGTTGAACAGCAAACGAAACGGGCGCAAATTGACAACGAAAAAAGCGTATAGCACAAACAGCCACGCAACACAACAGATTAAAGCATCACGGAAAAGTAGAAGGGAAAACATACACAAGTGACAGAAGGTTTGAGATAGATGAAGACCGAGTACAACGGAACCTTCTCTGTTCTGTAGCTGAGTACAATTACAGTTACAGGGTATCAAGTTGAAAGCTAGTGTTCAAGGAAGCCTTGCCTAGTAAACAAATATTATCAAACAGAAGGTAAAGGTTACATGGAACAGCAACTCTTCTGTTACGAGAACTCAGTACCTGTAGCTACTGTAGCCTCCCAAGCCGGAGGAACTGTAGCCTCCCCCTAGACTTTGACTTGCATAAGATGAATATGTGCTGTCTGAAAGCTGCGAATAAGCAGAACTCAGGCCTAGATCACTTTTCCCGTAAATGCTAGAACCGATCAGTGATCTGTGACCATTGATTGACTCCTGCAAGCCATAATAAAACCATACATACAAGGTTTAAGGAACTCTTAAAATACAAAACAAGTACTCCGAAAGTACAAAAAAAAAAAAAAAAAAAAAAACGTTGTTGAGTTCACAGCGGTTGACAAGAATGTTTTCACCCTGAAAAAATGTAGCTTAAGAGGCTTCTGTGTTAAGAATTTAGAGGTACAAACCTGGATTAGTTGTTGAGCAGTTTGAACCTGCATAGAAGTGCCCTTGATTTCTACAGTGATTTCATCACCTCCCCCATGGCTTTCTTGGACAGTTAAAAGTGCACCACTGGAACGGCGGATGTGAGCGATATTTGTTCCGGCAACTCCAATGATGTCTTCGGCATATGAAAGTGGTACTTGGATAGAATGTGTGACCTAAATTGATCAAATATATACAACATTAGTCAACTGTAAAGTCAGAAGAGGCAAACAAATATAATGAAGTGGGAACTTAAGCATGTTAACCTCCCCTACACAGATTTCCAAATTCAATCGACAGTCCAGCACCAAAAAAAGACTAATTAAATAAATCATTGTGCATCAGAATAGGAGACAGCTTCTGTCTGCCTTATCAAACAGAAACTCAACCCAGCTTCAACTGCAAAATACCTTCTCAAAGGATGACCCATCTTAGTGAAACTTGGAGCATTTTCTCTTTAGCCATATACACCAGAGAGAGCTAACAAGGCACATCTTCAAAAAAATTACTCTCTCCCTTACCCTACAGTGTACCCGAACAGGGAAGTGGGGCCACATCATACCCTTGTCTATCCTACAATCTAAACTCTTACTTTGACCACAGAAATTCCTCGACTTCAGTTTTTACAACTACAGATGAAATCATGTAACAGCACTAGTTTGGTAGAAGAACTTCATTAGGTATCATTCATAGCATTTAAATAAGAAAAAACGAAAGAAAACCCGAGTCTGGTAATCATTTGGCTTATTAAATCCCCCAAATGTCCCTCAGAAGGAACTGAAGCTTCAGCATCAATTGCATGCCACAATACTTGACAAATATCAAAATCAGAAGATATGATAGGAGAAGCAGTGACTAAAAGTGAAGACATTTCACCACAGGCTTCGAGAATAGTTAATTTTGATTCTACACACAGCTTCCATACCTATCCGGACTGAATTTTAAGTGGCCCTTTAACACAACATCCTTCAATTAATGGCCCTTGCAAACCAAACAACATTCAGAACTTCCAAGTGAATGTTCAAGAGCAGCATATGCACAAGATCTACCAAAATGTAACTTCGCTACCAGCCCTTGCTATTGAATACTACTCTCTCCAAGCCATAGTAAGGCTAAGTGGGAACCGTAAACTATTGAGATTCCCATGATATTTGGTAAAATGAACATCACATATCCATTTTGTCTGAAAGACGTGTATACCCTACACGACTCCAGATACAACAGATGATTATAACAATGAGGTACAACGAGAAGTCATTGAACCAAAGCAACTGAAATGCTGTGAAATCAGTTTTAATAGACAAATAAGAGACTATTGAAGGGTATCATCCTAACAGTAGACTGAATTGGCCGAGACAAAATATATTCTAACAGATATCTTAAGCAAACAATACCTGTGTGACTATAGGCGCAGGTGCACGTGTAAGTAGTGTGGAATGTAGAGAACTAAGGGAAGGATCTGATCCATAAAGTGATACTGCAGACCGGGTGAGTTTCGTTTCAAGGTCTGGCTCACGGTCAAAATAATCCCGTTTATATGACAGGGAAGTATCAACTCCAGACAATGACTGAGACATAGAACTGATCCCCAAATTCTGGCTTTTATCGGCCCAGATGTCTGCTGTTCGATCCTGTGAAATGGTCTCATTATACTGCATAAACACGGTACGGTACATCAGCCCACCTGAAAAGAATAATCAAAGAAAAAATAGAAAGGAGAAAGTAAAATTACAAAAGAGAAGCTTCTTACAGTTTTCTCAAACAAAGCCACCACACCGTGATCATGCAAGAACCTTCTCAAGTGACCAAGGACTAATTCCAATGCCTTTTGAACCTTGAAGGCCTCACCATGTATCTCAACAATCCTCTCATCAGAGGTTGCATATGAAGGAAGTTCACCTATGTGAAATAATTTCCTTTAAAATTCACCGGAAAGAAAAAATGCAATTGAAGAACTAATTTCCAAGGTCAAATATATGAACATAAAAAAGCACACAGTTCAGAAAGAAATTTAGCAATTAAAATATTCGGTGATCAAACAACATAAGCCAAAGTATGTTAGTAAAAAGTCATTAGTCACTTTGGCCAAATGAGCAATTTCAACATCTATTACTCAAGAACTGCTGAAGGATACCACAACAAAGTCAAGACACATACTTGGTACGTGATGAAGTTGTCAAATCTATCGGTTTGGTTCCTAATCCGTCTCACCAAAAAGAAGCAGCCAGAATAAACTTCCACAGATTTACAACAATGACATATTGACTCTTGAGAAATAAAAATTCAACAACTAAGCCACTATAATATAATCCCTCCATGTCCAACCTGAACTCCATCAGGTTCTTAATATTCCATTATCTCAAATAAAATAAGGACCAAGTGGGTTAACATTTGCAATGATGCATACCCTGAAAAGGGTGAAAAATTAATGCCAAACAAGCCACCGTTTTATATCTTTAATGCATATCTTTGATGTCATTGAAGCAAAGGAGCAAAAGACAACAACAAGTTCTCCAGTGCAAACAATTACATAGAAGCCCAATCTGAATGCACATCGTTGGATTACCCACAACAGCAGCCTCAACTATAGCCCGCAAATAAGCTAGAAATCAAACTTCCCCACAGAGAACAGAAAATGTGCCTTTATCCTAGACAAGGACGAGAATTCGGCTCCATCTAAATGCACAAAAAGGAAGCTCAGACCGCGCACCAGAACTACTTTTTTTCTTTGATGTTACCCGATCCCAAAATTTAATGCTTAATACGTCGATTGCAGAGCGAGGACATATCTCCTGACATCCCAATTCCCAAATAACCTTAAAAATAATAAATGAGTAACATCACCATCAGAGCAAACACATGAAACCCTGTCTCACAAGTTTTCAAGTACATAACCCTGTTTGGCACAAGTGTTATTCAGCCCAAAACCATAGTCCAACAAAATTCTGCCCATCACAAAGCTTTTGTCAGGCCAAAACCTTTTTCATGATTACACTTATAAAGAAGGAATTCCTTTGGTGAGAGCGACCATAAACTGTTTGCAACTAAAGACTCACGGAACTTCATCTTTCTAGACTACAATATCACAGCTATTCTATCAATAAATCCATCCAATTTTAGTAAGTCAAGCCAACAACTCACGCACTGCCCCTCGGCCCTCATAAGGCAGCCTTCTCAAACGGAAATCCCAAAAATGTGCCACCAAAATGTAACAACTAAAGATTGAGGCATTGTGCAAAGTAGAGAAACCACATCATAGGAAAATAAGATAGCCAAACGCTCAAATATTCCTTGAAACCAGCATGCTCAACCTTGTATCAAATTGAAGGCAAGAATCGTCTTGAAATCCCAGAAGTTAATTTCCAATTCGTATGGACCAAAGTTTCCATATAAGGAATCCGAACCATAACTTTGCAAACTGCAAACCATATCAACTTTTAATTATCTAGTGCCACAAAGAGATGGTTGCAAAGGAAATGCCACATCCTTTAATGTGTCTGTAGTCTACTAGTTTCTCACTATGTTCTTTTGGTTACAAACAATTGAGAACAAAGCACATATACACCCCTATTCCTGATTTCACTTATAAAGTGAAATATACTTCATATAGTGCACTAATGTCTCTAAAGTTCAACTTCCCCTACATCTCTAAACAGTTGCAACCGCCAAACCCAAAACTGTGACCACAGTTACCTACTGAAATCTAATGTTTGAACCCAAGACAAAGTCCAAGCATTAATATATTGCAGCAATGCGGTTAAGAATGTCAACCTCTATCCATATATAAATTACTACAACATCTCATTACCAACAACAACATCTTTAACCCCAGTACCTTAAAAGCTCCCGCCATAAGGCGGGGTCGGATGCACGCAAGCCTTACCCCTATTGAAACCCTATGAGAAAATTCAGTATTGGCATCTTACATAGATTTTTAAAGATATTGAGCAGCAACAGGTAATGGAAATATATACGACAAATGAAGAAGCTTACAGGAGAAAGGATACCAAAAAGTTAAAACAAACCTTCAGGTAAAATACGCACAACAGCACCACTGCCCTCCTGTATTGCTTTAATTGTAGATCCCTGCTTGCCAATCAGATTAATAGCTTGTGTGGAAGCGACCAATAGCCTTATTGAACAGAATGCAGCTGCATCAGGTGCAGAACCTTTATCATCACCATCACCTAGACCAGTGACACGCTTAAATAATCTTATAACTGCATCCATTGCTGGGGACAAAGAAGAATCAGGCTCTTCCTTCCCTGATATCAAGACCTGAAGATAATCAAGGGAGACAACGAGTAGGTCTCATGAAATTGCAAATCCAGATCATGAACAGCTATCAAACAAGATGCTAATAATAAGCATCGAGCATAGAGTTCTACCTTCCCTTCCCAATTCGATCAATATTTTTTTTTTACAGGAAAGGGAGGGGGCAAAGGGGGCGGGGGGCAGTTAGCATGTTACATGCCATGAAAATTTGTTTCTTCTGGTTTATTTACCTAGCAAGTTTGTTTGTCTTTTTTTTTTTTTTTTTTTTTTTATTTGATGAATTGCATTGTTCATGGCATGGATACTTGGAAGAAGTTTGCACACAAACCACAAGCCATGTAAAAACAATATATTATGAAGATTCGTCTTTTCAGAAGGTAAATTCCTAAAGAATATGTATATCAAGTGATGAACCACCAGTCTACATGTTTTCAAATGAAATCATTAATAACGATTGGTGAACTCATTAAGACCCTATGAAACTAGCCAAAACATCAACCATATCAGTAGTGTATTAGATAAACCCTCAAGTCCTCAACTCGAGAAGTGGTTTATCAAGAAGATGGAAAAGATAGTATAGGAGTATGCTACTTTCAATTCTATCAATCAAACTAGCACCAAACATGTTACAATGGCAATTACAGTGGAAAGCAAGGCTGTAAGGCAGGGAACCCCGAAAGATTGCCTCAAATCAATCTTTGTTATGCCATTACAAATTCAGATCAGTCAAGTTGATTTGCTCATGAAGGCCTGTGTGGCTCCTATTTACCTAGACTTGCTTATACATCTGCCTAGAGCTTTGCCAAACCTTACCTCGACAATTGTCGTGGATCTCGCAAACTGCAAGGGACCTACCCCAGAGAGTAAGGTTTTAGTAAGATCAATAAGAATATTTCAATCAGTAATATCAGCTGCAGGACAAACTACATAGCACGATGCTATCACTTCGATATCCATAATTACAGAGGCTGCATTGATTCGATAAGGGTCACTATCTATCATCTACTGAGAATGGTTTTCACGCAAGCTAAAACTTTGTAACTTAGCTGCTGATAGCCAAAAATCCATAAAACTCCTCTATGTAAAACTGTCATTGAAACTACCACTTTAATACTCCCAAAACATACAAAGCTCCCTAAAACGAACCATGATGAAGATCACTCATATGCTAAACAGCTCATGAAACACTCGCCAAACACAACATATTCATGCTAGCATTGCCAAAAACATACATATCTTAAGCCAATACCTTAACAGGATTCCCTTTTGACTATAAATATAAGATTACAATAAGGCTACCAAGAGAGTTACAATCTTACCAAAAAAGGGCCACACAATTCATAATCCCATCCTAAAAGACCCCCCCATACTCCCAATCTCCCGTCCACTTAGAAGATCTTACATTCCAATGTTAAGGGAGCAGCTACTATTTCACTACCGATTGACTGTCAATAAAAAAGCAACATCATATCATCCTTCATTAAACCTAAAAAAGTTCTAACTAAAACCCCAATTTCCTCCAAAAGGAAACACATACCCACACAACAGATCCACATGGAACACCACCATCTCACCCAACAATCAAACCCTCACGTGAACCAAATTCTCGATGAAAACAAGTCTACTAAACCCCTAAAGACTGCATCTTTCCTCCCAAACTTATCAAAATGCCCCAAAACCACACATCCCCATAAACCAAATAACCCTAGAAAGCAGACCACCAGCTCAAATGACTAAGTTCAATTAACTCCCAACATAAATTCGCACTCCTGAGAAGCCCCAGACGACTTCTTTCGCTAGAATTGTCAAAATGCTACACAAATACACACATACCCACAAAACCAAATGCCTCAAAAAAGCACAAACATCAGCTCAACTCAATTAAGAAATTCAAGAAATCCCAATTGCCCACAAAGTATCCCTAGTAAGCTCAACCCATCACAATTCTCCCAACCAAATTAATTTAAAAAAAAACCCCAAAACCCTAAAAGATTACACCTTTTCACCTCCCTAATAGTGCAAAATCACACATAGCAACAATCCAAAAACCCTAAAAATTCAAGCAACAAAAACAATAAGACAGAAAGTGGGTTAGGACTTAGGAGGGGGAACTAACCACACGATCAGGGGTACCAACGGGGGCGTCAAGAACACGAACACGGGCCCGAGTCTCATCACACAACTTCTTGACGAGCTCCCCTTTACGACCAATGATGCTTCCTACTTTAAGCACTGGAACTATGAGCCTGAATACATTGTCGCCGGGCCAACCGGGCCACTTGGGCGCGACTGCTACTGCGGTGGCGGGTTCGTCAGAGACCGCCGCCTCCTGTTGGTCTTCTGATACTGTTGTTTCTTCGGGTGGTGGGTTCGTGGTGGTTTCCGGCTGGGGTTGAGCTGCTGCATCCGCCATCTTTCTTCGTCGGGTTGGTGGGATTCTCAGGCAATCAAAAAAAAAAAAAAAAACAAAGGGGATTCAGGGTTTGTCAAGGTTTCTTTTTTATATTTTTTGTTGAGCTTGAAATTTAATCGTCGAAGGAGGCAAGCCCAAGGTTTGGGAATTGGGAGATGTGGAACATCAAGTGCCAAAGTGGTAACTAGTATGTCGTACTTGTGGAGTAATTTTGTCTCTTGAATAAATACTCTTATTGATATACGGATAGTCTAAATACAACGATAAAAAGAGTTAAATGTCACAATAAAATAGATGATTTCATGATGGTCACTACCGTTAGTGGTAATACACGTTGTGTTATTCAAACAATAAGAATACTTTGACTATAATAACAACAATAGGAAGTCTAGATTATAACCATACGAAGTATGTTACTATTGTTGTTGTTTTTATAATCAAAAGTATTATTTAATTTGAACAAAACCAAGCTTATGAAAAATGGAGTGTCTGTGTTGAGACTCTGACGTGCTCGTCCATGAGCAACATGCCCAACACAATCACTACGATCCGATGAGTAATGAGTTGATAAACATGGGGGTTGCTATTTGACGCCCGAAAAGGTGGTCAACGACAGTCAACGCCCAAGACTTTCCATGATCTACCGACTTTGCCCCTTCCCTTAAAATTTTCATACTTTTTTTTTCCATTGTGGCCCCTTATCTGCTTCAAGTCTTCTCTCTCTCACCCCCATCTTCATTACCTCCTCACACACTCTCTCGCCCTCTCTCCTCATTATCATCATCATCAACATGTAAATAATTGAGATTTGTCTCAGTTCCATTGATAACATCTTCACTCACTTACCATTCTCAATCAATCATCTTCATTAATATCATCTCCTCGCTCTCCTCATTACCATCATCATCTATAAAAAATTAAGATTTGTCTCACTTCTATCGATAACATCTTTACTCACTCACCATTGTCAATCGACCATCTTCATTAATAAATTTAGGGCGAAAATGGTTTATAAACCACATACGTTTGCCTATATGTGAAATCAACTCCCAAAAGTTTTGATTTGAGCAATTAACCCCCACAACTTTTTCATTGTGTGAAATCAAACCATCGGTCAATTTCTCACATAAAAATCCAATGTCTCATCAATTTCTCACATATAAATCCAATATCTCGTCAATTTCTCACCTACAACTACTAATATTTTATATAAATTTTATTTTCTTAGTCCAATCAAGTAAATATTATCAAAAAAACTTTTATATATCAAATATACACAACACTAATATCTGGAATAATTTTGAAAAATAAACGGAGTTCATGGTAGATGATAGACTTCAACGAGAATTTCTACATTTGAAATTTTCTTTTTTATGTTCACGAGAATAATCACCGGGTATGTACTAAAGAACCAATGTTTTTTTTTGTTTAAGGAAAAACTTTATTTATTCCTTCATTAACAAGAAAAAAAACATTCGATGATGTAGTCATAGAGAAATAACATGTTATACAATTGTCATGGAGTATTAATTATTTTTGAACCATTTTTGTATAAATTAAATTCTTATTGTTAGATATTGAATATCTCATTTGAGATATAAATTGAATTTCTCATGTGAGAAATTGACCAAGTGTTTGATTTCACATAATTAGAAAGACGTGGGGGTAGATTGCTCCAATCAAAACTTGTGGGGGTTAATTTCACGTAGAGGCAAACGTATGAGTCTCATAGACCACTTTCG
The DNA here is from genome assembly GCA_963680865.1 of Spergularia marina. Classification (NCBI taxonomy): domain Eukaryota; kingdom Viridiplantae; phylum Streptophyta; class Magnoliopsida; order Caryophyllales; family Caryophyllaceae; genus Spergularia; species Spergularia marina. The sequence goes on along the minus strand of OY804560.1, from coordinate 13,379,590 downwards.
TTTCTATAGAAAAATTAAACCCAAAAAAATTTGGGGTTGTGTGGGCCCATGTCGAGCCGTATACGGTTGGACCTAGGTCGAGCCGTATTGAGAACACGGTTGGACGCTGGTTAAATCGTATACGATTGAGTCGAGTGAAATCGTATTCACTCTGAGTATGATTGTTGCATAAGTGAGTATGTTTTTGTATTGTTGTACCAAATAGGTTTTAGTACGTGCTCTGAGTAAGCATTATGATTGTTTGAGTTTGTTTTTCTACCTCACTTTGTAGAAGAAATACATGTGACATACAAATAGTCAAATTAACTAGTTTTTTGACCCGTGAAAATGCACGGGAATTACAAATGTTTTTCTAAATGTAATTATCTATATCATGTAATATAAATGTGCTATGAAAATATTTAAAACAAAATCATTTTATATAACGTTTGGAAACTGTAACTTGAAATTTTTGGTAATTATTTTAGCGTTTGGTAAAGTCAAATGCAGCTCGGGGGTTGTATTGGTGTATACTCCCTCCGTCCCGGTCATTTCCTTACCCTTTCCTTTTAGGTCCGTCTCAGTCATTTCCTTACCTTTCCGTTTTTAGGGTGTTTTTGGCACTTGAAATTACTTTTATGCCCTCACTTATTCACTAACCCTAGCCCACATAATCACACTTAACCGTTCCTAATCTAATCACAAAACTTAATCTAAGTATATAAAACTAAAAATTAAAATTTCACCCCTCATTTTCTCTCTCCTCATTCAGCAAAATATCATCCTCGTCTCTCTCCTCATTTCCGCCCTCTCTCAAACCCTAGTTCTTCCCACCCCCAAATTAATTTTACCCTCGATCTCGATTATTTTTTGCCCCAAAAACTGATCTGAGTTTTGCAATCACTTTATCTCTCCAATAATAGCGTATTCTTCCTTTATTCATCTCGAAAATCTTAATTTTTTATTCTGGGTGCTGTTCGATTTGGTCAAATTTTTTTTGGGTCACTTTATCTCTACAATGGCGAAGTCTGATTCCGAACCTGATTTTGGGTTTTGGCGGATCACCGCAGACGACACGCAACAAGACAGCCCTCCGAAACCCTTGGGTGAGTTGGGCCAGGGATCTGGTGAGGGTACAAAAGACGACAAACCCCTAGCTGTGGTTGATCGATCTACGGTGCCAGAAGATAATGGGAAGGCCAAAGAAGTACCGATGACAAAAGAAGAGCTGGCGGAATTTTACGCTAGATGTGTGTCCGAAGATGAGAAGGCCGAGAGAGCAAAAGCCAACTACCGAAGCTACAACGGTGAAACTAATAGTGAGTATGCGAGACGCTACAAAGGTTATGTCTCCGATAGCTATGGCGAATCTGAAGAGAGCGATGGGGCCTATGGAGGTGAGGAGGATCCTGAGTTTGCTGCACTTATGAACTCTCCGAAAAGAAAAAAAATGAAAGGTGTTTGGAGTTGGAATTGCCCCTTCATATAAGGTCGAAAAACCCTAACTTTGCTCTTCCTATAACTTTTTATTTTGATTGAGGCTTTGGGGGTAATGTTGCTGATTTTTAGATATTGGGAATAATTGTATCAATCTGTTTGTTGTTTGGTAGATGCGTTGATGGGTTTGGTGTTTGGTGGATTCGTTGATGGGTTTGTTGTTTGGTAGATTAGTTGATGGGTTTGGTGTTTGGTGGATTCGTTGATGGGTTTGTTGTTCGTAGATTTGTTGATAGGTATTGGTTATGATGATCCGTATTGGGTTTGTTATTGTAATGATTCGTTATGTTGTTGTTTCGATTTAAAGATGCTTTTGTTGTGCTTTTGATTTATTATTTGGATTTCATGTTGTTCTCACTAGAATCATGCGTTATTAAGCCTTGTTTAGATATATTCATATGATGTGTTCGTGGGCATATTTTGTTTAATCGGGGGTCTGTTTCGACTTGTTATTACGCTTATTTTGTGAAGGTATATGGATATAATGCGTTCGTGGGGCATATGTTTTATTGGGGCTGTTCCATTATGTTATGCCTCTTTTTCATTGAGAGACTCGATGATGAGTGTTGAGAGTCATTTGTTACCTCAATGAATCATGCCTTACTTTGTTTTGACTTGGCTGTTTCACTATGGTGTGTTATGTTGGTGCAAATATGATAGTCACCCCATGTACGTTAGTACATGTTGTTGGCGGCATCATTATATTATGCTATCCTTAAGTCGCCCGATGCGGCTCGATGATGAATAGCCTTAAAGTTTTATGACAGCTGCATTTCAATCTGATTCCCTCAGTCCCGGTCATTTCCTTACACTTTCCTTTTTGGCACTTTACTGATTGGGGGCTTTTTTGCTCACTTGCTATATGCTGATGCCTGTGCTGTCTCTGCTGCCTTCTGTCCTGCCCTATACTGTTGTGAAACTCAGTGATGAATGTTGAGATTCAATGGTTACCTTAAATATGGTGACCTTGGTTGTGTTGGCTTGTGGCTGTTTCACTATGGTGTGTTATGTTGGTGCAAATATGGTAGTCACCCCGTGTACATCAGTACATGTTGTTGGCGGCATCATTATATTATGCTATCCGTAAGTCGCCCTATGCAGCTCGATGATGAATGCCTTAAAATTTTATGAGAGCTGCCTTTGTCACACATTTTCATATATATTATAGAAATTTAAGGCTAGTGTGTCCAAAATGATATGTTCGATATATTACAATGTTTGTAGCCAAAATGAAATGGTTGAATCATGTTCATACCTTGCATCCCAAAAAATGAACATTTTTCAATCATACCTTTACTGGTGCTTTAGTGAAAAGGAACGTGCCATTCACCCTCACCAATTGTGTCCCCTTCTTCATTGTACTCCTCATCATCATCTTGTACTCCACTTTGTTCAACCTCTGTTGCTAATGTTGTGTTCTGATCTGCTGCTTCTGTTGTGTTCTGATCTGCTGCATTCTCATGTACTGCATTCTGACTTGCTGCATTCTGACTTGTTGCATTCTGATCTCCTGCATTCTGATCCGATGCATTCTGAATCCTGCCAGCTGATGTTTGTGCTGTGTTTGTGTCCTCCAACTCTGCTCTGAAATTAGACACCAGTAATAGGGCCTCTGCCAAATAGGCTACTGTAGGCTGGATTTGTTTTGGGAGTAACCCAAGCCGGTCTAACCTTTTCTTTCCCACATGCGGAAGTCTATAACAGTTGTTCCCTTTGACCCGTAGTATTTGATCCATGCAATATTGTAGAGACAACCATGTGTAATTGAGTGTCTTTGGGCTTATCTCCTCAAATGCTGTCATCACTGCATTGACTAATTGACACACAGTTTTTGGAGCTTTCTCATGTTGTAGGCTTTGTATTGCACGGAAAAAACCTAGATCTAGAATGTTTAAGTCTGAGCTGTTTGGAGGTTGACATATGAGATTAATGTCCCAACCATCTGCCTTAGCCGCTTTCAAAAAATCAGGATCTTTTGGGGAAATATGTGGGCGGGCATTATCTTGTTGTATCCAAATCTTTCTCCCTCTCCTTTCAGGCCACTTTTCCTTAATTGCTGGAATTATTTTCTCCAATAGGCATTTCTTTATGACTGCTTTGTTGATGCGATCAATTGGTTTGGTTTCTAATGTGCCGGCTGGCCTATTAACACTACGCCGTTTTGCTGGCGTAGTGACACAAAATGGGAAAATTCCTATCTTTCCATCAAATATTACTTCCCCATCTTCCCCAAATCTAGGCCTTGCAACTGCCCCCATAAACATGATTTTTGTGATGAATCGTTTAGACTTGCATGTTCTATGTGGCTCTTCCTCACTCGGTACAAGGTAAAATTTCTGGTTATGCCTTGTCAAATAAAACCATTTTTCATCCATATGCACAAAGTCGTCCATGGATTTGAATGACATACGTTCATCATTGAAACTATCCTTATCAAGTTGGTTGATGATTCATTGCATTCTAGCTTTCATGTTTTTTTCGGTCAAAGCTGGTTTCATAGCATTAGAATGGGTTCTAATCTTGCCCTTTTGAATTAATCTATGTATGGTGGATGGGTGTAAGTTTAAGGCACATGCAAGACTTCTAATGGTTGTTCTCTTATGTAATGGAATACGCCTTACCAATTCCAAGTCGATGATGACCCTCTTTTTGCTGCCTTTGAACCCTCTAATACTTTTCACCAATGCCTTAGCTATGATCTGACTCTTGGTGGTTCTCCAATATTCACTCATCGTTGTCTTTGAAACATTGAACTCGTCTTGTAGTTTTTTGATTATGCCATATTTTAACTTTCCGTCTGCATAATTGAGCATCAATGTTGGAGTAATTTTTAACCTTTGTTCATTTGTGAGTCTTGGTTTGGCGTTGGGTCTTGTGGACTGAGTTGTGTTGGTTTGCGCCAAATGCTCGCTTGCTAACATGAACCTTTGGTGAGCTTCATCTGCTGCTGTTTGCGATGCTTGTGCTTCTGCCTCGGCTGTTGCTGCTGCCATTTGGGCTGTTTCGGCTGTCTTCTGTCTTGTTGCTGCATTTGCGGCTGCTGCTGCCGCCAATGTTGCTGCTGTATTTGCAGCTACTGCTGTTGTAAATAACATTCCCAAAACACCTTCGTAAATAGTTTTAACTTAAAAATCATGTTAAAAAATAAGAATTTAGGACCCGTCTGAGAAGTCCGACCTCATACCAACGGACCACCTAATGAGTCTGCTCCACCGTACCCCTCAATAACCACTCGTTGACTCTTATATGTACTCGGCGGTGTAAAAGTCCTGAGTGTACACAAGGGCAACACAAACAGCTGAACCCAACCAGAGATGTCATCAGGCCTACCAAAAACCCTATCATGCGCCCCCTTGAGCAACCGAGAGAAACCCAGACGACACTTCGGAGGGATAGACTTAACCGTGCGCAACCGCTTAGAAAGCAAAGGGTCAAGGAGAGCAACATCAAAACCCGAAGACAAATCCCCTGCAGTATTATCCACAGGTTGTGAGGCAGGGACAAACAGTCGATTCAAATTATAGAGAACAAAACGAACAACCCCATCGCCAGTATCTGCGGGACCCACAAAATTAGACCTACTACCATGACTACACTTAGAGCAAAAAGTGTGGGTCTTGAAACAATCACCACAAAGCCAACGACCCATACGCCTGAAAGTGGACTCGGTCTCACAAAAAAGAGTCACATAAGTCGAAAGAGCATGTTTAGTGACATCAAGGGCAGCACCAGTAAAATGATGACTATGCAAATGACCCACCGACGAACTCAAAGTAAGACCCCACCCACCATTATTCTGACACTCCCTAAGGCCAGAAAAAGGGCAGTGAAACCTCACAGTCCCAAACATACAAAACCACAAAAAAAAGGACACAAATAAAACAAAATAAATAATAATAAAAAAAAGGCACAAACTCACAACCATAAAAAAAGGGATCCCCGCCGGATTCCCCACAAACACACGCCCCCCTTCACGGCCAAGACTCAGACCGGCGGGGACAGGTGTTCAGAACAGGTCACCCACGACGGCCGGCCACCCCAGCGGCGACAAGCGGAACCCACTCCCACATCACACAACCAGCCCAGCCACCGAGAAAACCCCTAAAATACGATCTGACGAGGGGCCGGGGACAGGCCCCCACCGAACGCCCAGACGGAATATCAAGGGAGATGGTTGATGATTATCAGCGATTGAAGGATGAACGGCGAAAATGATGGCAATTGCGATTCAAATGGTGGAGTTTCATGCTCGCTGATGATAAAGATGAAATGGTGATGACGAGTGGGTTAGATGGTTGATGATGAACGGTTTAGATGGTAGATGATCGGCGTTGGTATTGATGGTCGGCGTGATGATCGACGTTGATGGTTGTCTGAAGTGATGATCAGCGTTGTTTGCACCAACTATTATTGTTTAAAAAATTGAAAATAATTTTTTTTTCTTTTTTTTGTAAATGTTTTAAAAACGTTGTTGAATTCACTAACCCAAAACATCTTCCCTCCCGTTATCGACTACCCAAGAGTTCGTGACCATTAACCACGGAGGCCTAGTAATCATGTAATATAAATTTGCAATCATGTCATCATCAGTCACTAAGTCATCATCATTGATTTTTTCATCTAAAATTGTGAAACATTGCGGTCGATTCCAATAGAATTTACTCCTATTCTGAAAATGTTATTTTTTTTTTAACTATTGTCCATCATACAAATCATTCATGATTTGAGATGTTGGGGCTCAAAAATTTGAATGCTTAGTGTTAATGTCTTGGAAACATTATTCGGTCAATGTTGATTTGATAATAAATTACGACATTTTTCTTTTTCTAAAGTTGGATATGAATTTCTTGTATTAATCAATATAATGGTCCATTTTATGTTGATCGTTGTAGTATGGTGTAATTATTTTGTTTCCATATTTGGGAAGGAGTAGAAATATTTTTTTCATATTATTTTTAAGAGTTTGTAATTCTGTTCACACTAAATCAGTATCAGATTTGTACTGGATATTTCCTTTTTATAAAATGAATTGTAATAATATGCATGAAGTAGTAGACAACACATTGCTAATGTGATGAATTAGTAATTGAGAGGTCAATGGTTCAAATCTTGGCTCAGACATTTTTTGCCAAGTTTCACCAATGAGCGTAATGACGTATTAAATGATTGCTGACATGTCTATTGTACACTCAAACTCGGGCCAATTCAACTTTTCTTGCACGTAATTATTAAAAGTAATAGATAATAGATTTCCTTTCATATAATTTACTTTTTAGGGTGAACAATATTCAGTGGAGACGTTGTTGATTACACTCAATTACTGAATTTTTTTCATCCTTGATTATTCTTTGAATTGGGCTAATGAGATAACTAGTACTCGTATTAAAAGTATTATTTCTCGTTAATTATTATAAGAAGAGAATGTACCCTGATAAACCTTAGAGCTACTACGTATGTTGTAAGATGGGGTGAAGATAATTAGACTATAAGTCGGATCTTGACATAGAGAAAAGAAAGCTTAGTAGTTACTACTACTACAACTACTACTTCTATCGTTTCATACCTAGTGTTTGATACTTATCTAATCAATTGTTGTAAAACCACGTACATAAGCATTGAAATTTTGGGCAATTAATCGAGAACATGTCTCGGCGATACAAACAAACCACACATAAAATAAGTTCGAAAATGACATATATTGACACACAAACCGATACATTTCGTTCTCCCTCCTCCGTTATTTGTTTTACACTCATGCTCAACCAACATATTCAACCTTAGGTGGATCATACACAGATTAGGTTAATACATATTTAGATTAACGACGAACTTGGAAAATATTAAACGTATTTAACCTCAATTGTATCATACATATATAGATTAGGTTAATACATATTCAGATTAACAACTAATTTGGAAAATATTAAACGTTTCAACCTCAAGTTTATGTTAAAACATACTAAAACTCATAGTTGGAATGTTTTTTATTCAATAACTTTATTGAACGGCCGAATCATCAAAATTGGGTGCTATCATATAGTTTTGTATCAGCTAAATTCACGAGTTGGAGATAAGCGGACTCGAAGCGCTGTAACTTTATTAACCATTGTGTTTTTTAGCTTTTGCATTGGTTTGACAATTCTATACGTTAGAACTTAAATCAAGGAAGTCTATATCATAAGGAGTATTTTTGGAGTTTAATTGATGGTTTAATGGGAATTTTGTGACTCAAGACCCTTTTTGGTGAGCGTCGGATGATTTTAGAGAACCACACACCATCACCTCCGACTTCATTTAATAATAACTTTTTGTCCAGATAATATTTGGTAGAAATTCCAATTGGAGAAGAAAGTACGTGATCTTGGCTTTCCGATGACATATTATGAGCTCAAAATGAAGTTCGGAGGTGAGAGTTATGCATGTTCGAAAGTTGCGCTGCGCGCAGTCCCTCGACTCAAGGACTCCTGTCCTCGACTCGATGGTGGCTTTCTCGACTCGAGACATCATGTTCTCGACTCGTGGGAAGTCCTCTCTCGGTCCGAGACGACTGCTCTTCGGTCCGAGAAAAGGCGATTTCCACGAAGCTTCCTGGTGGCTTTTGGCGGTTGCTTTTATGTTGGATTCTTTTGCTTTTGTCTTGTAATATCTTTTGTACTTATCTTGAATAAAGGGGCATGAACCCCTCTATAGTAATTATCCACCTTTGATATTATTTTTCATCTAGTTTTTATTTTAGAGAGAGAAACTCAAGAAGAATTAATATTTTTATTATGATTTTAATCTCAAATATTATTGTAATAATTAGTATGTGAGGCTACCTCCCCTCCTAGACTATTGGTGTAATCAATTCTTCATCCTATATATTAGCAAGTATTTTTCTCTCTATTTTGCCTTTAATTTCTTTATAATTAATTCCTTGTTTTTAATGCATGATTTATCCTTTTTTATCTAAGTGGTTGATTGTATTGAATTGAGTATTTCATATGCTTGGTTGATAATTGGTGGCATTGATTATTAGCCTAAAAAGAAGCAACTTTCACATTTTTAGAGTATGGTTATGACTAACTTGTGATTGTGGAATTAATTAGGCAACTAATAGTTTAGATTTGATTAGTGTCGCGGTTGCGGCTAATTAGATACCTGAAAATCGGTATTCTGTCGATTTTTCTCGGACCGAGAAAAAATTGCCTCGGTTCGAGAAAGAGAGATCTCGAGTCGAGGGTGGCAACTCTCGAGTCGAGACTGAACCGTCTCTGGTCGAGACTGACCCGTCTCTGGTCGAGACTTACTCCTCTCTGGTCGAGATTGACCCCTCTCTGGTCGAGACTGAACCCTCTCTGGTCGAGACAGGGACCCTTGCTTCTCGATCTCCTTTGGTTGTTGAGTCTTCTATTCCCCAAGATGATGAGGATGATAATGTACCATTTGCCGAGGCTCTTAAGGACACTCGGAGGCTCAAGACCAACAACACCGAAATGTACGCTCTTTTTCAAGATTGCAAAGTGAATATACCCTTTCCAGACTTTGTGAAGAGTGTTCCAAGGGTGGCTAAATTTTTGAAAGAAATGTGCACGGTCAAGAGGAAGCCGAAAGCTAAAGATAAGAGGAAAGTGGTGATGAGTGAGCAAGTTTCGGCCGTTTTTCAACAATGGCTACCTATAAAGTGTGGCGATCCCGGTATGTTTATCGTTTCGGCAACCATAGGTAACACTACTTTTCGTAAGTCCATGCTAGATCTAGGTGCATCTATTAATGCTTTGCCACTCTCATGCTATAATTCGATGAAACTCAATCCAATGCATGAAACCGATTTTGTGATAGAACTAGCGGATCGTTCTAAGGTTTATCCCGAAGGAATTGTAAGGGATGTGCATGTTAAGATAGATAATCTTGTGTTTCCCGTGGATTTCTATGTCCTTGATACAAATTATAGTGAGCATGACTCCCCTCTCCTTCTAGGACGCCCCTTCATGAAAACCGCAAGAATGAACATTGATATGCACACTAGTATTCTTGCAGTAGAAGCTAATGGTTGTCGAATAGAGAGGCATGTTTATGATTCAATGCATGATGTTGATAATGATCATTCGGTTCACTCCATTGATACATGTGTTGTGAAATCTCCAAAGTATGATCCCCCCGATTCCAAAAGCGCAAGTACCAAATGCATGTCTTTGAATTGTGTGCCAAACATGAAATCTAATGTGAAAGCATGTATCTTACGCTAACCAAGTCACCCCTAGAATGTGCAAAGTCTTTGCCATCGGTTTTGCAGATTTCAAAGGCTAAAAAGACCATACCTTGTTTTGGTAAAAAACTACACGTTTAGAGAATCAGATTGTCTGGTGGGTTTATCTATCTGATCGCGCTATTATCTAATGTAGAATCGAAAACGAGACTAGGAGAACAGCTAAATGAAATAATTGCAAGTAAAACACAGAGAATTTTTGTACGTGGAAAACCCTCAATGTGAAGGAAAAACCACGGGGGGAATCTGTGTCCCACCAAGGATTGCACTATGGATGAATTTAGATGATGTATGTTTCGTACAGGAGTGATTGCTCGTACTATGAATAAATGCTATGGTTTTTGCTTGTATCTCGTCTGCCCCTTTTCTGCTAGCTTCCCTCTTCTATTTATGCTTGACTGTCATTAGGGCTTCTAACGTCTTCCTCCCCTTATTTCTCCACGTCCTCAACCTCCCTATATTCTCTCTTGACCAAGTCGTGACTTATCCTCCACTATTCTTGCTTGACAACGTCTCATTTTCTGTTTGCATCTCAACGTATCTCGCTCCAACGTTCCTCAATTTCCCCCATTATCCACTCCTCAAATCTCGCAGTTGATCAGTTGTGTAACCACCTGATTTGACTCGGTCTTGCTTGTGAACGATAATGACGTTATCTGACACTTATTGTTAATCAGACTATATTCTTCTATCGGATAACTGGTATCCGAGTGTCACCAAGAATCCTACATCAAGTAGAATTTTATTACCCAAACAATTGTCCCCTAATTTTTAAAGATAAAACTTTATCTTTAGAAATCAACTCCCGAGATGACTCGTGCTCCAACAAGTGTCCGTTACCTCTCAGAATTCCACACCAATTATGATTGTCTCAATGTCTCTCAACTACTGCTATAAATACAACCACCCTCTTCTCTCTCCTAACCCTAATTCAAATTCACCCCCAAATCAATTTCTTCGAAACCTCACTGAAAATCACTCACCTTTGTAATTCATCCAAGTGTGTGAAGCAATCCACGAATCACCTTTCTTGCTCCCGTCCAGGTAATCTTTCCTTTCATTTGTATTAGATCTAATTTCCGATGGGAAAAAAGTCCGCTGCATTAAAACCTAGCTCTTCCAAAGTTCATATTTCCTCAGCTGAAATCAATGGTGTTTTATTTACTCGTTCCGAGTATGACAACCTGGATGCCTTCGAGTGTTTGTTAGACTCTGGATTCGAGAGTCTGATTAAAAGTCAGGGGTTGACCCCCGATACTCCTGAGTTGCTGATTCCCTCCCCTGATTCCCCAATTCGTGCCGATTGGGTTAACGAGGAGTATGTGTGTATGTATGAGTATCCCTTTAGATTAAAAGTAAAGATACCTTTATCTGAACCCACGATGAGTATCGTCAAGGCCCTAGACACTCCCCTGCATCAGTATCTCCCTGGTTTTTGGAGGCTGCTTGCGGTGATGGAACACTTACACCTTCGTCACGGATTTAAGTGGGGCTGGGAAGTGTTGAGTTCTGCATATGGCTTTAGGAAATATGCCAACAATCGCCTAGGTGCTAGAACCAAAGGAACAGATCTAGTGTTTGTACCTGCCACCTCTGAAGATAGGAAATGGGCAAACTATTTCTTCTTCGTCAAAAAGAGTTCCTTGGGCAACTTCGGTTACTAACTCCGCTCGGATTGGAATCCAAAAGGTATCCTATTCGACTGTTTCTCCATTAGTAAATCCACCCTCTAAATCTTGTTCTTACTTGTTTGTCTGTGCAGCTGGCGACTACTTTGTTACTGATCCGGGCTGCGACACCGATGCCCTCAAAGCGATCTACAAAATCCCCATCGCTGAAAGGACATATCCTAGAACCATTGTGACTTTTGCTCTCACTACAACCAGAAAGAAGAGAGGACTAACCGAAACATCTGAAGTATCCGATTCTGAAGACATAATTGTTACTGGAGAACAGCAGGCTGACCCGGATACCGTTTTTGCTCCGACCCCTTCTCCAAAGATGTCAACTAGTAAGTCCTACTAAATAATCAACTTATTCTTGTACCTGTCCTCGATACCTGACGATTACATGTGCCTGACTCCACACTTTGTCATCCCTTAGGTACTTCAGTTAGCTAGAGAACCCGTTCCAGTGGATTGGGTGCCCTTGATCCGATGCAAGCTTACGCTGAGCTGTTGAAGGAGAAAAAGCCCAAGGTTGATGTTCCTCTCCCCAAAGAGGTCTCCACCGATCTTAAGCCAATTCCCAAACCAACAATACCTTTGGAGAAGAAGAAGAAAATCGAGTCTTCCACTCCATCTCTTGAGGCTTCCGGTTTCGATGATCTCAAGATAGTCGGGGATAAGATCGCCCAAGCTGCAGGACTCACACTCCCAAGTGACTTCTTGACGGAGAACGCATTAGGCTTGTGTCAGCAAAGCATCGGAGCCTGCTACCACGTAAGTATACTTGTATGGTTTTGATAGTTCCTTGACCCTTCAGAATCTTTGACTCCTCGTTTATCCGACTCCTAGGCACTACTCTCCACTACTGCTGTTTACAAGAAACTGTCGGACATGATGAGCGAAGTAGCCCATCTCAGAGATCAACTCAAAGATGCCCAAGCCGATCGTGACAAGTCAAAGTGCGAGTACGGTGTCGCTATCAGGGAGAAGACTCAATCTGACTCGAAAGTTAAAGCTTTAGAGAGAAATTTCAGTCATCTCAAGGAGAAAAACAAGGAGCTTGAATCTGATAACTGGTATCTGACAGGACTCGTCAAGGAGCATGACAGGAAGGAGAAACTGAACGCTGTCGTGTACACAGTAAGGGCCAAGTTGGAAATGTTGTCCGACTATGAGGCTGGAGAGGCATCTGGCAGCAACTAGGATCGAGCATTTTTAGAGAAAATGCTCCAGGATGTCGAAGGCGATCCAGATGGTGAAGAGAAAGAAATCAACTCCGCTGTCGTCGATCAACCTACTATCGAGGGAACTAGTAGAGCCACTCAAGATATCGGAGAGCCTGCAAATCCAACGGATGAAGCCCCTAAAACCGATGAAGGTTTGAACTCGACAGTGATTGTAGGTCCGTCGGAGTCTGCTACTGACAATCCGAGTGATCAGGCGTCTGTTCCTGCCCCTGTCGGTCAAGCCCAATAATTTATCAGTAATATGTCGTAGTTTCTATCGGACAATTTCTTTTTTGTGTTTGATGTCAAGTATCTTTGTTTGTGATGAACAATAATGCAGTTTTACCTAGACGTATGTCCAGGGTTTGTGGTAGTAAGTATGTTTGTTTTACCCAGTATGATATTCAATGTGTTTTGACGCCATGTGATAATTGTTGTAGCTAGCTTATGTGACCGTACTTGGAATGTAGATAGGAGATGTGTTCCCATCGCGTAGTATATGGTATCCGTAGTGTGTTGTATTGTTGATATCAGGTACTGTGATGCGCATCATGTAGATGTGTTGAAGTCGACTCGCGTGTGTCTGTCGGTCTGTCCTTGTTGTGTTCCTGCAAAAATGAACAATATTGCTAGGGTTGGCCGTTGGCATTTGAGCCAACGGCCCTCCGACGCTCAAGTCAGATTATAGTGGCATGTGTAACTGACAAAAAATTTCTGAATTGTCAGAAAAGCATGTAAGGGTCTAATCTACATTCATCATTTTTTTTTTAAACAAGTAAATAGCTAACAAAAATACCGTTTGAGGCTGGAAACATTCCATGGTCGCTCAATCATGGTACCATCGAGTGTTGATAGCCTGTAAGCGCCCTGACCGACAAGGGAATCTATCAGATAGGGTCCTTCTCATCGTGGTTGGAGTTTGTTGTCAGGTTCATCCTTCTTCTTGTGATAGACTTTCCTAAGTACCAGGTCGCCTTCTTGAAAGACCCTGATCTTGACGTTCTTATTAAAACTCCTTGCCACGGCTTGTTGATGTGCCGCCATTCGGAGTTTGGCATCTAATCGGGGTTCATCGATTGTGTCCAAACTGGCTATCATGTGATCTTGAGTCTCTTCCTCAGTCATCGTTCCATACCGAAAGGTAGGGACTAAGACCTCAGCCCCGAATACGAGGGAGTACGGTGTGTGTCCTGTCGCATTCCTTGGGGTAGTCCGGTATGCCCAAAGCACATATGGTAACTGTTCAGCCCAATGTGTCCCTTTGTATGTCAGGTTCTTTCTCAAGTTTTCCAAGATGATCTTGTTACTTGATTCGGCCTGACGATTTGTTTGTGGATATCTCGGTGCGGATTTCAATAGATCAATATTCCATCGAGAACAGAATTTAGATGTTTTACCTCCGATGAATTGTGCTCCGTTGTCGCATACAATAGATGAAGGTATGCCAAACCTGCATATTATGTTTCTCTTAACAAATGATATTACCTGGGCTTCCTTGATGCATGTGTATGCCTCTGCCTCGATCCATTTTGAAAAATAATCCGTCATGGCGAGGAAATAAAGTTTACCGCCTGGTGCCTTCGGTAACGGACCCACAATATCCATCCCCCACTTCATGAATGGCCAAGGGGAAGATATCGGATGCAGAAGCTCTGCTGGTTGGTGTATCATCGGGGCATGGCGTTGACAAGCATCATATTTCTTGGCGAATTCAATCGAATCTTTTCTCATTGTTGGCCAGTAGTATCCTGTTTGCAGCACTTTACACGAGAGACTTCTTCCGGCTGTATGATTTCCACAGTCGCCTTCATGTGTCGACTTAAGAATGGTTTGTGCTTGATCATGCTCGAGGCATCGGAGTAGAAAACCTGAAAGTGATTTTCTAAACAGTACCCCCTCCCTTAATGTGAATCTGGATGCCCTAATCCTAAAAGATCTGGTTTCCGACCTGTCGAGCCCCTCGGGGATGGTTTCGCTTTTTAGCCACTGGATATAAGGTTTCGTCCATCCACTATCTGATTGTTCTATGTCCAGAATTTTATCTGCTAAGTTTGATTGTATAGGGTACGATTCTAGACTTGACTTCAGGATATGGATAATGGGGATATGATTTAAGTTAGTGGGTTTGAAGCTGGATCCGAGGGCAGCTAGGGCGTCTGCTTGGACATTTTGGTCACGGGGTACTTGTTGTGTTTTAAAATTTTGAAATTGGGCTATTAAACTTTTTGCTTTGTCGAGATAAGCTAGCATCTTAGAGTCTTTGGCCGCATATGATCCGTTAATCTGATTGACGATTAAAAGTGAGTCACTGTTTACCTTGATGGATCTGATATTCAAGTCAAGCGCCAACGTTAACCCGACAAGGAGTGCTTCGTATTCTGCTTCATTGTTTGTCGTTCTAAACTCACAGCTTATAGCCCTGGGTGTGATGTCCCCTCGTGGTGATTTGAGCACGATTCCCAAGCCTGTCCCTCGCACGTTTGCTGCCCCATCGGTGAACAAAATCCATGTCCCCTGGTCATCCCCCTTTTCTAACCGTTGGACCTCGATCTCCGCCTGTGGTTGGATATTCGGGCTGAAATCGGCCACGAAATCAGCTAGCGGTTGTGACTTGTTCGCCGTCCTTGGTTCATAAGAGATGTCATAGGTGCTTAATTGTACTGACCATTTAGCCATTCTGCCCGACAGTTCTGGTTTCAACATTACTGATCCTATCGGATAGTTTGTTTTAACAATGATTTTATGTGCTTGAAAGTATGGTCGTAATTTAGTCGATGACATTACCAAAGCTAAAACTAACTTTTCTAAATAAGAATACCTGGACTCAGCATTTAGGAGGGATTTGCTCACGTAGTAGATGGGACATTGTTGTCCACTGTCCTCCTTGACTAGGACTCCGCTTACAGCGGTCTCCGTGACTGATAAGTAGAGATATAAGGTGTCACCTGGATTTGGTTTTGTGAGCAGTGGAGCCGATGACAAATACTTTTTCAAAGCTTGGAACGCTTCATCATGCTGCTCGGTCCATGTGAACTGTTTGTTCTTTCTTAAGGTGTCGTAGAACAATTTGCATTTGTCGGATGACCTTGAGATGAATCTGTTGAGCGCAACAACTCTACCTGTCAGCTTCTACACGTCTTTGATGCATGTTGGTAGTTGGAGATCGAGGATTGCTTTGATCTGCTCTGGACTCGCCTCGATTCCCCGTTTGGTAGCCATATAACCCAAGAATTTGCCAGCCGACATCCCAAAGTTACATTTAGTCGGATTGAGTTTCATGTTATACTTTTCTAGGATGTCGAAGGCTATTTTAAAATGCGCTATATGATCTGATGCTTTCTTTGACTTGACCACCATATCATCAATGTATACTTCCATGGTGTCTCCGATTTTGTCTTTAAACATCATGTTGACGAGTCTTTGATAGGTTGCACCTGCATTTTTTAGACCAAATGGCATAGATGTATAGCAGTATATACCTCGATTTGTCATGAAGGCGGGTTTCTCTTGATCTTTCGGGTACACCTTGATCTGATGGAACCCACTTGAGGCGTCCATGAACGTCAACATCTCGTGTCCGGCAGTCGCGTCTACCATAGCGTCAATATGGGGTAGTGGAAAGGGGTCTTTCGGGCACGCCTTGTTTAGGTCTGTGTAATCGACACACATTCTCCACTTCCCATTCTTTTTCTGGACGACGACCACATTGGCCAGCCAATCAGGGTACATTACCTCCCTGATCATCCCCATGTCGAGAAGTTTTTGCACTTCTTCGTCCACGACTTGGTTGCGCTCAGGTGCGAATTTTCTTCGTTTCTGTTTGACAGGTTTATATGATTGGTCTATATTAAGTCTGTGAGTGATTACCTCGGGACTTATACTTGTCATGTCTCTGTGTGACCATGCAAAGCAGTCTTCTTTGGATCTTAGGAATTCTATTAGATCAGGATAAATTTCGTCGGGGATGTCTGTCCCCACCTGGATTTTCCTGTCTGATTGATCCTCTCTCATCCGGACTTCCTGAAATTCTAACTTATTCTCCTCCACTGCTTGGTTGGTCACACAGAGTCTCGTTGATTGCTATTGCGAGGATTTTTCCGCGCTCTTGAGTTTGAGTGAAGTCATGTAGCATTCTCGAGCTGCCCTGAGATCCCCTCGGACGAGTACCACACCCCATCTTGATGGAATCTTGATGCACTGATGGTAGGTAGATGGTACCGCCTTGAGGTTGTGTATCCATGGCCTACCTAGCAACATATTATAGGGAGATGGACAATCAACAACAGTAAAGGTTTCGAAAGAGTTTACCCCTTCTACCTGAGTCGGCAATCGGATCTCTCCGTTTGACAACTTGGTCTCGCCGCTGAATTCGACTAGCGGAGTTGATTTCTTAGTAATGTGTTTTTCCTGGATGCCCATCTCCTTCAATGCGTCAAGGAAAACAATGTTGTCTGAGCTTCCGTTATCTACCAAGGCACGTCTGACAAAGCAAGGGCCCACGTTGATGGAAATGACTAGGGAATCATGATGTTCCTCGTCAAGTCCTTCAGCATCAGACTCGTCGAAGCTGACAGTGGGAATATCCTCGATTCTTTGTCTGCTTGAACTAAGACGCAAGCTGTTCACCTTGGCGTTTCTTTTGGCTGCAAAGTACGTTAGTCCGCATATTTCAGAACCGCCAGAAATGCAATTAATTACCTTTGCACCAGAGAAGAGGTCATTGGGATATGCTTCCCTGATGACCGATCCAGTGTTAACGCCTTTTTTCAGGAGTTCTCTGCAAAGTCCAGCTTTGCGGAGTCTAGCCGCCTCCTTCATCAGTGCGATGCATTCTTCGCTGGTATGACCTGATTCAGAATGGAAATCACACCACTTACTCTGATCCCTTTTGGGATTTGGGGGATTCTTCTTGGGCCACCTGACGGAGTCACCCAAGGTTATAAGATAATCTACCAATCTAGAACAGGAGACGTTAAATCCCTGTTCTTGGATAGTTTGCTCATTGCGCCAGTCCGACTGTCCCCTGACTGCGACAACATCAGGTCGTGAGTAAGGGAATGATTTATTACTCGATTGACCCGACTGCTGCTTCCTCGAAGGCTGCTCTTGATAAGTTGGCCTGTTCATCTTGTCCTCTTCTAACCGGATTTGGGCCAATGCTTTCGCCTGCACATCCTCAAAAGTAGAGCAAGGATATTTTGTTAATTCGTTATAAAGTTCAGAGTCTCTGATCAAACCTTGCCTGAACGCCTCGATGACCGTGGGGACATCGCATCAAGGTATCGAAATCTTTTCGTTGTTAAAGCGATAAAGGAAATGCCTAAGGGTTTCACTTTATCTCTGAACAACTCGATACAGATCACTGGTTCTTTTGATCGGCTTGCGGCTGCTGGCAAACTGCTGGTTGAATGCAGTTTCCAACTCGGCCCAAGAGGAGATGCAGCCGTTGGGAAGATTGCTGAACCAGGTGAGAGTTGGAACTCGCAACGTCTGGCCTAGACCTCGACACATGGCAGCGTCTTCATCTTCTTCTCTGATTGGTTGGGTCTTCATGAAGGTCTTGTACCATCGGATATGCTCCTCTGGATCCGACGTCCCTTCATAGATGTAGTTGTCAGGGCATCGAGGAATTTTCGGAATGATCCGAATGGCGATGTGCCGAGCGAACGGCGAGTCCCGATGTGAATCAGGGGCTGCCGGTTCGATTTGGGGGGCCATTCCTGGTACCCTGACAACCTGTTGCCGCACACCTTGTATTTCCTGTCGGAGAGCAACAAGTACCGGATTAATTTCTGCCATGATATTCTAAACCAAAGACATACCTGTATCCGATTGATTCTGATTGAGCTGCAATTGCTCATTTTAGGGGGCTGATCGGAGGATGGTGATTCTTTGTGATGTCCCTTGATCCGCCCAGACTCCATCCATGCGAATCTGATCCCCCCTGAACCTTACGTTCTGAGCTGGGGGTTCGTCTTGGACAGGTGGGTCTAGATCAATACTCCCCATGGCAGGTATGTCGGTGGTATCTCTATTCCTTGTTGATATAGAGCCTCCGATTCCCGACCGGCAAGAGTCAAGCAAGGCGTTGGCCCTGGCCAACTCTCTTTCCAGTGTGTCGTACTTCCTTTGTTGCTCGGCACATTGAGCTCTCGATTTCTTCAGATGTGAGAGAACTTCTGAAAGCGATCCTTGTGGCGCATTTGATGCGTTGCTGTCTTCGAACATGATGGCTCTAGTATCCGGGGTATGGGGTGACTCGTTTCCAGCTGCTGACATGGTGATAATAGTTTTGAGAAGATTTTTTTCAAACAGATAGCCCCACAGTGGGCGCCAAATTGTTTTGGTAAAAAACTACACGTCTAGAGAATCGGATTGTCTGGTGGGTTTATCTATCTGATCGCGCTATTATCTAATGTAGAATCGAAAACGAGACTAGGAGAACAACTAAATGAAATAATTGCAAGTAAAACACAGATAATTTTTGTACGTGGAAAACCCTCAATGTGAAGGAAAAACCACGGGGGGAATCTGTGTCCCACCAAGGATTGCACTATGGATGAATTTAGATGATGTATGTTTCGTACATGAGTGATTGCTCGTACTATGAATAAATGCTATGGTTTTTGCTTGTATCTCTGCCCCTTTTCTGCTAGCTTCCCTCTTCTATTTATGCTTGACTGTCATTAGGGCTTCTAACGGCTTCCTCCCCTTATTTCTCCACGTCCTCAACCTCCCTATATTCTCTCTTGACCAAGTCGTGACTTATCCTCCACTATTCTTGCTTGACAACGTCTCCTTTTCTGTTTGCATCTCAACGTATCTCGCTCCAACGTTCCTCAATTTCCCCCATTATCCACGCCTCAAATCTCGCAGTTGATCAGTTGTGTAACCACCTGATTTGACTCGGTCTTGCTTGTGAACGATAATGACGTTATCTGACACTTATTGTTAATCGGACTATATTCTTCTATCGGATAACTGGTATCCGAGTGTCGCCAAAAATCCTACATCAAGTAGAATTTTATTACCCAAACATTTCTCATACTCCAAACAAGAAAAGGAGAAATGTCACCAAACTCGGGGTCAAGAATGGCCGGAGGTGGAGGGTGAAAGGAGAAGGAGTAATGTGCGATTTGCTTGACTTGGGGTTTGGATTTGGTTGATGGGGAATGGTATGACATGAGTCGAGCCAACGACATTAAACAAAGGCGCTACTTGGGAGGCAACCCAAACTTGTTATTTGTGTTATTTTGTTTGTTTTTGTAGTGTTTTTAGCTCGTGATGATGGTCATCCATACTTTCCTACACTTTCTTCTCATCTAGCCGAGTCACTCTTTCGCCATGTTTTGTCACATGTTTTATACTATCTCTCTTCATATTGACCCCTCCCGTTTGTTCCACGTGCTTGTTTGTGCCTAAACCGTTGACTTTTGGCCCGAAACTCATAAAATAATCACAAAATGGCCTATTTTGTTTTGGTTTTTGGACAACTTTTGGTGTGGGGGTCATTATGCTCCAACAAACACACGAAGGAGATGCGAGTTTGTAAGGTGATAGAAGGCGACATATTTTGAGGAAGACGGGAGTTGTGAGGTGAGAGAGTGGCTCTTCTACCGGTCTTTTGACCATGAGCCACTTGTTTTGACGGTAATTGAGGGAAATGGAGCTCTCACGAGATATGTTTTCTTTTCCATTAGCTTCTCTCTCTCTCTCTCTCTCTCGATTCTAGTCTCTACTTCTCCACCCGTTTAATTAACCGTTTTTATACCATCTCTCTTTGTGCCCCACCACGTTTTTCCCCCACTAGCTACTTTGATTGTTTTTTAACACCCCATCCCGCCCCTAAACCACTAAATAGCCTTCTTGTTGGTTCACTTTAGTTGGGTGCCTTGACTTGTGGTCGTTGTTGGAGGATGTGTTAATGAGGGAGATGAAGTGGTGAGACGAAGGTGGACACATTTCTCGAGAAAGAATAGGGGAGTGAGGTAGAGTGGGCGTCTCTTGCCCCGAGAGCCCGTTAATTGCTTCTTTGATAAGATGAGACGAGTTGTTCTATGGTTATTCGTGTATGGGTTAGTTGATGGTGTTGTCACTCCCCCTACCCACTTTGTCGTTGCCCGATCTTTTGGATTGATTTTGGTTGTTATTGGGGGCAATGACGAGTTCTAGCATGGGGGAGACGGTTGGCATTGTATTTTGATTGTTATTGGCAATTGTCACGTAGTTGTAATATAGGTGTGCTTTTCTTTTGCAAAAAAAGAAACAAAAAGAAAGAAAAAAAGAAAAAAAAAAGCTTCATGGATACCACAGCGGGCGACATAAGAAGAGGAGTTTGGAGCGATTTGGGTTAGGATCATCAAGGGAGTTATAAGGAGGTTTCGGTGTTTAGAAATTGGTGGTCTTAGGTAGAAATTCCTCTTGCATTTCGTTGATATAAGTGGCGTCGGTGGTTTAAGAAGAGGTGAGTCATATTTCATGGCTATCCTGGATTGTGGCTTAAGAGGGAGTTGGAGAGCAATTGGGGAGCTTAGGACTCATTTGTCCCCATTTGTTTGATTTGTTTCGGGTTGGTAGCATAAAATGGTTAGAGGTGGGGTGTGGAGCATTGCACCCATCCCAACTCTAACTAGGTTTTTGTGTGTTTTGGCTTGCGGCTCTTGTTTGGAGGAGTTAGATTTTGTGTGGTAGCTCATCCCGTGCTTCAAGAGAGACCTAGGTTTTGAGTGAGAAGATTTGGATTACTCGAGGACGAGCAATGCTCTAAGCATGGGGGAGTTTGATGTGGTGTGATGATGGTGCGTTAATTGGCATGATTTAGACACTTTAAGGATCAATTGGGCGTGGTTTTATCGTGACTCCTAAACCATATCATAAGGAGTATTTTTGGAGTTTAATTGATGGTTTAATGGGAATTTTGTGACTCAAGACCCTTTTTGGTGAGCGTTGGATGATTTTAGAGAACCACACACCATTACCTCTGACTTCATTTGATAATAACTTTTTATCCAGATAATTTTGGTAGAAACTCCAATTGGAGAAGAAATTTCTTGATCTTAGCTTTCCGATGATATATTATGAGCTCAAAATAAAGTTTAGAGTTCAGAGTTATGCCCGTTTGAAAAATGCGCTGCGCACAGTCCCTCGACTCGAGGACTCTTGTCCTCGACTCGAGGGTGGCCTTCTTGACTCGATACATCATGTTCTCGACTCGAGGGAAGTCCTCTCTCGGTCCGAGATGACTGCTCTTCGGTCCAAGAAAAGGCGATTTCCACGAAGCTTCTAGGTGGCTTTTGGCGGTTGCTTTTATCTTGGATTCTTTTGCTTTTGTCTTGTAATATCTTTTGTACTTGTCTTGAATAAAGGGGTATGAACCCCTCCATAGTAATCACCAACCTTTAATATTATTTTTCATTTAGTTTTCATTCTAGAGAGAGAAAATCAAGTAGAATTAATATTTTTATTATGATTTGAATCTCAAATATTATTGTAATAATTAGTATGGGAGGCTAATCCCCCTCCTAGACTCTTGGTGTAATCAATTTTTCATCCTATATATTAGTAAGTATTTTTCTCTCTATATTGCCTTTATTTCATTATAATTAATTCCTTGTTCTTTAATGCATGATTTATCCTTGTTTTATCTAATTGGTTGATTGGATTGAATTGGGTATTTCATATGCTTGGTTGATAATTGGTGGTCATTGATTATTAGCCTAAAAAGAAGCAACTTTCACATGTTTAGTGTATGGTTATGACCAACTTGTGATTGTGGAATTAATTAGGCAACTAATAGATTAGATTTGATTAGTGTCGCGGTTGCGGCTAATTAGATACTAATATGGGTTGCTCTCAATCTTTTATTAGTCCTTGCTCTTTATGTCTTTGGTTGTGATTTGTTTGAGTGGTCATTAGACAAATTAGGACTAAAAGAAGGGGAATTTGGTAGCGCTTGCTCAAATTCCCCATAAAAGAGGATTAATTGGTTAAAATCGGGATTGTTAATGAATTGATAATATTAGAGAGAGGTAAAACTTACTATATTAGGGTGTTAGAAGAGATTATCACCGAGAGTCGCTTTAATTAACTTGTTATCTCGTTTATTTTTGGTTTAATCAAACTTTCAAACCAAAAAAACCCCCCATTTAATTGTTTTATTTCATTTGTTTTGGTTTTTCCGCATAAAATTCACATTTTAGACTTTCCCTCTTCCTTGTGGATACGATACCCACTTACCCTTGCTAGTTTAGTAGGAATAGTGGTAATTTGACTAATGATAACAACCTATTAGCTTGTCATGCGTTGATCAAGTAGATAGTTTAGTAATTAGAAGAGATAATTAGAAATGGTATTCAACTTGACTGGTCCTAGTACATATGTTAGATGTATACATCGTTGTAAAGCCTTCTAATTTCTGTATTTTACTCAATGATTTCAAATCAGTTCCAAATTTATGTAATTTGATGTGGTTATATTGTATTCGAATATAATGGAATATGATCAATTTGGTTATGTATATATTTAATTTTGTATTTGTCGAGTATATTAAATTTTAATCTAGTCTATTTTGGATTTTCAATATTATAAAAAAAATAATTTCAGAAATAATTACAAATTATCCAACTAAAACCCATGATGCAATATGATCGTGATTTGACACATTTTTTTAGATAGAAGTATATCAAAATAAAGCATAAATCTCCTTAAGGTGTTGTTAATGAAGCGTGAATTATCAAAATCAACTCATATAGATACATTATAAATAAGAAACATCACTAGTGTCATACCTCCTTCGATCATCTATAACAAATCATTTTTTCCACATCATAACGAGACTTATACACAACTTATTGATTTTTAGTTTGGATCAAAAGTTAATAATGTTTTTTAGGATTATAGATACGTTATAAATGAGAAACATAACTAGTGTCATACCTCCTTCGATCATCTACAATAAATCATTTTTTCCACATCATAGCGAGACTTATACATAACTTATTCATTTTTTAGTTTGGATCAAAAGTTAATACTATTTTTTAGGATTATTTTAATTTGAAAGTATATACATTATTAGTCGTCGTTTTTAAGGGTATTTGAAATTAATCGTATAGGGAGTGGTCGAGCCGTATTGAGAATACGGCCGGACACTGTTAAATGGTACACGGTCTTATCCCGGTGAAATTGTATTCACTTTGAGTATGATTGTTGCATGTTTGAGTATGTTGTTGTATAGTTATACTAAATAGGTCTTACTACGTGATCTGAGTAATTTATTTGATTGTCTGAGTGTTTTTTTTTATCTCACTTTGTGTCTGTGTTAAAGATATACATGTGACATATGAACGAACTGCTCATGAAATAAGCTAAAATAAAAACTTAATATTGATGATAAAAAAAAACCAATATACTTCTCTCTTCCCATCTCCCTTATTGGTTTTACACTCATGGCTCAACCAACGTATTCAACCTCATATTAGGTTAACACATATTCATAACAATGACGAACTCACACATATTATGTTAAAACATACTCATAACTCATAGTTAGAATATTTTTTATTCAACAACGAACTTGGAAATATTAAACGTCTTTAACCTCATATGTATCATACATAGATTAGGTTAATACATATTCACATTAACAATGAACTTGGAAATATTAGACATCTTCAACCTCATATGTATCATACACAAATTAAGTTAAGACATATTCAGATTAACAACGAACTTGGAAATATTAAACGTATTCAACCTCAGGTGTATCATACTCAGATTAAGTTAATACATATTTAGATTAACAGCCAATTTTGAAAATATTAAACGTTTTCGACCTCAATTGTATCATACAGTGATTATTAGACCTTGGTTTTAACAATAATTCTTCTTTCCTCTCTCCTTCACTATTACTGTCATCACGCACCACCACCACCACCACCACATACCACCACTTCAAACTAATATCATACTATCTCCTCCACCAAAAATCACAAAACCAAAAAACACAAAGCAATCACAATTTTCATGATATTTTTTGGTTCTTATAATCATCTTGCTTCAAGAACAACAATTGAGCAAATTAACAAGATCAAAAGCAAGGGACTGTGAATATACAAACCGAACAAACCTGCCAAAATCTTCTACCACCGATAGACCAAACTCAACAAACCTAAACCAATTTTTTTCAAAACAATACAACCCAATACCAACTAAAAATACGATTAGGATATAATTTTTGAGGAGAGAGAAAGTTGGTGGGAGTCAGGGGAACTTTGGATTGATGAAGAAAAAAGAGTGTAATGAATAAGAGTTGAAACCCCCTGCCCCCGAAATTCATGGATTTCGAGTTTCATGGTCAAATTTTCTGAGTTTATCTGTTAATATACAAAACTCACAATTCTATCTCGTAAAAAAAAAAAAAAAACCAGAATCAGGTTATCAATTTTATTTTTTTAAATGAAGAAATATCCAATTGATATGGGATCTTATTAGAATAAGGATGACAAATTTTCATGCAAAATTTGTGATGTAAACGAAGGATATTGTATTATTGCAGAGGATTTGAGAAAGGATTGAGGAGAGAGAAAAAATCAACAGATGGAGAATAGTGTAGGCAAAATTGGTGAATATAACAAATTGATGTGTTTTGGTTATGGTGGAAAAGAAAGGGAGAGTGCAAAATGAAGTTGAGGAATGTAAGAGAATCATGTGAAAGAAATATGATGGAAATGAGTAGAGTTGATGTTTTATAGTTATGGAGGAAAGTTTAGAGAAGGGGAGAGAGAGAGGCAGTAAAGAAGGGGAGAAGGGAGGAAAGGAGTAAGGGAGAGGGCAAAAATGACAAACCATGAAAAATCAGAAAAGATAAAGCAGAGTCAAAATGGACAAGTCATATTTCGGGCGGTAAATAGGCACACCGTATTCGGGCGTCAAGTAGTAATCCAGATAGACATTAGCTGAATTTCATGGATATATATATTAAGGGTATACAATTGTACACATAGTGTTAGGTTTAATCTAATTCTAATTCATAAGAAGTTTAACTAATACTAAACATGTACGGAGTATTAGGTTTTACAATTTTTTAGAAAATAAAAATAAGATGTTTTATTTTAAAATTAATATAAAAAGATACCAAATTTTAATTAAATTTAAATTATGTTTTTAAATTAATATTAGAAGATATCAAATCAAATAAAATACTATATTATTAGGTAATTACCACTAGTGGTAATGACTGTAGAATTTTTGTAATAAAATACTTAAAAAGGAAAATAATAGCCTTACCCAGTTTTCTCTCTTTCATCTCAAGCTTAAATATCTAAAACACTCATCGCATCTTGCCATCTTGCCATCTTCCATAATCTAATTAAACAACATACCTACATCTATCGAATGACGTGCTAATCAAATTAAGTCGAGGATAATTAATTCATAATTGACTTACTAAATATGTTGAATATTTATTTAATTTTTTTTTGTAAGAAAGGTAATTTTATTCATCCAAATTATGGGAATAAAACGATATCTTACAAAAAATAAAACCCACTAAAGTACAAACTCCTCTAACTTATCAGGCTATCTAATATACCCTGATGTATGTACTCACCTTTCCAAGCATAAATTCTAACACAAACTAGAAAATGAATATGGTTTACTATGCTTTCCATCCTATGAGCTCTATCACTGAAAGTTCTCGAGTTTCTTTCCAACCAAATCAGATAAACTGTGGCATTTAGGCTAGCTCTTCCCCATCTAGCTTTCCAATGCCTGCTATTCGATCCCCTGCTGAACCAAATAAGTTCTCTTTTCAAATCCTAGTCTCTTCTTTTGATTCCTAGCCAATTCTAAATTTCATGCCATATTGCTCTTGTGAATTTGCATTTGAAAAATAGATGTTTATGGCTTTCTTCATCTTCCTTGTAGAGGATACATCTACTGACTATGGGAATCCCCCTCCTCTTCATATTGTCTACTGTGGTTAGACATATTTGCACTGCAAGAGACACAATGAAGCTGTGCTTTGGCATGCTCACCCTGTCCCAAACTTCCTTATGCCAGCTTACCTTGCTAAACTTTGTCCTGAAACTCTCATAAGCTGTTGATGCTCTAAATTTGCCATTCTTTTCCCAGCTAAGCACTATATCACCAGCTTTCCCCTTATCTCCTGCAGCCTGCAAGATGATGTCCCTGACCTCAAGGATTCCTTTCCAACTTTCAATGTCAGTTGGTTTCTTTCTAACATCCCAGCAGTCCTGCCCTTTTAAGATATAAGCTCTAACCCACTTGCTCCATATGTTGTGCTTGTTCATCATCAATTTCCAGAGCCATTTAGCAAGCATGGTTTTGTTCCAGGACAAAAACTTCCATTATATTAATCCCCGCTTCTTCTCTAGGACTACATAAACTCAGCCAGCTTTTGAAAGTCATTTTCCTCTCACCATCTGCAATACCCCATAGGAAATCCTTACATATCTTGTTGATTCTCTTTAGAATGCCCTTTGGAATCAGCAGACTTGCACTCCAAAAATTTTCAAGGCCAAATACCACTAAGTTAATCAGTTGCATTTTCCCTACAAAAGACAGAAAATGAGTGGACCACTGATTTATTGATGTCTCAAGCTTGCTTATCAGCATCTTATACATGTCCTTTCTCAATTTCTTTTCATGAAGTGGGATCCCCAAGTATCTAAAAGGGAAAGTCCCTTCAGTGAAGTTTGTTTCCTTTAGAATGCCCTGCTTTACCTCCTTTGATACACCTCCAAAGTATATATCAGTCTTGGATGGATTTGCAACTAAACCTGAAACCTCTGCAAACTCATTTAAGCACCTCATCACAGCTTTTACAGAGGGAATATCCCCTCTTGTATAGATCATAAGGTCATCTTCGAAAGTCAGGTGAGTAAGCCTGAGTTTAGAACATTTCGGGTGTAGGGATAAATCCTTCTGAGCTGGCATAATCCGAAGCATTTTTGATAGTATTTCCATACTTAGGACAAATATGTAAGGAGATAATGAGTCTCCTTGTCTCAGACCACATTTCCCTGCAAAAACCCTTCATAGCTCTCATTTATTTTGATTGAGTACCATGGAGAAGTGATGAACCTCAAAACCCAAGTGGTGTATTTTTCTTGAAATCCTAGGTGATGCATCATGCTCT
The DNA here is from genome assembly GCA_963680865.1 of Spergularia marina. Lineage (NCBI taxonomy): Eukaryota > Viridiplantae > Streptophyta > Magnoliopsida > Caryophyllales > Caryophyllaceae > Spergularia > Spergularia marina. The sequence goes on along the minus strand of OY804560.1, from coordinate 13,351,816 downwards.
TCACAAAACTCCAGCTCAAGGAGTCAAAAAGCTTTCTTTATGTCGACTTTAATCAAGCACCTGGGTGAAATGTTTCTCCTACCATACCCTTTTACCAAAGACTGGGAAACCATCACATTATTAAATATGCACCTGCCTTTTACAAAGGCTGCTTGTTCTTCACCAATTAGGTAAGGGAGAACATCATGCATTCTATTAGCCAATATCTTAAACTGTAGAGTAGCATGAATCTGGCCTATACTCTGCTACAGTTGAAGGGTTGTCTTTTTTGGGGATCAAAGTTATCATTGTACTATTACCTTGTCTCTGCATCTTGTTAGTAGCAAAAAATTCCCTTACTGCATTGCCGAAATCCTCACTGATTAGGGTCCAATTTTCCTTGAAGAACCCTGTAGAAAATCCGTCTTGTCCAGGACTTTTGTTAGAGTCAATGCCAAATAATGCCTTTCTAATCTCATCATCAGAAACATGAATACTCAGAGCGTCTCCCATCTCCTTTTGCAGTTGTTTTCCATCCTCAAACAAGCTTGGGTCTATTTCTTTTACTTGGTGCTCTGTCCTCAGCAAGGTGATATAATAATCAATAAATGCTTGAGCTACCCTTCTGATCAGTATGCACCTTACCATTCATGTCATCTATCTTTCCAGTTATGCTTTGATGCTTCCTAGATGCTATCCTAGTGTAGAAATACTTAATACTGCAATCAGATTCCTTTATATGTTGAATTTTGGCTCTCTGACATAACATACTAATCTCTGCCTCCTTCAGCTTTTGATAATTATATGCTTCAGCTCTTTCACTTTTTGGAAGGTGTCAGAATCTGCTTTGACCTGAAGCTCTTTTTCACAGGTTTCTAGTTTGTCCTTTGCTATCTTCACCCTTTCAGCCATCTTGGAGAAATGTGTTTTGTTCAGTGCTGTTAGGGCATGCTTGACCTTCGATCTTTAGTATGTTAAACAACTTCTGCATATGAGTGCCTTCCTCTTCTTCTTCCCAAGCTTTCTTCACAATGTCTCTGTAATCCTTATGAGATGACCAGCAATTAAGATATCTAAATGCTTTCCTAGGCTTGAATTCCTCCAACACCCTAACTAGAATTGGAGAGTGATCTAAAATTCCAGAAGGGAGGAATTTCGCATAGGAAGCTGGAGCTTTGATAATCCAAGCTGTATTCACTAAAGCTCGATCTAGCTTACTCCAGTTCATTGATCCTCCCTCTTGATTGTTAGTCCAAGTGAAAAAACACCCCTGTCTAGCCATATCATCAATCCCACAGCCAACCAAACAAGTGTTAAAATCTATAATATCAGCTACATTTGGTGGAGTAGAGCTCTGCTTTTCTTTTTCCTCCCTAATGACATTAAAGTCACCAATCACCAACCAAGGGTCACTCCTAGGATTAATCAGATCAAGCTCATTCCACAAAACTTTCCTTTCCAGAGCATCATTACTAGCATAAGTGAAAGCAATGAAAAACTCTTGATTAGAAATGATGTGAAATACTTTGCAATGCACATATTGTGCATGAGTTTTGAGTATATTCACTCTGATTTGATGTGCCTTCCAGAAAACCCATATTCTCCAATTTCTATGGTGATTGTAAGTAGTCACCACATTATAGCTTGAGAACTTCCTCCTTATTACTGCTTTTGCCTTGTGCTATTTTATTCTAGTTTCAAGGATGCCCATAATATCCACCTTATACTTCAGCAGAAGGTCCTTTACCTCCTGCTGCTTGAGGGTGTCATTACACCCTCTTATGTTCCGTGTTGTGGACTAACATGTTGTTGTTGGGAAGTCATGAGGCTCTCCTTCTCCTCCAAACTTCTCTCCCAATCCTCCTCTGTCACCATCAGGTACTTTTTTTGCCTCAACAAACATTAGATCTTTAAATCTATTGACTATAGAAGCAGCTGTGAACTTATTTATGACCTTGCTCTTCTTGGAAGTATTCCTCCTGCTAACCATTTTGAATCCCAAATCTTCTGAAAGTGGAGGGGTAGTAAGGATTCCTGGGGATATGTGTTCCATATACCCAATTCCTCAACTACATCCTGCTGGTTCTGATTCTTTCCTGCTGATGCCTTACTATGGTCTGTATTTCCATCAACCTCCTCACTAACTGTAATTGTATTGCCCCTAAACTCAAGCATTTTATCTATTATCTCCCCATGAGGAGTAATCTTCTTTGTATGGGTTTAATTTCATTCACTACAGGTTCTGGTGCTCCAACTGCCTGAGTGACATTCCCATTCTCCACTGTCTTAGGTTCTTCTCTTTCAGCAACAAGTTTGTAAATTTTCTGTGGCATTTTTCCCTGCTTCTGCTGCTTTTTGATCTTACAATGATGCAAGTCATGCCCAAGTTTCTTACACCCTTTGCAAAAGTATGAAACCCATTTATACTCTATGGTTTGCATCTGCACTCCACTATAAGGTGTGTTTATGAGCACTTCTCTTGGCAAATCTGCAGATACATCCACTTCAACCATGACTCGGACAAAAGCTAGCTTTTCTTTGGTAGTTGTAGGATAGTCTGCAAACAAGGGCTTTCCTACTCTACTAGCAATTTTGCTTAAAGCTGCCTCCGACCAACACCATGGCTCAAGTTCAGGTAGGAGAATCCAAACCGGCACATGACAGATGCTGTCAAGCTCCTGGTAGAATCCGGGCTCTCATTTCTTGAGAATCAAGGTGTTCGAGCCCATTCTCCATGGCCCTCCTTTGAGAATTGTCTGCATATCCTCTTGAGAATGGAATCTAAAGTTAAACCAGCCCCTTTTATAGTACTTGATGTCAGGTTTATCAACATGTTGCCAGTTTTTCTGGGCAAAATCGTTCAATTCCTTTACTGTGATTTTTGCTCCAATTACATTACCCACCAAAGAATTTGCACAAAAATCTAGCTCCCATTTGATATCATCCAACTCAATCACTATCTCCTTTGCATTAGAATTCTCAGTATAATGATGCAAAGACATTCCTATTTTGGGCTTGGATTTAACAATTTTACTCCATGGTTTCATCAATTTTCCCTGCCCAGAATTTTTTCCCCCAATTTCAATTTCAGCCTTGTTCTTACTTCCATCTAAGTTTGTTTCCTTTGTCCCATTAGGTTCAATTTCATCACCAAGTTTCCCAACATCTACTTTATTACGAATTGTACTAGATATCTTACCCGATTGCTGAATTGCTGCACTGATCATGTCATTCAACAATTGCGGCGAGCGAGTTTCCGATTGGGTTGCATTCCCCTCCAATTCATCCTCTCCCGATTCCTCAAATTTAGCATCCTTGGCTTCATTTTTACTTGTCGATTTCCCTGCGTTGTCCGTTTTGGCGGTCGTCCCCTTCCTCGTGTCTTGGCCATGATCAAGCTTCAGAAATGGTGTTTTCAGAAACTTGGAGAAGAAGCATCTTCCCTACGCATAGCTCTTTTTTTTTTTAGTTGCAAAATATTGGTGTCTTAATAATATTTCCCTAATACTATCATGATTAAAATTAGGAAAAATAGGAGTTGTAAGTAACAAATATATGTTGAATATTGATCATGTTTTGTGTAGTATTAAATGGTGCAAATAGTTTAAGTCAATAAGAAAGATTGGGAGTCGAAAACTCCAGTCGACGGTTAGGAAGGGGGAGCGTCGGATACTCCGGCCGACAGGTGGGTACGACGGGGTGGGTAGTGGGGTCGGAAACTCCAGCCGACGGGGTGGGTAGGAGGGTCGGAAATTCGAGCCGACGGGGTGGGGTAGGGAGTCGTAAATTGGAGCCGACGGAGTATGTGAATCAGATTTTTGAACTGATTGCAATGGGTTCTTCACAATGGGGAGGAGAGAATGAAGTGGCCAAGGAATAGCCATGGGAGCTGCAATTGTGCAACCGACTATTTCCTTCATTTAATCGACAAAAACTCGCAAACTATTTTTATAATTGTAAGGTTAATTTGGGAATACAAGTAATTTGTTTGTTGTATTTAGACCATTGGCTACGTTAACTATAAATAAGAAATTACATAAAATTGGTTGGGAGCTGCGAAACAATCTGCAATCCCATACCGTTGGCTATAGAAAAATCAATACAAGCAACAATTTGTGCCGCAGCTTGCGCAACAATGTCATGCATCATCGGTTACCGCTGAATTAGAGCAACAACACCCAACTCCAATTTTCCCAATGAAGAGAAGAAGAAAGGAAGGAAGGTGTAGCCTTAAGAAGCACACCGAGCCTCAAACTGAATTCGCTTACAATGAGCCGCAGCACGCACAACCTTGCCTGGCTCAAAATCGACCAAACCAGAATGAGTTAAGGGCGATGAACCGGTCAAATCAACAGACACGTCATGCCCACCATCCCACGAATATAATAGCATATCCGTGAGACGAAGAGGTCTGCCATCCCAGCCGACAAGGCCAATATCAACCTCCTTACCAGCTGGAATCTCGGACAGATAGCAAACGTCTACTAAGGTGTCGCAAACAACGTTGTGACGTTGTTTGATACCCACGACCAGCGAAAGTCCGCGAACAAGTAGAATACGGTCGGTCCAAAGAGAAAAAAGAGACATCCAAATGATAATACAAGACACAATGATCAATCGAGCCATTTATGCCTTAAGCCGGAAATTGGGACCACCTTAATCCAATCGAACAATGCTTACCTTGGTGTGAATGTCATAAAATCAACTAACTTGGTGTGAGAGAGAAAACAAAGGCAGCAAGCTGAGTGACCCAAGTGAAATATATATCTGTCAATTTCTTTATGAGTCTGGGGAAGCAATGTCACTAGAGTTTCCAAAAATATCAGCCTTCATAATCTGATTAAACACACTGAGCGCAACATCAAAAGGTGGGCCAATAGACACAACACCCGTGCGCTGAAGGCACTTAGCCTGCAAGTCAGCAGATTGAAGACGAGACGCTAAAAACGCATAATGGACATCATCACCAGCCGAATAAACACCAAGCCCCCCATAGGAGAAAGAGAAGGTGGCCAACCTCCACTGCCAATCACTAAAACCCAACCCCAAAGCAAAAGTAATACGCTTTAAAGAAGAACGAAGTGCAGCGTCAAAATTCATCTGAGCGGACTCAAAGATATAGGGTGGACAGGTGCGCAAAGCAAAGTAAAGCTTTGAGACACCAGTACAAGCCCGAAGCCACAACAATTCACACTGAGGATCTCGAAGTGTTGCAACTGCATCCATAAGCACAATGGTTTTGGTTACCTCTTGCATAACAAGAGAGCTGCAAAAATTAAGATCCGCACTAGCCGACCAACCTAAAAGTTTAACCCCACGAAGAGGCCTTGAAATTTTAGGGGCGAAAATATCGTCAAACCTATTCCGAGAGTCCTCACGATGTCAAAAAACTCAGTCTTATCAAATTTAGATGAATTCCCAATAAGGAACTTGCTAGGTTATTAATCAACTCTAAGACCTGACCAACAACCATGGTATCTCCGAGAATAGGTGTAACTGTTCAGTGGTCCAGATTCAGAACGGACCGGACCGGTTTGGACCGGAAACCGAATGGGAGGAAATTGAAGTACCGCATACCGTACCACTCAGAGCTGGACCGGACCTAAACCGCAAAATGATCAAAACCAAAAAGTCCAAAATCCAAAACATTTGTCGTCAAACTAAATACACATGTCCCAAATCCAATAAAAAAAGCTACAGTTTCAATCATTCTTCATTCTCAACTATTGAGTCTCCACTCTCCAACTCTTCCCACCTTGTTTTATACCCTCTGGCCCCTCTCCTCCTCCCAGTCCCTTGTGTTTTCTGCAATTATTCTTTTACTCTCCACTTCCAATTCTACATAAAAAAAAGAAAAGAGAAATGGTTAGATCAACAATATTAACTTTACAAATGTAAAATACCAAGTAAGAAAGCCTATTACCTTCTTCAAGTTTTCTAACTCTTCTAACGTCTCCTCCATATTAAGTCCCTTGTCATTTCTTGGGCGAATCCAATCTTGTGTACAAATGAGTGCTTCCACAATCTTAACAAAATACAAAATAAAAACTTTAGTTATCAAATAGTTTAACCATCATAGTAATATAATTAATTACAATGTAAGAAACTAGGAGGTAAAAATAATACCTTTGGGGTCAAAGAGCTCCTAAATAAACCAAGATGACGTCGGCCGACACTAAATGCGGACTCCGAAGCAACCGTAGAGATAGACATTGCTAAGACATCGTGAGCTAAACATGATAGTACTGGATATCTATGACCATTCAACCTCCACCAAGTCAATATATCATATTCTCGCTCCTTTTCGCCGATCTTCTCATCCAAATACCTATCAAACTCAGAAGTCCCATCTCCACCACCAGACAAAATCATCTGAACTTGGTCCTCAATAGATTTCTTCCAATCCAAAGGATCATCGACATCAGGATTAACAATAGGTGATCTAACAACCCTCTGAGGAGACGTCCGAATATAAACCCTTATACTCCTCAAATAAAGAGGTCGCTTTCTGATACACAGATTTCTGCATTTCCTCACCTTTAGGTCAACCATAAATCCGAGTAAATGTGAACTTCAATCCTAATAACTTCACCTTTGGATCAAGAATTGCCCCCATATACATCAACATATTCATCTTATCAATATCACGCCAATACTTATCAAATTTCTTTTTCATGGCGCATGCTATTTTTCTAAATACTTGATTATCACTCGAAGTTCACTTGTTCAATTGATCAAGTGCACGAGCAATGAAAAAGTAGCTAGAATTACTAGTCACATATGATGAACCAGAAACTTGATCAGTCAAAACTTTAAACTCTTTCAAGAATACTACCAACGCTTGAACAATATTCCAATCTTGATCACTAGGGGCACCAAATTTCTCAAGCTCAATCTCAACAGGATTTCCATATTCATCAGCATACACTACGTCATCACATAACTCATCACCACCTGGATTTACCGGAACATTTACATCACCAAAAAGAACCTTATATTTCAAAGCGTTTTCCAGCATAGTAAATGTAGAGTTCCACCTAGTCGGACAATCACGAGACAATGAAGGCCTGTATTCATATCCCTCCTCACAGCACAATCTTTAAAATATTGCAGTTTAACTGGGGAACCCAAAACAAATTTAACAGCATATCTAACCTTATTAATGGACTTGATGTTACTTTTCAACCCTTCCCACACCATAAGGTTAATAATATGTGCAATGCATCTCACATGCATGTATTTCCCCTTGCTAAGAGTGTGTGAACTATTTTCAAGAATTTTCCTCAACTCTGTACATGCCGTGTCATTAGAACTAGCATTATCAACTGTCAAAGTAAACAACAGATTTTCCAAGGTCCAATCTTTCAAACATGCATAAATATCAGCGGCAATATCCACACCCTTATGACTAAAAATTGGCCTAAAACATAAGATATTCTTGTGAAAGTTCCAATCATTGTCAATGAAATGAGCTCTCAAAAAAATGTAGTTGATTTTTTGAATACTTGTCCATGTATCAATGGTAAAAGATAATCTTTGGCATGACATAAGAAGCAATTCAATGAGTTTTCCTTTTTCATTCAAGTATAGATCATAACAATCACGAGCAATAGTAATACGTGATGGAATGTGAAAGTCAGAAGAAGTAACAGACATAAGATGCCTAAAACCAGGTTTCTCCACAAACTGAAAAGGCAACTAATCAATCACAATCATATAAACAAGAGCTTCTCCAACCTCCTTGACATTCAAAGTCCACCCCTTCAACTTACACTCTCCTTCATTATCATTTCTATCAAACACAAGTGTAGCCTGTTTCCCTTTAAACTGGTCTGAAGGAACAACGGGATTAGCAGGACAGTTACGCCAATGTTTTAATACACCAGAAGAGCCATTCTTATTACTATCGACAGCAAAATTCTTATTCTCACAATAAACACATTCAGCCCTACGTTTACCTTCATGTTTGTATTCTCGGAAATGAATCCAATAGTTTTTTCGCCTATTTGTATCTTTTCTGTCAATATAGTCGCGCTTAGGGTCCTTCTTTCGTATAGGTAACAAAGGCTTCACTTGCTCCTCGTCCTCTTTCGGCTCCTCTTCCTCTTCTAGCTCATCTTCCTCTCTTTCACTATAAAAGTCTAACCTTCTTTTCTTCGATAGAAAGCTTGCCATCTGTCAACAAAAGAAAAAAAAAGGGGTCATTAAGATAATAACTAAATTCAAACAAATAAAATTCCAACTAACTAAACGATCAATGATGAACATATGCTATATAAACTGCATAATTTGTTAGTACTTGGTAGTTACGACTTACAAATATGATAATGATCACTAGTCCGAGAGATTGAGACTAATCGCATATACCAAAAGCATATATATACTACCAAATCCAAAGTACCAATTGACTATACATATAACATAGCAACATATCATTATTCAATGCTTTATATTAGTGTACAATCGATATCTACCAATTAAAACAGTACCAAAAACACGACATAAGTTACACGAAAGTTCCATATACATTTTACTTAACTAAGCCTAAGTGACCAAGCTAAATAAGTATAACAATGTCAAATTGTCAATGTGAAACACCTGGCAGGCTGGCCTTCACAAAGTATGGACAAATAAAAAAAATATTCTACAACTAATGCACCACTCCACCTCCGATCCACAGGCTTTGTGCCTAGACTGCCTAAGTGCCTATCTAAGTGCCTATACTCTCTCCTTTATCACACCCCCATTATATATGCACCATGTTGTACGACTTGTACTCATCATTTCACTCTTATTCGGTATTCCTTCTTAATTTGTAATTTCTTTATCATTATGCAACGTGTTGTATACTTCTATCTGATCATTTCACTCCTCTTCGGTATTTATCAAACCCAACATTCCAACAAAACCTATTTGTTCAACACTCCAACAGTCCAACTACGTACATACGTGCCTAAGACTAACTACGTACGCAAGAGCAAGACTAACCTATTTCTTCTAACGTACCCATACTCCTCCCCGACAAAACACAAGTACACAGTACATCACAACTCGCAGCATCTTCAAGTCTTCAACAACAAGAGCAACAAAAAACAGCAACAAATGGCGAGCAAATGAGCAAGAGTAATTGAATTCTCGTATTCGACTTTTTGCTCAAAAATGCAACGTTTAAACCTAATTGACTGATTGTAATGGAAGGTGATGCAATTTTAATTACAAAACTTAGTCAAAAGTCGTTATGGTTGATTATTGTAAGTCTGTAATTTGTAATTCGGCAACGAAATTGTTCTACAATTACATACTACTCCTGTTTTCCTGTTTCTTTTTTCAGTTTTGAGTTGCCATGTTTGGAACTATTTGTAGAATAAATGAAATAATTTTTTACCTTAAAATGAAGTAGAGTTGGTTGACTGCAATGCAGAATGAAATACTTACTAATTTTTAAAGCAAATGAACGATTCATTTGGTCTAAATATAGCTCCAAACATAGAGGCGGTGGACCCGCGGCTCAAAGTTTGTCGTTGGCGTCGCCGGAAAACTCAAGAGCAGCCAAAATTCGGGAACAGAGACGAAAGATGGACAACGGAGACTCAGAGAGGCAGAGCGAAGAAGCAGACGGCGTTGTGGGTGAAAATGAAAAGGTAGAACGTGGTAAAAGAGTAAAAAATATAAACTAACCCTACTTTGTCTTTTACTGAGTAAAAAAAAACTTGTTAACCGGTTTTCGGTTAATTTCGATTTAAGCCCGAAACCGGACCGAAAAAACCGGAAACCCATTTGTCTTAATTTTGGGAACCGTGGACCGGACCATATACACCCGGATCGGTTTCTGATCGGTTTATGGATCATGGCGTCCCTTACAGAAGTTTCTGATAGCAAGACTCTCATACGACTATCATCGTAGGGAATGTGGTGGTGCTCGGGGGGGTGTCCACTTCCGTACGGAATGTTGTGAACAAACAGCCACATAAGGCAAGCATACAATTACAATTCCGTATAATAATGTTAGCAAATTTTGGAATCCCAACGTACCTTCATAGATCCGTACTGTCCCCTTCCTTTGAAATCTCGCGCAATGCTAGTCTCTAAAGAAGCTTCGTTCCAAGCAAGCACTCTAGGTGACCGATACCAGTCCACCTTGTTTCGCAAAGGCTTGTTGTCGAGGTATAGTATCTGCACAAATTTTGGAGAAAATTTGTACTTTTATCTTTTAAATCAATGATAACTTACTCAAATAACTTATTCAATTAACTTATTCAAAACATAACTTACCATCAATATAAGTGCACACCTGCCGGCACCTTTAACACCACCACCCTTCTTTGCACCCCGTCGATTCATCGTTTTCTGGTCATGGAATCGACGCCTGGCTTCAACTAACCAATCATACACAAACTGCGACCAAGCAAAATCTTTGAAGTTTCTGAAAGTGGCTATGGAGGCAGGGAGTAGCAAAGCAGATATTTTCTGTGCTTGTGTCGGGCATAAGACAGTCCCTAGCACATAGTGTAGAAACACGAGACGAAATTCATCGTCACTCAGATTGCCATTGACCATGGCCTGACTCAGAACCCCTGGCAAAATACCATTGCTGAATTTGTACTTGACGTTGAACCTGTCATACATTTCATGCTGCTCCGCGGAAAGCAATTGATCAACACTCGTTGGCACGACAAGACCATCCCTTGGCAATCCAAGGATTGTACTAACGTGGTCAGGTCGAACCCGCAACTCTGTCCCGTCATCAAACACCAACGCATTTTGACTACGATCCCACTTCTTGTACAGCCACATACAGAAGCGCCGGTCCAAAGTCCCTAACACACTCAAGTCCAAGAACACCCCAAGTCCCATGTCCCTGATAAGGGCATGATGCTGTGCTGGAAACTGTATCAGCATCTTGTACAACATATGAAGCCTTGTGTTAACCAACCGTTTTTCATCAGATGGGCTTTCATCGTCTTCTTCATGCGAATTTGCGTGAGGGTCAATATCTTCATCTTGTTCCTCATATTCTGATTCTTCATCGTCTTCAGATTCCGGGACCTCTAGAAAGGGCTCTTCATTCACCGTACGTCTCCCTCATGAACGATGTAATCTTTTTGCTACAGATTTAACCGACATTATGGATTTCCTACGATTAATGAAGTAATATTAATCTTATAATCATTAAAAACCATAATGGCACCCAAGAAATTAATCAAAATAATCAGAATAGTAATCAAATTAATGTCATAGTACAAACAAGATATCTGCGATGAGCTGCATAAGTAAAAATGGCCACAAACATAGGGATAGATTGTCGCACTATACTACAAGAAATTTCTCGACACAGTTTATGTTCTATTTTGACAAGGTTAAAAAATATCAGTTCAATGTTAATTCAGTTATTAGTCTACACAACATCCACCTGAAATTCAAAATAGATAGAACAAAAGTGGAGGATACATAAAAGTAATTCGTTGTGGTATGTCATGGGCTGTCAAAAAATTCAGGAGTTAAATGTTCTGGCCCCTGAAAGTCAGAAGTGTTGCGAGAAATATCATTCTGATGCCACTGTTCTAGAACTCGAGCCACAACTTCAGTTTTCGGAAGTCTTTGTTGTTCAAAGCTTAGTAAATCTTTTCATAAGTTTTGCAAAGATTATTTGAGGACATATCTTTTTTTAAAGAAGGGGAGAATGATGCAGGAAGAAGAAGAAGTTGAGCCAAGATTTTAACGGCAAACATTGATGATGTGGTTTAAGGGCTTATTTGATCATCAAATTTAAAAAACACATAGCCTATTGATTACTTATTCAAAGCTAATCAAAGACATGGGAGTTAATTTAATAAATATTAAGCATGTATAATGAAGCCCCTAACAGTAATTAGGAGTGCATCATGATGGGTTACTCAAGAATAGCCCATGAAACAATCAAATGTACAAATCAAGAGGGCTTTAAAGGCTGATATGAGGTTGGGCTTTAAAGGCTGGTATGGGCTGGGTTAAAGGCAGTGCATTTGTAGGAAAATGTGAGTGAGAGCAAGCAGTAGCCGTATAAACCAATACAGAATCAAACGAAAATTCCGGATGCAAGAACTCAAACCAACATTGGACCCAAATTTCACTCTCAAAACAACTTCCTAATGCACCAAAATGTTTTTTTATTATCATTTGGGTTGTACCGGAGTCTTGATAATTTGATAGAAAATAGAGGAGAGAGAAAACATTGGTTTGATAGGAAGTGGATTACAATGACTAACGGCAACGACAGTTAGTATCATACCCCAAATGATAATATAAATCAGAGGCAACAACATACATCTTACAATCTACACACATAAATTCAATTTCGATTTGGCAAGAATTAAGAAAACCACTGTAATATCATACAAATATACACATGCAATACCATATATATGCCCATTATCAATTAATTTTCATAACATCGCCTATGTTTGAGGTAAACTCAATCTATTAACATGAACATGCTTCACACTAATTTTCACAAATTTCATGCAAGTAATACCCAAAACCAAACGCTTTGCTTGATGTTAAACACAACAATGAAGATTTTACAAACCCTAGGAACCGAAGATCATAGAACCCTAAATAAATTAGGCACATGCAAAACCAAAGTCAATGAACTTCATGACAAAATCAATCAATAGAAACAACGAGGCGAAATGAAGATCAATCGGGTTGATTTGAACTCACCTTTGGGCAAAAAAAATTAAATGTTTGACGAGAAAACGGACTCCGATCGGCGAGATTGTCTATCAACGGTTTGGGCTCCTAAACGGCAAATTTCCGCCGACTTTTTTAGGATTATAATTTCAAACAATAATTTAGGAGATATGTAAGTATTGGAGATATGTTGTTAATTTCGGAGAGAGAGTGGGTAAGTTTCGGAGAGAGGGGAGGAAAGTTAATTTGGCAGCGATAGAGAGAGGGAAATAATTAGTTGGTTAACCGAGGGTTAGAGTGTTGAGGAAGTGATCTCCATGTGTGCGTCATTGAGTTAGAGTAGGGGACTGGATGGGACGTTACAGGAGAAGTTCGTGTGCAGAGGATAGAGGGTGACTTAATTTCTGAACATTTCCCACCAAATTTCAAAACACGCAACTGTGAAAATAGACATTTCAATAAATGTTGTTATAAATGAATTCATAAACACACAGATCAATAATGTAGGTGGATAGTATACGAGACTCGTTCATTCACAATTCAATGAATACTCACTACAAGAAATTCTCCATTTAGGGACGGATTTTGGAGTTCCGCCTCTAAACTAGAGATGAAAAAGTTATACTTCGTCTCAAATTCTAATCAGAGACAGATTTCATAATTACGTCTCTTATTAGAGACAAATTTACAATTCCATCTCAAGTTAAAGACGGATTTACAATTCCATCTCAAATTAGAGACAGATTTACAGTTCCATCTCAAATTAGAGACGGGTATGGTAGGGTCTAGAGATACTCCCCTTTACTTCATTTCCCGTACCTCTCGTTCTTCTCTCAGACTCTCACCCTCACTCTATCTCTCTCTTCCTTACCTCTATCTCTTTCTCCTTACCGTCTCTCCTATTTCATCTCTTGTTCAGTCCAATCAACTCACCTCTCATCTCAAAACCCCGATTTTCTCTCTCTTTCATTTCCTGTCTCAGATCTGCCGTGGAAGACATCTAGGATCAAGTCACACGCATCACACGAGAAGAATAAGAAGAAGAAGGAGGGATCTCGAATTCAAATTCGACTCGCCACAGTCTAGCACACTGTTGCCGTCGCATAAGGTATTTTCTCTCTCCTCCATTTTTCGTTTCATTTGTATAAAACTGTGATTTTTATGCTTTGGGGTTTGTTTTTTCTTTTTTTTTTACCCAGATCAATCCAATTTATGTAATTTAGCTCAGTAATTCTTTTTTAGTTTTATTTGGGAGTTAAAATGGATGTAGAATCTGTGTTTTTTTGTGTTAATCGAGTAAAGTTTACATGTTTATTGAAAACCCAAATCCAAGATCTTAGGTTATAACTATAAAGGTTAAAAGGATTGCTTGAATTGTATGGTTTCCTGATTTTGATTGTAAAGGTTAGAATTGGGTTCTTAATGGGGTGCTCAATTTTGATGAATCGTGGGAGCTTTTTAGGATTTACTCCCTCCATTTCAATATATATGACGTTTTCAAGTTACGAGACACTTCTTTGACCTTCGATATCTCTAAAAATATAAGGGTAAAAATTATGATCTTGTGAAAGTATATTTCATAATGAATCCAATGGTATAATTTTTATGATTTTTTAATAGATATTTTTTTATGAAATTGGAAGTCAAAATTTTCCTCGTAACTTGAAAACGTCATATATATTGAATTGGAGGGAGTATTTCTCTTGTAGATTATGCATGGTAGTACGAATGTTTGTGTGCTTGCTTTGCGGAATGTTGTTCTGCCTTGTAATCACCATTTTGAAAAGAAGGCATCTTTTCTTGTTGCACTGATGAAACTGATTTAAGATAGACCAACTTTTGGAGAAAACGTGATATTCTATTATCGTTTATGGTGGTACATAGTAGCCCGGATAGGGACTAACTGATGAGCTATTTCCTGTTTTGTTATTCTGATGTATTCGCCATATTCGAGTGTTTATCACTTTATTGTATGTCTAGTTTGGAAAGTCCAGGTTAGTACTTTAGTACTTAGATCTATATGCTCTGAAGTTTATCAAGTACTCCCTCCGGTCCAGATTAAACTTCCCGCTCCCTTTTGCGCACCTCCAAATGAACGCTAATAAATAATTCTTAATAATTCATTTAGTAGATAAATTTAAAAGCTAGTTATAACCAAGATCTTTATCTTGCCTCCATAATTATTCACTCGACAAAAAACGTAATATTTTGGAAATGGGAAAAACAAAGTCAAAACCTTAGAAAAGAGGATGGGAAGTTTAATCTGCACCGGAGGGAGTATTATACATTTGGCATGTTAGAGTGACTTGATCATTGACTATGGTTTGTTGGTTTCAGTTTTATAAACATATAAATTGTATTCTTTATGTTAAATCATGCCCTTATATCGTGGAATTTGGCCAAAGCTTGGACACATGGGAGTATATATGAGAATGATGTGAGTATATATCTCTGATTTGCATCATCAAAATTGAAGAGACATTTTCTCATGTTACTGATTTTATGAATGCCTGATGAAGGAACACCATTTGGCATGCCTAATGAATGTCAATACTTTTTTGGGATGGGCTTATGCCTCACTTTCAATGTCACTATGTCTCTTGACCTGCTCGTCATTCAGCATCCTCATCACTGATTTATTACAAGCAAGTTCCTTGTAGTATGTTATTTAGCTATGGGGTGACATCTTTGATCACGAAGTCATTTGATTTTATAAATAGTCTCAAAAAGGCTCAAATAAATCGGCAAAGCTTGATTCAGTGATTTAGAATATGTAATTTCTAGAGTGCAAAAACTTTCGGTCACATACAATTTGAACCCATGTATTATTTATCAAAACCTATTATTTATTTAATTTTGTGGTGCAAATTTTCAGTCTATCATTCCTGCTTGTATTGGTCTTTATTAACGGATCAAGTTAGTGTTATACCTACTGTCCTGCTTACTGCTATTATGTACTGTCATGTTAAGACTTTGATAGATGGTTACTCTTTGATTGGCAGTAACAAAAAAAATTCCACTCGTCTTTGTGTCATGTTTCTGCACTGTGATGGTCGATATGCGATTTCAGTTTGCTTCTCATGGTAGATGGGATAAAGTGGATGAAACAAGAAAGCTCATGGAATAATGTCTAAAGAACCAGCGACTAGCTGGATTCACATAAAAACCAAATTAAATATTTAGCAGCCATACATACAAAGCAACTTTGTTTCCTGAGATAGGTCGGATGATGTTTATATTTACTTTGTTTAAAATTTATGACCCAACATATTTTGGATTTCCACATATACAGTTTGTAGAGTAAGTTGCATTTATATTGCCTTATTATGCTTTAGTCAAAGTTTCATTCTTATGCTCTGCCATCTTTGACACCCATTATTGGACAATTCTGTAAAAGGAAACTGACGGGCCTATTGTCCAATGCCTTTGTTCTATATGAACTTCCAGACGTTTGCGTTTTAGTACTTAATTTTTTATAAGGCTCTTATTCATCTATTTGGCCTTAGTATGATACTTCATGTTGCAAAGATAATGTGAAATTGTGAATTGGGTGTGTACATATGTGCTTTTCGAATATTCAGATATCTCTATTTTATTTGTTGAAATAAGTTATTTCCGAACATTCTATGTGAAGATAAGTGTTTTTCTAGTATTCCGAACATTGTTGAGATTTTGATTCTTAGAAGCTATTAGCTCAAGATGGGAGAGCATGTGCATTTGCACAAAGACGTGGGAGTTGAAAATAAACTATATGTGGTACAGTTTACCAAAAATGTAAGAATAAATATATCTATTAATTTATTTGTGCTTTCATATCCTCTTTATTTTGTCTTATTACCCGTTTCGGTAAAACTCTACCAACTCTACAACATATGAACTCCATGGGATCATCAACAAACTTGTATACCATACAAGTTGGGAGTTTAATTTTTATTTTTTATTGTTTTTACGTTTTTATTTTTGTTTATTTGGTTGACTTCATTTAGGTTTGATGAGTGGCTCAGATTGTTTTTTTTTTTATTTGTGACGATAAATTAGCTTCTTATCGGATGTGGCCCGTATATATATACGTTTAAAAAACTTTCATATGACATTTTAAGGTTCTTACCTGTTTAAGCATGCAATTTTCCTCCAATAAGAGACTATAATGAATCATAAAAAAGTTATATTGAAATTACAAATAAAGGATTAATCATTCAAATCTATGAATTTGATCATATACGTTGTAGTTTATTGATAATATATCAAATTGTGTCCATATATATAATTCATATATAGTGTCATTCATCAACTCCTTGTTACATATAGGATATGTTCCTTAATCCCTTAAGAAGTCAAATGTCGTTTTCAGTTGGTCAAATTAGTTATAATTTAAGTAACATTTCATGTCAAAAGAGCATTACCAATTTATAAATGATTTTTATATGTTTTATGTACTTTTAATAACCCAACCTGTAATTCTGCCAAATACGTCTGATATGAAGTGCTACTTTTAGCGCTTACAGTTATTTACCTGCTACATACTAAGGATTAATCATATTAAGTTTTTCAATTTGATCTTATGTGTTGTACTTTAACGATAATATATCCACTTGTGTCCATATATAATCCATATATAGTGTCATTTATCAACTTTTATTACAAATAGGCTATGTTCGGTAATCATTTAAGAAGTAAAATGACATTTTCACTAAGTGAAATGTGATGTGTACACACAATATAAGAATTTAACCAATACTCACCCCATGTGTTAGAGTACATAAAAAATTGGCGTGTGAAGGTTTGAACCTGTAATCTCAAAGTTACAATTTTAACTCTTGAACCACCAAGGCAACTAATTTTTTTGATAGTTATATTAAAAAAATCATATATAAAGGATTTAAGAGTTTAAGAAATAATTTGGGAAACAACGTTCCACGAGATAATTTGAATCATATTAAATCATTTCATTTTTGGATATAATTTAGGAAGTAATATATATAGGCTCAATATATTATGAAATAACAAAATTTTGTTTGTTTTTATATAGACCATTTGGGAAACAACGTTCCACGAGAGTTTTGTTTGTTTTTATCTCGACCATTGGATTAATTGACTTGAATAGGCTTTGTACATCCGAACCTATTGGAAGGGATTCTTTAATATCTAGAATAGAACTCCGTGACCAATCTAGTAATTAAAGGATCACCGTTATATCACTTTGTATTAAAATTTATTTTCATAAATTACCTTTAGGTGTCATATACTCGTGTTCATCTATACCATCATTCATCAACATTTCTTATATATAGTCTATGTTCGGCTGTTCGGCAATCCTTTAAGAAGTAGAATGTAGAATTAGTTATATATTATCATTTTCGATATGTAGCATTAGTAAAAGTATATTAATTTCTATGTTAAATTAATCAACATGAGAAGCAAGAGGACACACTCTCGGCTGCATACAATGATTTGCCATACCCAACAGGTATACCATACACTCGAGACTATGTAACAACGAATTGCTTTTATGTACTATTGTAATATAAACTGAACAATATAGAATATTAAGAACTAACTCCCTACATTTCAGTTATTTACTACCAATTCATTGGAATCTAAATAAATAAATTAAATTAATTAAAAGAATAAATTTTTGAATTGCATAAAGTGGGCCACCTACAACCTGATTGTTAGACTATATATGTTACAAGATGAGAATAAAACATGCAATACAAATGACGAAGATACTAAAAATAGTTTGAAAACATATTGAAATTTTTATAACGTCGTATGATTTTATAATTACGAAAGTCGTTAGAGAAGGGCAGTCCTTTAATAACATAAATGACCCCTTACTGATTTAGTTACCGATACATACTCATTCAAAATAAATAGTCACTACAAGAAATAAGCTAAATAGAGACCGAATTTTGTGAAGGAAATCCATCTCAAATGGCATTTAGAGACGGATTTGAGATGAAATATGATCCGTATCTAAAGAGCTCGTCTCAAATTTAAAAATCTGTCTCAAATTTATTAGAGACGGAATTGTAATATCCGTCTCAAATTCATTGGAGACGGATTTCAAGTTCGTCTCAATTTAGAGATGGAAGAAATAATTTTCCATGTGAAATTAGAGACGACTCTTCCGAACATCCATCCAAACTAGAACATGAATTTTAACATGCTAGCCTCATTCGTGTATACAAATATCACATAATATATTTCTTTTCATACAAATATCACATAATATATTTCTTTTCATACATTTTTGGTAAACTGTACCACATATAGTTTATTTTCAACTCCAATGAATCTAAACACATACAAGTTGGGCATGGAAAATGATTGTACACACCCGAAACTATGTACTCTCGTTTCTGAGGTTGTGTACTTCAACATAGAAATCGATGTACTTTAACATAGAAATCATGGAGCAAATTTCTTTTTTCCTTTTCTTTCCCTCTCTTTCCCACGTGAGAACACATGATCTAGATAAAAAGAAATGACTAATAAAGATGGTCTTATGTGTCAATAGAAGATGTAACATGAATTCCAACAATCCAACATCATATTTGCAGTGTCAATCAATATAATGAAATTTAAATCAAAATCAGTAACATTTTGATGATTACCTATTTTCATATTCTGAAGACAAAACTTATGTCTCTCACTTTAAGTCCTCCCTACCTAAATACCACAATGTCCTCCATGAAAAAGTCGATCTCCGGGAATAGTTGTGGGTCATCACCATCATTCTCAACTAGTGTTAAATGTTATCACAGTTTGTTTGTTAAACATGATATTGTGAAAAAGCCAACACAGAATTTGGGAGGAAATTCTATGGTTGTCCGAAGTACAAAGTAAGTTTACTTTCCATTGTTTATTAAGAAAGTAAAATGTATGGTTTCTGCTTTTCCAATAATTTTGTCATCCACTCTTTGGTTGTTGTTCTAGATCGATAATTGTGAATTCTTCAAGTGGGACGATGAATATGAGAAGGAGATTAGCTCTTCCAGCAATATTCGAACAAATGAGGAGAAAGGAGTAGAGGAATTACTAGTACAAGTCCAACATTTAGAGGAACGCATCTCGAAGTCAATAATAAAAGAAAAGAACAAAGATGAAACCATAACTTCTCTAAGAAATGAAAACCACATCTTGAGGACTCAAGTGGCGAAGCATTCAAAAGGTGAATCGCACGCCATAGTTGCATTGGTTATTTCATTGGTCGTATTTTGCGTTATGTACTTGGAGAAGAAGTAGTGATCTAAATGAATGGAAGATTGTGTTTAGTTCCAATGTTAAGGCATCTGAATGAATGAATTTGTAATAGACATTTAAATTCTAGTTTGGAGTCCTTTACACCTTATCTTTCTGTAATTTGAGTAACAGTTTTTGTATCTCAATCAAAACTCGTAAGACTAAATGACTGTTTGGGTTTTGAATGTTCGTTCCTTCAAAGTTCAATGTCAATGAAAATGTCAGTATGTAAATGAGCGTATTGGGAATGTCAATGTATATGTGTACACGTTTTAAACGTTAAACAATGTATATGTATACACGTTTTAAACGTACGTGGTCTTAGTTAAAAATATAAGACAAGTCATTATTATTCATAAGTCACTTTAAAACACACAAACAACGCTCTCAACTCATTATCATTCTAAGGTGATCCGCAAGCCCAAGCATTTTTCTTAACAACTCCTTCGAGGTAATGTATTACTAATGTATAGATAAATTCAACCATGTTCTTATGTTAATAATGTTTGTTAGTAATGTTTATGTCGATTTCCATGTTCATATGTAGATGGAGAATGTAGACATGAATGCTTTCTCGGATATCTTAGTGGGAGGGCATATTCAAGATATTTTGCTCACTAAAGTTCTTAAATCTCGTAACCAATCTATGCTAAGATCTCACCTGTAATAGCCCGAACAACCGTCCGTCGCAACACAACCCAATAAGATGGGAAGTCACCCCTTAGGCCCGAATATCCTCTCGTGGGCTCTAAAAGGTAAAGGCCTTGTTGATAGTATGATGGTAGGAATCTATTATAAACTGATCATATGAGCCTTATTTTGCCAATGTGGGACAAACCAACTCCATAATCCACTTTCCATATTCCGTAGTGTTACAAACTCCCCCACTTAGAGAACGCGACGTCCCCGTCGCGTCTCGGCCATTCCATACTAACATCAACACAGGTCCAAGATCTCCCCCGCTAAACGCCTGGTCTGGGCCTCGCCCCAGCACCCAGCACGTGGTCGCAGGGTTGCTCTGATATCATCTGTAATAGCCCGAACCACCGTCCGTCGCAACACAACCCAATAAGATGGGAAGTCACCCCTTAGGCCCGAATATCCTCTCGTGGGCTCTAAAAGGTAAAAGCCTTTTTGATAGTATGATGGTAGGAATCTATTATAAACTGATCATATAAGCCTTATTTTGCCAATGTGGGACAAACCAACTCCATAATCCACTTTCCATATTTCGTAGTGTTACATCACCAGCTTTCATGCATTACGCGTTCTCGGTTCGACGGTGTAGAAGGAATTTATTATCACCCAGATTACCCATTTGCTCATCCTTTTTTAATGGGTTCAATTTCAAGGTTTCGTAAGGAAGCTTATTGTTTCATGTTTACTTGGTTGACTTGTAAACCATTGTTGTTAGCTTTCACCTTGAACATTTGCTGAAGACATTGGGTAGGTGCTTGGAATTACCACATGAGTATCGTTATATAATCAAGTTTTTCGAATTGTTTGGTAGCATTCAAGAATGGCAAGCCAAGTGCGCAGGTGTCATGAATGGAGAAGCCAATCGTACTTATGGGTTGATGCTATTAAGAAGACGTTTCCATGATGTTGGCGTTGGTAGTGTTGTGAGGGTTTTCGAATGGTTAAATTTGTTTAGTGAATTTGATTTGTATTATGACTTTAGGTACTTGAGAAATGCTACATTGTATTCTGATCTGAGGTCCCTCTTGTTTGCTCATAATGGGTATGATGTCAGCAAGTACGTTCACATTATCAATAGCGGCCGTATTACACCAGATTCGTACCCTACCTATTATCGAGATCAAGTGGAGCATGCAGATGGCCTCTTTACCGAGAGAGTTTGTATTCGTAGGAGACGTGGTTCTTCTCAAGATCCTGACTCGGACTGGGAAGATGAAGAGTATTGTCCGTCGAGAATGTGTTATGTTGATTCAGACATCAATGGATTTGGTTAACATACAATTTGGTCACCAGGATCAACAAGTTCTGTTCGTTTCCTTGGTTCGAGTGGTGGTGATAGTGGCTAGGGTTGTGTAATTTTATATTAAATGTTTAGTGCGTATTGTGAAAGCATGTGTAATAAGGTTGGAATCATAAAACTTTGATCGAAATGAAAAAAATGTGTAATACGTTGGAATCATAAATGTTTGATCGCAATGAAAAAATGTGTAATAAGTTGAAATCATAAAACTTTGATCAAAATGAAAAAATGTGTAATAAGTTGAAATCATAAAACTTTGATCGGAATGAAAAAATGTGTACTATGTTGAAATCATTAAACTTTGATCGGAATGAAAAAATGTGTAATAAGTTGAAATTAAAAACATTGATCAAAATAAAATTTTGTGCAATAACTTGGAATCAAAACACTTTCGTCGGTATTAAATTACCCCTTAAATTATTGATATAAATATTGTCGATTATTAGGAGTGTAACGTCCAACAAAACCAAATTATCCCTCACTTTCGAATAAAAAGTAACAATAACATGAACCTACAAAAGGTGACAAAACAACACTTATTCTACGGTTTTGTACACGCCCGTGATCATCGGTACTTTTTGACATAAATAATCGAGAGTTTACACATTTGCTCAATGTTAACTTAATTGACGGACACACCTTACATACCAACTCGGCACATCAGACAAGAACAAATACAAGGGTTTGTTACATATTCCGAATATTAAAAAAAACGTAAACATGCGTCTACATAATTGTCCTTCAAATGAAACAATACTTAATGCATCACAATTGTCTTTTATGGAAACAAACTTACTAAGTCGAAGATGATGGCTTATTCTCCTTGTCATGCATGGCCTCATACTTGGCCTCCTCAATTAGCATGTCTAGTGTAATAGTGGACTTTTTTTATCTTCTTTGGGATTTTTTCTTCTTCAATTGTGATCGCATCAATCTCTTCTTTGAGTGTCCAATACTTCTCCATGCTCTCGTAAATCATTAATATAGATGAAGTCCGATATCCACTCAAATCAATTTGCACCTACAACAATACATACGTTTTTTCAAACATTTACGATTATCACTTAACAATGTGTCTTGCACGTAGAGTTCTATTTCAGGACTTGCATGTTTAGTTCATCTAAAAAGAACAACTTCTTTTGAATGATGATTTTGACATTGTAATTAAAAGAGAAGCCCCCGAGGCTTGTAATGAATATTTTTGAAAACATGTCCTTATATGGAACACATACATGACATCATTTAGAGGTACATTAGGTCTATATCTCTAGATTTTGATCTTTGTTGCTTTGGATAGAATGTATCAAATGACTCAGATTCGAACTCACAACCGTGGAACTATGAACAATGTACAACAAAGTAGATTATGACTCAATTCTTGCAACGAGGACCCTAGGTAAGGGTAGGCAAGGTTTTGAAAGAAGGTTTGTGAAGTGAAAAGGCTTGTAGGTGCTTGGATTTTTGCTTGTGAACAATTGTATGTGATATGGATATACATGAAAAGGCTGGATGTTGGTGAGATTGGTTTGACATGGCTGGTGAGTCGTGACACTGGGGTGAAAGTTATTCGGTATTGAAAGGGTATGGTTCCTTGATCGTAGGGGTTGTTAGAGTTTGATAAAATGTTGATCAAGGTGAATTGGGAATGATTAAGGTTCAAATTTCCAAGTCTAACCCTAAGGGTCGCGGGCATGGCTAATTGAAAAGGTTCTTGGAGTCAAAATTATTGACAATATGATTAGTAAAAATTATGACATGCGCTTGATTGGGATGATGCAACCATAACGTAGCCGAAAAAAGTCTCTCAAATTCTCATACCTTGATTCAAAATAGCTAATAAAATGACGGGCTATAAGAATGTGTGAACCATGATTGATTTTGGGGTTGGCTACAATGATGTTTAATGACGTAGAAGAGTTGCACAATATGCGTCTCTTTCGGTTGTTCACAAATGCGTGCCTCTCTTTCAGGCGCCATGACTAATTTGCCTGGAAAAAATTTAAAAAAACAGGCGTCCTATTTTCATGTTACCGAAATCGTGAATTTGAGAGCCTTGAAAAGTATGACCATTATAGAAAGTGGATCTTGAAAGTTACAAGCCATACATGTGAATATGACATGCTTTGGAAGGTCATGTATGTAATTTGAAAATCATAGAATAGGATGGCCTAATTTTGGATCGTTAAGCTTGGTTGAATAATTTGAATGTGTCGAATGAGTCTCTCAAGGAATGCATGGAACACTTATTAATTGATCGAAAAATGGCCGAGTGAGTGGTAGGGAGTGGGTATCCTACGTTAGACTTGGAATAGGTAAAGAAAATGGGCAACTGGATCCTCGTCACAAAAATTAAACCACACTCTACTTGTTGACTTGTTATTGATTCCATTGAATTTGCATTGTGAGTTCTCTTCTTTGCTATTGATTGGATGGTGACGGATCATAAAACATGTCTTTGATAAATATGAGGTCATGAAAGGCTCTATTCCTACATTTTGTCCAATGTGAATTTTTTGTGAAGTCCATTTTATTATGTTTTCATTGCTTCATTAATTTGTAGATAAATTTTGTTCATTGCAATATCATTTGAAAGTATGCGAAATAGGCAAATCAAAAGATAGAGGGTACATGGAAATCATAGTCTTACTATTAGAAGGGCATAAAAGTCCTTTGACTCTAGGATTAAGAACATCGTTATTACTAGCTAGACTCACTAGGAGTGATAATTGCTAATTTTGGGTACAAACTCGTTGTATGAAAGTATTTAATCGGTCTTGGAGGTTCGATATTTGGTGTGTCCTTTTTATTATTTCAGGGTATTCCAAATACCGTGGTGTATATCCATTGTACCAAATGCCTGCAATTTGACTGTCATACGCATAAAAATGGATGTAGACTTTGGCCTACGGAAATTGGTTATGTGTGAATTCTTGAATTTTTGTGAGCTTTTTCCTTCTCTGGCAACTTAATAGCATTAGGAGGTGAGCTTTCTCCTACTGGGATTACGTAGGAATGCATGATTTTTTTTTCTTTTATTGGCATTTCGATGGCATTGACTGCTGAATTTGGCACACACGAATTTTGGGCCTTCGTTGGTTTGATCTTCTTACTCCACAAGCATTAGAGTAGCGTAATTGCAATCTAATCTTGTTTGACGTAATTCATGACACTTATTAATTTTAAACTCATGTATACGGTGTAAAAATCGTAATCTTGGCACTCGTGTTTTAGCTTTCTTTAATATTCTTAAATTGATCTAAAAGAGGTGTCCAGAATGGGCTCTTACCAAGTTATGGTTTCCTCTACTATGATCCTAGGAAATGACGGAGTGAATGAATTTTGACACAAAGGAGTACACACAACTGAGGGAATCCTATAACGCTAAAAAAAAATTGTCGATGTTGGAATAAGCAAAAGGTCGGAAACATGACCAACTGTACACGGAGGTACGGAGTGTAACACCCCGTATATTTTGGGAATTTATTTAATTTAGGTGTTACTAATGATATTTATTTTAAGTTAATTTTCGTAAATGGTTAAATAATTTTCGGATTTATAAAATTATTGTATTTGTTTTTATAAACCAAAAAAAAGAAAACTAAACTAAACTTATTTAAACTAAAATTCTATTTGAAAATCCCTAAATAGCAAATTACCCTTTTACCCCTCATTATTAATTAAACCTAATCCCCACTAAAACCCACAAACCATTTCTATCTTACGCACAACCATCACCATGCTCGAATAACATCATCATCATCATCATCATCATCATCTTCGCTTTCGATCGCCGTCAACATTCAATCGCTCGCCGCCATCAATTTTCAGCCCGGTTTTGGACGAAACTAGTACCGTTGCTCCTCTTTTTCTCTCCTCTACACAACGGTATGAATTTCTCAAAGTTTTATTAAAGTTGTTCCGACATCGTCGTTTCATATTTTCCCGATTAACTTTGGTTTATGATGATTTTATTGCTTTTACTCTTAGTATTATTGTTTATCATGGTTTTGGGAAGATTTAAATTTGCTTATATGTATAATTTGGGTTGGGTATTGAGTTTGTACTCAGTTTTGCGTAGGTATAAGGGTCCTCTGTTTTGGGTTGTGATGACGTTTTCGAGAGTGTATGTTGCCGTGTTGTTGAGGTTAGATTGTAGGTGGTGTTGTTGGCCTTATTAGTTGTTGTCGTGGTGTTGCCGTAGTCTAGTTACCGTTGTATTTGCTATTGTAGTATATTGGCCGTGCTATTGTTGTTATGTTGTTGTTGATGTTGATGATTCTGGGTGTTAGCACTTTAATGGCATTTAGTGTGGCATTTGGTGGTAGACGTTAGTGTGTTGTTGGTTTTGTCGAAGAGCCGTATGCAAATTATGATAGTGGTCTAATTTGTCTTCGAGTTAAAACTAATGGAACTTAAGTAGTAGAACTTTAGTTTAGTTATGATACGAATTATATGGGTTGAAATTGTATAAGCTTTTGCAATATTATTCATTCGGGAATTTTGATATTAATAATTTGGGAATATATTTGTTAGTGGTTCGGGAATAGTTTTGGTGTGATCATTAATTTCGGTTATCATTTGATGTTAAATAGCGTACGGGTTTAAAGAGGTTCGATTTGACGACTTTGACAAGATTAGTTAAGGAAGAAGTTAGCGGTTACGGTAAGAACGCCAACTCTTGAGCTTGAGCATGTTTTATCGTCTTCTAATGTGATCAATTCTTGTCTCATTTATATTGGCTTCTATACTTTTTCTAATTGATCACAATACCTCTTGTTTGGTTGGGAATTGCTCATACATCAAATAAAATATCTAATCATGGTTTGAATATGGGTTATGGTTAATGGGATTTTCTTGTATAGACTCTAGAGTAACGTGTTAACTCCTACGGGGGTGCTCGTTTACGAATGATTTATTATACCTCTGATCAAGGTAACTCTTAACTGGATTAGCTACCAGTTACCTATTAGAACCTCCTCCTTGACCGGTTACATCCTACTGGCCCTGATGTAAGGGGTGTGCACACTCGGGTTCTCTTAGGGTGGTTTGGTTGGCCTCTAGAGTTGTTCCTGGTTTGGGGTAGGACTCTTACCAAAGATGGGTTACTGATGCGGAGTGCCCATTCCTATATATTTGATTCTTCTCTCTGAAACTTATAATAATTTTCTTGCTTCATATCTCTTTCTAATCATGTTGGTTAATCCTTTGGTTGTAAGCGTTGCTTGTTCAGCTACGCGCCTCAAAGGCGCGTATCTTATTTTCCCTTGTTTTGCTTTGAGTTCTTACTCAGCCAGTTTGCTGACGTTCTTTTGTTTGGGTTTGTCCCTACCCTATTATGGGGCCTGTGTCATTTTCTGATGGCGCAGTTGACAGGTCTGTGTCTGATGGTGATTTGTTGAGCTTGCGGACGTCCGCATTCATGGGGCTTTTTGTTTAGACAATCGTTGAACATTTACTATTTATTTGGATTTTGGATTTGGAATTTGTAAACTTTGACTAAAGTCTTCCGCTGTTGTACTATTTTATTATTTACATTTTGGATTTATTATTTTGGTTTTTGCCTCGCAATTAACTCAGATAGTTAATTGTGGCATAATAATCCTAGGTTTTCATTATTTAATTGAGTCGGAAATTTAGGGTAGTTACACGGAGTTTGTAGGATTCATGAAAAGTTGAGACTCCTAAGAACACTAGAATCAGATTTTAGTGGAAATAAATCGCAAGTTGGAAATAGGGTTGTTAAACAAGTTCCGAAGACTCAACTGTCCTAGATTGTGTAGAGTTTGAGAGAATGACACAACTCGATGTCAACAAGCAAATAGGAAACGTTGGACTCCTTAAAGCAACAAGGATTAAGCCTACGACACTTCTAGACTTTGTGGGTTTTCTAGTATTTCGACAATTACTAACCAAATTCTAGGAATCCAAAACTTATCCTAATCTTCTTAGGACACGTACGTACGTACCACATGCACAAATTGGTTTTAGCAAGAGCATAACAATCACGTAGAAAGCAATAACTAGGCAAATAATGCGCGTATAAAATTGCAATAACACACGTAATTTGTCTTATGCTAAATGGGGCAGGCAATAAGGAAAGTGATACCCACGACTAAGACAAATTTCATTAGGTTTCGGTACGTCAGACCGTGCTAATGAGTTCGTCCATTTTGTACTAAATGCCGAGTTGACTAGTATAAGCGTCACGGGGTAAAAGTAGACCATTTTTTCATCGCATAAACCAAATTGGTCCGATGAGCAATAGTCCTTCTTCCGATGTCAATTGTCTTTGTCCTAGGGCGCAACGTACTAACGCGGCATGCAAACTATATGAAAAAAAATGCAATATTAATTACGCATTAAATATTTAAAACAGATCAATTTTCGAGCTTTGCAATTAGTCCCCAGCGGAGTTGCCACTGTGAGATGCCGTACCGGCGGGTTGCCGATCCGCTCTCCCGAAAAAGAGGTGTGAATTACACGGAGTCGCCAGCGGGATTTTTTATAGGTACCCCACGAACCTAGACTGGGGTTCGATGCAAGGTTATGAGTTAGGAAGGTGTAAAGCACCCAACTCGCTCATCGTGTTGATGGTCTCTACTAATTGATTCGAATTAAATATAAAAGTTGTAATTAACGACGGAAGCACGTACAAGTAGCATGCGAGTGAGTAAGTAAATCATGCGACGATAAGTCGTATGCGATTAATCACGTAGGCACTTCAATACATGTAGTAGATCAGATTTGCAATTGGATCTTGGACTACGAGATAAACTTGTTATGCATGCATATATATAATTTATTAGTCATGGAATTTGATAAACATATAGGAACAGTGGACACGTAGACTATGAATCATGGTCATGCGTTAATCGATCGACAAAAGCAAAACTACGTACGTAACAAACTATATTATTAATACATTTGCATGCAAGGGACGCGCGTATCAGCTACGTATCTAAGACTTGGTGAATTACAAAAGTAAATTAATCAATTAATCATACAAGAAGGCCGAGTCGTAGCAACACATACCTTAAATAAGATCGTCAATGCAAATTGTGATAATAGTACACATACTTTAAAAACCTGTTTAGAAATTACTTGGGGCCCTCAGGTGGACGTTCTTGTGTAATTGTGTCGCAGATCTCGATGTCGTTTGCCAATGAGCCCAAGGTATATAATCTTGACCCTCGTATTCCTCGTAGCCTAGATATCTAGTCTTGATTTGATAGTCTACGGTCGTTGGACGTTGTAGGTTTGGTGGATGTGTTTATGGTGATAAGGGTGTTTTTTTTCCTAATCTCCGTTATTGAAGATGTAGGTAAGAGTTTGTAGTGTATATACGCACGGGTAGGTATGATAGATATTATTCGAGGCTCATGTGCTTGTTCATGGTTGTCTCGTGTATTTTCTACACACTAATCAGAGGAGCTAAATGTCGTTTTTGTCTCTCCAAAACAAGAGGTACAGAGGCCTTTATTTATAGTAGGAGGGGCTAGCATTCGAGTGACATTAGAACTCTCTTGGGTGACATGTTCGTACCAATCAGAGTAGTTTCTAAGAGTTTTAGTACGAGGTGTCTGTGAATGCTAGTGACCAGATGGCATTAGGAAACTTTATGGAAAGTTCCGGATATCTTGGCCGACAATCAATGCGTAAAGAGCAAAATCCTATTTCGAAGCAAACTCTAACGGCAATAGGTGACTAGCACCAGCGGGCTAAGTAATTAAGAATTGCATAAATAGCGGGGGGCTTGGCCCAAGCTAAATAATTAATCTTGTTGGATTTCAAGCCCAGTCAACGCCAATCTTACATTGGCCCAAACTTGACACTTAACCTACGACTATCGGTAAAAAGGTTATTTCTGGCTAAATGTGGTAATTCGGGTCTAAACCAATATATCAAACTCATTGCAAACGATACCGTTCAACGCGTGTTCAATGTCCGTTTTCATCATCGGGCGCTAAAACGGGTGCAAATGTAGGGTGTCTACACGCACATGGAGCAATTCGGTGGCGATCCTCTCCCTTCTCTTATTGCCTGAGTATTGATCCTCAAATTTTCTGGATAGGGCTCGAAAAGCACGTATGCTTCCTTCTGGCAGAGCCCTGAACCAGGTTTGGGCAATCCCGGTCAGGGTATTCTGGAATGCTTTACACCACACTCCATCTTCTAGCTGGTACATAGACATGTGGCTGTCCAAGCTGTTCAAGTGCTCGGTGGGATTCGCAGACCCGTCGAACTTGCAGCTGGGCATCTTGAACGTCGGCACCGGTGTTTCCATTACCCCCCAAGAAAAAGGGGTTCGCCTGGCGTGCCTAGGTCTTTTGCACCCTGAGCTTTCGCCCTCATTGTATGTTGGGTCATCAGTGTAAGTTGAGAGTGCCTTAATGTGAATGGGTTCACCTAAAGCGTGCCCATGCTTGGTGCCCATGCTTCCTTGAGTGTGGTGGGAACCCTTTGAGGGCTTGCCCCTGGAATGGCCCCTGTCCCCAGGCCTGGTCGCAGACGCGGGCCTACTGGAGTGGCCTTCATTCGCCGCTTTGGCGGCGGCTGCGGTCTCGACGTTTCCGGTCGCCTGGCCAGGCGGAGTGCCGAAAAGGTTGACCGGAACAATACCGACCGCATGTGGGTTCATTGCCTCAGGTTGCCCCTCCTCGGCAGATGCTCCCAGGTAGGGCTGGCAAACCCGACCCGACCCGATTCGTTGACCCGAAAATCTGACCCGATAAGACCCGAAATTGTGGTCAACAAAACCCGACCAGACTCTGACCCGAACAATACCGACCTCCTGTTATCCGACAATGACCCGACTCATAATGCCAAAAATTGAACTGGCGCCCATAAATGGCCATAAGTAAGTAAAACCGATTGTGACCCGACCCGATCCGACACATAATTTCCTCGATAAAACCGACCCAAAACCGACGCGACCCAATCCGAAACCGACCCGAAGATTCATCTGACCCGTTATGACCCGACCCGATACGAACCGACCCAACATAACCCGACCCGGAACCGACCCGACGACCCATTTGCCACCCCTACTCCCAGGGTTGCAAACACGACTTTCAGGACCTGGAAGACGGATTGCATCTGACTCTGGTTTAGACCCGTTCCTGGGCTATTCCTAGGGTTTTGCTGTGGTGCAGGGGTCGTCGGCTGACCTGATCCGGCTGCTCCATCAGCCACTTCCTTCCCCGCACGCATGCTGGTACCTGCAGCATTAGATCTCACCTGCGTGGGAGGCGTGGGGAGTGCAGGGTTGTCAGGGACCCTCTCCACTACTATCTCACTTCTCATCCACGGAGGGTTGTTGATCGTGTTGATGTGATCTTCCATGTTCCTCGTGGTTTCCCTACTTCTGCTATAAGGGGACCTCCTGATGATTCCACTGGGGGGAACCGAAGCCGGGGTCCCAGATGGGCGATCAGCATTGGCCTCTAGTTGGCGCTTCCCACAGTCGGCGCCAATTGTTCCGCTGCGAAATGAACAATACGTATTTGTAGTTGGAGGAGCGTCTACTCTCAATTTGGGTGGCCTATATACCTGCAAAAGAGAAAGGTGTCACTGCCCCGGGGGGAGTATTCGGGAACTGTTGGGGCCAAAAATATCGATGGACCAAAGTGTATAAAAGCCCACATACGAGAAAGGAATCAAAGCCCACAAGAAAGAATAAATGAAGGGTAAAACAGTCATTTTAATGAGAAAATATCTTGGCCATTGATAAGTGGTTACCCCTTCCCCAAGGGAGTAAGGACAGCCTTACACTTGGCAGGGGGGGCCCTTATTACAAGCTAAACCCTACTTGGAGGAGGATTATAAATACCCCCTTATTTATGGAAGGAAGACAAGTTTTTGGGAGATTACACACATTATTCATCATTCCACATCATTTCCAAGGAGAATTCTCTCCACTTTTCTTACATAATCAGTAAACTTCTCTAAACTCTCTCAATATTTCTTTAATACTTTCGGCACCTTGGCGACAAGGAGAGTCTGCCCTCGTGTAGACCCTGACTTGAGCGTCGGAGGGTCCTCACCCGGGTAAAAACCCCCGGGTCCTGGACTTCCCTTTCCTTGTGCAGGTCCTCACCAAGCGAGCAGCCCGGATCCACGGAGGCCCTGACGTCCCAACAGGACCTCGGGAAAATCACCCCGAACAGGAACCCCCTCCGACGATCTAGTCAGTGGCTTGCTTTAGGAGAGGTAGGTTTTAATGTGTTTATATAGGGATAGGTGACTTACCTCTCTCTCCTTCTTGCAACGGGGGTATTTATAGGCCCCTCCTTGTGGGCTTAGAGAGCCCGTACCCAGCTCATCTGAAAAAAGGAAGGTGATCTCTTTCTTTGGGCTGTTTAAGGCGACTCTTCCTTTTGGGCCGCTCGATAGTGTCTTGCCTCGGCCCATGTAATAATGGCCCAAGCTATTGCGCCCCAACACTATCTTACCCCCCATATACATTTCCAAGTTGTATACTCCCTTCTACCCAAAGAGATTTTCCTCTTTGGGTAGGACACAACAACCAATACTACAATAAACAAAGGCTAAATAATTTGATAAGTACTTAATTAATTAAACTAATTGATATGCTTTACCTCTAATCCTACCCCTTCTATCACCACCTCAACTTATCTCCATCGCCTTACCCACGACCAGCCACCACCAACCCAACCGGCGTCCCTACCCAATTTTTCTTACCATACAAATACGATCACTACATACGGAGTAGCGGTCTGCCTAACAACAACCACCACCACATCGTCGCCACCAACCATCGCGAACAACCATGTTCAGGGATGTTTCAAGCTGCAATTCGTACAACTATGGCGACGCGCACTACTGGGACGCTCGTTATATACAAGAAGGCGGCACTTTCGACTGGAAACAGCGCTACTCTTCTCTCTGCCGCTTCATCCCCACCTCCTCCTCCATTGCGTCGTTGCTCATCCCCAATCATCCAACAATCTCACCATGCTCGCCGCTGATAACTCGATAAGCCTCGAATGTCGTGCGTCTGGACAACAATGACCCGACTCGCCTTAGATCTGAGCGACTATGGTCGTGAATTAACTTAGATCTGGGCGATTTTGGGCCTTAATTAGACACAAATCCCTCGTCGGGAAGAGGGAGGTGATGAGAGGAGAGATAATTTATGGATTTGTGGATGTCGTCGGGAAGAGGGAGGTGGTGAGAGGAGAGAGATTTTATGGGTTTGGGGATGTAGTCGGGAAGAGGGAGGTGGTGAGAGGAGAGAGATTTTATGGGTTTGGGGATGTAGTCGGGAAGAGGGAGGTGGTGAGAGGAGAGAGAATTTCTGGGTTTGGGAAATTAATTAGTAATTAGTCTCATAACTGAAAATTAGTTAGGGTAAATTAGTCCACAAATTTTGCCAAAAAAAGTAAGTTTTAAAAGAGGTAAATCATAGTGAATCGTCCCAAAGAGCAATACAGGAAGATATATTTGAATAGGAAGGAGTATGTCATATACATTTATGGGTCGTTTGGATACCCCCCCAAATCCATAGGAATTTCATTTTCCTAGGAATTGAGTTTTTGTGGTGTTGTTTGGATAACCCATTTTTGTAGAAGTGGGAATTTCCAATTCCTCTGAAGCATAGGAATTCAATCACCTAACCCCCCCATGGTCATTCACAATTCCCATGGTGTAAAATACATACAATTACTACTTTACCCTTTAGTTGCTTATTTAATGTTTATTTATCTACATTAATAGAGGGTAAGTTAGTCAATTCAATTACTAAGCAAATGAATTGTTGTATGGTAACCAAACAAAACATGGGAAATTAATTCCATGGAATTCTAAATTCCTTGATGGTATAAAAACGTTTTAAGGCAAATTCCCGCTAATTTACCATAAAAATTCATTTCGCGAGATATTCTATTTCGTATAGGAATTTAATTGCTATGCTATCCATACGACCCTTTAGTGGTACTCAAAAATCCCTTGTTTCCCTTCCTTCCTCTGCTCCCCTTATTTTATTTTGTTTTCTTGGGCATTGTGCGACATCAACAGCTCAACAGTCAACACCACCACGCCAAGCCCTCAAAAAAAGGAAAAAAAACCACGCCAAGTCCTGTTCGCCGGCCACCGTTCACCGTCAACCTAACACTCAAAATGTTGCGCAAGGCGCATGACTGCGGTATAGACTTCTTCTTCTCACTACTCTGTTTTTGTGGTTTTGAACAACAATAAAACTTGAATTTGCAGCCTCTTGCATCGGGCTGCCTTGTTATTTTCGTTTGCTACTACTTTAATTTACATCTGTACTTTAATGGGTATCGTTTAAGTGTGTTTTGATGATTAAAGATTGGTTCTTGTTCATGTTCCAAGAGATTATGTGTAGCTGATGAGTTGGTTGATAATAAGGTTTAAATTTTGTTCAAATAATGATTCTAATTATTTGGTAGTTCAAAACTATGATTATTATGAAGATTAAAGTCTGTTTTTATGAAATTGTGGTTTTCTGTGCATTTTAATTATAATTTATGCCCTAGAAATTAAAAGTTTTCATTGTTGTTTCAGAGAATACAATATTAGGTGACGATTGTGGACCGAAGTTCAACAAAATCAGGTTTTAATCATCCCTTATTTGTGCCTGAAGTATCTCTGTAAATGTGTACTAAGATTATGTTCCTCCGTGTAGCGAGTAGCACCCCTCTAAGTCTCTAACAGAGTAACAGATGATTACATATCATCCTAGACAACTTCAACAGCCGAAAATTCAATATTTCTCTATTTGACAATATAAGCTTAGCTAAAGAAGTAAATACCGGACTTAAAAAAAAAAAGAGTAATTAATGGGGATATAGTGTCACGTGATATGTTGTGATGAACTGATTACGGAGGAAATGACGCTCCATTCGGCTCTCCCTCTTGTTAATGATGAGTGGACGATGTCACTCCTGTCTCTGACGTGGATTTGTATGTCCGTGTCACTTTTGGCTGGTGAGGATGTCTGAGGCGGTGAGGCCACGCAGGATATCCTGAATGTAGCCATCTTCATGTCTGCTAGTCATTTGTATAAGCTACTTCAAGTAAGGCCCTCATAGTAATCATCTTTTCCAAAGAGCAAAAATTTCCCCATAACCTTTTCTCTGCAATTCTAGAATGGCTAGACATAATGATGTCTTTCAATAGTACCATCAGGGTTTTGAGCTTATAGGCATCTGCACCATATTGCCTTTATCGTTGGAGGGGGGGACTAGGGTGTGGTTGCCTCTTTGAGACTGCTACTCTATCTGCCCATTCTGACTTGTGAATAGCTTGATAGAGAGTGGCAGCCTGGCAGGTTCGTAACTTTTGATAAAATTTATGACTAGGCTGACAAATCCTTCTTCAACAGTAGGATGAGCCAATGGTCAAATCTATGTAGCTATGGATTCCCTCGTAGAATGGAGTTTATGCGACTCTGAGCTCCCCCATGCAACCAGGGTGTTTGACTTGTCTGGTTAGATTTCGCTTGAAAACTTGAGACGATCCTTCATTGGTCGCTTTGGTATACGTTTTCGCAGATGCAATCAGCTCTTTGAACACACACATCATTATGAGAGGGCCGATCAGTTTCACTGGTATTGACTGTCAAAGGCTTTGTCCATGTATTAACTGTAAGACTTTCTGTCCTTGTAGTGAGATGATTAGCAGTTGACATAGGCTGAAGCTGTATTGGATTTGGTTGCATGTAGTGCAACCATTCTTGCTTCAGGTGAGGAAGACCTGCCATAAAAATTTAATATCTCTGGTCACAAATCTCTGCTTATAGTCAAGACATTCCACCACATAGCCTTTTTTTATTGGGGGGGGGGGAGTAATCAAGGAAGACCGATGAAATAACCTTAGCTTGAAACTTATCGTTTTTTCTTGAATGGTTATATGCCATTGCAAGCATTGATAGGTCTGAATTTGACCATAGTTAGGCAATTCATTGAGTAATAATTCAAATAGAGTTATATTCTTACTGTTGATGGCATAGGCCGCTGTCATTATCTACTTTATTCCCAATATGATAAAGGAACCGGATTGGAATCACAAGGCCCTGCGCACTTCAAAAAGTGTCAGTGTTTCCTCTCAAAAAGGCAAAAATTGCTGAGCCGTATTAACACAGGTCGTCTTATATTCTTTATCTGGTGAAGAAATCCCTGCAGTTCCAGTCATTGAATTGGAGTTTCTGACCTGATGTCCTGATCACATTAACTGATCTAACAAAGTGAGTCCTCGAAAAACATCAGAGTTTTAATGAATTAAACTGATGCCGCATTCCCGCAAAGGTGTAGCTCAATGGTCATAGAGTGGAATTCTATCCATTTGGTCTCAAGTTCGATCCCTAATTGGGGTGTCATGCTTGAGATTATGCCTCTCTGAACTTCTACCTCTATATGCAAATGTGTCTTACCTGGTTACGTGGCTTGTAGGGTTTTTCGTATACCCGCAGAGTTTACCCAGAGTGCACCTAAGGTAGGGGCTGCAGGTTTCCCTTGTTTTAAAAAAAAGTTTATGCCACTTTAAGTAAAGACAACATGTAGCTCTTGACTTGGCATCGGCAATGTTAAGGAAGATTTTTACGCCCCTTTATATTCCACCTTATATGGCCCCAATTGTCAATGTGTATCGAATACTATTTAGTGGCCGCTTTGGAATCTCAATTAGAAATAGAAAAGTAGTGAACTTAGACATGAGACAGGCCAAACTAATTTTATTGTTATAAGTCACATGGATCTTAGACAAATGCTTCAATTAAGACACATTCATAGCTAGAATACTCACATTGCAGAATAATTTTCACCATGTTTGTTGTCGGTGTTCAATAGATCACAGCCTTAGCTAAATCTGAGGTATTTACTGTAAGCTACTGGAGTAATTTGCGTTAGGTCTGCAAACAGGTTTGTTCAAAATATTTGTACTGTTATCACTAGCTTCACATGTAGTAGAGTCCACTGGTCTTTCCCATTCCCGTTGTAGTCTTGGTTGATAATCTTTCTGAACACAGGATCTTGATAAGTTTCCGGAAACCGATTGCTGGCTGGGCTAACTTTTCTCTGGACAGTAAGTTCAGTTTAAGGTTAGGTAGAAACATGTTGCCGTGGAAAGATTGGACTTTTTGACAAGTAATGATTGTGGTTGTAGATTTTCGTGTTCACAGTGGTTCACTTTTCTATGGATTTTGGACATTAAATTCCATTTAAGGCTAATAAGAAGTCACCATAGAGATCTTAAACGTGTAAGAGGACAGTTTGACAATTTAATTTCAGCCGAAAGTTTATGAATCCAATTGTGCTACGTGATGGGTTTGAGATGATAAACGAAGGTCTTTTCCTTTTACATTAATTGCCTTCTCTTGGTATAATACAAAGCAATGAGCACCAGCTTATACTGATGTGGTTCTTTTACTGCATATGACTTGATTTCCTGAGCTTTATATTAATTTGTAGGCTTGATGAAAAGAAGGAAGAAACAACAGAACCGGTGGTTGGTTTTGAAATCAATCAGAGGACAATTTTTGCTTATCAGGTTTGTTATTTATGCCCATGTGATTTCATCTATAGTGTTGACTTTTGGGGCTTTCATCATTTCAAGTAGTTGCTGATGTGCTGCGTGCCTGCGTAATATTACCAGCTACCCATAAGCGCGGACAAAAAGCTGATTTCAGACTTTTTCTCTCCAGCAGGCACA
This sequence comes from Spergularia marina, assembly GCA_963680865.1. Lineage (NCBI taxonomy): Eukaryota > Viridiplantae > Streptophyta > Magnoliopsida > Caryophyllales > Caryophyllaceae > Spergularia > Spergularia marina. The sequence goes on along the minus strand of OY804560.1, from coordinate 13,314,234 downwards.
GTAAGTGAGTTTTACAGAATATGATCTGTTACTTAGTTGACACTGGTTTTATCCGATGAGGGTTCTCAAATCTTATTCAAAATTAAGATTCTAATCCTCATGAGCTCTTTTAATACTTTAAATCTTTGGTCCAAGTATGATTTTCCTCAAATTTTAAATATTAAAGATTGAAGGGGAGCCTTGGCACACCGGTAAAGGTGTTGCCGTGTGATCGATAGGTCACGGGTTCAAGTCCTGGGAGCAGCCTCTTGTCAAATAAATTGACAAGGGAAGGCTTGCCCTCATTACACCCTTGTGGTGGGACCCTTCCCCGGACCCTCGCTTAGCGGGGACGCCAATGTGCGCCGGGCTGCCCTTTTTTTTAAATATTAAAGATTAATAAGTTCTGATTGTATCCTCATAGGTGCAAGATGTACAGCTCATAACGGATCGTCATTCAGAATGTAACAAGAAAGCTGCGTAAGTTTGTTTTTAACTTTTGTTTTTAATTTTATTTTGTAACTGATTTTATGAAATGGACTTATTTTAGCTAAATTTAAACATATTGGTGTTGCATGTGAGTTACAGTACATTAGATCGCTGTGTACTCTAAATTTTTCTTTTTAGTTATATCTCCTTCTCTCTCGTTATGGAGTACATATATTGTGTTAATAACAACTCAGTTTACTCAAAAAGGATTTATGTCCTACTTGGTAACAAGTGGTTAAGTAGAACGACAAATTTTGGTAGGATAGTCCTCTGGTAGGATGAGGATAGACATTGGAGATCAGCAAAAACTCATTCTTTGTTGGGAAAATGGTTGCAAATGCAAGCGGAAGCAAGAACCCTATCTACCCTTTTTGTATTACTAGATGGGCAACAAACACTACCAACCACCCAACGCAACATTAGAGTAGAACCAAGACAACAAAAAAACCCACTCACACGATAACAACAATACATGGAGACAAAAAGATATATGTGGGGAACCGCAAGTACAAAAAACCACACCATGCCTTTCCACTAATAAATCAATTGTAAACTGGTACGACCAAACTTTCTCCCTAGTATCAATTAGCTGTGTACACAATTATCAAGTTACAACCTTGGCACAACAATTATCCACAATCTCAAGACCTCAAGAGCTCGGATTGACAATTTTACCGGTAAAAATGTGGCCCTTGGAAATAGACCTCCCAAAATTTGGCGGCATTCCGGGTTTGTGTGGTTGCCAATCTCACATGGATCACCACTAACATTAGCCCAAATAGCATTCCCATCCCTAGGGCACGACAAAAGTAACTCTCTTTGACGCACCCCGAACAACCCTCAATTTCTCATGTTGTCTCAACCACATGGACTTTTCCGATGGTCACAGATCCAAGGATAACCAACATCGTTCACTACTTGTCTGACTATGAGCTTCTCACTTTGAAAACTCACTCACTTTTCTTGGATGCTCCTTTACCTACTCATTAGTAAAACTCGTACAAGACTTTCGGCTTTTCTCGCATGGCTTGTGCCCTTGTGGTTGGGTGCACCCTTCGGGCAGCTATCTCCAACATCTCTCATAAGAGGCTTTTCTAGTGGGGATGTGAAACTCTACGCTTAACAAGAAGAGGTTTCACTACATTACTTTTACAACAACATTACCACGATATTTGATCTTACTTCTTTCTTCATCGTGATCCAGACACCTACCATCAACGCAAATACGATTAGGAGAAAAAGATATACCTGAGGGAGGTTTTTCATACTTTCCTTAGTTTAACCAAACTTCTTATTCATTGGCTCCGTGGAAGAATTTGACACATCACTATTCTTCACCTTGTATACTCTAGCTTGCAAAAAGTAACTTTTTCATTGTTTCTTAACCCGAGGCACAATCAAAGAACCTTTGGTGACCTTCCACATGTTATCACCAAAACAGCTCATATAATCATCTTCAATCAACTTTCCCGCTGAAATCAAATTCAAGGCGAACATTGAGGACATGCCTAGTGAGCATCATTTGCAGCAATCATTAGTCTCTAAGCAAACCATACCCATGTCGGCAACCTTGGAGATTTCATCGTTTCCAATTCTTACATAGTCATAGCCCCCGCTAGTGTAAGAAGAGAAACACTCAAGTCACATGTGAGGTGTAATAATACGAAGCACTTGAAGCAACTGCAACTACAATCATGGAATGACACAAGACACAAGGTTAGTATCATCACCAACGAAAAATAACTTCAAACACTAGTTGCAAATGTGTAGGTGTAATCATCATCATCACTCTCCTCGCAATTCTGGTACTTCTCCTAGTTCTTCCCTTTGTCATAGTTCCAGTTTCGAATTGCTTATGTCTAGGATCATCTCAGTAGAAACAAGTAATCCCATTCCTAGACTTGGATCTCCCTATAGAATCCCTATGACAGTTTGAATGTAAAAACTATGGGGGAAGATAAGGGAGGGAATACGAACCAAAAAAAAATTGAAAGAACTGAATATAATATGAAAATGCTGATTTTCTTACTAGTTAACTGATGATTTATTTGATGCAGATTTATCATGTTCAAGGATCTGAACTCTGTGTTAGTTGCAATGCAAAAGTCAGGCGAGGACTTCATGGGGTCACGTGTGAGTGTTAGGCGTGCCACACCAGAGCCAATGGTTGATGCTGCGGTTGATGCTGCGGTTGATCGCACTTTGTTTGTGCGTTGCCTGCATATCAACTTGTCAGATCAACAATTACAAAAGGTACGGAGCTTAGTAGTTTTCGTAACTTATCTTAATGATTTACATGACAATAATTAGAGGGGGCATACTTATATGAGAACTGTATCTTGAATGCGCTATAATCATTTTATCATTATCATTTCTGTTCAACTATAATCATTTTATCATCATCATTTCTTTTTCTTCAAAGTAGACTTGAATGAAGCTTGAAAATTTTCTCTGACATTAAAGGCAGTCAGTAGCTAACGAGTACTATTGAAACAACTTTTCACTATTCTGTTTTCCATAAATGTTTCGCTGCTCCATTGTGTCTCTGAGGCTTTGAAGTTCTTTTTTTTTCCTTGTATTAAATGAAGACGGTGCTCTATACCTGTCAAATTATCTTATTCTGGAATAATTGCTTATACGAATTCATATACTACTAGTTGAAACCCGCCATACGTATAGTCTTTCTTACGATTTTAATGATTACAATTATTTAATATTATGTTAATTCTACTTTTTTGTCACTAGTTATGTTATATTACTTTTCCGTCATTTTGGGTCAAATTTGTGGACTATACCTGGATTTCGCAAATTCTTGCCACTTTTTTCAAGATATCAACTGATCTTAAAACTTTACTATAGTCGGTCTTGGAGATCCATTGTTTGATTTAGGGGTCGGTGGCCCTTTTTGAATAGTTCTTAAACCCCTTCTCCACACGGCATGTATTGAAGCAAGTGCGCATTATTTGTTGATATCGGTAACCTACCACAAGTTTGTGGCTCTATTGTTTTGCTAAAATCCAATATCATACTCCTAAGATATTCCATAAAATTTAGCCATTTTGATCCGCGGTTATTTTGGGCCTGTGGATCATAGCATTCAATTTCGTCCAAATATGGTTATTTAGACCAACTTTTTCTAAACTATCTAAATGTTTTTAAAAAGTACTGTGGACCTGAGAGTGACCTTGATGATTTTGAGGGGCCAACTTCCCCTTATATGGTCTTTTAACCTCCCCTCCCCACCTCCAACGGTTAAGGCCAAGTGGCTTGTTCATCGATTTTGGGCACCTATCATGTGTTTGGATCTAATGTTTTGCCACAACAACTGATATGACCCCTAAGAACTACTACAGAAATTTGAAACATTTTTGTTTTTGGGACAATTTTGGGGAAAAAATTGTGGATTGTACTTCAGTTTTTGCGAAATTTGACGACTATATGAAAGTTGCCAAATGTTCTCAAAACTTTACAATCACAAAAGCTTCGAGGTGCCCTTATTTAATTAGTGGGCGGGCTTCATTAATACCATTGTTTCTTCTTTTTTTCCCTTTCTTTTTTTTTTTTTGCAAGCAAGATAGTAGTCATTTTTATTCATCCATATAGGGAATAAAAATGGCAAAAATACTTACAAAAAGGAAACCCATTCAGGAGGTCATACACCTCTTCACAAACATTCTCACGTACATGACTCGCTAGTCAATACTCACAAGGAATTTTATCCTGTCAACCAACCACCGTGTACTACGAATTGTTCCTCCAAATAACCTTGTATTTCTCTCAAACCATATAGTGTAGATAGTAGTAGTAAGGGAGCACCTTACCATTTTGGTTCTCCACAGACGTTTTGTAATGTGCTTGCAAAACCAGAGAAGGATTCTTCTCAAACTGTAACCATTATGCTTCACTTCAGCCCACCTTAAGACTTCTCTCCAGATTTCCCTTCAAGTACAGCATTCAAAGAAGAGGTGTTATGACTTCCAGCATCAGCCATACACATGCAGCACCTGTTAACCAGAATAAGACCTCTCTTAGTAATGTTGTCTACTGTAGCCTGAGATTGTTATAAAGACAGGTTTGCAATGAAACTGTGCTATGGCATATTGATTAAATCCCAAACAATTCTGCTCCCTTGTTAGCCGACGCCAAATCATTTTGGGTATGGCTTAACCATGGATTATAGCTTTTTATTTTGTCCAATTCTGGCCCTTTTAAGCACTTTCTCAAAGTTTCTCAAGGATCAGCATGGACACTATGAGAATAACTTCGGTGAATTTTTTGGTCGGTTCTCCCGTTGGAGGGTCTTTTAAGCCCTTATGTCTCCTGCCTCCTGTTAAGTATTTACTTACTATTATATTACTTCTACTTTCTAGAATAATCCCTACTACGACTAAATTACCATAACTCAATTAATTAACATATTATATTATTGTTAGAGTCATCCAATAATTTTATCCTAAGTGTCTTCTTGCTAGGAAAGACTTGGTTCCTGGTTTTTATGTATATTAATAAAAAAGTATATAAATTAGATGTATTAGGCAACCTTGACCAAACATTTATTATGGTTGAGGTATTGCATTAAACATTATGCAGAACACTTATTGCCAATAAGCTTTTCTTCAAAAAAATCTAAATTGGCATTATAAGTTTTCAATATGTTGTGATTTATGAGATTCTGAAGAAAAGCTTTGAAGGGTTTGTAACTCTTTTTGGCTTGATTGCTGTTGAGAGATGGGTTTGTTTGTTGGTAATGTTTTGTGGGTATTTTTTGTGATTGGTCAGCTCTTCGAGTGGTTTGGGCCAACAGAATTAGTTCATGTTCCTTTCAATACTAGAACTGGACATGGCACCGGTTTAGCGACAGTTCGGGTTAGTGAATAATTTGAAGCTCTTTTTCATTTTTTTTTTTTTTTTGTCGAGTGCTATTATGCATTGTTGCCAATTTTGTTTTTATTTCTTTTTTTAAGTTCACTGAAGCTGCGAATGCTAAGAAAGCTGCTACTAGTTTGCATCAGCTATACGAAATGTCTGGACAATATATCGAGGTATGTTGTATATGTTATATTGAGTGAGTGGAGTGTGAGTAAGATACTCATAGGCGTAGGGTGTGGTATGATACAAATTGATAGGGTTGTCCAATACCGTTTATTGAGGGATTATACCCATTGATCCTCATCATGAAATTCCAGGTAGGAGGAATAAATTCCGTGACCCCATAGTCTTGTGTACTTGTATGTGGTGGTCATGTTATTGTTATACTTTCGCTAAGAGTGTCTAGTATTGAACTAGTTAGTATTGTCTTAACTCTTCTTAATCACTCATATCATTGTCCATCCATACAAGGAGGAAGGACTCAATACCTAATAGAGAGGGATTATTGTATGCGGAAAGTTGTACACTTTATTATTTTGAGACTCCTCTGGTTTGTAGACTATTTCCTCTCCTCTTTTCCCTTCCTACCTTAGATTTTTTTTCTTCTGTTAGTCAATATCATATTGTTTGTACGAATTTCAATGAATATTGCGCTTTACAGGTTTCATCCACACCCTTCCCGCCTGATGAAGAAATTCTTTGCTTTGGAGATCCTGAGCCACCGAGTGAATACATGATGCTGTCAAATGTGTTTGATCCAGCCATGGGTCTTTCGCCCAAGACTTCTTTGGTATGTTTTTCTGTTCACCGTCTCTAGTGATTCAAGTGTGTTGTTATATTTTGCAGCAACTGTTGTATGTCTATTTTGTTTGCTTTCTAGATTCATCTCAGGTCTCAAGCTCTTGGTTCGATGGAATATGAAATGATTTTTTCTTTGAAATTAGTTGGTTCAAGAAAACTTGAACTTAGTAACTTTGGCAAATTAGTGTTGCCTTTTTTTTATATGCTGAGTTTGTTATGCAGTTCGTGCAAAACTTTGTGGAACTCGAAGATAATGTGAGAAAGTTATGTGAACGTTATGGAGATATAGAACATGTTTATCTTGATAGGTATTACCGCTTGAACTATGATTCATATTTTTTTGAGCTTATTAACATATGATTCTTATGTGTCAAGGTGGTGAATGTTCTCTTTTAATGCGAGTCATTTGATGATAGTTAATGAAGTTCTTCACAAAGACATATTTGTTCATTAATTCACCTATTATTATGTCCCATGCTGGTAATGCTCTTCTGCATTTATATCATAGTGAAAATCTTTAGCTTACAGGAGAAAAGCCCTGAATTACTTGTGGTTGAAAGTTTGGCTTAGCCATGGAGCTGAAATTAATTAGCAAGAGACAAATTAGTGTTGAAATATTCCAAGGATATCTGCAAAGTGTTAATAAAATTAAAAGGCTTTAGCAGTTTTTTTAAGTCTTAACTCAATGTTCGGCTTGTGTATTCCATTTTGCTTCTATTTATCAAGGATGCTTTAGTATGCGAGTGCTTAGCATAAAAAGTATGAAGGAAATACGCTTCTCAAAGGGATCCACATCCTACTTTTACAGCTTGTGTATTCCATTTTGTTGTCAACGCGTATTTTGTTTTCTTTCCGAACCCATCGGGGGGGAGGTGCGGATGATAGTGGTCGTGTGGTTTGGGGAAATGGGTGCCGGTGATGCAAACCTAAACAGCCATGGGGGAATAGAAAACAAAGGATATGATCCTAGCTCCAAAATCAGCATAGGCTAACTTACAACATAGGAAATGGATTACCTCCCTAGATGGATTTCGATCTAACTGGACAACTAACCCCTACAAGAGAAGAACCGAGCAATAGAACACATCCAGAAAACTCAGCACTGAAGTCTTACTAACTTAATCACTCTAGAAACTTAAGTAGATAAATTCGGATTTGGAAATACAAAGACAATTCTTTGAAAAGGGGTTTTTCGTTCATAAAGTCTGACTTTCTTCATACAAAGGGAGGCTTATTTGTAAGCCAAAGCTACTGCAAAAGACTACATTAAATTACAGGGAAGTAATGCTAAGAATATATTTAGCCAATGAGAGGCTTTCCTGGAGGTTAAGTCTTCTTAAAAGCTTAGACTTGATTGAGCTACTTGCTCGATTTACTTCCTTTGTAGGTCTTCATCATTTAGAGCTGATTTTCCTCCAAATAGACGACCCAAAGTGTCCCTTGCAAACTAGAATAGCAACTATTTTCGAAAACAATGGCCATTTGGTAGTTTAGTCACTAATCTGAATAAATAAGTGCTAGTAAATACGATTAAACTTAATAAATTATTAATTAATAAGGACACCAAAATATCATTTCTTCCAAATCATTTTCATGCTCCAAATACTCCATTTTGATTAAGAACGTGCTGCACACAACCGAAGAGCAGACAACACCTTGAAAAAGAAATATCACCATTCGACACAGTGTGGAAATGGCTGTAAAAATGATACCACTACTGATATGAGGCTGACTAGCTGAAACTTCTCCCATTGGAAAGATTCTTGAACTTAAAAATTCACATAAATTTCATCAAAAGCAGGTATCCGTACCAGGAGATATCAGCAGAGCTGTAGCAAATGTAAAACTGGTACTAAACCACAAGTTATTTCAATGTGAATCCAGTACCACGAACTAATTTTATATTCTAGCTTTCCAAGAAGGCATAGAACTCTTAAAATAACCTTCATTTGCTTGCTAAAAGAACCGTCACGAATAAACTGTGCAAAACTGAACTTCTTACACTGTTTAAAATCCTCTCTGAATCAATATCTCAGGTGATCTAAAGCTCTATGATGACCTAAATTCAATTAAAAAAACATCAAAGGACATATCTTGTCAATGCATCACCCTTCTCCTCTTACCTCTCGCCATTGAAGATCAATACCATGACCCGTGAATTTGCTGTTTTGATATAATGTGATTGTTTGTTGCCTTTCCTAAACTTGCATATGAATTCGAGGTTACGAGAATACACCAGTCGGCCTTGGGGGTTCCGATGGTTGGGTCGGGTGGGGGAAGTTGTTTCCGAACTGGTGGGACCGAATATCGGGGGGGGGGGGGATTTTTGTATATTCATTGTGATAATTCCTTTTCTTTCTGTCCATTGTCCCACCTATCCAATCAAAGAGATTGAATTTCCTTGTCCCACCCCTCCCTTTCCCTCTCTAAAGGTCATCCAAACACTTAATGATGTTATCTTTGCTTATAAGGTCAGTTTACTCTTTCATTTGTTATCATTATTTACAGAAATTCTCCCGGCCATGTCTATGTACATGCTAACAGCAAGAAGGTTGCAGCATTTCTCCAAAAAGGAATGCATATGAGACATTTTGAGGAGAGGCTTATCTCATGTGTATACCTGGTAAGTCATGTCAAACTTTTAAAAACAAAACTTGGGAAGATTGTTTACTAAACGTAGTTTAAAGTACATTCTGAAACTTTTTGAATAGTTTTTTAACCACCTCAATTGTTGGTTATAATTTTAGAACATTGATAATAATACAACATTTGCCAACATTTGAAGGAATATTACTAATGAGCTGAGATAACTCTACAAAACTCTTGTAAAGTTCATTTTATGGCAAATTATAAATAAAATTGAACTATGACTCGAGCTGTACTCCAAAAAATTTTCATATAAAACAAGCACACGAAATCACGAATCGATGACGTACCCCAATTGTCAAGGTTGTTCGAAGGGAAAGACTAGCGGAGAAACCTCTCTCTATGGAATAATAAAAGCAAATTGATAGAGGTCTATAGTTTAGACACAATTAATTTTTCTACAATGTAAAATTGAGCTAGTAGTAGTAAAATTGAGATTGGAATAGTAAAATTAATTGTAGTAAAAAAATCAGGTAGTAAAATTAATTGTGTGAGTAGTAAAATTTTGATAGTGTAGTAAAATTATTACGGATTGTAGACACTTTTGGGTGTCTACACTTTAGACCTCTAGCATTGTCCATAATAAAATCTCTATATTAGTAGTCATAGTTGATTAGAAAACTTGAATATATGATATAACTGCTACTCGTACTAGTGTATCCAGCCAATTTGTGATGATCAAAAAGTCACCAGTGATATACTCGCCTTAATTATAATGCATCTGATGTAACCGGACACCCATCAAAACAACACGCTATCCTCTTAACCTAACCCAATAAATAACCCTCTTTACTAATAATGAATAAACATTGTGCAAATTATGCTTACTAATTATATTAACATCTCATCGAATAGACACAACTCACGAATTTTCAACTTATCAAATTGGTTCACATCAATAAGAATACACCGACAAAAACTTTGTCTTATATAAGGATAAACCTTAATGAATCACAGTGTTACAACAAGTTCAAAACCTGCTCATTTGTTCGTTATAAATTGGCTGCATACTGAGTTAAATGAAAACTAATATCTATACACGTGATTTATAAACTTATAACATGATGAAAATCCCAACTCAATTTTATTTTTTACTTACAAAGCCAAACCGTGATTATTACTTGTTCCAGGATGTTTTAAATGTGGTGATGTGACTAATTAGCTGATATTATTGATGATTTTGCAGCAACGCAAGGCGTATGAAGCAAAGTGTGGAGTTACTCCTTAAAGTAACACAAGTGCCCAAGTGGTTCTGTACATGATGATAATGGTAACTTTTCGTACTCAAGATTTTGAGCAGATATCTTCAACATCTGTTGTTGAAGAACACTTTCCAAAGCATGTGACTATTAGTCTGCTAGCTTACGTTCTCGAGAATGAAATTGTGTGTGCTTTATTTATCGAATATCAGACTTTTTGTGAAATGTTTACCTAAACCTTCATTTCATTTCCTGCAGGTTAGTCTGTAGATCTCTAAACAAAATGGTATCTGCTCAAAATAATATCATTTCTTCTTTATACTTGGCTTGAAAATCACCCTTTGCTTTTAGGTTTGGGGAATGCTAACAGATATGTGGTGTTTCTTTGACTACCAGAGTGGGTCTTCGATGCCATGAAGGTTACTGGCTTCGATATTCTTCGTGCTGTGGTCCTTCCTCATCAGAGGATTAAATGTGGACATAGTGTAAGGCTTTCCCTTTTGACACAGTTGGGAGCAGGTTCGCTCAACTAATTTTGTGCTCACCAATTGAGGCACGGTATTTTTGGTAGCTCCTAATTATTGCTGTTTGCTAACAAGTAATTTCAGATTGCAAGTAATTCTGTTTTTCTAGTGATGCTTTTCTATATTCAGTCTGCCGCCCCCTTTTCTGTTTTACAGTTACCTTGTGTGTTACACATCTGTGCTCACAAATTAAAGTTTTGGTTTGGCCCCTTTCGTTTTCCTGAACTTGTTTTGTGAAATTCCTACATGTTGACAGTAAATCAGTCCTTCAGTTTTAATTCTTAGTTCTGAACCTCTCTCAAAAAAAACAAAAAAAAAACTTAGTTCTGAACCTTCCACTATGTCAGACTTCTTACTGGCTCATTATTGTACCAGGCCATCCCTGTTACTGAATCTGTTTTATCTAAACTGAAATGATTTCTTACTGAATTACTGCATCGGCCCACGTCTTCTAATTCGCGAGTTGTGTTTATTTGAAGTAGTTTGTTTCGAAAGAAACTTTTTGCCTTATTCTTCTATTTCACCTTGTTATTGTCGGCCCACTTGCTTTAACCTTTTTTCCTGAAAGTTGTTTTGATGATTGTGAATCTGTTATTGCCACAATTCTACTGCGAATAGTTTGTTAACTGAGGTGCAGGAGTCCCTATGTTCTGTGCACCACAATCAAGCTTACCGTGTTCCCAGTACTCCACAGTTTGTTCTCATCCCCACTCCTCAAATCTTGATAGAAAACCCCCATGACCACGCCTCAAGGAGAGCAGTGGCCTCCACCCCTTTCTCATGTATGAAAGGTTCTCCCACGATTTTTTTTTCTCATCTTTTAAACTTGTGTTGCAACGAGAGGACGTGATAAAAACGTCCATGCCAACTTCGTGCCGCACACTTTGGCGCGCGTGTCAGACATGAGATGCCCAGGTTCGCCGTGCCGACACGGTGGAACCATGCATCTTATCGGGCTCGGGCTGGTTTGTGGCGGCACGCGGCAAGAAGTCCAACTCTAAATTGTCAACCTCCATACTCCCTATGTCCGTGTTTTAAACACCTCGTATGCTTTTTCGGGATATCAAAGTTTAAACACCCCAGCACTTTGATCTTCGTCGTCGCAAAACACCATTCTTTCCGAATCCACTTGATCGTCACCCAAAGAACACTCAAAAACTACCGTAAATTAACACGGTCAACACCACAAATAAATCGCCCATAATCAATTTCACCACCAAACGCCAGATACAAGGAAACCATGAATCACCATGGTCTCACAAATCATGAAGCGACCATTATCAGCTTCATCTAAAAAAACCAAACATGACTGGTACGACACTCCCCAATAAAACACCGAAAACTAAATACCATGAAACGATAAGCATGGTCTCAAAACGTGAAACGGTCATTACCGACTTCACCTTAAAACTAACAGACATGAGAGGTAGGGCCACACCCCCATTCCTTGATCGGTATAAAAACATCACACAATACTCAAAATCTCACAAGAGTGTTCTCATCCAACATCAAACAATAACGAACGACGATGTACACCCACGCACCACAACGGTACTTGAGCAAAGCTAGCAAACCACCAATGACAACTCCGGCCAACCTCAAATCAATTTACCCCTAATTTGCTGACAAGTTAATCATACTCACCAAAATTTCATGAGCATGCAAACGTGTAACTCCCAGCAGCCGGCACCAAACACTTTGGCCAATAAAGCCAAGGAAACCACCAATAAGTCAACAAATTAGCGGCGAACAATTTAACTAATCGATCCATGCTCAAAACTTTCGATCGATCACCACATCTCGACGTCAACATCTTCAAAATCGCAATATACCAACGCAGGGGGTCTTTATTCAAACATAAAATAAACTAAAAACATAACATAAGACTCTTAAATAAAATTGAACAACAAAACCCTATAACACTAGATCACGATTATCAAAACTCCGACGAACAATGAAATCCCGCCGGTAGGCATTATCGATCACATGACCACCGGCAGGTAGCAGAAGCACCTTTTAGAGTCCTCTAGGAAAGAAGCTTTGATACCATAAAAGAAATTATAACGCACACTATTTGGGAATCTCATAAACTCAATATTATTCCGTAATAACTTGCTTACAAAGATCTTGGGGTAAACCTTTATTTATACTATTACAAGACTTGACCCTTACGAAACCTATCACACAATATATTCTTAAACCCATATTCTAGTATATATCATATTCCTAAACACACCTAATATTCCTTAACCGGAATACTCCGTAATCCTCTATTACATCTATTAATAAATAATAAACAAATTACCTATTATTTCAAACAAATATAAACAATTCTAAAATATCTTAATCCTTGCGCAAAAGAGAGGGGAGTGTTTAAACGTGGACAAATGAAGTAGGTAAGAATGTGTGGAAATATGATAATATCAAGATCATTGTAAGGTACTAAGGTCAATGGGAATTTAAGGGTAATTGTGGATTTGTGGGCAACGAAAAGTCACGTGAAAAAGGGGTACACTGAGGTACAAGTAGCATATGAGGTATATGAAAGGGTTGATGAGTTTTTGGGAAGAATTAGTTGGGACTAAGAATGAGTGTCGAGTGATTACACCATGATATTTGGATTATGGTGATGATGGTGGTTCCTCTTATAAAAAGATCCTAACATAATTTGATCCTAACATTGAGATCATGGAAAAAGGGAATCAATGGGACAAATATTAAATTGGGGAACATCAGATGGAAAACAAAGAAGCAAATTTATGGGGTGCCCCGGAGGTGAGTAATCTTAACAAAAATGTGTTGATATGGTTTCGCAAATAATATGCAGTTTTACTGGTATGTAGATTTAGGCTTTATGCGATTCAACTTATTCAATAATGTTTTCAAATAAGATCAGATTTATTCAAATCAAATTAAATTAGATCAGTTTTATTCAAATCAGATCAAAATTAGCCAAATAACAATCAATGAATCTAGTCTATTTTTAATTATTAATTCGTCTAAATGCAGTTAATTTATCAATTTACTCAGTTCAGATCAAATCAAATCAAATCACATCAAAGTTCAAATCAAATCAAATCAGATTAGATTAATGCAGTCCAATGCACATGGCCTTAGTAAACAAGTCATTTAGGTCAGGTTAAAAGTTAGGTCAAGTCTAATCAGATTACTTTTCGTATCATATACTCCGGGTCAACTCGGATTTGGTTTGAGTTGGGTCTAATTTCGGGTTGTATTTAGGTCTAGCGAATCGAAAACAATTCGTTTCAGATTGGTCAATCCGGTCATAAAAATGTCGGAGCTCTTAACATTTTGTCCCATAATATAATATCTTAAATTGAAATAATATTGGTAATTTGAGTGATTGAATTTGAAATAGCTAACCCAAGCCGTTCAACCGAATCATTTAAGTGTCTGAATATACGGATCGAGTCACTTTAGATCATGTCAACATTGGGTCATACAATTCAGCGTATTTTGGATCGTTTCGCGCAATATCGAATTCCGGGTTAAACTCAAATATAATAACATACGGGTCAATTCGAATTATATTAGTGACATTTTTGTCATGTCCACTAGTAGAGCTGGCAAAATGTCGTGTCAGTGTCAAAGATAAACGGGCTGTAAAACCCTTGACACTAACCCAACCCGTTTATTAAACGTGTCGATAACCATTGACACTAACCCGACCCATTTATTAAACGTGTAACACATTAACAACCCGCCTAATCCACTTAAAGAAAAGTTGATAAATATGACATTTTATTAAAGAAAAGTTGTAGAATTAAGGCTATTGTGTCTATGTAACTCATCATTAATAATTTACCTAAAAAAAAAAAACTTCATCATTAATAAAGACTTGTTTAAAAAAGAGTAATTTCCACGGTAAATACGAAGCAGGTGCGTTTAATGCCATTTTTGCTCACCCACACGAACACAAGAAATTTAGAAAACCAAAAGGCAGTCATCAATTTTTAACTCTTGGTTTTCAGTTTCACTCCCCAGCGCACGCTATCATCCCTACTTGCCGCCTCTTTCGCCGCCGTAAAATGAACGGAGAAGAGCTGACAGAGCAAGAGACCGCTCTTTACGATCGTCAAATTAGGGTTTGGGGTGCCGATGCTCAACGACGGTATTGTTTTTCTTCAATTCTACTTATTTTCTCACTCTAATTCCTTGTATTATCACAATTTCTTTCATAGTTGGGCCGTTTTTGTTAATTTGCAATTTAAGTCGTTGGTTATAAAATGTTGGTATATACTTGAATGTTGCTGTATGTTGTGTTTTAGAATTGAAATTCTGCTGAAATCCATTGAATTTCCGAAAATCTTGTCCTTTTTTATTTATTTATATATTGCGGACATGTTGGGCGTTAGTAGGAATTGGATTATTGAGTTGGTTAATAGAGCGGAATTTTTAATTGGAGAGTGTCAGATAAACTAGAAGAAAGTTGAAGCACTGTGATGTGGTGGAGGGAGAATCTAGACGGATATAATTAGCAAAAGAAATCGTCTTTGGTTGTGTTGTGAGTGGGGAGGGTGGCGGAAATAGGGATGTAATCCGTTGTTAGCTGTTGTCGAAATAGAATGATCATGAGTATTCTAGATTCATTGATTGAATGGGGATGTCTACTGCCGTTAGAAAGTGAAACTTGATGAAAATACACGTGATGTTGGAGAGACTTTTGCATTTCTATTGTTGATTGGTGTGTCGTGAGTTGAAAGTGGATAGCGGGATGAGCTAGAAATGGTATTTTTTAGTGTGACTGTCAAACTTGTAAAGAGTATTATTGTAATTCTGTGATTTATGACATGCTGAAGTCTTGGCAATTATGATTAGCCAAAGAAAGTGCACTTTATGTGATTGGTAGTATTGTTGGAGCAGAATTGTTGATGCATTGTTTATTAGGCGAGGAAGTTTTTAGTTGCTGATGTAGATTGATTGTTTGTATATTAGATGTGCCTTGCTGGTTCGCTAACTGCCTTGCTTCGTGTAATAGATTGAGCAAGGCTAATGTGCTCGTTGGTGGAATGAAGGGAACTGTTGCCGAGGTTTCTCTCATGGTCCTTTGTTGTGCTGGAATAATTCTGTTAATGCAGTGTATTGTGTCGAGAATATTTACGTTTGGATTGCTTTTTTGTGTGCGTTGCAGTTCTGCAAAAATATTGTGCTGGCTGGTGTAGGAAGTGTTACATTGGTGGATGATAGTCCAGTGACAGAGGAGTCGCTTAATGCTAACTTCCTGATTCCTCCAGATCAGGTGTCTGCTGGGCGGTCTGTTTCAGAGATTTGTTGCGACTCTTTGAAGGACTTCAACCCAATGGTTAATGTCTCTGTGGAAAAAGGTTTGCACTTTTTTTCTTTTTCTCTTAATTCGGTTAGCATAGGAGTTTTAAAGGAGGGGGTTAGAAAGATTCCAATGAAGGCCAATTCCCTGGGAGTGCGTTACCACTTGACTGCAATCCATTTTTCAAGGTTTGCACCATCAAAGATATCTCTAGATGCATGATTGCCCTCCATTTTTGACAAACATTAAGGAATCGATTATACTGCTGGTTTTTTCCTTTCAAAAATTCAGAATTTTTGAGCTGGGATGGAGGGAGTATATGTTAACATGATTGATTTATATCTTCTTGTTTAGAATAGAATGTGAATGGCTCACTTAGACCAATTGCAATGGTGGTTCTTCTACGCTAAAAACGGAAAACTTAGGTTTCCCCATTAAGGGAAGTTCAGTTTCTTAATACGACCCGAGTTTGAAATGTGGAATTTATTACGTTTGATACGAACAAAAGAGTACAAAAAGAACAGGGAAGTTGTGTGCATAAGGCGAGGAGGAAAAGTCAGGCTTGTAGAAGTCACTACGGCTGAGCGGACGCACTCTACGAAAGGAAACTGTATGACGAGAAATTAGGGCATGATATTAATTCTTCAACGGGTGTAGATTGCTTTTCCTACCCTCTATAGTTCTCTTTTTTTTTTGTGTGCAGCAATTCTTTAGAATTGGTGATGTTGTATCCTTTCTCTCTCTTATTTTTCTTCTATTCTTTTTTTTATATATATTTATTCTATCCGTAGCTTGTCTTTTAGGGAATCAGTGTTGTTGGTTAAGTTTTCCTTTGTGGGTCTAAGTTCTTATGTCTTGGGGGTGGAAAAAAATGAGGTAGCCTGGGAAGAACTATAGTCTGAGTTCTTCCATTACTTTTTTGTAAGGAAGGTAGTCTATTCAATTATTCATCCCTATAGGGAAAAGTTGACGAGTCTTACAAAAAGATATATCGACTACTCTAGCTTAAATAAACTAGATTACATTTAATTTCTCTATGGTTTCTTCATGATAACACTGTTTTGACAAAGCTAACAGTCTCACACTTACACTATGCTTGATGTGGGAGATGATCCAATCCATTTTAAGCTCGTTTTCTCCAAAGGATCTGGAATTTCTTTACATCCAAACCATGTATAATACAGCAACAATAGTAAAACCAGTTGACTTTCCGGCGTTTCTTGCCATTTCTACTAGAGCTCCACTTCAATTCGTGTTCTGTTACTAATCCTTAGTTTTATGATTTGTTGGCTCTCGGATGACAGCCATTTACGGTAACTGTTTCCATTTTGATGGCAAGGTTTGATTGTAATTATTGGTGTTGCAGGTGAATTGTCGAGTTTTGGTATAGAATTCTTTAAGAAGTATGATGTTGTTGTTGTCAGCAGCTGCTCTCTAAGTACAAAGGTATAGCATGGGTTTTTAGTTTAAGCTGTGGATTTCTATCTGAATTTTTTTTTTTACAATTTTCACTCATGACGACTTCTGCATTTTTCGTTCTATTAATTGGTGCCACAACATCTCAGAAATTGATTAATGAGAAGTGTCGGAAGGTGTCAAAGAGAATTGCCTTCTATACAGTTGATTGCCGGGATTCTTGTGGTGAAATATTTGCTGATTTGCATGATCATTCTTATACAAAGGTACAGATACCCTTATTCATAGAATATTTGGTCTTGTAGTTTCTCAGAATTGCCTTTTTTTGGATGTGTACGAGGTCGTTTCACTCAGTGTGATTCTTGAATATAATGTACCGTGTATGTTGCATGTGCTATTTCATTTGTAGGGTGTTTCTGCATTTTGCTTTACGTTGCAGTACGCACTGTGCATTACTCGAACGCATTGAGTTTACTTGCTCCCAGTACTGTAATTGCTGATAAAAATGCATATTGGGTTCGATGTGGTTTGAACTCTGTCTTGTTTGAAATTGGGTGCTCCTCTGTTGCCTTGATTTGCAATGTTTGATTTTGAATTTGTGAGAGGAATTCAATTATTCAAACCAATAGTAAAGTATTGAAAAAAACAGAGGGACTAGAGTGTTTATGCTTGTATGTGTCTTGTTTTCATTTTACCGTGATTATGAGTCTAGGGATGACATACCACCCGTGATGTAAACTACCGGAAACTATTTACCACCCTCTTCACTCAGACAAACCAATTGGATGAAAAGCCGAGATAAATGGTGAAAAGTCTAATCACGGGATCGGGTGAAGTAAATTTCATCTCTAACCCGCTCTTGTGTTTGTTTTGAATTAAAGCAGTGAACATGGGGGTTTATAAGCATCAGATACGAAGATGTAATTTGAAGCCCAACTTATACAAAATTGAGTTTCCGTATTTTATTACCTCTCTGCGGCTTCAGTTTAGAATCTTTTTCGTTGCCTTCTTCAAATTTGTTATTCTTCTTCGAATTCAATAATCCAGCTGCTTGCTTGACTACTTTCTTCCTATTTTCATATGTTCAGTAGTCTACCCTATCTCATACTTCTCGACTGAAAAATCAATATAAATCTAAAATTCACCCGCAGATTATGGGTGCAGGTGATTGGTTTTTGTGATTTCTAGGTGGAGTATACTTTTATATGGGGGAAGCTCGAAACTGACGCAAACCCGGTCCATTGCCAT
Organism: Spergularia marina; assembly: GCA_963680865.1. Taxonomy (NCBI): domain Eukaryota; kingdom Viridiplantae; phylum Streptophyta; class Magnoliopsida; order Caryophyllales; family Caryophyllaceae; genus Spergularia; species Spergularia marina. The sequence goes on along the minus strand of OY804560.1, from coordinate 13,295,776 downwards.
CCTTTGTTATTTCTCTGTGTGAAGCTTTCTCTATTGTTGAAAAAACTTTAGTGACTCAAGTGTCTTGTACGACATGCAGAAAACTTCTGATGTTACAAATGTCCATTGTTATGACTTTTCTTTTCGCTGTGGTTGTCTGAAGATTTACCTTGTAGTCTTGTACTAGTCACCATTAGCGTCGAAATATATGCAAGTGCCGGAGTAGTACAGAAGTACACCACAAGTAGGCTAGTAGCTAGTTTCCATTGGACTTTGTAACTCTTGTGGCTACACCATGCATGCTGGTGTAGAGATGCCTTTAGCCCCTCTAATCCTCCTAAAGTAGGAAAGAATGAAAGAAAAAGGCAGAAACCTTAATATACATTTTTTCCCTTGTGTGGTCAATGTGTTGTGAAATCAGATATCTGTGATGCTGCCTCATGTTTTAATAATTGCATGTATAAACATTTTGCTTTCCTTTATTAATACTAATTTTGTCATTCTATATGCTTGCAGAAACAGGTTGATGAGACTGTTGAATGCTCCCTGCATTATCCTAGTTTTGCGGTATGGTTCAAACATTGTGTAGCTGAGCTCTTTTGAAGCTTTTGAATTGGGTTTTTGGAACTCCTTCCATCTCCTAAAACATTGTTCCATCAGAGTTCTGTTTATCTTCTGGGTTGATAATGAGTATCTCATTCTTCAGTCTGTGTGTTATGGCAGGAAGCTATCGCAGTCCCTTGGAAAACACTTCCTAAGCGAGTTGCAAAACTTTACTTGGCCATGAGGGGTATGAATTTAATCCATGATTGCTTTTTTCTTTTTGGGCTGCTGAATTCTGCGACAATGTAGTAGAATGGGGGTTGACATTCTTTGATCAGGAAATATAATGTACACATACTACCTAAACCTATTCTGTATATGGAACCTGTTCCATTTTTGTAAATAAGCTAAATTATTATGTTGGGGTGGAAGTGGGGAGTGAAGCTTGTATCCTCAATGTGACCTGAAGACTGATGTCCCTCGGGGCTATATTGTTGTTTTTTTCCTTCTCAAACTAGTTCGCGTAGCTTATATGCTTTTTGCCGGCTGCCATGTGTTATTTGATTGTCATCCACTGTTTCTCAGTTGTTGAAAAGTTCGAGGAGGCTGAGGGACGTAAACCAGGTGAAGTCTCAGCTGCTGATCTTCCTAGTATGTTGAAGTTGAGGAACGAACTCTTTGAGGCACAGGTAAATGCTGAAACCGTTATTACCAATTAGACTAGCAGTGTTAATTAAATTTCATCCTTTTGTCCTAGTGTTTTCTGTTCTTTGTTCTTTTAAATTTATTGTAACCGTTCTTCTCTGTATTTCAGTCCTTTGGAGAGGCTCAAATCCCTGATGCCCTCCTTGGAAGACTAGTATCAAGTACATTGGAGTTCCCTCCAGTCTGTGCCATCATTGGAGGTATCCTTGGACAGGTAACATCTTTTAAATTCTTTTCCTCTGTCATAACTCATAGGTAATTGTCGTGTTTGCTGATTTAAAATTTTAATCAAGTCTTCCGATTCTTACTGAAGACCTTTTGATTCCCGTCCATCAGGAAGTGATAAAGGCTATATCATGCAAAGGTGAGCCAATCAAGAACTTCTTCTATTTCGATGCCATGGATGGGAAGGGTGTCATCGAGGATATTTCAATTCCGAATGCCACGGGCTGATCCCTTCAGGCCAAGCATCAGTTTTCACCGTCTTATTAGGAGATTGCTTGTAAGTGTAATTGACTAATCTGAGTCTCATCTTGCACTGTGTAGTGTGTAGTTAGATCGGTTAACACATCAGGAGGGTAGTATCTCAAAAATTCCAGTGAACTTGACTCCATCTCTGATATTAGGTTGGAAAATGTTGCACATTCTGGTGAAGTGGGTTGTGAACTTGTGATCAACCTTTTAATTTCATCATTTCTAATTGATATTTTTATTATTATCTGAAATGAGCAGTATTAGGATCCTAAAGACTTTTATAAGCAAGAGAAAATTCAATAGGCCTGATAATTAGTTGGCGGTACATTTGAAGAACTTTTTTTCCTAACAAAGGTCACCTCAAGTAGTTGATTTTGCGAATGTTTTTACGTGAAAACTAAATTGGAGTAAACTCGTTCAAAGTTGATGTGGGAGTGAAATTTTTTCCTTTCTATTTTAACGAGTAAAAACATGTCGTCTTACAATCGGCAAAAGAGCGCTACTATAAATTCTCTCTATAGCCATTGTTCTTTGTTTTGTATTTGCGTAGCAAAACTTTAAACTCAGAGGAAATAGTACAATGTGATGATTGGCACCTGGAACCTAATGGTATAGGAATAATGAACACTTCTTCGCATTCCTATTCCCTTGCAGCCTTGCTCGGACTTATTTGATTCAGTCAAGCAAAACACTGTATACGCCTAGCTTTACGAAACGAGATGAAAATGTAATATGAATTGAAATTAAAAGCTAACAATATTTCACTTTCAGTTTTTAAGCGAATTGTTTTAGGAGTAATAATCCATGAGTGGGATGCTGTGAAAAATATATTAATTAGACTTAAAATAGACGGTTTTAGAAATTTTCTTTTGCCGTTGGACATTAAAAGTGGAAAAATCATAACAAACTAAATACTGCATTTCAAAAATCAAATTTATAGTGACAGTATACCAAAAAAAAAAAAAAAAAAAAAAAACAAAGAACGTGGGGGAGGTTAAAACAAAATTGCAAACTTTCATGGAAAATTATACAAGTGAGGAAGAAGAAGCAGAACCAAAAACATCATCACAAAAACTCCAAGAAAAGTTTAGGATCCTTGAAAAAGATTATGAAGTTTTCTCAAAATCATCCTTCAAAAACAAACCCAAAAAATCCCTTAATAATTTTCAAAAATTAGTGCTAGATGACTCTCCTAGATATCTAATGTCTACTCTACAAGACCCTACAGCAACAAGATCATCATCTCTTTACTATTGTTCTCCTGTAACTTTCACAAGAAGTAATACTGGTGAAGTATGGAGAGTGAGAACCAATGAGCTTGCCAAGGAAGAGGTTCGACGAGAGCGAAAACTCGCTTTTGAGGGTGGGAAGCTTAGAGGGAGGAGGCTGTTTGAGAAGGAATGCGAGGTGGGTAGTGAAAATGATAATGATGAGATGTTTAGTGTTTTACCTGAGGTTATTAATGTGGAAAAGGGTGAATTAAGCTCATGCTTGGCTAATAAGTATGATAGTTATTATCATGGATGGGGTCATACGGAAGAGGAAAAAGTTGTTGTGAAGGAAGTGACGAATGTAGCAGAGAAGGCTGTTATTGAAGATCAGAGCAAATCAACAAGTGGTTTAATTAGGGTTTTTGGAGATGATTTGTTTGGAGGTAAGACTAGGGTTTTAAAGATTTTTGTAGCTTTTGCTTTAATTTGTTTTGTTCTTGGGAACTATTTGGGGTTTGATGGACAAGCTAAAGGGAGTGATATTCAAGTCAATTTACTCCCAACCTAGAACCGTTTGTTGAAATGATACGATGAGACTTGAGAGAGATATGCAACTGAATGTATTACAAACGTAGAATAACCATGTGGAATGACATCAGAAACTTCCAATTATCACCATATAAGAACACATTTGATAGACTTTACTTTTTGGTTTTTATGATTCTCCTAATCTCCGTAATCTTGGGTGTCGTTTGGATACACTAAGAAAGTCGGAATTCCCGTGAACTTGCAAATCCTAGGAATTTAGAAAGTATGGGAATTGGGGAAATTTGTTTGGATGAACAAGGGAATTCAATTCCCATGGGAATTTCTACTTACCTAGTCCCCCCTAGGTAATTAAATTCCTACACTTTTGAGGAATTGGAAATGCCTAGGAATTTCCAATTCCTACACTTTAGGGTAACCAAACAACTCATGGTAATTCAATTCCTATGAAAATAAAATTCCTGTGGATTTTGAGGGTATTTAAACGACACCTATACTGTTTAGAGTCATCGTTTACGCTCATCCGTATGCAGTTCTAGCTAATATCACGATTCGTCTCTCATTAATTGATATAATGTATAGCTAAAAGCACGTCATTTTGCAATTAGCATTGAACAAATAGTTGGATTATCTTATTTATTTTCCTGTATTATGCTAGCTGCATTCGACATCGTACAATAAGCTAAATAGTGATTGGGTTTTAGCACGTACCAAAGTAAATAAAATCATCGTCTTTTATGGCCCTATGGCATGCCGATTAATTTGGGGTTGAATTCTTCAAATAGTGAGAAATATTGATAATCAAATTGGTATGGCAATATTGATGGAATCTGAATTATAGTTGTATGTTTATTGAAATGACGATCAAATTTTTTGGATCTAAATACCTTCACAAAATAATAAAAAAAAAAACCCATCTTTTAGGTCGAATGATATAGAAGTACTTTTATCTACCGCTAGAAAATGTATGTATGAGTTTCGCTTTACATTTGGTTTGTATTTCTATTCATAAAAAATGACGAAAAATATGCAACTATTTATAGAATTAAGGAAACAATATGGAAACCAGATTTACATACATGTACGCTAGCTACTCGTGCGCATACAAGAATTCTCAGCTCCATCTACCTACAATTGAAACAAGATATCCAAAGGAATACAACACCATATATAACGAACAATGACATCATTAAGTTGATAAATTATCCAAAATACATCCAAGTAGTTCAGATCAGAGATCTCTTTGCTAGCTTTGTTAGCTTGAGTACTCCTAATTGCTTATATATCTAGAACATTGGGCAAAACTACAAAGTTCTATAACTATTTAATCAAACACTACAAACTTGAAGCTCCATGCAATATTTAAGATCGATGTTTTATTATTACTACTACAACCATACGGTTTTTATGGTTGTAATTGTCTAAACTTCTTCCAAGAAAAATACCAACATATATATGTATAATAAATCTTCAAGATTCTCCAATTCTTCTACTCTGCTAGTAGGTATGCCAATAATTATCATATTGATCAACACAATTCTCCACATTTATGTACCTACTACTTGAACCATTCCCATTTAAGTTCATGTCTAGTGATCCATACCCACCATGCTCCAACCCATTCAACATAGAGGATGTCACATCTTGTTGTGCTCCTTGTTGGTTCATCATTGGCCTTAAGGCCGGTCCTTGTGACGCGCCTAGGTTCAAGTTTAGGCCGGATATTGTGAACCCCGCCCCTCCACCACCAGCATTGCCACCAAGAGGGTAGTTAATTAGTTGTGATTGCATTGGTAAGGTTGTGCTAGTTGAGCCTCCATTTCTTAGGGCACGCGATAGCTCGGCTAATTCAAGGTTGTTCATCATGTAGTTTCTTCCCATGGTTGGGAATTGGGTTGGGTCTAGAGGAAGCATTGGTGAAGGGAGTAAATGATTTTGACCCATTTCTAGGGTAATTGCTCTTGTTGATTGAGTTGTTGGGTATTTCTTGACTCCCGCACTCTTTTGAAATACCCGGCAAACCACCCATTCATCCTGTACATACACAACAAAATTTCTGGTTTTTAGTGTAAAAATCTATCATACAGCTGGTACAATAAAGACATACACTCAAAGAATGTCTATAATTGCTAATATGGCAAACATATGACACACACAAGTATTTAACTTTGTCCTTGATTGTAGCGGCGGCCTTGTCGGGAACATAATTTGACCTATTAGCTAGTAATAGATTTATTTCGGCCTATAGAGAACTTTTGCACGCAATTTTTTTTTTGTTTTTTTTGAGGGTTTGCACTACACACAAGATCATTTTATGACTCATCAACAAATTTATCCTCCCATTGAAAAAAAAAAAAAAGCAATCATCATTTCGTATAAGTGTACTTTTTTATGTTTGCATTGTTTTCTAAAAATTGTATAATCAGTAAGTTATTAGTTATATATTCTAGTTAAGTTGATGACTGAAGAAGCTTGTAGCCAGGCTAATATACGATCGATTAGGATTGAGTTGTTCAAACTTTGGCAATCTACTAATATTAGCATTTCTACTATAACACTATTACAAGAAAATACGTAATAGTTACTCTTGTGATTACTATTAGTAATAATCCAAGGCCACAGAAAAACACGACTGATGACTTGGTCAACGTTCTTTACGTACACTAGGAGCTTGACACAATGCTTGTTAATTTGTACACACAAAGTACATAAATATCATATATACTGGTGTAGTATATATATTGGTGATTTTCCCTCCTAGTTTTGGTAAGACCACGTCCTAATCATGGTAAAAATTTAACTCGAAACCTTAAACCTCAATGCACTTATTTAAGATGATCACCTAGGCCTAATCTGAATTTTGATTTCTTCCTCAATCCTCTTCTGTAAGTTGGTTGTGGATATATACATATATATGATCGTTTTTTTACAATGTTAATTAACAACCATGTGTTAGATTTTTTTGGACTTCATCTATGATCTATCGCGCCAATACTCCCGTTGAAGTAATTTGAAGTTTTAGATCAAGTTATGTCTTTAATAACGCAATTCATTAAGCATTTAAAGAAGTGTTGTAAACAAATGTGGTTCATTAGCTTACTAAGTTATGTCGTAGGATTCTCAAAACGGAGATCTAACAGCTTGATTCAGGTGAATATAATACACAGTTATGAGCAGCACCTGTATTATCTACTGAGTTGCCTTTTAGGAAAGCACCTATATATACTTGGAGAACGTCATCCTTGGTAAAAAAAGTCTCACATTAATCTATTATGAAACATACGACTATACGAGTAAAATTGATCATATTTTTCCAAAAATAAATATTGCATAAATAACTAGAACTATTAAATTTATTTTCGAGTATATTATAGCAACCGAAGTGCTAATATTAATTTGTAGTTGCAAATTGCACAATTCATCCAAGAATGTACCGTCTACGGAGCAAATTGCCCCTTTTGCGGCTTTGGCAAATGGATATGTTTCTTCATTCATATTTGTACATTTTTTTTAGTTAGACATGATTTTTATTAATACAATCAAAACAATTTCACCAACGGCCAATTTGATTAATTTTCTATCCAAACTTGATATTATCATCAACGTTTTTCATGTGAAAATTCATTTTACTCATTTACTATTACTAATTTAATTTTACCATTATCGTCGATGTATAACACATTCCAAGAATCCAAGTGAATATGACTCGCCAAGAAGCATATGTTTTTTAGGGTCTAGTCATGAGAAGTGAGAACTTGGCTCGATCAGGCTAATAATTCATGGGGGGGGGGGGGGGGGATTGGATAGCCAATGCTTATCTTTTATATTTTATGCTAAAGTCGTATATTAGAGTTTTTCTGAGGACTTCTATATGGACAAAGATTACACATACTTTTATTGCATGCATGTAGAGATTATACATTTACGTGAAGCAAAAAAAAAAAAAGGAAAAAGCTGACCTTGGCGCTTCTATAAGCAGATCGAGAATGAACACGATATTCATGCATAACCCAGTTGGTTTTCTCACCCCTAGGAGCTCTCCCTCTGTAGAACACCAACGTCTTCTTCATCCCAACTAACTCCGTCGTCACGCTGTTGTATATCTCTTTGTCTTTCCCTGTTGTTTTCCAGTATCCTGTGTTCGTAGCTCGGTTTGTTCGCACTCCTGTTGGGTATTTCCTGTCCCTCAGGCTGAAGAAGTACCACTCTTTCTCCCCCATTTTCGCTTTCCCTACAATTCCAAACAATCCGCCATACATGAGCTAAATTTAGTTTCTATAATTTCTTCTAGTAAGAGAACTATATAACATGTTTCAACTAGTCTAGTAGCTAGCTAAGATTTTAGGCGCCACTGTATGTAGGAAAATGAGATAGCGTCATCTGATTATAAACATTAACAAGTTATAACGACCAATATGTAATTTAACTAAAATTAGTGCCTTCCAAAATTGTACAGTAGTTTAGAAATTTGTAACTAGCTAGCTCCCTCTATTCTTGTCTCTTGATCGTCTAAAGTTAAACCTATATTTCTTCACATCTCAAAATTCACATGTTATAACAATATAACCTTTGTCTCGAAAAGAAAAAAAAATCACCATGAAATGTGATCATTCATACGTGTATAGCCATATAGAAACTAGACCATATATTATACGGGGTATATCAATGGAGAAGATGTATGTAAGTAGGATAGTAGGTAGGTGAGAATGTGAATCGATACAAAATTGTCTTTGCTTTAATTTATACCTGGAAGATCCCAGGGCTCGCACTTGTTGAGATCAACGTCGGCGACGGCCCGGCCGGTAAAGGTTGCATCGGAGATTTTGTTCACTAGGTAGTAAGTAATGAGCTCTTCATCAGTAGGATGAAACCTAAACCCAGGAGGCAAAGTTTCCTCTTTTGGTTGTTGATCTCCACCTTCCATGACCAAAAAACCTTGCCCCTTTTATTTTCTTCTAAATGAATCTAAACTTTCTTCCAAACCCTGTTATTGGAACAAATGATGATAAGCTTGCTTAGATTTCCAATCAAAAGAGTCAAAAAGGTAGATGATGAAATCTATACAACTAATATATACTACTTATTCCTTACCTTATGTTTTAGAAGTTGATAATTTAATAAAAACTTTGAATAATAATAAAAGACAAATCAAAGTTGATGAGAAATTTTGCTCTTAGCTTGTACTTGGCTAGGAAATTTTACGTACACTATATGCTAAGCAAACAACGAGCATCCGACAGACGAAAACTTTAGAGGGTTTAATTAGCAAACTAACTAAGATTTCATGGAGTTAAATTAGTGTATTGGTGAGAAAATGTAGGAAACTTAACTGTTTTAATGGAAGAACAATCTGTATGAGATTAAATAAGTAAAGTTTATTACTTAGGTGGTTCATTATATTTTACTAAGTATATATATAAGATCAATTAGTTCTTTTACGATGTATGACTCTATGAGATTGAATTTGAAGCTATTGTATTATACTATATAATCTAGCTAGGGTTATTGTGTGACAGTGTTCTTGTGTGTTTTTGAAGCTCTCACCAACTATAGACCTTGATGTATAAGATGGCTGTTTGAAATTAATATACTACTTATAATATATGCATGGAAGGTCGTTGAAGAAACAACTTTTTCTAGGATACGTACGTGTTGTAAGATTGCCTCGTCCAGTCGTCCTTCGTGTTTTGTAATTGCATCTGATATCTTCATTGTAACGCAACTAGTTTTTAGGTTCGTGTTATTCATTGTTCTTTGTCATCTTTGTTGTATATTCACATATACGTTATTCATTGTTCTTTTACAAGGTGGACGTACTGAATTATTGTAAGGAGTTGTCTTTGCTATTTACAGGCCAGTGCCGTCACAATCTCGTTTTTTAAGAAAGTTTGTTTGCCATGAATTTTAAAAATTTGTGATCCTAACCCGAACAATATTGTAGTGCTGAAAATAATTGTATTTTTGAATTTTCAGCATTATTTTGCGACTCTAGTTTTCGATTCCTAGATCCACACATTCTCTAGTTCAATTCAATTCAATTAGACCATTATTATTATGACATTAAAATTCATATTAATACCCAAAATGTTTTATTCATATGACATGACGTCAAATATATATGAACCGGCATAAGAGAATGAAATTTAGTAAAACTGATCATTTAAACCATATATATTATATAACTATATGTTCGCTAAATCTGTTGTAGAATAAAATATGACTATTTTTATAACAACTGAATGAACGATATAAACTATATTTGGTATCCTTCTTAAATCATCTAAAAAAAATCAATAATAATAATTTACAAGAAGTTGGTGGGGAGGTGAGATACGATTTGAGGCCCCACACCCTTTGCTATGGAAAAACAAATCCTATTAAAAATAAAAGCGGCAGCCTGCGCCCCGATGTCCTGCATCCTGGAGAACTGCTGCATCCGCTTAAGCAGAGCAACAACTGATGGCTCCAACTCCCCCAAAGAGGAGAAAGAGAAGGGAAGGAAGTCATAACCCAAAGCAGCGCACCTAGCCTCATACTTAGCACGTTTACAATGGGTCGTTTCCTTCACTACCTTACCTGGTTCGAAATCTATCAATCCCGTCTGAGTCATGGACGACGACCCAGTCAAATCAACGCAAACGCCGCGCCCGCTATCCCAAGAATAAAGCAGCATGTCCCTCTTAATATGTTCCGACCTCTTAAAAACGTGCCCTTTTTTCATTGTTCTTAGGCTCTACTCCGTATATAATAGGGCTCCATTTTTTAGATTTGATTTAAATGAATCGGGTCAGATTTGATGGACGCTCACTGATTTGATGAAATCCATTATTTTGAATGACTACTCTAATCAGATTTTGTGACTCTGATCTTATCTGATAAAACTTTGGGATATTTGAATTCAATACAATTATTATTGATTTTTCATCGTTATTATTATTATTATTTTGAAAGGTATATAGCCAAAGGCCAAAACTCTTACAGAAATATACCAAACTTCAATACAAGTAGTCGGTACGGAGCATAGAGATGTGGAAATTGATGTAGAACATGGAAATGAAATGAAATGAAAATATTTACTTTCGAACCACTGGATAATTTATTCGTTTCATTTTAGAGATAGAACATTCATGAATTTTTATAAAATAAATGGTCATGATCTATTTGTTGCTTTAGAACATATAATAATTACAATGAATATATATAAAGGTGATTAAATTAGTCTTAAAAATGATATGATCAAATTTTTTGAATCTGATCAATTTTTTTTTTTTTTTGGGAAAATGTAAGAAATTTTCATTACTCAAAAAGTTATCACTACTACAAAACTAACCATAGACATCAGTAGATAGACATGAGATATTTACAAAACGGATGTGTAAGATGGACCGGTGGTATTATCGCAAATATGACCAAAGAATAGACATGAGTTTTTTAAAAAAAAAAAACCTATGTCTAACAATAGACGTGAGCTTTTCTAAAAAAAACCCATGTCTATTCTTGCCATATAGACATCGGATATTTCAAAAGGCCGATGTATATTCATTTCCATGAACAATTGCCGGCTTGCATATAACCCTACTACTTAGCCGCTTCTCTCATTTTTCATACTACACTTTCTCTTTTTTCTATCCTTTCTTATCTTCAAAAATATACTTAATAGTTTCTTTCCTCACTCCATTTTCAATTCATTTTTTTATATTTAGCCAAAAATCCACAACTATTAGTCTCTCAGTATTTCTAGATTCCCCTCTTTCTCTTCAAAAATATCAAATAAATGTGTCAATTTTCTTTTCCTAACAAGGTGTAATTTCCTTTAGAAATTATATTCATGATGTCCAAATCATCGAACGTTGAAGTGAATTCCTCATTAGTGAAAGTTTAACACCGTGGAATCGATCTTACAAAAGATAAGTCCTTTGTGTTTTATTCTTTTTTGAGTTTATGAATTTAGGCCATATCTAGATCTGAGAATTGCTAGTTATTTTGATGTATTTTGTCCAAATCAGTAACATGCAAGGAACATAGGATACGAAGAATAAAGCAACTTTAAAGGCTTTAAGTTTTTGGTCTTCGGTTAGACCTTCGTTGATTTGCATATATAAAGTTTAATTTTGGTATGATATTTGTTCATCTCTTTATCAATTGACTTTCTTGTGTTCCTTTCTTTTTGATTGCAGGTGCTCTTCAAGATCTACAAGTTTTTTTTTATCCCGTAATGGTTTCATAGTTCTTTTCTTTGTAAAATTTATGTTCCTGGGCTTGTAAAAAAATCTTGGTAGTGCTTTTCTCAACATGTATTCCAGATCTTATCCTTATTTTGATTATGCATATTATTTGTATCAATTTGACATTATAATACAAGTCGATTTTTTTTTTGGATTTGTACTCGAACTGGGGATTGTTTGTTAGTTAATTAGTGATTTTTTTTTAAATTAGGTTGAAGGAATAGACATAGGTTTTTTAAAAAGCTGATGTATAAACAATATAATAGACATCGATTTCCTAGGAAATCCCATGTCTATTTGAGAGATAGACATCGGATTTTACAGGAAATCCCATGTCTATTAGACAAATAGACATGGGTTTTTTTTCGAAAATCCGATGTCTATACGTTTTACACACGTCAGACTAAAATCCGACGTCTATTCCCCTTGTATAGACGTCACTCAACTTAACGTCGAAACAGAAACCGATGTCTATGTCCAAAAATGTCCGACGTCTATGTGCGTTTCTGTAGTAGTGTATGTACAACCAATTATGCCACTTAGTCAAGCATTACACTAGCCGGCATATAAAGGCTACCAAAAATGCAGCAAATCTGCTCCCAACTTACAAAAACCAATTCACTCAAACCAAGTTTCTATCAGAAACCATTTCCTATCTCGAGCACCAATATTCTGAATATTATGCTTGATTCTGCTCCTCACTTCCTTTTTGATCTGCTCCACTATTGTCTCAGGTCTGATCATAGCATTTTCTAGCCTGCATACATTCCTCATGTTCCAAATTCTGTATATCAAGTTGCAGGTAATTGCACTAGCAACAAGGTTTTTGAGTTTGGATCCCATTTTTTTCCTGCAGCACCAAATGATGGTTCCGGTCTCTGGCAGCTTCAGTTTACACCATTCCTTTGTGATTTCTAGACACTTTCTGCTGTAATGACATCTGAAAAAAAAAGGTGTTCATGGCTCTCAGAGCCATCTTGGCACAAAAAACACCGATCATCTGTACACACTCCAATTCTCATCAACTTGTCTTTCAATTGGAGCCTTTGTAACATAGTTAACCAGCATATAAATGCATTCTTGGGAATAATATATCTGTTCCAAATAAATTTCCCCCATACCAGCTTTAGATCAGTTCCTTTCAACCATTTAAAGCCCTCTGAAACTCTATAATCACCTGCTGATCCAATCCATTGACCCTCCTTGAAGCCTGCCTGCATCTTCTCCTTAATGCTGCAAATTTTTTTCCAACTCCAACTAAAATCAGTAGGAGGGGAGTACTTCTCCCAGTCACTGCCTTTCAAATAGTATTCATTCACCCATTTTACCCACAAAGAGTCAGCCTTCTTATATATCCAATCCACATATTTTCCAAGACTTGCTATATTCCAATAGAATATGTCTCTCAATCCCAAGCCACCATTTTCCACAGGCTTGCAAATATGCTCCCAAGCCACAAGGGAGGATCTTATCATAGCTTCACCAACATCCCATAGAAAATTCCTGCAGATTGCTAAAATTTTCTTTAGGACCAGTTTCGGCAACAAGAAGATCCTTGCCCAGTAATCATGTAAGTGGGAGAGTACAGCTTTAACCAGTGTCACTCTTCCAGCATATGACAGTTTCTTTGTGCCAATTGCCCTAATTCTTGCAACTATCTTTTCAGTAAGACAATTACAATCTAGGATAGACAATCTACCAGCTGTAATTGGCACACCAAGGTATTTAAAAGGAAGGTCTCCTCTCTTAAAACCTGAAAACTCAATGATTTCCTTCATGACATTACTTCCAACCCCAGCAAAAATAGATACCTGACTTTGTAGGGCTTGAACATAGACCTGATGCCTCAGAGAAGGTAGTAAAACCTCTAAGCATTAGGGATACTGACTTAAAATCACCTTTGCAGAAGAGTAATAAGTCATCAGCAAAACAAAGATGATTAAGTCTCATTTTATGGCACATTGGGTGGAATTTGAAATCCTTTTTCTCAGCCACAACATTGAGTATTCTGCTCAAATATTCCATACATAAAGTGAATATCAATGGTGACAGGGGATCACCTTGCCTGAGCCCCTTTTGCCCTTGAAGAATCCAAAATTTCCACCATTCAAAGATATAGTATATGTAGGAGTTTCCACACACAGCATAATTAGATCAATGAATTTCTCAGGAAACTTCAGAGCTTGTAGCATCTCCTTAATGAATTTCCACTCCACTGAGTCATAAGCTTTCCTCAAATCGATTTTGATCATGCATCTAGGAGACACACCCTTTCTCTTATACTTTCTTACTAACTCTTGACAAATCATGATGTCGTCAACAATATCTCTGTTTTTGATGAAAGCTCCTTGATTCCTGCTGACAATTTCAGGAAGAATACTGCTCAATCTATCACAAATGATCTTTGAAATTCCTTTGTAGATGACATTGCAGCAGTCAATTGGTCTAAACTCTAAAACTGAAGAAGGTTGCTTAACTTTTTGTACTAAAGTCAGATTAGTACAGTTTATTTGTTTCAGCAACATCCCTGATTCAAAAACATCCACAATTGCATCTGTAATCTCAGTACCTATGATTTCCCAAGTATCTTTGAAAGATTTACTTGAGTATCCATCAGGACCTGGGCTCTTGTTGTTTGGGATGGAGAAAATGCTCTTTCTCACCTCCTCACTGTCTACTCTCCTTAGCAGCCTCTCTGCCATCTCATCATCAATGATACTTCCTTTCCTGACAGTGGCATTGTGCACAGGCTTACTAGGGTTAGCTCTTTCTAATAAGCCTATGTAAAAATCCAGAAAGTCTTTCTGTATACCATCTTCATCATTTTGCATCATGCCATTCATATCCTTGATTTGATATACAGTGTTCTTAACCCTCCTAGCTCTAATAGTGTTGTGGAAGAAGGCTGTATTGTCATCACCCCCAGATATCCAATCAGCTTTGCACTTTTGTTTAAGGAAACTCAAGTGAGCTTTATGTAAGAACTTGAAATTCATTGCAGCCCCCATCTCCTTCTTCCTCATCTCCTGATTATGAGGATCCTTATGTAATTGTTCCTAAAAAAATTCAAGCTCACTCTCAGCTTTACTTGCAGCTTTTTCAATATTTGAAAAAATTTCCTTATTCAGCTTCTTGAGAGGGAACTTAAGTTTTTTCATTTTCCTGACTATCTTGTACATGGCAGTCCCACTAATCTCCTGATTCCATTCTTCAGCTACAATATCCTGAAATTGTGGAGCTTTACTCCACATAATATAATACTTGAATGTAGTTTTGGGCTTATTTCTCTCCTTCAGCAGTGAGATCACACATAGACAATGGTCAAAGAGACCTTCTGGGAAAAAATAAGCAGTCCCATCAGAAAACTCATTCATCCAATTTGAATTTGTCATAACTCTATCAATCTTGCTAAACACCCTCTTATCTCCTTGTTGTTTGTTTGTCCAAGTATAAAAGCATCCACCAGCTTTCATATCATGTAGATCACATCTATGCACGCAATCTTGAAAATGAACAATATCTGAGTGCATCACTTTTGTCCCGATTCTTTCATTTGGCATCAAAACATTATTAAAATCACCCATAACTGCTCATGCTTTATTCATGCCTCTGCTGATACTCAACATCTTCTCTCATAAATGGTTTCTTTCCTGATGGTCATTTGAACCATAAATGAAAGAAATACAGAAGTGCTTTTTAGTGACTAGATCCTCAATCTCAGTATGAATCATTTGACTGTCCATAGATAACACATTGACATAGAACTTGTTTGGATCCCAAAATACCCAAACTCTTCCACCAACATGACAGTTGTTGTTGGTAGTATTAGCCCATCTATCACCTAAACCAAGATGAACCCTGCCAACTGCACCAGGTTTCACCTTGGTTTCTAGGAGACTAAACAACCCTACTTGGTGTAAATCCATAAATCTCTTTGTCTTTCTGTCTATTCAGGCTGTTCAGACCCCTAACATTCCAAAAAGCAATGCTAGCCATGGTCAACTTGACCATGAACAACACTACCACTTCCATCACCATCTGTATTAGTTACACTGCCATATTTTACCATGTTAGCATAGGAAATAGTGCCTCCTCCTGTCTCCCCTTGGTTGTTCTGATAAAGTATGAGTTGTCTCTGTGCAGGTCTGGTTGTGTTAATCACTGGCTTTAAAAGAGCTTGGTTAACTGGAGTGGTGAAGTTACTCTCAGTACTCACCACAGTTTGTTTAGGTTTTGGCCTCCATACCATTTTCTGGGCTGTTCTCTTTGCCTGTGCATGGCTTCCTCTTATCCTGGTTTCTCCTCCACTCAGTCACTTCATGCCCAATTCCTTTGCACTGAGAGCAGACAACAGGTTTCCATTCATATTCAATGCATTGCTTTACCTCCTGTCCTTTCTCATTAAGGAATTTTAGCTGAGTAGGAAAATTCTGGCCCACTTCTACCTCCACCATCGCCCTCGCATACCCCAACCTTGTTCTATCCACAGTAGTAGCGTCACTCTTAATATAAGTGCCAACCATGCCTACTATCTTTTGGATACATGTACATGACCAATATTTCAGGTCCAATTTCAACAATTTAATCCAGATTGAAACTTTCTTGACAGAGGTTTTAGTTAGTTCCAAATTTTCTGACCAAAGCTGGATAATTAAAGGTTTATTATCAAACAAATGGTGCCCTGCCTTCAATATCACATCCCTTTCTTCCACGCTTTTGAATCTAACAACAAAAATACCATTAGGAACCAAAGATACTTTGTCAAGTCCTTTTTTTCCCCCAAATACGATTGAAGAAACCCTGCATAGTCTCAATAGGTGGATTTGCACCCAATACAAAACATACAATAGCAGATTTCCAGAAATTTATCCCTTCCTCCACATCCTCTACACTCAGTGACATCAAATTCTTAGTTTTATCACTAACAGTGGAAGAATTAGTAGTAAAGTTGTTACCTTTACCATTTCTCTGTTTCCGTATAGTCTGCCATTCACCCTCTTCCTGAGAATTGCTCATTTCTTCCTCTTCATGACTTCCTTCATTAATTACTTCATTCTCATTATCATCTTCCGAATCAGCATCTGACAACTCTAGAGCTGGAATTCCCTGAATCTCCCCTATTGGCTTGTATCTGATTGCATCTGAAGTTGTCGGTGCCTCCTTCCGAGTTTTCTGCTTAATATTCTGAGCTTGTTTCTTACTTTTCTTCTTCGAACTTTGATTTCTCCTACTTGATCTTGATCTAGCCATGGCCAAGGTCAAAATCTAGAGGAGCAATCGCTAATTTTTCAGGTGAAAATGTGAAAAATTTGTCCGTACAACCTAATCTTGAGGTTTTCTCTCTCTAGCATTTTCTCTCCCTAGAATAGTTTTTTCTTGTGGTTTTTACCAGCCCACTGATCTAATTTGAAAGATTATGATCTGACCAAATTTGGTTTGAATAATTTTGATCTAATTTGGATAAATATGATCTGATTTGAATACGATTTATTAAGTCCTTAATACAGGGTCTTAGCCCCTTAGTCATGTGAATTATATATATTAGTTGAGTCCACCTAAATTGACAAAGTAATACATTACTCTAATATATAAAACACCATTTGCAACTGTCGATTCTAGTTTATACTTCCAACTTCACGAGCCGACTACCCCTTCCAATGAATCAATCGGTCCGATCCGACTTTTCAACATTTTTGGTGTCTGATAAGAAATGAATTAACGACATGCTAGGTTTGGTTTGCACAATAAGCTAGCTTATCTGGCCAAAGTGGCTTATTTGACTAGTTTTTAAGTTTTTGACCAAATAAGTTGGTTTGTTAACACCACTAGTTTTAAATAATAAGCTAGCTTATTTAATAAGTTACCCCATGTAACTTATTTAAAATAAGCTAGCTTATCATAATTTTATTCCTAATTTACCCTCAGCTATTTACTAAAATAAAATGAAATTAAAAATAAATAATGCATTTCTATGTAATTTTATGTATATCAACTCCTATATCAGCTAATTGTGTCAAATACTCCTAATATTTTTAGCTAAAAGCTTGCAGCTATTATTTCAGTTTTCAGTTACTATTTCAGCATTCAGCTACTATTTTCAGCTAGTTTTACCAAACATAGCCATATTCCCATCATTTCTCTCATATTGTACGAAAGGGGACTAGTTATTTGACCCGTGCAAAATTGCACGGGGCGTTTTACCTCTTTGTTCTTTGGACTGATTTTCGTTAGATAATGTTTATACCGGTTCTCAATACTATAACTCTATAAGTCGTCGATGTTTTTACGCCCAATATACAAAATGGTACTTCGTATTAGTTAGATTTCCGAATAAAGTAAGCTTTTGACACACTATAATACACTCGATAACTATTGAATAAATGTACCGCGTTGATCAGCGATAGATTCACAAAAGACGTATTTTTTCATTTATGTTTGCATATACTCAATCGGAATTGCTAATTATAGATGTAATAAACAACACATTAAAATAATAGTGTCACTTTTATCAACTAAAGGTCTTACTATGGTGATACTATTTTGAACTATTGTCAAACTCATAGACGCGTATTAAGATAGAAAAAAAAGAACCGCGAAGATACACCATACAAAAGTTGATCTCATTGATTTTCATGGTCATGAACCCCATAGTTTTTTATTGTTACTCGATCTGACCCGTTGATCAAATTTGACCACTAATTAAGACAAATCACCTAAATTCAAACCAACCACTTATTGAGATGAAATAAATAGACTCTTAACATGTAGCATGTGGGCACAAGCTAGCTAGAAAAACTATTATTTCAATTGCAAATAATTTGTGTAATTAAAAAACAAATTCTAACTTGTATAACATTTATTTTTCTCTTTCTCAAACGCTCCTTTTATCTTTATATATTAGATTTCATTTTGGGGAATTGTGTTAATAATTTTAATTTAAATTCCCAATATTTGATGATATTTGACCCCACTCGCTTTTTCGTCATGCACCCGTTTGTTTTTTTGGTTTTTTTTACTTGTCACCCCTATTAAACCATGTATTTAATTTCAAACTCGATCCAACCCGTTGATCAAAGTCTCATAAAAGACAATCTCTCTATAATTTATTGAAATACCACCTTTATATTGTGTGACAAAATGACTATTTTTACATTACTTTTAACCATGAAAATACTTTTAGTGATCTTATTAATTTACTATTATAAATTATATCATCTATTTTTTTTAATATACCATCATATAAAATTAGTTAAAAATTATAAAGTAACCTCTTTGCAAAACTTAGATTAATTGTCAAGGTCATTAACTAAAACAATTACCAAAAATAGTATAATAGTCACTATTATATACTGTAAATAGGGTCATGATGTAAATATTATGGTTGGTCTCCCGTAGGACCAACTAACATAAATCAGCCTAAATTCAATATAAATTTCAAACTTTATTGTTTTATGTGTTTTAGGCTTGCATTATTTAGCTCATTTTTAATTTTTTTTAGTCTCAATTGCCCCTCTTTATTAAATGTATCTTTATATATTATCTTTGTTTGGGAGAATTTTATTGTTAAACTGATGTCGTAACCCCAATACGAAAAAAAAGCCATGACAATACGTAAAATGAACAATTTCGGGTGCCATTCTCTTAAAAAGCATAAGAAAGGCAAATATAATTAAAAATAATTTCCCCATGTCTAACCGAATCCTAAAACCGCCACCCTTCTCTGCCAAATGACCACCATTTCTTGCAACCCGTGTTTGACCCGTAGTTCTTTGCTCGTGCATATTTTTTAATCTAACTTCGTTCGACCCATTGACTGATTATATCCATGTTAAAACAAATTTAAAATGTAGCTGTGGCGCTAAAATAATACACCACGTAAGAAGAATAATATAAAACCATTATAATATTTCTGGTCAGAGATAATCCGACTTGTTGACCCGTTTTGACCAGTAATTAGCTCACTAAAATATGCTAATATGGTAGTAGCTACTGTAGGATTAAACTTCAAATAAGGGGAATTTGTATGCGTCTCATAACTGTATTTTTTAGACCTGTTAAAACTGAAAATCTTAAGTAACCGAGCAACTTAACTCAATCCGGCCTGATTTTACTAGATAATGACAATACTTTATACGACCTGTGACCCATAGTTACCCGGTCCTATCTTAGCCAGTTAGCCCACATATTTTTTTCATCTAATTTCACCCGCCCCTTGACCTGATTAGACCCCTTACAAATTAACCATATTTTTTTTTTGTTACAATTCTCTTGATATTATAATAAAGAAGATTATATTTTCCTAAAAGAAGAAAAAGAAAGGGATATCTTTTTTTCTTTTGGACGCCAGAAAAAGAGAAAGAAAAATCATGATATAGTGGTATACTGGTATCTACTATCTAGCTAATGTTTAGGACTTAGTATCCAAAATATTTTTAATTTTAGTTGTGACATTTTCCATTTCTTCTTGAAATTATTCCTTCTTTTTTTTTTTCCAGAAAATTCTTTCCTAGTTTGACAATTTTTTAGTTATAATCTCGGTAGATGGCTAATTAGGTGGGTAAAGAGAGTAAAACTTGGAAGATATTGTTAAAAGATTGATACTTTCTGCTTTTAAAACAATTTTTCCTTTTTTATATTAAAAAAAATTTCGGCTGTAGTTAAGTAGTATTTAGGGAAACATTTTTTTGGAAATATACTAATATTTTGTTAATTTAATTATGGATAATTCTATTTTTTTTTTATTGCAGATTCATTTCCTATAAGTGCGGGCGTTTTTATTAATCATGGACACTATTACTGAAAATTTTTCGGCCCAATTTTTTTAAATTAGGTATCATATAAAATACACTATAATTAATTACGGAATGTTATAAATATTTATATGGATTATTTAATTGTAAAAAATACATAAATGACAAAATATATTATTTTCCTAAATGTAAGTGCTAGTAACGGCATTTTTCATTTGACATCATCGCCTACATGTATGTCCTAATAATGATTTAAAAACACGACTATTAATATATTACCAGCAATGAACCCATGATATTAACTCTAAATATTATTGAAACTTTCAATTTGATATTGGCTTAAACTATCGCAATTTCAATCACGAAACAAAACTCCTTCACCAAGAAGGCTAATCGAAATATGCTTAGATACAAAATCGAACAAATCAAAAGAAAAATAAAATCATTCATTCATACATCAATTGAAAAAGATACAAATTTGGCCTAATAAACAAAATTGAATCATGGCGACCCTATTGAGTCGTTTTCCATTTCAATTGTCTGATATAAACGTTGGATGGATGTTTCTTTTTTGCCATTTCAGAGTGATGTTGCAAGTGTGGTATGGATGTGTGTCACCAGACTTCTTTGTTGTTATATTTATAGTAGGATCGAATGGGGCAATTTAGGGTTTAAGGTCGTAGTTCCACCTGTGAATTTAGGTAATAATATTGTTTGATAACAAAATATACGGTCGTATGTGTGATTTTTTTTATATTTTCCGCAATTTGCGTAAACTATCAAGTTATTTTGAGAATGATTTGATTTTTTGATTATATATGCTGCTGAGAGTATCCTGATTTTTATAGGAAATAGTATAGATAAATTATTTTAGGTATTTAATAAATTTCGGTTTATATGCAGCTAAATTGGGAAATTATGGCTTTCAAAATTAATTCTAATTTAAAAGATTTTATTCCGTTGTTGTTTTATAAACGGATTAAGGTATTTTTTTTATAAACGGATAAGCTATTTTGATATAAATTTATTTGTCATATTTCCCCAAATATAGGATTGTACAATATTCATATTTGGTAATTGGATGAAGGATTATATTTTTTTTTATTTTTTTATTATTATTTTGATAGCTTTATTATGCCGAGATAAATGGAGAAATAACAGCATATATATGATCTTCACGAAATTAAAATTATTTAATATATGAGATTAAAATTAAAAAATATGATCTATCCGTAAAATACTGACTAATATATGAGACATTTAACTAAGGAAACTGGCATTTTGCTGCAAATTTTGTAATTATTTCCTTTTTTTGCAAAGTATTTTAAGTATTAAATAAAATGTAGAAGATTTATTCCGTTTTTATGAAATTTGACCAAGATCATGACACGAAATTTTGGTCAGTTTCCATTACTTATGGCTATTTTTGGGTCGATATTGATATCATTTAGGAAACATATGATTCTTTCAAATTATTTTATCATTTTGATTTAATTTAATTATGGATACATATCTTCTGGAAAATCCGTGGCAAATTTTTAATAATATTATGATTTTCGAAATTATTATGTGATCTTATTATATTTTAGTTATGGAATATGTCATTTTCACTGGAGATTTTATTTACTATTATTTGATCTTATTTTAGTTAAGGAATATGTCATTTTTACTGGAGATTTTATTGCCTAAAATGTTGGGGCGTGTGGCAAGCTTTGGTTGGCATGTGTTCATTACAAGCTTATTAAAGCTATTTAGAATAACTTTTATTTGACATCAGCGCCTGCGTGGAGGGTCTCATAAACCTTTAAATCCACGTCTATTAATATTATATATGATATGGTATGATTGAGATATTGAAATGCAAATTTAGTATGTAGTTTTTTTTTTGGTACAAATTTTAGTAAGTAGTTAGTACTCCTATGTACTACTCCGTAATTTTTACGCAAAACATATATATACTCCAATATGGTTACCCAGTTAGAGTGAGCTTGAGCGCAACGTCATACGTTATGCTAGCTGTGTGTGACTTTATAAGGGCATTACTATTGTTATTTGGATTTTTTCACTTTAATGATTCGAAAACAAAACGAAATAAAATGGACAACCATACTATCTCATTATTAGCTTACAAAACCTCAAATTTAGGACGATAGATCTAAACTTTCAAATTGAAAAGAACAGTGCTTTAATTAATTAACACGGTAATACTTTTTTTTTTTATCGGAAAATTTACGTGGTGACCCTGAGTTTTGCAAGATTGCACGTGCTAATCCAAATTTTAAGTTTTTGCATACGGTAAGCCTGAACTATGCATTTTGTGCACGCGGTAACCGTATATTTTAACACCGTTAGAATTCCGTTAAGTTATGCTATAATTAAGTTCTAATCTACAATTTTTTTAATAAAAAAGTTCAATTAATTGAAGTTAACTATGTGTTAATGCGACATTAAATTAATGTTGGATGAGGTGTAAGTAACTAATTGCTACCTCCAAAAAATGATATTAGAGCTTAATTTGACAAAAAAACTTGACGGACTTCTAACAGCCTTAACATACAGTGCCACCACGTGCACAAAATGCATAGCTCAGGGTCACCGTATGCTGAAACTTAAAATTTGGGTCACCACGTGCAATCTTGCAAAACTCAGGGTCACCACGTGAATTTTCCGTTTTTTTTTTAATAAAGGTAAGTGAAAGAAAGGCACTAGGGCCCCCTACTACCAGGGGAGAACTTGCTAACCCTAAGTGCCGTACAGAGGGGGGGGAGGGAGAAATGAAAATACAAAGCCGGGGTCGGTTCAAACCCCATGGTCATTCGGGCTGAGAAAAGTGGATCCGCAAACCCGATTTTTAAGGGCACAACAAACCCGAGATCCACCAAGACTCAAACCTCCCACGGTGAAGAACTAAAACAACCACGTTATAATGATATGATTGATATTTTGGCAAGAAAGGCGAGAAAGACATTGGACATTCACCAGGTTGTTCAATTGTGCGTCCCTGATGATGAAATCAAGGAACTTTTTGATGAAAACTACATTTTCATGCCCTTTAGAGGACCAGCTGCTCGGAGCTCCTCTTTGTTGTAGTTGTTTGTTGTAACTCTTTAATTCGTTGTCTTGTTGGTCTGTATTAACTTTACATTATCCTTTATTTCTATCTATTGACGTCGAATTTCCAAAAAAAAAAAAAACAACCACGGCCCGCAAAATAATAACCAACAAACAAAGTAGAATCACGCCTTCCCTAATGTCACGGGACTACAAGGATGAGAAGGTAAAATCCGGCGGTGCCCAAAAAACGGGCAAGGGGTAAGTACCGGATCTACACAACTCAAGACCATGTAACCCAAGACCAAAGAAAGGCTGACCCAAGCACATGCAAGAGAAATTACGGTACATAAACACAAGGTAACAAAACACTAAACTTAAAACATAAAGCTTAGGGCCTGTTTGGTATCGTTTTCTGTTTTCAGTTTTCATTTTTTTATTAAAACCAAATTCCCGTTTTTAAAAAACCAGAAAAAGTGGTTTTCAGTTTTCAGTTGTCAATTTTTATTTTCAGTATGACTATTATAGAACCATACAATTAAAATTTATTTTTGCAACTTATTTAACTAAATTTTTACACAAAAAAACAAAAAACTGAAAACAGCAGTGATACCGAACGGGCCCTAAACAAACTTTTAAAAGTTCGACTGATCCAAGAGGAACACCGGCCATCCTCACGAAAGCCCATCGAACCAAAACATGAGAGACACCAAGAAGAAAAGGCATGCATCCAATCCGGAGTCGGCTGTGCACATACCGCCATTCCTTCCAAGCATGCAAGGCCAAAGTCAGTACAAAAAATCTTCCAATCCGCCACATGCATCAACCAATGCAATTGAGAATTCGCTTTAGTTAATTCTATTCCAGACACCATGCACGAATGCATAGTAACTTCACTTTCAAAATGGAATTAGTTATGATTCGGGAAGATTGATAAGTTTAACTTGCTAACTCGTGTTTCATCAGATTTGTTCACACTTGCTTATTGCTAGCCATCTGTCATGATAACTTGTTTTTGTTTCTCGAACACTTCACCATGCATGCCGCCCGATTACTTACAACCTTCATCGCGCATAGCTAGTGTACATACATTTCTATTCTCCGCTATACTTTTGTCATTACGATGATTGTGCTACTAACGAAGTATAAAGATCAGTATAACATAGCGAATCAATATATATGGAGTATAATTCTATCATCTGCATACACGTTAGTAGAGTACCTCCAATTTAACCTTCTTCACTCATATTGTCCG
Source organism: Spergularia marina (assembly GCA_963680865.1). Classification (NCBI taxonomy): domain Eukaryota; kingdom Viridiplantae; phylum Streptophyta; class Magnoliopsida; order Caryophyllales; family Caryophyllaceae; genus Spergularia; species Spergularia marina. The sequence goes on along the minus strand of OY804560.1, from coordinate 13,271,037 downwards.
GTCTTTCTTCATCATCTTTCTTAAGGCTATTTGTATATGGATATACATTTGCAAATGTATATGTATCCATTTTTGACCATATGTCCCACCACATTTTCATTTCTCTCCCCTCAATCTCACCACTTAAAGTAAAAAAAAAATACCTAATTTACCCTTCATATATGTTTGACAATGTATATGGCATATACAAATAGTCTAACTCTTTCGAAAACACTTGGATATATAGCTTCTAGAAGAGTTATCTGAATAATGTATACGTACTTATTGACGCACTACGTATTAAGCAATCATGCAACGCAACCATCATCTATGCAACTACGTACCCAATTTATCCATAATTTGACTAATGTGATAGCGAGACTTACATATACGATAGCTTTGCTCGGTTCACAACCAAGTTTCAAGAATCAAATGATAGAACGAAGTTCAATGTCTAAACTTTTAAAATAATCTACGTACTATTGCATGGCCTTAATTCTACGACTACAGTACTACTGCTATCTGCTACACAATAACAACCAAACCTTATTCCCAAAAATCACCGTCAATTCTACACCAATCAAATTTTACTACCAACCTAATTAATTGTACTACACCAATAAAATTTACAATGAACCTGATCGATTAATGTTATAATACCAATATTTTTCAATAGAAATTAATTTTACTATTGCTAACTCAACATTATTTGCTACGTCTAACTTAAAATTTACTACCAATTATTATTGTAGTACTCCCTCCATTTCAATATATATGACGTTTTTAAGTTACGAGACAAATTTTGACTTCCCATTTCATAAAAAAATATCTAGTAAAAAATTATAAAAATTATACCATTGGGTTCGTTATGAAATATACATTCACAAGAACATAATTTCATAATTTTTACCCTTATATTTTGAGAGATATCGAAGGTTAAAGAAATGTCTCGTAACTTGAAAACGTCATATATATTGAAATGGAGGAAGAATAAGACAAAATAATTATATCTAATCTTTAAACCTTTAGATCATTAGATTTCTTACATGTCTACCATTGTCATCAAAACAGCGTTGCGAATTCTTGCCTCGAGTCATTCAAAGAAAGTCAATACCTTTCCATATGTCAATACATCAAATCTCATGTCAAATTTAGTACTATAATTTTAGTACAAATATTTTTGCATGTCGACACAATTAACCAAACAATATGATAATGATAATTATAATACTCCAATCCATTTGAAACGAAAAATAAACAAAGAGGTGGATATTAGCTAGGGCTACCACTGTCAATCGATATCAACAAATGGAACCCCTCACTTTACGTGTTCGAATGTGTAAAAGACTTTATGCTAAAATTACTGCTAGAATTATTATCTTCACGTACAAGATTAATTTACTTCATGCATGTGTTCATTCTGGGATGTAATTTGCAATAATACACCGACGACTACGTCCAAAATAACAATGTAGTAGTTGCAGAGTTTTTGTCAAGGATATCTAGAAACCATGAACAACATATCCAGACAAATATGCTTGTCAAAACTTCAATAACTTGCCAAGCACTTCATTATTTAAAATCTGCCCTAATAATGGATTCATTCCTTTTCATGTAGTTAGATACTTACCTCCTGTTTCCTGGATTCTTCCTTTATATATGTATCATACTATGCAACAATTAAGATGATATACGGCACGCTAGCTAGCTCGCTAAGGGTTGGCCCAATGGGTGTATGTATACATCTGTAGTGAGTTAGAAAGGCAATTTTGGTGATGGACGAGTATTGTCTATTGATCCCATATGTTACAAGGGTCATGTCTTAGTGACTTTACTAGTTAAGCTAAATGTCGTTGTCAGGGCTTTGTGGAAAATTAAAATTTCAAAAACTTTGGAAACATAAGCGAATTTTTAAAACGGGGCCCCAATACGAATATTGGTTTTGGGAAATCTTCAAAAACATTTGAGCCTTGGGCGAATTTATTAAACTAGACCTCAAGACGTCGAATTTAATAGGTTAAGGGCCCATAAATAAAAAAACATACTCAAAACATGTAGGAGTTAAAATTTGAACACATGACTATCCACATAAATGTATGTTAAGTATAATGTTATCGAGCAAGTAGGATTATGTGATATCCTAAACATCAAAGAGTTATTTGTAACATTCTGAGTGAGGGCCCTGGGCACAATCTCATCTCACCTATACTCATCCATGATTCCATGCCACTAGACCTTGTTAAGCTAAGGTTTGCGCGTGCATGCTTTTAATTAAGGAGGTCGAATACTGGTCACATACTTAAGAGTGCAGCTGATATAACTCACGGAGTAATCGTTAGCATTTGTGAGTGTCATGTCAAAGGTGTAAAACCATTTTCTAGCTAGGTTTCACCCATTACTGTAAAGTGTTCGTTGAAGCCGGCCTCAATAGTGTGTTGGTGTGGAGCATTTGTTTTCTACTCTGGCGTTAAGGCTGGCTCGCTGTCCCTATTAAAAGGAGACTCATTACAAGCTAAGTCATGTGAAAGTTTACATATTATGCGTTCACCCGGCATGTTAAAAGTATAAATTATGGTGTAATGACCTGAACCATTAGCCCAAACTCGTGATTTATTGAATCATTCTTCTTCGTTAACTGAAACGTGCATAGATAGGCATTTTGAAGAAAAACCTGGATAGATGGCGTGTCCGCACATCATAGGTGCATTGATCTAGGCCAGTTACAAAATATAACAGAAGTACAAATATGTGCTAAAGTAGTTAGAGACTTAGAGTGAAGGCATAAGACAACTATCTAGTACTATTACTATACTAGACGATCGAAAATATGAGGGTGGTACATATCCAATAAATATACATGTACGTATGTAACTAAGAATGAAGAGCTACCTCTGGTGATGAACTGATGATAGCAATGGGATTAGACTCATTAGAGTACATACGTATATGTGCTTTTAATTAGATGAATAATTGTAATTTGTAGTAACTACTTTTCAAATCTTATGTCTATACGTAATTGTAAGTCGTTCTTAAGTGTAGGAGTTCTTTCATGGGATTTCTTGTGAGCGTATATCTCCTTTAATTTAATAGTAGGGCATAAATAACCAATGGGTCTGTTTTGTGTATTACGCTCACGGATGTTAGATTGTTAGGTTGGAATATTGAAAGTGAGAGTTCCCTTCTTTAATCTTTCAACATATAACCCAGTTTACTGCAAAATCGATGTGTACATGTAAAAAAGTCTGATGTCTATTTACCCTTTTGTAGTAGTGATACTAGCAGTTCGAACTATTAATAATTGGAATGTCATTTTCACAAACTATTAAGTAAAAAAAAAAAAAAAAAAGTCGTTTGTGAAACTTTGTCCCACATCAGAGCAAAGAATTGATGTGGAGGAAACTTTCACTTATAAAAAAGCATCAATTTCTCAACCATCACATGTTACTTGTTGGGCTGTCAAATAGCTGGACCTCATTGGTGCTCTACTCGGTTGCACCTGTACGGTTGGGCCCGTTTAACCTGTCAGTTAGGCTGGGCTGTTTTCTGATCTGTCCTATATTGTTGGTTGGCCCAAGTTCACCTAAAGGTGAAACCAGCGACTCATCTGAACTGGTTCGGATATTATTTTCGGATAACCGATCAAGTTCCGATCAGATATTGGATCAGATATCGGATATCATGGATTCGGAATTTCGGATTCAGATATCAAATCCGAATACCAAATTCAGATCGGATATCCGAAAATGCTCAGCCCTAACGTCGTGAAGGAAATCAGGTGGCACACTATATTGCTCACTTGAATGACTTGTATAAGAATGGAGGAACCATTTCATTCCTCTAAAATCACCCATGTGACTTATATAAGAATAATGTAGGGATTTGACTTTGATACTACTGACCAATACATATATAATCTCTCTCCTCCATTACTCACACTACAAGAAATAGGCTATTTAGCGATCAATTATAACAACCGATGTAAAATCGGTTGCTAACTCGCAACCAATAACAAATTGGTCGCAAATTAGCATCCAATATTTAATTGGTTGCTTAATCGGTTGTTAATTTAGCACCAATCGAAATTGGTGTCAAAATTGCAACTAAGTAAACTTCAACCGCAAATAACGATTGCTAAATTAGCAACTAATTAAAATTGGTTTCAAAGTTGCATCAAGTAAATTTCGATCGCAAAACATAGGTTGCTAATTCGCAACTATTATGAGTTGGTTGCTGAGTAGCAACCAATTTACGACCAATTAATAATTTTTTTTTGTTTTGCACGCCGATACACTCTATAAGGAAAAGGGTTTTCTGTTTTTTTTTGCATTTTTGCCCACACCTTTTTCTGCCTCCCACACACTTCTTTACTTCTCTCTCCTCCCATCGACCTCTCTCTCTCGCTCTCTACTGGTCTATCTCTCATCTCCTGCTATCATTTATTCCACTCTTCTCCTCTCGTTATTCCTCAACATTCACCTCCTTCCGCACTTTATTACAAGACACTCAAATCACCTCATTCCTCAACATTTATCTCTTTGCACCCGTGTCTCTATTTCGGAAGTTGAAGAAATTTTACTATATTCTTCATATATGCCTCTAAAAAAAATGTTCTTCATATAAGAGGTTAGATCTTACTCATGGGTTTTCAATTTGGCCATTTACTTTCCTGTTTTTTTTTTTTTTGTTATTCTAGATCTATCTGTTTCCCTTAAGATGACCAATTTGTCCATTAGTTTCTCCGATCTAGATATATTGTTTTCAATTACATCTAAATTTCTTGTTGTTTTGTGTTTTGTAATTAGTCCGATTTCTGATATATCTTTTCTAGATCTATCTTTTTGCTTAAAATTTGCTTTTCATAAATAATGTATTTCCTCAACATTAGCAATAGTAAAGTTTACAATGCTATCTCCAAGATTATTTGTGATAGGCCTGGGAAAATATTACCTAAGATTGTCAGCAAAAATCAAGGAGCATTTGTTAATGTAACATCCCTAAATTTTCGCTATCATTAAATACAAAAATAAAGGATTGTTATGCCGCCATTGACTGCCAAGTCAACGGCAAGGCTAATTTAAAACAAAAAGAACAAATGACAGCGGAAGACTTCTAGTTGAATCTACAAATCGAGAATTAAACCAAAAGATAAAACTACAAATCGTCCTCAATGTAAATATGTGACGATTCATCAACACGCCTAACATGCAATGACGCTTCAACCATACAATGCATCTCAATCTGCAAACCTGTCAACTGCGCCACCAAAAGGATGACACAGGCCTCAGAATAGGGTAGAGACACAACTCAAAACAAAGAACGTCAACACGGGCTGAGTAAGACACTTAAGCGATACAAAAGAATTAAGATATGTGCCTTACTGGCGCGTAGCTAACAAAGAATAGACAAAGCTACGCAAAGGAGGCAAGAGTCGTGCTCTTCAAGGCACGAGTCGTGCTCAAGTCAGTGAGCTCGATAATACAATGTAACAACGGACACGGCTTGTGTACCCAAGACACGTGTCGTGTAGAGCGCGCACATGGTATTCATCACCACAATAATCTTTGTTTATCTTTCTTTAAGTAATTTATTTGCGCAAGGGTCCTACCCTAAGCCGATCCAACACTAGAGCATCGAGAATAAAACGATCCTAAAGACCCGAGTGTGCACACCCCTCCTAGGGAGACGGTAGGACGCACAGTCCCTAAGAGGAAGTCATTTAGGATATCGGTAGCTGATCTCCGGCCTAGGTATATATACCTTGATAAGAGGTTCATCGCTCTAGGTGGTTTAAACATCACAATACACATATAGTTATATATATTTAGATACATCTTTAATCTGTCTTAAGTACGTTATTTGCGCATAGTAGCTTGATTTATAAACGGCCAAAGCCGGAACAGGAATATCAATAGATAATCAACAACAATAATCGGTGTAGGATATCAATGGATGCTCAAGAGGTGATTTAATAGATAATCAATGTCAATAGGCGATAGATATTAAAAAATAGAGAATATGAGCAATGAATTGAAGCAAAGATGAACGTAAAGGATTATCATGATATGAAATGAAGCTCAAGCTTATCAAGGTACGTTCTTACCTTCAATTGGCAAGTTTCTTCTAGTTACTGTTCTCAAAGTCCACAAAGGTCATCTCTTTGAATCCACAATCTAAGTTACACAATAACCAACAAGAATTACTTTTGTGTTGTATCAGCTTAACCCAATACCCCCAATTCAATCTCATAACTCAAACGATAATCCCCTAACTCACAAGGTGAATCCATAAGTCACAATTCTCAGAATTAACATCAATCTAACACGAATCCAAAAAGAGACAGTAGCAAATAAACATGAATAACGTCTACATCCGACACCATATGAATCCCAAATTTGAATATGTCGTAAGCAGTTATGTGATAAATGTCTCCTCCAAATTTCCACCACAAACTCCAAGCGGATCAGCGGGAATCAACCTCACACTGAACCATAGACAGGAATTAGGGTTTACCCACGAATTATGATATAACTTTTGATATACAAATACAAGTCTTACCAATTTTGGATATGTTGTTACAACTAGAGTTAGGAAAATCTCCATCTCGTCCCAAAATAATTTATGACTCAATGGGAATCATCAAGATACCGAGGGAGCGGAACAGTTCTCGGGTAGATAGACACAGCTCCACTAAAACACCTCCACAGGGAGCATCTGATGGAATCTTGTCACTATCAACATTTCTATGGATTCGTATCAAAAGCACGGTTCCAACGCCACCAACCAAGTCCTTAAAAAAGTTCGTATATGGGAGTTGTGTGCGTTTTACGTTGACACAATGGTGCTGGGATTTTTCTGCGGGTGGAGGCTACGAAAAGGAGAGAGAGAGAGAGAGGGAGAGGGAGAGGCCGACTGATTAAGAAAGAAAACAAGGGTTTTATTTATTATATATATATGGGTATGAGAGTAAGTTGGGTTTGGGGTTAGCTAATGAAGTGGGTTGCGTGATCCACAAACTCGATCCAACCCGAATGACTAACGAATCCTCTTGTTTAATTCTATAATCAGAAATCCCATTATAATACAATTGAATTCCAATAAAACCTTAATAAAACCCTTAATTATATTATAAAGCGTAACACCCTAAATTATTTTAGTTCCCAAAAATACAGGGTGTTGCAGTTAAGGGGAGGGACAGTGTTGATAACATTTGAATCTGTCAAGACCTAGTGAGGAAATACAATAGGAAAGGATACTCACCTAGATGTAGATGAAGATAGATTTGAGGAAAGCTTATGACACAGTAGATTGGAAATTTTTGAGAGAGATGCTGAGTGCTCTGAATTTCCTCAAAGATTCATAGAGCTGGTGATGATTTGTGTTGAAACCCCAACTTACTCAATTGTCATGAATGTCATGGCAATGCTTTTGGATTTTTCAAAGGCAAAAGGGGGCTGAGACAAGGTGACCCTCTATCACCCTTACTCTTCACTCTACTACGTGTGGAATATTTGAGTAGGATTCTCATGGTGGTGCCAGGGAAGAAGGGTTTTGAACACCATCCAATGTGCCACAAAATGAAGTTGAATCACATGTGCTTTGCAGATGATTTACTGATGTTTTGTAAAGGGAATAGTGCATCTGTCAGCTTAATGCTAAAAGGTTTTGCAACCTTTTCAAAATTTCTGGACTATGTTCAAATAATGCAAAGTCTGAAATCTATTTTGCAGGAATGGTGAAGATGTTGTTAAAGAGTTATTGGATTTTTCAGGCTTTAAAAAGGGTACACTACCTTTTTAATTTCTGGGAGTGCCAATAACTGCTGGTAGATTACCAGTGAATGAGTGCAGTATGTTATCCGATAGAATTGCAAGCAGAATTCGATCAATTGGAGCAAGAAAACTCTCATATGCAGGCATGCTCACCCTTGTCAAAGTTGTGTTAAGGCATCTACACGACTAATGGCCAGAAATTTTCTACTTCCAAAACTGGTTATGAAGAAAATTAAAGCCATTTGCAGGAATTATTTGTGGGATGAAAATGAACATCAGGTCAGAGTGCCTCTAGTTGCTTTACCTAAAGAAAATGGTGGGTCAGGATTAAGGAATGCTGAAGTCTGAAATATAGCTTGCATACAGAAGTTTTTTCATTGGATTTATACCAAAGCAGATACCCTATGGATAAGGTGGGTGGACATCATCTATTTTAGGGTAGCTCAATGGGAGGATTACTCTCCCACAGCTGACTGAAGTTGGAACTGGAAGAAAATCAATCATGTTAACGAGAAATTGAAGGATAAATACAGTAATGGTGAATGGATTGACACATCAAAAAACTATGTTGTGGCAGATGGGTATAAATGGCTAGCAGGTAGCTCACCAAAGATGGAATGGGAGAAATCATATGGGTAAGACATGTCATACCTAAGAATTCCTTTGTCACTTGGATGCTTGCCCAGAAAAAGTTACAGCTCAGGGACAAACTAAAGAAGATTAGAGTATTCAATGATGATTCCTGCTTGCTCTGTCAAGTAGACACAAAGACACATGATCATCTTTTTTTCAAATATACATACAGTAGGAAATGTCTGGAGTTGTTTAAGAAATGGTCCAAGATAGACTTCCTTATAACAGGGAGTAGGGATGGCAATGGACCCAAGACCCGACCCAGACCCGGCGGACCCGACCCAGACCCGGCGGACCCGACTCACTTGGGTCGGATCTGGGTCCATTTTTTTTAGACCCAATAGATATGGGTCGGGTCCAGACCCAGTGATAAATGTGTGGGTCGGATATGGGTCCTTGATTTGAGACCCAGACCCATGGACCCGCGAACCTGGAAAAAAAAAACCTAATTTCTCATGATCCTAGCCTTCTGCTTTCATTTTCATTTCTCAGTCTTCTCAGCTGTAACACTACGGATTATGGAAAGTGGATTATGGAGTTGGTTTGTCCCACATTGGGAAAATAAGGCTCATATGATCAGTTTATAATAGTTTCCTACCATCATACTACCAACAAGGCCTTCACCTTTTAGAGCCCACGAGTGGATATTCGGGTCTAAAGGGTGACTACCCATCTTATTGGGCTGTGTTGCGACGGACGGTGGTTCGGGCTGTTACAGATGGTATCAGAGCAACCCTGCGACCACGTGCTGAGTGCTGGGGTTAGGCCCAGGTCAGCCGTCTAGTGGGGGAGATCTTGGACCTGTGTTGATGTTAGTATGGAATGGCCGAGTCGCGACGAGGACGCCGCGTTCTCTAAATGGGGGAGTTTGTAACATTACGGATTATGGAAAGTGGATTATGGAGTTGGTTTGTCCCACATTGGGAAAATAAGGCTCATATGATCAGTTTATAATAGATTCCTACCATCATACTACAAACAAGGCCTTCACCTTTTAGAGCCCACGAGAGGATATTCGGGCCTAAAGGGTGACTACCCATCTTATTGGGCTGTGTTGCGACGGACGGTGGTTCGGGAGCCCAGGTTAGGTCAAAAACTTAAAATGAATTAATAAGATTAGGAAATGAAATAAATGAACAAATTAATCAAAATAATTAAAAAGAACGAAGCCGTTGGGGGATGGGACTACTTGTCTATGTGTACTTAGTTTCTCCTTGTTTTAATGTGTGCGTATGAGATTATGTATGGTTGTTTGGATTGAATTCAAAATATGGTTGTAGAGTTTTGCTAAATAAATGTGAAAATTTGGATGTCGGAAGGATTTTGGATAATATGTATGAGATCACTGGAAACTTCGAAAGGTCCAAATTACCTTATTTGCTTAGAATGGTATGGATTGTATTGTGAAGTTGTGAACCAAACAAGCATGCTATGATGTGTCTATGATTGGATAATGTGTTGTAATTAAGCTTGGAATGTCATCATCATTAGTGGTATTGAGATAGCTAACAATAGAGATTACTGGAGGTTGGAAAAGATGTGGATTACAAAGTTGATACAATTATGTGTCGTTAATTGTATTGATAATTATTTCATTTGGGATGGCTACTAAATCAATGTGTACATTTTATAGGATGGTTCGCTTAATTAGGACACCAACTAAAGCTGAGATTAAAGCTGATAACCCATTGAGACTTAGGATGGGAGATGACGAAGAGATCGTGACATATTGTCAAAGGGTAGCTAATCACTGTGACTACTATGGGCGAAGGTATAGGGATGATTATTATTTCCACCCTCTTGCTCAAGCCAGATTTATTCTAAGGACTCTACCAAATAGAGCACCATGGGCGTATCTCAAGGGAAAATATAGGGATCTTATCAAGAAAGGAGCACTACCCAATGTAGAGAAGTATACCCACCAAGGTAGATGGTTGATCACTCCAGAGATTTTAGCTACCAGACTCTTAGAGGCACACAAGGAATGGCTAGAGGATGGAGAAGTGGTTGACCCAACCATAGAGGAAGCATCATAAAATATAGATAGTGCCCTCCCACCCTACCCTTAGTAGTGTGATTAGTGGCTAGCATAATAATAACTATAATAAATGTGCTCTGTAATAGCACCTTAGACTATTGTTTGGACATCGCTGTGACGATGATTTATATGCTTTATTACTTATGAATGCTTTAAGCTTTATTAATGATATTGATATGACTTTTTTTATCAGTTTACTCGATGTGTTTATTTCCTGCTACTTGTAGTATAGTTTGGAATTGTCAAGTAAGGTGGGAATGTAACCATAAGTAACTCCTTAGTGTAGGTTATATGCAACCCTTCCAACGCTACTACACAAGAAGAATTAACACAAACATGAATCAACAAAACGATGGATTTCACCAATTTGCAGCTGCTGGTGGTCCAATTGCTGCAAAACAATAACCAACCACCTGTGATTGACTGGGCTAAGAAGATTTCCCAAAGGAAACCTGAGTTCTCCTATGGGCGTGAAGATCCTACTGAACTTGAAAATTAGATTAGGGACATGGAGAAAATCTTTAACACCATTAACTGTCCAACAAACCAAAAGGTAGATGGAGCTGTCTTTTACTTTAAGGGAGAAGCTGATATCTGGTGGTCAGCTGCTGGGGCAGCTCTCCAAGCTCAACCAAACTTCAATTGGGATGGCCTCAAGACTGCCTTAAGACAGAGATTTTACCCTGAACATGTTAAGCAAAGAAAACTCTCCGAATTCCTAGCACTGAAACAAAACCGAGGAAGTGTGAGTGACTACTATGCCAAATTTCTTGAACTTTCTCGCTTTGCAACCACTATTCTGCTTGACGATGCCTCCAAGATCTCTAGATTCATTGAGGGACTTGACTACAGCCTCCAGGAAACCATGGTAATGATGACCTTTATTGATGTGCATGAGGCTTATGGGAAAACAGCCAATGCATGGAGAATTCATGAGCTAAGAGAGGAAAGCCGAAACAACAAAAGAAAATTTGAACCCCAAACATCCAACCCAAGTGAGACTGGCAAGAACCACAATTATGAGAATGATAAGAAGGGGAAGCCAAATAACTTCGGGGGAAACCAAGGAATCAATAGAAACTTCAATGGGAACAACTTCCAGAACCGAGGCCAAGATAAGAAGGTTGAGCGCCATTATTACTGTAAGAGATGCAATGGAGATCACCCTGGTGCTGATTGCTCTTGGAAAGCTATCAATTGTCTTAACTGTGGAAAAATGGGGCATAGAGCTTTTGAGTGTAGGTCTAAACCTCTGAATCAAGTGGAAAATGGTTATGTGGGAAATAATAGAGGAAACCAAAACTTCAACCAAAATTCATGCAACAACAACCCTCGTCCTACTCACCAAAACAATAACCAAAATACCTACAATAACAACACTCGTCCTAACTACCAAGGTAACAACCAAAACTAGAACCAATTCAGGGGTAACTACCAAGGGAACAATGCTAGATTCCAAGGTAACAACAACAATGCTCAAGCTGGTAATGGTAACAACAATGGGACTGCTGCTAGGAATACTAATGGAAACGCTGGTGGGAATGCTAATGCCAATGCTCAAGGAGGGAACAACCAGCGCAATCCAGGTCAAATCTTTGTCATGAATAGAGCTCAGGCTGATACTGCGACCAATGTGGTGACCGGTACTTTCCTAGTCCATAATACTTCTGCTTTTGTCTTATTTGATTCTGGAGCCTCTTATTCTTTCATATCATCTTCATTTGTTCATAAGTTGCGTCTTGAACCTAGTTCTCAAATTTCTACACCTATAGATGTTCCATCTGGTAAAGTCGTTACTTGTGATAAAATCTATGAGGGGGTAGATGTAGAAATAATGGGAACCAAACTACCTACAGACCTTATCCAATTTGATCTTCTAAACATCGATGTCATTCTAGGAATTGATTGGTTGGGTAAGTATAAGGCCCGAATTGACTGTTTTGAACAAAAAGTGAGTATGAGAGGACCCAAGGGGCAAATAATTTCTTATAAGGGGGTAGTTCATAAACCACCTATCAAAATTGTGTCTGCCATGTCCATTTTCACCAAAATTAGGAAGGGCCACCTAGCCTATCTCTGTTTTATCCAGGACACGAGTGTGGAGGACAAAGGACTTGATGAAATTGCTGTAGTGAATGAATTTCCAGATGTGTTTCCAGACGAGATACCAGGAATGCCTCCTAATAGAGAAGTAGAGTTTACAATTGACTTAGTGCCAGGAACTGCACCGATTTCCAAAGCACCATATAGGATGGCCCCAGCTGAGATGAAGGAACTGAAGGATCAGTTACAAGAATTGATAGAGAAGGGATACATAAGACCGAGCGTATCACCATGGGGAGCACCTGTTTTGTTTGTAAAGAAGAAGGATGGTGGGTTAAGGTTGTGTATCGACTATCGAGAACTGAATCATGTGACCATTAAGAACAAGTATCCGTTGCCGAGAATAGATGACTTGTTTGACCAATTGAGGGGTGCTGACACTTTTTCCAAGATTGACTTGCGATCTGGGTATCATCAACTTAGAATTGCTGAACAAGATATCCCTAAAACTGCTTTTCGGACACGTTATGGTCATTATGAGTTTACTGTGATGCCTTTTGGATTGACCAATGCTCCTGCTGTGTTCATGGATGTGATGAATAGAATTTTCAGAACTTATCTTGATCGTTTTGTTGTGGTTTTCATTGATGATATTTTGGTGTATTCGAAGGGAAAATGAGAACATGAGAAACATCTTAGACTGGTTTTGCAAACATTGAGAGATCATAGGTTGTACGCGAAATTATCTAAGTGTGAGTTTTGGATTAATAAGGTAGCCTTCTTGGGACATGTCATTAGTAGTGAGGGAATTTCTGTTGATCCAGGGAAGATTGAAGCTGTGAAAGATTGGCCTACACCTAAATCAGTTACTGATATTAGGAGTTTCTTGGGTTTGGCTGGTTACTATAGGAAATTTGTGAAGGATTTCTCGACCATTGCTAGACCCCTCACTAATTTAATGAAGAAGACTACAAAGTATGAGTGGGATAACCGTTGTGAGGAAGCGTTTCAAAAGTTGAAGGACTTGTTGACTACGGCACCTGTTTTGACCTTACCATCAGAATCTGAAGGATTTGAGGTGTATAGTGATGCATCGAAAAAGGGTTTAGGTTGTCTGTTAATGCAGAAAGGGAAGGTTATTGCTTATGCATCTAGACACCTAAAGCCTCATGAAGAAAATTACGCTACCCATGACTTGGAATTAGCTGTTGTTGTGTTTGCTTTGAAAATCTGGAGAAATTACTTGTACGGCACGACTTGTAAGATCTTTACTGACCACAAAAGCCTTAAGTATATCTTCACACAGAAAGAACTAAACATGAGACAAAGGAGATGGCTAGAACTTATTAAGGATTATGATTTGGAGATTCAGTATCATGAAGGGAAGGCTAATGTTGTTGCAGATGCTTTGAGTAGGAAATCGAGTCATACCTTGAACTCTATGTGGGTTGTTCCTAATGAATTGTGCGTCGAGTTTCAGAAGATGAATCTAGAGGTGGTAGAACGTGGGGCTGTTGAGAATCATTTGCTTAGTATGACTGCCACTTCGGATATGTTTGATGAGATTCGTCAAGGACAACCTGGTGATGTTAAGTTGGAGAGAATAAAAAAGAAGATTCAGAGTGATTTGACTAATGAGTTTCAGATATTCGGTGATGGTAGTATTAGATTCAAAGGTCGGTGGTGTGTACCTCAGAAGTGTAGTGATGTGAAAGAAAGATTGATGATTGAGGCGCATAATACTCCATATTCAGTCCACCGTGGGGGTGATAAGTTGTATAAGGATTTAAAGAAGTTCTTTTGGTGGCCAAGGATGAAGAATGAAGTTGCAGAATTTGTTTCTAGGTGTCTTACTTGTCAGAAGGTAAAATTTGAGCACAAAAGAATGGGAGGACTGTGCAACCATTAGATGTACCGACTTGGAAATGGGATTCGATATCTATGGATTTTGTGACAGCATTGCCAATTACAAAGAACGGTATGAATCAGATTTGGGTGGTTGTGGATAGGCTGACCAAGACTGCTCGATTTATCCCTATGAAAGACACTTGGAACATGGAGCAAAAGGCGCATGCTTATATCAATAATGTTGTGAGATATTATGGTGTGCCTAGTACGATTGTTTCTGATAGGGATCCTAATTACTTAGCTCATTTTTTGAAAGAATTTCAGAAAGCCTTGGGAACTAAATTGAACTTCAGCACTGCTTTTCACCCAGCCACAGACGGTCAGACTGAGCGCACGATTCAGACCTTAGAGGATATGTTGAGAGCTTGTGCTATGGACTACCAAGGATCGTGGATTGATAGATTGCCATTGATTGAATTCTCCTACAATAATAGCTACCATGCGAGTATAGGGATGGCACCGTACGGAGCACTTTATGGTAGAAAATGTAGGACACCCTTGTGTTGGAGCGACATAAGTGAGACAGTGGTTCTAGGACCAGAATTGATCGAAGATACAATGAACCAAGTTCGTTTGATACAGGAAAGAATGAAATCAGCACAAGATCGACAGAATCATATGCAGACCAGAAACGTCGTCCAGTTGAATTTGAAGTGGGGGAGAAAGCATTCTTGAAAGTTTCACCATCAAAAGGAGTTATGAGATTTGGTCAGAAAGGGAAACTGAGTCCTAAGTTCATTGGTCCTTATGATATTCTAGAGAGGGTTCATAATGTTTTCCATGTGTCACAACTCAAAAAATACATTTCACATCCATCTCATGTGTTAGAACCTGAAACAGTTGATTTAGATCCATCTTTGACTTATGAGTAACATCCAGTGAAAATCTTAGACACAAAAACTAGGAATATCCGTACCAAGGTCACCAAGTTGGTCAAAGTGTTGTGGACTAACCACCAAACTGAAGAAGCTACATGGGAAGCCGAGGATGATATGAAACGAAAATACCCACACCTATTTGATCAGGTATAACTAGAGTTACGAGGGCGTAACTCCCTTTTAAGGGGGGAAGAATGTGATACTAACTTCGTTCTCTTACTTTAAACATGCATTGCATTCATTCATTTGCATCATATGAGTTTGTTATGTGTTGTGTGGTTGTGTAAGTTACTTTGCGCTTCGGGGACGAAACGTTCTATTAAGGGGGGAAGGATGTAATATCCCGAAATTTCAAAACATTTTACATTAATAATTTAGATTTATTAATTACATTATTAAGATGCAAAAAGATTTAAATGTTATTTGCAGGTCGTTTTCAAAATGAGTTCGGTAATGATTTCTAAGATCGGAATATCGATTTGGGTTCTATTCCTAAATTGGGTCAATAATACCTAATGGACCAACAATTCAAAACGACCCAACACCTAAGTGGCCCAAACCAACACAACCCATCAGAAAAAGGAAAGAAGGAAAAAGGAAAAAAAAAAATAAATAAAAACCCCATCAGCTTCTATCTCCACGCAAAAAAAGAACCCCCCCTGTATAAAAAACAGAGGTCGCGCCTCCCCTGCTTTCTTCTTCTCCTTCATTCGCCCGTCCTTCCGCGCCGCCACTTTCTATTCCTCTTCCTGCGCCCTAAACCCTAAACCCGTCCTACTAAATTAATTTAATTATTATGATTTATTTAGAATTTATTAAATCAATCTATATTATGTTTTAATTGTGAAAAACATGCTTAATTACACCAAAATTATACAAAAACGAATTAAATCAACTAAATTTCGAAAATCAGATTATAAGTCTCTAAATTATCATCATGTTGAAATTCTAACCACCATAATTAAACTTTGCTAATTAACCTAATTTAGAAGCAATTAACCATAATTTCCCCCAATTTTACAATTTTCCCAAACTAATAAATAGAACCCAAATCGATATTCCGATCTTAGAAATCATTACCGAACTCATTTTGAAAACGACCTACAAATAACATTTAAATCTTTTTGCATCTTAATAATCTAACTAATAAATCTAAATTATTAATGTAAAATGTTTTGAAATTTCGGGATATTACGTCAGCAGTCACGCCCAATCTTTCTCTGCGGCCTCAAAAGTCTTCGCTGCCGCCTCAAAGTTGTTCGATGTCGCTCTTCTTTGGTCTTCTGAAGTTCTGAGTAGTACAAGATGAATGTGAAATGTCTACCATAGTGACCATCGAAAAGCACATCGAAGCATTAATGATCGTAAACCACATCGAGACGGAAATATCATAAGTTCGGCAAGTTCTAGAGAGGACAAAATTGGTTTTTATAAAAGACCCATTTTGGACCCATACCTGGTCCAGACCCGCTGGATCTTGGCGGGTCTGGATCTGAATCTGTAAAATTTGGACCCGATGGATCCGGGTCGGATCCGGGTCTTCTTGTAAAGACACAGATCCGGGTCTGGATCCTATAAGACCCGACCCAGACCTGACCCATTGCCATCCCTAACAGGGACTATAACATGGTGTGTAAAAAAGAAAATGGGATCGAGAATTAGGATCCAAATAGCAGCTGCAGTCCTATGTAACCGGTCTGGTTTATCAACTCTGGTATGCAAGAAACCAATGCAGGTTGGAAAAAATATTGTATGGAAGTCATAAGTAGTATCTGAATGTATCAGGAAGGAAGTGAGAAATAGAATTAGGAAAATTTTATATAAGATTAGTGCTCAAAATAAGAAATGGATACACCACAGAATATTGTTGTAGGAAATAGGGATGGTTGTTAAGTGCTAATGCTAGTCTTAATATGGCATTAATCTATTTGAGAGGGCTTTGCATTCGTGGCTTCTATCCATGTCTGCTGAAGAGAAGGCAGAATTCATGACGTATCGGCTGTCGATGTTGTTAACGCTAAAGCAAGTGAGGATTGATAGGGGATTCCTTGATGTTGCACTGCAATACTAGGATCCCAAGTACCATGTGTTCCGTTTTGGTGACTATGAGTTGGCGCCATTGCCACAAGAGTTCAGCGTGCTTATGGATTTTCCCACTAACGCGCTACCAACAGTTCCGGACGTAATCCCTGGTTTTGTCCGTCAATTTGAGAGATTTCTGGGGCTGACTAAGATAGAGGCTAACAACATGCTTTACGGCGACGAAGTGAATCTAGTCAAGCTGATTGAAAATTTTACCTCTTCCTCGTCGCACCTTACTACCCGTAGGAGTAAGCCGTGCTTTGTGCCTATGTGTGCTCAATCGCTATCTGTTTGTGGATCTCCGCAGCAACATGAGTAAAGCCTCACTAATCACCATTGTGGATCAACTTGAGAATGATCGTACCCCCATCCTTTTCATCCTTGGCCAAACATTGGCCGGTCTCGATTGGAAGAAAAACGACCCAGCTATAGAGGAAGCCCCCTGCTGCTACAGGTACAGCAACTTATGTCGCTTTATGCCGTGAATGTGTTGCTAGACGTTTTATATGATTTTCTTTTTGCTTCTTGCCCACTCGTTTTTTTTAATCACCATTACTCTTGACACATATATGGCTCCAGGAGCACTTCAGGCTCGTGAAGCAGCCTGACAACCCGCAGAACTACAAGGCTAAGACATTTTGTAATCGGGCCAAGCTCTACCGGGACATGAACTGGAGAAATAGTTTGCCCAGGGCGAGTTGACTATCCGTTGGACTGTTCGGTGGTGGAGGATTCTCAGTGTGACCGTAGCTCCCTACGGGTTTAATTATGTAAGGCTAATCACGCTCAAAGACACGACCTTTCTCTTTCCCAGCCGGGTGATGAGGCAATATGGTCACATCCAAGTAATTCCCAACGAAGATACTATCGCACCTAGACCAGAAAAACCGTCTCCTTACATTTTGGAATCGTGGGCGAATCGCTGGATAAACAGACCCACCATCCCCTACATCATGGAACTTGGGTCTTCAGCTGTTTCCGCGGCGTACAAGCAGTGGATGCATGCTACATACGCAAATGTCCGAACCCGAGCAAGGAGGGTGGTCTTGGTCGCAATGCTGACGACGTATTTTTGGATGGCAAAGGTAAGGGGGCGTTGTGGGCTGTGTCTAAGTGGAAACCACGTCAGGATCAAAATCGGGTGTACTGGAGGCGTAGTGACAATTTCAATAGTGTGTCTCAAGGTGAAGGTAGCTCAGCCATTGAGGGAAATGTTATTGAAGAAGAGGTCCTCGCAGTGGCCAAGGACGAAGGGGCAGTGCTTCCCAAAGTTGCTTTGGAGGACCTTTCGCGATTAGATGCCCAAGGGCCAGGTATGTCATCACATATAACCGCGGATACTGTCAATCAGCCTGACTCGTCAAAGAAGGTTGGAACAGAGGAACCTGCTCTACAGAAGACTCATTTCCAGATGCAAAAATGTCGTCCTACCGTCCTGATTCGATTAACCTGAATGACATATCCATGGGTGACACAGCACCACAGAGCACGAGTCCACTGCTACTGAGACCACGACGGACCCGTATGGCCAAGTGTCGTACTAGTCTACTACTATTGCAATGACCCTATTAGTACCAGGATGTTTTTAATTTAATTAATTTGCAAATTGATTCTTATGACTATTTTCATTTCAGGAGTATTATTGTTAATCATATTGGGCATGAATAATAAAACGGTGGATTTTGATGAGGACTAAAATTGGTTTCTGCTTACTTCATTTATAGATCTTTTTTTTTTTGCTTCCCTGAATATGATTCAGGGAAATGTACAAATGAGATGACATCTGTAACCACGGTATGTAATGCTACCAGCTTGATGCAGACGTGGTACCTCATTAGGTTTGCTATCATACAGTTCCCAATTGGTTCAATCATGCATAATACTTTTTCAACTGATCCATATTTGTAAACTTGCTTAACTCGATCCCATCAAGATCTATCAGGCGAACCGCACCACCAGATAAAATTTCCTTAACGATATATGGATCGGCCCACTTGGGCGCGAATTTTCCTCGATGGTCGGTTATAGGTGCTCGTATTTTTTTCAAGACTAAATCAACTTCCTTGATATTCCAGGGTTTAACATGTTTATTGAATGCTCGGGCCATGCGTTTTTGGTAAATCTGCACATGGTGTAAATCACTCATTCCAATTTCGACTTTAGGTGGTTAAAATATACACAAAGGTACCCTGACATCGACGATTTTGAGTGACAATTCATGAAAACTGAACAATGAAAACCATAAATCATGTTAAATTAAAGTCTC
The DNA here is from genome assembly GCA_963680865.1 of Spergularia marina. NCBI lineage: Eukaryota > Viridiplantae > Streptophyta > Magnoliopsida > Caryophyllales > Caryophyllaceae > Spergularia > Spergularia marina. The sequence goes on along the minus strand of OY804560.1, from coordinate 13,251,441 downwards.
AAGCAAAATCGCGATGAGAGTTATGCACATGAGAACTGCATGCCTTGTTTGGACAGAAAATTTGGAGGGAAAGGGAGGAAAGGAAGTTGGATAAGAAGGGAGGGGAGGGGAGTGGATGAAGAAGAGAAAGGGAAGCGAAATGCTTTGGAAGTAAGGATGAGGAGGGAGAGAGAAAGACGCAAAAATCATTTGTTTGATATAAAGGTAGAGAAAGAGGCCCCCTTTTATCTCTCGTTCAAAGAAACCAATCCTTCCAAGGTTGGGAAGAAAGACCCCCCCTTTCTCTCTGATATATTCACCCATTTCAAGATGCATTGGGGATGGATAGCATAGTTCCATTGCCCTCAGCCCTTTCAGGCCCAACAGCATAAAGATGGTGTTGAAGAAGCAATGTGAATTGGTCAAAAACAAATGTAGTATGTTACAAGTATGGGTTGGATGGGATTGAAGTATTAATCAAGATTCCCACATGAAGCATAACTTTTGTTAGTAAATCGCAACCTGCCAACCATTATTTTCCCTCCCCTTCCTTGCCCTCTTCATTTATCATCCAAATAACATATTCTGAACCCCTCCCCTCCCTCAACTTCTCTCTAAAGTTTTAATATTATGTACTTATGTACCTCAATTTAATATACGGAGTATGTACTTTTGTACCTTAATTTTCTCTTCCTACAACTTTCTATTGGGGAGTGGCTGGGAGGAGGAGGGGGGGAGGGGGGGGGGGGTTCTTGAGTATGTATAATTTAAGCTATTAATGTCAGTGTATCCCATGAACCCAGTGCATGTCAGCTACTAGTGACCTATCCGTAATTCAGCTAAAGGAGACCATCATGCTTACCAGCGACAATTTATGCTCAATATGCTTGACTTCTTTCACACTCTTAGCTCTCGATGCTTCTTCCCTCATCTTCTCACATTCTTCGGGTGATACTTCTCTTCCCCATCGGGCTTGAGCTTCATAAAATTCAGCTAGTGTACCAGCGAGTGCTTGTGCATTTTCATCAGAAGTGCTTGCCTCCATAGCCCCAGTTCGTGCTTTTTCTTCAGCATCTTGAATCCTTTTTGTGAGTTCCAACCTTTCTGTAACAGCAGCAGCTACACTTGTTGAAAGGAAGTCCTTTCCACGATATATGACAATAAAAAACTTGTTTCTCAGCAACAAGGTGCCCCCTGTTAGTCTCTGCAACACATGAAAACCATTACAACCCGGAAGTTAGGAAGGCTACTGGAAAACACTACATATACACTTCGGGAAAGCTTTAGCGCCAGCCACCTCCACGAGACAATCCAAACACAATGAATTTACGTACATTCAAATCCAATAGAAGGAGACCCAACTACACAAGGAAGACACCAAAGAATATTACACGTGAATGCAAAAGGAACTGAAGATGCTTTGACGGCAGAAGGTAATATTAAGTGTCTTAACAACACTTTCCTACCAAATCGTAATAGCAAGGGAACAATCAATGATAGAGAAAAATAGCTGTCATAAACATCACCCATAGTAGTGCAAACGAACCAAGTATTATTTGGTCATACTTCGAGAAAGTACCCACCGAACCTAACTCAAGAAAAATTATGGTAATTTGCAAATTATGCAAATACGCAACGTTAGAAGACTATTTTCTTGGGGATCAGATCAAGGATTGGGCACTCAACGTCGACATTTGTATAATAATCATAATATCAACAACCTCGAAGACTAGAATGAACCGATCAAATAACAAAACGAAGGTAAGTGAAGAACTACGTGGACTTTGATTCTTTCGAGATACGTAGGCATCCTAATTACTACACGTTTATCAAATTATGATAAAATTATGATAATTAAGAGCAATTTTTTTTTCAGCCGAGGAAGGGCCCGAGCACTAGGCCGCCTTAGCCCTATCCCGGTCAAGCCCGGGGCAAGCCTGGTCAAAGCACTGGAGGGCTAGTGCCAGTGCCCTGAAAATCGAGCCATGCCACTAGCCCGGGTGTGTAGTGTAAGTACTAGTGCTAGTGCTCACACATTTGGGCACTAGCCCGGGTGAGCCCGGCACTGCCCGGCCCGTGGCCAGCTCTACTACCGCGTATCGGAATTGGAATTGGAATCGAAATTGATTAAGAATACGGTATAGAACTGAAATGAATTTTAAGGAGTATTAAACTCTTATTAAAAGTAAGCTTGGAGGCAAAGCTAGTAGTAGTGAGTAAACCTAGCGGGTACTCGGAATCGAAATCCGAACTGATTAGGAGTAGGTTGAACCGACATGATTTTGCATTGAACTTACTAGTCTTATCATCAAATCTCTGTTTATTCACTCTTATTGAACATTTACATAACCTTAGAGGCAATATAAGAGTTGTAGTGAGTAAAATTAGCAGGTAGCCAGAATTGTAATCCTAGGAATAGACGGTTTCAAAAGTGTAACTAACGGGAGCTTTCATTATTGTTAGTACTCTTATTTATACCCTAAGTGGACACCCATCCATTTGAAATCCGAAAAGTACATTGAATTTGGTTAACCGATGTGCAGGACTAATGTCAATTTAACCATAACTATTGTTACAGAATCGTGATGAATTGATTAGAGTGGCTTCGAAAAGATGAGATAGAGACAATCTCAAAAAACAAAGTGAAATGTGGTTTACTAACAAAGTACAGTCGTTGAAGCGTGATACTTATCGTAGTGCACATAACTTATCGATAATTTATCGGGCCACGAGCAATCATGCTGGTCATTAGGAACTAAGTCCACTGACCCAAATATAATGAAGCTAAAACCAAAGAAAAGTAGGAAAGAGCCCAACAGAAAACGAAGAGAAAAGGTCGGAGGCCTTGTTGCTTCATGAACAGCAAAAAGAACGCATGAATGGGCCATAGACGCACAACTCATGAAAGTTGAGACGACCTTGTAGTTGTCAGGAATATACTCCATCCGATTCAAATTCTTCTTCTTTTTCATCGTTCTGAGTTGTCATGATGGATGGGAGTTACTTTTAGAACGAGTGGATCGTTCACTTGTTGTAAAATTTGGTGTATATTTTATTCTCCATTGCAGTCTGCCAACTCCATTTAAATTTAAGGCAAACTGGTCTTTAATTTGGTCTATAATTTTCAACATGACAACTCACAATTGTAAAAAGAAAGAGTTCATTTTAGGTCGGTGCCTCGGTGGGAGTAGATGTTATGACATGTAAACGTTATGTCACGACTAACTCGTTTGGCATTACTCTCAAGAAAAAAAATATGAGTAGTTACCTAGGTACATCCACTAGACATTTAGTGAGAATTCGAGAGAATCAATACTGGCATAATGGTTAAGAATTCAACATACGTACTTGGGAGTTGCAGGGTTTCGAATCCTCATGCCTCCATTCCTAAAGCGTTAGCGGTTCCTTTTTACCAAAAAAAATTGGGACAAATGGATTTTACTTTTGCGGAGAAAAAAATACAAATTACATATTCAGTTCAAATGTTAAAATCCAAAACAACGGATAGAGTAATCGCCATATAGTCTTCTTGAAGATGTCATATATTATACCTTTGTTCTTCCAATATACAGTGAATATGAAATCATCTTATTGTGGACGTATGTACTTAACATATTGTAAACGATCAAATTGTTGCTCAAATTTTTTAGTTTTCACATTAGTCACAATACACGTCCAAAAACACACGTAAACGGACCAAAATAAATGAAATTTATGCCACAAATGGTGAAACATTATACAGTTCTTTAAGATGAAACAACATCACTAGCTAGTTTGAAACTACCTAATAATACTAATAAGTTTGAAGCTTCTATATCACACACAACACACTAATTGTTGATTAAGTATTGGATTAAAGAGTGATGACCCTACAAATTAAAGTGACAACTTGATAAACAATCTCACTTAATTAATTACTAAGTTAGTTGTAATTAAAAATCCAATGCTTCGTTGATTTCAGGGAAGTCTTAAGGTCTACGCATGGAAGAGTGAAACTTTGGCATTGGGATATAAAAAGCTCGAAAGTCGTTGCCTAGGTTTCATTTATTCTTTAAATGAGCTCCTTATTTTTTACTACTAATATTCATTATTACGTACAATAAAACACCTATTTTGGCGGAGATTAATAAACAAAAAAAAAAGATAAAAACAGGATTCCAAATTCAATGAAATTAGATCAAATGAGATGCTTCTTTTATTAATTTCATGTGTTTGCCACATTTGACCCACTTTTATCGTTCAATGGAAAGAAGAAAAAAACATTTAAGGGCATGCACAAAATCAGACATAGACTATAGTCCAGTAGTACTCCAGTAGTAAAACTTTTTATAAAATGTTAATTAGCAATTGAGTAACGAATATGTGGTTGTTTGAGCTAGTATTCGCCTAGTCGATATACGACTAAATTGAAGGTCTAAACTAAATCGGTATTATGGAGTAGAGATCAAGAGTTAATTTTTTGATGAAATCGTACGTATTGCAATGCTCTTTAGGAGGATTAAATATAAGCTTTTCCCTTTTTTATTTCGAAATATAAACTTGATCTTAAAATACAAGTATCAACCAACTCAACCTGGTTTTGAGCGGCATAGTATTTATAGTTAGAAATAACTTGACTTATTAACCCGTTTTAACCCGTAATCAAGCCACTGAATTATATATGTTATTGTTCCCCTTTTATTTTTTATGACTCATGACCCGTATTAAGCTGGACCCGTTTGGACCCGCATATATTTGGGTCTAAACTTGCTCTGATTTGTTGAGGCGATTGGACCTGGGGACAAACTCATGACAGAGTTAAATCCAAGGCTGCATGTGACTATAAAATTAGTACAATGTTTTAAAAACAAAAATTTGCGCTTTTATAAAAGGAAAATTTTCTAATATACCCATGAGGTTCCCGAAATTTTCAGATATGCCCCTCAGGTTACCGAGCTCTCCAACGTGCCCCTGGGGTTTGCAAAATTGTGTTTTTTTTTTTTTTTTGTGTTTTTCACTAACGGCATGTAACACCATTAGCTATCTAGTGCCCTTGACTATTTTAACTCAGATTGACTCTTAATCTCATCAAATAAAATAAATAAATAAAATACTCAACCAATATTCTCTTTCCTCTCCTCCTACCTCCCTCCTCCACAGCCCCCAACCACCTAATCCACCACCACCTCCAACACACACCACCACTAGGGCTCCGGCGACCACCACTAGACCACCGACGAACCTATGCCGACCCCACGTGGGCTATGATCGACCACTACCCGCGCCTCTTTTGGCCTCCACGGTCACATATCTCCACCATTTTATTTACTTTCACAACTTTCGCTCTCCTCATTTTCCTTTTTATATGGCAACATTGGAGGTCTCCGACGACGTATGTAGGTTGACGTGGACCATGATGGAGGGGTGGTGGAGCAAGGATGAAGGTGGGGAAGGTGTAAAAGGGAGGATGGAGGGATAGAGAAAGAAGTGTGGGCATGGAGGAACGGAGGTCGGGGCTTGGGCATGATGGTCGGCGTGTGGTCGCCGGAATGGGGCACGTCCGGGGTTGGTGGTGTCGTTGTGGTTGTGGTTGATGGTGGTCCGTACTTGTAGTCACCGTGGGAAGGTGGTGCTTGGTGGTGGGGTGGAGAGGAGAAATGGAGAGGAGAGAGAAAAAAGGGTGGGTTTATTGATTGTTGAAATTTTGGTTTTGTTTTAGTTATTAATGTGATAAATTGTTAATTATGAGAAATTATTTCAAATAAATATATATGTGTGAACGGTGTTACATGCCGTTAGCAAAAAACACAAAAAAACACGATTTTGCAAACCTCAGGGGCACGCTGGAGAGATCGGTAACCTGAGGGGTATACCTGAAAATTTTGGGAACCTCGGGGGTATATTAGAAAATTTCCCTTAAAATTTATCTTGGGAATTATTTGATTTATCCAATATATAACAGGTTGGAATTTACCGATTGATTCGGTATCGTTTTAATTTTAAAATAAGTAGAATAGAAAGAAGGCAAATGATCTACTTTTCAACCGCATTCTAGCGTAACGGACGCGATCCTTTGTTTACTGACTCGTGTTTGACATGTAGTTGTTTACTCGATGCAAATTGCCTTCTGTCTCACAATTTTGAAAGTAATTGTTGGTTGAGTCATTAATATAATCCATTACTCCCTGTGTCTCACAAATTTGGCTATTAAATCTAACAAATTAAACAAAGTTGGACAAGGGCAAGATGGATTGCTCATAACCCGTAAACTATTGTAGGTGGATGAGAGAGCGATGTGTAACAGTCCCCCGTGATGGTTTTCCTGCAAAAAATGACAATCTTATGCAAAGGGGTTTGTTACTAACATCATAATATCTACATTGATGCCTCTTAAATCACAAAACTATCAAATCATCATACTAACATACATACTCTACATAGGCATCATCATCGTTAATTTTGTAACTTTTTTTTTTAATCAGGAGAGATTATTTTACTATCGTCTTCGTCATTGATATCAATACCTCCTTTTTTTTGTCTCTCATAGTTTCATTTTCAACAACAACAACAACTCGAAAACACAACCATAGTCAACCAGCAACTTGGCAGCCTCAGCAGCTTCCGTGCACGAGTTTTGTTGCTGAAATACCATCCAAGTTGCCATTTCTCTTATTGAGGGCATTGGATTGATGGAAAAGCAAGAGGTTGATGAAACAGTGTATTGAAAAAAATCCATGGATTTCGATGAGAGAATTGCTCAAAATGATGGATTGAATTTTTTGGGTTTAATTAAAAAGTGGGGAAGATGAATTGACGATGATCCACGATTAAGTGGTCCGGGAGCTATGAAATGCTGTGCTTGATTTCCAATAAAGTGAGTCATCTCCATTTTAAATGTGTGATTATAAGCGTTGGTTGGGACTCGGAGAATTAGAATTTTGATTTGCCATTTCAAAATGAGGAGGCAAATTCACAATGGATGTGCGATGGCAAATTTGTAGTTGTGGTGAGCAAAGAAATTTAGGTCATGGGCTACTTATTCCAACCTGTAAATATGGAAAATAATAATATTAATTGATTGCAGAATCCATGATCAGTTATAAGATATGATTTTGTTTTCCGAAATTTGTGGTTATATAGTACTCCGTATTTATTATGGCTATATATTTTGAATTAATCAGTATTTGGCGGATTGAAATATTTTCATATTTGGTAATTAGTCGATTTAGCTAGTGTATGAATGATTATTATATTTCGGTGTGCCGCTTATAACAATTTTACTATATTTTATATTAGTAATACATGCTTTTATACTGTGAATACTACTATTTCGATATTAGTTTCTTATTATAGTTAGATTTTATTTCTATATGATTCTGATAGAGTTGTTTATTTATGAAAAACATTGTTTATTCGGTATATGACGGTGTGAATGTAATTATATGGTTAAATGCAATATAAATTAGCATTTAATAAAGGTAATTAGTATCAATTATGTTTATTTGTTGTCGTAAATAGCGGTTGGTGACATCAGCTATGACGTGTCGCTGAAGCCAAATCTGATGTGGACGGCCTAAAATGTTTTCAAATCTACAGCTATTGTATTTATACTAGTTTATTGACCCGTGCAAAATTGCACGGGCCGTTTCTTGCATCACTGCAAATCGAACGGAATTAGATATAGTTTGTACTTATAAAAGTTTATATTATACAATTTAGATATAACACATATTGTGAATTGTGATAGATCATTTTAATAGACATCAAACTGTACCTAAATGTAAGATGATTACGTGAATTTAAGATGAATAGTCGATTGTGACTGTTGAATTATAGACTCAAATATTACTCGAGAAGTATTAGATAGACAGCATTTTCCAAGAAAAGAAAAAATACTAAAAAAGGCTGATAACAACTCAACAAATCATCAGATATTTCCTTTCCTACACCTAAATCTACCCCTAGCCTTCATCCTCATTCCCTAATAAGATTCAACTTTAATTTATCACCCCCCCCTTACGATTTTCTAAAGTCTAAATACATTCATCACCTACCTGCGATTTTCTGATCTAATCTATTATCCTATACATGTCTTTAGTTTTTATAAAGCAAAATTCGTTGATACAGTTTGATTTCAATTTGAGTAATCACACTTACTATATGTGTGACATTCGATTGAGGCGTCTAATCTCATTTTACCAATTCGTCAAAGGACGTGAGCTTGATCGAGCTTTCGTTGCGAGTAGAGACGTTCGTCAAGCTGAGATGATTTGGGCGTTTTGTGATATTATGTCGAAGGATTGCTGGGTCAAATACAATTGGGAAGATTTTGCATCACAGTGTAAGTATACAGGTCAAATTAAAGATCAATACCAAATTGGGGGATAATTTTGATTTCAGTCAAGTTCTGGTTTCAATTGCAATTAAATTATGATCAAATTTGTTTTCCAATTTTGATTTTAGCTGATTATCATTACTTTAAATTTGCATATGCCGTTCAATTTGTAGATATCCGTTTGAAGTAAGATTGATTTGAGAGAGAATTGAAAAAAGACAACGGTGGAGGATATAGACAATGCCAAAAAGGACTACGGCCGTCAAGGTACTAAGAAAGTGGCGCACGAAGGAATAATATAAAAGCTAGGTTTATATCATGAGACTGACGCATTAAAGAAGTCCTATAAATAACTCAATAGCAATAACAAAAAATAAGTGGTACGCACGTAGAGAACACCTTATGGACTTCTACTAATGACACAGTCACAAACTGACTCTCGGAAAGGACGTGACACGGAGATGTTCTAAATTTAGCAAAAAGTGCCGCAACTAATCATATAATCACCGAGCATGCATTAAAAAATATATGAATAACCACTTTGAGAACACATTAATGATGCTATACAAAATCGAGTGGGTATATGGTGGTCAAGTGGAACCCAAACAGAGGATACTTCTATTGATTTGCGGTCGGAAGCCGTGGCAATAGAAGGTCCTTCTGTGCTCACCAAAAAGATGAGTACGGTTTGGGGCGGACGTCGACCATACTGCACGTCATGAAAGCCGAATGGGCCTAACGCATCCTGGGGTAAAATTTTGGGTTTAGTCCTTATGCGCCTCCGTACTAACGTGGCATGCAATCTAATATGCTATACGAAAAAATAAAAAAATGCAATGCCGATTATGAACTAAACATTTCTAGTGGATCAATTTTTGAGTTAGCAAAGTCCCCATCGGAGTCGCCACTGTGAGATACCGTACCGGCCTGGGGGTGGACCGATTGGGTCTCGCTATTTTTTATATGAAATTGGAGTCGCCAGCAGGATTTTTTATAGGATCCTACGAACCTAAAATGGGTCATTTGCAAGGTACGATTCGGAAAGGTGTTAGGCACCCAAAACGCCCGTCCGAAGACGGCCTCTACTAATTGATCCAAGATAAATATAAAGTTTATAATCGACGACGGAATTTCATATAGCAATTAGCATGCGAGTGCGTACGAGAATGATAATCATACGATAGTAAAAACTAATGATACGTACGTAAACTAATAACATAATTTATTGTATAATTTACAAACCATGTGCAACATTATCATATCCTTATTAGTACGGACAATAGCATGTACGTAAATCATTTAGCGAAGATAGCAACCTTTTGACAACTATACTATCATGCAAAGACGTACGAACAAATCCTAGGATTAAATAAAAAAACATAGACATGTAACTCAAAACCTGTAAAATAAAATTCATGGGAATAAAAGAGTTTTGAAGACCAGCTTTAGAAAAATTGAAGGCCCTTAGGTGGACATACGTGTGTCGTCGTGCGGTTCTCGATTTCGTATACCAACGCGCCCAACCCTTATCCTTGAGCCCAACGATCCAAGTTCGACTTTTGCCGCGGTGACCTTGCTATCGGGATTGACTCGCCAAATAATTGATGTGTTTGTGAGTTTATGTAGAAATGGTTTGTGTGTGAGTTTATGTAGGAATGGTTGTAGGAAGTAGCCGATTCCCTTTTTTGAAGGCAATATGGTCCTCTTTATATAGGAAATAGTATGGGGTTTTGGGACGGTAGACAGCCGATCAAACTCTCTAAACTTGGAGGAAAAGCCAGAAAAGATCAACCTTATCTTTGACAATCAACGAGTCCATGTAAGTAAGGTTTTCAGTTGCCAATAAGTTTCCAAGTGCATCCTATCCTATCTTTTGATTCGTGTATTACCATCTATTTATCACATTTTATGAACAAATTTTTAATTGATAATGATAATGATAAAAAAAAGATAAGGCTAACCCGAAAAAAAGCTCCAAAAGATAATTCAGCAGAGTTGCCAAGCAGCGGGCTGAAGTTATACCAAAGTCACGTAGACTTTGGTAGTGAGTTGGGCTTGACTAATTTGTTGGCAAAATGATAGTATCTAATGGTCAACGGCCTCAAATGCTACTAATAGTCCAAGCGATCGAAAATGGGCTATTAAAAATCGAACGAGATAAATATTGGGCCTTTAAAAACCTAGGTCGAGACTATGGAGTGAAATGCGTTGGTAATCGGAACCTTCCCCGGTGTCCACTATCCATCTCATCATCGAGCGTTTATAAAATGGGAAGCTCCCAAGTCGGGTGTCTACAGAAACGTGTTATTGGAGAAAGGGATTCCCAACTGCTTATAGATAAATTGAAGAGGATGAAACGAAAGAATGATGGTTTGTATTACGCTTATGAACAGGGTCCAGATGCTCGTCTGACGAGAGTGTTTTGGGCAGACTCAACTTGTAGGAGGAACTATCGATTTTTTTGGGGGATTGTATGTCTTGTGACCCTACTTATTCAACAAATAAGTATAAGTTGGTTTTCACTCCTTTTACGGGTATCGACCAACATAAAAAATGTGTGACATTCGCTTTTGCCTTAATTGCAAAAATAGGACAGAGAGTCTTTTGTATGGGCGTTTGAGAAATTCTTGGATTGTATGGATAACAAAAAACCTCACTAGATTATAACAGACCAATGCCCTGCATTGAAAATTTCTGTGCCTAGAGTATTTTGGAGATATAGGCCACAGATTATGTGCATGGCATATTATGGACAAGGTTACAGCGAGAGTAGGCCATGATATAGCAAATGATGTTATAGACTTCCTTTTGAGATTCACAAGTAATGTGTGGGATAAGGATATCGAACCTTCTGAGTTTGAGAATGAGTGGAAAAAAATCATTGACGACTATGACTTGAGTCGGAACACCTGGCTCTCAAAGGTGTTCGACATAAGAGATCGATGGGTCCCTTGTTATTTCAAAACCACCTATCTCGGGGGGATCCTTAGGAGTACCCAACGATCAGAAAGTTAAAATAGCTTTTTTAAAAGCTTCCTTGGTCCAAGTGCTACATTGGTTGAACTATGGATGAAATTCCAAAGTGCAGTAGATCAACAAAGAGATGCAATAGACTAGCTGGACTATCAAACCGAAAATTCACTCCCGGTACTAGCAACTTTGATTCCATTAGAGGTGCACTGCTCTCAAATATACACACACGCTCTCTTTGAAATAATTCAGGGAGAGATTATTGCTGGGTTAAGGTGTGGGGTTGCTGGATTCACGATGTCGAATCAATATGAGACAACGGTGGTATCTGATAATGTGAAGAGGGATCAGGTAACACGAATCAATAGTAACTCTCATTGCTGGAATTATTTGCTTCTCTTATTGGATTTCATTGCTGTTGTTATGTGATTTTAACTCCTTTAAATTGACTTGAAATTAATGTGTTTCTCGGGTTGAAGTATTATTTGACACTTCAAACAACGACGTTCAATGTTCTTGCAAGCTATTCAGTAGAATTGGTATACTTTGTAGACATGCATTAATTGTCGGTATTCAACAGAAAAGGTTTTACTACGAGTCTTATCCAGTACATTCTTGAGAGGTGGACCAAGGAATCATACCGGAAGCCTGTATGTCTACGACTTGAAAGATAATTTTTATTTTTGCTACTAGAATTTTGCGTTTTAATTTTTGCACTTATGCAGGCTAGTAGTGCACTTATCTCTTGATCACACTACAAAAAATATGATTTTTAGCCACGGTCAAAGTCGTTGCCAAAAATATTTTTGGCAACAACCACCTATTTTTAGCAACGAAAAGCAGTTGTTATGTGAGATGCCGTAACTAAAAAGTGTCGCAACGATAAGACATTGTGGCTAAAGATACTATTTTTGGCAACAACATCAGTTGTTGCGGAAAATGCCTTGTTGTTAAAAAACACGACTTATAACTACGAGACAGTTGTTGCCTTAAATATGTCTATGTTTTTTGGCAACAACTTAGTTGTGGCAAAAATAATTTGGTGGAGCAAGGAAGTTTACATTATTGCAACAAAATCTAATATTTAACAACAGAATGGTTGTGGCGAAAAATCTGCTTGAATATACAGATTTTTGTTTTTGGCAACATGCTCCTTGTTGCAGTAAGCAAGCAAAGAATATCGGTGGAGTTGACCATTATATTTTATGCACCTATTGACCATACACTAATAATTACAATAAAATAAATTGGAGTTTTAATACCGTTAACTTTCTTATTGATTAATATATCAAACGAAGTAAATACTTCGAAAGTACATACACCGTAACACACCATATCTCTCATATCCAAAAGGGTACAAGTCTTAGAACCATAAGTAATCAACGAACACAATGTAGCTTGCCAAAAACTTCATATCCCGCGTAACTTAGCCTGATCCTGCAAAATCAATATGATACAAGCGTGTTTTAGACACTTTCAAATTCATGGGAAATGCATTAAGTAGATCGGACAATGGGGTAGAAGTTTTAGAAGTTCAAACCCAAGCAATTTTATTAGTCAAAAGGCATTACAAATTCATATGAACAATACATACATTTGCTAGAGAGCACTGGAAATTTGTTCTTTCAATCTAATCTAAAAATAGAACATTAAGAGAATTGTGTGCTCGTGATAGCTTACTAATCATACTAATCAAGTAATCAATGAAGTACCTTCTACTGTTCTAGCTAGGCCACACAATCAATCCCCATTATCCTACTGCCACTTAATGCTCATGTTAGTAGCTACTTTAGGCACTGACCAAAATACTTCCTATAAAGTCCAAATTATACATGCCCCCAGTCCCCTACCCGAGTCACGATAAACCCACAAACTCCTTTTTCATCTTGAGGACAAGCAGAACCACATGCATAATTAAGTAGTATCCACCAGCAAGTACTGCTACTTGTACAGACCTACAAAACTAATTTCTAAGAAATTTTTGGCAGAGTTCATTATTATCTCTTACTTCCCAAGCTAAACCTATGTCAACATGAATCTACATTTTGGTTCTAATCAATCACCAACACCATTACCAAATTCAACTAGCATCACATCCACCCATCACGAGCAATAACAAAATCATATCCACCATTCTAGCTAAATAAAATACACTTAACAATGCTAAAGCCGAAATGAGCTCTATTGCTTTCAAATTTTCTCTCAAGACTTTATTCAAATATCTCAAATACCAACAATAACATGGCTACCATGCAAAAATCAAATACCTGATCAACTATGGAATTTCTAGAAATCCTTTCCTTTTCAATCTTCCCATAACCCCTTTATAGATTAATTAGCTCCTTCAAGTTAGGCAACCTAAGTTAAAGAAGAACATTTAAGTGAATAAAAACATTGATGAGTATAAACAAAAGAAAGCAAGCTTTAGATAGGAAAGCCATGGAAGAAATCATGAAAGAAGAAATCTACCCATAAGTCACATAGGTGCCAACTATGTGCAACATATTGGCTTTTTAACCTTGAGGAAAACTCCATTGAAGATCTGCATTGACAGATATCATAAAAAATAAACCAAACAACCAAAGATTAATAACGTTAACCAAGAAGGCCACAATGCCATTATCTGATTTCGCCACAAATGACACCGGGAAGCTAAGTTAGAATACCTGTCTCAAACGAACAAGCTGCAAGATCTTCTATGTTTTGTGGTGAATCATGTTGGTACTGCACAAAACACAAACATCATCAACAACCACTCCCACGAATACTTATAGCAAAGACAAACAAATCGAAACAAGCTAAATACACACCTTGTGATGTGAATATGAACAATAGCCAGCTCTGGCTCCATATAAGAGCATCCCTTCAACTTAGCTTCCCTCCTGATAGCCAACCTTTCTCGAGACACAAAGGTCAAATTAGGAATTACACACCAAGGTAATCATCTAAGTACAATGCTTGAGCTAGCACGAACCTCTTCCTGGTTTATGTCATACTTTTCGGCTTTCTTGTAAATCACCTTCTGGTTGGCAAAACTCTTCGTCTTCTGGGCTTCAGCCTCCTGCTTCTCTCTAACGCCCATTGCTCTTCCCTTTCTACTTCTTCAATACAGATTCTAGAACGATAAAGAACCCTCAGAGTGTCAAATGTTCTAGAACGATAAAGAACCCTCAGAGTGTCAAATGTCTAAGCTTCAGACCGTTGCACATGAAATATTAAAAAGACCAAATAGAGTGTTCTAGTGATTAAAAATTATATACATAATAAAGTTTGTGTATGCAACGTGATAGAACATCATAATATAAGGAAACTGCCATACAACACTTAACATTAACAAATTGCTAACATATCACCATAACGACCGACAATGAAGGACAAATGAAAGTTTAAGTAATTTACAAGAGAATGACAAAATCTGAAGCATTTACAATAAAGGGGAAAAAAGCCTTAAACAACTTTCAAAATTAATAACAGTTGCCTTACAAATCCAAATGATAAAATCTAAAGCATTCTAGGTAATCAAAAGGCTTTATAGTGACTATACCATTTATAGGTGATCATAATTGAGATCTAATAATGATACTAAAATACTCAAGTTGATTTAAATAGAAATGAACCTAATACAAAAATGGTACATTTGAAGAGACAAGGTCACTTTCTGTGAACACAAGGGAGAAAAAAGATGGAAACAATGTGGAGAATTATAGTCTTATATAGATAGCATACCCAAATGATGCACCACCTCGATCAGCAACAATGGTACTCCATAAAGGTGAGATATATGTATCAGATTTACCTCAAGCACAATTTAAGTACATGTACATTGAGAAGGAATTAAAAATTAAATTGAAAGTCAATCAAGATTGTTGATTACTATACGTCCATCATAAGTATTGAAGCCACAAGATCACAAGTTATGATTCATAGTGAAAAACAGATACTTGATTTTATGAGTTATCAACCAAGTAACCTTATGCACCGTTACATCATAATCCCATTAGCACGTTCTTCATGAAAACCATTGTATGTTTACACAAATCATATGTACACAAGTAGAGCAGCAAGAACCAAATTGAAACAAAATTGGAACTATAATACCAAGTAAAGATGAGAATACTGCTAATCTACGAATCTGAAAGAATTCATGAATCATGTACACGGTTTATTGACATGAGGCTACCACACTTCATTTTAGGCCAAAAAACACGACAAATTCTACACAATAACTGAGCATAACACTATAAAGACCATAAAAGGTCCGACCTAGATAGCATGATGGTGATATATGTACATCATTCGAAAATCAAACCTGCTCAATTATTCCATAACAAAGCTAAAATCATCGCAAAATTTATTCACAAGCCAACATCAACAACAAAGTATATAACAGCTTGTGAAACATGTCACATAGATAGTTCATGATAGTCTCCTAGATGAATATAAACTATAACAAATCATCAGCTTCCTATGACATTTGTCTGCCTCCTCAATAATTTCACTTCCACCATCGTTCTCCATCACCACCAACTGATTCCAAATTTACACCATAGAATGATTAACACAAACACATCAACCCAGTCATAGTGGAAACAAAATTAAAATAACAGTGGAAACAAAATTAAAATTCAAAGTTTTTTCTAATTTTAAACTTCATTCTTAAAACAGTCGGATGAAAACATATCTAAATCAACTGAATTATATCAAGGCTGGAGAATGAATCTTAATGAGTGACCGAAAATAGAAACCCTAATTTACAAACCCTACTTTACAAACCCCAATAATCTCAATCTCGAAATAACAAACCCCAAAACAGTATTCACCCCCAATTTCTCAAATTAGGGTTACCAAAATAGTCATATCAACATTAAACGCATATTTAAGAAGCTAATTTAAAAATAATACCTCAAAGAAAGTTGAATTTGAGAGTAAATTATACCAACCAAATATGAAGGGCTTGAGGAGATGGACGCGCGTAGATGAAGAACACTCAAACCATGGACATCTGAAGACGGTGGATGCCGGATAATTGACGACCACGGCAAGAGGGAACAACACGCGAAGGTAAGATGGCGACGGTGATTAATTCTGGCGTAGGGAGAATAGAGGGAGAAGGGAACAAGTGATAATGTTTCTGATACTCATATCGTCATCCTTTTCTGAAAGAAATATTAATTCTCTTTTTTTTTTTTAATTAAACCTGCTTATTGTTAGCAACAAGTAAGTGGTGGCCAAATACAAAAAGTTTTATAGCAACGAAAGTCAACTGTGGCCAAATGGTCGTATCTTTTCGGCAACAATATCAGTGTGTGGCTAAAAACATATTTCTTTTTGGCAACAACATAGCCTTGTGGCTTTAAATCGAAAAATTTCTAAAACCCCGCGATGAACTTTATTTTGGGGGGAAAATGAATTTAAATTATTGGTAACAAGAATTTGTGGCCAAAAACATTATTTAGCAACGATTGGTAAGTCGTTGCCAAAACTTGTGGCCAAAAACCCATTTTCTTGTAGTGATGATGTCCAACTCTCTGGTAATCTCCTTGATGATCATAGAAAGACATATAGTAGCAGAAAATGAACTTCTGCTATGTGGTATGCGATATACAAAGTGATTGATGAAGTTGGCGAAGATCCAAATCAAATTACCTAGTGCACAATTACTATAAAAGAATTTAGGGAGAATTTAATCAGTGGGAAGACAACAGCACCAAAAAAAAAAAAAAATAGCAGATTGAAGCGCTTTTAGGTTTGAGCCCATCAACTACTGAAGTAAGCATACCCCCTCCGAATGAGTGCAGCAACAAAGGGACGAAAAAGAGGATGGTATCAGCTAAAGAAGTTCAAATAAAAAATAGTCGCAAGAAGATGCGTACTTGTTCAATCTGCCATAAAAAAGAGAAACACAACACTCGAACTTGTCCAATGAGAGGGAAAAGAAAGGTATGTAGGTCCTAATTCTTATTACTTCGTCTTATCTTTGCACCCTTTGTAGTTCCCAAGTCATGGGGTACTAGAGTTACTAAACTTTCTATATTCTCATCATCAACACAGGTGCGTGAAGAAGAAGAAGATGAAGAAGGAGAAGACGAAGAAGACACTACATAGGAATCGGAAAATGCAAATATTGTTCCATTTTTGAAACATTTATAAATTTGTAATTCTTGGAGTTATGTGTTTTCATTAGTGGAGTTATGCGTTTCAAAATAGTGGAGTTATGTGTTTCAATTAGTGGAGTTACATTCAATGATTGCTGGAGTTATGTGGTTAAATGTAGCTGGAGTTAGTGAGTGGAAATATCTGGAGTTATGAGAAATAATTGTTAAGAGTTAGATGAATAAAGAGGTGGAGTTAGCGAGTTAAAGGTGTGGAGTTAGAGAACATAATGTTGGGAGTTATATAAATAGAGAGTTGGAGTTATGCGTAATAAGTGTTGGGAGTTATGTGTTTCAATTTGTGGAGTTATGGAAAACAGTTGTTATTGTGGAGTTATGCGTTTCAATAAGTGTTGGAGATATGTGTTTCAATTAGTGGAGTTATGGAAAACAATTGTTATTGTTTGATAAATAAAGTCATTCTGGAGTTATGCATAATTATTTTTGGAGTTACGTGTTTTCAATTGTGGACTTAAGCGTTTCAAATAGTGGAGTAATGTAGTCTAGTTCATGGAGTTACATCTCTTAGATGGAGTTATGTTCATGTATTGTTGGAGTTTATGTGAATAATGTAGCTGGAGTTAATGAGTGGAAATATCTGGAGTTGTAGAAAATAATGGTTAGAGTTAGATGAATATAGTGTTGAACAGTTATTGGAGTTACGTCTTTTGGCAAGTTGAATTACGAAAATTGGTGAAGTTAATCTATCTAATCTAATATATATACATGAAAGAGGGATTTTTGAAGAGCATAGACAGAGTTCAACAAAAGAGAAATACTGAGAGAGTTTAAAAATTGATAAATACCCACATTTTATTATTAACAACTCACATAATTATTAATAATCAACATATAGAATCCTTATTTCCTTGAGACTCTTTAATAAATGTATTTGATAGACATAATCACTTATAACATGGGTTACGTGTATCAGAACATTTCAAAACATTTATCATCAAATTTGTTTCGAAATGTATCTCAATTTGAGATCTATTTACACATTTTTACGATATGCAAAACAATTTAAGAGTCCATTATTTGAGAAATACTCAAATAGTTTAGTGTATGGTGAAGATAAAAAGGAATAGTCCAACATTTAAGAATTACTCAGAGAGTTTAGTGTATGATGAGAGAGCAAAAACGATGAGTTTAGTGTATGGTGAAAGAGCAAAAAATGAGAGGATAAATTACACAGTTGTAGGTACCACTTTGTGAATGGGCCATAGCCCTTAAGATAGTGCACCTTAGTAAAGGCCCATGTGATGCAATAAAGCCTCACTAAGAACAGCCCTTGGATGGAAGGGGAATAAAGGGTCATGATTGAGTGGGGAAACCTAGGATTATTCCCAAGACCCCCCCTCTTTTAGTATAAATACCCCCTTTATGACCCATCAAAGGGGAGGTTCTGAAAACAATTCTGACATTCTTCATTTTTCTGATTATTCTCTTTAATTTACGCATAAAAGGTATCTCTTGTCCTTATTTGCCACCCCTTCTCGAGCCGTCATACTGACTTAAGCGTTGGAGGGGCGACGCCTGGTGAAAACCGGGCTCCCTTTGTGCAGGTATTCAGCGATGCCTTCCCGAGCAACTGTCCTTCGAAGAACTCACCCGATCAAGTGGCGCCGTCTGTGGGGACAGTTCGTAAGGAAAAGCCGTTCAAGAATACCAAAGACGCTTCGTGATAAGATGGCTCCGAGAGGAAGACCCGCGCGATCCAAGGGGGGTGCTGCGAGCGAAAACCCCATCCTCGGACCTGTTGACCCGAATCCCTCGCGCCCCGACAACCCTGGCGAGGGTTCGTCGAGGGCGTTCGAGGCTGAGCGGTCAGCACCAAAGGAGGGAGCGCAGCCCATTCCCGAAGATAATCCCGAGGAGCAGGTGGATCTCGAGGAAGAATATGAAGATTATGAGGAGGAGAGTGAGCCGCATCCCCGAGATGTGGCCTTGATAAAAGAGCTCGCCGAGGCGCGGGCGAGGCTGAGATACAGGCCAATCTGCAGCGTCAAAATGGGCAAGAGGATGGCCGAGTTAGAGAAGCGGGTAGCTTCCCAAGCTAAGACGCCAGCTGTCGAGACATCCCCCACCAAGAGCAAGCATAAGTGAGGTCCTCGAAAGACGCCCTCGCAGCAAACAGCGGCGGCCGTCCAAAGAATTAAGGCGAATTATGATAAACACAACCCACCTGAGTTGAGAGATACCATCAATGCTCTGAAGAGGAAGAGGGAAGAGAGAGAGGCGACTCAGGCTTCGCAGAGAAAGCACTCGGAGACCGGTGCGAAGGACAAGGGTAAGGGCATCTCGGTTGAGGAAGAGCCTACCAGGAGATCTAAGTCTCGCAGAAGCCGACCCTGAAGCGGAAGGAGATCACGCTCCCCGCGAAGGGCGCCCATCCCATCCCCTTCCCGAGCATCTAAGCCTTCCAGAAGCGCGACTCATGAGATCAACTCAGATTCAGCGGGCGATGACTCATAGTCTGCTTCAAAAAGCGAGGCTAGCTCGAGACACCACTCTCACCGCTCACACCGAACCAGGAGGACCTTCAATTCCGAGTCACCTTTTGCTAGGTGGATTCTCGAAGTTGAAAGGATCCCCGGGGTGAAGAAGCCCAAAATGAGAGAATACGATGAAGTTGATGACCATTTTGACCACTTATTTATCATCTTACATGCATAACATTGGATACATGACTGAAGACGAGGCAACGGTATGTCGGTTGTTCCCGACCACGCTGACGGGAATCGCTCAACGGTGGTTCGACAAATTGCCACCCGGAAGCATCCGTTCGTGGTCCGGGCTGAAGAAGAAGTTCACCGGACACTTCGTCACCAACAAAACAAGGAAGAAAACATCAATACATTTAACAGCCGTGAAGCAAGGAGTCCCTTGACGACTATATCCAGAGGTTCCGCTTGATGGCCACGCACATTGCCAACCTGACCGACGAAATGGGGGTGAGCGCATTGGTGCAAGGGATGGCCGAAGGGAAGTGTAAGTACGACCTAGCGAAGCGTGAGGCCAAGAGGCTCGAGCAGGCGTACAAACGAGCCGCTGCCCACATTAACGCCTCCCTGGTGAACAGGGCAGGACACAATGAAGCCTCGACTTCCCGAGTCAGAATCCAAGATCGCCTCGTACCCCCTGTTCTCAACAAGAAACCATACAGGTTTAACACTTCGCTCAGGACTGTGTTCATGGCGATCAAGGAGACGGACCTGTTGAGGCCTCCCCGACCCATGACACAAGACGATTGGAGGAACATGGGCGCATTTTGTGAATATCATATGGAGAACGGTCATGGCACCGCGAGCTGCAAAGACCTCGAGCAGGTGCTTGAAAAGTTAGTTGATAATGGACTACTGAACCGGTACTTGAAGCGCCTGAGAGGGCAGAGGGACCGGTACCGACAAAACAACAACCAAAGGGGCCCTCGTGTTGGCGGCCAGGCAGGAAATAGAGCCAAGGCTCGAAGCCCTGGCGTAGTCAATACCATATCAGGAGGCCTCGCGAGTGGAGGACCGAGCCATCGAGGTCGAAAGACCAACATGAGGCTTTTTGTCAACTCGGTTGCAACACCGCTGCCCGAGATCAGAATTCCCACCCTGGTGATACAACAATCAGACATTAAAAACGTTCGGACGCCTCATGACGATCCAGTGGTGATCACCATGCAGGTGGCCAACAAACAAGTGAGAAGATCTTTGGTTGACGCATGCTCGTCTGTGGATATAATGACATTTGAGTGCCTCCAACAACTGAAGTATACATCAAAGGACATCACGCCGCTTCGTGAGCCGATAGTAGCCTTTGGGGGGGCAAACGATCTATCCAATGGGAACGATCCGCCTCCCAAGAGCCATCGGCCAAGGAGCCGATATGAGGCGAGCCAATGTCGAGTTTGTAATTATCGACATCCCATGCGCATATAACATTGTTATTGGAAGGCCATTGTTGAACGATATTGTGGGGCTAGTTTTTCCCCTAGGTCTGCTAATGTTGTACGTCACAGATAACGGCCGAGCCGCGATTGTCCGAGCCAACCAAAAGGTCGCTCGCGAATGCTATCACGCTGGACTCAGGCCTCTCATGGTGAACCCTAGCGAAACACCAACCGAGGAGTCACCCTCAAAAAAGAGAAAGAAGGAAGCAAGCCAGGCGAAGGGCGCGGCTGAAACTTTTTGTGTGGAAACTATTGATGTCAGGCACGACCTCAAAGGACCCACCCAGACCTTCGAGGAAACTGAAGAAATTGCTCTAGAAGAGGACAGAGCCGACCGAACGATTCGAGTTGGCAAGGCCCTCGAACCAGAGAATACAAGGATATGTTCGCGTTCGCTGTCGAGGAAATGCCGGGGCTTGACCCCTCGGTCATTACTCACAAGCTGAACGCTGATCCCTCAAAGAAGCCCGTTCATCAAAAGCAACGACACTTTGGGACAGAACGAGCCCAAGCCATCAAGGAAGAGGTCGACCGACTGCTCGGAGCTCGATATATCGAGAAGTGCACATACCCAGTTTGGCTGTCTAATGTGGTGTTAGTAAAGAAGCCAAACGGATCATGGAGAATGTGCGTCGACTTCACCAACTTGAACAAAGCTTGTCCAAATTACAGTCAGCCGCTGCCTCGAATGGATCGGTTGGTAGACTCCACTTCGGGGCACGAGCTGCTAAGCTTTATGGATGCATATGTCGGATACCACCAGGTCCCGATGGATGAAGAGGATCGGCCAAAAACCGCCTTTATCACAGCATTAGGGGTGTACATGAATCGGGTGATACCGTTCGGTTTGAAGAATGTCGGGGCCACGTTCCAGAGGCTGGTGAACCAATTGTTCAAGGCGCAAATTGGGAGGAACATGGAGGCATACGTTGATGACTTGATCGTCAAAAGTGTCTGAGCCGTTGACCACCAAAAAGATCTGAGAGAAACCTTCGAAACATTAAGAAAGTATGGGATGAAGCTGAACCCGAAGAAGTGTGCGTTCGGGGTGACGACTGGGAAATGCCTCGGATTCCTTGTAAGTCAAAGGGGGATCGATGCGGACCCAGATAAAATCAAAGCTATCTTAGACATGCCTTCTCCCAAGAACATTAAGAGTGTGCAACGGTTAACAGGGTGCGTGCCCGCCCTTGGACGCTTCATTGCGAAGTCGGTCGACCGATGCCTCCCTTTTTTCGCCGCTCTCAAGAAGAAGAAATTTTTTGAATGGGACGAGCGGGCAGAGAAGTCATTCCAAGAACTGAAGCAATACCTAGTCAACATCCCAAAAATGTCTGTGCCTCGAGAGAAGGAGGATTTATACCTATACTTGTCAGCGTATGAACAAGCGGTCGGAGCCGTCCTGGTAGTCGAGCGAGAGAAAGTCCAGAGCCCTGTGTATTACGTGAGCCACGCCCTCGCAGCGGCTGAGCTGCGATACCCTCCGCTCGAAAAGCTCGCTCTAGCATTGCTTATCTCGAGCCGACGCCTCCGACCATATTGTTGTGCGAACCAATTACCCTTTGGAAAAAATACCGAACAATTTGGATGGAAACGGAAGACTGCCTCGATGGGCTTGTGAGCTGAAGAGCCATGGCATCGAGTACGAGCCGAGACGCCACCTCGCATGGCAGGCCTTGTCCGACTTCGTAGTCGAGGCAGCCTTCAGCGAGCCAGAGGGACCGATGAAAGAACAGTGGACGCTGTATGCCGATGGTTCGTCCAACTCCGCTGGAAGCGGAGCATGCATGATCGTCATTCTCCCTGGAGGGGAGAGGATGGAATATGCGCTCCGCTTTGGCTTTGAGGCAACCAACAACGAGGCTGAATATGAAGCCCTTGTCGCAGGGATTCATATGTGCCTGGCAGCGGGGGCCACAGATGTAAAAGCATTTTCTGACTCGGCCATAGTGGTGATTCAAATTAATGCCAAATTTGAAGCCAAGGAGCACATGGCTGAATACAGGGACAAGGTTCG
Source organism: Spergularia marina (assembly GCA_963680865.1). Lineage (NCBI taxonomy): Eukaryota > Viridiplantae > Streptophyta > Magnoliopsida > Caryophyllales > Caryophyllaceae > Spergularia > Spergularia marina. Next base: position 13,228,069 of record OY804560.1, on the reverse strand, counting down.
AAACCTCACTAAAAAGCTCACACATTTCCAAATTGAGCAGATCCCTTGGTCAGAAAATCAGCAAGCAGACGCTTTGGCTCGGCTGGCCAGCTCCTCTGTCAATGATAGCCCAAGGGTAGTCAAGTGGGAGCTGCTGCCGTTCCGAAGCATTGATCAAACGGCTCGCATCTTGGTCCTCGATCGGAGCCCTGAATGGATGAGGCCAGAAGGATGGAGAACTCCTGAGCGACCCGAAGCAAGCCAAGAAGGTAGAGAAGAGGGCGGAATGGTTCACCCTGGTCTACGGCGAGCTGTATAAGAAAGGGTATTCACATCCATTTCTAAAATGCGTCGACCCACCGGAAGGAAATTACATCTTGAGGGAAATCCACTTTGGAGAGTGTGGGGGACACATAGGGGCTCGAGCATCGGCTTCGAAGGCTTTGAGAACCGGTTTTTTCTGGCCGACAATGCAAGCTGATGCGGCCGAACTAATTAAGCACTGTGACAAAGTGCCAACAGTTCGGGCCGATCAGTAAAAGGCCTCCCACCTAGTTAAGCCAATCTCCACCCCTTTACCATTTGCAAGATGGGGTTTGGACATTCTCGGACCATTCCCAAAGAGCTTCTCGCGCAAAAAGTTCATAATAGTGGCCGTCGAATACTTCGCCAAGTGGGTCGAGGCCGAACCACTAGTGAGGATCACTGACCGAGACATGATCAACTTCATCTGGAGGAACATCCTTACCAAGTTCGGAGTCCCTCGAATGTTGACATTCGACAACGGGACCCAATTTGACAACAATTACTTCAAAGGATATAGTGCTCAATATGGTGTTGAGACCTGCTACACCTCGGTAGCCTACCCTCAGGCGAACGGACAGGTCGAGTCCTTAAACAAGATAATCTTGCATTGGTTGCGAACCATGGTGGAAGGAGCGAAGAGAAAATGGGTCGAGGAGCTGCCAGGAATCCTATGGGCCCTTCGAACAACAACGAAGCGAGCCACAGGAGAGACCCATTTCCAACTCGTGTATGGTTCGGACGCTTTCTTACCGACCGAATGTGAGGCCAAATCTGCTCGTATAAGTACCTACGAGCCCGAGGAGAACGAAGTTGAGCTGCGAGCCGCGCTCGACCTTCTCCCCGAGTGCCGTGGAAATGCGCTCTTGAGAGCCGAAAAGCAAAGCAGATGGCCAAAGCATTCAATCGAATGGTTCGCCCAAGGAAGCTGGAAGTGGGGGATCGCGGACATGGTACTCCGAAACGCCAAGGGAACCGGAAAAAAGCTCCGAGGAGCAAAATTGAAGGAAAAATGGGAAGGGTCATACCTGGTGGTCGAACGAGTAAAGGAAGGAACCTTCAGACTCAGCACCCTGGAAGGTGAGATGGTGAAAAGGCCGTGGAACCTCTACAACCTCAAAAAATACTATGCCTAGTTATAACCTAGTCAGTCCTATTTTTGTTATCCAAAATCAAGTAACGCTCTTGCAGCCAGTTTGTGGCCACGAGCTGTAGTATGTAATCTTTTCAATTTTAAGCAATGAAAGGCCGAGGGCCATGATGTTATGCAATACAAGTGCCAACCCCAACCCTCCCCCTCCTTAAGTCGACAAATCAAGCGCAATGGCGAGCCAAGCGCCTCAATATTCTTCGAAAAGGAACCGAGTGCAATCGCCCAAAGGGGAAGCCACTCAAAGCGTATAACACACGCGAGACAAGAGCGCATTCACCCGCATGGGAAGTCACTCGAAGGGTACAATGGTACACCTTAAGCCCCTCCACGTGAGGCGAGCCGAGTGCAATCGCCCATACGGGGAGTCGCTCGAGGCATTTCGCCAAAGACAAGATTCTATAAATTGCCCTACCAAGGTCGAAGACGTTGTTAAAAATAACAATTGCTCGGAGTGGGTTAGAAGTTGCCCCACCTTGGTAGGGACACGCTTTCCCAGCTAGGGCTCGCGTCAAATAAAAGTTCAGCTAGGAACAAATTCACCTAAGAAGGATGAAATCCCGTAGCTCCCTAAACTTCAACTTGGAAAAGGAGGCCAGCGGGAAGCCTCCCCTCGAATGGCTACATCAACAGATGGGCTTCGACCAAGTATTTAAATGGAACCCCTCGATAGTATACAACAACCCATGGTAAAACCGAGGCACCTCGAACAATAGTTCGCCATCGAAAGGACACTGGGTCGGAACCCCTGTTTTGTAAGTCATCCATGCGAGGAGCCGAACAACTTCGCGACCAAAGGCAGCGAGCCCTTTATCCCGAAGCATTATTCGCCTTGGGAGCGAGACCACACATGGATGACCGGAACAAGCAAGACAAACAAGTTATGCACATAATGGCTAGAGCACTCGATGGCGCACTGCATCTATCAAAATAAAAAGGCCGGAGAGCCAAACACCCTGAAAAATGGGCGGCTCCGACCAAAATTGTTTACAACGACCAAAAACCCTCGAAGGGGCGGCCAACAGATAGAATGGTAAAAAATTGTAAGGGTACATGGCAACAAGCCAAATTATAATCATTTGTTAGAAGTGTCAAGTGCAGGATCTTCTGCAGGTTGAGTAAAGTCGAATGCCTCAGGCAGGTCGAACAACTCCCCTTTCGCCACTACCTCCTCCGCCTCGATGTCCTCCTCGACCTCTCCCTCCTCAGGGGCTTCACCAGACTCGGCCTGGTTATGCTTATCAAGTTCAGCACGAAAGCCAGACTCAAACTGCTCTTCGTCCAGCTCGAAGTTGGCTCGACCCTCATTGCATTTCGCGAGAGATAGCCACCCCAGTCGAAGATCCAACTCGATGCCCGCTTGTTTGGCAGCAGCCTTTGCAAGATCGTTCAGGTAGGCATATCCGTCTGACGCGAGGAAGGTCGAAACCGCCGAGCAAGCGATCTTTGCCCAGAGGGTCGCATGGCTTGAAGCATTGACCAGTTTGAGACTTAACTGGTCAGCATCGGCCTTAGCCCTCGCGAGCTCGGCAGCGGGTGAAGAAGTTTTCGTGTCCGCCGCAGACATGGCAGCAACCGCCTTCTCATTTTGCGCATGACAATCAGCGACGTTCGGTTTCGCTTCCCCCAACTCTTGCTCGAGCGCCTCCTTAGCCGTCTCAACCTCTTTCAGCCTTGACTCATCAGCCAGACACTTCTCTTTCCAGACCCCTCCTTCGGCCTGCTCCGCATCACGCATCTCGCCCTGGCATACCAGCGCAGCGACCTGCGAGAGAAGCGTTGAATCAAACGGCGTTAAAGGATAACGAAGCGTTAAGAAGAAACAAAGGGATACAAACATACCTGGAGCATCTGAGCCACCGCCTGTCGAGCCCAATCGTTGGAGCGAGGCATCTCGCGAGCCAGATCATACAGCGCCTCGCCCGCCTTCGAAGTATTTGGAACGGAAGGCACGGCCATGGCCTGGAGCTGCTCGGCTGCACGATCGAAAGACGGTTAGAAAAAGCTCAACTCAGATAATAGGCGAGAAACTACGTTGAAAAGCCTACCTGTCGGAAAAATTGAAGCACCAACATTCAACCTCTTAGCAGCCGACGTCTCGCCCTCCACGAGCGGCCTCTTCTCGCGACGTTGGTGGTTGGGAGTCTGAAAGCGACTCGTTACCATCAGAAATTAATAGTAAGCATCAACAGTAAAGTACGGCGATATTACCTCTTCTTCCTCCCCGTCCGAGGATGAGAGTGGGACCGTTTTGGGAGCGGCCGGCTCAGACCGAATCGTGACCCCCGAAGCCCATGGCCTCGACGTGGGTCCCGACGCGGGGCTGGCCGGCGCGTGCATACTCACAGGAGTGGGCTGGAGGTGTCCCTGAAACCCACTGCAGAGGACGAGTCCGAGCCGATCCCGTAGGAAGGGGACGAGTCGAAGGGGAAGGCCGCTCACCAGTTGAGCGGCCTACACTCGCTCGAGCCCCATCTCCCTCAGGAGACGGTCGAACTACCTCCTGATGACCGCGTCGCGACGGACGCTCGAGCTCTCTTTCCTTGCTCGCTGGGGCATCAGTCGGCTAAGGTTCGGCATCGTCTTGTGCCACTCGTGGAGTTGAGCCCTCACAGCAGACTGAACGACACCTGAAAAAACAAGTAATGATCAGCCAACGATAAACATACAGAAGAAACAATGCGAAACACATCTCGAGACGTACTACGCTCCTCCTCGGTCTCGGGAGGAATTAGGCCCGAGTACATAAGCCACAGTGGCTCATTCATCAAATTCACGGGAGGGACCCATGTCACCTCCTTCGGTTCGGGATTATGCGGTTGGAGGAAGTAGTCCGCACAACGATCTTCCAGGTTGTTAAGCCTGGGCAGATAATCGTGAATTTGTCGAGCGCCGAGAGATCAAAGTAACACCTTAAGGTGATCACCCAGGTAGTTAACCAATAGAACATGCTTTTCCAATCCGGCCCTCGCCCAGGCTTCGGAGGATGAGTGACAATTGTGTACGTCCCGGTTTTGCCTCGAACGGCAAAATTTTTAAACCCCCACTGATCGCTCGAAGCATTGTGAAGGTAGCGGAAGAGGTTGACGGACAGCGGTATCCGAGCCGCTCGGCACGTCATGATAAAACCCGTAAGGGTGATATGAGCGTTGACGGTAAGCTTGGAGGGGCAAATGCCATAATGGTTAAGGAGCCTCGACACAAAATTGCATAAGGGGACCCGAAACCCATATGCGAACGCCTGCGCGTAAACAACCGAGTTAGGGTTGACACGAACACTTCGAGCCATTCTCGGATTTGTCGAACCTCCCGCCCGCTCGCGGGCAGTCTGTTTAGCTCTCGCCATCTGAAAGAAAAGAAGAAAGGTAGTTACGGACTCGCCTCGTGCGAGCCGTTACCTTTCGTTTTCCCCTCCTCCGATGACGGATCTAAAACACCCAACACTCGATCCATCGGGTGCTATCTGGGTTCCCAATTCCAGCACACTCGGCTGGGATCTCTTTGCCGCCAGAATGGGACCGACAACCCGGGATCGTCACCGGGTAAGTGAAAAGCGACAACGGCGACAATAAAACACCCAAAAAAGACACAAAAGGCAAAATAACATACCGAGATTAGAGGAGAGGAAAGGTACGTTCGGGAAAGAGAAAGGTCGCTTGAAGAAGAGGTTTCGCCGAAGAAAAACCCGCCGGAGATGGAACGCAGTAAAAAGAGAACTTTGGAGAGGAAAACCGAAGTATGACTGAAAACTGAGATGGAAAAACATAAAGGAACTCCCCTTTTTATAGGGATGAAAAGGGCGAAGGGTAAAAGCGTAAAAACGCTATTTTTACACAACTTCCCATACGCCCCTATCATCATTACGGCGCGGGAAACGAAAAGTTTTTCGCGTATTCCCGAGGTTTACTTGCGCGGGAATCAAGGGACGGCTGGCGTGAAAAACTGTTCAAATTCTGGCACGTTCCGAAATACGCATTGATTGCGGATGTTAAATTTTCAAATTAAAATTTTGAAATTAAGTTATTTAATTTCAAAATTTAATCGCGAGAGTTGTAATTTAAATTCGGAAGTCCCCCTCGACTGAGGGGTGAAATTTTCGAACTCTCCCAAGCGAGGGATCGAGGACTCGAAAAGGGTGAAATTTTCGAACCGTTATTGGTTCGAGTCATGTCTCCCTCGACTAAGGGGTGAAATTTTCGAGCTCTCCCAAGCGAAGGATCGAGGACTCGAAAAGGGTAAAATTTTCGAACCGTTATTGGTTCGAGTCATCCCTCCCTCGACTGAGGGGTGAAATGTTCGAGCTCTCCCAGGCGAGGAATCGAGGACTCGAAAATGGTGAAATTTTCGAACCATTATTGGTTCGAGTCATCTCTCCCTCGACTAAGGGGTGAAATTATCGAGACTCTCCGAAGCGAGGGATTGAGGACTCGAAAAGGGTGAAATTTTCGAACCGTTATTGGTTCGAGTCATCCCTCCCTCGACTGAGGGGTGAAATTTTTGAGCTCTCCTAGGCGAGGGATCGAGGACTCGAAAAAGGTGAAATTTACCATTATTGGTTCGAGTCATCCCTCCCTCGACTGAGGGGTGAAATTTTCGAGCTCTCCTAGGCGAGGGATCGAGAACTCGAAAAGGGTGAAATTTTCGAACCATTATAGGTTCGAGTCATCCCTCCCTCGACTGAGGGGTGAAATTTTCGAGCTCTCCCAGGCGACGGATCGAGAACTCGAAAAGGGTGAAATTTTCGAACCATTATAGGTTCGAGTCATCCCTCCCTCGACTGAGGGGTGAAATTTTTGAGCTCTCCCAGGCGAGGGATCGAGGACTCGAAAATGGTGAAATTTTCGAACCGTTATTGGTTCGAGTCATCCCTCCCTCGACTAAGGGGTGAATTTTTCGAGCTCTCCCAAGGGAGGGATCGAGGACTCAAAAAAGGTGAATTTTTCGAACCGTTATTGGTTCGAGTCATCTCTCCCTCGACACATGGAGAAAATTTTCAAGCAGGTCAGACACAGAAGCCTCGAAAGGGTACGTTGCATCGCATGGCTTTTCCAAGGTCCACAGAGTACACCTCGATAAAAGGCGGCCAAGGGTCGTACCCTAGTCGCTACTAATGAGTCCGCCCTCGTCGACAACGAAGGGTGCGACCAGGCTTCGAGGGGCTCTGTTGGTACCACTTTGTGAATGGGCCATAACCCTTAAGATAGTGCACCTTAGTAAAGGCCCATGTGATGCAATAAAGCCTCACTAAGGGCAGCCCTTGAATGGAAGGGGAATAAAGGGTCATGATTGAGTGGGGAAACCTAGGATTATTCCTAAGACTCTTTCTCTTTTAGTATAAATACCCCCTTTATGACTAATCAAAGGGGAGGTTCCGAAAACAATTCTGACATTCTTCATTTTCTCTGATTATTCTCCTTGATTTAAAAAGGCATCTCTTATCCTTATTTGCCACCCCTTCTCGAGCCGTCATACTGACTTAAGCGTCGGAGAGGCGACGCCTGGTGTAAATCGGGCTCCCTTTGTGCAGGTATTCGGCGAGGCCTTCCCGAGCAATTGTCCTTCGAAGAACTCACCCGAACAACAGTTAATTATTAATCATTCACACTATATTATACAAACACGGTATGATTAATCATTTAAGGGATTTTAGAGTTCATTATGTTTCAGTCTCCTTACTTTTTAAAAAACATCTCAAATGATTTAAAACATTTAAAATAATATTTCAATCTCACAGTCCTCATTTCATTACGCAATACTTTTGATCATCGCAAGGTAGAGCCGAGAGCCGTAGAGGTTGAGGATAGTACATGCATGTACGTACCTATTAATTAAGTATCTTTTATTATAAGGCAAGACCTTTTGATCATCACATGGAAGACTCGAGAGCAGTATAGGTAGAGAATTTTTTATTATAAGCCATGCCCTTTTGTTGGTTGAATTGTATCATCATGCATCATTAATCCTACAATCATTAGAATTTATACGTCGCATGCTTTCTTATTAGTTATTGCAAGTCTTAATTTCCTGCTGATTAAATGTTAATTAATCATGAGTTATAAAGCGGAAACAAGTCTAACTTTATTGTAAATCCTTAGAAGTTCTCTTGGTTCAACAGAATTTCAGGACGTTCCATATTCTTAATCGTACAACTATAAATAGTTATCAAATTACTTCATCGAAAATCATAAACTCGAATCCTCTAATTATTCTACCATGGCACAGCAATACATTTTCTTCTTATCATGACTTTATTATTATAGTTTCAATGTCATTGTATTTATTTTGACTCACTTTTTTTTTGTAGACAACTTTCCATGATTCGTGAGTTGAACTCTGAGCGTAATGATTGGATGATACAAGTTGGTGTGTCTAGAATGTGGGATGTTGTCAATCCGCGCAATGGTAGCTTAATAAGTTTGGAGATGGTGTTAATCGACAATGAAGTATGTTTGTATATATATATTGATGCTCACGCTTTTTTTGGTCAACAATTATAGTAAGATATTATCTGCAATTCACGTCAAAACATGCGATGCTCACTATTTTTTTATTTTTAAAAAGGGTGATTATATCCATGCTATGGTGAGAGGAAGAGATGCGGAAATCTATCGACCAGATCTTACGGAAGGAGGAATCTGCACTATCCGTAATTTTAATGCGATTCTAAACAAAGAATCTTTCCGTGTTGTTAGTGATAATAAAAATATGATCAATTTCTCAAACAACACAGTTGTCACTGCTCTTCATGAAACAATTATTGGTATACCAATGCACAGATTTGATATCATTCATTACCACAATATAGAGGGACGTCTCAAAAACTATACCCTTACTGGTACAATTTGTTTTCCTTCTTTTCCTTTTATTTTAAAATATTGTTGTTGACTATATTAGATTTGATTAGATGATATTTTAATTTGCAGATGTGGTTGGTGTTCTCGTCAAAGTAGATGAACAAAGGCGTGACTCTCGATTTACTATTGAGTTGGAGGATAAGTGGTAATTACGATTCTATATACTTATTATAAAAAAAAATCAGAAAGCTTATTTATTAATTTATTTTCCATGATGGGTAGGGGAAAACAAATCAAGGCCACTCTATGGAACAACACCGTGACTGATTATTATAGACAAAGAGATCAATTGACTAATCCTACTACAACATTCACAATAGTTTTGACTTCTGCCTTAGTTAAGAAATTCCAAGGCAAGTTAGTTTTTTTATTTAATTAATCAAAGTAAGGTTATAAATAAATAATATTCACATGTACAACGTTTAATCTATGTTAGGTGAGACCTATTTGTCAACTTCATCTGCGTAAAAGATTTATGTGGAACTTATTATCCCAGAAACTACCGAGCTAAAAACAATCTCGAGGTAAATTAGTACTTTATTATTTTACTCTTTACAATTTTTTAAGAAGTTGAATAATATGGAGGCCTATTTTTAACATCTATTGTACCAATATGTTTATATAGTGAAAAACATGACAAGGTCGAAGTTGGAAAAATCAAGTTAAAAACAACTATGAGTGCTGAAGAGTTGGAATCAAAGGTGATAAGTGTGCTACAACTTCTAGGAAACGCAAGAATCAACTTTGACGAGGTTTGTTAATTTTGTTACATGCATGCAAAACACATTATTAATTTGATTATCAACTTTTTTAACTTAAATTATCAATGTCCACAGCCTTACGTGGCCTATGTTTATAATAAGTTTTGTTACATGCATGTAAAACACTTTACTAATTAGATTATCAACTTTTCTAACTTAAATTATCAATGTCTACCGCTTTACGTGGCCTATGTTTATAATAAGTTTTGTCAACTTTTCTAACTCAAATTATCAATGTCCACCGCTTTACGTGGCCTATATTTATAATAAGTTTTGTTTTTTCTTCGGAACATGGTTTTTATTTGCAAATTTAGAGTAATAGGAATCAACAAAAAAATACCGTGGTATTATGTGGCATGTCCGGTTTGCAAAAAGATGATTCATCCTAAGGTATATTTCAATTTTTTTATACACTTAAGCTAGGTAGAGTATGCTCTGGAAACTCTCTCGTTTCATCTAGCTCAAGAAACCATAACTAAGGAGATTCAACCCAAAAAAAGAGGACGGCCACCCAAATCAGCTGGGGTTTCGACACCACCAATTCCTCTTGATCCTCCTGATACTGGTTTCAACGATTTTCAGCCAGAAATTGCAGAGATCGAAAACACCGATTCTGTAAGATCATCTGAACGTCTGGTGCTTAATGACTATCTGAATGCTGTCTTATCTTCAAATTCGACTAGAGGAGAAAAGTCTAGTGTAGTAATTAATCAATCAGGAAAGAAATCGAATTATTTGGACTCAAACCCTAGGTCTGGGAATGGGGGAAATGTTACCTCTGGAACTACAGGAAATGGCCTCAAATCTACCCATAAGAGTATGAAGAAAGGAATTCAGGGGATGGTTCTAGAATTTGTGGAGAGTAGTGTTGATGCCGAAGTTGTAATTGAGGAAGCTGATGTTCATGAGGAGGTGAATTTTTGGAAAAATACTTTGGTTGGGACGGTTGTTGGGAAAAGAATCACCTTGGCTCAGTTAAACAAATTTGTAGAGAAAAATTGGTCAGATGTGAAATTACCTCAGATACTTTACTTTGCAAAAGGATGGTATTACATCTGATTTAACTCGGAGGAGGATATGAACTCTGTTATCAGAGGAGGTCCTTGGAATGCTAATGGTGGTTCTTTGGTGCTGAAAAAAATGGAATCCTATGATAGCACAGGAATTAGACTCCCTAACTATTGTGCCTGTTTGGGTGCTCTTTCCCAATTTGGACCCCTGTCTTTGGTCTAGTGCAGCACTGAGCAAAATAGCTAGCCGTGTTGGAACACCAATATGTGCTGATGCTTATACCACAAATAAGACCAAAATCTCTTTTGCTAGGGTATTAATAGAGGTGGATGTAACTAAAGAGCTGCTAGATAGTGTTAACATAAGTACACCTTTTGGTGGCCAGATTCAGCAGCAGATCAAATATGAGTGGGTTCCTTTCTTCTGCTCCACTTGTAAGAAACTTGGTCATACTGCTGGTAGCTGCAAAAAAGGGAAACCCAAACCAGTTGCAAAGTCAAAGAAGGTCTATGTAGCTGTCAAACCAGCTACTGAAGTGGTCCAAACCCAGAATGCATCAGAGAAAGATGAGAGTTCACATGTTCAGCAGCCTGAAACTGTGATAACCACCTCCTCTTCATCATATGTGGATGCTGATGGGTTTACCCTGGTGGCAAAGAGAAAGAGTGTGTCACAGCACTACTACATTAATGAACTGTACATGAGTCTTCCCATAGGGCCTTCCTAGGACACTTGGTGCAGCAGCGGCTGCCTTTTGTAATTTAATCTCAAAGAACACAACCTTGAAATCACTTGTAAGAATAGCTAAAGCCGATTTCAGGATACCTTAAGACTTCAAAGTCTTCTTGCTGTGAATAACTTCACCTATTTCAAACGATCCTGTCTCCAGTCCCACTGCCTCCCTCTCATGTTGACACTCCACCAACACAGTTAACATTAGCACCAATAGCACAGTCGAGGCCGGTATGGGGTTTAGAAAAGCAAGTCCCTTATTTCCCTAGCTTAGTCAGCGAGGGAGGTGGGATTATGTTTTGTGTAGGAACAATGAGGGGAACATACCCTAGTGGGTTGTTTCCATTTCGTATTTAGGATGTTTTCTACTTGCATCAAGTGGACTAATTTATGGTTTAGTTTACAGAATTTTGGTGCGAGCTAGAAGCCTGGAATCCTCAATTCGTGTAGTTGAAATGTAGATAATTGGTGTTTTTAATTAACTTTTGCTTGTTATAATAATCCATTTGTCTCATATGATGTTCATGGACTTTTGCATATTCTGCATTTAATCTAAGTACTGATGATTTCATTCTTACTTCTAGTTGAAGCTCATATTTTCACAATATTCGAACCTTTATAGTTATGTTGCGAGCCAAATGACTAAGGGACTAGTAATGTTGGAGGAAGTTTGAAAGTCTTAGCTTGGATACTCATGTTTATCGGTTATGACTTGTGAACATGCATGATTGAAGTTTGGAATTTGTTAATCTGTTTTTACTGAATATTAGAAGAAAGATAAGGATTGCAAATAAGAATAACTTACCAGTTACCATTGCTTTACTTTTCGCTCTTTCAACTAATGTCATCTCGTGTTCCTTGTCGACAAGCTATACCGTCTCTTGGTAACTGACAATGTGGAATTGTAAAAGCTTGATTGTAATTTGCCAAATTGGCTTGATTTCTTGTAAGTATGATATCACAATTAAAACTATTTAGGAGTACAGATGTATATTATGTGCCAAGATGCATGTACCCAGCAGTCACTGATTTAGGCCTTATACTAGGCACCAGACTTCTAAATTGAAGTGCTCGTTGTCATTGTTATCCAAGTTTGTCTTTTTTTTTTTTTTAAATATGGATATAAATTTAGTAGCTCTTAAACGTTATTGTGTGCCATCTAGACTCTGTTAAGTTGGTCATATGAAGTTATCTCATCAGTGTTCAACTGAAGTTGGTGTCATCATATTCCAACTCTTTTCTAGTCAATTCTTTTTGTTGTAGGCTTATGACCAACGCCTGCAGTATAACCATAAGTTGACACACAATTTACATAATTGGGGATCATCTATGTATCTTCAAACGCTTTCATATAATAATACCTTTACAGGTCTAACTCTGTCCATTTTATGCAATATTTATTCTTGTTTTTTTGTAGGCTGTGGTAGTTGCTTACACATCTGCGAAGAATGTTGCAGAAATTGATAATGATTTGATACTTCAATGCTCGCTCCTTGGTACAGCTTAGAATTGACAGTCGAAACTTGGCAGGGCTAGTACACTATAGAGAGGGTTTGAAGGTAGGTCTTTCTAACTTTATACATCTATAAGTGCATAATCTGGTGATTGTTAGCCGTCTTACCATTTTTATACAGCTGACCCTGTATTTGACAGAACTCATTTGCTTTATTACAGGTTCATTAGGCGTTACAGGTTATGCTGTCTTTCTATCCCGCTGGCAGCTGACTGGACGATCTTCATCGGATTCTGATTGATAGTTCCTACATTCGGGTATTCTATTCATTATTCTTAGTTACTCTTGTTCTTAGTAGTATAGAGATTTTTGCTACAGATTTGGCCTTTGGGTACTCTTCTTTTGGAGTACATACTTATTAATGCCTTTGTGATTTACTTACAACAATTCCAGGCCTTGTAAAATCACTAAGGCATAGCTAGAGTCTAAAACATGTCTATAAATCCTAAGTTGATCTCAATCTTACAAAGATAGTATTTTGTGCCAAATTCCCAGTTTTCTATGCAAAGGGATTGATCATAAAGAGTTTTTTGCAAACTTTGTTTTATTCCAGCTTGTATTGTTGGCTGGAAATATGATTGACGAGGTTGTTGTGTCTAAGCTTGTATTGCAAAGGGATCGATCTAAGCTTTCTTGGTTGTTGTGTCTTAAACTCTTAGTTTTGATTTGGTTATATCACGAGGTTTGGCTGTAAGAGAGATTATAAGCTGCTTAATAGTCGATACTTATAAGCGTTATTGTGTAAAAGGCTAGTAGCTTAAAGGTAGAGCATTGTGCAATGTTGTAGCACAAAAGTGTGGCTTCGAATCCCACCTAGTCTAATGAAATTTATATATATTATTATTATTTTTTTTTTTTGTGATAATTTGTGAGAAACGTTGCCATAGGTCATAATTGTGTTGCCTTCTTTTCCATGGCGTTGCAATAAGTGGTGTTGCATTTGATACACAAATGCAACAGTTTTTAGGACCTAATGCAACGCCTGCTATTTTCCCCCACATAGCGTTGCATTAGACCCAAAAAGGCGTTGCAATAGGTCTAATGCAGCCAGAGCAAATGCAACGGTCCAAAAGTGTTGCATTAGAGCTAATGCAACATAGTAAGGGCCTAATGTAACGGATTTTGGGGTGTTGCATTACCTCATTTATGTAGTAGTGCAGAAAACAGCTCAAAAATACATAAGCTCGAGCAAGCAGGGTTTTCAGACCTTACTGGTTGAGCCTGTAGAACTCTTTTTGGATCATAGTGAGAGTGGACAAGGAGTTGATATGGATGACCCAGGTGGAGGTGGAGAACCTCTACTATCTCCATGATCATCTCTGCTTGGAACATTAGGGGGCTTAATGACCCCCTAAAGCAGCAAGAAGTTAGGGACTTCTTGTTTGCAAATAAGATTGATTGTGGTGCAATACTAGAGACAAGAATAAAACCACACAAGGCTTCTTAGATTGCTAAGAAGGTTTTTAGGCAATTTCTTATAAAGAATAACTATGACCATCATAACAATGGTAGAATCTGGATCTTATGGAAGCCAAATCAGGTCCAGGTTCAAGTTATTCAGAAATCAGCTCAGATGATTCATTGTAGAATCACCCAGCATAGCACACAAAGGAACTTTCTAGTTTCTTTTATTTATGCTGCTAATAGAGGAGACATCAGAAGGGATCTATGGAGACTTATCTCTGGGTTAGCCCAACAACATGAACCCTGGATTATTCTAGGTGACTTCAATGTGGTGCTTAATCTGGAGGAAAGAATCAGTATGGCTGATCCTGTGATTAGAGACATTGAAGACTTTGCTGATTGTGTCTCTCAAACTGGCATTTTTGACCTTCCTGCTCAAGGTCAGCACCTCACTTGGACTAATAAACAAGACCCCCTCTAACAGGGTTTGGTGCAAATTGGACAGGGTTATGGCTAATACTGCTTGGATTGGTGCTTACCCAGAAACAAACACTCAGTTTCTTGCCTTAGGAATCAGTGATCACTCCCCTAGCTTGGTCAATGTTCCTGATAACAGTGATCCAGTTATCAGACCTTTTACATATTTAAACTGCTGGAGCCAATCTAGTAGGTTTAAGGAGGTAGTCAAGGAGAGTTAGGAGCAGAATTCAGTGGGATGTAAGATGTTCTGCCTGATGAATAAGTTGAAGGGAGTTAAAAGCAATTTGAAAAGATTAAATAAGGAGGAGTTTTCTGATCTCCCTGTCAGAGTAAGAGATGTTAAGGAGAAGTTGGCTCAATGTCAATCTGAAATAGGGACTGATCCTTTGAACTTGGAAAAAATTGCAGTAGAAACGGAGTTAAAGGACAAGTACATTAAGTTGAGAAAGGCTGAGATGAGTATGATGCAGCAAAGGGCCAAAGTTAATGATATAAAGTATGCTGATTCTAGCTCTAAATACTTTTATGCCAAGATTGCAGAAAGGAAACTGAGGAGTGCTATTGGCTCTATTCAAACCATGTCATGTGTGCAAGCTAAGGGCCATAGAGAAGTATCAGATGCTTTTCTGGAGTATTACACTTCCCTAATTGGAACTGATACCATTACCAATGCTTACCCTACAGAGATTATTACCTCATGTGCTACCTTGTCTGATTTTCAGAAAAGCAGGCTGATAAACCCTATTTCGACAGCTGAGATAAAAGCTGCTCTCATGACTATTGACATCAACAAAAGCCCAGGCCCTGATGGCTTTTCTTCAGGATTTTTTGTTGATGCATGGGATATAATAGGGGGTGCCTTCTGTGATGTTGTGCAGGAATTTTTTAGAACTGGAAAAATGTTGAAGCAAACATACTCAACCCTGATTGCCCTCATTCCTAAAAGCCCTACTCCCTGCACAGTGGCTGATTTCAGACCTATTTCTTGTTGTAATACTGTCTACAAGACAATCAGCAAGATCCTGGGCACTAGAATGAAAGAAATTCTCCCTGATATTATTGGAATGGAGCAGGCAGCCTTTGTCAAAGATAGGCATTTGTTTGATAACACAATGCTTGCACATGAGCTTGCAAGGCATTATGGGAGGAAAAACATCTCTCCAAGATGCATCATAAAGGTAGATATTAAGAAGGCATTTGATTCTGTCTCTTGGGAGTTTGTCAAATGCATTTTTAATGACTTTGGCTTCCCTGAACAATTTTCAACCTGGGTCATCTCTTGTATCACCTCCACTTATTTCTCTGTAAACATAAATGGTGTTGTGGAGGGATATTTTAAGGGTAAAAAAGGACTTAGGCAGGGGGACCCCTTATCTCTTTATGTCTTCGTCCTTTGCATGGAAGTTCTCTCTAGAATGCTCAGGAAATCTCCAAACAGCTCAAATTTCTCCTTTCATCCTAAATGTGTGAGGGTGAGCCTCACTCATTTAGTGTTTGTTGATGATCTCCTGGTGTTTACAAGGGGAGATGTCCCTTCAGTTAAGGCAATTGCAGCTTGTCTAGAGGACTTTGCAGGTTACTCAGGTCTTCATGCTAACCCATTGAAGACAGATGTCTACCTTGGAGGGGTCTCAACTGATGTCAGAGCACAAATTACAAGTGAAACTGGATTTTCAGAAGGGACCTTCCCCTTTAGATATCTTGGGGTGCCCCTGTATCATGCTAGGCTTGCTGTTAGTATGTATCAACCCCTTTTGAGCAAAATCAAGCAGAAACTTTCACACTGGGCAAATTAGTATCTTTCCTATGCAGGTAAATAGAGCTGATCAACTTAGCTGTTTTTGGCTTACAGAACTTTTGGGGAGCCAGTATTTTGCTGCCAAAGGGGATTATCAAGGGCATAAACAGACTTTGCAAAGACTTTCTTTGGGGCATCAAAGAAGGTGAGAGGAGGATGGTGTTTAAAGCCTGGAAAAGCTTTTGTAAGCCTATAAGGGAAAGGGGTATGGATATAAAAGAGGTCTTGAGCTGGAACAAAGCTCTACTGATAAAATGGGTGGAGAAGCTTGAGCATAATCCTGACAGCATATGGGTGAAATGGGCTCAGGCATATGTTATCAAGAATGCAGATTTTTGGAGTTTGAATATAAAAAGCAGCTGGTCTTGCAGCTGGAAAAATATTCTCCTCATCAGGAATGAGTTGATCAGCAGGGCAGGGAATATAGACAATGCCAAGCAGATGATCAACACAGTCAGGAAAACCCTGATTTTTTATGATGTCTTCAGGGAGAAGGAGTGTAATATGTACTGGCATAAAACTTTCTGTGATTCTGCTCTTATCCCCAAACATGCTTTCATCAGCTCTCTTGCTGTTCAAAGAAGCCTAGCAACCTTGGATAACATCAAGAAGAGGGGTTTCTGTTTTGCAAACAGATGTGTCCTTTGTCTGAAGGATAGTGAAACCACCAATCACATTTTCTTCCAATGCAGCTGTTCAAGAACAGTTTGGGCAAAAATGTTGGCTAAGTATCAGATTGTCCATGGCATCTCTACTTTGAAGCAGGAGTTAAATTGGTTCTCTAGAAATAACAAAGGTAAAGGCTGGAAACAGAGAAGAAATAGATGTGCATTAGCTTGCACTATCTTTGAGCTTTGGATAGAAAGGAATAATAGAATTTTTCAGGAAAAAATGAGGAGCATTGATGAGATTGTTCATAGAATTAGTTATATTGTAGCAGTTAGGATGTTGTTCCTAAACTCTGGAATGTCGGAGGATCATCTTGCTACTATGCTTTGAGAGGTGTCTTGTACCAATCCTAGCATAGTTTAGCAATCTTTTTGTAATGGTTTTTGAGGGTCTTTTTCCCTCCATTTTATAAAATCATTGATCATGACAAAAAAAAAAAAAAAAAAAATTTATACACTTATTATTCTTATGTAATGCAAACTTACGCTTTATTTTTTATAATATTTTAAAGCTATCATATAGAACTTGATGTCATGGACGAAACTGGAGGAACATTTTTTGTGGTTTTTGATGAACAAGCTAAGAAGATCTTAGGTCAAGATGCATCTACTATGTTTGAAGAAAACACTAAAGTGGAGGTACTATATTATACACATGTCAATATTTATTTATCATGTAATTCTCTTATCTTAAGATATATATATATTGACAATAAAATTTTGACTGTATATGTAGAGTGATGTTGTTACTCAACGCAATAGATCAATGCGCTTACCACAGATAATCATAAACACTTTTTTTTACCGTGAATTCAAATTCCAAGTGAAAGTAACATCGTACAATCGCACAGCGAGAAGACAAACATTTACAGCAAGAAAGATAGAGGAAATTCATGAGGTACAAAAATAGACTAATAATTATGAATTGATTTCATTTACTAATATTGTTAATAGTATTTTATTGATATGAACTCATTTATTTTTAAATTTCAGGAACCAAAACCAATCGAACTCATTCCATCCCGCGATGAATCCAAATTTTTTGATGAAACGAATGAGGTCGATTGTGTTCAAGAAAGCAATTCTCAAGGAAAAGAACATGAAGACAAAGAAGAGAAGATGGACAACTTCGATGAAAATCAAACGAGTAACAAGAAGAGAAAGATATAGATAGTGAATATTAGCAAGGAAAAAGTTGTTTCTACAACATAATTTAGGTTGATCATTTAATTAGGAAAAAATAAGTCGTTTTTACAACATAAGTTAGGATTATCATTCAAGTTTTGTTCTTATTGTTTTCATCTTCATAATCAAGTTTAGCAACAATAATGTAGTAGTTCATTATGATTTCTTTCAATAAAGTTATTTTTCAATTTAATTTGTGGTTTAGATTATGTTAAAACTCTGCTTACGAGTACACGATACAAAACCGCCACATACGTACACAAACACAAATTAAAAGACACCCGATATATCAACTTCTTAAATACATCGGGAAAGCTTTGCAGAATCTCAAACTCTTCCAGAAAAAGTGCTAGTGTAGGAGACAACTTACACATATTACCATGCATGTACATAATAAAATACCAACTCTAGTAAAATAGAGATAACTATAAAACTCCTATCTTATACTTTAGCTGATCAAGGTGATTGTAGGTAGCACCTGTAATGATGTCACTTTCCCACGTATGTTCGTTTTAACGTTTCTGGAACTTTGGAACTTACCGAAAGTAGAATTGCTAGACAAACAAATTGTGTAAACAAGTTCTAAATTAACTACGATTCTATTAACTTACATAATTACCATATTACATACTAATCTCTAATAAAATAGATATTATTATATTACATATGGACTACATATATATACTAAACTCTATTGCTCCGCAAAATATGAATAATAATTTGTAAATTATCAAAGTTTTGTCAAAAAAAAAAAATCATCCCTCAAGGTATGGAAGAAACTAGATTCAAAATTACAAAGCTTTACGAAAGTGAAGGAAAGGATACGACAAGGACAAAGACAACACATGAAGATGTGACGGATTCGCAAGTATTTAGCAATCAAAAGTTTGAGAGGAATAATTTGCGACCAAGTCGAGGTACAAGGTCCCAAGGTATTTCAACAAGAATTTATCGATACTTATAACATTATAGAAGCGGAACGTCTACGATTTATAATCTCATCATAGCGCCAAGCACACGAAGCGTTGCATATTTGACGTTTATTGATTAAGAAAACAAACCAACATAGTTTATATTGCCAATAAAACATCATGTTTAGTTTTAAAAAAATAATAAAAGTTCTTTTACTTTAGAAATATATTGTTGTATTATGCTTTACATTCAATAAGACCAGTTACTATTATTTGAACTTTATTTATTATTACTTTTATCATAGTTATTTGATAATTGATTGATAACCACGTTTCTCTTGAGACATACTCCTATACTATCACAAACTCCAACACATGTCTCTTAGGAGATATGTATCACAAAAGCCTGTTGAAAAATATAAATATCACTAATATCGTAACATCCACGGTAAATTTTCCAACCCTAAAATATTTTCGACGCTATCATGGATTCAACAATATGGCGTCAGAACTGAAAGAGACGCATGGAGATTTTACAAAGCAAATGATCTAGGAGAAGAATAAAAACAACCTTACAAGGTAAAAGTCAGTTAATTTATTTATTATGATGACAACAATTCTGATATGGTTTAGTATAGACACATGTATGCATCATGGTACAGCAACAATGGCTAATGCAGAGTCTAGGGGACAACACAAAAGACGACGAATTTAAGAGGAAACTTTCGATACAGGTGATGTAAAACAATAATTATTAAATTCTTCTTAGATGACATGTTTAATAGTATCTATTGACTAGAATATAACATCAATATAATTACGTACAAACAATTGAAATTAATCCAACAAAAGAAAATCTCACGAGAAACAATGTTTATAACATTATTGATTTAATTCAGCATTTTCATGCTTACATCTAATTGTTGATTAATTTAGAAAACTTGCTTCACTAGACGCAGGTTCAATAACATCAAATGGAACTGCAACACTGTATAATGTCAATACAAAAGAGACTAAGCAATTCAAAAGACGAAGAACTCACATCAAATCGTACGACGAAGGTGAACATTGTCCTGATTATTCTTTTAAAATTACGTTTTAATTACATTAACAACTCAGTAGAACGTGAAATCATCAAAATCAGTAGAAAAATCGATTAAACGTTTAGAACAAAGTTCAATTGTGAATATATGGGATATATATCTTGATTTACGCTTAATCTAGATTCAATTTATTTTTACGACAGAATACCAATACAAATCCCTTGCTCCTCCGGAATATGAATGTACAAATTGTGGTGCAATCATGTGGTACGAAGAGAGGGTGAAACACAGCAGCAACAAGAGTCAAATAAGTTTTAACCTGTGTTGCCAAGAGGGAAAGGTAGACTTACCGAAACTCAAAGATGCTCCCGATTTCTTAAAGTCATTGTTCGACTACACTGTAGATAAGAAAGCCACTGCCTTCAAACGTAATTTTTTTTTTTTTTTGTTAAAATGTAAATTTTATTAATTAGAAAAGAACCACAACCTTACAAAGCTGAGAAAACAGCCACAGTCATCATTACAACAAATTTTTCAAGGTCAACCAATTTCTATCTTTAGAACTACAATTGCTCACTTCAATCCGAATTCTTTGTTTAACTTCCTCTCTAACCAACTTCCCGATTTTGCTTGGAAGAATAACCATCTGCTCTGCACTTGTTTCTCGCCATCCACACATAATATTGTAAGCTGCAAATTAAAGATTCAATCACTTGCTTTCTCAGCTTACTTCCCATCCTCTTTCTAGCACACCATCTAAGAGCATCATATTCCGGAATTTCCACCTTACTTTTCTTGCTTGACCGGGTATAAGCACTTCTTCGAGTAAGGGCAATCAAAAAAGAGGTGGTTGTGTGTTTCACTGTCATTTTGGCATAGGATACATTTATCATCTTGACAGATTCCAAGCATAAAAAGTTTATCTTTGAGCTGTAATCTGTTTAAAGTGGCCAACCAGCTTGAAAGCAGCTTTAGGCACTATATGTCGACACCAAATAAATTTACCCCATCCTACTTTATATAATTCGTTTATATAATTCATGTTATGCGTTTACTTCTATGGGTGTGAAGATTGATCATTCTATAAATAAATCGCCCGGTCCGTATGTCTTCAGAATCAGTGGGCAATGTCACCACTTCATAGGTTCTCTACTGCCCTCGAATGATAGCCCTTCATTCGCTCAATTCTATGTTTATGACACCGCTGATGAAATAGACATGCGACAAAAAACAGTAAGAAAGGCGGAAAACAGTCCAACGCTTGATGAGACAATACTTGTGGGGTTGAAAGAAATGTTGGATCAAGTCAATCCGTTAGCTCAAAATTTCAGAATGGCAAAAGAAAGATTAAAGGAAAAAGATGACTTGCAATTGTCAATACGATTGATTGGAAACCGAGATCACAATGATAGAACCTACAATACTCCATCATCATCTGAAGTGGCTGCACTCATAGTAGGAAATTTCAGTCACAACAAAAAGGATATCATCATTTATCATAAAAGTGAAGGTCTCCAACGGATCAGTGAATTACATCCCAAGTTATATGGCTTTGCAATATCCATTGATGTTTCCATATGGGGAGGACAGCTATCATCTGGATATCAAGTATAAGGAATCGGCAAATAAAAAGCGAAAAGGAAAGAGAAAATGCGTAACAATGATGGAGTTTTATTGTTACAGAATACAATTCCGTAAAAACCAAAGCCGCCAACTCTTACTAAGCGGAGGAAGTCTATTTCAACAATTCATGGTGGATTGTTATTGTGCCATAGAAATGGAGAGGCTGGATTTCATAAGGTACAACCAACCAGCACATAGATGTGACCTATATAATAACATCTATGATGCGGTCCTAAAGGGAGATTCAATAGCAGAAGATATAGGAAAGCATATTATCTTACCGGCATCGTTCACGGGCAGCCCAAGGTATATGCAACAGTATTATCAGGACGCAATGGCGATATGTAGATGGTACGGTAATCCCCACTTATTCATTACATTTACTGCAAACAAAAAGTGGCAAGAGGTGCAAGCAATGATGTTAAAACATATTGAAGGGCAAACAGCAGATGATCGGCCAGATATAGTGGCAAGAGTGTTTAGATTGAAACTAGCGCAATTAATGGACTGTCTAAAGAAAGATCACTACTTTGGTATTGATATAGCAGGTACAAATCCCATTCGTATTTTCCTTATACTTTTGAAGAAATATGTAGGTTAGTGAATATTATATAGCAGAAGTCTATATCTATATATTAATCAACACTAATTGTAAAACTGTTCTAACATTATCAATGTGTTTTTGAAGATGTATCCACCATCGAGTTTCAGAAAAGGGGGTTACCTCATGCTCACATACTGCTGTGGCTCAGAAACGAGGACGTTGAACTCTCTCCAGAGTACTTAGACAGCATCATACATGCTGAAATCCCGGACAAAGAAGCCAATCTGAGGCTGTACGAAGCTATTTCAAAATACATGGTACATGGTCCATGTGGACACGCAAATCCCAAATGTCAGTGCATGAAGGATAAACGATGCAGCAAGAATTTTTCAAAGAAATTTAATGAGGAAACAAGTTTAGACAACAACGGCTATCCGGTTTACAGAAGAAGAGACAACTGAAGGTGATAAAAATAACGAATACACATACACATTATACTAATTAACAATCTAACTCGGACTCAAAATGATTCAGGTTTATAAAAAAGGGAGAGCATGAAATGGAGAATCGATTAATCATTCCATATAATCCTGGTGTCCTCTTGATGTTTGATGCGCAAATAAATGTCGAATGGTGCAACACTGCTCGTGCAATAAAGTACCTCTTTAAGTACATAACAAGGGGACCAGACAGAACAACAATAATTCTCAAGAAGGGTAATGTCAACGAAATAGATTCATATCTAGACTGTAGATACTTATCAGCATGTGAAGCAGCATGGAGAATATTTGGGTTCGAGATCCAAGACAGAAGTCCTTCAGTTATACGACTACCCGTGCATTTAGAGGGTAAGCAAGTAGTTGTGATGAAGGACAAGGACAAGTTGTCGGTAGTCGCAGCCAGACCAGATGTCAGTCAAACAATGTTCACATAGTGGATGGCCGCAAACAGTGCGTACCCCGAAGCAAGAGAACTAACTTACGCAGAATTCCCGACAAAGTTTGTATGGAACTCAAGATGGACAAAGCGTAAACTGGGCAAAACTCTAGGCAGAATAACATATGTACATCCGACAGCGGGGGAAAGGTACTACCTACGACTACTCTTGAACATTATAAGAGGTCTGAGAAATTTCGCAGAAATAAGAACAATAGAAAACACAGTGTACAAGACGTACAAGGAAGCATGCTACGTCTTGGGTTTGCTCAACGATGACAAAGAATGGAACGACGCCCTTCAAGAGGCCAATCAATGGGCAATGCCCTCGAAGCCCAGAGAACTCTTTGTCACAATAGTTCTTTTCTGCGAAGTCGCTAACGTCAAGGAACTGTGGGAAGCCAACTACAAAATACTATCCGAGGACATAGAGCGTAAGAAAAGAAGGCTTTTAATGCATCCTGATCTTATTCTTGACGACAACCAGATAAGATCATACACTCTCATAGAACTCGACAAGATTCTTATGAAATTCGGCAAAACACTCAAAGACATCAAGGGTATGCCGAAACCAAGTTTCACAGATGAGGAAAGCATGGAAAATAGATTAATTAGAGAAGAGCTAAACTATGATCGTAAACAGCAGACATATGAATGGTCGACCAAAGTTCAAATGTTAAACACAAAACAACTAAATGTGTACGAAAAAGTTATAGCCGCTGTACAAAATAACACAGGCGAAAACTTTCTTTTATACGGTCACGGCGGAACAGGCAAAACATTTTTGTAGCACAATCTCAACAAAGCTACGGTCTGAAAAGAAGACAGTGTTGAACGTCGCCTCATCAGGTATACATTCCAATACTTATAAAACGCAAAACAAGTACTTTATTATATCTGTCATTTCAAGTCTAAACTATTGAGAACACTTTCAATTTATATAACTAAAACTACTCCTGATTTTCAAACAACCAGGAATTCCAGCATTGTTACAACCGGGAGGAAGGACAGCCCACATCCATTTCGAAATACCCATTGAACTATCAGATAACTCAACATGCAATATTAAAAAAAACACACAACTAGCAGGCTTGCTCCAACAAACATCTGTCATAATATGGGACAAAGCACCTATGGATCACATATATGCTTTCGAAGCTCTAGATAGGACACTAAGAGATATAGTGAAGGACGACAAAAAGTCTACATCTTCAAAGTTATTTGGAGGAAAGGTCATTTTACTCGGAGGTGATTTCAGACATGTATTGCCAATAGTACCAAAAGGAGGAAGACAAGATATAGTACAAGCTTCAATTAATAGCTCGTACATATGGAACGAATGCAAGGTCTTTACTCTACAAAGGAGTATGAGGGTA
The DNA here is from genome assembly GCA_963680865.1 of Spergularia marina. NCBI lineage: Eukaryota > Viridiplantae > Streptophyta > Magnoliopsida > Caryophyllales > Caryophyllaceae > Spergularia > Spergularia marina. The sequence goes on along the minus strand of OY804560.1, from coordinate 13,203,798 downwards.
CCTGAAAGCCACGGAGACGAATCAAAGAGAGAAATGAACACAAAATTTAACGAGTTGCTCCTATCCATGGGGAACGGCACACTGCCAACAAAGTCAGAAGAACAAGAGTCAGAAGCTACATGGATTGAAATACCAGATGATCTCATGGCGCAAGGACAAACATCAGAAGTTCAACCAGTGGTAAGTTACATATACCCAGATTTTGAGAGCAGAAGAGAAGATGTACAGTATTTGAAAGAGAGAGCAATACTGACTCCACTGAATGAAACATCGGATACGATCAACAAGTACATGATAAACCTCCTTCCAGGAGAAGGAACTACCTATAAGAGTTGCGACGAAATATGTACATCGTCAACAGACTGCGAGAATCAGGTCACTCAATATCCAACCGAATATCTCAACAGTCTGAATATCCAAGGGCTACCTCACCACGAGCTGACACTCAAGGTAAATATGCCCGTGATGCTTCTAAGAAACATAAACCCCCCCGCAGGGAATGTGTTTTGGGAAAAGAGTTAGGAAAACCAAACAAATAAATCAAAGGAGTCAGATTAAGTCCGCCGCATGTATCGAGTCTCTCCACCTCGCCCTATCCAACACCATACTCTCTTCAAGCCCTAGGAAGCTCATATCACTTCTAATCACCCTCATCCAAGTCATCTTATGTCTTCCCCGACCCCTGCTAGTATTACCACTTCCCCACCCTTCTACTCTTCTAACCGGCGCGTCACTAGGCCTCCTCCTCACGTGACCATACCATCTCAATCGGTTCTCCATCATCTTATCCCCGATGGGTGCAACCCCTACTTTCTCCCTAATAACTTCATTTCTTAACCTATCACGTCTTGTATGCTCACACATCCACCGTATCATGCGCATCTCCGTCACATTCATCTTATGAACGTGACACTGTTTCACGGCCCAACATTCCGTGCCATATAACAGTGTCGGCCTAATTGCCGTTAGATAAAACATCCCCTTCAACTTATTGGTCATTCCTCGATCACACAGAAGTCCTGTGGCATTCTTCCACTTCATCCAAGCAAAGATAATCACGGGGTCAAAATGTGGGAACAAGGTATTGACTCCGAGGATAATTATGACATCCACAGACACCAAAATACCTTTTGTTCTAAAGAGAAGACAGTACCCACTCAAGTCGTGCTACGCTATGACTATAAACAAGAGCCAAGGTCAATCTTTGACACATGTCGGTGTGTACCTACCCAAGCCTGTTTTTAGCCATGGAAAGCTGTATGTCGCTGCATCTAGGACAACATCTCCAAAGGGTCTAAAATTCTTCATCGACGACACAAACCAGGAATATAAGAGGCACACTAGAAACATTGTATACAAGGAAGTTTTCTCAAACTTACCATAAAATTTTCATGTATTAGTGAAAAAGGATAATTTAGTAGCATACTTTAGAAACTATTATTTCTGATACATAACTAAAAATCCTCAATCTTACCGCAAAGCTAACAAAATCAGCATCTATCTAACAAAAATTAAAAAAAACATCAACAACACAAGTCAACACCGACATAGTATCTTCAATAAACTCAAAGCCCAAAAAAAAAAGATCCCACTTCTTGCAGATTCAAACATTAGTTAAAAAAAATCGTCTCTTCCTCTAAGGAACATGACATGTCTGGGTAAAACAAATTAGAGGATTAGTGAGAGGGATTAAACGAGGCAAAGAAAGAACTAGGTTCTGTTTGTTTTTGTTTTTTTTTTCCTTTAATTATTTATTTTTTTGGATATATTGAAGGGAAAGAATTGGGTTGTGTTTGTTCGATGATTCTATGATCATTATTGCTAATGATAATCACCATAAAAATATATTATTTTATTAAATGTAAATATTTCAATTAATATTTTAATTGCATAAAAATCTTTCTTTTTTAGAATAAAAACTATATTTTATTATTCATTTTTTAGGTTGTGTTTGGGATTAATTGGGCAAAAACAATTGTGCACAAAGCACAATACTAGAGAACCATATGCCTCGTGAAAAAGGGGAAAAATAAAGGCAATCATTATTTGTCAAGATTGCTTTGATTTAGAATGTTTTGTGACCGATCATGGTTGATCATGATTTGATAACCAATTAGCATACTTAAACTTATTGCTTGGTCTTAGTAGTAGTCTTATTAGTTAGGAGTTTGCTGGACTCGCCAAGTTGCTTGCACAAACCTACATTAATCTTAGAAATGAATCTTATTTATTACTTGGGTGTCATAGAATATCTTTATCATGGATGTTGCATGGCTTCCTTAACCTTATCTATGTGAACGCATAGTCCATTTTTGTGTTTGAAGCCATGTGTTCCTGCATCATACTTAAGCTTTATGAGTAATTGCTCTTTCTGTATGACAGGTGTGTGTTTCCTCAATAAGTCCTTGATTTAATATAGCTACTAAATTACATGTTATGGACAGAATTCGCATAATATGGCCTGATAAGCGTATAAGATAGACTATTCTTACTCTTGAAGGTTTTTACAAAGTGGGGATCTCTTCCTTTCATTGAACTATTTTTCCGTTTCTTGTTGATTCAGGATAGCTTTGAAGAGAGAATATTGAAACTTCTGCAGATTGACATTGGTGTATTATTCTTAATTATAGGTCGGCTATCCCCTCCCTATACACCCTAGTAGAGGGATTCTTCCCCAGACCCTCACCCGTGCGGGGATGAAAATGTGCATCGGGCTGCCCTTTCTTTTCTATAGGATAGAAATTTATATAACTGAGTATTAGATTTTTTTTCCTTGTAATTTTTTTAGATGATCTAACAAACATAGTTTGGTACAGTGGTTTTGTTGTAACGGATAAATTATTTATCATGTATTAACATTTACTTTTGAATAATGAATTACATCTTTTATCATTTCAACGACATATGATAATATTGCCTATTAGTCTTATTGAAAATAATGGTGCAAGTCGTACGGGCAACTTATTAAGATTTTTGATTGTGGTTAATAAAGATGATAGCCACAGAAATATATCCTTATTGCCATGGGGACATCTATTTTGGGTAAAGGTAATAGCCATAGGCTCGCCATGATTTTTTGTGTGGCTAGTAGAAAGGTTAGCGACGGGAATATGAATCTTGCCACGAGTTCTCATGTGGCTAAAGTGCGTGGCAAAAACACAAACACATGCCACGTTATAGTTTTTCCCGTGGCAATTTCTTTGCCACGACCACTTGTGCCATGGGTGCTTCCACCCAAAATTTCTGTAGCAATACAGCTTAGCCACGGAAATTTTGCACTTGTGGCACGAATTTGGACGTGGCACAAGTGACAAATTGTTGTAGTGTTTTAATCTTTTCTTTCCCTTTTATCTTCCTATGGAGTTTTAGATCACTCCACCATTTCAAAGCTTTCTTATTTAAACAAGAAACAACCAGCTTAACCTTATGACTCTCATCAATCTGATCTCAAACTGGCATAAAAGCACTTCCACATTGTATAACCAACCTATGAACGAATTCTCATCTCCTTTCCCATCAAAGGTAGGTAGATTGAAGTTTAAATCACGCTCATACTCGGTACTGAGAGACTTTTTCGATATGACAAGTAGCCATATTGTAATGACTTCAATTTGCTGCACAACGCATAGTTTTTGTTGTGGTTGCTGCACTCCTCTGTCTTGGACTTGCATACAGAGCATTGATTCACTTTACTGTTGTGTCTAGGCTGCGTAGTTGGAGTTAGGACCTAAGCCGAAGCTCTGATACCACTTGATGCAGATTTGAATAGCATACATGATAAACGAAGTCCAAATTGAGAAATGACACACTTTTGAGTTAAAACAAGTAATTTTTTTTGTGTTTTGTGTGTTTTTATGAACTGAAAATAAATGATGAGTAGAGAGTTAGCAAGATATACAAAAACACCATTCTAGCTCATAATCTAGGATGGGTTCTTAGGCCCCGTTTGATAGGACTGCTGATATGACCCACTTAGTAGTGGGTAATGTTGGGTTGGTAGCTTTTGGATTAATTTATTAGCTAATTCGATTATTTGATAATTTGTGCTTTAATATAAGAATTAGTGATTTTGTATGTTTTTATTTCTTGTGTAGGTTTTTAGAGAAAACAAAACAGAGAAAATTCAAAAAAAAAAAATCCAAAAAAAGAAAACAAGATAATGCTAAGGTATGCATTCTTTCTATGCCTTTTCACTCCTCCTACTTATTCTCACCTTTCTTTCCCACCACAATTTTCTTCACATGTTTTGTACTGTTAACCATCCCTGATCTCTTTGTTCCCACCCATGATTCACCACTTTGTTTTACTTTTCCCATCACCATCTGTACCCTTGCCCCAAACATTTTTATTTATGCGATTAACCCAAATACAAACAAATAAAGAAAAAAATTAGAGGGAGGGGAGCAGTATCTAAGAGTCCAATAGTTCTGACGGTGTCTTTGGAGGGTGGATTAGACGTTTACTCTGTGATTTGGTGTATGTGTGCTGCATGATAGTGATGAATAGGTCCTTTACTTGTTTTGGACCTTGCTATTTGCGGGAGTATGGAGATTTTGTGAGATGTGCGGTGGATTGGTGACGACTTTTTTATTGAGGGTGTTTGGGATTTGGTGAGAATTGAGGGTGGCTCTACACCTTTTTCCATTGTCTATGAGCCCATTGCCTTGAGAAGTATGAAGAGGAGCTGTTCATTCTACATATGTGTACTTTAGGAGTAATGAGGGATGAGTGTATCTTTTGTGAGCTTGATTGTTTATCTTTTCCCCCTCTTTATTGTTGTCCTATTTTATTGTTGGAGTATTGCACATTGAGGACAATGTTTGGTTTAAGCATGGGGGAGAGGATGTCGTCATCTTTGTTGTATTGTATGTACATTGTTTAGATTTTAAACAAAAAAAAGAAGAAAAAAAAGAAGAAGACGGAAGATAATCAGAAAAGAGGGAAAAGTGAAAAAGAAAGTAAGGAAAAGACACGAGAGAAGAAAGTGAGCCGGTGAGCATGTAAAATTTAACGAGAGGATAGGTGAAAACCCGAAACAACGCCTATGCAATATGAGTGGAGTACTAGAGTGTGCTAATATAGCAGTGTTGCAATAAAAAGGGTGTGTCGAAGGTCGTGTCTGGGTAGGTCTATCTTTGATGGCATAATGAGGTTAGGTTGGATTGTATATTTTAGGTAATAGGATATAAAATCCTCGATTCCCTTGGTTGTTAGGGGCGATTGGTGGCTGATTCGAGGTAGTCTTTGATCCGACGATATTATTCTGGACTTAGGCTCACGAGGGTGTACTGTTGTGTGTGAACGACTTAGGGACATTTAGGGCATTGTAGGTCCCTTTGCCATTTGGTTATACTTTGTGGATGTGTTTTGTGAAGCATAAGATAGTTGGGGACCGTTGCGTTGAGATTACATCCGTGGCGGCTCCTAACTAGGAGTATGTATGAAGACCATAAACGAAGTAGAGGAGATAGGTATATGTCATTTTCCACCCGTGTTTCTTTGTCAAAAGACCTTGGGGAAAATTTGGAGATGTTTGGTATACTCGAGTACGAGTAAAGGTCTAAGCATGGGGGAATTTGATGCGACCCACTTAGTAGTGGGTAATGTTGGGTTTTAATGTTAGAAAACGGTATCTTTTGGATCATTTTATTAGCTAATTCGGTTATTTAATAATTTGTGCTTTAATATAAGAATTATTGGTTTTGTATGTTTTTATGGCCTCAAGATTGATGTGCAATATAATAATTTGTATGCTTTAATATAAGATTTTTATGTAGATAGACAATGAGGCGATGAAAGATGATCCAAGGAGCGATATGCAAGATTTGGACAAGTTTGGAAGGAATTTCAATCCATTTACGGAAGTTCAACTTTGAACCCTCATAACTTTCAAATCTCTTGGAATTTCGCAGTAAAACCAATGGCATATTAGAGTTCATAATATTAGCTTTCCAAGAAGTGGTCACACGTCCTAACAGGCCAAGTAACGAAGAAGTTATGACCATTTGACAAATATCTGTGCAACCAGTCTGACGACGAGAAACTTAAGATGACTTGTCTTACCTCAGACGAGTCGTGTTAAGTACACAGTCGGGCAGAAGGTTATTAAGACGACTCGTCTCAATAAAGAAGAGTCGTCCCGGTTAAGACGAGCCATCAGATGCTGTGTCGACGTATTTTCAGATTTCCATAATTTTCCGTCTTTTGTTAAGCATTCAGTATTCAGACTTTTAGAGATTATTTTTTCAATACTATGCAAGGCTAAAGACCTTTACTCTCGTATTCATTAATCGAAACTATAGTTTACCGACAATTTTAAGTTTGATTCTAATTACTTTATTCGTTTGAGTATTTTTTTTTTGTAAGAATTTAGGAATTTTATTCATCCATAAAGGGAATAAAATCGAGATTTTACAAAAATAGAAACCACTAGAAGCGCCTAATTGGCACTTAAACTGTCAACTATCTCGTCATTAACAACATTTTTGAGCCAACTATAAAGTCTAACACAAACTAGGTACTTGATACTAAAGACTATCATCTTACTGTCTTGCTGAGAATTTGCAAAAATCCTTTGGTTTCGTCCTGGCCAAATACAGTAGACAGTTGCTACAATGCAGCATTTCGCCCATTTGATCCTCCAGTGCCTCTGATTCCGATGCTTTGCCAGCCAATCAAGCTCATGTTTGAGCCTCCAACTCCTATTTTGCATCCCTAACCAAGTGAGAATACTCTGCCAAATTTCAGCAGAGAAATCACACTTAAAGAAGAGGTGACAGTGGGATTCTTCAGCTTTTTTTGCAGAGTATACACCTATTGATGATAGGAATACCTCTTTTCTTGATATTATCAATGGTGGCTAACTTGTTTTGAGCAGCTATGCTGGTTATGAAACCATGCTTGGGCATAATGACTGAGTCCCAAACAGTCTTGCTCCATCTCAACTTTGGAGAGGAAATTCTGAAATAGTCATAAGCTTTTGTCATATTGAATTTACCTCCTGAAGACCAACCTGCATCCAGCCTCTTTATCCCCCTCTCTTCTAAGGATTTCATCCTTGATATTCATGACTCCTTTCCAGTTCTCAGGGCTATTCTTCTTGCACTTTTACTTCCCAGAAATCCCCTCTTTTAATACAGTAAGCCTTAGCCCAATCTGTCCAGATGCTATCTTGATTCTGAATGAGAGCAGAAATCCACTTACACATTAAAGCCTTATTCCAGGACAAGATTTCCTTGATATTGAAGCCAGCCTCATTTCTAGGCCTGCAAGAACTTTCTCAACTTTTGAAGCTCATTTTCCTGTGGCCTTCCTCAATGTTCCAAAGAAAATCCTTGCAAGCTTTATTGATTTTCTTAACAACACTTTTTGGGAGTAAAATGCTGGCACACCAGAAATTTTCTAGCCCAAAGATAACAACGTTGATTAACTGAACCCTTCTTGCATAAGATAGAAGTTTTGAAGACCAATGTTGGATGCCTTTTCTGATCTTGCTCATGAGCATTTGGTAGAGTTCAGTCTTCAGTTTCTTGGAGTGGAGAGGAAGTCCCAAGTATCTAAATGGGAATTTTCCCTCAGTGAAACCTGTAACTTGCAGTATCTGGTTCTTAACCTCATCTTTCATGCCACCAAAAAAATTTCTGTTTTGGCCTGATTTGCCTTGAGCCCTGAGATCCTAGTAAAAATGTCAAGGAAATGAACTACAGCTTGTGTTGAAGGGACATCTCCTCTAGTAAAGATCATCAAATCATCAGCAAAAACCAGATGAGTCAATTTCACTTTGCTACATTTTAGATGAAGAGAAAACTGAGCAACTTTGACCATGTCTCTCAAGTATCTTGAGAGTATTTCCATACTCAAGACAATGGATCCCCCTGCCTAATCCCACACTTCCCTGGAAAGAAACCTTCATAATTACCATTTATCTTAAGGGAGTAGTGAGGTGAGGTGACACAACCCATAATCCAGATAATGAATTGATTAGGGAAGTTCATTGCAGTGAGCATATGCTCAATAAACCCCCAGTTGAGAGAATCAAAAGCTTTTTGGATATCCACTTTTATCAGACATCTGGGAGAGGTGTGTTTTTTATCATAGCCCTTCACCAAAGCTTGAGAAGTCATGATAGTGTCAAAAATATTTCTTCCCATGATGAATGCAGCTTGCTCTTTCCCAATTACATCAGCAAGAACCACTTTGCAATCTATTAGCAAGGACCTTGGTGACTACTTTATAAAATGTAGAGCAACAGGATATGGGCCGGAAATCAGTAACCTGGCTTGCATGCTCCTTTTTGGGTATCAGAGAAGCCATAGTGGCATTTGCTTGCTTAGGCATGATCCCTGTTCTAAAAAATTCCCTTGCAGCTTTAACAAAGTCACCCTGAATAATATCCCAATTTGCTCTGAAAAACCCAGGAGAAAAACCATCTTGCCCTGGACTCTTATTGGCATCCATGCTAAACACAACTTTCTTAATCTCCTCAGCAGTTATAGGTGAAGTGAGATGCTGTTGATGAGCACTAGTGAGGACAGAGCCTTTCCTTACAAAATCATAGTCTAGCTGCTCTATTTCATGCTCCTGGCCCCAGCAATGTCTAATAATAATCCAGAAAAGCCCTAACTATCCCCTTCTAATCCTTGTGAACTTGACCATGTCTATCTTTTATCTGCCCAATTATGCTCTGGCTCTTTCTTTCAGCTATTTTAGCAAAGAAAAATTTGGAGCTGTAGTCTGACTCCTTTATGTTTTTGACTTTGGCTCTCTGGCTAAGCATGCTTAGCTCTGCTTTCTTAAGTTTAAGATACTCTTCTTTAAGCCTGCTCACCTCCTCTATTCTACTCTGATCCTGAAGAGTATTCTGAAGGTTAGTCTGACCTTCCAAAAGCTTTTTCTTGCAATCCTCAACTCTCTTGCTAAGATTTGAGAAATGATCTCTATTAAGCTCACATAAACCATGTTTCACATTCCTCAATTTCTGAAAGAGACTATGAATAGCAGATCCTGACACTGGCATTCTCCATGCAGCTTTCACAATATCTCCATACTTAACATGTTCCTTCCAACAATTTAGATACTTAAAAGATTTCTTGATCTTTGGGGGGTTCATGATGCTCACCATTATTGAAGAATGGTCAGAAATACCAGCTGGAAGGAAATCCACAAAAGAAGAAGGAAAGCATGAAATACAGTCTTTATTGATTAAGGCTCTATCGAGCTTGCACCAGCATCTAAATTCACCATCTTGGCTATTAGTCCATGTGAGATGGCAGCCTTGCCCAACCATATCATCAAGTTTACATCGAGTAATGCAGCTATTGAAATCTGCTATGTCATTCAAGTTTGGAGGATTACCCCCAATCTTGTCTGAGTAATCTCTGACAACGTTGAAGTCACCCAAAGATATGCAAGGCTCATTTGTGCTAAAAGAAATTAATCTATCCCATAGATCCCTCCTTTCCTCAGCACAATTCCTTCCATATATCATAGTTATCCAGATGCTGGTATTAGACAGGTAGTGCATCATTTTGCAATGAATAAATTGGCTTCCAACCTCCTTAATTTCCACTTTGACAATTTGTTGGTTCCACAACAACCAAATTCTACCATTTCTGTGATGAGAGTAATTATTTCCTCCTATCAATCCCATTGAAGTTTCTCTCCTTGACCCTGGTTTCTAAAATTCCAAACAAGTCCACCTTTTTAGACAATAGGAGGTCCTTCACCTCCTGCTGTTTGAGGGCATCATTGAGCCCTCGTATGTTCCAGGCTCCAATTATCATTGGGAGGAGGGGGTGCGTGGTGGCTCCTCATCCCCTATAAAATCAATTCCCTCTTGAACCTGATCATTGAATCCTTTTTCTAATTGAGCATTTGAAATCCCAATAGTGAGGAGCCCAGCAAATCTGTTTCAAGTATTAGTTGGAGGAGTATTAGATGTAGCAGCTATGCCTTTTGATTTTCTTCTAGTGACTATCCTGAAGCCCAACTCATCCACCTAAAGTTTTGGAGGACTTACAACTGTTTCCTCCTGATGAATCTTGTTTTCCTCCCCTTTCTCAGTTTCTGCCACTATGTTCACTTCTTTAACCTTATAAACTTTCTTCACTATGGCAGGCTTCTCTACTGGTTTAGACTTGGGTTTATTCAGCCTGCACTTTTCTTCCAAATGACCCAACTTCTTGCAGGTATGGCAATAGAAGGGAACCCACTCATACTCAATTTTCTGACAAGTTGGCTCAGTAAAAGAAGTGTGCAGCATCAAAGTTTCAGGCCATGGCTGGGAGACATCCACCTCTACCATGACTCTGGCAAAAGAAAGCCTTTCCTTATGTGTGGTCGTGTGATCAGCCCATAAGGGTTTACCTATCTTGCTAGCTATTTTGCTGAGAGCATTACTAGACCAAAACCAGGGATCTAGATCAGGTAGCAAGACCCAAACAGGCACCACTGAAACTTTATCAAGTTCTTGAGAGATGTCAGGTGACCATCTTTTGAGAATCAAAGCATTACCCAGAAGTTTCCATGGTCCTCCCCTCAATATTTCAGTCACTGATTCTGATTTAGAAAACCTAAACATGAACCATCCTCTCCTGAAATAAACCACTTTAGGCACCTCAATATGTTTCCAATATTTCCCAACAAAGTCCCGAAGGTCTTTGAGTTTTGGCCTAGCTCCAATGACATTTCCCACAAGGGCATTTTCCCATAATTTCAGCTCATCAACAACATCATCATGTTTAATAACAACCTCACCAGGCACATCATTAGAGTCATGATAATGCAAATTCATTCCTAAACATGGCTTAGGGCCGATAACACTACTCCAGGTGGTTTTCTTAATTGGAATTTCCTCCCCTAATTTCTCATGAACATTACCAATATCTTCCTGACTAACAGCATCAATATTAATTTCAGACAATTTCGGACTAGTATTCACTTTTCCAGACGAGTGAGCAGATGAATTCAGCTTACTGGATTTGTTCAGAGCCTTATCAGTGAAGTCGCCCCAAATGGGGGAACTTCTCTGATTTTCGACTATCAGGGTTTCTGATTCCTCTTCAGATTCTTCATGAACATCCACAATTTTAATACTAAATTGATCCTTACATTTTGCTGATTGCGTCTCTATATTTTTCTTGGGTGGTCGACCTCGCTTAGCCATGGTGTCAAGCTCGGAGATGGCGTCCGTACAGAAGCTTGGATTTATTGTTATTCTCTATAATATTCGTTTGAGTATTATTTATTATCTCGTTCTTATTGTTATTGATTGATTTATTGTTCAATTAGGTTGCAAACTAATTAGCCCTAGATCTATCATTTTGCTAGATTCACAATTTATGGACTAATTGTTAGATTGTTGATTCAAAAGTAGCAACTAGCCTAGTATTTTTGCGTTGAACATCGGTATTAGGTTAGCGAGAATAAACATATTAATTGAAGATCGAAACCGTGTGTGTCTAGATCTTGTTAATCTTAATTGATGTCGTTTAATTGCTTTATGCTTTCGCCGGATTGAATTTAGGCGCGCGTCTTTGTTATCCACCGATTAGGGCTATTAGGTAGAGCTAAGAAACGATATGAAATTATATTTCCACAACTAAGTGCTCAACGAATAAGGATTAGTTGATAACGAGGATCAATTAGGTGAGCGGTAGTGGACATTAATTGACCTTGATCTCTTTCCTCCAATCAATTGTTTACAAATTACATTAAGTGCTTTAGAATATATACTTGATCACTTACAATCATAAACCCCCCATTTGGTTACCATTACATACTTAGACGCTTTCCATTATCTGTGGATACGAACCTTACTTACCTATTACTACGTTCTAGGTTAGTATTGATTAATTATATTTGTAGGCATACGATTTTATCCTGTCAACTGCATTTTTCTTAATGAATCATATTTGCTCTGAATGACTCTAATATGATCTTATCTGATTTGAATGACTTTGAACTGATCTGATCTCATTTGAAGGTGTTTAAATTTTGATTGAATTTCAACGAATTAGTATCAATTATGGACCAAATACATTAATTTGAACAAGGCTGATCTGATTTAAATGACTATGATCTAATTTGATATGATCCGAATGATTTTTAACTAATCTGAATACTACTTTTATTAAGTCCTATCAATCAGGGCCTGAAATTGAATGAAAGATACAGAAAACATCACTCTCACACAAACTAAGTTGGAACACCTCACTCTGTTTTCCCAAACAAAGATTACTGAAACCAAGTTGTTTGAGAATCCACTCAAAGGGTTTGTTTTTCACTTGACATAATATGAAGTTTACAAAGGTAATGAGCCTCTATATATACAGAAAACCGGTATTAAATTTGATCCAATAATGTAATAAATTAAAACTACTAAAGTAATCTAAAGGAAATATAATGCAATTAGAGAGTACAATAAAAAAACTCTGATTTCTGGAACTACAGGTCTATCGTTGTCAGTTTGGGCTGCCAATTGCTATCCTCTTTTCTTCCCTGTGCAGAATTATAATCATGACTAGGTTACAACCCGGGCTACGCCCGAAATACATTTCATCATTTTATATCTTTGTAAAACAATAGTTTTATCAATAATTTTATCATTTACAATATAAATCTTTCACTTTCAAAATAGATGATGTGATTCCAATTCAAATAAGCAATAAGGAAGGCACAAAATAATAAGGTAAAGATGAAATCAATTGATAGTAAATATTGAAATTTTTGATATGGAAAATGTCACTTATAAATATCACCATGGATGGAATGTCCATCAACATATTCAACACTCTTAACCATTACATTTTAAATGATTTTTATTAAAAGAAAATTAAAGAGACATGTCACGTGGCTTGACAGATGGCCTAGCAGAAGCCGATGAATGTGGTCGTTGCCTCTAATACAACTTTTAATATATAGTATAAGATATGAGAGCAGTTTTCTTGCCAATTATTTGAGGATAGACGTGAGGAATTGATAAACAAAGTTGTTGTTAATAATGTATTAGTGTTGCTGCTTATTTGGACTGTAAAGTGCTGCTACTTGCTTCCCTTATTTCATTTCTTATTCTTTTACTTGAGCTTAGCTTCTTTCTTTTTGTACTTAACTGAGAATAACCTTGCCTTAGAAGTTAACAAATGCAGCTTCATATGGATAAGAGAATAATCCAAGATGATAATCTAAAGTAAAACCTTCCTTAAGGGTTTCCTTCATGATTTGTTTAACACTACCATTCTGCTACTTAGTTACTTCGTAAAACCGATAGAGCCCTACATAGAAAATGCAATAGAAAATGCAAATGATGACAATTATAGAAAATTTCCAAAAATAACAATATGCCAAAAAAATATCATGACAATGATGATGACAATATATTTTATATATGTTACATTCTCTAATCATTTTTAGAGGGGAGACATTAAAAAAATTATTTTTTAAAATTTAAATCCAAAAATTACAAAACTTTAATATTTTCAAAGTAGATACTAACCAAATGAATATAAATTGAAGTATATAAATCATATCGTTTTTTTTTTTTTTTTTTGTGAACCCAATACCGTATCTCTCAAAATTAAATCGTCATACATTTTGGAAATGAGGGATTATATGTTTTTAATGTTACAATAAACTCAAATTTGGAAATTAATCTTTCCATAACCCATAAGAATTTTTTTTTTTTTTTTTGTAAATTTCACCATTTTATGATTAACCTATACTTGCATATATGGAATTACTATCTTCCCTTACTTATAAATGAATTTTGTATTCACAAATGGAATTTTTATTCACCGGAAACTAGATTACGTCAACTCTAGACGCATAAATAGCTCATAGTAACATGCAGATAAGATCAGATTTATTTGGAAATTTAAAAACTGCCTTTATTCGTAACTTGTGTTCAATTGTTTATACATAGAGAAAAACATACATTACAAAAAAATAAAAGACCATACTTGTAGAATAACGCATAGTTTAGAGAAACACAATTGACTTGTAAACCTAGTTATTAGTATTGGAACTTACTAAATAAGTTGAATTGATACAATGTTACCCACCTATGGTAAATGAATGACGTATCGCTATTAGTATTACTTTTTAAATGTGAAATTTATAATAAAAATAAAAACATAAAAAATAATAACCAAATATTTGGTTCTTATATTAAAATGTAGAAAATTTCATTTCATACTTTTTTTCACGTATTAAAATGTAAGTTTGACTTATGGAATACGACTATTATTTTACTATAACTCATTGAAGAAAACATTTATATTGATTCATCTTTTCAAAATTAACACAAACCTATATGTTCACTGCATATTCATAAGTAATTGATGAATTCTTTATATGATTATCATAAACTTACATATGATAATTACATTTTCAGAACACTTAACTAGTTCTTTATTCGCCAGAAAATCTATGAAAATTTGTAGGTGTTCCGGTCATGGAAGTGAGAGTGTTGAGGTGGAAGCTCACTGCTGAGCTGGAGAGAGTGGAAGCCTCAGGTACTCGATTCTACAATGGTCGACACTTCCTCTAGCTCCTCGTCCGCTTCGACCTACAAAACACGGGTGACTGCCCCTGAGGGTTGCAGGGAAGCCCCTCTGACGCTCAAGTCAGCTACTATGTAGAGTAAGAGGTGTTTAAGTAAATAGAGTAGTAAGTCTTGCCTTTGTTTGTGATAGTGTCTGGTTTTTGGGAGAGTGTGTGTGAGTAATGATTGTAAACAGAATGTAATGTCCCATCAAATGATGATATGAGGTATTTATAGATTGGGGTTTTGGAATTGATGCATGGATAAACCCTAGGTGGACTGGTGGGCTTGGGCCACCAATGATCACCTAAGGTTTGGGCCTTGCATGAAAGCCCTAATCTCATGGACTGACACTTGACTTACCAACCTGGACTCCACCTGCTCACTAGGTGCCACGTGGACGGATTAGGTACTGACGTGTGCCACGCCATGTGCACGTCATTGACCGTTAAATTTCCTAACTAGGCACCATACGACTCCATAGAGTGACACGTGATAAGGGTATTTTATACCCATACAGTAGGGCTCTAGACATCTTCGATAGAGTTGACTTACAAATGTTAGTATTGAAAAATTCATTTGGATAATTTAAATTGCTACCCATTTATAGTAGGGTGACTTATAGTTATTAGTGTTAGTATCACAAATCTGACTTTCATCATGTGGTTTTTATATGTACCAAAATGTAGAAAATATCATATTAGACCTTTTACGCATAGAATATTAACTTAACGGATCCGGATCCCCTGGAGTTGAATAATAACTCTATGGAATAGAGTTGGTTTAATCTTGGCTGTTCACTTTAATCAACGCTCAAGATTAGCCTTTTAACTTATTTTCCTCACTTTAATTAAAAACAAAGTATCAAAAAGATTTGCTCGAACTCACTTGTCCAAACTAATTTTTATTTTCATAATGCTTGCGCACATTAAATCCCATCCTTCTGTTGGACTAGTGTCCTCCGACAATAGTGCGTTGATTAATAAATCTCAATTATGGAATAAACAGGGATCGGTTTATAAGATGAACTTATCAGTTGATCAACGTAAATCAATAACGATTGGCCGTCTAGGGTTTGACGTTATTGTCGTCGTAAGATGGCGGAGATCGAATGATCCCTATCGGTCATACCTATATAGGATAACGTGATGAACTCCTGTTAGCCAGTTAATAGTTAACTGGCAATGTGTTTAGTATCAGGCTGTAGAGTTTATTATATTATTGATTATAAGATAATTGATAATAAATAAACCACTGATAAAATAGAAATTTTATCAGTGTATAAGTTGCTAAATTTGAGATTAGTAATTATACGGGTATTGTTGTGATTTGTCAGTCGTGACAAATTTAGCTAGAATTAATTACAAGAGTTGTAATTATTAGCTAAAATATGATTAGATATAATTATTATATCAATATATAATAGTTAATTGTAACTTAATTAGTTAAGTTATGAAATGACTAAATTAACCTTGTTATACCTTAAAGGTTGGTTAATGTTAGTGGGGGCAAATTAGTAAATTTGATTTACTAATTTAACCCACCACTATATATAGTCTAATCCATGTTTAGACTTAGAGTACTAATCATTTTCAACACAAAAATAAAAAACAAAAAAAAAATTGAGGAAAGAATCATCATCTTCTTCCTCTCTAAAAAGAGCCAACTATTTCACCATAGCCACCAAGTTTTTTGAGCTTTGCATGTAGCTCAAAAACACATCTAAACACAAAAATACTTCACCCTAATTGATCCTAATTGTTAGGGATTAGGGCTATTTTGTTTTTGGGGTAAACCGAGTTATTACTAGTACATAATAACTCGGTTTTCTCGTGAATCCTTTGGTACGTGCCGTGGGAGATTAGAAGAGTTCAAGAATCAAAGTTTGGAAGGAGGATCATCCTTGTTAAGCAGCTCAAGACACTCCTTAGTAAAGGAGAGCACAACCTAGAGCCAAAACAAGGTATACGATCTTTAAACTCGGTTTTTTAGTTGTTTTTAACTACATGCAAATCGATCCTCACCTAAGGTTCCACTTAATAGAGTTATTAAGTGTTGTTTAGAGTGTCTAAACCACCTTAGGTTCTAACAATTGGTATCAGAGCATTTGGTCTTATTGCATGTTAAAACCGAGTTGGTTAATTAGGTGAATTATCGACTTAATTAATTTTAATGATAAAATGGTTTTTTCACTGGGTTTTTTCGACATGCATGGCTTCTACTGGTCTTAAAAAGGTTTAGGACGAAATTGTAGAAATTTTGGAATTTTTTAGCTATTTTTCCATGAATTTTCGGTTTAAATCACATAATTAGCTTAATTATCGAATTAAGTGTTAATTAGATAATTTGCATGTATAAAATTATGTGAAAATTAAGAGGACTAAAATTTCCAGTAATAAAGTTCACCATGGCATTGGTTCGAATTTTTCTAAAATTAAAAGTTAATTTTGGGTTTTTATCGTTATTAAGAGTTAATAATGATTAACTTGGAAATTGTTTTCTTAATTGAATTAAAACAAGAAATATCTGGAAATTTTTGCTCATGCATGTGCTACTGCCAGTATGGTATGTTAGTTAAAGAAAATTATTTTTCTAATTAAATTCATAATTGTTATGATTAATTAGAGTAAATTAATGATTTATGGCACTTTTCGAGCAAAAAGAGGGCTAAAACGAATCCATCAAACTAATTGAATCGACTTTAGTGGGATTAAAGGTTGATAAACTAAAATGTTTAGTTGTTGGTTTGGTTCCAAAAGTGTTTTGATTGATTCGTGATTTTAACTGTTAAAATCGTTTTCCAAAATTAGCCGTTGTTTGATTTTTGTTAGTCAGTAAATGTGATTTACCGAGGTCAAACGTATAAGTGTTATACGTTTGACCAAAATCCGAGTACAGTATGGCCAAGATGTCTCATAGGACCGGTACTGTACCGTAATGTAAGGACGGTATCGGTGGGTTTGTAATTAATTGCGATCTCGTATCGCCAGATTGTAATATTTTTTTTTTTTTCTATTTTTAGAAAGTGAATGTATAATAGGCTTTTACATGTAATTCTATTTTCGAGCTTTTACAAACCTTGGCGTGGAGTCGAAGATTGCATTTGAAGACGAGAAGCCGTCAAAGACTAGTTAGGACTAGTTTAGGTTTCTTTTAAGCGAGATAGGGCCATACTAGTACTCGTGATCGATTTATTAGTTTAATCGTCTGTTGCATGCTTGGTTTATTGCGTTTTTTCCGCCGACGTAGTGGATACGATATAAACTAAAATTTGTGCACACGTTTTAGTCGTTATAAATTGTCAACGATTCGCTAAATATTTAGTTCACTGAATAAACGCGATAGACAATATAAGACGACTAGATCTCCTAAAATTTAATCAAACGTAATATCGAGAGCTAGCTTTTCCAAATCTAACACCTATACAACCTTGTTCATTAGGAACCACACTCACCCTCTCGTGAGGTGGGACCTTTTTACCTTGGGGAGTAGGGTTGTAAGTGTTACAACGCGTTAGATTTGGTTGATCTCGACGAATTGGGCATAAGGGTTATGCAAATTCGAAGCTAGAGGACAAATATTCGAGAAATTTGTCAACCGAGAGTTCTTAGAGTTAGAATCAACCAAGAATTGGTTCATCCGAGTGTTATAAATTAGGGAAAAAGCTAAAGACGCCCTCTCGCGTGCCCAAAATTTATAAGTACGACGGATCTCGGAATCGGTTATATAATTAAGGGAGATCAATTATATAAACGGAATTCACGTTTTATGTGTAAAATGTGAAGTAAAATAATGCGATAAAATCTAACCAAATTTATTTCCAAACTTGTAGAATCGTAAATCGCAATGGCAAATCCAAATGCGAACCCAGTTCTACCGAGTATCACGAAAGACTCATGGCTCCGTGCCTTTATGGAGAAGCACTCCCTGAAGGACGATGGGAGCAACTTCCCAGAGTGGGAATTGAGTCTACGTTTAGCCGCTAAAAGCGACGGAAAGGAGCGGTTCCTCGTTGAACCACCACCTGCGACGCCAGGGCCTAACGCAACGATGGCCGAGCGTCGAGCGTACGAATTGTACGAGCAGGAATCAACCTCGATCAAAAACGTTTTGATCTATTCGATGGCGTCAAAATTGCAGCGCAGATTGATTTATTCCTCCTCATACCAAATATTCGTCAAATTGACGAATATGTTTTCGCAAAAACCGCGAATATTGCAATACGATGCCGCCACTCGATTCTTTGAGGCACGTTTAATCAAGGGACAGCCTGTTGGTCCCCACGTGCTCAAAATGATCGAAAACGTAGAGACGTTAGAACGACTGGGATGCCCGATTTCCGACCAAATCGCGGTAGATCGTATACTCCACTCGCTACATGACGAGTTCAACAATTTCAGGTTGAACTTTAACATGAACGATTTGAGGAAAAACCTCAATGAAATTCATGCTCTGCTTGTCCAAGCAGAGAAAGACATAGGCGCAAGTGGGAGTACTAGCGGAAAACGAGATGTTTTAGCGCTAAATGCGAGGAAGGAAGGTGGCAAGTTCAAAAACCGAGGGAAAAAGGGGAAGAAACCCGTGCAAGGAAAGGGCAAGGGCAAAGGAAAAGCGCCAGTAAACGCAAAGACTAAGCCGCCCAAAAGCACGAACCCC
Organism: Spergularia marina; assembly: GCA_963680865.1. NCBI lineage: Eukaryota > Viridiplantae > Streptophyta > Magnoliopsida > Caryophyllales > Caryophyllaceae > Spergularia > Spergularia marina. Next base: position 13,184,603 of record OY804560.1, on the reverse strand, counting down.
GATCAAAGGTGCTTCCATTGTGACGGAGTAGGTCACTGGAAGCGCAACTGCCCCAAATACCTGGAGGAGAAGAAAGCTTCAGGTATCTACACTATAGACATAAACTTTGCTAGTTCCACGTCGTGGGTATTAGATACTGGATGTGGATCTCATCTCTGTAATCATTTGCAGGGGCTGCAGGAGGTGCGAGTGCTAGCAAGGGGTGAAGTGGACCTACGCGTTGGAAACGGAGCAAGGATAGCTGCTGTTTCCGTAGGAACATATGTTTTGTCGTTAGCGTCAGGGTTGGAATTGCACTTGTATAATTGTTATTATGTACCAACCCTGAGCAAAAACATAATATCTGTATCTATGTTAGACGCGGAAGGTTTTCGTTTTGAAATTAAAAACAAATGTTGTTCCTTCTCGCACAATGATATGGTCTATGGAATAGCCCCGTCAATCAACGGAATATATGTTTTAGACTTAACCACCGATGTCTACCATGTAGAAAATAAAAAGCTCAAATCAGGTGATCCTGAGTTATCCTATCTCTGGCATTGTCGTTTAGTTCATATAAACGAAAAACGCATTAAGAGACTCGTATCCAGTGGAGTGCTCAAATCACTTGATTACGAATCATTTAATAAATGTGAATCTTGCCTATTAGGCAAGATGGCACGAAAACCTTTTTCGGGAAAAGGAATTCGAGCTGGTGAGCTATTGGAACTAATACATTCAGATGTGTGTGGTCCAATGAGCATCACAGCCAGAGGTGGTTACAACTACTTCGTCACATTCACAGATGACTTTTGTAGATATGGATACATCTACTTAATGAGGAACAAAGACGAAGTCCTACAGAAATTCATAGAATTTCAGAGGGAAGTTGAAAACCAACTTGATAGGAAGATCAAAACCTTACGATCTGATCGTGGAGGTGAATATCTGAGTAACGAATTCAGTTATCACCTGAGAGATTGTGGTATAGTATCACAATTAACACCTCCTGGAACACCACAGATGAATGGTGTTGCTGAAAGGAGAAATAGAACCCTATTAGATATGGTTCGATCTATGATGAGTCAGGCTGAGCTTCCTGATTCATTTTGGGGTTTCGCTCTACTATCCGCCGTTTTCCTGCTGAACAGGAGTCCGACAAAATCAGCTCCAAAGACACCATACGAGATATGGAAAGGAAAAGTTCCTGACTTGTCTTTCATAAAGGTTTGGGGCTGTGAAACTTATGTTAAGAACCGTTGTGACAATAAGCTAGCACCCAGATCCCAGAAATGCCTATTTGTAGGTTATCCTTTAGTAACACGAGGATATTACTTCTACAATCGTCAGGAGAACAAAGTGTTTGTGTCTCGTGATGCTGTCTTTCTAGAAAAGGAATTTATTTCTAGAAGACAGAGTGGGAGAAATTTTGAACTTAGAGAAGTTCAGGAGTCACAAACAGAGGAAGATAATCAGGATGTTTTACGAGAAAACAGCCCTGAAACTTCTGATACAGTGGTTCCAACCTCCGTTTCTAGAAGGTCAGGGAGAGTAAGTCACCCACCTGAGAGATACTTAGGTATTGTCGAAGATGATGATAAATACTTAATGTTACTTTTAGAAAGTGACGAGCCCGCAACCTACAACGCAGCCACGACATGTCCAAATTCTACAAAATGGCTGGAGGCGATGAAATCTGAAATGGATTCCATGTACGAGAACCAAGTATGGGACTTGGTAGATGTGCCAGTTGGAACAAAAGTTCTGAAATGCAAATGGATCTATAAGATCAAAATCGGCATGGATGGAAACAAGGACGTTTTCAAAGCTCGACTAGTGGCGAAAGGTTTCACGCAAGTTCATGGTATTCACTATGATGAAACATTTGCACCAGTTGCGATGCTCAGATCCGTTCGGATAATCTTAGCGATTGCTGCGTTTCATGATTATGAAATATGGCAGATGGATGTCAAAACCACCTTCCTGAACGGGTTTCTGGAAGAGGAAGTGTATATGACACAGCCAGAGGGTTTTGTCGATCCACGCAATCCTGAGAAGGTTTGCAAGCTTAAAAGGTCCATTTATGGACTTAAGCAAGCATCCAGGAGCTGGAATCATCGGTTTGATCATGTAATCAAACAAAATGGTTTCGCTCGTAGTGTTGAGGAACCATGTTTGTACATGAAGTTTAGTGGGAGCAAGGTAACGTTCCTGGTCCTGTATGTGGATGACATACTTCTCATAGGAAATGATATTCCGACCCTCAACTCAGTTAAAGGATGGTTAGGAAATCATTTTCGGATGAAGGACCTAGGAGAAGCGCAACGCATCTTAGGCATCCGAATCTATAGAGATAGATCAAAACGGATGTTGGCATTAAGTCAAGAAGCTTATGTAGATAGCATTCTTGAGAGATTCAATATGGAGAAATCCAAGAGAGGATATCTGCCAATGGGTCACGGAATAGTTCTGAGTAAGTCTCAATGTCCGTCTGTGCCCGCAGATATTGAACGCATGAAAAAGATCTCGTACGCTTCCGCAGTTGGATCAGTCATGTATGCTATGATGTGTACGAGGCCTGATGTCTCACATGCTTTGAGCATGACGAGCAGGTATCAGGCTAATCCCGGTGAAAGTCACTGGATAGCTGTAAAGAATATCCTAAAGTACTTGAGAAGGACTAAAGATACATTCTTAGTGTTTGGAGGAGATACTGAGCTACGTGTAAAAGGTTACACAGATGCTAGTTTCCAAACTGATCGAGATGATATGAAATCTCAATCCGGCTATGTTTTTACTCTGAACGGTGGAGCGATCTGCTGGAAAAGTTCCAAGCAATCTGTCACAGCGGATTCTACAACGGAGGCAGAGTACATTGCGGCTTCAGAAGCTGCAAAAGAAGCGGTATGGATCAAGCAGTTTCTAGAAGGGCTGAAGGTTGTTCCGGCAGCAGCAGATCCTATCACCATCTATTGCGACAACAGTGGAGCAATAGTTCAGGCTAAAGAGCCTAAGTCTAGTAACAAGTCTAGACATGTACTCAGGAAGTTTCACGTAATACGAGATTTTGTGGAACGAGGAGATATTTTGGTTTGTAAGATCGGGACAGATGATAATGTCGCCGATCCTCTGACTAAGCCGATGACACTGGCCAAGCACAACAGTCATGTAGCGTCCATGGGATTGAGACGCATGACTGATTGGTTGTAGATTATATGGTATGTAATAGTTAGAGTGTTGAGGTGGAAGCTCACTGCTGAGCTGGAGAGAGTGGAAGCCTCCTGTACTCGATTCTACAACGGTCGACACTTCCTCTAGCTCCTCGTCCGCTTCGACCTACAAAACACGGGTGACTGCCCCTGAGGGTTGCAGGGAAGCCCCTCCGACGCTCAAGTCAGCTACTATGTAGAGTAAGAGGTGTTTAAGTAAATAGAGTAGTAAGTCTTGCCTTTGTTTGTGATAGTGTCTGGTTTTTGGGAGAGTGTGTGTGAGTAATGATTGTAAACAGAATGTAATGTCCCATCAAATGATGATATGAGGTATTTATAGGGTGGGGTTTTGTCCATGTGAAATCCGGTTGTATATCCCAAATCCGATTAGGTGAGTCTGGCTGAGTTGGACACTTTTCGAGACTTGATTTTAGGATATGAATTAATGGGATGGTATTTAGGTTTGTGGGTTTAAAACTAGACCCAAGGGCAGCTAGGGCATCTGCTTGTACATTTTGGTCACGGGGGACTTGTTGTATCTTGAAATCTTGGAATTGGGTTACTAGTTTTTGGGTCTTTTCAAGGTAAGATAACATCTTAGAGTCCTTGGCTGCATATGATCCATTTATCTGATTAACAATTAAGAGAGAATCGTTGTTTACCTCAATATGCTTGATTTTCAAGTCAATCGCCAATGTCAGACCAATAAGGAGTGCTTCGTACTCGGCCTCATTATTTGTGGTTCTGAATTCGCAGCTCATTGCTCTAGCTGTTATGTCCCCTCGTGGTGATTTTAGCACGATTCCTAACCCTCACTACTACAAAACTAAGAATGCAGCGACCCGCCTTTGAAAGAAACCTTGTTGACCAATCTTTGAGTTTTTTATCTGTTCCTCTAATAATATGTCCGAAATCATTATTTGTAGGCCGAGGTCCACTAAAGAAAACCCCTAGGTAACGACCTAACACATCTTTTGATGTCATGTTAAAGAAGGAGGCTAAATTTGATCTCCTTGTACAAGATACCTTTTTAGATAATACGATGGACGATTTGTTAAAACTAATCAGTTGTCCAGATGCTCTACAAAAATGGTCAAGTGTGTTTCTTAAATTCCTTTTGGCAGTGGAGGTAGCTTTGCATAAACCAAGCTATCATCTGCGAAGAGCATACATGGAATTTTTAATGCGTTGGGCGTTATTTTGATACCCACCCCAGACTGAGCTTGTTCATTTTGAATTGTCATCAACCGACAAAAAAGTTCCATACAGACAATGAAGAGATAAGGGGACAACGGATCTTCTTGTCGTAATCCCCTACATGGTGTAAAGATTTCGCTAGTATTTTGGTTAACAATAAGGGAGTATGACACAGAATTCACACATCCTTGAATCCACTTGGTCCATGTTTCATCAAAGCCCATTTTCCTCGTACATTTCCAAAGGAAATCTCATTCTATTATGTCATACGCCTTTTCCATATCAAGTTTTAGAGCGAACCAACCCGTTTTTTTTTTTTGGATGTGTTGAACAGATTAAGAATTTCCTGCACTATAAGAACATGATCTTGTAGTTGACGATCCGATAGGAACGCTCTTTGAAGGGGGCTGATAATCCTATTAAGTACAGGCCTGAGCCGATTGACCAGAATTTTCGCAATAATTTTGTAAATGGTTGTGCACAAGCTGATCGGTCTATAGTGTCCCGAGAGACTCGGATCATCATTTTTAGGGATCAGCTGAATCAAAGAATGATTAATTTCTTTCAACATCTGACCGGACCTAAAGAAACTTTGAATTGCTTTAATAACATCTGACTTAACGATGTGCCAATAAGCCTGAAAAAATTTCGGGCCAAAGCCATCTGTTTATACGGGCACATTTGTTGTATAGCATCGTATATTTCTTGTTCTGAAACTGTATCAGTAAGGAGCATATTTTCCTCATCCGTAACTTTATCGGAGAAACAATCAACGCAAATGTTCCTGTTTGGTTGAGCCTCGGTTTTGAATCTTTTAACAAAATCCGTTCGTAGGATGTTCCTAATTGTATCATGGTCATAGTTCCACCCTCTTGTGTCCTCTTTTATCCTGAAAATAGCATTTTTCTTTTTCCTAGCCTTAAATTTCTCATGAAAAAATTTCGAATTACGGTCTCCTTGAGTCAGCCATTGTTGACGAATATATTTCCCCCATAGTTTTTGATTAAACAAGAGGAGCCTTTCTCGTTGCAAAATTAATCCTGCTTCTTAATAGATCTATTAAAAGGTTGTGATCTAAAAGTATTTTCTACAATATTGATTTTAAAAGAGTTTCTCTTGAGTTGATTGCCTATATTGCCATATTTTTTCCTATTTCAACGTTTGAGGGCCACTTTAGCTCGTTTTAATTTTTGGGTGAGTTGATGCATAGGGGTTTCTCTAATACACGATTTCCACTGATTTTCAACTATTCTAAAGGATTCCTTATCTTTTGCCCAACTATTTTGAAAACGAAAGGGTGCCATTCCCGCACGAGGAAGAGTGTATCTAGGATAATTGGCGCATGATCCGAAATAGTAAAATTTTCATATATAATAAAACTGTTAGGAAATATATTTTCCGATTGTGGACTAATAAGAGCTCTATCTAAACACTCGTAAACAGTAACATCCTTAAAACAACGCTTCCAAGAGAACGCAATGCCATTACAAGTTACATCTATGCCATTAGTTATATTAATGAAATTTCCAAGCCTTTGGAAACGGGCTGGTGGGGGGGTTACACCTCCAAATTTATCCTGGGGTAATAATAATTCATTCAAATCTCCTATAAGGAGCCACGAGGTTGTTTTAGCCGCGAAAAAATTGGTCAAATTCCGCCAGAAGACATCTTTTCCGCTCTCCTGCGCTGGAGCGTAGATGCCATAAATAAAAAGAGTCTCTCCGTTTCTTAGGTCTTCTACCTGCAGTTCGATTAACCTATCTGATTTTGAGCCAGAAATAACCCGTATATTACGGTTGGACCAGCATGCCCATAAACCACCTGATCTACCACATGGATCAACAATACATCTGCCATCAAAACCAAGTTTTAGACAAATGCGTGAACTATTACAATTGTTGGTCATTGTTTCTAGTACAAAAAGTATATCCGGACAGAATTTTTTACGCAAAAAAATGAGTTCCGAGACAACCAAGGGTCGTTTAGCCCCATGAATGTTCGAAGAGATTACTTTCATCAATCAATATCGGGGGGAGCAATTAAACAATTTCAATTTCAAAACCCACAGGGGGTGATTTATCCGGAAGCTGGAATTCATTATATTCCGATTATTCATTTGGACCATGTGATCAATTAAGGTGCATGCAACAAAAATATACACCTCTCGGGTCTTAATACCCAAACCAACATAGATGCATACTAGTTGGTTCCAACAACAGTTGATCAATGCATCACTCACGAAATTTTGGCCTTGGCAATGAAAAACTGAAGCAAAAAAGAGAGAGAGAAGAGGAAAGGAGGACCATAGATGGGGTAAAAAACCAACATTAGTAAACCATTGAACATGTCGAAGAAAGAGATTCCAATCATTCTTTATAACATCAGACACTCCAACAAAAACATCCCAAAAAATCTTTAAAAAGCACAGCTCAGTTACATAATCAAGGGCCATCCAAACAAAATGGAGAAGGCCCTCTTTAGTTCTCAAAACCAGGCTACAGTAAAACCCTAACTCACATCTGACAATGGCGAAAAAAGAAACCCAAAAGCTGTCCAAACTAAGATGAGGATCAGAACGCATCAACAGCAAGAGATAAACCATAAAAAGAAAGTAGATTGATTGACCAATAACAAAATGGAGGTATTTAACCCCACTAAAGATAGCCAGGCCATGCATGTGTTGGTGGAGATAAAGACATGCATATCCAAGGCTCATACAACAACAAACTACTACAAACGACCTTAAACTACTAGAAACAAGAGAACAACTAGCTAACAGGACTGCTCTAACAGTCAGATGAACGTAAAACAAAAAATTAGGCCCAATATTCATAGAGAAAAAACAGGTTAAGGGCTGTGGGAACCAGCCGAGTCCTTCATTTCTTCAGTTCTTCTCCTTTTGTGAGAGTCAGTAGAAGCAGACATGAACTCATTGCACAAAAGAGAGTCAGCGGCAAGGATATCCCTAGGAGAAGCTACCACATGTCTACTAGTAGAGAGAGGCTCCAGGCTATTATTTTCCTCCGAAAACATAACATTAATTAGGGCAGCCTCATTAGGAAAGGGAGTACCATCATTTCCAGCAGCAATATCATGAGAAGTGGCCAAGATCAGAGTCTTGCTAGGGTCAGCAACATGCAAGTTGGTGAGAGCATGATTATCAATCCCAGAATTTTGAGGTGAGTTGGAAGGGGCTTTAGAATTTCCTCAGAGGTCGAAGGCTTATGATAAGGTTTAACCACAAACTTAGGATTAGGAAAACTTCTAAACTTGGGATTTTTTCTGGGTGGAAAGTTTCTGATTTTTCGCTGAGGTTTGACCCTAATCCATCCCTCCGATTTAGAGGGGCCAGATATATTATGACTATTATCACCATTGCGATTGCTAGATTCAAGTTTTTGGACCACCAACTCCAAAGTGGTAGCAGTTTTGGAGGGACAGTTACTAAAAGTATGCTCATCATCTCCACATAAGGGGCAGACCTCATGCACCCCACATAAGTCATAAGAGAGAATAAAATCCCTATCGACACCAAAATAAGAAACCCTAACTGAGCTAGGGACAGGTTTGGAGAGATCAAGGTGGACACATGCATGAGCATATCTAGCCTTACCCTTAGTAATACCACTGGTAATAGGGTCAAGCTTGGATACAAGCCCCACAGGTGCGAGGATGTTGGACAAATCCTTAAAATCCAGAAAACAGTTGGGAGATGGTGTACCTTAACCCACTGATCCATTGCGACAATGTCAGAATTGAAGGGATAAAAAAAGGGATCTCAAGGAGTAATGACCAGATCGAGACCTAAGAGCTTGTAAGGTCTGTTTTCCCACACTTTAGAACAATCCTCCACATTAGTAAAGACCACCTCAAACCACTTGTTACCCAAATCCTTAAAAATCACAGGAGAATTGATAAAATCCCACTTCTCCTGCAGCTTTTCAAACCAATTATTGACAAACCCATCATCACCCCACAGTTTAACAAGGAGCGTAGTTTTCTTAAGAAACTCGATTTCCTCCTCATTATGGGAAATCACAACAGTGGGTGGGGTTCTAGATGAAATAGAAAGCTCATTGTTGCTACTGGGTAGTTCATTTGAAGGATATGAATAGGAAGGGACAGGGACATTGAGAATTCCCATACTTCCCTCAACGGATTTTCTGGTGCTGTAAGAGGGTAAGCTTCGACTTCCACCATTATTTTCACACTCAGGCTCATTGTTTGAAAGCTTGGAAGTGTTAATACTAGGGGTATTGTGACCCATTGTGTGGCATAACTAGAAAAAGAAGCAGGGGAAGAAGAGGGGGGAGACGACATTTGAGGAGGCACAAGCGTGCAAAAACAATGAAAAAACAGCAAAAGAGCAGTGAAAAGAGAAGAGAGTGGGGGAAAGCCACAAATGCAGAAGTACTTATATAATAGATGAAGAAAAAGGGGGAGTTCAAGAGAAGAAAGAGACACCCAAAGATTTAAATGCATGAAACAGTACAATATGCAGACACAACAATTAGAAAAATCAAATGATGAACAATGGGTCATGCAGAAATATAGAGGAACAATTTTGCCACGGGGAAGAAACTTGGTCACCAAGGTCGAAGAAAACCCAAAACAAAGCACCACGTTGCAGAAAGGAGCAGGGGAAGATATACTCCTAAAATAGAGAAGATCCAAATAAATGGAGAGGAAAGAAACAATAGGAAAACACACATGCACACAATATCTTCTCAGACAATTCCCAGGGATAAAGGGGAAGAACATTAAAATAAACTCTGAGCAAAGCAAAACAATACAGTGACGGTGTAGAGGAGGGAAGCACTAAAATCGAAACCAAACGAGCACCAGGATACATTAATCAACAAAATCCAACACCAAAAAAGGGGATCTATAGCAAAACAAATGGAATCTGGGTCCATGGGAATAAATTCCAATTTAAGAAAACAACCAGAAAACACCAAATCAAAATGATTGAGGAAAGTGGGAGGGGGGAAAGGAAGGGGACTTACTAATTAACTCGAAAATGAACGATATAACCTTCGATTGGCGTTAATTACTCAGAAAAGCAGTAGGATCAGGTGGTTTAGCGTGTTCCTTTGAGAATCGCCTTTTGCGTCGCCCTATCGCGGCTCCTTCTTTCACAAACTAGGGTTTTTTTTGGATCTGGCCTATAGACACTTTGTTATTCTATTTCAAAAAAAATTACAAGGTCATTAGGAATTTGGCTCATAAACACGAATTATTTACAAAGTCAAAAAAATTATCGAGTCTTTTTTAGATGAACCGTACCATATATTCTAAAAATTGATAATGATTTAAATTTCCAACTGAATTATATTTTCGTGGTAACTATTAAGCTTGTATTTTATCAATGTTTTGCTTATGTGTGGATTTTATAAGTTTCTATAGAAATTTAATTAAGATAACAAGAAATGAACAAGGCAACTAGTTGAGTTATTCTACCAGAACTACCAAAATACTTAATTTGACATAATACCCATAATATTGTCTCATAGTTTTCCGATTGTTTTTTTTTTTTTTGGTTTTCTAGCCTCCATAATGATATCCAAATCCTCTTAGTTTGCTCCCAAATAGCCAAATGTAGCTAATTAATAGTATTTACCTTCTGAATATCGAATGGCTCCTTGTGAGACCTTGGGTTCCTACCTTCATCGTGTTGTACATAATTATTGTGGATCACCATGAATTTTTGCTCAGCTTCATCTAACCTATCGCAGATTGGAGGGGATGATGGGCTAAACTTAGATGCGGTTTTAGGCATACACACGGAAATGTCCATATAAGGTTCCATCCTGGCATCAGTATAAGAAACAAATAAAAATGTTAAACGATATAAGCTAAATTGCATAAAGATACGTGTATAAGTAAAGCTTTGGTGTAGTTGTACGCATGAAATGCCATATATACGCACAATTTAAGAAACTTGAGAGGATTGTGCATGCTTAGACTTAGATTTTCTTAATGATGATAACTAGCGGAATTGGTGTGGGACAAATCCCCCATTAGATTGAAATTACTGATATCTATCAATCTAATCTGGCCATGCCTCAGAGTTCCATGAATCGGGGTGATGAAAGATAAGTTAAATACTCCTAATCAATAGCAATGGACACTGATTAAAAGACTAACAAATTGACTACATTCATCTTATCCGTCCCCCCTTTTACTCTTCAGAGTCCCAAACTACAATATTTACCTTTGAACTACCAATTCTACCCCGGATAGCAGCTCCCACCCCAAACTTGTACTACCCAATCTACCCTCCCATTCAATATCCTGAAATAAGAAACACACACCTCACCCTACCTTACCCCACACGTAATTCACCACCACAAATTATCCTCCAAATATCTCACCTCCATTATTCACCCTGATTCACCTCCATTATCAGTGAATATTACCTCAAATATTACCACATTTATCATTCTCCATTTATTACCACACTTTCTATTATTACAACATTTAATTCTCTCGCATTCAGCATTTATTACTAAAATCTTAACTCCTAAGATCTTACATCCACCACTTCCTGACCTGCATTGCAACCACTCTTTAACGGACTAAGTACAATTCACGCATTCGAAGTACAAAAAGGTCGTTTTGATGTTGTATAAGAGTGCTGCCATGTCTGGAATTGATGTAAGTATGTTTTATTGAGATTTAAGTCCAAAAAGTATTTATTGAGTACGCAATTATGTTTACTGAATTGTATTTGATGGTGTGAGTTTTATAAATAAAATGGACAGTTGAGTAAGAATTTGTAATCTGAGTACGCATATTATGGATCTACATATGCATGTTTATATTATTAGTTTTAGTGAGACTCATTAATTCCTGCTTCTGATGCGGGAGCAACCAGTGAGTCATCACTTGGTTCTACTGATAAGGAAGTCCTATTGAGTGCTAACCTTGATGTCCATTCTTATAGAAATGCTTTAAGTCCAAGGTACGTTACTATGCTTGTGTGGACATCTTTTGAAGGTCCATATAACTAATTGGACGGGTTAAGATGGTATGCTAGCAATTGCATTAAAGTCTGGCGATGCAGTTGTGCCGCACAAAGGTATTTGGATCATATCTTTTTCGTTACTTATCCTTTGATTATCATTCAACATGGAGGAGTTATATTATCATTTTATCTTTCCAATGACTACTCTTGGGTTATGAGGGGATGACTTACAAGGAAGATACGTTCCAAAGAAGGCAAGACTGTTCAGATTATCAGATTATCCGTATTAACAAAATGCATTGAATCAACCTTTAAATCTATTTAAGGTTGCTCTTGATGGTGCAATTTCAATGCTTTTTCAGTTCATAGGAAAATAAAGGGGTTCCTATTGAATTCCCAAGTTGTTATTTGTTTTTAATAGCTTTTAATTTCTTTTAATAGCTTTTATGTGCTTTGAATTTGTTAATTAAATGAGTAGATGATGAGTCTTTTGTAAAGCCTATATAAGTGGCTTATTTCATTGTGGAAAACACACAACAAATTATAATTGACATTGAGTATTGTTTTCTTACAAACTTGTAAACTTTGAGAGTTTTAGAGGAACTTTCTTTATTAAGGGTTATAAAGGTATTTTAGCTATCGTTGGTTTGCCAATCACAGATTGGAGATTAAAGATCAAAAGTAGGTGAGGTAGTCTAGGGGTTGGTCGAGTTTGAACAAGTTGGTGGCTAACTTGTTCATCCATATCCTCTATCAATTTCTTTATCAATCAAACAGAAAATCCCAAAAAGAGTTCTATTTCTATTGTCATATTATAAAACCCATTCTGTAGTACACAACCACAATCAAATTTCCGCGTACTCGTATCATAAGTGGTATCAGAGCCTCGGCTCTTGATTTCCATCAAGCGATCATAGGGGACGAAAACTTTAGTGGTTTTCTCCATCAATTGAGGGCAGCACTTGATTCTTTGCCCAACGAGAGACCGCATATGCAACCACGACGAAACCTTGAATTCCAAAGGCCTAACGATGATTTCAAAGTGACGGAGTTACTCGAATTCGATGGTGGTACTGATCCCGAAGATTATTTGGAATGGGAAAGAAAAATTGAACGCATGTTCAATTTTAAAGATGTGTCGGATGACAAATATTGTAAGTATGCAACCCTAAAGCTTGTTAAAAATGCTTCTCTATGGTATGAGAATCTGAAGGCTCAACGAGCAAGGGATGGCAAGGAAAAATTGACTTCTTGGGAGGATCTTAAGAGGAAAATTCGAAAGAGGTATGTCCCTAAGAGTCATAAGCAAGATTTATACCGTAAAGTGGCTGAATTATCACAAGGAAGCTCTAGTGTGGCAAGTCATATTACTGAATTTGAGAAGCTTGCTTTCATGAGTGAAATTGATGAACTTGAAGAGCAAAAGATGGCTAGGTTTTGTAGAGGTTTGAATCGAAACATTGCCAATGTTGTTGATTTGAAACCTTATGTTTCATTTGATATGTTATGCAATTTGTGCTTGAAAGTGGAGGGTCAATTGAAAACTAGTCGTTCCAGCACTAGTTACACACCAAAGACCCTTACATGGAACCAAACGGAGGGAAACAAGGCTGGTGGTTCTAAAGCCAATGTGAGTTCAACTTCCATGAACTCAAGCAAGTATTCGCCTCCAAGCAAATCCATAGGCAGTAGCTCAAAGTCTGAGGGCAGTAGTAAGGAGAAGGACTTGGCTAAGGTGCGTTGCTTCAAATGTCAAGGTTTTGGACACTTCCAAAAAGACTGTCCAAACAAACGTATTGTTACTTTAAGGGAAGCAATCAATATAAGAGATGATTTGTATGATGAAGCCATTGAGGAAGAGGGTTTGTTCACCACAAGCCAAGAGGTGGAAGAAGAGGAGTATGCTGAGATATATGAGGCCCCAAATTTTTGGTTTTGCGTCGCACACTCCATGAAAAAACCGAACCAATTGCGACAGAGCAAAGAGACCAAATATTCCATACCAAATGTCAAGTAAATGATCGTTGGTGCAATGTTATTATCGATGGAGGGAGTTGCACTAATGTTGCTTCTACTGATTTGGTAAGCAAACTATCTTTAGCTACAATTCCACATCCTAAACCATATACATTGCATTGGCTTGATGATGGAAGCAAAGTAAAAGTTTTGAAACAAGCAACGGTCAATTTTGTGATGGGACCTTACAAGGATGAAGTTCTTTGTGATGTTGTGCCCATGGATGCATGTCATATTCTTTTGGGTCGTCCTTGGCAATTTGATAGGGATGTAACTCACAAGGGACGCTCCAATGAGCATTTACTTACTATTGATGGAAAGGCAATCGTGTTGAAACCTATATCACCAAAGACTGTTCGTGCTATGCATATGAGTCGAGAAAAGAAGTCAAGCTTGACTATGTTTGCAAATGAAAAGGAAGTGGAGGAAGTTCTTAAAGAAGGAGGGCAAGTTTATGCACTTGTTGCTACTAGTCAGCCCCATGATGAAGATAAGTTCCAAATTGATAATCGATTGAAATTTTTGATGAATGTATTTGAGGATGTATTTCCAGATGATTTGCCTAATGGTCTACCCCCAATTTGAGGCATAGAGCACCAAATTGATCTTGTACCTGGTGCAGCTTTACCCAACAAGGCAGCCTATCGTAGCAATCCGGAGGAGACAAAGGAGTTGCAACGACAAATCGAGGAGTTGATTGAGCTTGGTTATGTTCGAGAAAGCCTGAGTCCATGTGCAATACCAGCACTTCTTGTCCCTAAGAAAGTTGGTTCTTGGCGCATGTGCATCCATAGTAGAGCGATAAACAATATCACTATCAAGTACCGTTTTCCTATTCCTCGACTTGATGATATGTTGGATGAACTACATGGTTCTATAATCTTTTCGAAGATCGATTTGCGTAGTGGTTATCATCAAATTAGAATGCGCGAAGGGGATGAATGGAAGACCGCTTTCAAGACAAAACATGGCTTATATGAGTGGTTGGTGATGCCTTTTGGTCTTAGTAATGCACCCAGCACTTTCATGCGGCTTATGAACGAGGTATTGAGACCATTTCTTGGTAAATTCATTGTTGTTTACCTTGATGATATATTGGTATATAGCAAGAGTGTGGATGACCATTTGGATCATCTACGACAACTGTTTGAGGTGTTGAGGGCTCAAAAACTTTATGGGAACCTAGAGAAATGCAGCTTCTTGGTTTCTAGTGTTGTGTTCCTTGGTTATGTTGTTTCTAAGGATGGTGTTGCAGTGGATAAGTCGAAAGTTGAAGCTATTTGTTCATGTCCTACACCAGCGAATGTCACGGAAGTAAGATCTTTCCATGGGTTAGCTTCTTTCTATCGGCGATTTATTCGTAATTTCAGCACTATTGTGAGTCCTATTACTGAATGTTTGAAGAAGGGAGCATTTATTTGGAGTGATAATGCTCAAAAAGCTTTTGAGTTGATCAAAGAAAAGTTATGTGAGGCTCCAATCCTTGCATTGCCGGATTTCTCTCAACCATTTGAAGTGGAGTGTGATGCTAGTGGAGTTGGTATAGGAGTTGTCCTTATTCAGGGAAAGCGCCCCATCGCTTACTTTTCGGAGAAATTGAGTGGAGCTAGATGCAATTATTCGACCTATGACAAAGAATTCTATGCTATTGTGAGAGCACTTGATCATTGGAGTCATTATTTGAGACCGAATCATTTCATCTTGCATTCAAATCAGGAGGCACTAAAATATATCAATGGGCAACAAAAGCTCAATCCTAGACATGCCAAGTGGGTGGAGTTCTTGCAATCCTTTCACTTTTCTTCTAAGTATAAGGATGGAAAAAGTAATGTGGTGGCCGATGTATTGTCGCGAAGGTACACATTGTTGGCTGCGCTTGAAGTAAGATTGTTGGGATTTGAAATGCTCAAAGGATACTATGATTCTGATCTTGATTTCAAAGAAGTGTTTGATGGGTGCAAGTCTGGTCCATTCAAGGATTATTTGCAACAAGATGGATTCTTATTCAAGGGTAATCGATTGTGTATTCCCAAGTGTCCAACTTGTGAGTTATTGATTCGTGAAGCTCATGGGGGAGGAATTGCTGGTCACTTTGGTGTTGCTAAGACACTAGAGATCTTGCATGAACATTTTTATTGGCCAAAGATGCAAGGAGATGTGCAAAACTTGGTTGCTAAATGTGTTACTTGCCAAATGGCCAAGAGTAAATTCAACATGGCGAGTATATGCCTCTACCAGTTCCTGAACGCCCTTGGGAAGATGTCTCTATGGACTTTATTGCTGCTCTTCCTAGGACACAAAGAGGAAAGGATGCTATCATGGTTGTGGTCGATAGGTTCTCCAAGATGGCTCACTTTATCGCTTGCCATAAAACTGATGATGCCTCACATGTTGCGGATTTATATTTTTGTGAGCTTGTTCGTTTACATGGAGTGCCAAGGACTATTTTTTCTGATCGTGATTCCAAGTTCTTGAGTTATTTTTGGAATACTCTTTGGAGGAAGTTGGGTACCAGATTGTTGTTTAGTACTTCGCATCACCCCCAAACGGATGGGCAAACTGAAGTTACTAATCGAATTTTGGGTACTTTGCTTCGTGGATTGGTGAGCAAAACGCAAAAGGATTGGGACTTAAAGCTTGCTCATGCAGAGTTTGCTTACAATAGGTCACCTACCTACGCTACAAAACACTCTCCATTTGAAGTTGTCTATGGCATTAATCCTTATTTGCCACTTGATTTGATTCCTTTGCCTAAGGATGAATTGGTTCACAAGGATGCAGAAGCTAAGTTGAAGTATATGATTAAGTTACATGAGGAGGTTCGCAAGAGAATTGAGACGGTCAATGAAGCTTACAAACGTAAGGCCAACAAGAATCGCAAGCCTAGAAATTTTAATGATGGTGATTTAGTTTGGTTACATTTATGCAAGGAGAGATTCCCAAGCAAGAGGAAGAACAAACTAATGCCTAGGGCTGAAGGTCCTTACAAGATCATTGAGCGAGTGAATGATAATGCTTACAAGTTAGAGTTGCCCGAAGGTTATGGCGTTCATGCTACTTTCAATGTGGGCGATTTATCACCTTACATTAACGATGATGGTCTACAAGAATTGAGGTCAATTCCTTTTGAAGATGGAGGGAATGATGCGGGAGCAACCAATGAGTCATCACTTGGTGCTACTGATAAGGAAGTCCTATTGAGTGCTAGGCTTGATGTCCATTCTTATAGAAATGCTTTAAGTCCAAGGTACGTTACTATGCTTGTGTGGACATCTTTTGACGGTCCATATAATTAATTGGACGAGTTAAGATGGTATGCTAGCAATTGCATTAAAGTCTGGCGATGCAGTTGTGCCGCACAAAGGTATTTGGATCATATCTTTTTCGTTACTTATCCTTTGATTAACATTCAACATGGAGGAGTTAGATTATCATTTTATCTTTCCAATGACTACTCTTGGGTTATAAGGGGATGACTTACAAGGAAGATACGTTCCAAAGAAGGCAAGACTGTTCAGATTATCTGTATCAACAAAATGCATTGAATCCAGCTTTAAATTTATTTAAGGTTGCTCTTGATGGAGCAATTTCAATGTTTTTTCAGTTCATAGGAAAATAAAGGGGTTCCTATTGAATTCCCAAGTTGTTATTTGTTTTTAATAGCTTTTAATTTCTTTTAATAGCTTTTATGTGCTTTGAATTTGTTAATTAAGTGAGTAGATGATCAGTCTTTTGTAAAGCCTATATAAGTGGCTTATTTCATTGTGGAAAACACACAACAAATTATAATTGACATTGAGTATTGTTTTCTTACAAACTTGTAAACTTTGAGAGTTTTAGAGGAACTTTCTTTGTTAAGGGCTATAAAGATATTTTAACTATCGTTGGTTTGCCAATCGCAGATTGGAGATCAAAGATCAAAACTAGGCAAGGTAGTATAGGGGTTGGTCGAGTTTGAACAAGTTAGTGGCTAACTTGTTCATCCATATCCTCTATCAATTTCTTTATCAATCAAACACAAAATCCCAAAAAGAGCTCTATTTCTATTGCCATATTATAAAACCCATTATGTGGTACACAACCACAATCAAAGCTTCCGCGTACTCGTATCAGCTTCCTTCTCCAACTCATTAATTCATGCTTCCTTCTTCCTTCTTCCTTTCATCATCAATCCTCACCAAACTCATTAATTCCCGAAAAAAAAATTCTCTCATTTTCTCTCTCTTTTATTCATTAATGAAACTCAGCAACACCATCTCTTATCTATTATCGTATATCTCTTACCTCATTATTTTAAATCAACGCAATCTCTCTCTACATTTTCTCTTAACTTCCCTAGTTACTCTTATCTCATTATTGTATATCTCTTTCCTCATAATCACCAGGTTTTAAGTCAACGTATCAAATCGATCAGGATGAAGATTGCAGATTTGAGATTTTCGACATGAAGTTTTTGTTAGAACCTAAGGTGGTTTAGACACTCTAAACAACACTTAATAACTCTATTAAGTGGAACCTTAGGTGAGGATCGATTTGCATGTAGTTAAAAACAACTAAAAAACCGAGTTTAAAGATCGTATACCTTGTTTTGGCTCTAGGTTGTGCTCTCCTTTACTAAGGAGTGTCTTGAGCTGCTTAACAAGGATGATCCTCCTTCCAAACTTTGATTCTTGAACTCTTCTAATCTCCCACGGCACGTACCAAAGGATTCACGAGAAAACCGAGTTATTATGTACTAGTAATAACTCGGTTTACCCCAAAAACAAAATAGCCCTAATCCCTAACAATTAGGATCAATTAGGGTGAAGTATTTTTGTGTTTAGATGTGTTTTTGAGCTACATGCAAAGCTCAAAAAACTTGGTGGCTATGGTGAAATAGTTGGCTCCTTTTAGAGAGGAAGAAGATGATGATTCTTTCCTCAATTTTTTTCTTGTTTTTTTTATTTTTGTGTTGAAAATGATTAGTACTCTAAGTCTAAACATGGATTAGACTATATATAGTGGTGGGTTAAATTAGTAAATCAAATTTACTAATTTGCCCCCACTAACATTAACCAACCTTTAAGGTATAACAAGGTTAATTTAGTCATTTCATAACTTAACTAATTAAGTTACAATTAACTATTATATATTGATATAATAATTATATCTAATCATATTTTAGCTAATAATTACAACTCTTGTAATTAATTCTAGCTAAATTTGTCACGACTGACAAATCACAACAATACCCGTATAATTACTAATCTCAAATTTAGCAACTTATACACTAATAAAATTTCTATTTTATCAGTGGTTTATTTATTATCAATTATCTTATAATCAATAATATAATAAACTCTACAGCCTGATACTAAACACATTGCCAGTTAACTATTAACTGGCTAACAGGAGTTCATCACGTTATCCTATATAGGTATGACCGATAGGGATCAGTCGATCTCCGCCATCTTACGACGACAATAACGTCAAACCCTAGACGGCCAATCGTTATTGATTTACGTTGATCAACTGATAAGTTCATCTTATAAACCGATCCCTGTTTATTCCATAATTGAGATTTATTAATCAACGCACTATTGTCGGAGGACACTAGTCCAACAGTTTTAACGTGGAAATTTTTGTATTTTGGAGTATGAGTTTTGTTTTATTATTGGAAGAAACTGAAACCAAGACGAGCCAACATGAAATTACGTGTAAAATGGATAAGTCGTCTTTTAGTATTATTAGTATGGGTTTGTGTTGAGTGTGAGTATGCACGTTGCATGTTTGAGTATTATTTAGTATGGTTTTACGAAATAGGTATTTCTTAGTCGTGGGAGTGTACAATATGACTGTGTGAGTGCGTGAGTATGTTATGTATGGTTGTATTTGGCATAGTTGTATTTTCGTCTGAAATTCGATGAACTCAATGTGCGGCCTTAAGTTGTGACTTGTGAGTGTAGGTGAATGCTATTGTGTTGCTAATATTCATGTTATATGTATGTAAAGGGATTATAAGCATTATGATATATATTATGCCGTTAATCGTTGGTTAACGTACCAGGACGTGGTGATAAGGTTGATTTTACCGAGTTATTTACTATTAATCAAAGTTTTCCATCCTTTGACCATGCTTTCAAATGGGCTAGTGAGATAGCCACTAGTAAATATTTTTTTTCTCGTCAAAAATTCTAAGAAAAGAACAAATGATGGACCTTGGGGGTACTACATAAGTTGTAAGAAGGGGCCAAGCAAAAACAAATATAAACTGAAGCCTGGCTTGGAGAAAAGAAGGGTTGGGTCAAAAACCGGAAAGATAGCATGTGAATTTGGTTTTTAAGGTTACAAGAATCTCTGGATGGTAGTTGTCGTATCTACGGCATACCAGATAGAGGGACTCATAGTCACGAGCTTGAGCATTATAGGGAAGGACATAGGGAGAGGGTGGTTTTATCGGCAAGTGATCGGCGAGCAATTATGCATTTAGATAATGCTAATGTCCCGTTCAATGAAGAAATATATAAATGATTCGAAAGAACACTATTACCATAATGCGAAACAGTTTTACAATGAGAAGAAAAAGATTAGGCGTGAGAATATGGGGTTATTGGATACAATTTAGTACATTTTTCAACAACCGAAGGAGCATGGGTAGACTTATTTTAGCGACAACGATGAGGTGCATTCGAGTCATATGTTTTTGTCATCCAGTTGCCATTCAAATGTTGCGTTGTTATTTCAAAGTGATTCTTATTGATTCAACTTACAAGACAAATCAGTACAAGTTGTCTCTGGTAGAGATTATCGGATGTACCCCCGTGGGGATGAATTTCACCATCGCGTTTGCTCTAATGAATAGCACGTCTCTTAACCAGTTTCTTATTAACTAACATAAATTACGTAATTTGCGTTTTTTCTAAGGTTATCTGAATACATAAACAAATTAATCGTTACAACTATTTTAGCACTAAATGTGAGAGTGCAAAATTCACATGTGAATATGATAAAGGCTTAATGTGAGTGGGGAAAGTGCACATGTGAGTATAAAATTACGAGATATATGAAAGTTAAAGAAGTTGCTTAAACACTATCAATTCGTGCATGTTGCTTAAAACACAACTTTTAATGATAAGTTTTATTGATAAAATTATTTGTTCACAATGAAACAAAATGATAAAATTTATTTCGAGCACCGGTTTCAGTTAGGCTATCAGCCATGCCACGTGGCATGTCTCTTTAATTTTCACTTAAAAAAATCCATTTAAAATGTATTTTATGGTAAAGAATATAGATTGATATTTCATCTTTGGTAATAAATAACCGACTTTTTCCATATAAAAAAAAATTCAATATTTTTTTATTATAAAAAATCATTTCATCTTTACCTTATTATTTGGTACATTCCTTATTACTCTTCCGAACTGAAATCACATCATATATAATGATGAAAATGAAAGTCTTATAAATTATAATATTAATTGATATAAGTATTTGATCATGATAAAATTTATTTCGGGCGTAGCCTGAGTAGTAAACTAGTACCATATATTGTGAATTTTTTTTTATATGGAAAAAACGTCATTATACTCTTTACCATAAAAGATATTTCAAATGAATTTTTTAAAAGAGAACTAAAGAGACATGCCACGTCGCGTGGCAGATAGCCTAACTGAAGCCGATGAACGTGGTCGTTGCCTCTAACACAACTTTTAATATATAGTATAAGATAAGAATTACGAAATATATGAAAGTTAAAAAGGTTGCTTAAACACTATCAATTCGTGTATGTTGCTTAAAACAAAACTTCTAATATATGGTATAAGAATTACGAGATAAATGAATGTTAAAAAAGTTTATTAAACACTATCAATTCGTGCCTATTGCTTAGAACACAACTTTTCATATATGGTATAAGAATTACGAGATTTATGAGAGTTAAAAAAGTTACTTAAACACTATCAATTCCTGCATGTTGCTTAAAACAAAACTTCTAATATATGGTATAAGAAGAGATAAATGAATGTTAAAGAAGTTGATTAAACACTATCAATTCGTCTTATTGCTTAAAATACAACTTTTAATATATGGTATAAGAATTACGAGATACTCTGTATATGAGAGTTAAAAAGGTTGCTTAAACACTATCATTTCGTGCCTGTTGCTTAAAACCAAACTTCTAATATATGGTATAAGACTTACGAGATATATAAATGAATGTTGAAGAAGTTGATTAAACACTATCAATTCGTGCCTATTGCTTAAAACACAACTTTTAATATATGGTATAAGAATTACGAGATATATGAAAGTTAGATATAACTCGTATCTGTTTTAGTATAGCTAAAGGTGGAGCGCATATTGTTTCTAGCCTTCTTAATTAAGAATATTAAGTAAATAATCACAATATTAAGTTTCAATAACTAACTTAAAAGATATCATCAAGGATTCACAAAAGTCGCATATTGAGTAGATGCAATCCCATATTGAGAGCGAGTACGGTCACTCTGAATGTGCATGGTCATTATTGGAGTACGGTCATGTACTCCAATATTTTTTTTCACAAAGCTAAAATCAGTTCAATGTGGTTTACATGAGTGTAACTATGTGTTATGGGTGTCTGAAGCACGAGAGTTGCATGTGAATGTGCGCAGAATAAGTCTGCGGAATTACATAATAAACACAAATTTTTTATATTTGAGTCACTTAGCATTACCTAAATAGTTATGACTATTGTAGTTTAATAAAGTTTTTTAAGGTTAAAACGATATAAAGTTACCATTGATCTAGAACTAATCAGTAATTCATATTTCAAAGTGGACACACTATATACTTACATGATTACTTGTTTATGTGACCTTATATAAAGATTACATTATGATTACGATTAGTATAGACAAAGAACTCTCTATAATCCCCTTAGGATATTAGATTCATTTTACTTACATCATGATAATAGATAACTCATTAGCTTCAATTTAACCAAATTAACCAAGTATTATTTATTCACTAAATTGTAAATGGTGACCGCTTTATACTCCGATTACATTATTAGCAACAGAGTAGCATTCACCTACACTCACAACTTAAGGTCGCACATTCAGTTCATCGAATTTCAGACGAAAATACAACAATATCAAATACAACCATACATAACATACTCACGCACTCACACAGTCATAATGTACACTCACACGACTAAGAAATACCTATTTCGTAAAACCATACTAAATAATACTCAAACATGCAACATGCATGCATACTCACACTCAACACAAACCCATACTAATAATACTAAAAGACGGCTATTTCGGTTTACACGTAATTTCCTGTCAGCTCGTCTTGGTTTCAGTTTCTTCCAATAATACAACAAAACTCATGCTCTAAAATACAAGTAGAGTTATTAGGCAAAGTCTATACTTTGATAAACTTGCAAAAACAAGATTGTGTTTGATCTAAAATGACTATCATTTATCTATGTTTGATAGAAATGCATTTGTCAATACACATGGAACGAAAATTTCAAAAACAAGATTGTGTTTGACCAACTAGATATGAAATGAAGATTGTGTTTGACCAACTAGTTATGAAATTCCAAGAGTAAAGGTATTTATATAACAAAATTTGACTAATATGATGAAAATACTTTTTATCATAAATTGGGTTGGATACATCCAGATTACAATATACCATATTCACATATACAGTGAAAAAACTGAAAATTTGTTACGTTCATCTAAATCTAACGAATACTCAAAAACAAATAAACAATACTCAATTCTATTTTTATATGATGAGTTTTTCTAGCAAACTCTGTACGGTAGGTAGCGATGTGTGTTTGCTGGTGTTCTTTTGATTTGTGAAGTACTAATTGGGGATTTTTAGATCAACACATATCATTCACTCACTGATATTATTCAATTTTTTACTAACCGTAATTTTCACTTATAAGGCACTGGAACTATTGCTTTCATCCTCTATTCCGCCTCCTTAACCCATTTCCTCCATAAACTGCGTCGGTTATAACTTGCACATTCAACATTTAAGGTTAGTTTTATTCATTTTAATGCTTATTATTTGGTCGGATCTGTCTAATTTACAATTGAAACAACTTATATATTCTAGAAGGTTAGTACTTTTTAGACTATGTTCGATTATTTAGTTAAAGTAAACAATTTATGGGTTTTTACAATGTACATTTCATGTTGGGTTTTTTCAATGTACATTTTATATGATTAACTTTTTAATTTAGATTAATACATTTTTGGCGGTGTTCCGATAACTTTGATGGCCTCCTCAACTAATAGCAACACAAACACTTCTACAAGCGCCACCATGGAGAATGTGAACAAATATGAAACACTACTTGTGGGTTTTGTTATCTTTACATTTCAACGTTTTGTTTGTTTTATCCGTGGTCTATCCGACCACTCCTTGACATCATCCGTGAGATGGGTCTTGGTTCTTTGGTGGATATGAAAATTGCTTGGTTTGATCATAAGTTTCTTACATGTGTGGTTGTATTTTTTGGAAATTTTTAATGAAAAGAGATAGAAAATGAGAATTTTTTTCCGGGATTTAATGGGTTTGGTGAGGATTGATGATGAAAGCAAGAAAGAAAGCAGGAATTAATGAGTTGGAGAAGGAAGAATAGAAGAAAAGCGCATGCATTGATAATAATTGGGGGGGAAGTAATTGGGGGGCAATACGGGAAAGTTTGATGCATTGATAATAAAATAAAAGTGAAGAGAATAAAACAAAACAAGGATACAAATGTATTTAGCCATTTGGGGCGGTAATAGGTCCCCCATAAATGGGACGACCTTTAGCAGTTGCGAATACAAAAAGTATCTACAAAAGGTTTTCCTCAGATTGTCTTGACATTAAATCACGCACATTAATAGAATTATAACACACACTATTTGAGAAACTCATAAACTCAATATTATTCCGTAATAACTTGCTTGTACTTGTTACAATGACCTTAGGGTAAAACCCTATTTATACTATTACATGACTTGACCCTTACGAAACCTATCACACAATATATTCCTCAACACATATTCTAGTATATATCGTATTTCTAAACACACATAATATTCCTTAACCGGATCGGAATACTCCATAATCCTCTATTACCCCCCCCCTCAACCTCATGGTAATTTGACTAACATTACAATGAGTTTGCCAAAACGAAAAGGAAACAAAATAATTCCGTCGAGATCTTCAAATCTTCAAATCCGGCACGATGATCGTCGTCGTCGCAAAACCCATCGAGTAACTCGTACACCCACACTCATCCAAAGAACACTCAAAATCAACACCACGAATCGTTTATAATCAACTTCACCACTAAACGCCAGATACAAGGGAACGTCAACAATACCATGAATCACCATGGTCTCACAAATTATGAAGCGGTCATTATCAGTTTCATCTAAAAAGAACCAAACATGACTGGTAGGACACTCCTCAATAAAATACCAAAACTAAATACCATGAATCGATAGCATGGTCTCAAAACGCGAAACGGTCATTACCGACTTCACCTTAAAACTACCAGATATGAGAGGTAGGGGCACACCCCCATTCTTTGATCGGCCTAAAATAATCACACAATACCAAAATCTCAAAGAGTGTTCTCAACCAAAAGCCAAACAATAACCAACGACGATCAAAACCACTCAAATAGACTTAACTCACTTTACCCCTTTAAGGGGCCAACAACTTAATCAAACCAAAATCACCATGAACCTGCCTTGAACACGTCGCAAATCCATGCATCAAAACTCAATTACCAAAAAAACAAACAATGTACGCCTATGGCTATGCCACGTACAAACTTACTCCAATACTCCACGAACAAAGAAACCACGAACGGTAAGTCAGCAACAACACCCACGAACGGTTTGTCTTCACGACCTTCTTTTCGATCAATCACAAACAACTCGACATCATCGAACAACAATCCAAATAACGGCACGACGGTGGGTTTTATTCAAAACACTAATTAAACAAAAAACAACACAAGAGTATTAAATAAACTCGAACAATAAATAAAACTCTAAAACATTATATCACGAACAACAAATCACCGGCAAAGAACGAAATCCCGCCGGCAGGCATTATAGATCCATGCCCACCGGCAGGCAGCGGAAGCACCTTTTAGAGTCCTCTAGGAAAGAGGCTATGATTGTAACAACCCTAAATTTTCGCTAAAATAAAAATCGGAAAATAAAGAGTCGTTACGCCGCAATTGACTATCGAGTCAATCGCTAGGCTTAAAAATCAATAAACTAACATAAATAACTAGCTAATTAAATATACAACAGCGGAAGACTTTCTAGTCGAACTACAGTTTTCAAAACCATAACAAAATTACAACCTATTCGAAATGAGACTCAATAAATGCCTTTGAACACCCCAACATGCACGACTTCGTAAGCAAGCATCCACATCATCAAGACCTGTCAACTATGCCATCGAAGAATGACATAGGCCCCAGAATAAGGTAGGGACAAACCAGAAAACAGAACGTCAGCACAGGCTGAGTAAGAAATATTAAACGTAAGAAGAATAAATAAGATACCCGAAAACTCATCGACAACTACAACAACTACCTTATTAGTCGCAAAATGATTTGGAGTCGGCTAACATAAACTCGAGAAACAAACCAAATTAAAATTAACAAAACTATTTCATTTATATAGAGAAGAGTTTTGTTTGATTATTTGTATATATAGCGTTTTACCCGTGCAAAGTTGCACGAGCGGCCCGATTACAATACACATTTACAATGATTCATTTTATATAAAGTTTATTTATTGATATATTAATTATAAATAATAAATTACAAAAAGTTGGTTGGGAGGCGCGAAACAATCTGGGCCCCCACACCCTTGGCTATTGAAAAAACAATATGAGTAAAAACATGTGTTGCAGCCTGCGCACCAATGTCCTGCTTCCTGGAATACCGCTGAATGCGTTGAGCCAAAGCAACGTCGCCCGACTCCAATTCTCCTATTGAGGAGAAGGAGAAAGCGAGGAAGTCATAACCCAACGAAGCCACAAAGCATCATATTTAGTACGCTTACGATGAGCCGCAGCACGCACAACCTCGCCCGGCTCAAACCCGAACAAGCCAGACTGAGTTAAGGGCGATGAACCCGTCAAATCGACACACACGTCACGCCCACCATCCCACGAATATAATATCACATCCGCCGGACGAAGAGGCCTGCCATCAGTGCCGACTAGCCCAATATTCACCTCTTTGCCTGCTGAAATCCCGGACCGATAGCAGACGTCTACCAAGGTGTCGCGAACAGCATTTTGACGATAATGCTTGATGCCCACAATCCCAGCACACGAAACTGCATGGTCCCCAAACTATCCCCATCGAATGTCCGAGAACAAGAAGAACACGGGCGGTCCAAAGGGACCCCCAAACAATAACACAGGAAACAACGATAAGTCCGGCTATTCATTGTCTGCCCTAAGCCAGAAATTGGAACCACCCGGAGCCAATCCGAACAGTGCTCACCCTGCTGTGAATGCCACAAGGCCAACTGACACGGTGTGAGAGAGAAAACAGAGGCAGCAGTCTTATTGACTCTCGTAAAATATAAATCTTCCAAATTCTGCATGAGTCGGAGCAAAATATCAACCTCCATAGTCTGATTAAACAAACCGAGAGCATCATCAAAAGATGGGCCGGAAGACACAACACCAGCACGCCGAAGAAGTTTATCCTGCAAGTCAGCGGACTGAAGACGAGATGCTAGAAACGCATAATGGACAGCATCACAAGCCGAATAAACACCAAGCCTCCCATGGGAAAAAGGCAAGGTGGCCAGCCTCCACTGCCAATCACCAAAACCCGGTCCAGAAGCAACAACAATACGCTCTAAGGAGGAACGAAGTGCTGCATCAAAAACTCCCTGAGCCGACTCAAAGACAGGGGTGGACAAGTGCGCAAAGCAAAGTAAAGCTTAGACACACCGGTACAAGCCCGAAGTAACAACAATTCACACTGGGGATCGCGAAGTGTTGCAACCGCATCCATAAGCGCAATGGTTTTGGTAACTCGCTCCAAAACAAGAGAACTGCAAAAGTTAAGATCTGCACTAACAAACCCACCTAGAAGCTTAACCCCACGGTGAGGCCTAGCAATATTAGGAGGGAAAATGCCGACGAGCCTACTCCGAGGGTCTTCACGAGGCCAACACACCTCTGTCTTATCAATATTAGGATGAAGACCCAAAGGGGGACCCGCCTGCTGAAGCACCTCCAGGACCTGACCAACAACCAAGGTATCGCCGATAATAGTACCATCATTCAAATACCAAGCCTGTAGAGACAAATCAAAAGAATCCCGAATCTGACAAACAAAGGGATGCAACACGAGGGCAAAGAGCAACGACTCAAGTGGATCGCCTTGTTGCACCCCCTGACAAGACCAGAGAGTGTGCTCCCCATAATATAATCGTGCGAGACTCGAATAACAAACCTCAATCCAACGCAAAAGAGTAGGGCAACGAACCCGGACATTCCGAATCATAGTAGTCCGGTCTACCAAGTGGAAGGCATTCCTAAAGTCTTCCAACAACATAGAAAGACCAACCTCATCCCCCCTCGCCTCGACCAGACGATTAACCGCATGCATAATCGCCTCCCCCCCCCCGCCCCCCGCGCTGACACACCCACTCCAAACATGAGATCAGCAAAGTAAGCACTTAAGGTAGGTCCGACCAAAGTAGCACCAACCTTAGAGACTAGACATCTCCATACAGTACCCACTGCAATAGGGTGAATACCAACCCCAGCCTTGACAAGCGGAGAATAGGAGCACTAGCTATATATAAGGTCCTAAGACGGCAGGACATCGGCCAGCTAGGAAAAGGTTAACCACCTGCGTGATCGACGCCAAGAGTTCATCTGAAACAGCTACTGCAGCACCGCTCAAACAATCTAAAAGGTGTTGGGCACGCAATCCATCACGACCACATGAAGTACCACGCGGGAAACTCTGAATCCTCTTATGAACAACCGTGACAGGAGCATCAAGAAAAGGCTGATCAGCAGGTAAGGAAGACAAAGATGGCACCGACACAAAAGGCTGCTTAGCAATAAGATCCTCCAAAGTAGCATCAGAGTAAGGAGCAATGCCAGAAGAGGAAATGACACGAACCGCTGCAGAAAAATGACCATCTGAGACCTTACACTTACACTGCAAAATAGAACGCTCCCCCACGTCCTCATCCACCTCCACAGAAGGAGGCGGGCAAGCAGCCAACGCATCCTGCAAAAGCGTCCACGAACGCCCCGGCTCACCCCATGACTGAAGAGCACTAAGAATACTCTTCTCTTGTAAATGGCGTCTAACAGACGAACGACGCTCACGACAACTCCGCGGAGAAAACGTCCGGAGGACACACACCGACAACATAAGCAACTAAACCCAGCCGGAGATGTCATCTGGCTGACCAATAACCCTATCAAGCGCCCCTTTGAGTACCCGTGCAAAACTCAAACGACACTTCGGAGGGATAGACTTCACAGTACAAAGTCTCTTGGAAAGCAAGCTGTCAAACGAGGCGACGTCAAAACTAAGAGGGTCTGGCACAACAGCAGTTGCCCCAAGTCCACTAGATGTGGAAACAGGTACCACTGGTCTGGCCAAATGACAAGCTAAAAAGTCGTTATTCCTAGTCAAATTACCACTATTTCTATTAAAGTAGCAAGGGTAAGTGGGTATCGTATCCACAAGGAAGAGGGAAAGTCTAATATGCGAATTCTGTGCGGTAAAACTAAAAATAAAATAAATAAAACAATTAAATGGGGGGTTTTTGGTTTGAAAGTTGGATTAAAGCGAAATAAACGAGATATCAAATTAATTAAAGCGACTCTCGGTGATAATCTCTTCTAACACCCTATTAAAGTAAGTTTTACCTCTCTCTAATATTATCGATTCATTAACAATCCCGGTTCGAGCCAATTAATCCTCTTTTATGGGGAATTTGAGCAACCGCTACCAAATTTCCCTCCTTTTAGTCGTAATTTGTCTAGTGACCACTCAAACAAATCACAACCAAAGGCATGAAGAGCAAGGACTAATAAAAGATTGAGAACAACCCAAATTAGTATCTAATTAGCCGCAACCGCGACACTAATCAAATCTAATCTATTAGTTGCCTAACTAATCCCTAAATCACTAATTAGCCGCAACCGCGACACTAATCATGTGAAAGTTGCTTCCTTTTGGCTAATAATCAATGACCACCAATTATTAACCAAGCATATGAAAATAACCAAGTCTAATCTAGTAGCTAATTAGATAAAACAAGGATAAATCATGCATTAAATAACAAGGAATTAACTATAATGAAATTAAAGGCAAAATAGAGAAAAAAATACTTACTAATACATAGGATAAAGAATTGATTACACCAAGAGTCTAAGATGGGGATTAGCCTCCCATACTAATTATCACAATAATATTTGAGATGAAAATCATAATGAAAGTATTAATTATCCTTGAGTTTCTCTCTCTAAAATGAAAACTAGATAAAAAATAATATGACAGATGATAATCACCAGGGAGGGGTACATGCCCATTTTATTAAAGATAAGTCCCAAAATAAAACACTACAAGACGAAAATAAACATTTCTTAACCAAAAAGAAACCGTCAAAAGACTGAGGAAACTTCCCGGAAGCTAGCTTCCTTGACTCGAGGGAAGGGATCCTCGAGTCGAGCGACGGAATCCTCGACTCGAGGAACACTCTCCTCGAGTCGAGCGAGGAAATCCTCGACTCGAGGCTTTTTCCTCTCGAGTCGAGGAACTTGAATTCCTCCCTCATTTTGCTCCTTTTCTACGTGGCTCGACCTCTTGTGATTCTCATTCCTTCGTGGCTCGACCTCTTGTGATTGCCGTAGTGCACCCGAGCTAGCTTCTCTCGAACCCCGATCCGACTCCAACTCGATCTAAGTTCCCTCCTAAATCACTCCAAAGGGTCTTTAGCGAATAAAAATCCCGTAAAACCACCGAATAAGCTCCAAACAACTCCCAATCGTGTGGTTCACGAATCACGATAACACCATGCTAAAAAAGACCCTAAGACGTATAAATTACGCGGATTAGCACACTACTCTAACGCCATATCAAACTCCTCCATGCTTAGACCATTACTCGTCCTCGAGTTCATCAACCCTTCACATTAAACACCTAAGTCTCTCTTAAAGCACGGGGTAAATTTCAACACTCAAGACTCCTCCAAAAAAAAGAACCGCAAGCCAACATAACACCCAAACGGTGCTAGCTAGAGTTGGAGTGGATGAAATGCTCGAAACCTCAACTATAACCATCTTATCCTCTCTTCTCACGCACTCTAAGCTAGGAGGAACTAACACACAACGTTTCCCCCATGCTTGGCTCAACGACTCCCTCAAAGTCGTGCTCCCAATGAAGTTATCGAGCACGACTCACCTCCATCAATCCACCGGCGCCCCTATCATCGTAATGCAAGAGGATTTCTAACCTAAATTCCTATCACCGAACCTCCTTATGACTCCCGTAGTGATCCTAATCCTTTACGCCCCAAACTCCTCATCTTATGTCGCCCGCCATGGATTACCTCGATTTTTTTTTTTTTTTTGCAAACTGAAATTAAAAATCACACTTATATTACAAACAAAGTGACAAATGGCAAACCAAATTACACTATCATGCCAAGCGTCTCCCCATGCTTGAACCTCGTCATTGCCCACAATGACCATCAACACACCAACCGAAAGATTGGGCAACCATGAGTTAGGGAGGGGGGGAGCCAACAAAACATACTCAAGCATCCCATACAACTAGTGCAAATAGAAACCGTCTAATCTCATCAAGTGAAGAAATAACGGGATCTCGGGCCAAGAGACACTCACTCTACCTCACTCCCATATCTTCCTCGAAAAAGAGTCCTCCCTCGTCTCACTACTCCATCTCCCTCATAAATAATGACAATAACACGTCTTTCTCCAATAATAACTAACCATCCAAAAACAACCCAACCAAAAATGAACCAAACAAGGTTATTTTATTAGTTTGAGAGGTAAAATAGGGTGGGTAGAACAAGAATAACGGGGGAACAAACGCGGTGGGGCACAAAGAGAGATGGTCTAGAAACGGTTAGTGAAACGGGTGGGGAAGTAGAGGCTAGAGTCAAGATTGAGAGAGAAAAGTTAAGGGAAAAGAAATCATACCTCGTGACAGCTCCATTTCCCTCAATAATCGTCAATGCAAGTGGCTCATGGTCCAAAGACCGGCAGATTAGCCACTCTCTCACCTCACAACCCCGTCTTCCTCAAAATATGTCGCCTCCTATCACCTTACGAGCTCCTATTCTCCTCGTATATTTGTTGGAGCGTAATGACCCCACACCAAAAGTCGTCCAAAAACCGGAAATAGGCCATTTTGTGAATGTTTTGTGAGTTGCAGGCCAAATGTCAATGGTTTAAGGATCAACAAGCATGTGGAACAAACGGGGGTCAATATCAAGAGAGATGGTATAAAATATTGGACAAAATAGGGCGGTGGGCCGACTTGGCTAGAGATGAGAAAAGAAGAAAGTGTAGGGAAGAATTTATTCATACCTTGGCTTCTCCAACTCAATGGCAAATGTCACGATTGAAATAACAGTAAAACTCGAAAAACAAACACACAAAACAAAAACAAACACTCGGAAATTGGTTAGACAATATAATACAATTGTACAAGCAAGAGCAATAATCCTCCTCCATGCTCAAAATAGGTCAATAAATGCAAAACAGGGCATAAAGAGGGAGGGTGGCAAGAAAACTCACTGAGGGTGGCCGGGTGGCCGGAACTGCTGCCCACGAATGGAGAGAAGCCGGAGACGCTCATCGATCTCCGTGAAGTCAGGAGATTCGTAATACGGAGTCTGGGCTCTCATGTGGAGGTTATGGTTGGCCTCCATAAAAATCATAAGGCGCTCCGTCTGGGCCTCATGGACCATCATCCTATGGTCCATGCCATCCAACCGATGGCTAACTCTCGTCCTCCAAGCCTCGTACTCAGAGGGAAACGCCATCTGGGGCGCAAATCCAGGTCCTCCCACATGCACTCATGGAGGTCTCGGGATCTCCTCTAAAACAGCCTGCCCCTGAGCGACATTAAGCCGCAGCCCCTCAACAAAAAGCTCCTCCGCATCTTGGCCCTCCTTAATCCTCAACCGATCAGGGTTTGGGAGCAACAAGTAGCTCTGAGCGTCAGTCCCCAAAGTCCAGTGGTAACGCCCCGCATACTCTCGTAGTCTCAACACTGGGGTGATCCACCTGATCTTCCGGAGAGCTTGAATGTTCAAAGTCGCGAGCCCCTCCAAAGCCACCTCCTCATCAACTCTCGCTACCTCACACCGACGGGCAATGAGGGTAATCATGCCCCCCAACCTGATAGAACACGAGGGAAACATCTGGCATGCCATGCACGCCTCACCGAAGAGCTTGGCCCACCGCGGTCTACCATTCTCATTCGGTATGAATGAGGCGAGGCAACCCATCTCCATACACTGTATGTTATTGGGCTCTCCATCCCCAAAAACACACATACCGATCACCCGGTAAATAAGCCTCATGGCCGGGTGGGGGACCATCGAAATCTTCCCCGAGCTGAGGGAGGAATCACCGGCTCCCTCGTGAGCTTTGTCCACAAGACATTCGCTTACTCTCCTCCTCCGGAGTGTTCCACCCAAAGCACCGATCAATGTCGCCATAACTCCATTTACCGAGGCGATTACCAATGCGGAATAGGATTATCTCGTTCTCCTGCTCGTGCTTGAGAGTGGACAAGAACTGATAGGTCCACCTCTCATAAGTGGGAGCCGACTTGCCCAAGAAGTCGAACATGCCCCCAATGCTTAAGTGAAAACGCACGGACTCGAGAAAACTCAATTGCTCAAGTGTGGCCGCATCGAAAAATTTGGTGACCAGGAGCTTCTTACGCTCGTACATATCATTGAATCGTGATTTCTCCGTGTCGTCCAACCCCTCAACGCCCATGGTCTCCCAATTAGGATCCCTTATTTTCTTTTGCTTCTTAGAGGGGCCGGCTTCACCGTCATTTCGTCCCATTGTCTCACAAGAACGATGCTACCCCAATCAAATTCTACTACACAATGAACCACTAATTATCAACCAAGCATATGAAATAACCAAGTCTAATCTAGTAGCTAATTAGATAAAACAAGGATAAATCATGCATTAAAGAACAAGTAATTAATTATAATGAAATTAAAGCCAAAATAGAGAGAAAAATACTTACTAATACATAGGATAAAGAATTGATTACATCAAGAGTCTCCCATACTAATTATTACAATAATATTTCAGATGAAGATCATAATGAAAATATTAATTATCCTTGAGTTTCTCTCTCTAAAATGAAAACTAGATAAAAAATAATATGAAAGGTGATAATCACTAGGGAGGGGTTACATGCCCCTTTTATTAAAGTTAAATCCCAATATAAAACACTCCAATACGAAAATAAACATTTCTTAACTAAAAAGAAACTGTCAAAAGCCTCAGGAAACTTCCCGGAAGCTAGCTTCCTCGACTCGAGGGAAGGGATCCTCGAGTCGAGCGACGGAATCCTCGACTCGAGGAACACTCTCCTCGAGTCGAGCGAGGAAATCCTCGAGTCGAGCGAGGAAATCCTCGACTCAAGGCTTTTTCCTCTCGAGTCGAGGAACTTGAATTCCTCCCTCATTTTGCTCCTTTTCTACGTGGCTCGAGCTCTTGTGATTCTCATTCCTTCGTGGCTCGAGCTCTTGTGATTACCGTAGTGCACCCGAGCTAGCTTCTCTCGAACCCCGATCCGACTCCAACTCGATCCACGTTCCCTCCTAAATCACTCCAAAGGGTCTTGAGCGAATAAAAATCCCGTAAAACCACCAAATAAGCTCCAAAGAACTCCCAATCGTGTGGTTCACGAATCACGATAACATCATGCTAAAATAGACCCTAAGGCGTAT
Source organism: Spergularia marina (assembly GCA_963680865.1). Classification (NCBI taxonomy): domain Eukaryota; kingdom Viridiplantae; phylum Streptophyta; class Magnoliopsida; order Caryophyllales; family Caryophyllaceae; genus Spergularia; species Spergularia marina. Next base: position 13,150,218 of record OY804560.1, on the reverse strand, counting down.
AAATTACGCAGATTAGCACACTACTCTAACGCCATATCACCAAATCATAAAGAACAAAATGAACAACACCATCACCCGCATCATGAGGACCAACAATCAAACCATCCTCATGACGACACTTAGCCCGAACAGTATGGCTCCTGAAACAAACACCACAAAGCCAACGACCCATCCGGCGAAAAGTTGACTTTGCCCTGTCATAAACAACTGAACTAGTCGAAAAAGCGAGTTTAGTATCGTTCAAAGCATCCCATCCAAAGTGACGGTCACGCAAGTGCGTAACTAATGAACCCCTCGTAAGCCCTACACCACCCCTATCCTGACAACCGTCAAGGCTAACAAAGGGGCAATGAAATCGTGCATAAGGGACAGCCATACAAAACAAAGGAACTAACCCAAAAAAGAAAGGGCAATAAAGAAAATAAACAAAATAAAATAAAGAGACAAACCCACCCAAATAACAAATGAAAAGGAGGAACATGGCCCCTCAAAGCACCCTCAAACGAGGGGCACCCAAAACCTCAACTCCCAACCAACCCCAAAAGAAAAACCCACGAAGCCAACCCATCGGACCCCACAGAACCCATCGGAGCTCCCGAACCACACCATCCAGCACGGCGAACGCCCCACCCAGCAGCGACATCGACAAGGAACTGGAGGAGATCGGTGATGCGGAAAACGAACAAAGCGTTAGGAAGGTGGTCGCCGTCGATCGGCTGCAGCTCGGCGTCGATTAGTAAATTTAATTATATTCATCTAAACTCTATTTGCCATTAGATTAGTTTTACGAGATTAATCAATTGTCAAAACATGACTACGAACTCTTTTTTTTTTTAAGGGACGAACTTTGTTAAAGTGCGGATAATTCGCAAAAAAAAAAAAAAATATAAAATACATAATTTGCCACATTATGTGTCATCCAATTATCTAATCTTTTACATGTATTATATACCCCTTTTTGTGACACATGACACGTATTGACTCTTATCCGTTTTGACCCTCGAATGTTTAGTTTTAATTTTATCTATATGGCGCTTTTGTGTGTCATGATCCCGCTTATTTATACCCATGACCTCATTGACTCGCACCCATTTTTACTCTCTTATATGTGTTATAAACCCACTTTTAGTAATACATGACTCGTATAGTCGTATTGACTATCGCCTGTTTTTACTCGTATGTTTAGTCAATCTACCGATACATTTACTTAAGTTGACCAGTAATCAAAATAATAATCGTGCTTATTATGGTGTGAATTGTGAATTATGAACAAATTTATCGCACATTATAATATTAAAGTTGAAAACCAAAGCTTCACAATAAAAATTTGCACATCACTTCACCTTGTCCCGCCAAGAAATGTCAATTTCCCCCCATTTAAGAGGTACAGTAGTATCGTCCAATTATGTGTCCTGATTCATCTGTAGCATACAAACCCGCACCCGTTTTTATCCTCCTAATTTAAATCAACCACGTACAGATATATAATACCTGGTAACATTCAAAATTGACTAAGGCGTACTCTATCTTGATGCAGTTTGGATGGTGGAAACCAAATCAACCTGCAAAAAACAAATGTTCAAATTAAACACCAAAATAACCTGCAGTTTCAATCACAAGAGTAATAAAAAAAACCCTAACAAAAATCTCAACTTGCTAATCAACGAAAACAAAATGTTACCACAAAAGGATTAATAAAAAAATGAGAAATAAAGAAACATTGCAAAGGAGAAGGTAGAATGCACGAAAAAGGTACGTAGAAATTATAAAGCAAGTGTGGCAAAATCATCTAAACCTTCATGATTTATGTCAGTTTAATTGTTTCCATTTTTTGAAAATTTCTGCCTAAATTTATGCCACTATTTTTTACCGATAATTTCGAATGTCGTTGTTCATTAAAAGATTTGATGCTCCTTTTTATTTTTGAGATGTCTGTTAGACTTGATCTCTTTGGAAGGTAAAATATTTAGTTTCTTGAATTATGGACGTATATGGTGTTTAGATTATTCTATTTACCGATTTTCAGTTTATTATCCCCGATTTATGTACTACATTTTTGGAAATCAGATTTTCTAGTTTGTTATTTTAAAGAATATATCGCGTATTCCATAATTAAAGAATATATGATATGCGTGTCTCTTGCGTATACGTGCGTGTGTCTTGCGTTACTTTGTAAGTGGTATTTATGGCATTTTTTATTTGACATCAGCATCTATGTGGATGACCTAAGAAGTGTTAAAAAGCATTGCTATTAATATAATACTAGTTTAATGACCGTGCAAAATTGCACGGGCTGCATAAGTATATGTTTAATACAAACGACAAAATAAAAAGTTTATATAAGACAATTTCTTTCGATTGATGGTAATATAGAGATTTATGCATTGTTAAAGATAATTAAAATAAAAGAATAAATGTAGTTTTTTATAAAAATGATTATAACACTATTTTTATTCTTAGGCTACGTAATACTATTTTTAACTTTTGCCAAACTAATAGATGCATATTAAAGAAATAAATAGGTCTCACAAAAGTTGATCGATCGTACTTGAGTTCGTCCGCTTTTCTGAGTTTTGAACACGTTTTTCTTTTTTTTTATTTTACATGTGACCCGTACTGGCCCACATATTTACCTCAAACTCGATCCGACCCTTTGGTCAAATTTGAGCCCCAAAAGTCGCTAATAAATCACCCTAAACTCAAACCAATTCAAACCTTTATTAAGACAATGCAACCCCTACTATACCTGACTTCATACTTGATATGACTGGTTTATTACAGGTTCACACATTTTACTCTCTATATGTCATTTCAAATTTTAGTATGATAGGCCCCGCAATTATATATTATAGAAATAATGATTAGCCGCAATTAAGGTAAATGAATTATACAGCGGATGTCATCTTACCTCTCTCTCAGATTTGTTTTAATGGCTTCCATGATCTGCTTTGACATTGTAGAGTGGCATTGTCCGGATCGGGTAGTACGCCAATTTGGTTTGAAGCAAAAAATTCCGGTGGACTGTGATACTTCGGTGGCTCTTCATAAATTGGATAGGAGAGGAAATCAGAAGGTAAGTTGGACTGAAATCCACAATGTCTATATCGATTTATGGCGTAGGCGTCGAGAGAGGGTGGTGGCTAATACCGATGTAGATGATAGCACGATGGATTACAATGATCCGTATATAGTTTGGTATCGAAACCATACCCGTCGTATCATTGGAGTTGTTAAACAATTTCATGGTGGCCCGGCTTCCTACCATCCTTCTTCTCCGTCAATTGAATTGCTTGTAAGTATGATTTATCGTTATTTCACTTTTATTGAATAGTAAGCATGTTTAGGAAATAATTAGTGCAATTTTTTTATTTTTGTGATTATAGACCCAAGGTTTTGCAACTCTACACATGAGGTGTGAGCATGACCTTCAAGCTGCACTAAATGACGCATCTAGTGTCAATTTTGTCCAAACTTTAAACGACATCCGCAAAAATTGCTCCGAATGTCTCGAGAAGGTGGGATTTTCACATCTTATCCAACAATCTCAAGAACAACCAAGTGCAAGTTTGGATGATCATTCTCCTCTTATCCAATATATGTGTCGACGTAGAGTTGGTTCTCCTATGACGCCAATTATGGAAGGCGACACTCCGGGTTCTTCCTCAAGCCAACCCGCTTCCTCAAGCCAACGTCGAGCTACACGCCGCCGCCGCCTAGCGGATGATTAGCTATTAATATAGTAGTTTGTAATGTATGGAAAATATTTTATGTTGTATTCGACTCTTTCAAGTATGTAAAATACGTTTTAAGTTATGAAATAAGATACCATGCCTTCGAGTTCTCATCTTGGGTTGTTATTGGTGTTATTGAAAGATTATGGTCGTGGCATATTGGTTTGGGTTTGTTTGAGTTGCAGGTGAAACGGAAAAGAGGGAAAACACCTTCAAAAAAAAAAAAACTATAACCGCCACGGAGCACAGCGGTTTCATACATGATGAAACTGCTACTCTCCGTGGCGATTTCATCACAGGTTCAAGGTATATGGGAAGTGGGAGGCTTTTATTTTGGAAAGGGTAAAACCGCCATGGGGGGTGGCGGTTTCACATGGCGATTTCAACCTTAACAAAATTGGAGGTTTACACTTAAAATACTCGGTTCGGGTTTGAAACCGCCATGGGGGGAGGCGGTTTCACTTGAAGTGAAACCGCCACCCCCCATGGCGGTTTCACCCTTGTCCAAGATCCCCTCTGCAGCTCAATTTTACTGTTTAACAAACGTAAAACCGCCAGTAGTAATGGTGGTTTTGTCCCAAACCTGAAATGGGTGACGTGCAGCCCATAACATTAAACGTTTTTGAATCCGACCCATTTTGTTTAATTTATTTTTTAAGCCCTATTTCAAAAAAAAATTCACAATCAAATGCACCACCTACCATTAAAGTCAAGCATTTACTAATAAAATTAAATTAAGAAGAAGAAGACACGCAAGTTTAATTTTGAAGCAAAAGATGAAGTTATTCCGCGGGTTACACACATGCTTTATATATGCATTCATATTTTAGTGGAATTGATTATTCATTTATTCTTCCCTAATTTGTATCCGAGTCAAATGACTAAATTTAAGTAAATTCTTAAATTTTTTATTTTATAATATTCATTCCGGGAATTACTTGATTTATCCCATGTATGAGAAATCTAAAATCATGATAATTGGAGATATTAACATATATGTTTTGATAGTATATGATATATCCCGGTGTTCTGCAATATATGATTTGATTTCTTAAGGCTAATTTTTTTTATATTTTATTTTCAAAGATTTATTACCCTTTTTATTTATTTATTTACGGAAATTATTGTTTATTCAGTATATAACGGTGTGAATGTAGATATGTGGGTAAATATAGTATAAATTACCATTTAATTAAGGTAATTAATATCAATTAAATTTATTTTATTCCCATAAATAGCGCTTGATGACATCAGATTTGACATGGCGCTGATGTCACAGCTGATGTGGACGATCTTAAAAGCTTCTAAATCTACCGCTATTGTATTTATATATACTAGTTTATTGACCCGTGCAAAATTGCACGGGCTGTCATATGGTTAGCTATGAAAAATATTTTTTTATACTCCAATTTTAGATTATAAACGTATTGTATTGGCCAGATTAATAGATGTGTAGAAAAGTTTTTTAAAAATAGAAAGTTATGATGTTAGAATTGTCAAAAGACTAAATCATATGGTAACTGTCAGGAACCAACCCATTTCGGGGTCGTAAGCATATTTTTTGTGACCCGTATCCCATATTGACTTGAACTCGTTTCGACCCGCCTATTTTTGGGTTAAATCTAACCGGAGTTGTAGATCAGAAAATAATTATAAAACAGATGTTTGTAATTCGACCCGCTTTTCCTAGGATGTGAATTTGGTTTTTAAGACCTATGACCCTTTGTTGACATGAATTTATGTTAAGCCGCATATATTAATTATAAACTGTTCACCCGTACAAAGGTATACTCATTGTTATATAACAATTACAATAGCATGTTTGCTAGTCACATTCGACAAAATGCAGTGACCCCAATTTGACCGTTTTTTAATTTAACTAACTTAATTCGTACTTGAACGTCCCGTTGAAAAGTTTTACACATCGTATTCTTTAATTAGCATATTAAAATGAATATTGCAATATTAATGATTACCTGTAATAGAAGAAAATTGTTGCAAGTTTTAAAGTTTTCAATTGCGTCCCAAATTAAACTTCCCATAGTATAGTATTATGTGCGATTTCAAATTCAGGAGAAGTTTGATTTGGAACGAAATGGTACATAATAATAATTATTGAGGACCAAGGTGTGACCACTGTTGTATACAATAATATGTATACAAATAACCACCATACATGTTTTCACATACATTCACACTTTCTCCTTAATCCTCTGTTTTATTTTTTTCCTTGAGCAACTCTTAGACATTGGTTCCTTATTAAGGCACAAAAGAAAAGGAACAGATGGACGTGCGTAAGAAAGGATGTGTTTCGGCCTTCGTCGCCGTACCGATGATGATGAGCATGCAGGAAGGAGCCATGGCTCTTTTGGTCTATTCCATATATCATCTCTCTGGACAATCACTGTTTTGAGAAGAACACCATATACTACTTGATGCGTGTCTCTCAGTCATCCAACTTGTACTTAACAAATATTGTTGGACCTATTTGGATAACACATCTGAACTCCAATCCAACCATTATGATGCGAGAATAGTTTGAGCATTCAACTTCTTATCGAAAATAGTTTGAGCATTCATTTAGGCTTTACACATTGAAATGCAATTTTGAGGAAATGGAGATGGATGAACTCCGAAGAAACACAAAGCTCAAGAATAAACAATAAGGCATAAACAAAAGCCTTCATATTCACACTACAAATTATATAAGGGCTTATTCAATGCCTTTATGCCTTGAATCAATTATAAAGTAATATTGGATTGCCTCCTGTGCCTATCAAAATCACTTGATCAATTATTCATTAATTGATTCATAGATTTTAATTAATTTCTAAACCTAACATGTTTCGGCAAAAATGCAACCAAAAAGAAGAAAAGAGAGACATACAAATACATGTATCATGCGCCAGACCATTCTTTCTCCGCTGATGGTTCATTACCCTACAAAGTACAAACACAATCCAAAACTAATTAAAAATTCAAGAAATGAATTCAAAAATCATCAAAAAAAAATACTCGTAATATATTACACCATTCAACCAAAGGGAAAGTAAATCGGATGAAGAAAATAATGGCAAATACTTATACAGCTAACCTGATATGATGATATCACACAAATGGACCAAATTCCTGGGCAAAGAATTAATGCAATTCATAGCTTTTTGCACGGGTATAATTTTTTTTATAATGCCTTGCTATCATTAACGATCCAATTGACTTTCTTGTTCAAGTACAGTATCCATAATCAAGCAAAGTAGGTGGATGAAGAAGGACAAAATAGTCAAAAATGAAATTGTAAAGAGAAGTGAAATTACCGCGACCAATGTTGCTGCGTTGGTATCAAATTCGATCTCCTACTACCTAGCATCGCGAAACAACGAAATCCAATTAAACAAATTGGTAGTAAACGTCATAAAATAACAAATGGAGAGTAGAAGTCATAAAACAATAGATCTAATTGTTGAAAAAATGGATAGTATCAAATTAAGAATAGATATGCAAATTATAAGTTGCTAAGATTATTTGAATAGAAAAAAAACCCGGTTGATTTAAACATATAAACCTTTTAAAGTTGACGTTTCGAAGAATGATTCATACATGTTGCTTCCCAATTTTCAATAAACAGTTCCGCGATTGCATTGTCTACTTGTCTCCTTGTCCGACTCTGTAAATGGAGATCAATTTTAGCGTATCAAAATTCAAAAAGTATACAATGCAATAATGAATAATATTCAAAAATGATCAAAACCACTAAAATTAGCAATCAATCGCGATGGTAAAACTGTACTGGTGTAAAATTGAATTGAACAAAAAAATGCCATACAAAAGAATGAAAGAATGTTGTTGTGATTTGTAAAATATAAAAAAAATTCGCCGCAAAGATAAAATGAGACATTCATGAACTTACATGATTACAAACTGAAAATTTGATAAATTTGTAAAATAAAAAAAAACAATTAAATTCAATGAAAAATCAAATCTATATCGTAAAGATCTGTGAAGCCCTTGGCTTTGATGGGATCCCCCATTTCCACTCGAGTCTGATGACACACTGCAAATCAAATTCAAACAAACAATCGGATATTTTTGATTATGCTAATCAAATGAATCAAAATGATAGAATCATGTATGACAGGAGAAGGTGGGGGTCGAGGTTAAAAAGCGGGTATGTAATTGGTATGGGGGCGGGGGTGAGCGATATTTATGCCGATTAGTCACACAGAATAATGTGTAATTATGATATCTTCTATTTTCCAATAGAAAATGGAAATTGATATTTCAATTTCCAGTTTCATTGATACTGTTTACGAAATTAATGGTGATTATTTCCATTTCCGAATATCTTTCAATATATGTTTCCCTTTTTAAAGATTTGATGCAAATTTTTTTTATTATATTACCCGTTAATGTTGATCTAATTTAGGCTATTATGTTTAATATATATATTTTTATAAATGCCAGCGAAAATTGCTCCTGATAAAATTTTTATTACCTAAATCGATTAAAATTAAATTTGCGTCTACTTTTTTTTTTTGGTTCTCTTAAGATTATTTTTTAATATTAATTGTTATTACTGTTATTATTGTTATGGAATATGCTGTTTTTATTGTAGATTTTGTTACCTAAAAGACCGATTGTTGACGTCAGCAGTGACGTGGCGCTGGTGTCACTGCTGATGTGGACGCCCTAAGAAATCTTGAAATGTACCGGTAATTATAAAATATATATGATATGATATATACTAGTTTAATACTCGTGCAAAATTGCATAGGCTGCCATTTTTACGGTGTGTACAAAGCCATTAAAAAGAAAATGTTTGAGACTTGACAAACTGATAATTTTGTTATTAATAATTTTTTAGGAAAAAAATACGCAAATCTGGTATTGAACTATAAAAGGGTAAAGAGAAAAAAAATTATACAATAAAAGCACCAACATAATAGCACAAAGAGAAAGCGATAATACTATTTGGGTTACCAAATTAATAAATGGGTATGCTAAAATATTAGTTCGAACATAGTTAGACCGCTTAATTGAAAGCTTAATAAACCTAATTTAATTCCTCAACCCAATTCGACCTCGGGTTTTCTTAATCATAAAACCACTATTTAGGACCCGTACATGACCTCTACAGGCGCATATTCAATCTTACCCCCATGTTTTGTCTAACTTGACCCGATCTGTTTACTGATTTGACCCCTAAATAAGATAAACTTAGCTGAACCCCTGAAAAAAATTGTAAGATTTTATTTGCATATAAGCAATTTGCATAAAAAATAAGAACGAAAGTTGGTATTGTACTGTAAAAAAATAGGAGACATGATCTTTGACGTGTAAAATATCTTTTGGTTTTTAGGCCATGAACTTGGCCCGTAACCGGCATTACGATTATGACCCTTTTATTTTTGGGACATGACCCCTTATTTTTTACTCGTAAACTGTACAGATGCCCGCTTGTCTTTAAGAGTCATGTCTCTTTGTGCTTGAAATTGGTCACACATCAATATAGTAACAACTACGATCAGATCAAAGCTAGCTGTTCGAGCTACAGGGATATCAAAAAGAATCTTCTTGACAGGGGGGATAGACTCGTAGTTTTTCATTATACCCAAGAACCCCGTCCAGAGGATGGGCTGATCTAAACCCCATAGCTATTTACGGTCTCCCTTGTTGCAACCTGCATAAATAAAGATAGCAAGTCCATGACGCAGATCAAAGAGAGATCAGATGTAATGTTAATACATGCTCGAAACTAACGTTCACAATTAAGAGAATTCATGGGTTTAATGCCCCTAGCTAGACCAAGATGTCAAATGAAGAAGTACTTTGCTCTATGCATACACAAATCTGATAGAGCATTTGATATTTTCTCAAAAGTTGAGAGCCAGCAGAAAACTCCAAAAAAAAAAAAAAAAAAAAAAAAAAAAGCGCCACCACATATCAGAAAGCAGATAGACAGTCGCCTAAAGAACTATATATAACAAAATTTTGAAGGTGACATGACAGATACCCAACCAATCCACCAAATTCAAGGACATACTAGTAGAACACCACCATGTTAAAAAAAACACCACCATATCAGAGAGCAGACAGACAGCCGTCTAAGGCACTACACTAATCCAATAAAATTCAAAGATATAGAACAAAACTTGTTACCTCAGAGACAACCAAGTCGGTCAAGAAACCACCAAATAGGGGAACAACATCAGCCAGGTAGTCATGAAACGTGCACCAGGCTTCACAAAGAAGTTACTTGTTATACCTATTGGTCAAAAAGAGGTAACACCCAAGAGTATTGGCGTATTACACTAACATATATATCCCCTTGGAGTACTCAGCTTGGTTGACTCAAATTGGAGATCGATTTCTGATCTTGGTTGCACCAAACATACCTGCAAGAAACAAGCAATTGTTTATGACATAACAAATTAAGCAAAGGTCACAATGATTTTGTTAAGTTAAAGTGGCATGCAGTTAAGCAAATAGCAATTAGCAACGGCGGGGCTGTGTTTTATGCTCTGAAATACAGATGCTGGAGATAGATGAACTTTTAAGAAGCAGAATATGCCACTTCCAAAGAGGTTTACAAACTACATATCATCTCAAAATTCAAACTGATCTTGAATTTCGGGGCATATTTTGGTGATGTGATGTTTCTAAGAACATACTTTACGTTAGCGAATGCTAAAGCCTACCATCAATTATGCTTGCAGTTTGCACGCCTTGGGCCAACGACTACAGCAATTTACATTTGGAATCATCTCACGAGGGTCCCCTCTTCGACCATCCTCTTTACCCCAGTAATGTGGATTTTCTTAACTGAACTGCCTGGATCATTTTCTCTTCCAAAATTCTACAAACATCTGTCAGCAATCTAAACTTGTCGGCACCCAGTGCAGCAGCCTAAGTGAATTGCAATGCCACATAAACTTGCGGGGGGAGGAGGAGGGGGGGGGGTCGACAAACTATGTTATAGAAAATCATTGCATGGCCAGTTCCTCCTATAGTTATAAAGCTTGTTTAGCTGTTATTCGTTCACAGCAAAGGGGGGTAAAAACTCATGAATAGTCTTCAAAGTAGTGTATGTGTGTTTGTTTGTGTGTATGGCAGGCAAGATGTTAGTTTCCAAGATTTGTCTTGCATTAGCAGAGATAGACCAGCTAATTCACAGGGTACAATTATCTGTTTGGCCTTCACTTATTGTGAGTTGTAAAATTTGGTGGCAGAAAGACTTTGTTTAAGGTCAAGGAGTTTGGAATTTACCTTTATATATAGCCTTAACCACACATAACCGCACCATAGGAATGTAAGAGCAGCCCCAGCAAAGGGGCTATTGGCAGGACCCATTATCGTTGCTTGCCAGTGAATTATAGTCTTCAACAACAGGATCTGCAATATAAGTTTGTCATAAAAATGTTTCCCAGACTGATTACATAATTCAAATTACATTTTGTTCACAAGATATGTAAGTGAAGTATAATATCTACACAGTATAGGCAAGAACAGCGCAATCTACAGAGCAGCAACCGAGCACGCAAGACATGCTTCCTCATGAAATTAACCAAGGAGATTACACAATTGTTCTGTGATGGTCTTGTACTTGTTCAGTCTTGAGGCTTTATTAATCATACTAATGCAGGTCTATATGTCTATGTATACAATGATTAACCCAATGATTGATCATGTTACCGATGCGATCATCTACTTCACTTACCTCTCTACTAGTTTGGAGCCATTGTAGGTATAATTTCTATCATTCACAGCGTTTTCTTTATGTAAATTTTTTGAGAGTACGCAACGCAAAGCAATGTAGCGTACCTTTGCTTAATAACCTTAATTAACTTGCCGTGTTCTGTGACTTGCCGTATTCTATGTCGATTTCTCTTAGTCCACAAAAAAAAAAAAAAAAAAAAAAAGAAGAAAAAAGGAAGAAAGAAAAAACATGCAAAGGAGAAGGAAATGACAACGTTAAAGGTTCACAAAAAAGACATAGTGGGTTAAAAAATTCACACAGGACTAACCGGAAACCTTCAAAGAGAGCAATCTTGATATTATCATTACAGATAGCCTAAACATAAATTTTAGGATTAATTTAATAGGTAAGTAACTGATAAACAGACAACCCTCTAGGCCAGGCTTTCACTAAGTTCAGAAAATAAATTAGACTCTGATATATTAAGCCCTCTGTAGGAAGTGTCTTAATACAGACTAACCCGATTCACCAAGTCCAACTTCCAATCGACAAGTATACCCTTCTTACTAAACTACTCGACAATGATAACCCAATCAGTTTGAATCTACCTCTCTTACTCTCGCTCTCACTCCTAACTTCCCCTCTCTCTCGATATCTATCTCCCTTCATCTTCTTTTCGTTCATCACTTTTCCCCTCCTAATCTCCTTTTTCATGCCCACTTTTATACTACCCCTCTCTCCCCTCCCATCTTCTCTCCATTCTTTCCATTTCAATCTCCCCCATCCCCCAATATTTTCATTTCAGTTTCTAACGTGGTATCCCCATAAAACCAATTGGCACAAATGAACAACGAATTTCAACTTTTCAAGAATCATACACATGATAAATACCTTCGGACATACAAAAACGACGGGCCTTAAAAGGTGAAATGCACTTTAGAATTCGACAAACAGATGAACATACCCTAAAAAAGGTGAAATACACTTCACTGTCAGTAGCCGCAGTTTGTCCACATCAGTATATAATATACCACAAAAACCCAGTCATGTACTCCGATGTCCAAATGAAAGCCATGTCACTAAGTTAATTACCTCTCTGCCAAAGTTTTCGTCACCCTGAAAGTCTCATCTGATGTCTCTGCACCCTTTATAATCTCAACCAAGGCCATTACTGGAGAAGGATTCATGAAATGCATGCCAATGACCTGAATTAGCAAAATGTTCTGAGTCATTCTTTGATGTAGCTTGTCATCACACAACAGAATTTGATCTCAAATTCAATAATCTAAGGATATAACCATATCAGTATAGATCTAGATTGGCAAAGAAATAATGCAGCTAAAGCCTAGCAATCCTTATATATGTAGTTCATAAGAACCCTTGATTAAGGTTGAACAACGAATCCTAAGAATCATCAAACGCACTCAGGTTTCAGATAAACTCTGCACACAATTTAAGATGCAATTAAATACAGAGACATGAACGTCTGTAGTATTTATGACCTGCTTTGGCCGGGTTTGTAACTGAAGCAAGCCGGTTATGGAGATTGAACTGGTGTTTGATATATATGGTAGATGGTTTAGTTATCTGATCTAGCTGAAGCCTCAATCAATGGATTTTTTTGCTTCTGACTCGGCAATTCCTTTAATAATTAATTCTGCATGTTGAAAATCTTCCATGCTTGTACTCCAGAGATATCTGAGACCATCAGTGGAGGAGGCGTAGCATGAAGGTAAAACCAACCTTTAAAAGCTTGAAATTTTGTGAAAACTAAACACAAAACTAGATGCCTAGGTACCAGGTCACTAAACATGGCAAACCCACAAAGGTCACAATAGAAGATCAGCATATATCTAAGCATGCATAACACCTTGTTGCAAAATTCTATTCAAAATTTAATGTACAGAAAGTCTTGACCTCCACACACACACAAAAAAAAGAAATCTATTCTTGGGTAGAAACAGACCTTATAAGGTGACTACACTACCATACAAAGATTCAACAATAACCTTCGGACATACATAAATGACAGCCCATGCAGCACCTAATTTGTGGTATCAGAGTTTGAGAGAAGAGACATCTTACCGAATGAGAGCCAGAGGCCTCGGCACAGCTCATACACCATACAGCACCAACATTTCGGAGTTCAAGGAATAGGACCAAAACACTGCAACCACAGTAAAGCCTTTGCATTGAGGCATCGTACTGATGCCAACTCAGGATATGGCCTACACAAAAACCAACCCTAAAATTGAAGTGGAGATAAAAGGCTGCCATTCAAAGCAGAAGGATGAGCTCAAGTGAACATAGACTAACTACTATGTCCCAAAATCGATGAGTGAGTCATTGCAGGGCAAGAAGCAGAGATTATGAATACGAGTAATAGGAAAGAAGCTATAATATTCAGAGTACAGCGGGAATTGAAACACAGGTTGACAGCTTCTCCTGATTTCGATTCCCAACCTTCCATTGGACTGTAGCCTTTGCTCCACAATACGTAATAGTGCAGATTCTTGACTCCGTCAATTAAATTAATTTCAGAAAGGAGTAAACATGTTCATATCAAATAGCTAGCATGAAGGAAAGTTTGGGGGAGAAAATGACCTTACAGTAACAGCGCATGGCCAGAATCAATCACTTTGCTTTTACCAGATGAGTTTCTGCAATCAATCAATTTGACTAAACCTGAGAATTCAGTTTACACATGATTGTTAACACAAGCCAAAATCATCATTCAACTAGGAATTTCTGAGATAAACGCCAAATCCATGAGTAAGAATGTGTGTGTGCATGCAAATTCTGAGCAACGACTAATCCACCTTTCTACCTTTTAATAAAATAAATGGGAGGACAATATCAGAAGAGGACCTTCACTTACCATGTACCAACATCGAACCTCAGAAACAACACCACGCTGACATTGCACCGAACACAAATACACAAATAAAGCAATTAATCACATCGAGAGGTTAAAAAAACCAATTCCAATATGCTATTTCATCAAACTGATGACAAGAATTCCAGAGCGAATCACTAATATACATCAAGCAGAAACAACATTAAAGAGCGGAAGCGTGGAAAATACTATTCTGATAATCAACAAAGTATGCAGCAGTCCTATAAACTGAAACAATGAAAACAATGCAATTGAAACAATTACGAGAAAATAGGCAATAATAAAAATTAACATAGAAAAAAGTTACTTATCGCAGCGGAAAATCAGAAAAAACACGATCTATGTACATCGACAACTTTCACAACAATAAGAAGATTAAACTATTGAAACAAGATATAAAAATTGAACAAAATTAAAATAAGAGAGAGGGCCGAAGTGAAATCGAACAATACAAAGACAGAGAGTCAGAACAGCTAAAAGCATCACCGCTAGATGAGTAATTTCTCACAATTTCAAGCGGAAAGGGTCATGTTTTAAAAATCAAACACAAGCCCAAACGGATAAAGGACTAAAGGTAGCCCTAAAAAATGAATTATTTGAGCAATGTGAAGCATAAGCAACCATACATTTACGAATAAATTATCGAACTCGTCTGACGAAAAGATGTTGCCACATCAAATTCAACCACATAAACCAAATCGAATTTACCCAAAAAATCAAATATGGGAAAACAAACAAAGAGTTAAAGAGAATAGAACTACCAACACTTCCCATCATGTTTTATGTGTATTATCATAGCAAAGCTAGAACAACGATAAAATCTACAAATTATTCAGCCCACCAATTTGAATCTAAATCATAAAAACAGAATGTAGTAGCCTACAATAAAGCTGGTACAAAAGGCCAATCAACAGGGTGCACCCAACAAAGAAAGCGAAGGCAATTGATATCCACCAATTCCCCCACCAATAAGAACATCAAAGCTAGAAGCAAAAGAGGACAATGAACTATTTGGAGGAATGATGATCTACAATTTAAGTTCCAACCAGAAAAAGGAGCACAGCTGCTATCCAGATTGTAGATTGTAAGTCAAAGGTCACAGAATTGTAAGTCAAAGGTCACAGAATGGAATACTCACACCAACGAGCATATTCATACAAACAACAAAACAACCAAATCAAGCAAGTTCAAATCAACTTCTACTAAGAACAACAACGAAACCCCAAAAATCAAGCCACTCACCTATTTTGAGGAATGATGAGCACCCGGCAATTTCGAGGAACGACGATCGATAATTCCAGCTAGGGAAACAATACTGCCCAATGGCAAAGAAAGAAACCAAGAGCGGGAAAGTTAAGAAGAAAGAAGTACAGAAAAAGCGGATCAAATTGAAAATTATATTAGAACATATATAGGAACAGAAAAATGCATACAAAAATGTTATATTTCTGATTAAATTAGAATAGAAGTTACTGACAATAGCTTGACGATGAGCTTGAGCAAAAGCGATCAAACACAAGAACAACAAAATCAAAGCACAGAAATTTCAAGAAACGAGAGAGCCGAAATTCAAGCCCAATCAGAATAAAACACTCAATCTAAATAAGAATAATAAAACCATGAAAAGTACCAGCAAGCTACTCCCTCCGTCCCAGTTCAAACGCCCCATATTCCATTTTGGGACGTCCCACTTCAAACACACCATCTATTTTGGGACATATTTCTCTCTCCTACTTTTATTAAATTATCACATAACCTCTCACACTATCTCTCCTACTTTTATTAATCCCCACATTCTCTCTCCTCATTTTTCCTAATATTACCCTACTCAACTTATTATATCAATTTTTCTTATTCCACTACAAAAACCGCTCAGGGCGTTTGAACTGGGACGGAGGGAGTACAAGAAAACTTGAAAATGATAACATAGTGAACTATACCAGCTTCATAATAGAGCACTATCATAGACGATGGCATCAGATACTCAATTAAGATTGAATATGCTTCAAACTTGCACACGTTTCGACACCAACTGTACAAGGGTTTAAGACTGCTCTAAACTCAGTCAATTCAGAAAGTACAGACACATATTAAGTGTGATCCAACAATGGGTTTTCACTTTCTCAAGCACATAACTATGCACAGATTGGTCGGAATCAAAGCTCAAGAAACTAATGCACATATCTATTACACACTCTTGACAACAACATTACTGCAATTAGACAACAATAAAACCATAAAATTACAAGCACCAACCCATCTAGCGAATTGAAGCACCAGCATAACATCGGAGACAGTGACAAAGATCCCCAACAACGAAACACAAAGAGAATCGAAAGGAAATTGACAACCGGAAACGGAGAGAGAAAATAAAAGGGGAGTGATGAAGGTGGGGTACAGGGGGTACAGGACATATCAAACTTCTGTCTCATTCACCAAGCACACTGCAAGAAGAGGGAAATCAAGAGAAGCTAGGAGCAGTAGTATCCTTCAAGAATCGGCAAAGAAGAACCTTTAGATTAGCCATAGCTGACATTTCAAGACTCAAGCGACAATGCTGGCCTACCAGAATATGTTTCACCTAAAGAAACAGAAACCAAAGATGAAGCCCAAACACGAGCACTACGACTTTAGCTTTCACCAATCACCACACCCGCTTGACATCAATCAAGTTAACAATATGTCCTAAAAACTGGCTTGACTCTTCAAACATTGGTAAAGTAAGTTTACTGATGGGTAATGGAGAAAAATTAAGAAAAGAAAAGAGAGAGAATGTGAGGATTAGTAAAGAACGTGAGAGAGGATGTGAAGATTGGTAAAAAAGTATTAGGGGAACAGGTGTCCCAAAATAGATGAGCTGTTGGAGATGTGACGTCCCAAAATGGAAATCGGGGTGTTTGAAGTGGGGCAGAGGGAGTAATTCATATTGCCTCAAATTGAGAGAGCACAAGTAACTATAAATTTACTATTATAAAAGAAGGCTAAAAACAGCCCTAACCTAAGCGTTTTGATGGGATTGCTCCACAACTTCCATGATTGAGTACGATCAGACCAGATGATCTTATAGCTTGTAATTTAATATATTATTCACAAAAAAGTTCAGGACTTTGCATCTAAAAGGACCTTATGATAACTTAATATATAGCTAGCAAACTATCATGAAGGGAAAAAAAAAACAAGAAAAAAAATACCTAAGATAACAAATGGCAAAAAACAAAGTGTGTAAGTTAGGACAACCAACAGCAATGACACTAATGCAACTCAAATGTCTGGTATTCCTACTATAAAGAATCAGTGTAATGTATAGCTCCTAACCCGAAAAGTATAGTAGTAATAGCTTACAGAGTTATAGTCATTCTCATTTCAAGCTATACGACTATACCTAGTAGTTCTTCTGATTTCTCCAATTATGCTATGATGAAAACCATAAAATAACTATATTTCTAACAAATATCATCAAGAAAGGACTATTTCATACAGCTCAGATGGCATTCAGCGCATCGCTTTATAACAATGCATAGAATTTGACTCACTTTAATTTTATTGTTTTGACACCATTCACAAAGGTTAGAGACTAAACGAAGGGATTCATGTCCCTAGTCCACTTCTCCTGGCAACTGAATGTATAGAAGCTCCTTCCATTTTCGAGCTTTCGGCACATTGATCTAATGAATCAGGACATACATTGATCTAATGAACAAGATTCAGCTCTGAGTTTGATTGGTAATTTACTGGCCCCGGAGGGCTTCATGTCCCTAGTCCACTTCTCCTAGCAACTGAATGTATAGGACCTCCTTCATTTGTCGAGCTTTCGGCACATTGATTTAATGAATCACGCCATACATATTTTAAGCCCACTACTTGTACCGAACGATTAGAACAAGATTCAGCTCTGAGTGTTCTTTTTTTCCACTGGTAATTTACTGGACCCAGAGGGCTCAGTCCCTGCGGAGCTAGGGGGTTATTTAGGGGATCTAGCTCACAAGAAGATCCCAGCTCAACAGCTGGAAACTAGGCATGACCCTGAACTGGGGCCCTCCAGGAGAGCCCACATCACAAACAAACCTCTCAATTTAAACCCCAATCTCCTAGTTGGGGGAGTGGTAGCTCAACCAAGTGAGCTACCACAAGAGCCTTAGCGCTGAGTGTTTTATTTGTAAGCAAGTGTGTCCGAAAAGCGAAAATTCACACAGATTGAAGGGAAAGCAAGAGGACTTTGTGAAACAATTATCCTACCTTAACATATGTAATGTGAAAGGTAGACGTTCTATCACACAAGAGCCTTGTCAGGATTAGCTGCAGTGCCTATCATGCGAGAGCCAGCTTGTCGATACCATAACTGGGATACACATTACACAAAGCTTGGTTCAGCATCTGAACTTGAAGCGAAATCAAACAGAACCTCGCATATCAATGTTACTCAAAGATGCAAGGAAAAAAAAATGTAGGGGTCTGCAACCTGCCTCACAAAACAAGAGTCTCTGTTTTGCGCAAAGCTTCAATCTCAATCCTTTCCAACTTGTCGAAACTGCAAAAATTCAAAATCATGAACATTTGTTGATATACCTAAGAATGGAGGAGCATAAAGCACGCATAGATTACAAAAACCCTATATCACAATGAGAATAAGCTTGTAATACTGATCATTCGAAAAAAAATTCACCTATGAGATCAGCACTACAAATCCAGTTCAAAGTAAAGAGTGAGCAAACAGAAAAGAAGAATGTGATCAGATTCCCAAACTATGGATAAACACACAGTGACAGGAAACAGAGAGTAGAGCAAACATCTACCAGTCCAACAGCCTCAATTTCTTTAGTGAATTCATATAAATAATATACCTCTGTTCAATGGGCTAGGTCTATGGCCGCTACTTTTCTCATCTCAAAAACATGGAGAAAAGTTGAACAAAATGGTCAGTTACAAGCTCTTTTATTTGTGATCGACAAAAGGGCGAAACAGAATGGAGCACACAAACTATCATCGGGGAGACGCCGAGACCTAATCCTGAAAGTTGTTAAAATACGTCCAAAAAATTATTAAGTCATAACTGAACTGTGGGACTTTCAACACCCTAATTAATGCCATTATCGTTGATGTCAAGCTTACAGAAGGGGGTTCCTCGATATCAATGAGAAAAGAACTCAAAACTGATTAACCACAGGACCAATTAAATGGAAACTGGAAAGTCATCTTCTCACTGCTCATCTGTTAAGAAACCAATACCTGCCTTTCATATATTATGACTGGACCTGACTCAATGATACACAGATATCAGTAGCCACTATAGACAAAATCAATGACGTTTATGCCACTTCAAATTTTGGCAAATAACAAATCTTCAGAAAAGAGATGATTGAAAAACTATTGGTGAGATTGGAAATGAAGCAATTATAGTAAAAATTACAGATTAACAAGTAGAACAATATGAGGGTTAAACACTTGAAATACAACTTACATGCTCCTTCAACAAAGACCTCAAACCTCTTGTAGATTGAGAAATGTAAGCAATGCATGTTCGTTAGCCTTTCTCGATCTCATCAGCAGGAATGCAGAATGTCAAACCAACATATGGTTATGGGATTGAGGTTTGTTATTTGTGTTATTGCATCTGACCAACAAATTATTAAAGGTGTTATTACAACAGGCATTATTCATTTATTCCTATTCAAACTATCAATCTCTTCTCCATCATAGGCTCATAGCCTGATCAACCACCAAATTGAATAGGTCTTTTCATGTTAGACCAGATATAGCTCGAAGTTCCTCCACTGATGATTTTCATCCATTGATTAAACAAAAAAAAAAGGAGAGAACAAACTAAAAATGATGAGAAAATTATCAATGGACAACCAACGGAAAAGTGAAACAATAAAATGTAATAATTAACAGCAATTGCAAGCAAGTAAGCGACTAAGCCGACTATAAAACTAAATCTCCCTCAATACCGCCAACATTTCAGGTACTAGTGGCTCATATGTGGGTAAGGCCTTTCATTCTAACAAAAAGTCAAAAAGCACACTGCATCTGACATCCCAACAAAATATGCTTGATGTGACTCGTACTAACAAATAACCAGATGACCAGTTGCCTCTGGATAAAAGATCAACTAGGAAAGCGCCCTTTTTTTAGCTGCAAAGGTCATGCAATTGATAGATCTTTCTCTAGAGTTTTAATTCGACAAAAGTTATATTGTCCAATTCTAGCCCGCATTTTCTAATGAATAATCAAAAGGGAATTGATGATAAGCTCCACTTGACAGGCCAAAAGGGTAGAAGCTCCACAAACAAATTACTAAGTACCGGAACCATAATGACACTTCCCATTCCTCATGTAAACCAATAAGTCCAGGAAATGTCTATTAAACAAATTGAGCAACTGACAGAGATACTAATTCATACTCAAAGATTGCTACTTTTATACGCAACACTCATAATATAGAAAACAGAAACCTAATTTGTTTACCACAACAAAAGGCACAGACCATCCAAAAGATGAAAACAAAACTGATATGTAGTCCTATATAATCAGATTATCATTAACAAATTTGAATCATTAGGGACAAAATCACAAAAATTTAACCGATATGAAAACCTGTAATCAGCTTAGCACAACAAATGGCACACACAATTCAAAAGTCAAAAACACAACTGGTAACATAGTCCAGTAAAAATCAGCTTATCTTTAATAAATTCGACATCTTTTAAGACAAATAACGAAAACTTCAACAGCATGTCCCATTCCTCAAACAAATTTGGTTGTAGCTCAACAAACAATCTTAAGTAGAACACCATCAAACTAAGCAACTAACGAGATCACTATCCAGTACAGAAAGATGGCTACTTTCATAAGCAATACTAAAAAGCTCTTAACTGACATATACTTTCATATAATCAGAACGTAGCACAACAAAATCCGAAGGCACAAACCCTTCAAAAATCGAACATTACACTACTTCAACAAAGCTAAATTATACCGAAACCTTGCTTTTCTTCGACTTCTTGACACTCGATTCCTTCTTAGCCATCAAACCCTTATCACCTTTCTTCTTCACCTTCTTCTCCACCTCACTACTCTTCCTCTTCTTCTCAACAACAACCTCCTCCTCCTCCTCTTCCTGATCAACAACCTCCTCGCCCTGGCTTTCGCTCCCAGCCTCATCCTCCCCAACCAAACCCTCATCCATATACCTCACTTCATGAATCCTCCCCTTCTTCTTCGTCTTCATCTTCACAACACCCCCAGTACCCTCCTTTTTCGCCTCCTCAATCGCTTTCTTCACCACCCCCGAATCTCTCATCATTCCAGCAGCAATCTTAAACCCAATATCCGGCACCTTCTGATAAACAGGCAGAGAAACAGACTCAGAAAACTTAAGATTGAAGCTCCTAATATTCCCCCACTTTTTCGGCACCACTTTCGCAATCCCCTCCATAGCCGCAACCACATTCTCCACAATCTGTCCCCTCTCCATTGACGCCCGTGCAACCTTAACCACACTACAACTCCCAGTACTCAAATACAACATCGCCGAAGAGCAAACCCTATCAATCTGATCCTTCCAGTTAGTTCTACCCAACTCGACCGGAACCGGAACCTTCTTCTTCTTGTAAAACGCCTTCCCAATCGCATTCGGCAGCAACGGAACAATCCTCTTCTCAGCAAAGAACAAATCATAAGAG
This sequence comes from Spergularia marina, assembly GCA_963680865.1. Lineage (NCBI taxonomy): Eukaryota > Viridiplantae > Streptophyta > Magnoliopsida > Caryophyllales > Caryophyllaceae > Spergularia > Spergularia marina. The sequence continues at coordinate 13,128,216 of OY804560.1, read as the reverse complement.
TCGCAAAGCTTACGCTTCTGCTCATGCGCCTTGTACTCTTTCTTCAGCTTCGTCAGCTTCAGAACCTGAGCAATAGGGAGGTTGTCGTCCTCGACCTTGGATTTCGCGACCTTGGAGTTGTTGTCGGCGACGAAGAGACAGAGCTCCGAGTTTTCCGGCGTGTAGAGCGGGTGTGGGAGGGGGATTTTGAAGGCGTTGACGCGAGATTTTGCGGGGATTTTTGTTAGGGTTAGGACTAGGTAGAGGAAGTCGTCTGAGGGTAAGAGTTGAGCCTTCTCCGACGTGGATTTGTCGGATTTCCACTTGATTAGCCCGTTAACCGCCTTCTCTATGACGGCGGTTGGGATCTTCGATGACGGCGGCGCCGCTGCTTGTAACTCCATTGTCATTGCTGGTAGTGAGAAGTGAGAAGGAGGAAGAGAGAGAAAGAGGGGAAAAGAAAATTACTCAGGTTGGGACAAGGGAAGGGTTTAAGACGGAATAGAGTGGGGTTTTTCTCTACTGGGGGGATTTTGTTGGAGCCCAACTGTTTTTCATTCTACTTTTTTTTTTTTTCCTTTTTCGTAACGCGTACTACTCTTACAGTCGTATGCAAAGAGTTCTCCTTCTTTTGAAATGTTGTTTTGACTGCTCGTGGTGAGATCTACTTCTAAAGCAAATGAAAGACCAGCTCGCTTTAAAATCAAGCAAAATTGGTAGAATGCAATGCAGAATAAATCATGTTCTAATTTTTACAACAAATGAACGAGTCATTTGGTCTAGAAGTATCTCCCAACATGGCTAGTCAAAATAGCAAAATAAAAGGGAATAACTCTTTGCGTAGGAGGTTAGTATGAAACTCTCCTGCCCTTTACGGTTCTTATTCGGAACGATGATTTAGATTAGTTCTACTTGCAATTTGCGAGGATGAACTTGGTTTGCAGAATTTGGCAAAAAAGAAGACTAAGTAAATAAGAAACAGAGATAGATAATAATGTAGTGGAATGTGTCACGGATTCACGGTCAAGGCCAATACACATCTCATATAGTTCGTCGCATAAGATAAGTCAAGCATCAACACTACTATTGCATTAAAAGTAGGTTATTCTAATGGTCAGGGTAGGTTACGTATATAGTCGGCACAAGAAATAGCCTCATGATGAGATACATGTTGAAACTCTAGTAATAACCAAACTCTATACTTTAAACCAAGCAGTGAATCGAGTCCTGATAGAGGGAGCACTGTGCTCCACACTATTCCCGCGCAGCACACATGAGACAAGGAGGGGAGGGGCAGCGGAGCAAATGCTAGCACAAAACACAGAATATGGGGGGAAGGGTATCTAAGCAAACAAAATAAACAAAATTTTAAACACAATCATCCCTCTTCTTCCCCCTACCCCGCGTTTCTCTCCCAGATATTTTCTCTCTCTTGCGACGACGCCTTCTTCGCGCTTCCTCTCGACATAGCGCGCCTTCTTCGGTTTTGGGCTTCTTCTCTCTTCTCCTACTACTCTTCGCTCTATTTACTATCTAAATCATTCCCTTTATCTTCAACATTACAATGTCCTCCACTGAAGGTATTTAATTTAATTTGTGTTTGATAGTTTTGAAATTCGAATATGTATTGAGATCTAATTATCTTCATGATTCATAGTTTAGTTTGGCATTCAGTTACTCCGTAATAGATTTGGGACTGTATGAATCAGGGTTTTGTTTAATTTGGGACTGTATCAATTAGGGTTTGATTTGGGGATATTTAGGGAGTGTATGAATTTCGGTTTGATTGGTGTAATTTTGGATTGTATCGATTAGGGTAGAGAAATATGTTGAAGATTCGTGTCATGTATTTGGCAATATTTGAAGATTGGTGTCATATTAGCTAATTGGTTATGGCAGTTTTGAAATAATTTTATTATGAAATTTCAGCTTTCTTATTTTCCTTCTCCTTCTCCTGGTACCAATTATATTTCTCGGATTTAATTACACTAATGTAGCTTAATTTGGAAAATGTTGTTTATCAAATGTTGTTATTAGTTGGTGGCATGGACATTGAAGAGGGTGCTAAATGGATTGTAGATGATGATCTTGTCAATGAGGTTCAGCAATTGTAGGCAAGTATATTTTGTTCACAATTTTTGTATTTTAATCTTCTATTTGTTTTTATATTTAAAATGAAAAATTTAATTTAATTCGTTTAAGGCACATCATCAGTTGATGCCATACGTTGTGGGTTTTAGAGGTCGTCATTAACACGCAGGATAGTACATATATAGGTTGTATTATCTATAGAAGTGGGTAAATGTTATTTTTGATAAATTGGTGGTTATTTTATGTCATTGCTGTTATTATTATTAGTTAATGTGATTGAATTAGTATGGAACCTTTGCTTATGTTTCATGATTTACTTATGTTATTGCAAAATGGAAATGTGATATTTGACATTAATGGTTATTAGGATGCATTGGATAGTGGTGGTAAGGATTTTGAAAATGATTTAATCAAGCTTTTCACATGGGGGGAATCTAGTGTTGATGTAGATGATGTTATCCCTCCAATTATAAATTCTCTAACACCTTCTAAGAGCTCTTCTTCTGTTGTACCTTGTATGGGCATGGTATTCCAAAGTTTTGAAGAATTAAAAGCTTATTTCATCGCATATGGTAACTCACAAGGTTTTGGTGTTGTGCGAGGTAATAGTGCTTATAAGGGTAAGGGTGACAATAAGGTGAAAATGTGTCAAACATGGAAATGTGAGTGTAATGGTGTTGCCAAACCCCATAAGAAGAAAGTCAGTGATGTTGATGGTGATTGTTTTGAAGTGCCATCTGTGCCTCATTTATCAAAAAAGTGTGGTTCTCCTGTGCAATTGTATGCAACTTTACAATCCAATGGCGAATGGGTTGTGAAGCAATTGGAGTTAGCACACGAAAATCACAACCCTACCCCTACCAAATCCAAAAATATTACTGCTTATCGCGAAATGCACTTTCATCCACACATAAAAAGAAAGATTGAAGTTAGTTTGAAAGCTGGTCTTAGCATTCGTAAAATCCTTGATTGTTTTCTTATTGAGAGATGTGGGAATTCACAATTAACTGATAGGGGTGTGAGGAATGTTATGGATAAAGAGAGAAGGATGAAAATGAGTGAAGGGGATAGTAATGCTATGTGGCAGTACTTTATGAAGATGTATGTTGATAATAATAAATTTTTTCATGCATTTAGACTTGATGAGGATGGTGTGTTGAAAGATGCATTGTGGATAGATGTGAGATCCCGTGCAGCATATGAGGAGTATGGTGATGTTGTTTGTTATGATTCCACACATTGTACCAACGACTATGATTTTCCGTTTGCTAATTTTGTTGGTGTTAACCATCATGGGCAAACCATCTTATTAGGATGTGTCTTAATTAGATATGAGACTATTGAAAGTCACGAATGGGTCTTTAAGACATGGTTGGATGCAATGGGTGGTATTGCTCCTCAAGGCATACTCACAGACCAGGCACAAGCTATGAGAAGAGCATTGGAAATGACAATGCCCCAAACTCAGCATAGGAGGTGCTTATGGCATATAATGAAGAAATGGGCTTGTAAGTTGGGGATGATTAATGATTTTCCTACATTTGGGCCTATGCTTAAAAGTGTCATATATGATTCAAATGATGTGAAGGAGTTTGAGAATAGGTGGCTTACAATAGTCCATGACTACAATCTTGGTAGTGTGGATTGGCTTAGTGGGTTGTATGAAGAGATGGCTATGTGGGTTCCTGCATTGACAAAGCACTTATTTTGGGCGGGGATGAGAACAACACAACGTATTGAGAGTATTCATTCGTTCTTTGATGGGTTTGTGCACAAGAATACTAAGTTTTGTGAATTTGCGGAAGGATATTGTTTTGCTATGGAGACAAGATGGGGTGATGAAAAAGCTCTAGATGATCATTGCAATGTATTTACGCGATCCTTAAACCCCAATGCTTTGGCTGTTGAAAAGTTTTTCCAACATATATACACTGATAAAAAGTTTATCCAGATTCAGATTGAATGTCAACGTGTTTCCTTGTTATGTGGTCCGACTGAAATTGTTGTGAATGACGAGGAGATTGACAACATCATTCAGGATAGAGTGTATGTTCATTTAGGGGGCAAAAGGGAAGATGTTGTGACAGATAAAAGGAGGTTGTACACTGTCCGGTTCAATAAGATTTCACATGATGCCTCTTGTGAATGCAAGTTGTTCGAGTGTAGTGGGTTGCTTTGTAGGCATATCATTAAGGTGTATGACAAAAATGAGGTTTCCAAAGTTCCTGACAAGTATGTTCTTAGACGTTGGCGGAAGAATCTTATTCGTAAGCATACACTAGTTAAGGTGGCCTATCATGACCCACATAAGGTAGAAGATGTGAAGAGATTTGATGAAATTAATGTAGCATTTGAACCTATTGCCATGTCTGCCATGGTGAGCGAGAAAGCTACTAGCCTTGTCCTCAAAACCATAAAGGAGTTGCAAGTATCAGTGTCGGCTGTTTTGGGTGATGAAGAACATGATTGTCCCGTTAATTGTTTAAATCATGTTTGTGATGAGTCATCAGTTGGCATTAATCATGATAGTTGTTCTGTTGTCCGAGAGCCTTCGAATGCTACTCCTTGTGTTGATTCTCCGTCGAGTCAATGTGCTGCTAGCAACAACTATCAAGTGCTAACTGCTACGAGCGATGTACCGTCAATCAAAGATCCGATGCCTAGGTCCAAAATGCAACGCGGGCAACGTGGGGGTTATGCCCGGCGGCAGCCTATTGATGAAATACTCTTGAAGAAGGCCCAAGCGTCTACAAAGGTAAATTTCATACTTGGCTATCTAATTTTGTTCACTGTTACGCTTCATCCATATATTACATTTCGTGTAATAGGTTAGAGCGTCTGGGAACAATTTTACAACCAATGCCAATCCTTCTACAATTAAGGGAAAACCCAATTCAAGGACAAGAGGAGATAGGTTAGGATCTCAAAAGCGTAACAAAGGAATCGATGATACGGCAAGTTTTCAACTTATTCGATAACTGGCGTTGTCTTATATATCCTTCATTTCTTTCATCTAACACATGTTGCTCATGTAGAATGCCCCCGCTGGGCTTGATAAAACACACTACCCTATTGTTAACGGAGTAGATGGAAAGACTTATGTTCAAGTTCCAACACAAGTATGTTTTTATTTAATTTCTATTTCTTAACTGCTTGTGTTTGTACGTGAAGTGTTATTTTACCTTCTAAGAGTAAGACTTAATAATTCACATGCGTAGGTTCTCCAATTATATGCTTTCAATCATGTGCTCCAAAACAACGTTGGATCATTCATGCCCATGCCCATGCCTATGCCCATGTCTATGCCGATGCCTATGCCCTTGGGGGTGCAGCCTCAACTATTGCTCAACAATCAATCTCATGGATCTTTTGCTCCTCCAACTGATTTGTGTGACGAGGTATGAGTGCTTGCTTTATCATTAATTTCGACTGACATCACATCTAGGTATCAAGCCCTTTAGTGTCTATTGTTCATAAATTGTTACACTATTTTTGAATGGTATGAAACCCCAACCTTCACCATGGAATATGTTCATGTATTGTTACACTAATTACCATTCAAACTAGTTTCTTTAAATGTTGGTTGTTTGTCACAGTAGTTGCATTTCCCATTTACCACTACCCTTGATGAATGATATGTTCATTTGTTTTAACAGCTGGAGCTTAGCATCAGCACGAGCTCAACACCACGTTCCGTCCCACATGCCATGTTGCCACCCATGCGGACATACAATTTGCGAAGTGATGTTCAACACCATCGGTGACTTGGATAAAGAGACACTTAGCCGTTTAGTGTCATGTATATATCAACATTTATGCTTAAGTTTAGTATGATTGATTTGTTTCGGTAATTAATGCACTTATACAACTTCAATTGTATGTACACGTCTTTGTGACGTCAAGAATGTATTTGCCACGGGAGGTTTATGATGACGACAAATGAAGTTGCTATTTGTGACGTCAACAATGTATTTTGCCACGGGAGCTTGAATATAGTAGTCACTCTTTTGTTGCTAATTGACAGTACCTGGCGGCTACTGGTCGCCGTAAACATGGAGTAGTCACTTTGTTTTTTCTTGACAGTAGTCACTTGACAGTAGCACAGATGCAGGCGACTACTGGTCGGTAATTACTGACGACTAGTGGCCTACAACTGAAATCATTAAGCGTGTGGAGCAATATGCTACAGTGTTAGGCGGCTACTATTCGGTGATTGTTGAGCAGTAGTCACCTTTTAACATCATGTCAATATGAGTTTACTAGTACTTGTACATATAATTATGTTATTATGAAGCAATTTATTCGAGCTAATGTCACCATTAATGAGCAAAGCTATTTCAAATTAAGCACATGGTAATTTATAATGGCAGTTATAAAGGTAAGGTTTTTAATGGTAGTTATAAAGGTAAGGTTTTTATAAAGGTCATGTTTTGAAGAGTTAATTTATGATGAGTAATATTGAATTTCATCCAATTTAAAAAACGAATGTAGATCTCATGGTGTTGGGATCCTCTAGAGTTGAAATTATTGTCTTATTAACGGCAAGAATAAATTATTGTCTTATTACTTGTTTTGGTAAACTCTACCAATTCTACCAAAACCAATCTCTATAGGATGTTTACCCGATCAGTCCGAGACTATGAGAATCAGTTATCCATATCATTATTTATGAAGCCTTATCCCAAAAGTATTCAGCACACTATGTACATGTTGATATATAAAGGGTAGACTTGATGTGTTAAATTTTCATCATAGAGATTCGATTATGAGCTCCTTACTTTTTCCTGTCACAAAAATACGATTCTGGCATAGTTTATTTTGCCATAAAGTACACTTATATTATTCGAAGGCTCATTGCTTATGTTATTGATTCTTTACAGTGTATTTTGCTTTTGCTCAATGTATTTAGTCTATAAAGTGTGAACTTTCATACACTATATCAACCCACAACAAAGTAATCTTGTAAAGTACTAAAACTTAACAAATTCTATTAAAGTCATAAAATGGCTAATAGATTTCAATTTCAACATTCACCTTTGTTGGTGGAACATTTTTTGGCTCCTTCATACGAGAATTTTGAGATGTACATGCATTCAACAAACTACTATGTTGAATGGGAAGTTAACCAACATCAATTAATCCCTTCAGAAGCACTGCGATCGTTGATTAGGGACCCTCAAGGTGATGGAGATGACTTTGAACCTCTTCGAATGAGAGCAGTAGACGGTAATCTACGGCTTGCACATCTACCTCATCTAATGGATACTTACCCATTGCACCCTGCGTTTCAAGTTTGGATTAAATGGTTCTTTGATTTATTGTATATGCGCCAACACCCAGCCCCATTTCCAGGTTCTCTTATGCATTTAATCGATCCTAAACCCGTCGTACCTCTTCCACGTACAATTTACCAAATACAAGAACAACCTACTTGTTATGTTGTTGCAAGCTATAGTGATGGTTTCATTGCATATCAATCCTTACCTAACATGAAATGTTTAGGTGTGAATGTATCGTACACGGTTCAGGAAGTTCAATTGAGCGTAACAAACTATTTGATAGCAATTTCGCCAACAAATGGTAGGCTTCAGCGTACTCGTGGTTTAACTTTGATTTGTTGGAATTCAAGGGGTATTTGTCGGCCATCTTTTGTGTCCAATATGCACCGTATCAGTGCAGTATACGACCCACAGGTAATTATAATTACTGAAGCTAGGAGTAGTTTAAGTAATTGTACTCTGGTTATGTTCAATTTTACTCTTTTCAATTGGCACTTGTTTGAGCCTGGGTTACGTGGTGGTATACTTGTCCTACGGAAACCGTATGTTTCCTCAGTCATGCTATTCCCCCCTGAACATAACGGTGCTATCTTTTCAACCACCATAGAGGTACGTTCATCTATCTAACATCTTGAATTTCAACTTTCCTTCAAATGCCTCCATTGTACATATTGACATGTCATTCTCAAAATTTTTGTAGCCTGCACAACCACCTTGCCGGCGTCAATTAGTGTATTGAGATTCTCAAGTACTCCATGCAAAATGATATAAGCATCTTCAAACTATGCTACGTTTTTTTAGTGCTTCAAATTATGCTTTCCTTTAGTATACTTTATCCTTAGAAGCTATGTATAGTTTATGTTGTGATAGCCTATAGTGAAGCATTTATGTAAAATATTAAATGTGTCATCATTGTGTTTACATAGAACTATATCTCCTTTGAAGCATAATGTCATCATTGTGTCGTTTTTTGTTTCTTGTTAGAGTACAAACAAGTGTTTATGTTCATAAATCATAGTGCCTTACAAAAGTATTCCTCATCGCTAACCAATAATACAAGTGTTCACACAAAAGTATATCTCTTCTAAAGGATAAAGTTACTGTATTCCGCAATATAATGAATTGATTACAATATAACTCGACTGCTTTAGAAAATAGTACTTAAATCTCTTATCACTTATGATCTTCAACCAATATAAATTTTTAACCAACTACTTCATTACATAAATTAAAACAATATTTAATACATTCCGAATTTTGTGTAATTCACTCGGAAGGCTCATTCGATGATATTAGTACACAACATTGCTCTACATCATAACTATCAACGTTAGTGTCATTTATGTAATTATCATTAACGCTAATATCATTGCTATCCGTCACTACCATCTCTTTCAAGAAATTATGCTGTTCTACATGTCTAGCGAGTACACCATTAGCCTCCTCCATTATCCACTTATAGGTAAATCCAATGTAGCCTCGCTCTTCTTCACATATCCTACATTTCATGCCTACTCCTATTATTTTTTTATATTTATTAATATAATGTTTATCGAAATGAATGTAAGGCCATTCATGAATTCCCAATTGTCTACATTCTGCCATCAAAACATTTTAAAATTCATCAATTAATGGTTAGTCATCTATAAAATTAATTAATATCCAAATTATGTTGTGTGAGTATAAATAATACCTTTATCTGAAATTGGGGTTGACCAGTGTTTTCGTCTTGGCAGATTCACCTTGTCTTCACCTAATGTAAAACCATTAACAACGATTAATCAATAAATATGTAAACATATTTACTATTTAATAATTGCAAAACAATTCTCAGCACCTCCACCATTTTCAGTGGTATTAGTTGATGCCATTGGGTTATACAACGTTTCATCGTAAGGAATCTTTATATAGTAATAGAAATCTTGTAAAGTAATCATACCAGGCATCTACGTTTATCTTATCCGAATCTTATCTTATTGTACGTACTTTTAATATTGTACATATTATGTATACTATGGTTACATTCCACCTATGATGATTGTATTCTATAATAAGTTAGTGATTGTGTATGAAAGTATGCACTATTGCAAGGACCTGCATGCACCACTTTCATAACCACTAATCATATTTTTTAAATTCTATTGAGAATGGTGTGGAGTGCTCATATTCATGTGAGTTAAATACATTACTAACCATAATTAATGATGTATCGAAATTAGGAGATACTCATTCTTGCATACGAAGACATTGGATGGGAAACAACAAATACACATTCTTGCATATGAAGACATTGCATGAATAAAAATACAACTTATTTGAAGATGTTAAATATGAGAGTTCACCTAACATCGATCATATGGGTTACATTTTCGATTAATAAATTCATCAATCTAGTGGGTCATCTGCCTCAAAATATGCTTCATTAGCCGAGTGTTCATCTTCACAAACATATGGTTGAGAAGGTTCTGATTCGTCCTCCGAGATGAAAACACAACATTGTTCTTCTTGATTTATATATTCGGAAATGTCATTGCTATCGTTTAGTATCATATGCTTTTTCAAACCATGATGGTTAACTAAATGTTCTTCGCACTTTCTATTATCCCTTCCATGTTGAAGGTACACAATTTCCATGTTCTTTTGCTCATTCTCACATCTCAAACACTTCATTGTTAACCCTATTTCAATATCCCTTTCATAAAGTGGCGTCTTTTGAAAATGAACTCATGGCCAATTACTCCATCCGAACAACTTTGACTCTGTCAAATTTCTAATAGCTTGTTAGTTTATACATTCCATTACAGATATCATTACTAGAATAATACTCTAAAATATACCTTCTTCAGACATGGGTCTTGGTCTACCTTCTGATCTCCTACTTGTTATAGTGTTACAGAATATTACTCGCGATAGTGTATGAAATAATTGAAATTTAAATTGATACTACCTTCAACTCCATCATCTCTAATACTAGACGACATGATGCTTTTCTCCGATTATTCGTACCTTCAGGGTATTTGTAGGTTAATATGTTCTTATCTTTTCATGTTATATAGCCTTACATATGTGCACATACAATTTTCATTGGTTAGATATATATTTTATTGATTCAAAGTGTTATCTTATTGTGGTTCTGTATACTATTATCGTAAAGCTTCCTCGTGTACATGATTGTAGGGTGTACTTTTTTAGTCATTGCTTAGATATTTACTTTATTGTTTCACAATGTTATCTTGTTGTTATTCGCTTTGGTATTATCGTTAAAGTTTCCTCGTGTACATGATTGTAGGATGTACTTTTTATAGTCAGTAAATAAATACTTACTTTATTGCTTCCCAATGATATCTTATTTTTATTAGCTATGGTATGATCTTTAAAGTTTCCTCGTGTAGATGAATGTTGGGTGTACTTTTTATTGTATAATATTATCTATATTGTACGCACATATAGTATTATTTTTTTCTGCCTTACTAATGCATTGAATGAATCAATACGTAATGACCACATCTTTTTACATATATGTGAGTTTTTAACTTTTCGAGGTGAGACGTTTCTATGTAAATGTAATCTAACCGATGATAAGGACCAAAATTATACAACTTAAATATATTGATACGAATTTAACGAGTATAGCTTTCGGCCTATAAACCATAAAACGTTATTGTTAAATAGAAAGTAAATGGATGACCTTAACACAAAATAACCAAGAATGGTCATGTCTCTCCCTCGGAGATTAACAATTGCATTGGATTTATTTCATAAATAACTATCAATTTTTAAATAAGGTGGGAGTGAATATTGTGGAATTCGATCAATCATACTTATCTTGTTGTTGCAGTCGTATTGTCATATCAAATAATTTTAAAGTGGTCCTTTATCAGGACTCCCCATGCACTTATCTTGTTGTTGTAGTTGTATTGTGATATCAAATAATTAAATAGTGGTCCTCTATTATCCAACCCATGCACTTGTAGTGTTTTCAACTTTAGTTACAGTTTTCCTGCCACAAAAGTAGTGGTTTTGTATTATCTTGTGACCATATACTTTAATTTTCACGTGAGCATATGTTATTGTTCACAAGCAATAACTCGCCCATTTTATTAAAGTGTACCAACTGTGTCCTATCATGTCACCATTTTTATTCACAAGTTTAATTTTATTCATAATGAAATTGAATCTAACACTCTTCCGCGTAAGATGTTGAACTTTGTTATCTTTGTTATTCAATCTAACGAATATCACCACTATATGCCTTCATGCATTACATTTCACATACTCTATCACGATTATGCGAATAGCGTTTGTATAAAAGAAGATAAATTGAAGCTATATTATGGGAAAGAATATCTCTGCACTGGGATCAATACAACTTATCTTCTTGTTGTAGTTTTATTGTCACATCATATAATATTATAGTGGTTCTCTAGTATCCTATCCATGCACTTGTAGTGTTGTCAAATCCGTAACAGTTTTCGGCACACAAGTACTGGTTTATATTATCCTATGACCTGCTACATTTATTGTAACGTGAACAAATGTAATTTATGAGAAGCAATCACTCGCCTATTTTATTAAAGTGTATCAATTGTGTCCCACCATGTTACGTTTATCTTATACGACTGTTGTATGATCATAAACAAATTACTTATTGAAATCCTTAGTGTGTTTCTCACTAATGTACCTCCTAATTCCTTTGTCTTGCGTGTATATAAGGCTAAACTTCGAAATACTTGAAACATATACAACCATGTCCTCCTCAATAATAAGTGGTAGTATTAATAAACAATCATCATCATCATCATCATCATCATCATCTGTAATAGGCAGTTCTCGGGAAAGTGGTATTCACAAGTTCAATATTATTCATAATGAAAATGAATCTAACACTCCTCCGCATAAGATGTTAAACTTTGTTATTTGTGATAGTGATGGGATTAACGAATATCACTACTATATGCATTCATGCATGAGATTTCACATACTCTATCACGACTATGCTAATAGGGTCGGTATAAATGAAGAAAAATTGAAGATATACTGTGGGAATGAACATATGGATCCAGGTTATTGTCCCGAGATCCAGGATGTTGGAAATGGAGGGAGACTTCATGCCAAATTTAATAAGGTATGCTAATTACTCAACCCTTGTCTATTTCCTTCAATATCTGTATTATGATTTAACAACCAATAATCATGTAATTGTAGAGAGACATTGGAGAAGTGAATGAGGAGCGGTTGAACATGGTAGGTTTTAAAGTTCAAGATTTGCAAACAACACCCGTAGTTGAAGAATTTCACATGCGGTCATGTGCAAAGATGGTTCACGTTTTCCGCTTATGGGCAAACGAACATGGTGTTTCACCAAAAGCCTTTAGGATTATCTATGAAAACAAAGAAGTATTTCCCGAACAAACTGTTCAATCAACGGGCATAACGGATGGGCATATCTTGTATGTACGGATGAAATGAGATTTATTATTTGTCTACAAAAGCATATGGGGCTGCGTGTTACCCTTAATGTATGTAATGTCATTTTAAGGTCGAATAATGAAATTATTTGCATCTTCAAAAATCCGATTACATTTGGAACGCATAATATAAGTTGGACGTGACAAGTATTAAATTGCGTTACAGAACAGAGGAAGCTAAGTACCAATCGTATAAAAGAGATCTAGAAACGGTGTGGTCTCATAGGTCGGTAGACCATATGAACAGTTGAGTACTATTCATGATTTATATTTCTATGTAAAACTTAATTACTTCGGCCCGTGGCATGGGGTTATGGAAACACTATAAATGTCGTCTATACCAAATCTTGTTAAAATCACACAATAGATAAACATGGGAAGTACGGACAGGGGTATTCCACCTATATATATTTTTGTACTCGTATTTATGGTTAGTGTGAAATTAATGTGGTTCATATATAGCTAACATGGTTTATTTGATAAATGTGTTTTATTTTCAGGTAGTGAAGAAAATCCTAATTCATGGTCTTGGATGCACTTCGAAAGAACTCTGATTCAAAACGCTAGTGCACAGAATAGTGCTTATTTTAGCAGATGTATTATGTGTGCTAATGAAGGAAAAACATTCGGTTTTCGGTGGTTATCCAATAGGGAATGGAGTGGCCGAGAATCATCTTTTTACAAACCATTTGGTTAGGGAAGATAGTGCAGTTGCTTCAAACAATGTGAACTGTAACTCCCATAAAATTGTAATTGTGTTGGATGGAGATGATGATTTCCTTGAAACAAGTCGGTCACTTCGCCCGTAATTTAACTTTTTAACAATACTCCTTACAAATGAGTATTGTATTATTGAAATATTATAATAATGAATGCAATGTACTTTACTTTGTATTTATCATATTTCGACAAGGCATTAAGTGTTTTCCTCGATGATTCTCAGTGTTTTAAAGCTTTATATTTCAGCATTATAAGTGTAAAGAGTAAAGTATTATTCAAACATTATAATGAAAACAGTTATGTGATATTATAATATACAATAATATTGTGGGAGTAGAAGACAATACACTTTAGTCCAACAATAATACTATGCACATTTAAGATAATAGTTTCTTCACTACTTGCTATAAACTATTTGTAAGCTGAAGAGAAGTTCTACGATTTGTAAAGTATATGTCTGAATAAAAAAAAGGAATCGTCCAATGTCTAAACATGCAAGTCACTACGTCAAAAGTGTTAAAAGACACCGGGTTGAATTTGATCCAGACACCGGTTGTTTGGACTGCCGGTGTCTATACATACGACACCGGTTGCCCAAAATTCACCCGGTGTCGTTTTGAGTAGCTAAGACACCGGTTATGCACAAAACCGGTGTCAAAGGGTGAACAAGGGAGGCGGTGGTGGGGGTGGTCTTTGACACCGATTATGACCAAAACCGGTGTCAAAGGTGGGATATTGACGAAAATGTTGACTTTTGCAAAGGAGACCTGACACCGATTGTCCTAAAAACCGGTGTCAAAGGTGATGTTTTTTTTTTGTTGCTACTGCCTCGGCCAAGGAATTGGCGACCAAAATAGTCGCCAATTCCCACATTACACATATCGAGAATATATACACAATTGACGAGCCACGAGATACCAATCTCCAATTCTTCAACTATCGAGTATTTCAAACCGATTCTATACAACAACAATCCATCCAATCTCAATCACTCTGATCCACAACATTCCTCCAAAATACAACTAATAATAACAAAGGAGTTCTCTAACTTTTCCAAGTTCAAAATTTCCAACGAATACATATATACCAATCACTACTCTATTTTAACGACATTTCTAACTTAAAAAGAGTTTAAATATTTAGTGAAATCAAATTAGATTTGAACACTTACAAGCAAACCAAAGTAGCTAGAAATCTTCATCTTCTTCTTCATCTTCATCCACAATGACAAATGTAGTCCAAAGATCTCTTATTTGATCCACTTGTTCATCCGTAAATAGTTTGCAACCTTTCACAACATACTAAAACAAGAAAATGAATTTAGATTACCAAATTTCACACATTGATAAATAACAAGGTATATGTTTGATATTTACCGCAATAGGAATAGTTGTAACTTTTTTTTGGATTATCTCAAACATGTAACGGCAAACATAAAATCCACAATCTTGACTTCCTAATGGTTGGCGGGGACAATACAAAACAAACAAAAAATAAGTTAGCTAAAATTCGAACGTATAAATAGGATATCAAAATTATATTTAATAAAAACAAAAATTCAAACGTACCATTATATTTTGCCATTTCACAAGCGTCGAAGTGTTACTAAACTTGGCTAGAGGATTCAAACTCTTGATTCTCGTGACGGCGCTAGCAAAATAAAACCAAAATTCTAATATATAAGGTATAATTAACTAGTAATGAGTTTAAATAAAATAACTTATATAATATACACATACTCTTGTATTAGATTAAGAAGAAATTCGGGTGGTTTCTTGGTCCCTCTTGATGGATCTAACCAAAACCCCGTTCCCGACGGTGGATGAATCACAGCTAACATCCAATGTGCACTACACATTATAAAACAAATATAAGTTATGAAATATAAAAAAAAAAGTACAAGAATTGGTAAAACTAGTTACCTTTCATTATAAGGTGCAAAAAATATTTTTTGCCCGTGTGCACATTTGTACAAGTAAAAGCATTATAAACATAATTCCCACGATCATCCTCATCATCAACACCAACAGGTGTTATAGGAGACAAATATGCCGGGTATAAAAAACCATACAAACCCTCTACACGGCTCTTTTCACACACCTTTCTCAAATACCTATTACATAAAACAAACAAAAATAGTGTTACATGTATGAATTATGCAATATATGATTAGTATCTAAACTAGAATTATTATTTTACTTAAACAAAGGTTATTAGTGACTTACAAGATAAAAGCCTTAATGTGAATAGATTGAATTTGCCATTGATAACACCATTGCTCCATCTCTTCCGGTGTCACATACAAGTCTTGCATATTATGGAGCACATGCTCGGGAGCATGCAAAGTTTTTCCCGATCCGGATTTCTTCATCTTTCGAGCTTCCTTACAAAGCCACCTCATCAACACAGTTCTCCTCATCTTCATTTTATCTTCCGTGGTTATGTCTTTAGAAGAGGAAATGGAAGTTGATGTAGGGGTCGAAGTGTTGGTTGGTGGTGTGTTGTGCTTATTTGTAGAGTTAACCGTGTCATTCTAAGTGATCAAACAACATAAAACACTTGTTAGAAAGTGAATATAAATAAAAAACAATATGACAATTTCAATTATTATGAAATATAAGTTACCGTATTGGTCAATGGAAATATAAAAGAAGATGGCCACAACACATAACCACCAACGGCCGAAGAGAGAAAACAAGCTTCTGGGGTCGGAACTGGCAATTCGGCATTTGGCATAAAATCTTTCGAGATACCCACTTTACTATAACCGGAAGGTACAATGTTATTGTGTAGAAGGGCTACTTCCGAATTGCCCGACACATATACTTCTCCTAAAGCTACTATCTCTTGTGCATTGCTCGGAAGTGACATTTGACACTTATGCCAACCCTTCATTAATAAAGCAATAATGAAAGTTTGGCCAAATTATATATATACAACAATTCCTAAATATACTTGATTTTTATATAAAAAATTGTATAACTATATTAGATACCTGAACCGGCCCCCCTCTATTGTATGTTGAATTGATAAGGTTGACGTTTGAGGAACCTGTCTCGCAGATAAATGGGAAGCAGGAGGGTCACGATCTTCATTTAAACTCACTGCTTTCCCCTTTCTTAACACATTATTAGAATCCTTAGACACTCTATCCTCTTCGTTGTCTTCCCTTGCTTGCGAATCGTGACTGTTCATCATGCTCATGAATGTTTTCATATCTTCTAGACTTGGAGTATCGCCGGCTACGAATTTGCAAAACATTGGACTCATCTTGAACATTTGGGATTGCATTGTTCGCACCGTATTCTCTAACTTTACCTCGGACATCTTCTTCGTAGATCGACCAAAAACATTAGAAATATTCACCATGTTGGTTACACCACGAACACGACCCGGGTGCTCCTCTTTCCCGATTGCACGTGATAATATATCATCTCGCCCTTGTGGAACAAATGTTCCCTCTTTCACGGCTTCTTCCAACACCCCCTAAAAATGAAATAAAGAGACTAATTAGTATACTTAAATTTATATGTAAAATGAATTATTAAAATTACTATGTGAAATGATTTAAAAAACTTACAAATTCTTTCACCACTTTCTCGTATACTCGGTCATCGCACCTTTCTTAGATTTATGCGCAATCAACCAAGAGACATGACGTGATACTTATTTGATTTTCACACCTTTAGAGGCAAATTACTCAACCTAATACATTTTTGTGTTAGTAATAAAAATATACGATTATTTTTGAATTGTCAATAATAGAAAAAAGTAAATAGGTATATTTACTTACAATTTCTTCGGTGATGCCAATATATCCTTTCCGAGAGCCAAAGTATTTAGTCTTCTTTTTGGACGCATTCTCTTTCTCGTCTTTGCTAAATGACTAATAATCCCATAAAAAAAAGGTTAGATCATCCATTAAAATAAACTAAAGTTTAAATAGAATTATAAAATTATAAGTAAACTTACTAGAAACTTTGCATCTTTCAAATGATATTCTATAAAAGCATCCCATTGATCTTGAGTGATTTGTGGATACACGACCGGCGGCTTCCTTACAACTGACTTTTCCTTGGTCTCCTCGTTTTCCACATACATATACTTAAGGTGAAGCTTGGTCTTCCAATTTCTCCATCTATCCCCGGCTAATCTTAACACCCAAGATCTTCTACGCTCGGGATGAACATAAAATGCACCCTACCAACACAACAAAACACATACATATATATAAAAACAACATAAAGAAGGAGATAACTTTTAGATAAAATAAAAAACATATGATATAAATTGAATATTAAATCTAACCTCAATATCGTGTAAGACATGTTCCCTTGTGGCTTCGTCAAGCTTCTTCCACTCTCTCAAAGTGATGGGCACATGTGCACGTGCGGTGGCACCTATCCAACTACTAAACTTGGCACGATGTTCGCCAATAGGATTTAACAACCCGTCCGTGCTCCACTCTAGCGGAAAATGAGTACCATTTTGTAATGCTTTGGCACATACGCGTAGTAAAGTTTGACCTCTTTCACTATCGGATTCGACATTATCACCACCGTCACTCTTTGACTTTTTTCTTCTTCGAGTGGACATTATCCCACCTACATACACAAAATATAGACATGATTGTTTATTAAAACACAAAGAGTTAAATAAAATAAAATAAATATAATAAGTACAAGTAATTAAATATTAAACATAAGTAATACAAGTAAAATTAAGAGGAACTTGTGCAAGTAATATAATGAAAATTATAAGTACACGTAAAACTAAATACCAAAAACTTCTTGATAGGCGACTTATGTTGGTCCGAGAACGTTTTTTAGTTACTTTTGAAGATGAAGCTCCATTTGTATCATCTTGCACCCAAATTCCCTCATCATGATCGTCTCTAACATATAATAAGGAATCCTCATCGTTTTCTATCTCATCATTACATGAAGTCGGAGCATCCAAACCTTCGAGAATCTCATCTTCAACATAATAATCAAACTTATGTGTAGGTCGAGAGGATAAAACAATTGACCATTTCTTATCCAAATGGTCACTCACATAAAAAACTTGTTTCGCTTGGCTTGCGAACAAGAACGGATCATTTTTATGTGAAACCTTATCAAAGTTAACCAAAGTGAAATCCAACTCATCTCTTCTAACACCGTTGTTATTGTCAACCCACTTGCATTTAAAAATGGGAATCCGAACAGTTTGGTAATACAATTCCCAAATCACTTCAATTTGCCCATAGTAAAGCATTGCTTTTTCAATTGGATTGTTATCCTTAGCACTTGAAAAATGAAATGAAACGGTTTCAACACAAACTCCACTATTTTGCATAGTGCTTCTTGAATCTTGTTCTTTGGTATAGAATGTATATCCACCAATCGCATATCCACTGTAAGAGGAAACTTGTAGAGATGGACCAAAAGAAAGAATCCTTACATGTTCAGAGAATTTATTGATCGATTGGGAGAGCATGACATAATGAGTTAAACCGTTTCTGACTTACAGTGCCAAATCTCTTTTTGTTCTCATTCTCAATCCACATGCCACTCTTATTTCTATGCACATTTCTCAAAAAAGTTTTATGCATCTTAATGTAAGATTTGACAGCATCATCATTGTGAAGAACATATGATTGAACTGAATCCATTTCTTTGGTATTGAGTTGGATAATCTTGTGACCCCTAACACTTTTGCCTTCCGTTTTGTCGGCATGACGTGGTTTTGGAAGACCAACCCGCTCATCATCGAAGAGAAATTATTAACAAAAAGAAAGAGCCTCTTCTATGATATAACGCTCAGCAATACAACATTCGGGATGAGATCTATTTGTCACATAATCCTTGTATATTTTCATGCATCTTTCATACGGATATTGATATCTCAAGAAGATAGGACCGCATTCTTTGATCTCTCTTACCAAATGAACCGGCAAATGAACCATGATATCGAAAAAAGAAATAGGAAAATACATCTCTAACTGACATAATGTGAAAATAATCCCTTCCTCCAAATTGTCCAACTCAGCCGGATTAATCTCCTTGCTACAAATGACATTAAAGAATAAACACACCTTTGTAATAGCATATCGTACTTTTTTGGTAAAATTGATCGAATAGCTACGGGCAAAAGTTGTTGCATGAGTATATGACAATCATGAGACTTCAATCCCACAATTTTCAAATCCTTCATAGACACACGGGTGCTAATGTTTGAAGAATACCCTTCCGGAACCTTTATTCCCTTAAGACACTCACAAAATTGTTTTTTCTCATTTTTAGAGAGCGTATGAGCGGCGGGAGGTAAACGGGTTCGAGTGCCTACTTTTTGCGCTATCAACTCTTCTCTAAGTTCAAATTCATCGAACATATCTTGTCTTCCCTTCGCAGTGTCTTTTGTCTTGTTCGGAATATCCAACAATGTGCCAACAAGAGAATCACAAAAATTCTTCTCTATATGCATGAGAGCAAGAGAATGTCTAACTGTCAACTCTTTCCAATAAGGAAGATAAAAAAATATAGATCTTTTCTTGTAACCCTTGGATGGAAGTTTAGAACCACATTTCTTGCCGTATGTGATTTGGAAATCCTTGACTTTCTCATACACTTGGGCACCCGTCAAAACCGTTGGACGCGAACGCAATTCTGGTTTTCCATTGAAAGCTTTTCTTAGTCTACGATAAGGGTGGTTGAACGGAAAGAATCTACGATGATCAAGGTAGACATTCTTGTGAGAATTTTTAAGATAAAGTTTAGTTGCATCTTCTTCACATATCGGACATGCATTATCTCCTTTAACACTATATCCGGACAAGTGGCCATACACAGGAAAATCTTGGCTAGTGTTGAACAACATAGCACGTAGATTGAATTTACGACCAACATGAGCATCAAAGACTTGTACTCCTTCATCCCACAACAATTTTAAATCATCAAGAAGAGGAGCCAAATAAACATCTATGTCGTTACCCGGTTGCCGTGGGCCAGAAATCAACAAAGAAAGCATCATGTATTTCCTCTTCATGCACAACTCAGGAGGCAAATTATAAGTAATCAATATAACATACCATGTACTATGTGCACTACTCATATTACCGAATGAGTTCATTCCATCTGTTGATAATGCAACCCGCAAATTTCTTGGTTCTTTGCTAAAATCACGGTTGTTGGCATCAAAATGTCTCCATTGAGAAGCATCGGCCGGATGCCTCAACTTGCTATCATGCTTTCGATCTTTACCGGATTTATGCCATGTCAATAATTCCGCGTCCTTTGGGTTGGCAAAGAGTCTTCTCAATCTTGGTATTATGGGAAAGTACCACAAAACCCTAGCCGGAATGCCCTTCCTATTCTCCTTGTATCGAGAGGTACCGCAAATGGAACAAACAACATCATTTTCATAATCTTTGCGATACAATATACAATCATTTGGACAAGCATGAATCTTTTGGTAGCCTAGACCCATTGAAGCTAACAGTTTTTTGGCTTCATAAGTTTTTCTCGGCAGAATATTACCACTTGGTAACATGTCATTCAACAACTCTAACAAACTAGTAAAGCTCTTGCCACTCCAACCATTTGCCGCTTTTAAATTATACAACTTTAAAACGGCGGACAATCTAGTGTACTGGTAGGCAAATGTCGTGGGTTGCACCAAATTAAATCAGTACTTATCCTAAAACTATGTAGTAGGCAAGAAAGTTCGAATTCACAGGGAATCAGTTAATGTTAATGTATGTAACGCCGATTGGGTAACCAATTGAGGGGGGGGGGGGGTTTGATTGAGTTTTAGTAACTTAAGCAATTGAAACGCAATAAAAGCAAATGTTGAATTCAATTGATGACAAGTCTTTGCTTTATACTTCAATCCACTACAATTTATCAATTGATCCTAGAAAGTCGCTTATCTATCAATGTGAGAACGTTGTTGCGAAATCAAGATTTCTATTCTTCTTTCCTAGCTATTTAGAACGAATCAGCGTATCTAAACAACCCTATCTATCAATCAATCTAAATCACGCGTCTAGATCTATTCAATAGAAGCAATAAGATCTAAGAATATCAACAACAATAATCAATAAGAACGCACGCGGTTCAAATCAGATAATAAATCAATTCTCCTTAATCTATCCAACGTTGAATCAGCAATCGATTAAACAGACAAAGATGCTACTATTCCAACCAGTTAAATCATAAAAGCCCTAAACTAGTAGTACTCCTAGCAAGAACAAATATGAGATATAAGAATTAAAACTAGAGAATTGAAATTACTCACAATTAAATCGATAAGAACGATCTCACAATATGACGATAAATTGCAGCTTCAATCCGTAATAAACCAAGTTAGGAGATTAGTTCTCCATAAATCTCCAATTACAAGCCGTCAATAAATTCTGAATGCAAAAATTATGAAATAAAACGTAACCTAAGTGTTTTATATATCCTCTAATAGAAATACGGAAAATAAAAGAATTACGGAAAGTTTGATTCAGTCGAAAACCGCGAAGCCAAAGGCGCGGTTCGCGCCACACACCGCCGCGGTCCGCGCAAAACGCGTCTGCCTCGCCTTCACTTCCCTTCGCAAGTGATTCCGCGGAGCTCACTTCCTCTTCCGCGGTGCGCCTTGCTCCTACTGCAACGGATCTTCAAATTGGCCTTCATCATCGGAATTGCATAATCTAACAATCGGCTCTAAATAGCCATTTTCTCACACAAGTTACATAAATCGATCCCGTGAGAATAATAACATAAAAATCAATATTACAACCCGAAATAGCATTAAAAACAAGCCAAAAAGCGTGTCAAACACAAGCATATCAAATTCCCCCATGCTTAGACCTTTACTCGTCCTCGAGTATCTCAAACAACCACCAAAATGTCTCCAAGGTGTTTTAACAAGCAGCACGGGAAGAATAAGATTCATACCTATCTCCTCCACTCCGTATTTGGTCTTCGTCTACCAAGTTAGGGGCCGTCACGGATGTAACCTCGACGCAACGGTCCCAAACTATCTTATACTTCACAAATCAAAACAACAAAGAAACCAAATGGCAAAGGGACCTAAAAATGCCCTAAGTGTCCCTAAGCCGCTCACACACAACTCCCTCGTGAGCCTAGGTCCGGAATAACACCATCGGATCAAAGAGTACCTCGAATAGCCACCAACATCCCCAAAACAACCATGGAAATCGAGGTTTTCTATCCTATCACCATACTATTCAATCCAACCGAACCTCCTTATACCATCCAAGAGAAACCTACCCAGACACGACCTTCAATACACCCTTTTTATTGCAACACCGGTACAGTAGCACACTCCACTCATTTTGGCTAGGCGCCCTTTCGGGTTTTCACCTAGCCTCTCGTTAACTTTTCCATGCTTACCGGCTTACTTTCTTCTCTCGTGTCTTTTCCTTACTTTCTTTTCCGCTTCTCTCTCTTTTCTGGCTTTCTTCTCTCTTCTTTTTTCCTCTTTTTTCGTTTTTCATTTTTTTCATTTTTTTTCATTTTTTTTTTATAAATCGAAAAGAAATACATCATGATACATATATTACAAAACAATAGCTAATCTCCCCCATGCTTAAGCGACACATTGTCCCTAATGTGTACTAAAATCAACCAAATGAAAACAGTGGGGAAGAGTTAGCAAACCTGACAGAGACGCTTAAGAACCGGAGGGCCCCTCTGGGTCCTCCTCAGAAATGTGGAAGTGCTGCATCATGCGCCTCATCATACTCTCCTGACGAGCAAAACCCGCACGCATATCAGTGTGGAGAGAATCCAGACGACCCTCCATCAAACTCATCCGCTCTTGGGCAGCCAACCACTGAGCCTCCGTAGGATAAAAGGGAGCAGCTCCTCCATCAACATGTTGTGGCACATCTCTAACTCTAGGAGCAGCTCTCCTACGACCTTGTACCGCAGCCCTTGCGGCACCTCCATCATCACCAACATCCTTATCAAAGTCTACCGCTCTACCATACCCATCATCATGAAAAATCTCACTAACAAAGAAATCACGAGCATTATCACCTGAGGGTAAGGGTGAATCGAGAGGTCTAGGTAATGGTAAAGCTAGCTCGAGCTCGTCACCATACTTCCACATCCAACAACCGTCACGCGGATCCACACTACGCAAACAATGACACTCCACCAACTTACGGAGTGTAAATGTCCACTCCTGGCACATCACCAACTGCGTAGTGTTAACATCCGAATGGGTCTGGGGAATGATGTTGAGGGAACGTGCAATCAAGGATATCATCCCCCCCATAGGAATGTCACCGGCACCCTTCTCCCGAGTCTACTCAAATAGTGCAAATCCGCCTTCTTTAGCTTAGTACCCTCACCTTGCCCAAAGAACGCTTGGGAAAGAAATCTAGCTAATAAGCGGATAAGCGGATGACCTATCCAAGTGGTCTTCATACCACTAATGTCACGCACACACAAATCTCTCCAAAATTGGGCCAAACAAAAATCATTGAACTCCACAAACTCACCATCTGGAGGTGCAATACCAAGTGCCGCCCTCAAGTGATCATATGAGACACAGAAAATCTCATCATTGAGTGTAAAATTCACCGAGGGTTCCCCTTGCCTATTATTAGTCAATCTAAAGGTGGATAAAAATACTAAAGTCCAACTTTTCACCGTGCCCACCTCCTTACCATACAAATCTCCTAAACCCGTCTTAGTCATGAGTTGTTGCATAGACTCATCTAAACCCAATTGCCAAGGGTAGCCACGTCAAAGAAGTAGGTGGTCTTAATATTACGTCCATTCAATGTCATCTAAGTCTTTTTCTCACTACCTGTAAGGTGCGTAAGACCCCTATATGGGCGGGTGGCGCGATCAACAATGGGTGCGGGAGTGAAAGAACTAGCCCCGGCAGCACCACATTGTCTTTTGTGAACCATGGTGGCAAACTCTACAAACAACAATCAAATGCACCACACAACAAGAGCAACAACAACCCCCAATCAACAAACACCAATTTTAACACCTACCAAGGTGTCTATAACTACAATCAACAATCCCCAATTAACAACACACCCAATGAATACCACACAACAATCAACAGTAGCTCCAACAATCAATAACAACAACACTCAGAATCCACAACAACCACAACAATACTTCTATTGATTATCAACAACACACTAAATAATAATCAAAAGAAATTAGTGAAATTCGGAATTATACCTCCTAGTAGCAATTAAGCCTCCAAAATTCACTTTAAGTACCAAGTGATTGATGAAAACGAGCACCCACTTCAATTACACACCAAAACCGTCACCCCCAACCTTCCAATTGCACCAATTTGCTTCAAATTTGAAAACCCCCAAATTCCTAGGGTTTATGTGATTTTGGTAGTTTGGGTTAATTATTGAGGATGAAAGAGGGAAAAAAAAGATGAGTATGATGTTGTGGTGAGATGGGTAAGATGGGGTGTGAGTGTGAGGGAATGAATGAAGATGGAGAAGGTGGGAGAATAGTGGAGGAAGGGTTTTTTTTTTTTTTGTGGGTTTTTTTTTCTGAGTTTTTGGGCCGGGAGGAAGTGAAGCGAGAGAAAGAGGCGAGAAGAAGGAGAAGAATAAATCTCACCTTACGCGCCCAGGCGCGGGCCGCGCGACTATGAATCCGCGGACCCTCGCGTGGTCCGCGCTTTTGCCTCTGCTTCTAGCTTCTTTTTCTCGTCTTTTGGCGTTTGTTTCTTCCGCGGTCCGCTCGTCCTCGCACGCGGACCGCCCCCCACGAGATTGTACTCGTGCTTTTTTTTTTTCTTCTTTTTCACCCAACACACAAAAACACAAAAACACATAAAACCGAACAAAACAAAAATCCAACATTACAAAAATGAATGAACAAAGCTTGGGTTGCCTCCCAAGAAGCGCTTTTGTTTAACGTCGTTCGCTCGACGCATTTTCATCACGTAGCTCAAGTCTCGTAAACCGGGTCTTCAAGCTCCATAGACTCCACGGTTTCTACCTCAAATCCCTCATAATAGGGCTTTAACCTCTGACCATTTACCTTGAAAAGCTTTTCCGAATCAAGATTTCGGATTTCCACCGCCCCATGAGGAAAAACTTGAGTCACTACGAAAGGACCCATCCAGCGGGATCGCAATTTCCCAGGAAAAACCCGAAGGCGAGATTGAAATAGGAGGACTTTGTCACCAACCTTAAAGTCCTTTCGAATGATCATCTTGTCATGCCATGCCTTGATTCTCTCCTTATACAACGCAGCGTTCTCATAAGACTCCAGTCGAGTCTCCTCTAACTCCTGTAGCGCTGCAACTTCCTATGCTCCCCCGCGGCATCCATATCCATGTTAAAAGCCTTCACCGCCCAATAAGCCTTGTGCTCAATGTCCACAGGAAGATGACATGACTTACCAAACACAAGCCGGAACGCTGACATACCAATGGGAGTCTTATAAGCCGTACGATATGCCCACAATGCATCAGGTAACCGCAGGCTCCAATCCTTACGGTTGGGATTCACCGTCTTCTGTAGGATGGACTTAATCTCTCTGTTGGACACCTCAGCTTGTCCGTTTGTCTGTGGGTGATATGAAGTGGAAATCTTGTGGGTAACACCGTACTTCTTCACGAAAGCTTGGACTGTACGATTGCAAAAATGGGTGCCCTTATCGCTAATCAAAGCCCGGGGCATGTCGAACCTAGAAAAGATGTTATGCTTAAGAAAATCTGCAACCACCTTAGAATTGTCAGTCCTAGTGGGGATAGCCTCTACCCACTTGGAAACATAATCAACAGCAAGAAGAATATATAAATGACCATGGGAACTCGGGAACGGTCCCATAAAGTTAATGCCCCACACATCAAATATCTTACAATATAACAAAGGGGTTTGGGGCATCTCATTCCGCTGAGAAATGTTATCTACTCGTTGACAGTTGTCACAGGCCTTACAATATGCGTACGCATCTCGAAATATGCTGGGCCAATAAAAACCGCAATCAAGTATCTTCCGTGCCGTCCTCTTGGCACCAAAATGTCCTCCACATGCTTGGGAGTGAAAAAACTCCAGGATAGCAATGAACTCGGTGTCAGGAATACACCGACGAATCACTTGATCAGAACAATGCTTCCACAAATAGGGCTCATCCCACACATAGTATTTTGCATCACTGCGAACCTTGTCCTTCTGAGATTTGCTAGAACCTGGAGGAAACTTGTTAGAGACAAGAAAATTAACAATATGAGCATACCAAGGTTTAACGTCCCTTAAGGCAAACAACGCCTCATCAGGAAATTTCCCTTGGACCGGTTCTTGAGTGTGGGGCTTGTCCTCCCCATGAACCAGGCGGCTAAGATGGTCAGCTACCAAATTCTCCGCTCCTTTCTTGTCCTTAACCTCAATATCAAACTCACTCAAGAGAAGAATCCATCGAATCAAACGTGGCTTGGCTTCTTTCTTCGTCATTAGATAACGAAGAGCTGCATGGTCAGTATAAACAACAATTTTTGTACCAAGCAAATAAGATCGAAATTTCTCAAGAGCAAATACCACAGCCAACATCTCCTTCTCAGTAGTGGAGTAGTTGCGCTGAGCTTCATTCAGGGTCATAGAGGCATAGTGAATGACATGAGATGCCTTGCTTACCTTTTGACCCAAAACAGCAGCTACCGCATAATCACTCGCATCACACATGATCTCGAAAGGGAGAGACCAGTCCGGAGCCTGAATGATAGGGGCAGTGGTCAACCGAGCTTTCAGCTCATCAAATGCGCGCTTGCACTGGTCATCAAACACAAAATCAGCCTCCTTTTGCATCAACTTGCACAAAGGAGCTGCTATCTTTGAAAAATCCTTGATGAACCTGCGATAAAATCCTGCATGGCCAAGAAAAGATCGCACAGCACGCACATTAGAGGGGTAGGGGAGAGACTCAATGGTGTCAATCTTCGCCTTATCCACCTCAATCCCCTTAGAGGAGATGACATGACCCAATACTATACCTTGGGTGACCATAAAATGGCAATTTTCACTATTCAACACGAGGTCACTGTCAATACATCGCTGCAAAACAAGAGACAAGTTATGCAAGCAATTATCAAAAGAGTTGCCATGAACGGTAAAGTCGTCCATAAAAACTTCCATGAACTTCTCTACGTACTCCGAAAACAAGCTCATCATACACCTTTGGAAGGTGGCAGGGGCATTACATAACCCAAAAGGCATGCGGCGATACGCATAGGTGCCAAATGGGCATGTAAAGGTAGTCTTAGGACGATCTTCCGGCGCAATGGGTACCTGAAAATAACCTGAATAACCATCAAGAAAACAGTAAAACGCCTTCCCTGCAAGTCTCTCTAACATCTGGTCAATAAATGGCAAAGGAAAGTGATCCTTTTCTTGTTACCGCATTCAGCCTACGGTAATCAATACAAACTCTCCACCCATTTTGCACTCGGGTAGGGACCAACTCACCTTGCGGATTTCTTACCACAGTGACACCAGATTTCTTAGGAACCACCTGTGTAGGACTCACCCACTAGCTGTAGGGCACAGAGTAGATCATACCCACTTGCAACAGCTTTTGGATCTCTTTCTTCACCACCTCCATCATAGGTGGATTCAATCTGCGTTGGGGTTGTCTCACAAACTTCGCATCATCCTCTAACAAAATTCTATGCATGCAGGTGGCAGGATTCAAGCCTCGAATGTCAGCGATAGTCCACCCAATGGCTAACTTATGCTGACGGAGAACCTCCACCAATCGCTCCTCTTGCTCCTCAGTGAGCTTACTAGAGATTATCACAGGTAATGTGTCTCCCTCACCAAGGAACACATACTTCAGATGCTCAGGTAGCGGCTTAAGTTCAACTGTAGGTGCCTTCACAACAGATGGGACATGCCTCTCAATGGGCATAATTAGCTCAGGAACGTTAGCCTCAAAAACATCAGCAGGAATGGTCTCAAGTGCAGCCAAATCAGCAACCACTTCCTGCAAGTTAGTAGAGATAGCAAAATCCAAACTATCATCCACTAAGCTATTGTCAATGGCAGCTTGCAGCTCATCACTGCCATCAACTTCAAACACTTCCTGCACTAAAGGGTCAACAATATCGATAGAGCAAAGAGAATGATCTTTCACCGGGTATTTCATAGCATCATAGATATTAAATTCTACCACAGTTTTATCGAACTCCATTTTTAATTTCCCACTCGCTACATCTATCTTAGTACTAGCAGTTTTCATGAACGGACGCCCCAACAAAATAGGAGCGGCATGCAAATCATGCTCCATATCAAGCACATAAAAATCAGCAGGAAACACCAACTTGTCAACCATAACTAACACATCTTCTACTACTCTCTTAGGATAAGCATTAGATCTATCAGCTAATTGTATCACTACCTCAGTTTCATACAAAGGACCAAGCTCCAACGATTTGTAAACAGAATAAGGAAGCACATTATTGAAGCTCCTAAGTCTAGCATGGCCCTAGAAAAAGTAGTGTTACCTAAAGTGCAAGGAATAGTGAACATACCTGGGTCACCACACTTTTTAGGTAGTCTACGTTGAAAGACAGCAGAAACTTGCTCACTCACCTTGATCTTTTGCTTACCTTTCAATTTCTGCGTCCTCTTGATTGTCAACATCTCCTTTAGCAACTTCGCCCCTTAGGCAAACTCTTCACCTAACTTAAAAGTGGAATATTCACTTGACATTTGCTGAATGTCTCGTAAATATCTTTATCGTTTTCATAACGTCGGGTGTCCTTCAATGCCTCTGGGAAAAGTGGGTTAGGCTCATGTGGGACCACGGGATGATCACTGGAAGGAATAACATCTGGTGTCAGCTCGGAATCGGAAGACGACCGCGGCTATTCTCGCGCGGACCGCCGTTTTCTGGGCGCCGTCCGCCGTTTTCTGGGCGCCGTCCGCCGTTTTGCTTCTGCTTCTCGTCTTCGTCTTCTTCCGTTTCACTCAACTTCTTTTGTTTCGAAGTTTTCTCTTCCCCTTGTAATTTCTTGCCACTTCTCAATGTAATGGCATTAGCTTGAGGCTTTTGGGGCACAACAACTTGGGAAGGAAACTTGTCGGAGTTTAGCGCCTCTAATCGACGTATAGATGCGGCCATTTGTCCAATTTGACCCTCAATGTTGTGGATACTAGTCTTAGTCTCTTGTTGGAATTGAACCATGTTGTTTTGCATCTGAACCACATTCTTAGTAAGAGACCTCAACATTTCTTCGGTGGACATAGTTGATTCAGGATTCTGAGCTGGTGGACCTTGATACGGTTGTTTCGGTGGGAACTTAGAACCTTGAAAATTCGTATTCCTATTGTCTTGTGCACCCCCATATCTAAAGTTCGGATGATCCCTCCATCCCTCATTGTAAGTTGGGGAATAGGGGTCATACTTCCGCTGCGGAGGTCGTGAGAAACCAGCTGCATTGACTTCTTCCACATTATCATCTTGCAAGGTCGGGCACGAATCAGTAGGATGCCCCACCTCAGAACATATACCACAAGCCTTAACCTGCTGCTGGGGTCGAGAAGAAATAACATAATCCTTCATCAACGACGCTAACTCCTGAACTGTCTGCTTTAGATCATCATTAGAACTAGAGCCAGCAGCATTCACTGTCTTCTTCACAACAACACCCCTCTCAGTCAAAGACCTATAATTCTCGGCCAAATCAGCGATTAGTGCTCTAGCTTGACTCAGGGTCTTGTTCACGATACCACCACCACTAGTAGCGTTCACATACTTACGATCATCTCCAGTCAACCCATTATAGAAAAATAGGATGAGGTCTTGTTCCGTATAACCGTGATAGGGGCAACTAGCACACAATTGCTCAAATCGCTCCCAATAATCATACAAGCACCCATCATATATTTGCTGCACATTGCTTATCTCCTTCTTCATTTGAGATGACTTTGAAGTTGGGAAATACTTTGAGAGAAAGCACTTCTTCAACCCCGATAACTCCGTAATACTACCTGGTGGAAGGTAATACATCCAATCTTTAGCCTTCCCTTTTAGAGAAAAAGGGAAAAGCTCGCAGAAACAGCTGATCCTCGGACACCCCAGGTGGCTTCATCCCCATACAAACAATGTGGAATTCACTCAAGTGTCGTATCGGATCTTCACCTGGTTCACCATAGAAATTGGGTAACTGGTGAATCAGGCCAGACTTAATCTCAATCTTCTGATCAGCAGTAGTCACAGGAAAAGAAATGCATAGCGGTTGCTGATCAACATTAGGAGCAGTGATCTCCTTTAGTGTACGGGTTTCAGGTGGAGGCGGCGGCATGTTGATCCTTTCCTCTTGAACCTCTATTGGAAATGGAAGTTCTTTGAAGTTGTCACGGATTTCCTTGCGCAACCTGAAAATGAATCTCTCTAGCTCTGGATTATATTCCAAGACTTCGTGGTTAGAGGAACGGGTGTTAACCATAAACCAACTACACGAACAAGAGAGACAAAAATCAACGCCAACACACAAAAACAATTAAAACGCCGATTCCCCGGCAACGGCGCCAAAATTTGGTAGGCAAATGTCGTGGGTTGCACCAAATTAAATCAGTACTTATCCTAAAACTATGTAGTAGGCAAGCAAGTTCGTATCCACCAGGAATCAGTTAATGTTAATGTATGTAACGCCGATTGGGTAACCAATTGAGGGGGGGGGGGGTTGATTGAGTTTTAGTAACTTAAGCAATTGTAAACACAATAAAACCAAATATTGAATTCAATTGATGACAAGTCTTGGCTTTATACTTCAATCCACTACAATTTATCATTTGATCCTAGAAAGTCGCTTATCTATCAATGTGAGCACGTTGTTGCGAAACCAAGATTTCTATTCTTCTTTCCTAGCTATTTAGAACGAATAAGCGTATCTAAACAACCCTATCTATCAATCAATCTAAATCACGCGTCTAGATCTATTCAATAGAAGCAATAAGATCTAAGAATATCAACAACAATAATAAATAAGAACGCACGCGGTTCAAATCAGATAATAAATCAATTCTCCCTTAATCTATCCAACGTTGAATCAGCAATCGATTAAACAGAGAAAGATGCTATTATTCCAACCAGTTAAATCATAAAAGCCCTAAACTAGTAGTACTCCTAGCAAGAACAAATATGAGATATAAGAATTGAAATTACTCACAATTAAATCGATAAGAACGATCTCACAATATGACGATAAATTGCAGCTTCAATCCATAATAAACAAAGTTAGGAGATTAGTTCTCCATAAATCTCCAATTACAAGCCGTCAATAAATTCTGAATGCAAAAGTTATGAAATAAAACGTAACCTAAGTGTTTTATATATCCTCTAATAGAAATACGGAAAATAAAAGAATTACGGAAAGTTTGATTCCGTCGAAAACCGCGGACCGCCGAGCCAAAGGCGCGGTCTGCGCCACACACCGCCGCGGTCCGCGCAAAACGCGTCTGCCTCGCCTTCACTTCCCTTCGCGAGTGATTCCGCGGAGCTCACTTCCTCTTCCGCGGTGCGCCTTGCTCCTACTGCAACGGATCTTCAAATTGGCCTTCATCATCGGAATTGCATAATCTAACAATCGGCTCTAAATAGCCATTTTCTCACACAAGTTACATAAATCGATCCCGTGAGAATAATAACATAAAAATCAATATTACAACCCGAAATAGCATTAAAAACAAGCCAAAAACCGTGTCAAACACGAGCATATCATGTACTTTTCGCAATTTTCATACAACACCTCTTCATTTTCATTCAACAAGTTCTCCATCATATTCGGGTCATCACCATTTACATCTACATCAATTTCATCTTGATTCGGATCATCAGTCCTCTCTTCTCCACTACCCTCTCCACTAATCGCATCAATATTCATCATCATCCTCACCAATATAGTCCTCACCATCCTCTCCAATATAGTCATCAACATCCTCTCTAATATCTTGTTGTACTAATTCACTATTACTTTCACTATCCATGCCCAAGTCATGTGTTGACTCCCCATGAAAAATCCATTTTGTATAAGTTGAAGCGAAAGCACTCTTAGCCAAATGGAATTTTACCGTATCAAGAGAGTGAAATCTCATATTATAACAATTACAACACGGGCACCGCATACGCTTTAAGTCTTCACAATTTTTCTCGGCAAACTTTAGAAACTTTCGAATCCCCTCCTCATAATCACGGTCACCTTGATTTGACATTGTTATCCATTTCCGATCCATGTCTATATTAACCAAAATTAGCAACAAATTATCCTAAACACAACCTAACAAAAGTAAACGTCTAAATCTAACTAATTAAAACCATCAATTCAATAATCTACAATTCTATTGTTTCAATAATCGAACTAAACCCACTACTAAAATTAGTAACCAATTATTCTAAAAAATTCAAACACGCTAATTAAAACTACTAATTCAATAATATAAAATGTAGAGTATTTTAATCGAACTAACTAAACCACTACTACTACGGTACAATATTCATAACCAAACAAAACACTTAACACTACGTCAAAAACAAGCTTCGAGAACCCCCGTAAGAGAACGGTTTTACTTAAACACGTTCTCTTAAATGATAAGAGAACGGTTGTGCTAAAAACCGATCTTAAAAGTATTTTTCGAGAAAAAGGTAAAAAGAAAATTAGACCTAAGAGAACGGTTCTATATAAAACTGTTTTCTTAGGTCTTGTTAAAATAAGAACCAACAAAAAGAGAACGGTTCTCTACAAAACCGTTCTCTTAGGTCCACCTACAAAAACGGTTCCAATATATAACCGTTTTAATAATAACCTCTAAAAAAAATTAAAAAAATAAAACCCCTCCCTCGTCACCTCCGCCAGATGCCACATATCTTATTATAACTCTCTCTCTCTCCTCACTATCTCTTATTCTCTATCTCTTCTGATCTCATCTCCTCATACCATTTTTTTCTCTCTGCTCATCACCATCATCAACCCAACCATTTTCTTCATCGCCGACCACTTCTTTTTGCCGAGAATTTCTCTTGCTGGTGCCGGTATCGTCCTCTTTAACGCCTTCCTGACGACCAATTTTCGGCCACACGACATCGCCGGCGTTGTTTGGTAATAATATAATCTGATTTTTTTGTTGTTCAATTTCTATAAAGTCTTATGTATCTTGATTTTCGTTGGGTTTCAAATGGTATGAGAGAAATCATGTTTGATTTTCAGATCTACTTTTTATCTGTTTTCTGTTTTTCTTTTCCAGATTCAAATTGGAGGTTCGGTTGGGAGGAGTTGAGGGGTGTAACCGTGTTTCTCAGGTGGGTTTTTTTCCGTCGATTTTTAAAATTGCATCGGCTAATTTTTTTTTTCTTTCTATTGTTTTCTTTGTTCTTAATTTTATACTTTAATGTATGGGTTTTTTCTTGTGTTTAGATCGATGAAAAAAAACCCAGATCTAAAGTAAGAAGAAGATCGATGAGCAAAACCCGTGAAGTGAAGAAGATCGATGAACAAGATTTACTAGAAAAGTAGTGTTAGGTTTATATATTGGTTAGTACTTTTTTCTGCAGAATTTGAAGATTTTGCTGTGTATATTGTTGTACTGATTTTGTATCAACACGATCTTATATTATTTCATGGGAGTTATAATTTAATTTTTTTTTGTTTCTTTTGTTGTTGTTGTTGATGATGAAGTAATTTGGGTTTTGGGTTGAGGGTCATAGGTTGGGGTTCAGAAATGACGAAATGTTTTTTTTTTCTTTTATTTTATTTTTTTGAAAAATATGTGTACCTTCCAGAACGGTTTTACATAAAACCGTTCTTAAAGGTTGCATATATACGAGAACGGTTTTCTCAGAACTGTTCTTAAAGGTCTTTGAGAACGGTTTTCGTTACAACCATTCTTATAGCCTTCAACCGTTCTGCTTAGCTTTAGATCAACCGTTCTCTTTGCCTATTTTTGACGTAGTGTAAGAAAACGGTCAAATGCATAACCGGTGTCTTTGTCAACTATTATATATAAGTAGTACTCTATTCTTCTCGACAACTAATGACCAATTTCACCCAAATAAGAACAATTCACCATATCACGTAATCCAGCCAATACACAATATGAATCTAACATGTGCAATTCACGTAATAAGAGCAACTCACCATATAAATCTAACTATACTCAAAACAAAATTAATTGAAAAACCAATAAACACAAACCTTATGAATTGGAAGATGCACCAAGAGGTAGAAGTGGGCGGCGGCAGTAGAAGAGCAAGAAGACGCGATTGCAATAGCGGCGGCGGCAACCACGAGCAGCGACGGCAGCGGAAAAACCCCCGAGTCGCGACGGTAACCACGAACGCGACGAAATTTGCTTGAATTTCTACCCACGAGCAGCGGCAATAGGGAACAAATTGAAGGCCACGACAATAGGCGAGTATAGAGCAAACGTCGCCGGCGATAGCAATGAGTCGCCGGCGGTTTTCGTTTTTTTTTTTAACTTTTTTTCTGGGTTTTCGCGAATTGATTTAGGGGATGAAGGAGATGATCGATATACGCGAATTCGATGGTGTTATTGAATCACTTCTTTCCAAAAAAAAAGGTTTTAACTGTTCCGGTGTCTTATTTGGCGGTGTCATATCCCTTTTTTGGCGTAGTGAGTGGTTGTGGTGGTTCAAGGCAAACTAGGGTAAGTTTATAATATACTTACACTGCATTTGAATAAAAAAGGAACACTTAAAGTATAAAATTGGTCCCCGAACATTGCCTTGAGGGTGAAATTGGGGACCCGTAAGTTTTATTGTGAAAAATGGGGACTCACCCCAGTTTTCCATCCAGTTGTTAACGTCAGTTACTCCTTTCCTTCTTTCTTCTCCTTTGTATCATCTTCCCAAATCCTAAAAATTGAACCCAAAAATACCCAAAAAATTCATATCCTTCTCCCAAAAAATTCAACTATCCAGATGTTATAACAATGAAACCATAATTCACCCAAATCCTAACATATAACCCAGAATTATTAGATCGAATTACAACATACCCATTTTTTAAATTGATTCTAAAACAAATCCCAGAAAATCAATTACTCCCACTGCCCCATTAAAATTTGCGACGACCGCCGTAGCGGTGTCGGAATCATATGAGGCTCACATTGAAGCAGATTTTCTAAAGATGGCGGATCTAGATTGTGAAATAGTTGCACGAATTACCTGAATAAGAGAGAGCCGGAGTTGACGAATATCATATGTCAAGCGTTCGCTATCCTTAAGAGTAGCATACTAAATCCGCAACCTGCATGCTAAATTTTCACTCTAATTACTTAAGAATAGGATAAATCAAAGAAATGAATAGAGAATATCAGATTGTTGATGATAATTGGAACACAGATATTATCGTTTGCTGATAGCAATAGACCTTACATTGTCAACACCGTGACTAGATGACTAGATCTTTGATTGTTTGAAGATACCTCAGGTTGTAAGTTTGGATAAGCTACAGCTGGAAATGGAATATTGTCCACTGTACTAAGCCAATTTTGTGTAGAGAAGTGTTGAACGGATGTAGGTGGAAGAAAGAGGGTAGAGGGGAGAGAGAGAGCTATGGAGGAGGGCTAACGGGGTTAACAATTGGATGGAAAATTAAGGTGAGTCCCAATTTTTACAACAAAAGTTATGGGTCCCCAATTTCACCCTCAAGGCAAAGTTCGGGGACCAATTTGATACTTAACTCCACTTTACGCATGGCGTCTAACAATGGGCATCAGTGTTATTACTGTTAGCCACTGACACTTTATTGGAAACCATTTATACTTTATTGCAATGGTCTAACCTCTTACTTCCTATAAATAATTCAAACCTCTTATTGCCTAAAAATAATTCAAACGGCCTTTCAAATATATCACTCAAAAACATGTCTACACAACAAAGTGGTGTTTATAATGTCAGTTTAGACAATGAAACTGAAGATAATAACATCTTAATTGATATTAACATTTCATATAGGGATGGTAATCGCCATATTAGGTACACCACAAACCAAAACAAAAGCCTTCGCGGAGTGTTTTGCGATTACGCAAAACGTCATGGCATAGACATATCGAAAATAGAGGTCCGCGCTTTCAGCCATACAATTGATCCGAATGTAAGCCCCCTAAACCAAAATATTGAAGACGGTGAAAGACTAACCGCTTATTTCAACGAGGTAAAATTTGCGATAGTATGTGTATTTAATATCCAATAAACACACAAGTTCTACTTTTGATATTTAATATTCCATATATACTTTTCTAATGGCAGTGTGATTGCGTTGAACCCATTCCTGAAGAGGAGGAAGCAAAAACCTTGATAATTGTTCAAAATCTAATGAATGAGCCCGTGAGCCACCGATTTTACTTGACCCCAACTAGGAAATTTAGTTGGGTTTACCGTTCATGGTCAAAAATTATGGGTGTTCATGTAAGGAGTTTTAATTTGGTGCATGACAACATGGAGGTTAAACCACAAGATACAATTGAAGATCATAACATTGGGCATGGCGATCGTTTGTTTGTAGTGCCTAAGACGATGTCTGGTCGTAATTGCCGTTGAGAACGAGGTTCGGAACGTATCGATCGATGACATTACTATGTGTTGCGAATAACATATGCTGTTAATTCAATTGCCTTTGATCTTGTAACAAATTAATTTTATCCTTTTATGATGTTATACTATCTTAACTAGTTGTTGTATTATTGTATGTGAACTTTAAATTTATATAAGTTGTTTATGTTTTCAAGTGTTATCTTAACTAGTTGTTGTATTATTGTATGTGAACTTTAATTTTATATAAGCTGTTTATGTTTTCAAGTGTTATTATGTCTTTATTGTAATTTGATGCATAATTAAAACAATTGCACAATTACTAACAACAAACACAGAATCCTCGTAAGAAAAAACAATACTTTTGTGTTAGTAACATACAAAGAGTTGGTTGAAACGTTACCAATTGAACGCTAATAAGTACATAGATAACTAGGAAGTAAAATAAGGGTTAATATGAAGGAGTGCAACACAACCGACTTTGTGGTCTCAAGGAGTTTCTTCACATAAACCGCATAATTTTAATCTCGTTCACCTGAGACATCAACACCGTATTTTTTTAGTCTCAAATATGATATAGTGGTGGTCATGATATGTTGTATAAAATTAAATTAAATTATTACAAATAAATGGGAAATGAATAGTTACTAATTACGAATCAGACACTCGTCCACATGGGTTCATGGCTGAGGGTGTAGTAGCCGTATGACACTCCTTCGATGCCGCCCTGTGATCATTGATCTTTTGTCTGTCAGCCTTAATAATGGGGAGAGGGTCACAATAAGCATCTCCATGCTGAGCTATGAAGAAGTTATTCATCCCCAGTTGCAACTTATACATGTCTTCCATATACCCGCGTAATTCAAAGAATTGATCATCAACATGTAGCTTCAAATTATCCAACTTTCTTGACACTCCACACACTTGTTCGGCTAATGAACTGGAAGTTGAGGGTGTTGCATCTCTCATGTCTTCATCTTGACCACCATCATCGCCTTCTTCATCACTATTCCAACGACCACAGTAATTGTTTTCCACAGCTAGAGAGTGAGGTCCCGGCATGATTTTTTGTGGGTAAATAAATAATTCATCACAAGTTTGGTGGGGATGGATGGCTACTAAGTCACGAATATCGGGCAAGGACAAGTTACGGACACCGGAAGAAAGATAATATATCGGCCCTTTGAAATCCTTATCATACGAGATCCATGACATATGTTGAAGAGTAGGTAAATCATATAGAAACCCGTGCTCACCTAGGGTGCGTGCACAAGTATCGGGAATCTCAATTTGTAAGTGGTTAGCTATCAAGGTCACCATTCCCCCAAAGGTTATATTACCGGACGGCTTATCGCGATACTCTTCGCAACGAGTCACAAACAACTTAACCCAATTAGGAGTGCGTACAGATTCTGGGATCATGCTCCATAAGTATTTTAGCCCAATTTTCGACACCTTTGAGGGTTGTCCATGCCCTAATATAGCCATGTTCACCAAACGATAAGCATACCGTAGGGCGGGGTGTGGTATTTCAAAAACTTTATTGTTCTCTTTTTTATAAGGTGAACGAGTGATCGCCTTCCAAAACTTATTTGGATTGAAGGTCGGTGGGGGTTCCCAATTTTCAGTCACAGGTTGTGTCCAGCCAAAGGCGACACACAATTCAGGATATGATAGTTGGTAAGATTGATTGAACATTTGGAATGTAATGTACTCGTTCTCAAAACCGTCCTTTTCACTATGGTGTTTCATAGAAGCAAGCAACTCCAACAACAAACAAGGATACGTATCACCATATTTAGACAAAAACCCTTCTAACCCAACCTTACTGAGCAAAGTGCAAACGGGTTCATAGAAACCAAGACTTTTTAGGGCGTCTACATCCGGGAATTTAGTGGTTAGTATTTTTCGGCTTGACAACTTTGTAAATTCTTCCCGATGGGCCTGCTTACCAAATTTAATGCCTAAGTATGAGAACTTTGTGGAAGATTTACCCGACTGCTTTGTTTTCTTCATGTTCACCTTAGTGGAAGAGTTACCACTCACCTTTCTTTTGTTCATGTTCACCTTTGTGGAAATCGAAGATATATCAATTCGCTACATTGTAAAATGAAATTTATACCTCAGACAATTGAACATACTTCACTCGGAATCAAACAAGTAGAATAACCGATAATACAATGTGACATAATGATGAAAGAAAATCAATTAATGTGACGGTTAGTTTATGGTCGAAAAGTATACCCTATGCGCATCAAACCCTCCTCAAATTATATTTAAACAATCTAATA
The DNA here is from genome assembly GCA_963680865.1 of Spergularia marina. Lineage (NCBI taxonomy): Eukaryota > Viridiplantae > Streptophyta > Magnoliopsida > Caryophyllales > Caryophyllaceae > Spergularia > Spergularia marina. The sequence goes on along the minus strand of OY804560.1, from coordinate 13,088,845 downwards.
ATGCAATCAAATCCAACACATGTGAAGAATTAATGATGTAACATGAGTTAAATCGGAGTGATTAAAAAATCGTAATTAAAGGTGGAACACACCATGAATAAGGAGTTCAATCAGAGATTCAAGATTGAATTGAGATTATAAACAGAGATGAAAGATTGTAATTGAGAACAACGAAATTCCTCAAAATAAGTCAAGTGTAATCGATTGTAATAAAAAGATTAAACTCAATAACCCAATTTTAACAATTAAAATCAAGTGTAATCAATTATAATTGAGATGAAAGATACTTACTTAAAGATATGAGATTTTCCTCAACCTTCATCAATCCTTAACTATCATAGGTTGTCACAGGAGAGAGTCGGTTGTCGGCATATATTGATAGAGAGACTTCTCCACTGGTGGTTTGGGTGAGTAGTGCAATTTGAGGTGATTGAGGGGGAGGATAATCCAGAAGCGGCGTTAGTGAGGTGAATTTGTTTTTTAAACAACACATATGATTAGTTTTGGTGATTAGTAGTCACCAATTGTTGACGACTACTCATACGATCCTGCCAAGATCAGTGCATATCTTTACAATTGAACGGGAAGGGCAGAAGCTAGCAAGGAGTAGTCGTCCATTTTTGACGAGTAGCCGTGCCAAACTGTTTATGACTGTAAGTTAACGCCTTCAAATTAGAGGTGAGAACTTACATATATTATTTCCGACCACTGGAATAGATTAATTCCGACATCTTGTCGTGACCTATATTATAAGGTATATTTGGTTCGACTCGAAATCAAATTCACGCTCAAGGTAACTCCATATAATAAACTCGAAATAACTTAGAAGGTAACTACAAATCATTGATTACCATTGCTTCCAACTCCGATATATTTGGAAAATGTTATACAAAAAATGGAGGTTGAATATACCTACACTCAGACATATTTGAATGTAGGAGAATCAACCTGACAATACATAATGTCATCTTAAACACTACAATTGTATATGGAATTATAGAGACTACATTCAAAATACATGTACATTAAGGAAGCCACATATACTTATGTGAGCAAGATACAAGTCCTATGCAAAAGATAATCCCACGTCCTTGCAGCCAATTAGGTTCACAACATATCCTTTACGACTTGTTCCAACATGTTGTACTTGCACAAAATATCATCACAAAGGAGTCGTGATCTTGCTTGTGCAATATTTCCCTAGAACAAAGACGGAAGAAGAAAGCAACAATCAAGGTCATGGCCATAATTTGGCAATGAAGCAAAAAATACAAATTAGGGGGCAATTGAGTGAAAAGAATGAATTTGAAGAAATAGGAAAGATATTACCAATTCAAAGTAGTCGACAAATCGTGGTGCACACCTCTTAATCGCAGCTAACATATAAACCCCGCAACTATGGCTGATAACAAAAAAATTATCACACGGTTTATATACATTGTCATAATGATAGCCACCCAACAACATACGGTTTATTTAACGAGAAATATTGATGATTTAACAACTCACATGTCCCGTTGTTGAGTCATAGATAAGACTTTCCGCTCCCAAACCATAAATTCATCGACCTTCCATCCGGGATCAATGGTAATGAAAAGGAAGTCCATGGCCTTGCACTTTACCATTTCACAATATAAATTAAACTAGGACATCTCGATAATAGCCTTAATATAGTGGAGTAAAAATGAAATAGAGTTTATAATGGGCTTACCAATTCATCCAACACATGGCTATGTGCGCGGAGATAACATATAAGGAATCAAGCAATAACCCATAATTCCTTATTATGTATGTTAAATGCAGCACACCACCAGTGTTCACCTTCTAGTACCGGGACAAACACCTACAATGGGTAAAAATTTAACGATTATTGACAAGTATAATATCTCCACATAAAAATTCGGAATAAGTCAAATGTAGAAACACAACAAAGGCCAAGGTAAGAGAACTCACAACGCATATTTGATTAGGTGTCTTCTAATCAAATTCGGTTTTCCAGTACTCAGCATAATGCCTAGCAACTTTCTTGAACCCCGATTCACGCTCCTCTTGAGATTCAGATTCAAGCATTTCTTGAGATTGAAGAACTGTGTTACTATCTGAATGTTGTTCAAGATCGACAAGTACAGGGGGGTATTGGGGAGGTTTAGGAGGATTGATAACAAACCCCTACACGAAAAGGTGATACAAAATAAGTACCATGCAAAAGGAAATATTAAAAACAAGCAGTAAGAAGATGTGCTGAAATGAAGGTCCAGTAGATACCGCAAAGTCTGGGTCCATAAAAAGCCTCATCGTGGCACGATTCGCAAAAAGATCTCTCGCCCAATAGGTTGTGTACATCGTTGACACAACCCTAATATACTGAAAACATAAAAATTGATGCACTCTTAAACGGAGAGAAGAACGCCAACCATGAACAAGAGTAAGTAGAGCAGAGTGCTAAGTACCTGAATATGAATGCCTTGTGTTAACTTGAGCACATTGTAGCATTTCTAAAGTTCTACAAACTGGCTATTGCACTCAATCATGTCATAATCTACCCCAGTCGTGTCTTTCTTGCGCTTGTGATTCCCCCATTTGTTAACCAATTTCACAAGGTTTTGCTCAAGGGGATTCAGCCTAGCAGATTGGGGTGGACCATAGTCAAAATCCTTTTTCTTGTCAGCACCACACTTGGCAGTTCTTTTCTCACGGGTACCAGGTAGTACCTCTGAAGATTCATGGCATGGTGAAACAGGGGGTGATGCACCATGAGGTGATGAATGAACGGCTGTTTCATCCCGAGGTCGAGAATCACTACGTTGTGGTGAGGACGTTTCAGTTTCACTATTCAAATGCTCTTCCTTGGAGGATCGTTCTCATAACTATCGTAAACATCCTCAGTACGTTGACGTGAAGGGACAGTTAGACCATTATCCCTAAGTATAGGGAGCAAGATACCAGCAACCTACAAATGCATATAACTTTAAATTAGAAGTCCATCAAATCCATAAAAAGAAAAACAAGTGAACCAAAATTGATATGTTTGACTCAATAAATTTGTACTTTAAAGGCAAATGACCGTACTCATCATGGCAACTGACTGTGCTCATCATGGCATAATCATTTAACCATAATCCTCTCCTTATTAATAGTTAATGAAGCATAAAATAGCTTTGTGACAAGGTGCTGATTTATAATATCTGACCAAGTACAACTATTATCACAATAACACCTGCTCGATTTGCAAATTAGCAGCCCATGCCCATATTACAGCCACATCCGTTAACTAAATGAAATCACACTTCCAGTAAAGGTAGTATGTATCATATGAGAACATGACCAAAATGAACTAATGACAAATTAATTTCACATGCATACCTCTAACGCTAAAGCATGTGTTGAATTGCCCTCATATAGGATGTCCCGAGGTTCAGCAGGGTGAGGCAACCCATATGCTACATCAAGCACCTGTTCGAAAATTTAACGACTACGATTACGATAAAATATATGTCATAATCTGCAGAAAAGGGTAATAATATAACAAACTTACTCCAATGACGCCATAATCACCATTAGGAGTTTTGTCTTCGTTCCTTACAAAGTGAACTAAGTGTGACTTCCAAACCTTCACACGAGGGAATTCATTCCACCTAATAGGCGGTCTTGCAAGCCGATCAAAGTAGAATAGCTTTGGAAATATAATCTGAAATTAGTATACTACTAGGCATACGTACATGTAAATCACAAAATTATAAATGTATTTAATTGAACTTACCGCAAGGAAATAGGTACAACCCCCTACACCTGAAACATAGCCTTTCTCATATATTAGCAAAATTCCAACCAACAACACCCAACCAAGTGAAAACAAGATCACACCAACCGTACTTGGAACAATCACGATAGATGGTAACAGCAGGCAGCAAGGCAAGGGGAAATCTAGAACAAGTAGTTGGGCATAAAATGGTGGTTATCGAATACATCAAAAACCCTAACTTAAACTCGTCTTCGTCTTCCTCATTCTCAATGTTTTTAGATATCAAATGCTCAAGTGTGGACATGGTTATTCCTAATGTGTTCTTCCCTTTACCATGCTTACCCAAAGTCTGGCCATATTTATCCATAATTTCTTTCTCCAAAATCTCACTATCACCAAAAGATTGTCTCGAAACAGGTTTCCCTATACAAGGTATCCCTAAAACCCAATTAACTTGGATTTTGGATAGCTTAAACTCCTTCCCATCAACAGGAGCAAGAACCATGCGATACGGATCCAACCGAGACATCAACCAATAGCACAAAAGACGTGGAAAGGATTTACCCGCGAAATGAAGGAAATGACCAAATCCCATCTCTTCCGCAATTGCCCTTTTTCGAGGACTAAACTCCAACACAGCAATACCAAATGCCTCAACTCGACAATTCACATTTGGTTGCTGTAAAAAATCATAATTAACAACAAATAATCAATTAACATGAACATAAATAAATTAGATCAATAACTAAAACCATACTGAGTGCACGCCTCAATTAATTCAACAAGTATAAACTTGAAAAATCAGTACCCATAGTAAATCAGTACTCATAGTAGGTAACACAAGGTTGTACGCAAGTAAGCAAGTAAGTATCCCTAACTTTAATTTTTAGTTTCATTATAAACTTGTGATTTAAAAAAATATAAAGGAGATAAGATGTAAAGATCGGAGCAAAACTAACAAAGATTAGATTTTTAGTTTCATTATAAACTTGTGATTTAAATATAAAGGAGATAAGATGTAAAGATATGTATTATTTTTGCACAAATTATCTGGTTCAGTGAATGTTAGAATCAAATCTGGAGATGGGGACAAATCGCATGTATCGTGACTGATGCTTGTGAGTTTACTGCCTCGTATGTTTACATTTGGTATACCACTGCGGCCCTCAAATTTAACAAGCAAGAAACTTAACCAATTCTCTACATGTCTATCCAACAAGAATTGGCCATCGTTACTAGCTGCCCTTCCAAGGAAAAACATAGCACTCTTAACTTCAACTACAATTTACCAATGTCTTCTATAATTCCGACGATTTAGTACCTTAAGCGTTCACATGTTGTAATTAAACAGCGATGAGACTAACCTTAGTTTTACCAAATCTATCCTCAAAGGCTTGCAGTACCCTTTTTTCGCGAATCACTTTTGCACCAACACCCTACAAATCACAAAATTCAAAGAGAAAATACAAAATCATATGATATGAATATATAGACAAACATTTTCCTGATAATGTGACAACATCGCACTAGTAAAAAATGGCTAATTACTTACAAAAGTCATATCCAGAGGCTTCACATGTTTAACAACCTTTGATGCCCTCCTCACGCGTTTACGCTTAACCGATTTCTACATGTACATTGCAATTACATTAAACCTAACATAAAAATGAATAATTTACACAAGAAAATAACTTCCACAGCTTTTGGTGATTTACCTCCTTTTCTTGATCGTCACTTCCCGAATCAAAGCCACTATGGTAAGAATAGTCAAAATCAGATTCCTCCGAAGATGTTTCCAAATCAGACTTCTCGGTATTTTCATTGTCGACGTTGATGTCCCTAACAACCTCCTTTCTACTGGTCTTCTCTACACCAGACTTCTTCCTACCTACATCAGCCTTCTTCCTCGGAGCAATCTCCTTACCCTTACGTTGTTCATTCTTTTTTGTCATTGTCACTATAACACCATCATAAATCAAAACATAAGGAGGAAGATATAAATTACAATAACAAATTATTAGGCCGGTTCTAAGATAAGCTAAGGTGGGGATCGTGTTACACTAGCAGGACGAAATGTTTAACAACACATGAGGTCTTCACTAATTAAACAGTGCAAGTTGAAATTCAATTACAATGCAATTATGAGCTTCAAGATACAAGTAAACGTTTCCCCTAAATTACCCCAATTTTCGACCGTTTTTTCCAGAAATATAATGCCCAACTATTTTTATTCGAAGTGGGTATAACAAATTAACAAAATACCCAAAAATTAAAGACTATAACAACAATTACATAATTAAAACAATCATTTTACAATACAATTCAATAAATACCCAAAATTTAACCAAACCCTAATTTTTTCAATTGAAACAAGTAATATAATTTTTCTACAATTAATAAGGAATCAAAATACCTTCATCACCTGTACTATACTCAACTCACAAGCACCCAGCATCAAAACTTTGTTCTCCTACTCGATATCTTCGGAAGTGGGAGAAAGACAGACGAGCTTCAAAATATGCTTAAATGTATAACAGTGTGAGTGAAATAAGTGAGAGAGTTTGGAAGTGTATACAATAATAAGAGAACTAATCAAAGGGAGGGTGATTGGGTTAAGAGAGAAGGCGCGAAGAAGTTAGGCTATGCCGTGGAAGAATTGAAGTAGTCTGGAAGAGGAGAAACGTTGGGGGAAGAAGAGGGATGGTTGTGTTTAAAATTTTGTTTATTTTGTTTGCTTAGATACCCTTCCCTCCGTATTCTGTGTTTTGTGCTAGCATTTGCTCCGCTGCCCCTCCCCTCCTTGTCTCATGTTTGCTGCGCGGGAATAGTGTGGAGCACAGTGCTCCCTCTATCAGGACTCCAGTGAATCTAGCCTACGAAGTGGGAGTAGATTTCCCGTACAAGTTAACTCTCCTTTGTCTTGGAATTTTTAAAACGTTATTCACATGTTCTACAAGAAGTTAGAGTAGCATGCGCATCCCCTTCTACCTACTACCTAGGTTATATGCGCATTTGCCTTTACCAAACCCGAGCAAATAATACGACAAAAAAAAACCTAGATCGCAGTAATGAGCCAAACTTAGACTTAGATGGAAGTCATGGACCCTTGACATTTAAGCTCACTCAAACTCGACAACCGAATCAAGCTTGAACGAATATCTCAATGTGCAAAATTTTACAAGCATCAGTATCATTTGAGGATGATGCGATGTGACATACAACGGATACACATACACATGTAATCCCATGATATTACAGCATCCGTGACAAGCCCTCAGCTCTCAAAGTGCTGAACACCCTGCGCGAACACAATTGTCGTAGAAATGTTCAGTTCCATACTGCCTCTTTTGCACAACACTAGCACGAGAATGGGACTGCGGGCTATTCCAGCTCCCCACCGCACTGATACCATTTCCAATAAGCAGCGCAAGCAGAACGTTCGCCAATCGTCTAGTCGTTTTCATTTGCGCCAAAATGCAGTCTCAGAACAGAAATGTTTAACATTACATGTTATATATTTCGCTAGCTAGCTTGAAAATTTAGAAAGAAGTGCAGCTTTTGCACCAGAAGCTCAACCGATCCATAGACCAGCTTCCCACTGTTTAACCACTCTTTCTCCAAATGCCCCAGTTTAGCACTAGCGAGCATCTCCTCGTGAAATTCAGATACTATAGAGTAAATGGATGTCTTTAACACATCTGCCAGTGCGTACGACTTCAAGTGTGATAAACTGCCTCGCTTTTTGCTCATGGCTGTTGCAATTTCTCTCCTAGCTGTGCTGTTTGTAGCCCATTTGATGCCAGCAGGACCCAGCATATGATTTGGGGATTGAAGATTGATCTTTTTTCCCATAAATGTTTCAACGGCGAGCAGACACCCCAACAAAGATGATAATACAGTAGTGTGGCTACCTGAAAGCTGAGCAACTCCAAACCTGTCTTCCTTATGTGAGCGTACTTCAAGTGATGCAACAGCTTGGGCACACCATGCATACAACTGCGGAAGAATAAAAATTGTAAGATCTGTGAACAAGAACATAGGACATATTTAAAATTGCGCACACGTTACAACCAGAGGGTGGTGGATGTATATCTAGAGCATAGGTCCTAAATAATCTATAATGTCAAAAACAGTAATAAGTTTGAAACTGAATACAGGAGGGTCATCACTTTCATTTGTTAACATCCAGTCGTCTTTCAGAAATCCAGCACACCCACTATTCATTTCCAAGCAATGTAGGACTGCAGGAACTCTGACCATTTTACCATGCCACAATCCATATAACCTAAAGCATAATGACGGATTGATAGGCTTATGAGTGTCATGCTAAAGTAGACCACTAGGTGCTTAAACGCAAGCTTAATGAACAAAAAGCAGAATTACTGAAAGAACAAGTCAATCTGAATTGTCCTTGCTTGACTTTAAACGCAACGAAGAAATGAACAGGATCACAACCCAAGAAAACAAAGCAATTGGCAAATCTTCCACCCATGTGAAGAAATATAAAAACAACTTTACAGATAACTGAAATCCTATATATCTTCAAAAGCTATCTTAGCAGCTCTTTTAAATTGCTATTTAGGCATTTTATATTCTGGTATTCTCCCAGTACTTTGTGCCCTGCTGCCGTTTGGGAATAAGTTCATATAGCAGCACAAACAAATTAGGTTCAGCAACTTGCTTAGTATCATAGGCGTGCTTTTAATTATTGTTCTTTTATAAACCAGTCAAAGTTTCAGTATTCATTCTTAGCAACTACTCCCTCCGACCCAGCTCAAACGCCTCATCCCCAAAATATCCCTGTATTGAGAAGGATGTACACACTAATCGATTTATCAAAGTTTCAAAAAAATTATATAGCGAATTAGATTAGAGTTTTCCCTAACTTTGATTAAGTGAGTAGAGTGTACACCCTTCCCAATATGGCGTCGTTTTTTACATGGGGTGTTTGAGCTGGGACGGAGGGAGTATAGTGCAGAATGAAAAAGGCCAAGGTATCATTTGATGTTAGTATCTGAGTTTAGCAAGTTTTGGTTGGGCAATTCATTAAATTTATATCAGTTAGCAGGTCATCTGTATCCTAATTCGTAAGTCTGCTTACACAAACAATGGAAAACTCAGGTTCATTGGTCTATGGTACTATACTATACCTAGCTCTTCGGTACCTGAAACATACTAGGCTGCATTTCCTCACAAGCTTAGATTAGCTTATAGTTCCAGAAACTTAATATTGTCCCACTTCTTAGTTAACCTCTCTAGGCGAAAGTAATTAGTCCCTTAGAGATCCCAATATAAGCACTAAAGGAAAACAGTTCTGACATGTCCTTATAAAAAAATTTGGCCAACAAAACCATCACAACCAACAAAGCCTTCTTTGTAACAACATGTCATTAGTGTTAGTCCTTCCCAAGATCATAGTCCAAACAAAAGCTCGAACCTTTAAAAGGCTTTGGCATCTCCAAAGGAAATTGGCAATCAGAAACGGAGGATATAGAGTAGAAAAACTAATATTTTTCAGAAAGGACTAACAGAAGGAAGCCACCCTGTCCCCAGACAAAACTCTCACATCATAATGAGCTGGAACAATATTTATGATATCTAATAGTACTGTCAGAGAAGAATTCTCCTTGATCTACCCATCGCGAGAATTTCTACGCAAATGGACATCCTAAGAGTGGTTAATGAGTTAATGCCGTGGTAAAACGTAGAAATAGGAGTTTTATGCATGCTAGAAAGCGGATATACCCCAGGGAACATTTTAGCGAAAGAGTTATCCCCTATCCAAACAACCTCCCAGCATCTCACCCTCGAACTGCTTCGTACTTTAGATCTCATAATTCATAAATGATTGGAAAAGCGGCAAAATTTGAGTCACAAGTTTCATGGGCACGCATTAACAATTAGGTTTCATCCCCCCAGATCATTTAAATCTTCCCCTTTTGGACAAAATATTAGGCAAGGGTAAAACAATTTCTTTTTTTTATTTGGGGGTGGAGGGGCTTATCACTTATGGAGAAAGGACTTGTCCAAAATGGAAATGAGAAGAAATGCATGAAATTGACTGAAAAGGAATCTCGGAAGAAATTGATGGATTGGAAAGAATACTACTCCGTACTAGCAATGCCACTTACCTAAAAAAAACAAAAAAAAAAAACAACATGGGTACGTTATTAGTCTTCTCTTTTGAAAAATTCGTTTCTCCTAAGTATCACAAATGCATTGGAGGATGATCCACCAAATTATGAAGTTATAAGCCGATTAAGTTCCTTTGAAGTATAGACCAAGGCAATGGAACTCCTTCAAAACAACAGCTGCTTAGGCTCATAAAGAAACTAAATCACCATGCCCATTAATCTACAAAATGACTAATCCCTGGTGATAACCAAAAAGTTGGTACTTAAGCCAAACACACACACAAAGACAGTGTGCAATACACATTATCCTAACAGCTTAATTACTTAGATCCTAAATGGACCAAAACATTAGAATGAGAGAATTCACCAATGATCCAGCCATCCAGGACGCGCCTATATGATCAACTTGTGCTCTCACACATAAGGAAAGTAAAATACAGATAAAAGTGATAAACAAAGGGAACAGATAAGGCGCTCTCAGTTATTACAGTGTCACAGATCTCTTCAAACTGCCTGGGCATCCTTTTTTTTTTCTCTTGAGGTAGAAGCACAGATATTCTTTCCATTTCAACATTTCATTACTCTAAAGGATGACTAATCAAAGGGAAAAAATAAATGTTTGACTCAAGACAAACACACCAAATGACAGAATGCCATCCCTAACAGCTTGACTTCTTTGATTCCAACAGAGCATCAATTTTGAGATGGTTGGTCATCCAGAAAAAAGTTTCTCTATTTTTAAACATAGGGGTAAGGACTAAGGGCATAAGGTTTCCATTGGCAGGGGCCTTTGAGAGACAAGGGTAGTGTTGTTATATAGGATCAAAACATCACCAATCAACCAATACCAATGCATGAGTCAAAAGGTCAAGAAAGTATGCTGAAGAAAATCATAAGAAACAGAGGCTGATCATGAAGGTTCTTTTGTCAATAAGACTTTTTTAACGCATCTCCTAAGCTGATTTGGCATTATGCTCCTAAATAATCAAGACTAATATAGTAAGCTAGTTCCTGAAGTTGACGCAGAACACACATTACTGAGAGGGTACTGAAAAGGGATTATGTAAAAGGATGCCCTCCCGTTGACATATCACTGAAAAGAGAGGTAATGAAAGAAAACACTTCATAAAGAAGATACTCTGTTTAGACCTCATTTATTTGGCAATTGGCATGGAGTGCTAGAGTGCTAGTAATACAACTATGAACTCTCTATTCCCCTTTTTCTCAGGAATAGTCTGGGGATTGGTCGTGACTCTTCCTCTTAAAAATAACATCTTCATCTTTGTTTCCCAAAGATACCACTTCACTTTGTCGCGTTGGAGGACTAGATATGGAGCTATAGACTGAAAAAAAAAGAAAAAAAAAAGAAAAAAAAAAGAGGAAAGGAAAGAAAACAATCAAATTACCTGGAAATCACCAAATGCTTCAAGAATTTCAGATCTTTGAGAAATATCATCAGGCGAGCTTAGTTGATGAGACAGTTTGTTTACATTATCAGACGAACGCACTAAGCCTTCAGCTATCTTTGATGCAAGCTCCTCTAAAGGCTTCAAGCACACAGTCATAACTCGCTTATATGTCTCACCAGTTTCTTCAAAAAAGGCAGCTCGGCGCCAGGGGTCAATGTTACTTCCAGAAACCAGGCTTAAATCGAGATAAGCAAGATACTGCAAAAGAGATCTAGGGTAACTCTCCTCCAAAGTGGCGAGAAGAGGCTCACAAGCGTTGGTTTCAATAGCCATGGATCCCTTCATTGAAGCAAACACAAATCGTTTCGTGTGTAGAACCTATAAACGCCATTCAGGGAGTATCAGTCAAGAACTGGAGACATATGTAATTGACTACCAGCAAAAAGATTATGAATGTCATAAATCTATCGCAATGAACACATGGAACTGAGAACAAGGAAGATACGTGGAAATTTTCATACAAATTACAAAATGTTGTCACTTTGAATAATAAACAAAACATCCAGCAATATAGTTAATATATGCAAGATCTACCAATGTACACCGGAATTAGATGATTTACAAAATTAGAAGAATAGGTTAATATTAGCTCTACTGATAAAGTTTAGAACATACCTTGTGCAAATGCAGTATCAGTTCCCAGGAGAGAACTACTGCATAAGTCCCTATGTAGCAGATGAACTGCTCTGCAAAAAAGCCTCCTGCAACCGGACTTTTATGTTGATTAGGCAAGAGCCAAACAGCTATGCCAGAAAGCAAGAAGGATGCCAAAGAGAGATTCAGAGCTTGTTTAAACGCGGAAGGTAGTCCCATCTTATAGCTAAAAAAAGATGGTCTCTGTAGACAAAGAATTTAAGGAACGGTATTAATATTCATGCAGTATAGGCATATTAAGCACTTTATAAACATGAGAGGAACAATAAGTTATACACACCGTAGCACTAACAGAAAATCAGATTTGACAGTAGTAACAGGTGACTTAACTTGACAGGCAATGTGCATTTGGTAAGTCGGTTTCAACCGTGCCACAAAGCATGTCAGTACATTATACATCCAAAACATCAACTGCCAATTAAAGTTCAATTCAAGGTCTAACCTAGAACAGATGCACCTCTTGAAAAGAAATCACAAAACAAACCACATTTTCCAGCACCAAAACAATGCCATCCGATATACAAATCTCACATTTTGTTAAAAAGAACCCCTTTACGCCACTAATCTCATCTTAAATCCACAGAAAAAAAAATGGAATTCGTTCTAAGTAGAGGAACTTCTCTAACCAAAAAAAAAAAAAAAAAAGAAACTGTCATAACAAAATTAAAGCGTGGAAACACTTCATCAGACTACAATCTGTCTGGAATACATATTACTGCAGACGCAATGCATATACATACGATATGAAAGAGCAAGGCATGAGGAACTGAAAAGCTCATACCACCAACACAAAATCAGAGTTGACAGTAGGAACAGATGGCTCAACGTGAAATGCAATGTGCACTCAGTAAGCCAGTCTCAAACACGCCCCAAAGCATGTCAGTACATATACATCCACCTCTTCAAATGGACTCACAAAACAATCCACAATTACCAGCTCCGAAACAATGGCATCCCATACACAATTCTCATATGTGTCAAACAAGAACCTCTATACCCCACTAATCTCATCTACAATACACAGAAAAGAACTCGAATTCGTTCAAAAGTACAGGAACTTCTTCAACAAAACCAAACAAACCATAAAAAGCAAACAATCATCAAACAATTAAAGCCTGGAAACACTACATCAAACTACTGCAGACGCAATGCGGCTATATTCGATATGAAAGAGCAAGGCATAAGAACTGAAAAGCTCATATGAACTACTCGTAATGAACAAGATACATATTATTCAACTCCACATCAACAACAAGACCATAAAATGAAATGAAAATTCTTAACAGAAAAGCAAAAGCACCAGAATTCACCTGAACGATAGGGAAAACCAACACGAACCGCCGATAAAATAAGCAAAAGAACCCATAAAGCAAACCACCCACAAAACCCCTAAACCCCAGCTTCCTGATCACTCCACCAAGAGACCCAGAACAGCTACTCCCAACAACCGCAACCAAACCAACAAAACCCGATACGCCCGAAGCGAAAACAAGTAGCGCCATTGCAAGAGTAACCCTGGCACGGACAGTAAAGCCGCCGTCGGAGGTGAAGAGGAGGCGGAGGAGGCCGAGGGAGAGGTCATAGGGAGAGGCGGGGTGGCGGAAAGAGGGAGAGGAGAGATTGTGGAGAGAGAAAGAGAAGAGAAGAGCGGCGGAGAGGAAGGCGAGGAGAGAGAAAAGGGTGAAGAAAGAGGGAAGGAATGGGCGAGGAGTAAAAGGGGATAAGAGGAGGGTTTTAGTGAGACTGAAAATGAGGGTTGATTGGATTGTTTGCCATATAAGGAAGGAGAGGAAGCGGTGGTGGACGACGGTGTTGGGCGGCGACATGGTGGCGTGTGCGGAGGAGGTTTGTGTGGGGAGAGGAAGGGAAGATGGAGAGGGGAGTACACCGATACTCGTAGGTGGGTTTTGCTATTTTTAAGGTTTTCACCATCATATCATATATAATATTAATAGCCGTGGATTTAAAGCTTTATGGGACCCTCCACGCAAGCGCTGATGTCAAATGAATATTTCCGAAAATATCACTCACATGCTAATGCTAGACACACGCTAGACACATGCACCCAAATATATGCCACACTTACCCAATACACACTATAATTATGGTACTAATATTTTATACAATGCAAAATTACCAAAAGTAACAGGACGCATAGAATAGAAATCCATATTAAATAATTAACGGATTCCATAATTAAACAAATTAGGCAGCAAAATCTCCATAATAATTAATGAATTCCATAATTAAACAAATTTACCAAAATTATAATTATATTAAATCTAACCATTCATACGGCACTAAAATTATAATTATATTACCAAATCTAAATATTGGCAAATTTACCACAATTATAATTATATATTTTGTACACACCGTATGAAATTTCCCCTAAAATTTCGATGGCAATATGCTTAAGAAATTAAACATATAATCAGTAAAAATCTAAACATCCCTAAAAAGATGTAAATAGTAAACGTGATTACTGATTAGTAATGTAAAAAATCAAATCTGTATAATTATGAAGAGTAAATGAGAATGAATATCTTTTTTAAGATATTTGACTTCACTACAAATTAGGGAAAAATAAATAAATGATCGATTACACTAAAATATCAATGCCTATATATTATAAGCATTTTGGGTCTGCAGTCTATAATCATTTTCCCGGAAATTTTGCGTTCAATTGTGCACTCCTTAATGTGCTTGGTTTTGTTAATCGAATTGTGATAAGGATTTCGAAATTTAATATTTTTTTTTTTTGTGATCATTCGACAGTTTGTCACGTGGTTCGCGATTGTTCGGGATAATCAAATCAGCACTCGGTAATCAAGGTATTGATCTCATTTTGCCAACAGTTTTTTGCGAATATTGTTTCAAGAAATATCCAAAGTTTGGGAGTTCTATTCAAGTAGTTTCTTAAAGCATGTTAATTGGATTTCGAGGAAACATTCCGCAATTACCAGTTACAGTACAGTTTGCAAAGTCTTTTTGCCGGAGAATGTAATACACATGCGCTTTGGTTCATCTTCAAAGTTGTTTATTTCTACATCGTATTAATATTTTACCATGTATAGATGTGATATTGATAACATGTTTGTTCATATGTTTTTGCCCCTGATTCTACTTCCTTTTGTGGGTGTTCTTACGTGTATGGTTAAAGTTTGTTGGTTGCATGGTTCTCTTTACCATGTATTTTTTTCTTCCTGATCTTTTTTAAACTGAACAACTATAACTCTGATCCAAACCAATGACATAAGCTCAACTTCCAGGTCGTTTTGCAGCCTACTGTCCAAGCTCAAAGTGGGTCATACTCTTCCCCCTTGAGTTTGAGGGAGGGTGTTAGAATATTATTGATATCATAAGATTATACGAGAATCATTGAAATTATATTGTGATTTGGTTGTAATATTTATGTAGTTATTATTGGTAGGATAATCCTAGAATAATGCTAGAATATATATTCTTTACAGTTTATAATCATAGTCCCACTATATATAGGTCATGTATCATTCACTTTAATATATTCAATGTTCAATCTTTTCTCAAAGTCTTTTATTAACAATGGATCTTAAATTTGTCTCAAATTTTTTATTGGTTTCACAAATGGGTTTACGCTTTTCCAAGCATAGGTAGTGAACTTAAACAAATAAATTATAACTTCATAATCGTGTAAAGTAAGTGTGTCTGTAACATTTGATTCTGATGAGTACTTTGGATGTGATAACTACAAGATTCTGCCTTCCAGGTGAATTGGAAGAGATTGACGCGGCTTTATTTTCTCTTCGACGTTGATTTGATCAATAATCGTAGCGAATGGACAATAATATACAAATGTTATTTCATTAAGAAATATATTGAAGTTAGTTGATATTCACCTTGATATCGAACCCACTTCTCTTTTTCCAAGGAAAATCTCCCTTCTGAGTTTCTGACACAACAACATGGATGACCTTATACATGGTCAATGTTAAGCGAATAGCCAATAAATCTTTTAATTTGGTAGAAGTTTTTTACGGAGTTTAGTTATAAGTGTATGAATTCAATTGCTACTTTGGATTGTATGATGAAATATTCGGTGGGTTTTGTGAAAGATATAATTTTTATTATATGTGTGTTGTGAGTTATTCATGGGACGAAAGTCGAGAATATCTTATCAACCATAACACGTTTTTGTGTTGTTATTTGATAGTACGATTTGTTTACAGTCACTTCATAAAATTTAATTGAGCGTCTTCAATTCGTAGGTACGGAAGAGAAGACACATGTTTTCAAACTTTGACAACGCAAGTCTGCAGGTTAATCGAATCATTTTTATAATGGGTATTTGCCTTTGAATAGAATTACTTAAGTAATGACATTTCGGTATACACACTCTAATTGGTATTCAATTCGATACGAATTTGATTCGCAATTATCCAGACATGTCAAATTGGTTATACGAGTCCGATTGAGGTCAAATACAGGTTTATTTGCACGGTGTCTAATCCGGTCAATGTGCCAAATTAGACAATAAAAATATGTGGGGTAGGTTAAGTTCGGTAGTTAGGGGTCACAGGTTGTATAGCCGTGCTTTTAAAGCTTTATTAGACCCTCCACGCAAGCGCTGATGTCAAATAAAAGTTACTCGAAATAGCTCTAATAAGCTTATGCTATACACATGCCAAATCATGTTTGTCACACGCCTATAAGATATATTCCTTGAGCTTAATTGAATATTTGTTGCCCATAATATGGTATATTATACCACCTGTTAGTCTCCTCAAAATAAAGGAAAAAATATATCTCCAAAATCCATCCATACCTTCCTAATATGTGTGTACATAATATACATATCATGTAATCTCGCCCATAATTGCGCATATGCATAACTCATCAATTAGAAGACTGATAAGTAATCTTTGCCTATTTGAAGAGATTTGCAATTAGAAATTAAATCCGAGAATAACGCCAATATCTCCAATCTTTTTTTATTAATGGAATATCTTTCCCCCAAAATAATAAAATGCATTCAATAAAAAAAAAGTTGTGTTTGATTTTCAGGAAAACAAATTAGCTTAACATATATCCCAAATTGCAAGCAAAATTTTAGTCACATTTCCTTGATATGTTTCAGGAATCTCGCCATACACCCCTTAAGTATTCTTAAGCCTTTGAATTAATTATATTCATACATTCTTTTGTATGATTTTGTACAAGATTTGGGATTAGTTACTCTTAGTACTTAATACTTCGCATTTCTATTCATTGAACATGCAAAATTTCTTCATTTCTCACATGAAAGTCGTTGGTTATGTAGGAGTCCATGTTGTGAAGACCAAAAGTTGCTGATCACTTTCGAATGATCGAATCGTTAGTGTCACTGCTCACACTGTTGTGCAACAATATGATATTGGGATCTTACTTATACTCATCTATTTTAGCCGAGGTGGGTACGCGATTAGGTCTTTTACTTTTCTCACAAGTGTTAGTATTGACTTTATTTTCAATCAATCTGATTAACAATTTCATCTTTTGTTAGGATTATATTAGGTACAATCAAGCATGAAATTGTCACGGCCTTTCTATAATAATTTTTCCATCTCTCCGCCTTTCTTACGTTGCTTTAACCAAATACGAGTATATTCACATTGATCTCATCACTTTGTAGATTTAGAGTAAGTAGTTAGTATACAATACCATACATGCATGTACAACATCCCAAATTTTGTATACATTGAGCATAAACTTAGTCTTGAATAATGTACACCGTACCAATTCAAGAAACTCTATCACCAAATAAAGGAATAGTTGTAGTAAAAGCGATATCGGGCCTGTTTCACAAGAAGTCCAAATCTAAGACTTTATCTTTTTTAGATTAAAGGGAAAAATATAAGCCCGTATGATTCAACTGACAACATTTGATCTGATATAAATCAGAGCTGTATATATGCTAACATAAGGACTACATTCAGACTTCTAAACTGAAATTAATGATTTTTTTTAAAGTTGTATCATATAGGAACTTAATTGACCTATATTTTTCTGAACGAGCCGCGTCGGGTAAAAACTTAATATGGCCGCCAAAAATGGATTCCAGCGTATACGAGCCACGAACCACGAGTCATAAAAAGTGGATTCATGACTTAGCAAATGTGTCAGGAACTGGTGGATTTACCGGGTTTATATAAGAGATTTGACCGGGTTAGGTCAAAATAAGTGTGGGATATGCATAATCGCACCTTTTTTTATTTTCATTTAAAATAATATGGGTCTACTCTTTTAAGTATGAAATTTAACTATAATTAATTTTGTCAAATTAGAGAAAAATCAATCTACTTCACCATCCGGTGCAATTTTCACAGGTACACAATTACTTTAAAAAAAACCTAAAATTTTGAAAGATAATACATCCGGGTGGTGCATGAGAAGGACCACCATACTCCTTGTGCTTCCGGAAGCATGATATAATTTACCAAGATCAATAGGTTAGAATATTAATAATACCTCAAACACCATTGCCCAAAATACCCATAGGTTAGGAAGGATATACACACTAATCGGTTTATCATAGTTTCAAAAAAATTGTATAGCGAATAAGAATAGAGTTTTCGCTAAGTCACCACGCAATTTTTTTGGAACTTTGATTAATCGAATAATGTGTACATCGTCCCTAATGTGAAATCGCTTTTAAAATGGGGTGTTTGAGGTAGAACAGAGGGAGTAATATTTATATAATAAACCCATAACAAAAATCCCGCACGGATTTGTGAAACTATTGTTGTATTGTCTTTAAATGGTTTCCACCTTATCTCAATTAACATAAAAGGAGACATAAAGGGACGTAGAAATCCGCCGTATACTTTCACTTTCCCTTACTTTCCCTGAAAAGTAAATTGTGATCTTTATATCTGGTTGCATTATTGAAAAGTGGGTTCATGACGTACAAACGCGCTTCAAATATATTAGGTCGAGTTAATAGGTGTTGGTTAAATTTTAAATCTTATGATGAAGTATGTTACTACACAAGCATAAGTATAAGGATGAACAAATGGCTCAATATTCAATGTAAACTTATTACCGTTGTGAATATATGATATTAATTACTTCTTTCATTTCTAACTGACTATTCGTCGGAAAAAAAAAACATAAATCCATAATGAACATATTCGTATATAATTACTAATGTCCTACCACCTACGGGTTAGGTGACCTAAATTTTAATTTGAATCACTAAGAAACTTCTACAAAACGAAGGCAATATATATAGATACATTTAAAAAGGAGTGGCAATTGAAAAAAAAAACTAATAAAATGGGTCTGAGTATAAATAATGCAAGTCTAAGACAAATGAAACAATAAAGTCTGAGGTTTAGTTTGAATTTAGGCAGATTTGTGTTAATTAAGGGTCATTTTAATCAACGGGTCAAATCGATTTTGAGATTAAATACGTGGTTTAACACGGGTAACAAATAATAATAATAATAATAAACGGGTCCATGACCAAAACAATCGGGCGATGTCAAATATGATCAGCTTTTGTGTTGTTAAGAGTTTTGGTTGATAAAAGCGATATTAGTATTTTAATTTTTTTTTTTAGAGAAGTAAAGAAATAATTTATTCGATTCGTTTATCCGATGTGTAGCGAGTCTATTTAAGTATGTCAAAAACTCAGGTTATTCAAAAATCTAACTAACACCATTGTTGTAAATTAGACGCATTAACATCTTATATCTACAGTACTGGATAAATGTACAAACATCCCTAAACTAAAACCAATTTTAAGAACAAAAAGGTAAAATGCCCCGTGCAAGTTTGCACGGGTCAAAGAACTAGTATAGCATATAGGAATATGTTGTCTACTCCCTCCGTCCCACCTCAAACGCCGCCCGTGTATATAGTAAGTTGAGTGGGATAATATTAAGATAAAGGAGGAAAGCGAATGTGAAAATTAATAAAAGTGGGAGAGATAATGTGAAAGAGAATGTGATAATTTAATAAAAGTAGGAGGTAGAAATATGTCCCAAAAGGGCAAAGATCCTCTAGAATTTGTTTTTGGTAGAGTTGGTAGAGTTTACCCAAACAAGTAATAAGACAAAAAATAAAGAACTTTGAGGGTCACAAATAAATTGTTAAAAAATTTATTCTTGCCTTTTTAGGCAAACTCTACCAAGTAGAGTTCATTTTCAACTCTAGAGGATCTCAACACGTCCCAAAATAGATGGGGCGTTTGAGGTGAGACGTCCCAAAATGGAATATGAAGCGTTTGAGGTGGGACGGAGGGAGTAGTCATTTCTTAGGTTATGTGTGGTATGCACAATATACTAACTTACTAGATGTATGCCCGTGCGTTGCACGGATCTCTTAATGATGAAATCCAATTACGATGATAAAGTTGAACCGAAAAATGTTTGGCCCTTATATAGGAAATATTACGTGCATTTTATTTAGCCTGTGTGGACAATTATTTTCATCATATGAACCTTATTTACAAACTTGGCAACTTATACATTTAAATCAACATTTTTAATGTCACTACAACTATACTTTTATTCAAAAGCATTACCTTAAATATTAGTATGTTGATTGTGCATACAAAGGACAATGTTTAAACTTGCCAATTAATATTTTAGCAGCTTTATTACAGCCAGCCGAGTATAGATGACCAGGCATTTTGATTGTGAATGTTGATCTGGGACTTCAACTATTTATAGCTATCTGATTGTTTTAACTATGATTAGGATTAGGAATATGATAGAGCGGGTTAGGAAAATATACCAAAAAACCTTGCCCGATATATCCCTCCTTTATCGATTGATATGGAGTTTCTAGAATGTTTCATTCTTATTTATTTATTTATTTTTTACTCACCATATAATGCACAATTCATATTAAATTAGTTTCCAGAATGTTCCATTTTTATTTAATTACTCTTTACTTACCATATCATATACAATTTATATTAAATTATTTGGTGACTTGCCATATGTAATATTTAAATATAAAAAGATATGGAAATACGGACATTCTAGAATGTTCCAAGTGTTGTGGGAGCTAAAAAAAACCTGCTTTAATAATATATATTAATTTGACCAAAGTAGCTTATTTGACTAGTTTTTTAAGCTGTTTCACCAAATAAGTTAGACCCTGTTTGATAGGACTGCATCTTTTTGAACTGAACTGATCTGATCTGATCTGAACTAAATGATTCTGATCTGATCTGATCTGATCTGAATGATTCTGATCTGATCTGAATTGGTTGAAAATTTGATTGAATTTCAACGATTTAGTATCAATTATGGACCAAATACATAGATAGTTATTTGAACATTTATGAACTGAACTGATCTGATCTGAATGATTCTGATCTGGTCTGATTTGAATGATTCTGATCTGATCTGAATTTATCTGAGAATAAGTCCTATCAAACAGGGCCTTAGTTTAGTAACACCACTAGCTTAAATAATAAGCTAGCTTATTTAATAAGTTACCCCATGTAACTTATTTAAAATAAGCCAGCTTATCATAATTTTAATCCTAATTTACCCTCAATTATTTACTAAAATAAAATAAAATAAAAAATAAATACCAGCTCCTATATCAGCTAATTATGCCAAACACTCCTAATACTATCACCTAAAAACTTTCGGCTATTATTGCAGCTATTATTTCAGCTTTCAGCTACTATTTCAGCATTCGGCTACTATTTCAGCGTTCAGCTACTATTTCAGGTAGTTTTACCAAACATAGCCTTAACCTTATGCGCAATGTTTTGAAAACCGAGCCGGATATCGAATGGTGGTTTCGAATGTCCGATGAATTAAAGATTTATTCCGATTCAACCCCAATAAAAAAGCGGGTAATGTCTTGTTCTTTTTTAAAAAAAATTGAGACTAAAACTTCGTTGCACAACTAAATTTAATAAAAAAAAAAACCAAAAAATCAAGTGAAGAGTTGTACCTTGAGTGATACCGGGGGTGGGGGAGTAACAGCTGGTGGAAAGCTTTATGTTGTTTGAAGCTTCCACCGAAAGTTAAAGCCTTTGCGTGGAGGCTTTCTAGAGGTGCTTTACCGACAAGAGTGAATATTCAGCGCCGCATTGTGGAGGCGGATATAAGAGCAATAGCAATGGATGATACTCATTTGGGTTTCATCCAATGCCACATCATGTTTTATCGATCCCACTACAGACGAACTCCTACTCTCCATTCTACAACCCATAAAAACTGATCATAAAATGGACCCAATTTTTTTTAATAATCTTTATTCAGTCTCCCTCTCTCTTCACGTGCCCTCTCTCTCTCTCTTCGTATTCTCTCTGCCTCTCTCCTAGTCATATGTAGCTGGCCCCACTTCTTTCTTCTTCATTTAATGCTTCCCGGTTTGAGTTCGTCTTTTGGAACCCAGATTGTCGACGGACGAACGAACACCTCATTTCAATGGATGATCTTCATTTCAAGGATCATATTTTGACAACCCCAATGCATACTACTCCCATTGCTCTAACTTGTCCGAGGTGCGGGGTAGGGGTCGAGGACGAGGGACATGCTGTTGTATTTTGTCTCGTGGTTCAGGGGGTATGGGAACAGGTGGGAGTCAAGGTAAGTGAGTGGGAAGGCTGCAGATCGGGAAGGGAATTGGTAGAGAGGTGGGGGTGAGAGAAGGGAGGTAGGGAGATGCTCATTTCATTCATGGTGGCGTGGTCGATTTGGTTTTGGCGAAATGAGGTGGTCCACGGAGCGAATGAAGTTGAGGATTATAGTGTGGCAGAGAGAGCTATTAGCTATTATGGTGCCTATTCGGAGGCAATGATGGAGTCGAGAGGGAAGCGCGAGGGTGGCCGGGCTTATGCGATGAAATGATATGGCGACCGCCGCCGCAAGGAATAGTGAAGGTAAATGTAGATGGGGGGGTTTTTGGAGAGAGCGGATCGGGTATGGGAGTAGTTATACGGGGTGGGGTAAGTGAGGTTCTCTGTGTGGGGTGTAGGCAGGTGAGGGAGAAATGGGAGCCGGAGGTGGTTGAGGCCAAAACATCGGAGTTCGGGTTACTGATAGCGTGGCAACAAGGAGCGAAGGACGTAATTCTGGAATCTGACTCCCTTAAGCTGGTTCAAGCTCTTAAGAGGGAAAAGTTTGAGTCTAATTAGTTTGGTTTAACTGTTTTAGATGTTTTCCTTTTGTCTCATAAGTTTAGGTCTATTTCCTTTTTTTTTTTTTTTTTTTTTTTTTGCAAAGAAGTGGTTCTTTTATTCGTCCATTAGGGAAGAAAAGAACAGCTAATACAAAAATGGACACCAAAAGAAAACCGACCCTACAAAACCGCCTAATTACGAGGTCATAGCTTCAACTACTTCCTCTTGGTTATAGTTTTTGCTCCAACAGTACATCCGAACACAAACAACAAACTTAATTTGATTGACAATCCATTCGGCGGTGCGCTCCTTGTCTATGAACAGTCTCAAATTCCTTTCCTGCCAAACCATGTAAAGAGTTGTGTTGAAGCTGCCGATTGCCCATTTATGCTTCCAATTTCTCCTCTGTTTGCTATTACTAAGTCAGTTAGTATTTAGCAATCACTTTAGTATCCCTGAGATTCATCTTCATTCCCACCCATGCTTTAACTCCATCCCAAACTTCGCTGGAGAACTCACACTTAAAGAAGATGTGATTATGAGATTCACCATCCTTTTTATAGAAAATGCACCTGTTCACGAGACGGAAGCCTTTGAGGGTCATGTTGTCAACGGTAGCAAGCTTTTTTTGGAGTGCCATGGCAGCCACAAAGATGTGCTTAGGTAGGTTGATACTGTCCCATGTAATCTTGTGCCATCTGACTCTCGAGTGTTTACTTCTGAAGTGATCATAGGCCGCTTTGACACTAAATTTGTCTCCTGTTGTCCAATTTGCCAGTCTATCCTCAAGAGTTTCATTTGGATTAGACCACCAATCAACTCTTCCTTAACTCTCATTAGGCTCCTCCAGCATTCAGAGTCAGAATTTTTGCTTACCGCATTTTTTATGCTAGTGTTCCTGAGTTTGTATGCTCTTGTCCATCTTTCCTACACCCCTGACTTTCCTGAATGAAGCCTCCACAACCATTTAGTCATGAGAGCTTTATTCCAAGATAGGATTTCATTAATATTCATACCCCCTTCCTTTCTAGGGCTGCAAACACTTAGCCAGCTTTTATACACCATTTTCCTTTCCCCCCGACTTGATGTTCCAAAGAAAATCTTTGCAGTGCTTGTGGATCTTTTTGACAGTGCCTTTGGGAATCAGGACACTCGCACACCAAAAATTTTCTACTCCAAAGACCACAAAATTAATTAGCTGGATTTTCCCTGTATAAGAGAGCGTTTGTGAAGCCCATTGCTTGATTGAGTGCTGATTTTTACTGATCAACTGATCATACATGGCATTCCTCAGTCTTGAATCATTCAAAGGTATTCCTAGGTACCCGAATGGGAAATCTCCTTCCCTGAACCCCGTGTGCTCCAGAATTAGTTGTTTGACTGGGTTACTTACCCCTCCAAAATAAATATCAGTCTTGGCTTGATTTGTATGAAGTCCAGAAACAGAGGCAAATTTTGAAAGGCATTCCGTTGTAGCAGCCACTGAGGGAAGGTCTCCTCTGACAAAGATCATAAGGCCGTCTGCAAAAGTTAGCTAGTAAGCTTGATCCTCGAGCATTGTGGATGAAAGGGGAAATGATCGTACTTAGGCAGCTCCCTTAGATATGTAGATAAGATCTCTATAGCCAGAACACAGATGTATGGAGACAAAGGGTCTCCTTGTCTGGTTCCACTTTCCCCTTTAAAGAAACCTTCATATACTCCATTTATTTTGAATGAGAACCAAGTTGTGGTGATGCCCGGGAAATTGTAAGTAGTCATCATTCGATCTTCTAAAGAAATTCCAGTTCAAAGTGTCAAAAGCCTTCCTAATGTCAACTTTGATGAGGCATCTAGGTGAGACCCTAGCTTGGGAGTGAACTTTGACCAGCCCTTGTGAAAGAACTACATTGTCAAATATGTTCCTTCCTGCAGCAAAGGCAGCTTGCTCTTCTCCAATTAGCTGTGGGAGGGTCTCCTTAAGCCTATTTGTCAGGATTTTGCTGATTATTTAATAGAGTGTGGAACAACAAGAAATTGGCCTGACATCTACAATGTTTGAAGCATTAGCAGTTTTGCGGATGAGAGTTACCATAGTTGCATTCACTTTTTTGGGAGGTAGAGATTCTCAAAGAAATCCATGACGGTCTGAGTGACATCCTTCTCCACTGTCTGCCATGAACTCTGAAAGAACCATGCATTAAAGCCATCTTGCCCTAGGCTTTTATTTGGATTTATGCTAAATAGGGCTTCCTTTATTTCCTCTTTAGTGACAGGTCTAGTGAGGTTGCTGTGTGAGTCAGAGTGGATGCAATTCCCTTTCCTCACAAAATTGATATCAAGCTCATCTACCTCTTCAGATTTTCCAAGCATGTCTTTGTAGAAGGAGATGAAAGTCTAGCCAACTTCTTTATGGCTCTGACATTCCTTACCTTCCTTGTCCTTTATTTTTTCAATTCCACTTTGATGCCTTCTCTCAGCAAGGGAGAATCCTTGCATAGAAGTATTTAGTCCTGCTGTCAGAGAGGTTGATGTGTGTTTTTTGCCCTTTGTTTTAGCATGCTGAATTCAGCTTTCTTCAACTTGCAAAATTTTTCTTTTCCCTTTTTGACCCCCTTTTTGATATTCATATTAGTTGGCTTCTTCTCTAGCTCAATCTGCAGCTTTTCCATGACCTCCTTACACTTTGCAACTCTTTCGGAAGATTAGAGTAGCTATCTTTATTTAGCTTAGCAAGAGTTAGCTTGGTGTGTTTAAGCTTTTTACACAATCTGTCAACAGGCCTGCCTCTGCATTTATTCTTCCAAGCCTGGGCTATTGTGCTGTCATATTTATGATGGGCAGTCCATCAATTAAGGAATTTGAAGGTTTTCCTCACTCTAGAATTTTCTATTACAGTCAACTATTGGGGAATGGTCAGAGACACCCTGAGGCAAAAAGTTTGCATAAGAATCTGCAAACTGATTAATCCATGTTGGGTTGACCATGGCTCTGTCAAGTTTTGCCCAGACATTGTCCTGTCCCTCCTGATTATTGGTCCACGTTAACTCACATCCATTGTAATTTAGATCCTCTAGAGCACATTGAGCGATGGAATCGGTGAAATCCTCCATGTCTCTCTGATTTGAGGGGTTTTTCCGCTTTCTCTCCTGGGCGTTCCTGGTAACATTAAAGTCTCAGTACAACCCAAGGTAAAGCAGAAGTAGAGCAATTCAGCAAATTCTGCCACAAAATTTCCATTCCTCAGCATAGTTGCTTGCATAGGCCAGGGTGACCAAAATTTCCTTGTTGGAGAAGATATGAGTCATTTTGCAATAAATCATTTGGCTAGTCATTTGCATAATATCCACCGTGACAACAACCCAAATTCTACCATTATAGTGCTTACTATGATTAGTAACCATCTTGCAGTTGCTAAATTTCGTCTAAATGATAGCATCAAATTTATTCTCCTTAACTCTAGTCTCAATAATTCCCACTAGGCTAATATTATATTTGAGCATGAGGTTCTTAGCCTCCTGCTGCTTGAGGCTTTCTTTAAAGCCTCTCACATTCCAAGCAGCGACTAACATATTGGGGGTGGGTCATGAATGATAGCTTCCCCTATGTTGGAGTGAATTTCTTCGAAGGACAGTTGATCGGGGCGCCTCGCCGAATACCTGCAAAAAGGGAGTTTGGCTTACACCAGACGTCGCCCCTCCAACGCTCAAGTCAGTAAGATGGCTCGGGGAGAGATGGCAAGTAAAGGACAAAAGATGCCTTTGATGCGCAAATCTAGGGAATAATTGGAAGAATAAAGAATGTCTGAGAATGTGTCAGAAAAAACCTCATTTTGATGGGTCATAAAGGGGGTATTTATACCAAATGATGGGGGTCCTAGGAATAATCCTAGGTTTCCCCAATCAATCTTGACCCTTTATTCCCTTCCATCCAAGGGCTGTCTTTACTTGGGTTTCCTTGTATCATATGGGCCTTTACCAAGGTGTACCTTTAAGGGCTGTGGCCCAACACGAAGTGGGACCAACAAAGCCCCTTGAAGCCTGGTCGCGCCCTTCGTCACCGACGGGGGCGGACTCGTTAGCAGCGACTAGGGTACGATCCCTGGCCGCCCTTTATCGAGGTGTACTTTGTGGACCTTGGTAAAGCCATGCGATGCAACGTACCCTTTCGAGGCTTCTGCACTTCTTTGTTCGTCTGGTGCTTCGAAAATTTCGCCGTTAGTCGAGGGAGTGATGACTCGAATCAATAATGATTCGAAAATTTCGCCCTTTTCGAGTCCTCGATCCCTCGCTTGGGAGAGCTCGAAAATTTCACCCCTTAGTCAAGGGAGTGATGACTCGAATCAATAATGATTCGAAAATTTCACCCTTTTCGAGTCCTCGATCCCTCGCTTGGGAGAGCTCGAAAATTTCACCCCTTAGTCAAGGGAGTGATGACTCGAATCAATAATGATTCGAAAATTTCACCCTTTTCGAGTCCTCGATCCCTCGTTTGGGAGAGCTCGAAAATTTCACCCCTTAGTCGAGGGAGTGATGACTCGAATAAATAATGATTCGAAAATATCGCCCTTTTCGAGTCATCGATCCCTCGCTTGGGAGAGCTCGAAAATTTCACCCCTTAGTCGAGGGAGTGATGACTCGAATCAATAATGATTAGAAAATTTCACCCTTTTCGAGTCCCCGATCCCTCGCTTGGGAAAGCTCGAAAATTTCACCCCTTAGTCGAGGGAGTGATGACTCGAATCAATAATGATTAGAAAATTTCACCCTTTTCGAGTCCCCGATCCCTCGCTTGGGAAAGCTCGAAAATTTCACCCCTTAGTCGAGGGAGTGATGACTCGAATCAATAATGATTCGAAAATTTCACCCTTTTCGAGTCCTCGATCTCTCGCTTGGGAGAGCTCGAAAATTTCACCCCTTAGTCGAGGGAGTGATGACTCTAATCATTAATGGTTCGAAAATTTCACCTTTTTCGAGTCCTCGATCCCTCGCTTGAGAGAGCTCGAAAATTTCACCCCTTAGCCGAGGAAGTGATGACTCGAATCAATAATAATTCGAAAATTTCACCCTTTTTGAGTCCTCGATCCCTCGCTTGGGAGAGCTAAAAAATTTCACCCCTTAGTTGAGGGAGTGATGACTCGAATCAATAATGATTCGAAAATTTCACCCTTTTCGAGTCCTCGAACCCTCGCTTGGGAGAGTGACAAGCTAATAAGTCGTTATTATTAGTCAAATTACCACTATTCCTACTAAACTAGCAAGGGTAAGTGGGTATCGTATCCACAAGGAAAAGGGAAAGTCTAAAATGCGAATTCTATGCGATAAAACTAAAACGAAATAAATAAAGCAATTAAATGGGGGTTTTTGGTTTGAAAGTTGGATTAAAGCGAATTAAACGAGATATCAAGTTGATTTAAAGCGACTCTAGGTGATAATCTTCTAACACCGTAATATAGTAAGTTTTATCTCTCTCTAATATTACCAATTCATTAACAATCACGGTTTTAACCAATTAATCCTCTTTTATGGGGAATTTGAGCAACCGCTACCAAATTCCCCTCTTTTTAGTCCTAATTTGCCTAGTGACCACTCAAACAAATCACAACCAAAGGCATAAAGAGCAAGGACTAATAAAAGATTGAGAACAAACAAAATTAGTATCTAATTAGCCGCAACCGCGACACTAATCAAATCTAATCTATTAGTTGCCTAACTAATTCCCCAATCACAAGTTAGTCATAACCATACACTAAACATGTGAAAGTTGTTTCCTTTTAGGCTAATAATCAATGACCACCAATTATCAACCAAGCATATGAAATACCCAATTCAATCCAATCAACCAATTAGAGAAAATAAGGATAAATCATGCATTAAAGAACAAGGAATTAATTATAATGACAATAAAGGTAAAATAGAGAGAAAAATACTTACTAATACATAGGATGAAGAATTGATTACACCAAGAGTCTAGGAGGTGATTAGCTTTCCATACTAATTATTACAATAATATTTGAGATTGAAATCATAATAAAAATACTAATTCTTCTTGAGTTTCTCACTCTAAAATGAAAACTAGATGAAAAATAATATGATAGGTGATAATTACTATGGAGGGGTTACATGCCCCTTTTATTAAAGATAAGTCCAAAAGAAAACACTACAAGACAAAAACAAAAGAATCTTAAGCAAAAGGCAACGGCGAAAAGGTCACCCGGAAGATACGAGGAAGGCGCCTTTCTCGGACCGAGGAAGAAACTTCTCGGCCCGAGAGCAAATCGTCTCGGACCGAGAGATGAACTTCTCGGCCCGAGAAACCTTCTCCTCGGACCGAGACAGGTGTTTCTCGGCCCGAGGAGTTCTGTTTTCTCTTTCTCCTCGTGCTAGCTCCATAGTCTTCTCGGGTCTTCTATCGGCATCCGTGCTAGGGATGAATATCGGGCATTTGCGTCACCAAAAAGTCGTAACACCATCACTTAACCTCCAACTACAAACATCATCAAAAGGCTCACGAATCACGCTAAGAACGACCTCAAACACCCCTAAAAGTATCTAAAATCCCCTCATTAGCACACACTCATTACCGCATATCAAACTCCCCCATGCTTAGACCATTACTCGTCCTCGAGTTATCCAAATCTCCTCACTCAAAAACCTAGGTCTCTCTTGAAGCACGGGATAAACTTCTACACAAAAAATCTAACTCCTCCAAATAAGAGCCGCAAGTCAAACCACACAAAAAGCCGATTAGAGTTGGGGTGGGTGTAATGCTGAACACCCCACCTTTAACCATCTTATGCTACCAACCCGGAACAAATGAAACAAATGGGGACTAATGAGTCCTAAGCTCCACAATTGCTCTCCAACTCCCTCTTAAGCCACAATCCGAGGTAGCTGTGGAAAGTGACTAACCTCTTATTCAACCACCGACGCCACTTATATCAACAAAACGAAAGAGGATTTTCTATCTAAGACCACCAATTTCTAAACACCGAACCTCCTTATAACTCCCTTGATGATCCTAACCCGTATCGCCCCAAACTCCTCTTCTTATGTCGCCCGCCGTGGTATCCATGAATCTTTTTTTTTTTTAACTATAATACAAACTAAGTGACAAATGGCAACAACAATCAAAATACAATACAATGGCAACCGTCTCCCCCATGCTTAGAACTCGTCATTGCCCCCAATGACAACCAAAACAATCAAAATATTGGGCAAGAGCGAGTTGGGGGAAGGGGAGTACCATCAAAATATCCACTGACCCACACATAAATGAACCAAATCGTCTCATCTCATCAAATAAGGAAATAACGGGCTCTCGGGCCAAGAGACACCCATGTTGAGTCTTTGGCATCAGATTTAGAGTTACCCACAATGAAAAAACAGCAAAAGTAAAATAGGGAGACACAAGTTTTTACGTGGAAAACCCCAAAGGAAACCGGGGAAAAACCACAGCGCACTAGGACTTTACTTTCTCTGATGTGTTTTTTGTGATGATACACCGTAATAGCTGAGATAAGCTCTTTATATAACATAGCCTAGGAATATTAAGAGATAAGAACCTTAATTCCTAGTTAATAGACTAGGGAAACCAAAAGACCATAACTGAAGATGCTCATTTAGTGTCCAATTCCATCTTAACTCCTCATAAAGCTTCCTTATCAGGCTCCATAACTCAACAACCTCCCACTTGGAGACTAATGCTGAAGAGTAGCTCAATACCCAGCTTCTTACACCTCCACACATCCTTTGAACACCTAATGCGCTAACACCTCCTTTCACTAATCACGGAGGCCAACTAAGGTTCTGCACAACCTTAGCTTCCCAACATCGACACTCTTAGTGAGCATATCTGCTGGATTTTCAGAACCTGATACCTTCTCCAAACCGAACAATTTTCCTTCCACCAAGTTTCGAACGAAATGATACCTGCGTTGGATGTGTTTGGTCTTAAAATGACAGATTGGGTTCTTAGCAAGCTGTATTGCACTTTGACTGTCACTGAACAGCAAACTATGGGGCTGTCTCTTGCCTAATTCATCCAAAAAATTCCTCAACCACACCATCTCCTTGCCTGCTTCTGACATAGCTACATACTCAGCCTCTGTGGTTGACATGGAGACACATTTTTGGAGCTTAGACATCCAACTCACTGCTGTACCACCCATAGTGAAGACGTACCCCGAAGTGCTTTTGCTAGTATCAAAATCTCCGCTGAGATCAGCATCCACGAACCCTTCAAGTCTTGCCTCACCTTTTTCAAAATGAAGACCTACTTTTGAAGTTCCTTTAAGATACCTCAACAGCCACTTCACAGCTTCCCAATGCTCTTTACCTGGTTTTGACATAAAACGGCTCACAACTCCCACTGCATACGCTATATCAGGTCTGGTGCAGACCATAGCGTACATTAGACTGCCTACAGCAGAAGCATAAGGTACTTTGGACATGTATTCTTCTTCCTCAACTGTTTTCGGTGACTGCTCCTTGGACAATTTGAGATGACTTGGCAGAGAAGTGCTTTTTGGATTAGCATCTAGTATACTAAACTTTCTCAGCACCTTCTCGAAAATACTCTTCTTGAGACAACTTCAAAGATCCGGTTGACTTGTCTCTGGTAATTCTCATGCCAAGCATATGTTTTGCCTCTCCCAAGTCCTTCATCTCAAAATTCTTTGACAACTTCTGCTTCAAATCATTGATTTCTTTCAAGTTCGGCCCTGCTATCAACATATCGTCTACATATAGAAGTAAGATAACATAAGACATATCAAACTTCTTATGGTAGCAGCAGTGGTCTGAATTATTTCTCTCAAAGCCATTGCCGGACATGAACGCATCGAACTTTTTGTACCATTGTCTCGGAGCTTGCTTTAAACCGTACAAACTTTTGTTGAGCTTACACACCAACTCCTCCTTACCTCGAACTCTATAGCCATCTGGTTGTTGCATATATATGTCCTCCTCCAGGTCACCATGTAAAAACGCTATTTTTACGTCCATTTGCTCAAGGAACAAATTCTCAGCAGCAACTATACTCAACAAAATGCGAATAGTAGTCATTTTCACAACCGGAGAGAATATCTCGAAATAATCAATCCCATGCTTCTGTGAATATCCCTTAACTACTAATCTCGCCTTGTAACGTACACTGCCATCATGTTCTCTCTTGATCCTATAAACCCATTTGTTGAGTAGTGCTCTTTTTCCCATTGGTAATCTTCTTAAAACCCAAGTGTTGTTCTTCTCCAAAGTGCTCATCTCTTCATCCATGGCATGCTCCCACTTAATATAATCACCCACTTGTATTGCTTCTTCGTAGGATTCTGGTTAACCTGCATCCGTCAGTAAAAGATAATGCAACGATGCAGATTCTGACTTTTTCTTTTGTGTTGGTATCCGTAAGGCAGGAGGTGGATCCAACCTGTCTGGTGGTCTAGTATTCCTGGTTGATTTCCTTAAACAAGGATCAGACTTGGATCTTTGTAGTCTCTGCTCGGATTGAGACTCATCAGTGATAATTGGTTCATCAACATCACTCTCTATGATCTCCTGTAACTCTACTGTTTCAGGCTCCACTCCCACTTTCTTAGTATGATCAGGCTTGTTTTTATACAATACACTCTCATCAAAGGTTACATCACAGTGTCTCAAAACTTTTCTGTTTTTTTCTTATCCCAAAACCGGTACCCAAACACGTCAGAGCCATAACCTATAAAGTAGCACTTAACAGCCTTTGGATCAAACTTATCTCGTTTCTCAGAATGTACGTAAGATACACATCCAAATATCTTAAGGTGAGAGAGATTAACTTGTTTACCTGTCCACACCTCTTCGGGGAGCTGAAAACCCAAAGGAACAGATGGCCCTCTATTGATCAAGTACGCAGCGGTATTTACGGCATCTGCCCAAAACATTTTTGGCATCCCTGCATGCAGCCTCATACTCCTAGCACGTTCATTCAACGTCCTGTTCATCCTTTCAGCAACCCCATTCTGACGAGCCTTTTCGGGAATAGTTCTCTTCAAACGGATCCCATTTTCAGCACAAAACATCTTGAGGACAATGTCCTCATATTCACCTCCATTATCGGATCGCAAGCATTTAACCTTGTTGCCGGTATGATTTTCGACTTCAGCTTTCCAGACCTTGAAAGTTCTAAACACATCTGATTTATGTTTCATGAAGTAAACCCATACCTTCCGACTGAAATCATCAATAAATGTGACATGAAACCGCGAGCCACCAAGGGATTTCACTGGTGCTGGTCCCCATACATCAGTGTGTACTAGCTCTAGCTTGTTCGTCTTTAATTTTTTCTTGGTCTTTGTGAAGCTGACCCTTTTCTGCTTGCCCAAAATGCAGCTCTCACATAGACCTAATTCTACTGACTTCAAACCAGATAGAACACCTCTAGCAGCTAGCATCTTCATCCCTTTCTCGCTCATGTGTCCAAGCCTATCATGCCATAGCTTAAAGTAATCTGCATCAACTACGGCTAACAAGTTTGTACACCGTGCAGTAGCATACAAAGTCCCTGTTTTCGATCCTCGTGCAACCACCATAGCACCTTTGACTACCTTCCAGGAACTATCTCTGAAAACCGTCTTGTAGCCAGCCGTATCCAGTTGACCCACTGAAATCAGATTCTTTTTCAAGTTAGGAATATACCTAACATCCTGCAGCTTCCATAAACTCCCACTCGAAGTCTTGATACTAACTTCTCCCTTCCCCATAACTTCTAAGGCTTCATCGTCTGCTACATAAACCTTCCCGAAATTTCCAGATCTGAAATTCTGGAACAATTCTCTACATGGTGAAGAATGGAATGATGCACCAGAGTCTACTATCCAAGACTCAATGGGACTTTCGACGCTTAAGACCAAAGCATCATAAACCTCTTCTGTGGCACAATTGACGGAAGAGTCACCATCATCTTGCTGCCAGCGATTGTTTTTCTTCTTCTTGGGATTTGGGCACTCTCTTTTATAATGACCTTTTTCACCACAATCCCAGCACAAACCCGAAGTTCTGCCCTTTGACTTTCCCCTGCCTTTCGACTTAGATCTGCCATGTTTGCTTTGACCACGCATTTTACTTCTTCCTCTACTTTCAGTGCTAAAAGCACTCCCTGAATTTTCTCCTAGATCTTTCCTACGAATGCTTTCGCTAAGAACTAGGTCTCTAACTTCATCAAAGACTAGTGTCTCCTTTCCACGAGCACTACTAATAGCGGAAACAATAGTATCCCATGAATCAGGTAAAGAAGACAGTAAAAGTAGGGCTCTAACCTCATCCTCAAAGCAAATTTTCACAGATGTCAATTGGCTTATAATTTGATTGAATTCATTAATATGTTCAGCAGCAAAACTTCCATCAGACATCTGAAGATTGAATAAACGACGCATCAAATACACCTTGTTCACAGCCGAGGGCTTCTCGTACATATTTGATAAGGTCTTAAGCAAACCCGCCGTCGTCGTTTCATCTTTGACATTAAAAGCCACGTTCTTGGCCAATGTCAAACGAACTACACCAAGTGCCTGTCGATCCAAGATTTTCCACTCTTCCTCCTTTGTTCCTTCGGGCATCTTATCAAGAGAAAGGTACAGATTTTTTTGCTACAGATAGTCTTCAATCTGCATCTTCCAGAAACCGAAATCTCGACCATCGAATTTATCAATTCTTACCTTCCCATCATCCATTGTTAACCCTTAAAATCTGACACGACTTTAACCTAGCTCTGATGCCAGTTGTTGAGTCTTTGGCATCAGATTTAGAGTTACCCACAATGAAAAAACAACAAAAGTAAAATAGGGAGACACAATTTTGTACGTGGAAAACCCCAAAGGAAACCGGGGAAAAACCACAGCGCACTAGGACTTTACTTTCTCTGATGTGTTTTTTGTGATGATACACCGTAATAGCTGAGATAAGCTCTTTATATAACAGAGCATAGGAATATCAAGAGATAAGAACCTTAATTCCTAGTTAATAGACTAGGGAAACCAAAAGACCATAACTGAAGATACTCATTTAGTGTCCAATTCCATCTTAACTCCTCATAAAGCTTCCTTATCAGGCTCCATAACTCAACAACCCACTCTACCTCACTCCCCTATTCTTCCTCGAGAAATGTGTCCACCATCGTCTCACCACTTCATCTCCCTCATTAACAATATGCGTAACACATCCTCCACAACGTCCACGAGTCAAGGCACCCAACTAAAATGAACCAACAAGAAGGCTATTTAGTAGTTTAGGGGCGGGGCGGGGTGTTTAAAAAAAAACAATCAAAATAGTGGGGGAACAACCGTGGTGGGGCATAAAGAGAGATGGTATAGAAACGGTTAATGGAACGGGTAGGGAAGTAGAGGCTAGAATCAAGAGAGAGAGAAAAGTTAAGGGAAAAGAAAACATACCTCGTGAGAGCTCCATTTCCCTCGATTGCCATCAAAGCAAGTGGCTCATGGTCAAAAGACCGGTAGAAGAGCCACTCTGTCACCTCACAACTCCCGTCTTCCTCAAAATATGTCGCCTCCTATCACCTTACAAACTCCCATCTCCCTCGTGTGTTTGTTGGAGCATAATGACCCACACACCAAAAGTTGTCCAAAAACAAAAACAAAATAGGCCATTTTGGGATTATTTTGTGAGTTTCGGGCCAAAAGTCAACGGTTTAGGGACAAACAACCATGTGAAACTAACGGGAGGGGTCAATAGGAAGAGAGATGGTACAAAAAAAATGGGACAAAACTGGGCGACGGAGCGAATTGGTTAGAAATGAGATGAGAAGAAGTGTAGGGAGAAATGGTGTTCATACCTTGACATTTGTCGTGGATGGCCATTGTCAAAAGCGAAGAAAAATGAAAAGAAACATACCAAAACAAGAAAAGCAAATAATCCTAGGAAATCGGTTAGACATTATACAAATATACAAACAAGGACAATACCCCTCCCCCATACTTAGCACATGCATAAGAATGAAATACCAAACGCACATAGAGGGAAGGGGATGCGTACCTCAGTGTGGTGGGTCCTGAGGGGGGAAGTATTGACGACCGTGGATATCGAGCCGGCGGAAACACTCATCAATATCCGCAAAGTCAGGGGCCGTGTAGCTCTGGGGATGGGTGGTTCGGAGAAACTTGTCGCTCGCATCTAAGTAGCGCAAGCCCCTCTCAAACTGGGTGCCCTGAACCGCCACCCGATGCTCGAGCCTGTCTAGTCTTTGGCCGTAGGTGGCCAACTGCTGGTCGATGCTGTCAAACCTCTGGCTATGCCCCCTCAAAATCTGCCGAAACTCGTTCATCTGCCGACCCATGGTGTCTAGGGTGCTAGTAACCCTGTCCCAGATCTACCCGAAGCCCCCCTTGCTTTGGCCATACCGGTGAACTGCTGGGCCATCTGTTGGCCATAGGAATCAAGCCTCTGACCAAACTCGTCAAAACTCTGCCCCATCTGCTGGCCATATCCATGAAAACTCTGCTCCATGCTCTGCCTCCAAGCATCCATCTCTGGAGGAGTAGAACTCGGCCCTCCCATCTGTGGGGCAAAGCCTGGAACACGAGTGGGCCCCAGAGGTCTCTCCGGAGCCAACTTCTTCTCAATCTGCTCCTCTCCATCAACTACCGGTCTCAGCTGGCGTCGTCCCCTCAAGTAAAGGTCTCTCGCATCATGAGCATCTCTAATCTCCACCAAATCCGGAGCGGGAAGAGTGAGAAACTTTTGGGTGTCAGTACCCAAAGTCCAACAAAGCGGCTCCTTATCCGTCAGGTCCGCGAGCCAATGCAACCTCTGCCGAATAAAAGTCATCTAGAACCTCACCATTCTCCTTATCCTTTATGAAGGCCGCACTTTCCGGAATCCGACGAGATCGACCTAAGAAGGTGATCATCCCACCGAGAGCAATGACACGTGTATGGAACTTGAGGTAGGTGAGGCAAGTGTCAATGAACACCAAGGCCCAATCTTTTCTCCCATTCTCATTGGGAATCAATGATGCTAGGTATGCAAGGCTCGTTTGGGTGATGTTGTTCGGTTCACCTTGCCCGAGAAAGCATTGGTTCATCACCCTGTATGCAATTCGAAGCGCGGGGTGAGGAATCATGCTAGCCTTTGGATGCGTGGGCACAGTGGGTTGATGTGTCATATGATTCCACAATACATCGGCTTGGAGACTCTCATAGGTATTGAACTCTCCGCTACTACCATTCTCACAATGGAAGATCCTATTAAGCTAATCATACTTCATCTTAATTGTTTGATTCTCGAGCTTGAATATGATCCTCTCATTCTCACTATCATGCTCCAAAGTAGCGAGTAATTGAGCCGTCCACCTAGGATAGGTGGGTGCACTCACATTTAAAAATCTATGCATACCGACGTTCCTTAGCAATACCAGAATTGGTTCCGTCAACCCCAAAATTTCAATCGTCACGGGGTCAAAGAATTTTTGTGAGTCCAAGATACCATTGAACTTTTTCTTTTCAGTTTCCGTCAATTCCGTGAGGCCATGTAACCTCCAATGGTTAATGGGTTTGGCACTCTTTCTCTTCTTTGACGGACCCGACTCATCATCGTTACGACCCATATTTGATCACCCAACAAATTCCAACAATGTCAAACTAACTTTCACTCTTCCCAAGCACCACAAGTCAACAATAAGCACACACACTACAAACTCCAAGTACACACTCCAAATTGTGCAAAAAAATACTATCCAATTCAAACTAAGACAATACAACACTTCACAACCATTACCCAACTCACACAATCAACAAAACATCTACAAGAAGCAAACAAAACACTCAAATGCACAAATTTCGAACTTGAGGGTACCCCTTACCAAAAAGGGCTCAAATCTTCAAATTTGAGCGAAATTGATCCTCCAAAGTGTTTGTAGAAGCCTCTATAACCCTCCAAGAAGTTTTTCCACCCTCCAATTGGTTCCAAAAGCCTCAAGAATCAAAACCCCCAATTTCTAGGGTTCTTGAGCGAAAATCGAATTTTTGGGTGAAAATTGAATAATTTTGTGAATTATGGGTTGATTTGTTGAAAGTGGAGTGATTTTTGTGAAGAGATTTGGAGTTTGGGAGATATGTGGTCTGATTTGGTGGAGAAATGAGGGATTTGTAGTGTGAGGGTGAGTGGGAATGAGGAGAGGTGAGAGAAAGTGAAATGAAGAAGTGGGAAGTGGTCGAGAAGTCGGGCAAAGAAGAGGCAAAAATACGCAGGAAACGCCCTCCTCGGACCGAGACGCCTTCCCTCGGTCCGAGCCGACCAAAAAAATTGAACTGGAAATTAACCCAGTTCCTCGGTCCGAGACTAAGATGTCTCGGTCCGGTCACCTCGGTCCGAGATGAATACTTCTCGGTCCGAGGAGACTCCTCCTCAAAAGTGCCACCCTGACGGCTTTTCTCGGTCCGAGACACCAGTTTTTCGGTCCGAGGAAAGTTATCTCGGTCCGAGAACAATGCATCTCGGCCCGAGGCTTGTCTTCTTCAAAATTGGTGTCCAGTCTGATTTCCTCGGGCCGAGAGAACTTGATTCTCGGGCCGAGGAGTCCCTTTTTCATTCCTTCACTTATCAAAACTTGCCTCGACTCATGCCAATGCTTGCCCGTCCTTGCTATATCAATAAAAACCGATTTCCACTACTAAAAACCACATCTAAGCTCCACACCACACAAATATATACAAAACTTGGGTTGCCTCCTAACAAGCGCCTTTGTTTAACGTCGTTGGCTCGACGAGAGGTCTACTCCCCTAATCTTCTATCCTTGGCTC
This sequence comes from Spergularia marina, assembly GCA_963680865.1. NCBI lineage: Eukaryota > Viridiplantae > Streptophyta > Magnoliopsida > Caryophyllales > Caryophyllaceae > Spergularia > Spergularia marina. The sequence continues at coordinate 13,049,964 of OY804560.1, read as the reverse complement.
AAAAATTGAACTTTCCTCCACGGTCTCCACTCAAAACCCCTCTAAATACGGTTTCAACCTATGACCATTCACTTTGAAAGCTTTTTCCTCATTTTCTTCAAAAATTTCAACCGCACCATGAGGGTAAACCTTGGAGACGGTGTAAGGGCCGCACCACCTTGAGCGAAGTTTTCCGGGGAAGAGTTTCAATCTAGCTTGGAACAACAAGACTTTGGCTCCCACATTAAATTTCTTCCTTGCCAACAACTTATCATGCCACGCCTTGGTTTTCTCCTTGTAAATAGTAGAATTGTCATATGCCTCAAGACGTAGCTCTTCCAATTCTTGGAGTTGAAGTTTCCGATGAATGCCGACCTCATCCATTGCCAAATGAAGAGACTTAATGGCCCAATAAGCTCGGTGCTCTAACTCCACCGGAAGGTGACAAGACTTTCCAAATACCATCCGATACGGGCACATGCCAATCGGTGTTTTGAAAACCTCCCTATACGCCCAAAGAGCATCATCCAACCTCAAACTCCAATCCTTGCGGCTCGGATTCACGGTCTTCTCCAAGATTGACTTCACTTCTCGATTTGAGACCTCAGCTAGCCCATTGGTTTGTGGGTGATAAGGGATTGACATCCTATGAACCACATAAAACTTCTTGAGCAAGGCGCTAACCGTTCTATTGCAAAAGTGATTCCCCTTGTCACTAATTAATGCCTTGGGGATGCCGAATCTTGAGAATATTCGTGATCTAAGAAATTCTACCACTACACGAGAATCGTCAGTCCTCGTGGCCTTTGCCTCCACTCACTTGGACACATAGTCCACGGCTAATAAAATGTAGTAGTGGCCGTGGGAATTGGGAAAGGGTCCCATGAAATCAATGCCAAAACATCGAAAATTTCACAAAATATAATGGGAGTTTGAGGCATCTCATTCCTACGGGAGTTATTTCCCACCCTTTAACATTTGTCACAAGATTGACAAAAGTTATACGAATCGCGAAAAAGGGTGGGCCAATAAAACCCGCTATCAAGAACCATTTGAGCGGCTCTTTTGGACCCAAAGTTACCACAACAAGCATGTGAATGACAAAAAACAAGGACGAAAATTACCTCTTCATTGGGCACGCATCTTCTTATGACGTCATCCGAACCATGCTTCCATAAGTACGGGTCATCCCACATGTGGAAACGTGCTTCACTCCTCAACTTATCTCTTTGAGCCTTGTTGAAATTCGGGCGAAATTTGTTGGATGCCAAAAAGTTAACGATATTGGCATACCAAGGTTGCGTGATTTTCTTTGCATTGATGGAATAGAGGGTCTCATCCGGGAATTTCTCTCCAATCTTGTCATACGCATAAGATGAGCCCTTGTCATGCGTAATTCGGCTAAGATGATCGGCAACCCCATTCTCCGCACCCTTTTTATCCCGAATCTCCACATCGAACTCACTTAGGAGCAAGACCCATCGGATAAGTCTCGGTTTAGCCTCCTTTTTGTTCATTAAATACCGTATGGCCGCGTGATGACTATATACCACCACCTTGGTGCCCAAAAGGTATTGTCGAAATTTCTTCAATGCAAAAACCACGGCCAACATTTCTTTCTCCGTAGTTGTATAGTTCTTTTGAGCATCATTTAACATTACAGATGCATAGTGGATCACGTGGCTTGCCCTCCCCTCCTTTTGACCTAAGACGGCTCCGACCGCAAAGTCACTTGCGTCACACATAATGTCAAAGGGGGCGGACCATCTTGGAGGTTGAATAACCGGAGCGGACACAAGACGGGCTTTCAACTCATCAAAAGAGGCTTTACAAGTGTCGGAAAAATCAAATTCCACTTCTTTTTGGAGGAGAGCACACATGGGTGAGACAATCTTAGAAAAATTCTTGATAAAACGGCGATAGAAACCCGCATGTCCTAAGAGTGGTCTCACCTCTTTCACACTCGTCGGGTAAGGTAGTGTAGAAAGAACATCCACTTTGACACGGTCCACTTCAATCCCCTTTTCCGAGATCACATGACCCAACACTACCCCACTCTCTACCAAAAAGTGACATTTATCCGAATTGAGAATTAGGTTAGATTCAACGCATCGACTCAACACCCATTCAAGGTGGTCTAAAGCTTGCTCAAAATCATCCCCATGCACCGTAAAGTCGTCCATGAACACCTCAATAAACTCCTCTCTATGCTCCGAAAAGATACTCATCATTGCCCTTTGAAAGGTGGCCGAGGCATTGCAAAGCTCGAATGGCATTCTCCTATACGCAAACGTTCCAAAAGGGCAAGTGAAAGTCGTTTTCTCTTGATCTTCGGGCTCAATAGAAACTTGAAGATAACCCGAATAACCATCCAAGAAGCTATAATATCTATGCCCGGCTAGCCTCTCTAGCATTTGATCGATGAAGGGCAGTGGAAAATGGTCTTTCCTTGTTATGACATTCAACCGTCGGTAGTCAATGCAAACCCTCCATCCGGATTGAAGTTGTGTCGGCACCTTCTCTCCTTGATTATTCTCCACCACCGTCACCCCTCATTTCTTGGGGACTACTTGAGTTGGGCTCACCCACTCACTATCGGAGATGGGGAAAATGATCCCCATTTGCCAAAGCTTGATGACCTCCTTCTTGACCACTTCCAACATTGGAGGGTTGAGACGTCGTTGAGGTTGTCTCACGGGTTTCGCCCCCTCCTCCAAGTTAATCTTGTGCATTCATATGGAGGGCGAAAGCCCATGAATATCGGCTATGCTCCATCCGATGACCTCTTTATACTTTTGCAAATCCTCGATCAACTTATCCTCTTGTTCACTCTTCAAAAAGCTCGAAATAATTACCGGGAGGGTCACACGTTTTCCCAAGAAGACATATTTGAAGGTTTTTGGGAGTTCCTTAAGCTCAACCTCCGGCGCCTCTTCAATAGAAGGTTTCGGCCTCTCAAGGGATACGTCCAACGGAATTGGCTTGGCATGGCGGTTTTTCCATGGATGATGATCGATCTCGTGCAATGACTCCTGCAAGTTAGTGGGCATAGGCATACAACTACTACACTCTATCCTATCCATATCACCAATGCACATCATATCGTCATGTTCATCACACTTGGAGTTAAAAACACGTTGCACAATCGGATCTATAACATCCATGCATGAGATTGAATGCACATCCATAGGATATTTCATGGAATCAAAAACATTAAATTTCACACGTTTTCCTTCGAATTCCATGGTTAGAAAACTGTTAGCAACATCAATCTTGGTTTTAGCCGTTTTTAAGAATGTCCTACCTAAAAGTATAGGTGCCGCATGTAGATCATGATCCATATCAATGACATAAAAATCGGCAGGAAAAACCAAAGAGTCGACTTCCACAAAAACATCTTCTACCACACCTCTCGGGTAAACATTAGATCTATCGGCCAATTGTACCACAATATCGGTTTCATGCAATTCACCAAGTTTTAAAGATTCAAAAATCGAAAAGGGCATCACATTGATACTTGCACCTAGATCCAACATGGCATGACTAAACTTCCTTCCACCTAAAGAGCATTGAATCGTAAACATTCCGGGGTCTCGACATTTTTTTGGTAATCTACGTTGAAAAACGGCCGAGACATGTTCACTCATCTTAACTTTTTGTTTCAACTTTTGCCTAGGTGTGCGTTTAGGTGTTAACATGTCTTTCACAAATTTTCCAACCTTAGGCATACATTTAACAAAGTTAAGAAAAGGTATATTTACCTTACAATCTTGGAAGAGGGCGTACATCTCCGTATTGTTTGTCTTGAGCTTCCGAGTATCCTTAAGAGCCTCGGGAAATGATACATTTGCCTCCTCATCATCATCATGTAATAGAGAAGAACCGAGCTAAACTTCATGAGAAACAGACGTCTCGGTCCGAGAAGGAGCCTTCTCGGCCCGAGAGGGGTCATTCTCGGTCCAAGACACTTCCACCTCGGGCCGAGAAAATGCAACAGAATTCTGTTTTCCAGTTATTTGCACCTCGGACCGAGGGGAAATATTCTCGGACCGAAACGAGCTATCCTCGGTCCAAGATAAGTGTCTCTCGAACCGAGAGAAGTTAACAGGATGCCTTTTTCCCCGAATAAGCTCCTCGGGTCGAGACAAGTGCTCCTCGGTCCGAGGGAAATCCTCCTCGGCTCGTGTTGGTCTTTTGATGTGCGCTATTTCGTTGTGGTTAAAGTCGGGTTTTTGAGGTGTTTAACGTTGGTTTTTGTATCATTTGACTGCTAATTATGTTATTTGGTGTGATTTGTGTTTGATACAAGAATTAGTGGTTATTATGACTATTTGAAATCTCAAGAATGCCGAAATTCGATCCGGTTATGCAAGTCAAAGTTTGGAGCTTCATATCTCTCAAAATATTTGGAATTTAGCTTTGAAACCAATTGGAGATGAAAGTTCATGATCTTACCTTTCCAAAACGTGGTTACACGCCTCCACCGGATAAGTAACGAAGAAGTTATACGAGTTTGAAGACGGGACCAGAGAGCTGGCCGCGGTCCGCGGCTTATAAAGGCGGTCCGCGGGTTTCTTGAGCGCGGTCCGCGGTTGGCGTCGAGAGCTACTTTCCGTATTTCTATATTTTCCGTATTTTATTGTTAGACACTATAAAACCTAGTTTGTACGTTTTATTTCATAACTTTGCAACTCAAGACTTATTTTGGGATTATTGAAGAACTCTATGGAGAACTAATTCCTCCATCTTGGTGATTGTGAATTGAAGCTACCGTTTATCGCCAGATTGTGAGATTATTACTTATCGATCCTATTGTGAGTATTATCAATTCTTTTGCACTATAATTCTTATAGATTGTGTTTGTTCTTGCTAGGAGCCCTACTAGTATTAGCAACTTATATAATCTAATCGCTAGGAAAGTAGCAACTTTATCTTTCTAATTGATTGCTGATTCAACGTTAGATTGATTAAGGAGGGAATTGATTTATATTTCGATTTGAACCGCGTGTGTTTGAATTGCCTATCTTTGTTGATATTCTTCTAGATCTAATCGCTTCTATTGAAATATATCTAGGCGCGTGTTCTAGATTGATTGATAGTTAAGGTTGTTTATGATACACTGATTCGTTCTAAATAACTAGTAAAGGAAGAATAGAGATTTCGGTTTCGCAACAAAGTGCTCACATAATTAGATAAGTGATCTTCAAGGATCAATTGATATATCGGTAGTGGATTGAAACAAGAACCAAGACTTGTCTTTTAATTGATTTCCAACTTATTTGTTCATTGCTTAGTTTAATCAACCTTCAAACAAACCCCCCCTCTCAATTGGTTACCCAATCGACGTTACATACTCAGACATTAACTAATTCCCTGTGGATACGAACTTGCTTGCCCTACTACATAGTTTTAGGATAAGTATTGAATTAATTTGGTGCAACCCACGACAATTTGCCTACCAAATTTTGGCGCCGTTGCCGGGGAGTTGGCGTTATTTGTCTTTTGTGTGTTGAGCGTTTGATTTATTGTTTGTTTCTCTTGATTGTGATGATTTATGGCTATTTTCAAGCTTAGTCAATTAGATAATGAACCTTGGCGCTGACTATTAAAATTTTTTACTCTGAATATGGCTATTGTGATGAGTTCTTCTCTAGATTAAAAATTTGCGTTGACTATCTTGGCGCTCGTGGTCATTTTTACTCTGATTATGATTTATGCTATGCTGTCATAAAAAGTATGAACCATAAAACGTGGAAGTTGGCGTAGTATATGAGTAATGGGAGAATTTCAGACATGTCAGTTGATGAGCGTTGGGATTTCTTTAATTTCATGGCTTTCCAATGTTTAGAGGTAGAGTTGAATGCTCCACCCCCTTGTTTGATGAGGAATGATGAATTTAATGAGCCCAATAAAAAATTTCTCGTTAATGATGAGCCTATAAGAGTTATTGAGCCTAGTGTTCTTTCCCACGAGAGTGAGATGTTTGTTTCTTTGAGGGATGTTGATGAGCTTTTAGAGGATGGGTCCAAGGATGATGTAAAAGAAGATGAGGACAATGAAGTTATTGAGGTTTATATTCCACCGAATGAGGAGCGAGCTCTAATATCTATGGATGCGTCTCTTTTGTTGGTCCTTAAACCTCCAATGATCTTAGATCGAATATCTCCTCAACTATCTGACCCTTGTTTGACTAATGAACCCATTATTAGTATGAAATTGTTTTTTGATAGCATTCCTCGAATTGAACCAAATCTTAAGCCACATCGAGAAGTTTTTGAGAAGGATCCACATGTGATCAGTTGGGTTAATTTGCTACCCTTATACAGTAACTATTCGCGATTGGTTGACAAGTTGACTGCTATTATTGCTAATATATATGTATTATTTTGCTATGTATGCTTGTCGAGAGACTTTTTGCAGGTTTTTCACTTGAGAGCTTTGAGAGCTTCTTGAGCATGGAAGTTGGCAACTGTGTCGAGTCAACAACGTTAAACAACAGCGCTTCTTGGGAGGCAACCCAAGTAGTTTCATTTTATTTTTGTTTTGTGTGTTTGCATTTTTATTCCTTTGCTTTTTGATGTTTGCTTTGTGTAGGTTTGCCAAAAAAAAAAAAAAAAAAATTAAAAAAAAAAAAAATTGAAAGAAAAAAAATCCCAGTGTTCGACTGCAAGGTATGCATTTCTTTTCCCTTATCTCTCTCCCTTCTCATACTTCTCACCTTTCTTACCCACCGCAATTTTTGTTCACCATGTTTCTTGGACCATTTCTCTTTGTTTCCTACCCACGCTTAACGACTTTTGCTTGTTGTTCCCACCCAAGTTTGAACCCTTTCCCTCAATTTTGGACCACATGATCACTTTTGGAGTAATTGGAGGGTCGGTTTGTGCTATTTGACAGTGGTGAGGAGGTAGTTGGGTTAGTTGTTACGTGCATTATTCTCAGAGGGAGATGGAGGATTTGTGAGGAAGATATGGTTGATTGGTGGCGACTTTTTCTTGAGGGTGTTTGGGATACGGTGTGAGTTGAGAGTGGCTTTACACCCTGTTTTTCTTACTCTATGAGCCCACTGCTTTCAAAAGGTTGAGGAGAATGCTGGTTAGTTATTGTTGGAGAGCATGTTTCGATTCCTATGGGTGGACTGCATCCTTTTTGGTCTACCGTTGCATCTTTATGAGATTTTTCCTTCCCCATTTCATTGTTGTCCTATTTCTGTTGTTGCGTTTCACATTGAGGACAATGTTCAGTTCAAGCATGGGGGAGTGGATCCTCATTGTATATTGTATATTGTATCTACTTTGTAATTTTATTGTTTAAAAAAAAAAAACGAAAAATGAAAAAGAGCAAAAAAGAAGAGAGAAGAAAGTCAGGAAAGAGAGATGAGCGGAAAAGAAAGTAAGGAAAAGACACGAGGGAAGAAAGTAAGCCGGTGAGCATGGAAAAGTTAACGAGAGGCTAGGTGAAAACCCGAAAGGACGCCTAGGCAAAATGAGTGGAGTGTGCTACTGTTTCTGTACCGGTGTTGCATAGGAAGGGTGTGTTGAAGGTCGTGTCTGGGTAGGTCTCTCTTGGATGATATAATGAGGTTCGGTTGGATTGTATAGTGTAGGTGATAGGATAGAAATCCTCGTTACCTTGGTTGTTTGGGGAAATTGGTGGCTATACGAGGTAGTCTTTGATCCGTTGGTATTATTCCGGACCTAGGCTCACGAGGGAGTTGTGTGTGAGCGGCTTAGGGACATTTCAGGTCCCTTTGCCATTTGGCTTTGATTGTGGTTTTGATTTGTGAAGTATAAGATAGTTTGGGACAGTTGCGTTGAGGTTACATCCGTGACGGCCCCTAACTAGCAAGAAGAAACATTCGATTGGAGTAGAGGAGATAGGATTTGATCATCTTCCGCCCGTGCTAACCGTTATAAAGGCCTTGGAGAAATTTTGGTGGTTGTTTGTGATACTCGAGGACGAGTAAAGGTCTAAGCATGGGGGAATTTGATGTGCGCTATTTCGTTGGGGTTAAAGTCGGGTTTTTGAGGTGCTTAACGTTGGTTTTTGTATCATTTGATTGCTAATTATGTTATTTGGTGTGATTTGTGTTTGATACAAGAATTAGTGGTTATTATGACCATTTGAAATCCCAAGTATGCCGAAATTCGATCCGGTTATGCAAGTCAAACTTTGGAGCTTCATATCTCTCAAAATATTTAGAATTTAGCTTTGAAACCAATTGGAGATGAAAGTTCATGATCTTACCTTTCCAAAAAGTGGTTACACGCCTGCACCAGATATGTAACGAAGAAGTTATGCGAGTTTGAAGACGGGACCAGAGAGCTGGCTGCGGTCCGCGGCTTATGAAGGCGGTCCGCGGATTTCTTGAGCGCGGTCCGCGGTTGGCATCGAGAGCTACTTTCCGTATTTCTATATTTTCCGTATTTTATTGTTAGACACTATAAAACCTAGTTTGTACGTTTTGTTTCATAACTTTGCAACTCAAGACTTATTTTGGGATTATTGAAGAACTCTATGGAGAACTAATTCCTCCATCTTGGTGATTGTGAATTGAAGCTACCGTTTATCGCCAGATTGTGAGATTATTACTTATCGATCCTACTATGAGTATTATCAATTCTTTTGCACTATAATTCTTATAGATTGTGTTTGTTCTTGCTAGGAGGGCTACTAGTATTAGCAACTTATATGATCTAATCGCTAGGAAAGTAGCAACTTTATCTTTCTAATTGATTGCTGATTCAACGTTAGATTGATTAAGGAGGGAATTGATTTATATTTCGATTTGAACCGCGTGTGTTTGAATTGCCTATCATTGTTGATATTCTTCTAGATCTAATCGCTTCTATTGAAATATATCTAGGCGCGTGTTCTAGATTGATTGATAGTTAAGGTTGTTTATGATACACTGATTCGTTCTAAATAACTAGTAAAGGAAGAATAGAGATTTCGGTTTCGCAACAAAGTGCTCACATAATTAGATAAGTGATCTTCAAGGATCAATTGATAAATCGGTAGTGGATTGAAACAAGAACCAAGACTTGTCTTTTAATTGATTTTCAACTTATTTGTTCATTGCTTAGTTTAATCAACCTTCAAACAAACCCCCCCCCCCCCCAATTGGTTACCCAATCGACATTACATACTCAGACATTAACTAATTCCCTATGGATACGAACTTGTTTGCCCTACTACATAGTTTTAGGATAAGTATTGAATTAATTTGGTGCCACCCAGACAATTTGCCTACCATCTTTTCTCGAGCTGGTCTCCTCCATACTCAACAAAATCTCTAATTTCTTCCCCCAATCTAGGTACCATCTTTCCGACTTGGGTGGACCCTCCAGTAGAGTGCCTTGCTCTCCTACCACCCTCGACCCGAGCTGGATGCTCCTCGTGCCGAGGGAATTCATTTCCCGACACATTGTTGCTCTCATCTTCCACATCCTCGACCCAAGCTTCATCCTTTCCTCGATCATCGGGCTCATGTGGCTTCCTACCGCTCCGTAGACTCACGAAACTCACATTTTTCTTGGGATTTACCTCGGTTTGGGATAGGAAGTTGGTGGAACCTCTTGATTCGATCCGATTCACCGCATTAGATAGTTGGCTCATTTGACATTCAAGATTTTGAATACTTGCCTTCGTGTCTTGTTGATTTTGAACCATAGGGGCTTGCATATTCGTGACATTGAGGGTCAATGTCTTCATCATCTCTTCCGCGGACATTGAAGATGAGGAACCACCTTGAGATTGTTGGCCGGAGAGAGGTGGTTTAGCTTGGAAATGAGCATTTTGAAAGTTATTTCCACCCCCTTGACCTTGATTGAAGTTGCCATGACCTCCTTGATTGTAGTTCCCGACCCTAGGCCCTTGAGAGTTGTAGTTGGCATTGTTTCCACTTCCTTGGCCTTGGAACCGGTGACTCTCTTGATTGTAGCCACGGTTAACTTCTTGATTGTTGCCATACCTCAAGTTGGGATGATCTTTCCAACCCGGATTGTATGAGTTTGAATATGGGTCATATCTTCTTGTAGAACTTCCTTGATAACCACCCACGGCATTCACCTCTTCATACTCTCTAGGTGGTGAGTTCCTTGATTGATTCCGGAGGATTTTATTCACTATGCTTGTCAATTCTCCCACTTGAGACTCATTGGAAGGCGTCTCCACCATATTAACTCTTCTCACACACCTCTTAGACTCTCGGTCACGTGAGTTTGTCGCCAACTCCTCTAACAAGTCCCAAGCCTCCATGGGAGTCATCGTGTCCAACCCACCATTACTCGCGGCTACCACAAGCCTATTGTCTTGATCGTCGAGTCCGTGGTAGAAAAATAAGATTAGGTCTTGATCCTTATACCCATGGTATGGACAACTAGCAATCAACTCTCGGAAACGGTCCCAATAAGAGGCAAGTGACTCTCCCTGTTGCTCTATTGTTGAAATCTCATTTTTCAAAGCCGAAGCTTTAGTGTTGGGGAAGTACTTGTCGATGAATGCCTTCTTCAAAGCCTCCCAAGAGGTGATGCTATTGTGGGGAAAGGTGTATAGCCAATTTAATGCCCGATGCTTCAAGGAAAATGGGAATAACTTGAGGGAAAATGTATCCAAGTCTACTCCCGGGGGCTTCATGTTGCTACACACCAAATGAACCCCCATGATATGCTTATTAGCATCCACCGTGCTAAGACCGTAGAAGGTGGGTAAATGGTGCAGAAGAGCTCCCTTGATCTCGATTCTTGAATTAGCCTCATCATCAGGGAAGACAATGCATGAGGGTTGTTGTGTGAGATCCGGGGCGGTAAGCTCCCGAACACTCATGGTGTTAAGATCAACAAAGTCGGAAGTTGCGGAAGTGTGAGAACCTTCCTCCCTAAACAAATCAAAATCGGCGAACACGTTCCCTTCCTCCTCAACAACTACTCGATCCAGTTGCTCCAGTGATAACTTCTTCCTCAGTCTCAATGTTCTCTCAAGTTCCCAATCTATCACAAAATGACTCAAATCGGGATTAGTAGTACGTGTTTGGAGCATAGACTAGTAGCCCAAACACCGTAAAGGAGAAATAAGAACAAGCCTCAAACACACTTAAAAGAAAATGAAAATAAAAAAAATAACTAAAAGAAAAACGCACAACTAATAAATATAAAAACCACACAAAAATAGCAAAAAGACTAAAAACACCTCTTCCCCGGCAACGACGCCTAATTTGCCAAGATAATAAGTCGTTATTATTAGTCAAATTACCACTATTGCTACTAAACTAGTAAGGGTAAGTGGGTATCCTATCTACAAGGAAGAGGGAAAGTCTAAAATGCGAATTCTATGCGGAAAAACTAAAACGAAATAAATAAAGCAATTAAATGGGGGTTTTTGGTTTGAAAGTTAGATTAAAGCGAATTAAATGAGATATCAAGTTGATTTAAAGCGACTCTCGGTGATAATCTCTTCTAACACCCTAATATAGTAAGTTTTACCTCTCTCTAATATTACCAATTCATTAACAATCCCGGTTTTAACCAATTAATCCTCTTTTATGGGGAATTTGAGCAACCGCTACCAAATTCCCTTATTTTAGTCCTAATTTGCCTAATAAAAGATTGAGAACAAACAAAATTAGTATCTAATTAGCTGCAACCGCGGCACTAATCAAATCTAATCTATTAGTTGCCTAACTAATTCCCCAATCACAAGTTAGTCATAACCATACACTAAACATGTGAAAGTTGTTTCCTTTTAGGCTAATAATCAATGACCACCAATTATCAACCAAGCATATGAAATACCCAATTCAATCCAATCAACCAATTAGAGAAAATAAAGATAAATCATGCATTAAAGAACAAGGAATTAATTATACTGAAAATAAAGGTAAAATAGAGAGAAAAATACTTACTAATACATAGGATGAAGAATTGATTACACCAAGAGTCTAGGAGGTGATTAGCCTCCCATACTAATTAGTACAATAATATTTGAGATTGAAATCATAATAAAAATACTAATTCTCCTTGATTTTCTCTCTCTAAAATGAAAAATAGATGAAAAATAATATGAAAGGTGATAATTACTAGGGAGGCGTTACATGCCCCTTTTATTAAAGATAAGTCCAAAAGAAAATACTACAAGACAAAAGCAAAAGAATCTAAAGCAAAAGGCAACGGCCAAAAGATACGAGGAAGGCGCCTTTCTCGGACCGAGGAAGAAACTTCTCGGCCCGAGAGCAAATCGTCTCGGACCGAGAGATGAACATCTCGGCCCGAGAAACCTTCTCCTCGGACCGAGACAGGTCTTTCTCGACCCGAGGAGTTCTGTTTTCTCCTTCTCCTCGTGCTAGCTCTATAGTCTTCTCAGGTCTTCTATCGGGTTCCGTGCTAGGGATGAATATCGGGCATTTGAGTCACCAAAAAGTCGTAACACCATCACTTAACCTCCAACTACAGACATCATCAAAAGGCTCACGAATCACGCTAAGAACGACCTCAAACACCCCTAAAAGTATCTAAAATCCCCTCATTAGCACACACTCATTGCCGCATACCAGAGATCTCGAAAATTTCACCCCTTAGTCGAGGGAGTGATTACTAGAATCAATAATGATTCGAAAATTTCACCTGTTTCGAGTCCTCGATCCCTTGCTTGGGAGAGCTCGAAAATTTCACCCCTTAGTCGTGGGAGTGATGACTCGAATCAATAATGATTCGAAAATTTCACCATTTTCGAGTCCTCGATCCCTCGCTTGGGAGAGCTCGAAAACTTCACCTCTTAGTCGAGGGAGTGATGACTCGAATCAATAATGATTCGAAAATTTCATCCTTTTCGAGTCCTCGATCCCTCGCTTGGGAAAGCTCAAAAATTTCACCCCTTAGTCGAGGGAGTGATGACTCGAATCAATAATGATTCGAAAATTTCACCCTTTTCGAGTCCTCAATCCCTCGCTTGGGAGAGCTCGAAAATTTCACCCCTTAGTCGAGGGAGTGATGGCTCGAATCCATAATGTTCGAGCCCCTACCCGATTTAAATCAAATTTTGGAATTTAAATTTTGAAAATTTCAAAATTTAAATTCTGCAATTATTAATATCTCGAGAGTTATCGAGAATTTGAAGAGTTTTCTATGCCAACCGTCCCTTGATTCCCGTGTGAAGCAAGCTCGGGAAGACGCGGAAACTTTTCGTCTCTTGTGCCGTAATGATGACTGACGGCGCGTGGGTAGTTGTGTAAAAAATCGCGCTTTTACGCTTTTGTCCCTCACCATCTCACCCTTATAAATGGGTAAGGATCCTCTTGAGTTTTTTTATGGTGGAGTTGGTAGAGTTTACCAATAAAGGAAATAATTAAGTATAAAGAAGTTACTTAAATGCATAAGTAAAGTATTATATATTTAGTTCTTTCCTTTATTGGTAAACTCTACCAACTCCACCATAAAAAAAACTCTAGAGGATCCCCACACCTTATAAATAGGGGAGAGTTTCCTCATTTTCGTCATTTTTCTCATTTTCCTCCCAAATCTCTCTTTTTCTGCTACGCTTTTCTTTTCTCCGGCGAGGATTCCGACTCCGGCGTTGTTTCTTCTACACTTTTGTCTTCTTTTTCTTCTCCGATCACGGTATGCTTCCTTATCCTTTTCTTGTCATCTTTTGTACGCTTTTTGTTGTACTTTTTGTACCTTTTTGGCTACCTGTTGTTGCCGTTGCCGCTTTTTTGTTTACCCGGTGACGATTCCAGGTTGCTGGTCCCACTCCGGCGGTAAAGAAATGCCGGCCGAGTGTGATGGGATTGGGAACCCAGGTAACACCCGATGGCCCGCTTGGTTTCGAGGTTGGCGAGGGGGAGCGACCAACCATTTGGCCTACTCGCTTCTCCCGCTTTGATCCTTCGATTTCTTCGACTCTCAGTCGACCCATCGAGTGTTGGGTGTTTTAGATCCGTCATCGGAGGAGGAAACAAAAGGTACCGGTTCGCACGAGGCAAGTCCGTAACTACCTTTCTTTTTTTTTCTTTCAGATGGCAAGGACTAAACAAACGGTTCGCGAGTGGGCGGGGGGTTCTACAGATCCGAGGATGGCTCGAGTGGCTCCCCGCTTGGGCAATTGCAACCTGCGCTCCTCTAAAGAAGGCGTCAGGCGTACCATCATACGCCTCGAGTGACTTCCCATTTGGGTGATTGGACTCGTTCACTTGAAAGTGAACATTGTGCGTACCCTTATACGCTTCGAGTGGCTCCCCTTTCGGGTGATTGCACTCGGCTCCTTTTTCAAGGAGGAAACTGAGTGTTGATCTGCATCGTGCTCGATTCGTCGACATCTTCGTCGACTTTGGTAGGGGGTAGGGTTGGGGGATTTAACACCATTAAGTACTGCATAACATCGCGGCCCTCGGCCTTTCATTACTTAAAAGCAAAAAGATTACATACTATGGCTCGTGACCACAAAACTTGTTCGAAAACATTACAAATTACGGCTCGCAACTGCGAGCTTTGATTGGGACAACAAAGATAAAACTTAAGCTGGCTGGATTTGTAACTAGGCATAGTACTTCTTGAGGTGGTAGAGGTACTTAGTCGGAACGTTCCTTCCTTGACCTGCTCGACCACCAGGTATGGCCCTTTCCATTTCTCCTTCAGCTTTCCTCCCCGAAGCTTCTTTCCTGTGACTTTGTCATTCCTTAGAACCATGTCTCCCACTTCTAGCTTCCTGGGGCAGACCATTCGAATGAATGCCTTGGCCATCTGTTGCTTTTGCTTTTCAGGTTTCAGAAGCGCATTTCCTCGGCACTCGGGGGGAAGGTCGAGCGTGGCTCGCAACTCAACTTCGTTCTCCTCGGGCTCATAGGTACTAATGCGAACAGATTTGGCTTCCTATTCAATTGGCAGGACAGCATCCGAACCGTACACAGGCTGGAAAGGGGTCTCTCCCGTGGCTCGCTTTGTCGTGGTTCGAAGGGCCCATAGGACTCCTGGCAGCTCCTCGACCCATTTCCCTTTGGCTCCTTCAACCATAGTCCTTGGTGAAGCTTAATCGTGTCACTCTTCCAAATATAAATACAATACTCTCCTAAAACTATGTGATAGGGAAGTAAGGTTCGATCCTCAGGGAATACTACGAGTTACTTGTAATTAAATGCGTGATTAAACAGTAGTAACAATTGGGGGGGGTTTGATTGATTGAGTTGTTGATTAAACTAATAAGTAAAACAATGAAATAAGTAATTAATTTATCAAGATTAACGAAGACTTGGTCGATCTAATCGTCGTTGGCGATTCTAACAATTGACCCTATTTCTAACTCAATTATTTCCTCTTAATTACTCTATTGTGGAATTAGAAATTCCTATTGATCCTTACGTGATAGTCATTAGGCGTGATCCGCACTCTCCTAATAACCCTAATTAATGAATAACCTAAATCACTCGTTTAGATTTAATTCAATAACAACATTAAGTTGAGATCAATATCAATAGAGACTCGGGCGCACATCCAACTCAGTCTATGCTTTGCCGATTAAGTTAATCCTCTCCCTAATCTAATAACGATGATCAGCATACAAATTAATAGATTAAGTTTCTTACTTTTACCTAATTAATTAAACACTCGCTAATTAAAGAGGCTAAGTGTAAAATTATAAACCCTAGGTAGCTAATCTAGATCAGAGAAAACAATTCATAAACATTTAAACGAGAGAATTAACAATAATTAAGAGTAAACAAAGGAATTAAGAACTCACAATCGGTTCGAATCGCAACTTAGATTAAATCAACCAAGAACGGAAGGATTAGTTCTCCATACGATGGACCGACGGTTACAAAGAATACTGAAAGATTGAATCCTCTTTACAAAGCTCTAAGTTTGCTATTTATACTAAACTGGGGTTGGGAATCAAATTAGGAAGAAAATCAATTTTGGAAAGCCCGGATGCTGACAACTGCGGGCGCGGCTAGGGTCGCCGAGGGCGCGGTTGATCTTCCAATTTCCGCCCTACCAACTTCCTGCGGGCGCGGTTGACTTGCCGCGGGCACGGTTCACATGCAGGCCCTCGCCAATGCTTGCTTCCTCGTCTTTGCTTCTTCCTTCTTCATAAGTTGCATCCCAAATTGTGCAAAAGAGCCAACATTCACCCACATTTACCACACATTGGAATTAAACTCGTATTCCGCATAATTGACGTAAAAAAATGCACACAAAAGACGCTCAAATAGCGTAAATTATAGCAAGCAAAACCTAACACATCAGTCCTCAACCCATGCAAGACTATCGTGTTTGACGATTCGACCTGTCCATTTGCCTGGGGGTAGGTTACCAAGGTATAACAAGTTTCAACGCCGTACTAGGCACATTACTCCTTGAACTAGTTACTGTCGAATTGGCTCCCATTGTCGAACGTGAACATTCGGGGAACCCTAAACTTGGTTAGTATATTTCTCCAGATAAAGTTGGTGATATCTCGGTCGGTGATTCTCTCGAATGGTTCGGCCTCGACCCACTTTGTGAAGTAGTCAACAGCCACAATTATGAACTTCTTGCGGGAAAAACTCTTCGGATTTGATCCGAGGATGTCCAAGCCCCACCTTGCAAGGGGGGGGGGGGTGGAGATCGGCCAAAGCTGAGTGGGAGGCCTCTTGCTGACCGGCCCGAACCGTTGGCACTTATCCGATGCTTGATCAGTTCGGCCGCCTCAGCTTGCATGGTTGGCCAGAAGAAGCCTGCTCGCAAGGCTTTCGAGGTCGACGCCCAAGCTCCTATGTGCCCTCCGCATTCTCCGAAGTGAATCTCTTTCACAATGTAATTACCTTCCACTAGATCGACGCATTTGAGGAACGGCTGCGAATACCCATTCTTATACAGCTCTCCGTCGACCAGCGTGAACCACTTTGCTCTCTTTTCGATTTTCCTGACTTGCTTCGGATCCCTTGGGAGTTCTCCATCTTTAAGGTAGGATATTAATGGCCTCATCCACTCGGAGCTTCGATCGAGGACCAAGATGCGAGCCGTCGGATCGATGCTTCGAAACGGCAGCAGCTCCCATTTGACAACTCTTGGGCTGTCGTTGGCGGAGGAACTGGCCAATCGAGCTAGAGCATATGCCTGCTGATTCTTTGATCGGGGGATCTGTTCAATTTGGAAATGTGTGAGCTTTTTGGTGAGGCCTCGAACCTTGTCCCTGTACCGAGCCATGTGATTTTTCCTTCGAATTTATCGTTTATTTGGTTCATGACGATGGCTGAATCAAAAAATGCTTTTACGTCCATGGCTCCCACAGCCAAGCACATATGAATTCCTGCGACGAGGGCTTCGTATTCTGATTCGTTGTTGGTCGCCTCGAACCCAAAACGTAGTGCATACTCCATCCTTTCCCCTCCGGGGAGAATGACGATCATGCCCCCTCCGCTTCCGGCCGAATTTGACGAACCATCAACATACAGCGTCCACTGCTCTTTCATGGGCCCCTCTGGCTCGTTGAAGGCTGCCTTGACCATGAAGTCGGACAAGGCCTGCCCCGCAAGGCGGTGTCTCGGCTCGTATTCGATGCCATGGCTTTTCAGCTCACATGCCCATCGAGGCAGTCTTCCATTTCCATCCAAGTTGTTCAGTATTTTCTCTAATGGATAATTGTTTGGTACAACGACTTTATGACTTTGAAAATATGGTCGGAGGCGTCGGCTCGAAATAAACAATGGCAGAGCGAGCTTCTCGAGCGGAGGGTATCGCAACTCAGCCCCTGCGAGAGCGTGACTTGCGTAATACACAGGGATTTGGATTCTATCTCGCTCAACAACTAGTACGGCTCCGACCGCATGTTCGTTTGCTGACAAATACAAGTATAAGTCCTTTTCTCGAGGCACAAATATCTTTGGGATTTTGACTAGGTATTCCTTTAATTCTTGAAATGACTTCTCCGCCTGCTCGTCTCATTCAAAAAATTTCTTCTTTTTGAGGGCGGCGAAGAACGGGAGGCAACGGTCGGCCGACTTCGCGATGAAGCGTCCTAGGGCAGCTACACACCCCGTTAACCGTTGCACATCCTTTACGTTCTTGGGGGTGGGCATTTCCAGAATAGCCTTGATTTTATCGGGGTTCGCATCAATTCTCCTTTGGCTCACAAGGAACCAAGGCACTTCCCAGTCGTCACCCCAAATGCGCACTTTTTTGGGTTCAACTTCATTCCATATTTTCTCAGTGTTTCGAATGTCTCTCTCAAATCCTTCTAGTGATCACCGGCTCGAGTACTCTTTAACAATCAAATCGTCAACATATGCCTCCATGGTTCCTCCCAATCTGCTCCTTGAACAGTTGGTTCACCAGCCTCTAGAACGTGGCTCCGGCGTTCTTCAAGCTGAATGGCATCACTCGGTACATATATACTCTCAAGGGTGTAATGAAAGTAGTTTTTGGTCTATCTTCCTCGTCCATCGGGACCTGATGGTACCCGGCATATGCGTCCATGAAACTCAACAACTCGTGCCCCGAGGTGGAGTCCACCTACCGATCCATTCGAGGCAGAGGCTGACCGTCTTTGGGACAAGCCTTGTTCATATTTTTGAAGTGGATGCACATCCTCGATGACCCATTCGGCTTCTTCACCAGCACCACATTAGATAGCCAAACTGCGCATGTGCATTTTCGATGTATTGAGCCCCAAGCAATCGATCGACTTCCTCCTTTATTACATTGGCTCGCTCCGTCCCGAAATGACGTTGCTTCTGATGGACTGGTTTCTTAGAGGGATCAGCGTTCAGCTTGTGAGTAATGACCGAGGGGTCGAGCCCCGGCATCTCCTCTACTGCGAACGCGAACACGTCTTTGAATTCTCTTAGCAATGATATAACAGGGGCCTTAACCTTTGGTTCAAGGGACTTGCCCACTTGAATGGTTCGGTCGGCTCGTTCTTCTTGCAGGGCAATTTCTTCAGTCTCGTCGAATGGATGGGGAGGCCCTTCGAGGCCATGTCTTGCATCAATTGTTTCCAAACAAATAGTTTCCCGTGCGGCCTTCGCTGGGCTTCCCTCCATCTTTCTCTTCTTCGAGGGAGATTGCTCGCTTGGTGCTTCGTTAGGGTTTACCATGGGAGGCCTGAGTCCAGCGTGATAGCATTCACGAGCAACCTTTTGGTTTGCTCGGACTATCGCGGCTCGGCAATCATCTGTGACATACAACATCAGCAGACACAAGGGAAAAACTAGCCCCACAATATCATTCAACAATGGTCTTTCAATAACGATGTTATAAGCGCATGGTATGTCAATGATTACAAATTCGACAGTGGCTCGCCTCATATCGGCTCCCGTGCCGACGGGTCCCGGAAGACGGATCGTTCCCATTGGGTAGATCGTCTGCCCACCGAGGGCAACTATTGGTTCCCCGAGTGGAGTAATGTCCTTCGTCGTATACTTCTGTTTTTGGAGGCATTCGAATGTCATTATATCCACAGACGAGCCTGTATCTACCAACGATCTCCTCACTAGTTTGTTGGCCAGCTGCATGGTGATTACCACCGGATCATCATGAGGCGTCCGAACGTTCTTAATGTCCGACTGTTGGACTGTCATCTTAGGAATCACTATTTCAGGGAGCACCGTGGCGACCGAGTTGACAAAGTGTCTCATGTTGGACTTGCGTCCTCGATGACTCGGCCCCCCGCTCGCAATATGGTGTTGATCACTCCGGGGTTTCGAGCCCTTGCGCCATTTCCTGCCCGGCCGCCACCTCGAGGGCCTCTCTGGTTATTGCTGTTTTGTTGGTGTAATAGCCGGTTCCTTAATCACTCTGATTAGCTTAATCATTCTCCTAATCTCCAATTAGAGATCTCGGTTGTGGAATTAGATGATACCATTAAGTTTATTGAGGAGCTATTACTTAAGGAATGTTCGGTTACATTCTCAATCCATTGTCGTTTTGATAGCTTTAGGGTTTAGGGTTTAGGTTTTAGGGTTTAGGGTTTAGGGTTTAGGGTTTCTTAATCGTGAAGAAACGTTTTCTTAGTCGCTAAGTAATCTCTTAACGTAAACCCGGAACAAAATTGTGATTGTTCCATTGTATCATTTGAGGAGCTTTCTTTGGTAAATATGAAGTCAAATGGCACAAGTTATAGGTTCATTCTCAACTTACACAATCTCAAACTACACAATTTAAGAAGTTTGTGTGTAGTGTCGAGACTAGAAACCGATCTTATTTCATAAGCACGAGGTGCCTGAAAGTACATAATCAATCCTAAATGATAATACCTCATGTTGATATCTAATTGGATCCAAATTAAACTGCATACTCAGCAAAATTCCGTGTCTTAAGAAGACGACACCGAGCTGCTTCCTTTGCCGTGTAATTCCAGTCACCTGCTTCAAATTCAAACCCCATTTTCTCCTTCGTTTCTTATGTGTTTGGGGTGAAACAAAGCTCTAACCTGTATTACTAGTCGTCCTCTACAACTTCCAAAGAGACGTCAGTCCCAAATTTGTTCACTATGATCGCGTTATTAGCTCCACAAGTTCAGGTGTCTTTCTAAATGCGATTCTGCACCAGCTTTGGTATATTGGTCATACCTCCTTTGTTTGGTAAGATCAATCCTTGATTCTTGCCTATATTTACTCTAGAGATCTTTGTAAAGAAACCCCAATTGGTTAATTGCATTTTCATTATGATTTAGGTGCCCAAATGGTATTCTAAAGTAAACCCTTGTTTCGTTGTTCTTCATGTAAGTATCATGAACATAGGGTCTTCGTAATTTGATCATAACAGTCTCATTCTTCATGTATTTAATCGAAACAAAATCCTAGGTTGAACTTCAATTCAAGGTCTTCAGTTTAGGCTTTTGTAATGCTTGCAAACCTGTCGGTATGATCATTATATTGTCCCTAGAAGTTGGATGCGCATATGGTACTCTGTTTTGGAGCAGTTGTGGTATTTGGGCTATAAATCCTTGAATAGTGAATGAAATTTGACGTTTGATGTGTTGAAACACTCCTAAGAGGAAGTGTTATCATTTCCAGTTGGTTTTGTGTCTTAAAGATAAGGAATTCATTCCCGGTTATCTTCTAAACATCAGTCATGTGTTCTGAATCATGAAGAGGGTGCAACCTATTGCTATATTGGATTTGGACAAGTTATACTTGGTTTCTTTGGGAGAATTTTGGTGAGTTAAATACTGATGTATAGTAATTTGATGTCCCATGATTATATGGTTCGTTGGAGGCCGATTCATCAAGGTTTTGGATGCTTGGGTCGCGGTATGGAGCCGTTCGGGATAGCTAAGAGCGTAAGTTCATACTTACCATGTCCTACACTTGTTTTGAGCAATATTAATAAGTTTATTGCTAATATATGATGTTATAATTATGAATGAATGATAATTGATGAGTTCAATCATGTTGTGATGTATGAGAACACGGTATAGCACCTAATAATGTATCTTTTGGTTACTAGGGCATGCGTATATGAATGTGTATGGATAATATGAGTGGTGTTATGACTCATATGACCTTGTTTAGTACATGTGAATAGTATATGATGCGTTGACTCATAATTTATGTAGATAGAACCCTTCGAGGGAGAGTAGTGCATGGTTATGCACACGGTGTGCATTATTATATGATAATACTATTAATTGATGGTTTTTGAGATGTGAACGTGGTCTGTATCCGCATGATCTATTGAATTGCGTGAATACACATGATGTGTTCTTGTGTTTGCACGTTCTTAAGTAAGTGATTTATATGATAGATTGAGTAATCGAATTGACATGTGTGGAAACGTAATTTATTTGAGTTGTAGTTCATATACATGAGTATGGGCGTATATGTGAAACTGTTTGTGACTGGTGATTGACGGACTAATCACCTGTGTAAATGAATTGTATAGTAAGAGGTGATTGACGAATTAATCACCCGATGTAAATGAATTGTATCTGGTGATTGACGAACTAATCACCTGATGTAAATGTATTGTGGCTGGTGATTGACGGACTAATCACCTGTTGTTCGATGTCTTATTAATTGATGATTGACGCACTAATCACGGTATGTGTAAGTTATATGGCAATTTGGTTAAGGAGCCTCAGTGGTATGATGGGGGAGTACCATGAGGTGATGAACGTATGACAGAAAGTCGTAACCTCGAATTTAGGTTACGTGATTGAAACGACCCTGATGGGCAATATTGATTGTCGCCTTAGGAGAGATTACCTCGAATTTGGGTAAGGACCTCCAAGGGGTGTGCACACTAATGACTGTTAAGGCCTGCGTAAATGAGGGGGAGACGTTCCCCAAGAAGTGAGTGAGCCCGCAATGTGATCTTTGCCGCCCTCGCGTCGTTCCCTTACCTATTGCCAACGAAACTATAAATTGTATATTGCAAGTCATGTATCGTATTCAGCTATCCTCTAAGTATGATTGTGCAATGTAAAACGTATAGTCTAGTCCTGAAATAGAACTATGAATGATATGAAATGTGATTCAATGAATTACGTGTTTGAATTCGAGTTGTGCTTAGAGGTGGAATATGATATTCCTGCTCATATATGTAGCCTTAATTGAAAGTGTTTATAGGTGTGTATGGTTGTATTGCCAAGGTCGTGTTATGTGTATTGCTACCATGACATGTTATTCTATAAATGGTTAGTAAATGTATAATGGGTTTGGTGACCCAGTCGTCGTCGGTCTCAGGACCTTTATATGTCGGACAAATGAGGGCAGGTGTACCTCGGTGGTCCTATATGTGTTTCGTAAGTACGATGAACTTACCAGCTTTTGCTGAGTTACCCGTCCATTCAATTCATTGGAATGGGCAGTGTCGTGTTTTGTTAAATGTGCAGGTTTACGAGTATAGGGTCACATACTAGTGGAGAGGACGAATCACCAAGTGTAGTAGAAGTCAGGTCATATTAGACTTTGGTATTAGTATGTCAAAGGTTGTAGCTCGTAAACGGATTGAAAGTTTTTGATGTACTTGTATAATATAACAATCGTTTGTAACTGAGTTATTAGTGTTTTATGTTTTCGAGAGCCTTGTATCTTCGTTTGGGGGAGATACGGCGGTAACAGGTCCGATTTAGGCTAATGATTACTGTTAATTAAGTCGTAAAACTAGTTTAGAAAATCGGGTTGTTACAGTTGGTATCGATCTCTTTACCCTTTCAGGCGTTTAAGGTATCTGTTCAGCATTCCGTTATCCGCCAATTTATCGAGTACATCTTTGAGGTCTTTGCAGCTCGCAGTGCCATGGCCGTTTTCCATGTGGTATTCACAGAATAGTCTCATGTTTCTCCGATCGTCCTGTGTCATGGGTCGGGGAGGCCTTAACAAGTCCGTATCCTTGATCGCCATGAACACAGTCCTGAACAAAGTATTGAACCGGTATGGCTTCTTGGTCTGAACAACAGGCGGTCCGAGGCGATCTTGGAGTTTGGCCCGAGATGTAGAGGCTTCCTTATGTCTTGACCTGTTTCCCAGGGAGGCATTGATGTGAGTGGCAGCTCGCTTGTACGCTTGTTCGAGCGTTTTGGCATCGCGCTTCTCCAGATCGTACTTACATTTCCCCTCGGCCATTTCCCTGTACCAATGAGCGAATGCTTCCCAGTGGCAATTTATCGAACCACCGCTGAGCAATTCCTGTTAGCGTGGTGGGGAACAACCGACACACTGTCGCCTCATCTTCTGTCATGTATCCAATATTGTGCATGTATGCTGATAGGTGATCAGAGGGGTCATCGACTCCATCGTACTCCCTCATTTTGGGCTTCTTCATTCCAGGGATCCTTTCAGCTTTGAGAATCCACCTAGCAAAAGATGATTCGGAAGTGAAGGTCCTTCTGGTCGGTGTGAACGGTGAGAGCGATGCCTCGAACTGGCTTTGCTTTCCCAAGCGGACTCTGAGTCCTCGCTTGTAGAATCTGAGCTGACCTCGCGAGTCGCGGTTCTAGAAGGCTTAAACGTTCGAGGTGGAGATTTTGATGGTCTGGACGTCTTCCGAAATGAGTGTGACCTTCTTCCGCCTCGGGATTGGCTTATGTGAGACTTGGTTCGACCCCGGGTATACTCCTCTTCAACTAGGATGCTTTTACCCTTGTCCTTTGCCCACTCGCCGAGTGCTTCCTGTGTGAAGCTTCGGTTGCCTCTCTCTCCTCTCTCTTCCTTTTCAGGGCATTAATGGTATCTCTCAACTCCGTAGGAAAGTTCTTGTCGTAAATTGCCTTGATTTTTTGGACGGCGGCCGCTGTTCGCTGAGATGGAGTCTTTCGAGGACCTCGCTTGTGCTTGCTCTTGGCGGGGACCGCCTCGATAATTGGAGCCTTGGTTTGGGAAGCGACTCGCTTTTCCAGCTCCGCCATTCGTTCGCTCATTTGGCTATGAAGGTCAGCCTGTACCTCAAGCCATTCGTTCGCTCATTTGGGTTACCCTAGTTTTCATTGTGCTTACTTTAGCTGTCAATTTCTGTATCCTGAAACCCATGTCGTCCATGCTGTACACTAGAACAAAAGCTTGCAATTGCTACCAACTTTACAACAAGGCGCGTTTCTCGTCGTAAAAAACTACCTATGGCGACGAGTTTTCAAGAGTGGTCGTAGTTAAATTAAATTATTTACAACGAGACGCTTTTCTCCTCGCAAACCCAACAAATCTCGTCGCAAAACTAATATCCCTATTGACCCAATTAAATCCCGTGGTTCTCTCTCTTTCTCACCCATTTATTTTCAAAAGATACCCACATCTATTCCTCATCTTATCTCTATCTCTCTCTCTCTCTATTTCGACAACACCAAAGACTACTACCACCATGGCAGCCGTCGTTCGCTCGAAGCCGGGCTTTCCGTCAATCGCACCACCAGATCAACAACTACTCATTGCATCAATCCCCTCACCATTTTCTAGCTTTGTTTCTAGTCTTCCCTCATTTCATTTTTTTTTCTCTAATAGTTACAGTTTTTGTTATTAATTGTGATGTATAATTAAATTTAATCAATTGTGAGTTTAATTTTAGATGGGTTATTGACAGCGAGATTGTCGTTAAATCTAGTCAAATTACCACTAAATCAAGCTAACTAGCAAGGGTATGTGGGTATCGTATCCACGAGGAAGAGGGGAAGTCCTAATATGCGATTCTAGTGCGGAAAAATAAGAAATAAAAGAAATAAGAACAATAAATGGGAGATTTTTGGTTTGAAAGTTGGATTAAAACGAAATAAACGAGATAACAAGTTAATTAAAGCGACTCTCGGTGATAATCTCTTCTAAAACCCTAATATAGTAAGTTTTACCTCTCTCTAATATTACCAATTCATTAACAATCCCGATTTTAACCAATTAATCCTCTTTTATGGAGAATTTGAGAAACCGCTACCATACACTAAACATGTGAAAGTTGCTTCTTGTTAGGCGAATAATCAATGACCATTAATTAAAAACCAAGCATATGAAGTACCCATTTCAATCCAATCAACCAATTAGATAAAACAAGGATAAATCGTGCATTAAATAACAAGGAATTAATTATAATGAAAATAAAGGTATAATAGAGAGAAAAATACTTACTAATATATAGGATGAAGAATTGATTACACCAAGAGTCTAGGAGGGGGATTAGCCTCCCATACTAATTATTACAATAATATTTGAGATGAAATTCATAATGAAAATACTAATTCTCCTTGAGTTTCTCTCTCTAAAATGAAAACTAGATGCAAAAATATTATGAAAGGTGATAAGGTGATAATTCCTAAGGAGGGGTTACATGGCCCTTTTATTAAAGATAAGTACCAAAGACACTAAAAGACGAAATAGATATTTCTTAAGCAAAAAGAAACCGTGAAAAGCTCATGGGAAACTTCCCGGAATCTAGCTTTCTCGACTCGAGGATAGAAATCCTCGAGTCGAGCGAGGAACTTCTCGACTCGAGGTCACTCACTCTCGGAGTCGAGAATCCTGTCCTTCTAAATACCCGTTCTGTCAAAGCTCCTCGACTCGAGGGAAGAAACTCTCGACTCGAGATAAGTGATTCTCGAGTCGAGGGACTGTGCGCAGGCCAATCTTCGAACGGGCATAACTCTCACCTCCGAGCTTTATTTTGAGCTCATAATATATCATTGGAAAGCTAAGATCACGAACTTTCTTCTCCAATTAGAATTTCTACAATATATTATCTGGATAAAAATTTATGATCAAATGAAGTTGGAGGTGATGGTGTGTTTCTATAAAATCATCCGATGCTCACCAAAAAGGGTCTTGAGCCATAGAATCCTCGTAAAACCCACGTATAAGCTCCAAAACTACTCCGAGTGATGTGGTCCACGAATCACGATAAAACCATGCTCCAATACACCCTAAGACGCCTAAAACATGCGGATTAACACACTACCACTACGCCACATCAAACTCCCCCATGCTTAGACCATTACTCGTCCTCGAGTTATCCAATCCTCCACAGTTGTCACCTTGGTCTCTCTTTTAGCACGGGGTGAATCACAACCATCAACTCCTTCAAAACAAAGAATCGCAAGCCATCAAAACACTAAAAAGGTGCTAGTTAGAATTGGAGTGGATGAAATGCTCAACACCCCAACTCTAACCATCTTATCCTCCCTTCTCACACACTCTAAGCTAGGGGGGAACTAACACAACGTTTCCCCCATGCTTGGCTCAACGACTCCGCTCTTATCAATCCACCGGCGCCCCTATCATCAAAACGCAAGAGGATTTCTAACCTAGGACCACCAATTTCTAACACCGAACCTCCTTATAACTCCCATAGTGATCCTAACCCGTTACGCCCCGACTCCTCTTCTTATGTCGCCCGCCATGGATTACCTCATTTTTTTTTTTTGCAAACGGAAAAAAAAACATCACACATATATTACAAACAAAGTGACAAATGCCAAACCGAATTACAATATCATGCCAAGCGTCTCCCCCATGCTTGAATCCTGTCATTGCCCACAATGACAAACCAACAACGATGAAAATAGGCAACAACGAACTAATGGAAGTACAAACCGTCTCA
The DNA here is from genome assembly GCA_963680865.1 of Spergularia marina. NCBI lineage: Eukaryota > Viridiplantae > Streptophyta > Magnoliopsida > Caryophyllales > Caryophyllaceae > Spergularia > Spergularia marina. The sequence goes on along the minus strand of OY804560.1, from coordinate 13,022,998 downwards.
TCTCATCAAAAAAGTACGGGCCCTCAGGTCAAGAGACACCCACTCTATCTCACTCCCCTATTCTTCCTCGAATATTAGTGTCCACCCTCGTCTCACTACTCCATCTCCCTCATGAACAATAATGATAACGCGTCCTCCTCCTATAACAACCAACCATAAAAAAAAAACAACCCTAACCAACATAAAACAACAAGGCTATTTAGTGGTTGAAGGGGTAAAATGGGGTGGGTAGAAGAAGAATTACGGGGGGAGCAAATGCGGAGGGGCACAGAGAGAGATGGTATAGAAATAGTTAGTAAAACGGGTGGGGAAGTAGAGGTTAGAATCGAGATTGAGAGAGAAAAGTTAAGGGAAAAGAAAACATACCTCGTTATAGCTCCATTTCCCTCAATTACAATCAAAACAAATGGCTCATGGTCAAAGACCGGTAGAAGAGTCACTCTCTCACCTCACAACTGCCGTCTTCCTCAAAATATGTCGCCTCCTATCACCTTACGAAACTTCCATCTCCCTCTTGTGTTTGTCGGAGCATGATGACCCCACACCAATAGTTGTCCAAAAACAGGTAGAAGGCCATTTTGTGAAAATTTTGTGAGTTTCGGGCCAAATGTCAATGGTTTATGGACAAACAAGCATGTGGAACAAACGGGAGGGGTCAATATGAAGAGGGATGGTATAAAACATGGGACAAAACATGGTGATGGAGTGACTCGGCTAGAAATGAGATGAGAAGAATGTATTCATACCTTGGCTTCTCCATCGTATGACAAATGTCACGAGCTAAAAACACACCAAAAATCAACAAACAACACAAAACAATAAGCATGGGTTGCCTCCCAAGTAGCGCCTTTGTTTAACTTCGTTGGCTCGACTCATGCTAAGGAATCACCCTAGAATTACCCTCACCAAAAATCAAGAGCGGAACAATTCAACGCTCTTAGAAGCTTGTCGAATGATATGGAATACATCTCAAAAGAGTGACAATAGAAAACATTAGCAAACAACAATGCATAAACAATAAAGGTAAAATCATGAAGACAAGGATTTTTCGGACCTCTATGCTCTTAATTGTCTTCTAAGTCATCATCTTTAGGCTTTAGATTTGACAAGCTTAGACCAAAGAATAGAGAGAAATGATGACAATTAAACGAAGGGGGCTTAGGGATCAAGGGTACGGATTTAGTCGAAGGGGTTATGAGAGACTCTTCCTTAGGAAGGAAAGTCTCAAAATGCTCATCCGTTGTCTCTCTACTCCTATTCTCCTTTGAAAGAACAAGTCTTCTCCACTCTTCTAATCTCTCGTCCAAAGAAATATTAAGCTTATCATCATCAATTAAGGTATGAGTCAAGGTGAGACCACCAAGAACCTCCAAAGGGACAGTCTCAAGATCAATGGACGATATAGGCATAATCAAAGAAGAAGAGAGCTCATTAGAATCCACACAATCATCATCATCATTATCATACAAGAAAGTATCCTCTCTCAAAGGAGAATCATGCACACTCACTTCAGTGTCTATTACCAAAAAATCATCTACATAGTTTTGTGAGTGCCCATGAACACCGAAAACCACTTCTTGAGACTCCTCTACTTCATGCATTTTGAAATAATTGATGTCAATGTCAAAAGGGGGCTTTTGTGTCTTAAAAGAAGTGAGAGGCTCATTGTTCAATTTTGTCATTGCATTATTGAAACTCTGGCATCGATCTATGGCTATTTGTAAGAGTTCACGCAGTTTTAAATCCTCATCCTGCGCACATTGATATGTCATGAATCGCCAAAAATCCCAAATCTCACAGAGATCCATATCATAGAGTCTGCCATTACTCATATACTCAGCCAATTCATGAGTTTCACAATTCAGAACCTCTAAAATAATCATGTTTATTTCCCCATCGGAGAATAAAGGACAAATGTTACACATCTCATCTAGTCGAGAAAAATACTTATGAAAAGGTTCATCATTCAATTGAGGAACGTAGTAATTATCCATAAATCACAAATAAATAAAATAAAAGAAAAATAAAATTAAAAAAAATTAAAATTAAAAAATAAAAATATGTACAAAAAACACAAGAACAAAAAAAAATCACATGGGTCTAGACCATAAGTGATGGTCTATACAAACATAAACTTTACAACACAAAAACACACAAAAATTACAACAACAAAAACAAATATGTACAAAAACCACACAAAAATAGCAAAAAGACTAAAAACGCCTCTTCCCCGGCAGCGGCGCCAAATTTGACAGCGAGATTGTCGTTAAATCTAGTCAAATTACCACTAAATCAAGCTAACTAGCAAGGGTAAATGGGTATCGTATCCACGAGGAAGAGGGGAAGTCCTAATATGCGATTCTAGTGCGGAAAAATAAGAAATAAAAGAAATAAGAACAATAAATGGGGGATTTTTGGTTTGAAAGTTGGATTAAAACGAAATAAACGAGATAACAAGTTAATTTAAGCGACTTTCGGTAATAATCTCTTCTAACACCCTAATATAGTAAGTTTTACCTCTCTCTAATATTACCAATTCATTAACAATCCCGGTTTTAACCAATTAATCCTCTTTTATGGGGAATTTGAGCAACTGCTACCAAATTCCCCTCCTTTTAGTCCTAATTTGTCTAATGACCACTCAAACAAATCACAACCAAAGGCATGAAGAGCAAAGACTAATAAAAGATGGAGAACAACCCAAATTAGTATCTAATTAGCCGCAACCGCGACACTAATCAAATCTAATCTATTAGTTGCCTAATTAATTCCCCAATCACAAGTTAGTCATAACCATACACTAAACATGTGAAAGTTGATTCCTTTTAGGCTAATAATCAATGACCATCAATTAAAAACCAAGCATATGAAGTACCCAATTCAATCCAATCAACCAATTAAATAAAAGAAGGATAAATCGTGCATTAAAGAACAAGGAATTAATTATAATGAAAATAAAGGTATAATAGAGAGAAAAATACTTACTAATACATAGGATGAAGAATTGATTACACCAAGAGTCTAGGAGGGGGATTAGCCTCCCATACTAATTATTACAATAATATTTGAGAAGAAATTCATAATGAAAATACTAATTCTCCTTGAGTTTCTCTCTCTAAAATGAAAACTAGATGCAAAAATATTATGAAAGGTGATAAGGTGATAATTCCTAAGGAGGGGTTACATGGCCCTTTTATTAAAGATAAGTACCAAGACACTAAAAGACGAAATAGATATTTCTTAAGCAAAAAGAAACCGTGAAAAGCCCATGGGAAACTTCCCGGAATCTAGCTTTCTCGACTCGAGGATAGAAATCCTCGAGTCGAGCGAGGAACTTCTCGACTCGAGGTCACTCACTCTCGAGTCGAGAATCCTGTCCTTCTAAATACCCGTTCTGTCAAATCGTCTCGACTCGAGGGAAGAAACTCTCGAGTCGAGATAAGTGATTCTTGAGTCGAGGGACTGTGCGCAGGCCAATCTTAGAACGGGCATAACTCTCACCTCCGAACTTTATTTTTTGAGCTCATAATATATCATCGGAAATCTAAGATTACGAACTTTCTTCTCCAATTGGAATTTCTACAAAATATTATCTGGATAAAAAGTTATGATCAAATGAAGTTGGAGGTGATGGTGTGTGTTTCTATAAAATCATCCGACGCTCACCAAAAAGGGTCTTGAGCCATAGAATCCTCGTAAAACCCACGTATAAGCTCCAAAACTACTCCGAATGATGTGGTCCACGAATCACGATAATACCATGCTCCAATACACCCCAAGAGGCCTAAAACATGTGGATTAACACACTACCACTACGCCACATCAATTATATATGATAGTGTTTATGATTTAGGGTATTATGTTTATGAATCTCACTGAGAATAAAAATGGAGTGGAGGGTGTTTTTGTTTTCTAGGTCTTCTAATTTGAGGGCCTTTTGTGGTTTTTTTTTTCTGGGTTAATGGGATTGAAAAAGAGAAGATGAATCTTTGAATTTCTGGGTTTACAAAAATGAAGAAGATGAAGATGGTTGGGGTTTGGGTTTTCTGGGTATGAAGAATTTGGGGCTTTTTGTTTTAAAAAAAAAATTCTGGGCATTTAGATTCATAAACGAAGGTGGGTTTGGGGATATCTGGGTTTACAAAGGTTAAAGGGACAAAGATATTTGTTTAATAACTTCTTCTCAAGTAAATTTTCCTTGCATCAGTGGCAAATTAGCAAGGTCACAAGGGTTGGATAATTTTGGAGCTTTGGTGTGGTATGTTATTCTTGTAGATCTTTTTGTTTCAATGGCAAGTTAGCAAAGTCACATGTACTTTGACAAAATGATCCCCCCTAAGGACTTTCGTGTGGTATGCCCCATAGGTTAATTGATGTTTTAATGATTCAAATACTGAAGAAAGACATGGTTTAGCTCCCTACAAACCTTTGGAACCAACACGTATATGGATGTATGTATGACTCTTGTGTGCAATTTATGATATAACCTCTGAAGTTTCTATTTTTTTTCTTGTGAATGAACTATTTCTCTGTTTCTTTGGAACACCAACTCTTTAATTTTAGGCAACATGTTGTGATGCATTTTCCATCTGGATATACAAGTTTGTCTTTAACTTAAGCGTATGCTTTATGTGTCCTTAGCCCTTCTCCAACCATCTTAACCCCAACCCCACTGAAGGATTCTTTGCATATTTGTTTTCTTGAGTGAAATTGTAATTACAGTTTGCATCTTGTGAGGATAATAGCCCCATGTAACAACATTCTCACATTTGAATTTTATAGGCAGCTTAAATTACTTTGTATTTGATGCTGGTTTGAGTATGATTCATACTTGGCCTGTTTTGATAAGCTTTTGAGGCTTTGTAAGTCACATTACTGGGATTACGTGCATGGTGTATTGTCCTCTGCAGCCTATCTCGTTGTCATAGAGACCTGGAAGTAGCTTTTCACTTACTTGGCATTCGTTTGTCGCTGTCCAGAGATTAATTTTGGGTTAGGATTTTGGGTTATTCAGTGCATGCTTCTGGGATATCTTGTATGGTGTTATGAACACGGCTTATTGAATGTTGAAGTTAGAATGTTTGTAAAGTGCTTTCTTTTTTCTGCAGGTATATGTTTTGGAGATAAAGCTTATTTTAAAAGAAATTCCGCCTACTTTTTGTTAGACTAGAACTAAAATGTTGTTGAGTTGTTAGACAACCATGTTGGTCTATATGTTTAATCTTTATAAGTATTGATAGTACTATTGCTTATGTACCCTTTGGCTTTCCTCCATGATTTTGAAAATTACTATCTCATTTATGTGAGATCAATTCTAATTCTTCCTTTTTTTTAGGGACTAACAAGTTGTTGTTAACTCTATGTGACCCCTACTTACGTTGATGTTTACCTCTTGGATGTAGCTTTTGACTAAGGAATCTATAACTTGAATTCAAGATGAAGATAGATTGCAATTAGTCGGAATGGCTACTGCAGGTAATTGTCTTTCTCTTATCATTTTGCTCCTCTTCTCCTCGCACCGTCACATAAAATACTCTTAGGATGTTTATGTAAACTAAAGGCTCATTCCCTTCTCATAATGTATCAAGGCGATGTGAATGTGTGATTGTGTATCGGCTCCACTTCATTAATCGAAACGAGGGACTGCCTAGTAGAGCAATTAAGCTCCAGTTGATACTTCTGTCAAGAGCTTACAATTTTTTTTTTTTTTTGTTTTTTTTTTTTTTTTTTTTGCAAAACTGATGTCGCCACTATACAGGTGAAATGGATGCTTACAAGCTTAAAGTCGTAAACGATAATAATGCGGTTGTGTTGTCCATATAATTGGGCGAGTGACATTTGACCATCTCCTTGTATTGTTTATTTTTCCTATAAGAATGGACATTACTCTACTCCAGCCAAAAAAAGTAATTAGTACTCTATTAGTCAAGACATGAACATTTTCTTTTGAAGTGATTTTTTACCCATTTTATGCTAATGTAGAGTTGTTACTACATATGAAGACTTACGGCCAATTTATTTCTATTTCAGATGCTTAGCCGCATGGTCTAATGTGAGAATCGGCAAGAATGGCGTGAGAATCGACAAGAATATCGACATATCTCTAGTAGTATTCGCAATACGGATTCTTTAATGATTTGATGTTATTAGATGAATAATATTATTGTATGTCTTGATGTAAATCAAAAAAAATTTCATTGTGAATTATAACGAAATAATCTTCATCTAGTAATCAAAATGCTATATTTGTTGTATAATTCTTGTGCTGCAACATTTAAGCTTTTTATTTAGCAGAAAACTAGTTGAAAGGATCTGCTGGTATTGGTACGGATTTGTGTGAAGAAGAGAATTACAATGAGATTAAATGTAGAAAACTCGTCGCAAACAAACCTAGGTAGGCTAGCTAAAGTAAGTTTTACGAGGAGTCAATGTCGTCGCAAAACGTCTTTTACGACGAGAAAAGGACCTCATCGCAAAACATAATTTACGACGAGTCAGTCAAACCGGTCGTTAAGTTTTTTGCGATGAAGCTTTTTGCGACGACTGACGACCGGGCGCGATTCTCGTCGCAAAAGACCTTTTGCGACGAGTTTTACTTGATTTGTGACGAGTTCACTCCGTCGTAAATGATGATATTTTTTGTAGTGGTACTTGCTAGAATTTTCTAAAGGAGACACTGGTGGTGTGGAATGATCATGAGTGTTATCATCCACAACCACCTGGCTCTGCACAATAATGTCATCTGACCCTTTTCCTGCTCTAAGAGCATCTCTCCTTGTATATCCTTAGTTTGAATTGGCCCTACACCCTGAGTCTTAGGCTTATACACCATTGTAGACTTTGAGGCAGGCTTTGGCATGTTAAGTTTAGAACTTGGGGATTTGTGTCCTAGCTTTCCACAAGTTTTGCAATAATGTGGCACCCATTCATAGTCCACTCTCTCTACCACTTTACCGCAATGAGGAGTGTTGATGAGAGTTTCCCCTGGTAGATTCCTAGAGACATCCACCTCTACCAACAATCTGGCAAACGACTATCTCTTCTGACTAGTTGTAGTATTGTCCGCGTACAGAGGCTTCCCAATCTTACTACCTATTTTGATCAGAGCCCTGCTCACTCCATAACCACGGGTCTAAGTCTGGCAAAAGGATCCATACCGGGACATCAGTCATACAATCTAATTCATGTGAGATGCTAGGCGACCAAGGTTTTAGGATGAGCGGGTTACCCCCCAGTTTCCATGGCCCACCTTTCATTATCCCATTCATTTCCTCTTCAGATGAGAACCTGAATGTGAACCATCCTCTCCGAAAGTATTTCACAGTTGGCTCTCCCAAGTTTTTCCAAGAATTCCTGATAAATTCCTTGATATCCCTTTGCTTTGGTTCCGCACCGATTACACTAGCAATCAGGGTAAACTTCCATTTCTCAAGCTCCACCGCTATATCACTTTCGTCAATTGTGATTTTTACGTCCTTGTTACTAGATTCATCATAAAATAAGTTCATCCCAACTCTGGGCTTATCAGCTACAATCGAGTTCCATGGCTTTTTTAGGGTCTCGGTAATAGGATGATCTATTGGTTTAGGCTGGTCAATTTTAGGCTCAACCTCTACATTCTTATCAGCTGAATTGAGATTAGAACAAGTTTTCGCTAAGGACATCTTACTTGCTTTTGTCATGGCAGAAATGATTAACTCATTCACACTCATCGGGTTTCGCTTATTTTCGCTAATCTGGGTTTGATCTGAAAAATCAGGTTCTAGATGATCGGTGTTAAGTTTACGTCTATTTCTTTTAGTCATGTTCGTCGTAGTGTGAATAAGGTAGCTCATACGGCTGCTCACTTAGGTTGAGTGAACTATTCATCTCGTGTCTGGGTCGATAGTGGTCCGCAATCTGTACTTAATTTGGCGGGCGCGGATTTCCATGCCGCGGTTACGTAATATATTTTCTGCAGTGTTCCACCTCAAAAAAAAAAAATTAGGAGCCGAACTTTGCATTATTTTTTATTTCAGGACCTTATATAGCTTCCCGTCAAAAATTGCAAACGGAGTTAGCAGATGGCTATGTTGCTTTTAACCCCTCTTCGCTCCTCCTCTCTTTTTCTGCCTTTTTATCTCTCCTTTCTCCTTGTCTCTTCCCTTTCTGCATAACCTCCAATTCACCTTACCTTTTTCAATGACATCTCCTCTCTTCCTTATTCTCTATGGCTCACACTTTCAAAGAATCGATGTCTGAAAGAAAATTTCTCTCTTATTCTGGATCTCACCTTCATCTCAAGCTCCCAGTTACCAATTTGTTCCTATCCATCTCCTCTTTATGTTTCCTTTTCTATTTCTGGGTTTCAATCTTGATCAATACTCGACATTTTTGAGTTGTTCAGTCATATTTATCCGATACCCATTTACTGATTCTTGATCAATAGCTTTAATTTACCATCTTTTTGTATACCTATTCTGGGGCTTCTATGTGTTTTTCCAAGTTGTAGATGTAGGGTTTTAGATGCTTAATGTGTAATTAAGAAAACAGTTTTCGTGCATCTAATCCCAAGATTGCATACAAAAATTAATACGACCGATACAATTATAATACCTCTTGATGCGTGAAATAGGTGCTCATATTATCGGAGGAACATGATCCCATACACGGCCCTTCTACTCAGTCCACGCGACCATCGAACCAGATTCCCCAAGCTTTGTCTGCTAGAATTCCGAAAGACAGTCTCAAGTTTTGCTCTTGAGGAGGCTATGTGTTTTACGTGATTAGGGTTATAGGTTAGAGTAAAAACTGTGTTATTATTTTACTAATTACTGTAGTGTATATGTACACTCTGAGTATATCCACTACAGTAAATAACCTAATCACATAGTAAAACCCTACGCCCATTAATAACTGATAACTCATCAGGTATAGTGACTTAGACCTAGTTCGTGACTTTAGGCGTGTGACCATGTAGGACTCGGTAATAGTTAATAGTCGACTTAATCATTAAACTAACATACCGTAGTTGGTTTCTAGCAAAACACACTACTATTTAAGATTTGGGTTTTATCAGAATTTTCAATTTCTGTGTAAAATGATTTGTGGTTGGATTTGAACAATGTCTCAAAGCAAGTTGATGATGAAAAGAGCTAGTCTTTTGGCTGAAAAGCGGTGCTGAATGCATTATTGCTCTCAATCTCACTGATGACCTTGCTATGGTGGTGATGAGGGCAATACAGAGTTGAAGTATCTGAAATTTTAATTTTTGCTTTTGGTCCAATATTTTTGTTTTATGTTTGAGGTAAAATGATGAAGATGAAGGAAAGAGGAGAGAGAGGGGTAGGATTGTCGGAAGTTTAACCGGGTTAGAGATTGGATGGAAAATTGATGTGAGGTCTTGATTTCAACAGTTAAAAGTTAGGGGTCCTGAAATAAAAACTTGGGCAAAGTTCGGGTCCTGAAAAAGCTATTAACCCATTGTACCTTGCCCATGTTTTACTACTATCGCCTAATTATTGTACATGTTCTTCTAATTACACCCTTCTTGCTATGAATACACAAAGAATATCTTATTCTTACTAATTTCCTTCCTAAAATTTGTATAAAAAAAGTCATAACTCATTATGGGTTCCCACCACAACGTCCACCACCACCATCGGTACAACTACCACAACAACTAGCACTATAACTCCAACCATCGCTACGAACATAATTTGTTGTTGGTTAGGAGCTGATGTGGGATTCAATGAAGATTGAAGAGCATTCATTTTGAAATTGTAACAATCAGATTACACTCAATCAATTATTCATAAAGACAAATTCATCAACCATCAAAAATTAAGTTCCCAAATGAAAGTTCAATCCAGTTTGCAAAAAAAAAAAACAAAAAAAAAAACAAAAAGTAAAGATATTGCCTTGATTGGTGTCGCTAATGAACAACGATAGGCGTCATTTGGTCTTCACATGTAGTCGGAATCACCTTAGGTGTACAACATTGGCGTGTTGTCATCGTGATGGAGATAAAAAGGTGTTGATCGGTATATAAGGGATGAAAAACAAGTTGTTCTGCTTACTCTAATTATGTTGTTGTTCCAAACATTTTCCATACTTCGTGTTCAAAGTTCATATGTTTTTCACTAATTTTCAAACTTTTTATTTATGTTGATGACTTTTTAAAACCTCTTTAGAAAGTGTTTCAACATTTATGAATGGTTTACAACATTTTTGAAAACCTATGGTGCGCACAAGATGGTTACTGGATGACGATTCATGTTAGCCGACCCCAAATCATTTTGGGAATAAGGGTTGGATGTTGTTGTTGTTGGAACTTTATTGAACGATATTTTTTAATTTGTTTGAAATTTATGTTTATACTCTAGCTAATTGTAATTGTTTTTTTGGCAAATGCACGAGGTGTCCCTGAGTTTTGACGTTTTGGACATGGTGTCCCTACTTTTGAAACTACTACTCTCTGGTGTCCCTTAGTTTTACACAACGCAGCACGTGGTGTCCCTGGGTCTAACTCTATTAACAGAATTCCGTTAAGTGATGACGTGGACGTCATTAGGGGTTGGAGGGAAAATAATTAGTGTTATTAATCATATTTTAATAAAAAAAATTATATTAAAAAAAAAAATTCTCTAAAAATTCCAAAAATTAAAAAAAAAATCCAGATATTGATTTTTCTAAAAAAAATTTGAATATTGATTTTTCTAAAAAAAAATGGTGTCCCTACTTTACATTGAATCCGTTTTTTTCGTGAATGCCCCGGAGAATTTGTAGTATGTTTTTTTGCAATAAAATTTACCTTTCAGCAAATAAAAAAAAAGACATAGAGAGATGAAGATGTTGAAAATATGAGAGCAAAAAACGAGAATTAGCCAACAATAGTGAGGCCATTTTCCAATAATGGATTTGGTAACAAGGAGCCATTATAAATCAGATCCCATATATTTTTATATTGAACACTGGTAAAAAAAAACGGGAACCGGATCACTTTTCTTGGTTTTTTCCGGGATTGACAACCCCCGGTTTTACAAGGCAATCGGACCGGACAGCCACCTGATTCCAGGTTGAACCAGTTTTACTGGCTAGCCCAGTCTGGTTCTGAAACATTGCTTATACCATAGGAATAAAAAATTTACTTGCTCGAATGCTTGATTAAGGTTGGTCATGGGTCGGGTCGCTTAGGACTCATACCCGTGATATTATGCATAGACGCAAACATGAGTAAACCCGATGGGTCCCTGATTTTCAGACCTAGACCCGGTCCCGTTGGGTGTGAATAAGGCCTGGGTCTCGTACCGACCCTTTATATATACCCTCCGTCCCATCTCAAACGCCCCATCCCTAAAAGACCCCCCATGTGGAGAAGGTGTACACACTATTCGGTTTATCAGAATTTTTAAAAAATTACATAGCGAATAAGAATAGAGTTTTCTCTAACTTGTCATGCAATTTGATTGGAACTTCGATTAACCGAATAGTGTGTACATCCTTTTCAATATGGGATCGTTTTTTACATGGGGCATTTGAGTTGTCAGACGTAGATGGTATAACAGTTAAAACAATGAATAATTTTCGACTAAGAATGTAATTTGCTTTTAATATTTCTTCGCATATACCTTTAGTTTAATCAAATTTCAGGAACAAAAACCTTCGTTTTAAATCTAAAATGCACAATATTTACATTATTCATTGAGTTGTACTCGTATAATGAAAGAAATGAAATTGAAAATCGTTTTATGGGAGAGTGGGTCCTTCTGAGTGGTTGTGAGTAGTTGAGTGTTTTGTAAATGTTAAACTATAAGAATAGATTTTATAATTTTTGTTTTTTTTTATACTTTAGATGGGTCTATGGGACGGGTTATGGGTTCTTCCTTGACACTCAGAAACGACCCTCTAAATATGTCAATAGGTTTGGAGTCGACCCGAACCTGTTGGGTCCCAAAAATAACGACCCAAACCTGACCAGTATGGGTTCAACCCGGTGAGTCTAAGGCATGTCCTAGGTCGTTGTGTTGCTAGGGACAAATCCGGTTAAAAAGGCGGTTTAACGATTTTGGGACGATCGAGATCACAAGTCAGAAAAATTATGGGTTAATTAATCATACTTAAAATGCATTGGGTTGGGTAACCAAGTCGCGGGTAATTTTGACTCAAAAGTTTTGAGATGCAGAGTAAATTTATGAAAGATGTATGATAAAAAAAAAAAAAAACAGGTTCAAAATATCTAGATTTGAACTGCGCTAACCCAATTTGATTTATGTTCTTCTTAGGCTCATGGGTTTAAATAAATTTGACACATGCATAAAGTTTGGTCAAAATAGGATTCACCAATTTCATTGAAATATATTTGAAAAGGTATACAACGACCCAAAGGCTAAATGTATTATTTGTACAATCCATATCATTGTAATGTGATTTTTTGTTGACCTTCAATCTTTCCACAAGATGTATCGTCTTCAGCAACATTAAATTCTGTTTCAGTTTTTTGAATCGATTTTCTAAATTTCTTGTAGATATCACCTTGATAAAATTCTCGAGTTCTTATGACCAATATGAATAATATAGAGGCTCCAAACGCATTAACACAAGCCAAAATAATGAAGGATGTCCTAAAACACTGTTTCCCTATACATGTTAAGCCTTGTTCCGCAACTCTTTTGCCTCCCTCCAACATCAATTGTTTTGAGGCTTCCCGGTCATATAACTTTCCCACTACATGGACATTAAGTATGTAAGAGCCTAAAGGACTTGCCAATTGCCCACAATTGAAGAGAGTTGAGTAGTACTTCAGTCCAAATATTTCAGAAATAATTGTGAAGAGTAAAGTTAGTTGAACGCCAAAAGAGAATCCTATCAATAATGAAGAAAAATAGACTGAACCATCAAATGGGAACGCGATTAGAATATCACCAATCCCAGATAAAAGCAAGGACAAAGACATTATAAAAGGTCTTGGTATCTTGTACTTGATAACTAGGAATTCGGAGACAAATCCCGCAAAAACACGACCAAAGTAGTTCCAAATGCTGACCAAGGAAACAACAGTACTAACAGTCCTTGTTGGATATTTTAAGGATTGTCCAATTTGACCAATATTGTCCATAACTGTTAAACTACAACGTAAACCACAAAATGTTGCCATGAAAAGGATAAACATATCCATACTTAGTAGAGCTTGGAGGATTGTAAAGTCTTCTCCTCGATTAGGTTTGTTAAATATATTTTTGAAACATGAATTATCTTCATCCTTATCCACCGAGATATTTGTGACTTTTAGTTCTTTGCTATGTTGCTTTTCTACAACAATGCTCATTGATGAGTTTACTTCATATATTTTGTTTCTCCAATCAGGATATTCTTCCCGAATTGCAACCCCCAGTGGTAAAAATAGCAGAATGCAAAGGATCGTGGCACCTATAATGTATGAAATATGGGTAAAATGAATAGTTTTTTGTGCAATTGTTAATGCCATAGCCGTTAGAGCTAAAGCAATTGAAATATAGAGATAATGATAGAATACTGTGACTTCTCTTGGATGTCGAGAAACCTTGATGATTCTCATTGAGAAAATAAAGATAATAGAAATTACAGCAGGTAGCCAACCAATAAGAAGGATCAATGATTTAGCGTCGTCTCCGTATATTGCATGGTAAAGTTGTGTAAACACAGCACCACTTAACCCCACATAGCCTTTTAACAATCCTAACATCGGTCCTCGGCTCTCTGGAAAGTTTTTCACACACGTAACAAGAGAGCCCGTATTCGCAAAATTTTGAGAATTAGCACCTATACATATATACAAACACATTTGCCAAATTGGCGGTTTGGAGATCCTTTTGGTCACGGATAGCCAAATCATGAAATATCCAATAAAGTTCATCAAGGAACCTACCAACAACACAAATCATACGGGCATCACCTCTGCGATTAGCCCACTTAATACTCCGACATTAGCTCCAAGATCCTTGAAAGTGCCCATAAGATTGAGTGTTGATTGATCATATCCAAAAGTAACCTTAATTTCTTGAGAATATACTCCAAATAGGTAAGTAGCACCAGCTCCTGACATAATTAGTATAGCCCCAAACATCATAAACCATCTTCCCCATAGTAACTTAATCAAGAAACTTTTCTTCTGCGACGTAGTGTTCACCATCTTTCTATAAGGATTTGAATATAGTTTCAACTTTTAGGAAAGTTTTTCAATTATGCAAAAGTATGACTAGAATATGAAAAAAGAAAGTAACAATATTGTAATTTTTTTTAAAAATGAAGCTACAATATAGTTAAACAAATAATAATGTTTAAACAATGAAAGAGCTTACTTCTGAAAATAAATTATTTTCTTGGGAAATGTCATACAACTTCTATTTATATACTTTTTGAAAACCTAACAAAGTGGAAGGCGAAGAACTCTCAAACATTTGAACAATAACAGTTGTTACTATTAAAACTGTAACATGCTATAATTGGGTATTATGGATTCAATAATTTTATTATTTGTCTTATAGTCAAATTCTTGTTGTTGTCGTTTAAATTTGATGTCAATGACGATGATAAGAACTCTATTAGTAATAATTAATAAGCTAGCCACATCGAGAAGTACAATAATAATATTTGGTTTTTTTTTGTTATCCTGTAAGTTGCACTCGAAATATGTTAGATTTCTAGGTCATTAACCATCTAAAAAACCAAATGTTTAAATACATTACAACCCACATTTCCTAGTAAGTAATTGTTATCTAAATGTAAATCTTAACATACTATATGCATGGACACTTTTGCCCCATCAATAATTTAATTCTTTACTGCTTAATACAGGATAAGATGTCATTCCTTATAATAGGGAATCTCCATGAAATTTGATTGAACATTTTACACATTCTTTAAATGAAACTGAAATTTCATTCATGTTGAAAGCCTTTAAAGAATTATTTATTGTTGAGTATCAATCATTTAGGTTCACTTACTATTTATTTTAAGTATCAATCCAAAGTATTAAGTGACTATGATTTTTAAAGTAATTTGTTTGTTTAATTTGATAATCTCATTTTATTTAGACACATTTCTTGAAATTTTTTATCAACTTATATCATTCCTATCAATATCACGAGTGAGTTACACCAACAATACAAAGTCGTGTTCAATTCCTTTGATCAATTATAAGGAATATGTTAAAAGAAAGAATATGTACAGAGTGAATAATCCATCAATAACTTCAAATTCATTACAACACAGTGAATCTCGGAAAAGAGCATAGTGGGTCAGATATGGGTTCTCATTTCTTAGGAGCCATTGGATTTGGGTCGAACCTAGACTCGTTTACATGTGTATGGGTTGTGTATGAGTCTTTCAATTTAGACCAAGACCCTACCCATAGACTCGTCTAATTTAATTTCGTTGAAAAAAACCTAAATTTTAACCTTTTTTAAACATTATAGTTTATTTTATAGATTATACATTCAAACACATGGTACCAATATTCGTGATTTCCTCCCCAACACTAGCTATCTACTGGCTTGTACCCCCATCGCATTAGCATAGTCATCGTTGTCGACCTTCTCGGGATTATGTAATCCTTTATTAGATGATTAAAACTTTGATATGAGTATTTATGAGACTTCGTACGTGTATTACTTACAGAGGTATGTTAATTATGAGAATTGAAAGTTTGTTTAGGAGTTGTTGATGTAGCGTAAATGTAGTGTGTTAATTCGGTTGATTTAGACGCTTTAAGGATCAATTGGGCGCGGTTTTATCATGACTCGTAATCCACATCATAAGGAGTATATTTGGAGTTTAATTGATGGTTTTATGGGATTTTTGTGGCTCAAGACCGTTTTTGGTGAGCGTCGGATGATTTAAGAGAACCACACACCATCACCTCCGACTTCATTTGATCATAACTTTTTATCCAAACAATATTTTGCAGAAATTCCAATTGGAGTGGAAAGTTCATCGTCTTAGCTTTCCAACGTTATCTTATGAGCTTAAAATGAAGTTCGGAGGTGAGAGATATGCCCGTTCGAAAATTGCGCTGCGCGCAGCCCCTCGACTCGAGAGCTACTGTCCTCGACTCAAGGGCTACCTTCTCGACTCGAGGGAAGTCCTCTCTCGGTCCGAGAATGGCGATTTCCACGAAGCTTCCGGGTGGCTTTTGGCGGTTGCTTTTGTCTTGGATTCTTTTGCTTTTATCTTGTAATATCTTTTGTACTTATCTTGAATAAAGGGGCATGAACCCCTCAATAGTGATTATCACCTTTCATATTATTTTTCATCTAGTTTTCATTTTAGAGAGAGAAAATCAAGGAGAATTAGTATTTTCATTATGTTTTTCATCTCATATCTTTTGGTAATTGTTTCTATGGAAGGCTAATCCCCTTCTAGACTCTTGCATTGGTGTAATCAAAATCTCTCATCCTATGTATTAGTAAGATTTTCTTCTCTCTAATTTGCCTTTAATTTCATGGTAATTAATTTCTTGTTCTTCATTTGCATGATTTATCCTTATTTTCTCTAATTGGTTGATTGGATTGAATTGGGTATTTCTTATGCTTGGTTTGTAATTGATGGTCATTGATTATTAATCCTAAAAGAAGCAATTTTCACATGTTTAGTGTATGGTTATGACTAACTTGTGATTGGGGAATTAATTAGGCAAATTAGATTTGATTAGTGTCGCGGTTGTGGCTAATTAGATACTAATTTGGGTTGTTGTTAATCTTTTATTAATCCTTGCTTTTCATGCCTTTGGTTTTGATTTGTTTGAGTGGTCACTAGACAAATTATGATTAAAAGGAGGGCAATTTGGTAGCAGTTACTCCAATTCCCCATAAAAGAGGATTAATTGGTGAAAGCCGAGATTATCTATCAATTGGTGTAATTAGAGAGGAGTAAAATTACTATATTAGGGTGTTAGATGAGATTATCACCAAGGGTCACCTTAGTAATCTTGATAAATCGTTTATTTCTTGTTTAACGACCTTCAAACCAAACCCCCCCCCATTTATTGTTCTTATTTCTTTTATTTCTTATTTTTCCACACTAGAATCACATATTAGGACTTCCCTCTTCCTTGTGGATACGATACCCACTTACCCTAGCTAATTTAGTAGGAATATTGGTAATTTGACTAATAATAACGACATATTAGCTTGTCAAATTTGGCGCCGCTGCCGGGGATCAAAAAATAAAAAAGAAAATAAAGTGAGGTAATCCATGGTGGGCGACATAAGTAGAGGAGTTGGGGCGTAACGAGTTAGGATCACTACGGGAGTTATAAAGAGGTTCGATGATAGGAATTGGTGGTCCTAGGTTAGAAATCCTCTTGCATTTTGATGATAGGAGCGCCGGTGGATTGATAAGAGGTGAGTTGTGCTCGATACCTTCATTTCAAGCATGACTTTGAGGGAGTCGTTGAGCCAAGCATGGGGGAGATTAATTAATTAATAATAGTGATTAACATTGAATTGGCATTAGAGAGGTATGAGTTTTTAATGCATGATTGTTTGTGAGATAAAGTCCGGAGTCGTCTAAATTCTTGTTATTGCTACAAGCCTATCATTCTAACATTTGCTTGTTAGGTTAATTTCAAACAAACAATTCTCACTTCGATTATCCCTTTATTTTGTGTTTGATCGATACCCACTTGACTAGCTCATTTTAGTTGGGGTTTTATGGTAATTTGATTAGAATTGACGACATTCTAGCTATCAATTTACCATATATGACATGAAAGGAATAAGAGCAGAATATATGGATAAGGTGGTAATTTCTGGTATTCAAATTTCAGTTAGTTATCTTTGTAAGAGTTACAATGTGGAGGACAGAGAATGGATTGAAAGATTGAGGTAGAGACTTCTAACATATCTGGTCTTTGAATTGTTTTTATCGGGGTTATTTAATGTAATACATATATTTTTTTTGAATAAATAAGGAGATCTATTATCCCCTTATCTATTTGTAATATGCATGGAGCTCTTGGAGCAGAGAATGCCCATTCACTCCTCCAAGTTTTGTCAGCATCCAAAATGCAATAGAATTAGCATAAATATCTTGCTCTTTACTCATGACCTCTTTATTTTCACTAGTGGCGATTTGAGATCCATCGTGGCTATTGATGACGTCTTGTAGAAATTTATAGAAGAATCTGGATAACTGCTAACCAATTGAAAACTAATGTTTACATTGTAACACCCCCAAATTCGGGGTAATTTTTTTTTTTTTTTTGTATTTGTATAAATAGCTTTCTAAATCAAACAACGAATCTTGGGAGTGTTACCGCCACAATTGAGCCATTCGTTCAACTGTTAAGACTACGGAAGTCAACTAGTGGTGTGTTGGAACTCCAATAAACAATTACAACTCTTTATAAATCGAAACTAGACATATATACAACTGTGCGGAAGCATAGTATGGATGGGTACTAAATACACTAATACCTTGTTCGCTAATCGTCTCTCATGCAATCCCTTCTAGCACCCCTCTTACGCAATCAACGACCTTCAAACCTGATTCAAACAATCTGCTCCCCGTTGCAGACAAACTCCACAACAAACAATCATCACAGGTCCACCAAAAGGAAATACGACAAAAACACAGCAAAGCAACTGTCAACCAAACGAGTTGAGTAAGAAGAAATTTGTATAGATACTATGTATAACTTTTCACAAGACACATATGCAAAACAAAGAGGGAGAGAATGAAGAGAAGGAAAAACTTTTACTCAAATAAAACACACGTTCATTTACAAGTAGATATCACAAACTTCGGAATCGCTTCTCCTTTTTTTCTTTCGCTTATTTAGGGTAGTGACTTTCTTACTAGCACCAATATTCCCAAATACATGTATCCCCCAAGGGTCTTGTTCCACAAGGGGAGGATATAAGGGCACGATGTGGTGATCACTTCCACCCTATCAAATACGTACGTACAATAACCGTACTATATAATCAGGCCCCGTCAAATTCGTACGTACATAAACCGTCTGTATTATCAGACCCCTTTAGATACGTCCGTACATAAACCATACTCTATAATCAGGCCCCGTCAAATACGTACGTACATAAACCGTACTATATAATCAGACTCCGTCAAATACGTACGTACATAAACGGTACTGTATAATCAGACTCCGTCAAATACGTACGTACATAAACAGTACTGTATAATCAGACTCCGTCAAATACATACATACATAAACCGTACTGTATAATCAGACTCCGTCAAATACGTACCTACATAAATCGTACTGTACAATCAGACTCCGTCAAATACGTACGTACATAAACCGTACTGTATAATCAAAAGATCACGGTTACCCAAAATCCGAGTTGATCCCCTCATCGGAATCAACCCATCAATGATACTATAACACTTTCTAATCACTTTTTTTTCTTCAAGTAGTTCCTTTCTCTCACAGAATAGGATCATATGTAGAATGTAAAACAACACTTTCACATATGCTTTATAATCAACAAGGTAGACAAACACGTCTCAACCACTCCATTTAGACTTCTACACACTTGACCATCTCAGATATGGACGGCCAGTCATCTCAATTTCAACAATCCGACTTACCCATAAGGGTATTGTCGGTCTACTAACTACTAGTAGACAATCAATCCAAATGTGTTATAACCGTATATTCGGTTCCTTATACAACCGCATTAACATATACTTAACACAAGCAATGTTTGTTTATGCTCCAATCTAATCACAAGCATAGACAATCTTTTAATTGTCACAACACACAAGAAACGTGTATCTGCTTATATACATGCTTTGATCACATAATGACATCAAATCATAAGGATGCCCAATCATATGTGCCACACACTATCACCCTTTTGAGTCACAACCATATGATAGACTACAAGGTCCAATACATAGAATAGCCATAGAGAACCAATCAGATCATGGCTATAGCACACTTTGGATATAACAAGTATGTCACTAGTATACCTTCGGTCACAACTAAACCAATTGATTTTCGGATGCAAGAAGTATATAAGGGGGATTAACATACTTAAAGAACTCAAAACTTGACCACTTCGTCTTTATTGGTTAACTGAACTACATTAGACTTGTTGTTTAGCTATTTCGACTCTTTTATGAACTAGAACGTCAAACTCATTCATTTTGTAATCCCTTTACCTTTAACCATCCTTTATCACTTACCTTTTGAGGTAGTTCAATTAAAATCTATGGGTCGGTGATAATCAACTAGTTGTTCATTGAACACTTTTGAAATCACAAACTTTAGACAATTACACATTGCTCAAATTCACTAATAAACTGACTCAGTCTAACTCTTCTGACCATAACTCGATATTTACTCACTTATTTGTGAATCCGTAAAGTTGTGGTGAAACTAGACTTCCGTATGATTCTAACAATATATTACACGACATCAGATTATTTGTCATTTGCTGGCAACTCTACAAATTTTCACCTTCACTTGACACTACATAAACTGACCCTCATTAAAGGGACATATGACCATAGTTTTGGACAACTATTAACCTCATTACCTGCATTTAGCCATTGTCATATGGTGAGAAGATATTGTCGTGATATCCACCAAATAACCCTACAATCTAACTAATATAGCTAGGGAAGGCGGGATCGTATCCACGATGAACTAGGATTAATTCTATGGTGTTAATATGCAATGTAACGTCACAAATAAAGGGGGTTTTGAAATGATTGAGTAACAATGTAAGAAATGCTAAAACAAGTAATTAAAAAGTGATTCATAATGAGGGACAAGTCTTGGATTCGCAACTATCACTAACGAATAATTTCCGCAAGAAATCGAATATTCCTTCACTTTGATTGCTTAATCGCGAACGTAATTCTATTAGTTCTTAAGATTAGTGAATTTAAGCGACCGTTCTAAATTCACCCTAACCACTCTAGATAACCTAAACGACCGTCTTCGGTTCAATCTAGTGGTAGCAATAAGAACGAACTAATATCGATTAAGAATACCAAGCTTAGTAACTAATTAACCGCAACCGCGCATTAACCAATCCTAACCTTCAATTATCGTGTTAATTCCTCCTAAGTCTAAAAACCGCGACCGCGCATTAATAAACTAAGGTTGCTTCACAAATCTAGATAATTGAATACCACCAAATTAATTAAACAAGCTAATATTCAAACCAAGCTAAATCTAGTAGCGACCTAGATAAAATGAGATACGATTATAAATAAACGCAAGGAATAACAACCAATCAAGTACGTAAAGGTTAAAGACGATTACTTACATTAACTATCGAAAGATTAGTGCTTCACCAAGTTTTGGGAGATTAGGTCTCCATATTACAAAAGATGAACAAAATATTGAGGGGAAGCTAATGAGAGGAAAGGTAGAAAATGAAAGATAAGAGATAAGGTATGATTTTCTCTCTCCTCCCCTATTTATACAAAACCCAAAAACAGAAATTGAATAAAAAGATAAAAGAAAATAAGTTACTAAAACTATCCGTTAAAGCTAATCTCGACTCGAGCAAAACGGCCCGAGTCGAGAATACTAAAGATTAATACTATCCGAGACAGGGTATTCTCGACTCGTGAAAAAGTGTCTCGAGTCGAGACGGTGTTCCTCGAATCGAGACAAACACGTGTCGACTCGGGATTTAACCCGTCAAAAACTGCCTTGCGACAATGGATTCTCGACTCGGCTTGAGTTTCCCCGAGTCGAGAATCCTAATGCTCGAGATGCTCTTAGCCCGTCTTCAACGTTGCCTTGATCCGCCTGCCGGATGCCTTTTCCACCGTTCTTACCTCGGGATTGGAGAACAAATCTCGTTATCAAAATAGAATGGAATAATCTCGAAATCTAAAGTTAGCCTAATTATTACAATTTATACCCAAAGTGTGAAAATACTAAATTAGGCCAAAATATTACAATACCATGGCCAAAAGCACCCAAAATGAGATAAATTCCAATAATTACAATACATAGTGAACGACATATCAAACTCCCCCATGCTTAGAACATTTACTCGTCCTCGAGTAATATTCCGCCTTTAACAACAGGGTCTTAACCGAGCACGGGAAGAGCTAAGAAACAACCTACTACTCTACTACGGGGGACAAACCAATCGACCCTAACTAGTATTGGACAGATGTAAGCTCACGCCTAACACTAGCCATCTTATAACATCGTAGAGAAACCACAAAATGAAGCTAAGGGAACTAAAAAAATGTCCTACGTTTCCCCCAAGCTAATCACAAAACACCATCCAAAGAAGTTTGATAAAAATGGCGACATTTGTACCAAACTTACCTCACTAATTCACCTACGCCCCTTATATCTTCATAACGTTGTGAGGGTTTCTAAAATCCTATTCTCCTCTAATCTGGACCTCCAATCGACAAAATGGCAACCTACCCAATCTTCCTTTTAAACCGCCACTTATGCCACCATCACCAAGATAAAGATGCAATGCAATTTAGTGTGATACTCTCTTGTTTTTCCGCATTCTCATTTTGCCTAGGACGCCCGTTCGGGTTATCATCCTAGCCGCTCTATCCATTTGGTATCTCACTATCTCACATCACACATCCATTTTTGCCTTGGTGCTCACCCTTGTGAGTTTTCACCAATCCGGATAATATATCAATTTTTCATCATTTTTTTTTAAAATGGAACTACTTCAACATGAAGAAATATATTACAAAATGATACAAACGATGCCAATTCTCCTCCCCCAAGCTTATACTAAACATTGCCCTCAATTTTAACAAGTAAAACAAGGCATAAATGAAAAGAGGGAGGGAAAACTCACATCAATGGGTGCCTTGAGAGCCCCTACGGTGCCTCCGTGCACTCAAACGATCGGGGAGCTCATCAAAATTGGGTGGAAGGTAGTGCGGTGCTTGAGAGCTCATGAGATGATTATGGTTCGCCTCCATGTACATGAGAATCCTCTGATTTTGCTCCTCTTGAAATGCCAAGCTTTGGTCCACCCCTTGTCCTTTTGCATCCATCCCGCTTCATTAGTAAAGCCACCAAAGTGAGGTGGATGACCCGGCTCGGGCTCTTCATGCCTATGAGGCATCTCCACATGCCTAGCATCGTCAACGTTGAGTTCCTCCTCCTCCTCATTTTCCGGAGCAACCAATAAGTGTCTCCCCACGAAACAATCACGAGCATCACCATCGGCATCAATACGGACTACTCTAGCCATATCGAGAAGAGTCAAGTAGGGCTCATGCCGTGTTCCCGAGGTCCAATTCACAAAATTATCAAGGAAAGCACTTGTGAAGAAGGATTGCCGACCAAGAAACTCCATATCTAACAAGAAAGCTCCGGTATGTGTCATTTCATCCTCACCTTCGGCATTCATAGCCCGACCTAGGATGGTAATCATGCCACCCATACCAATCTTATGCTTAGGATCCATTTGACATTGCACACACCTCTTTACAAAGTCTTTAACCCACAATGGCCGCCCAATTTCATGAGGCAAGCAAGAGGCTAAGGCGCCCAACTCCGTGAATGTGACGTTTCTCGGCTCACCATCACCATATACACATTGAGCAATGACACGAAAGATAGACGAATCGCGGGATGAGGAATGCTAGCAATTTTTGGCTTTCGAGGATTAGCATTCTCATGTGTGAGCTTTTTCCACAAAATCGTGGAATCATCACCACCAAACTTTCTATATGGCCTCCTTTGGGCGATCCGTTGCCCCGTTGTAGCATCATAGATACGGGGCCAACCAAAACACTCCGCAATTTTGTCATACCCCATCTTAAAAATTCCATTGTTCAACCTAAAAACAATACGCTCACCCGCCTCATCATGGTTAAGCGTAGCAAGAAATTCAAAGGTCCATCGTTCATAAGTCGGGGCATTCTTTTCTAGAAAGTTTGACAAACCACCATTCCCAAACAAAAGCTCAATGGGTTGTTGGATGCCCAACTTTCCCACCGTTTCTAAACACAAGAATTTGGTGGTGACAATCTTTTGACTATTAGCAAGGGAAATGTACCATTTCTTCTCATCTTCACTCAACCCCGTCACACCATGTTCCTCCCAAATGGTTATTTTCTTCTTCTTGTTTGTAGGCTCCATTGGAGCCTTACCCTTACCCCGAGAGGTTCCCGCATCATCATTCCTCCCCATTACAACCAATTGAACACACAACTACAACAAACCAACACTAACAACCCAACTTTCCAAAAATTTAGCACAAAATTGCCAACTATCCACTACAATCACAATTATTCTATCAACAACTCATAAAAAAAGACTTCCATAATCACTCCTATCACAATCCACTACAACACCCAAGCAAAAACTTCCTAAAAATACAAATTCGAATTTGAAGAGGATGCTTACCAAAAGGGGCTCAAAATTGAAAATTTGAGCAACAAAGATCCTCCAAAAACCTTAGGATAGTACCACAATCCTCCAAAGAAGCAATTCCCCCCCTTAATTTGGCTAGAAAAGCCAAAATTGAAAAATCCCCAATTTCTAGGGTTTCTGTGAAAATTTTGAATTTGGGGTGGAAAATACAAAAATTTGTGGTTTTGGATGTGTAAATGATAAAAAGGAGGTGATTTTATGAAGAAATTGAATGATTTGAAGGGAATTTGAGGGTTTTATGCAAGATTTTAGGGGAAAAAGAAAGGAAGAGGCGATTTTTTGTGTGAAAGAAAGAGAGAGGGTCGGGTTTGAGTGAATGAGAGGAGACAGAGAAAGACCGAAGGAAGAAAGAGAGAAATACCTGACGGCAACCGTCTTGACTAGAGACGCCACAGCCTCGACTCGAGATTCCGTGTCCCGACTCGTGTCGGCCTCGACTCGACTCGGGATTTAGGTGGCCAAATAACATACTCTCGACAATGCAACCTCGACTCGTGCCATGTTCGCCTCGACTCGTGTCACTTCCGTCTCGACTCGAGTCAGTCCTTCTCGATTCGGGATTTTGCCTATTGAACATTATGCTACGTAATTTGAATCTCGACTCATGTTCCTTTTCTGCTTGACTCGAGTCTTTCTATTCTCAAATCGTCTCTCCTTCATATTGGCATGGCTATCTGAAAGTTATTTAGCCCCTAATTAGACTCCTCTAATTAGTACTTAATTACCCCTAATTAAGTTTAGCTAGGATCTTTTGTTGCATGTAAGATTAAAGCATAAATAAGGTAATAAAACATATTTTTTATACCTTAATCAAGAGGAATTTTGACCTTCCTTCAAAAGAAGGATCTTGAGCTGCTAATTAATGGGGATCCTCCTCCTTAGTTTTGAGTTTCCAAGTTAGGAAACCTCCTCTCTTGATCCACCAAAGAAGCTCTCCAAAAATCTCACAAAATGGACTAGTTTTAAGAGATTTTTTTTTTTTAACCCTAAAACCAAAATAAAATTAGCTAACACTTTAGCTAATGTTATTCTAGGTTTAGTAAAGTGTTTTGATCAAGTTTTTATTGACATGCAATGAAGAAAACTTGATCTTAAAAGAGTTGGAAGTAGGCTGAATTTTTAGAGAAATTAGAGGGTTTTCTCTCTATTCTCTCTCTAAAATCAAGTTTTTGTGTATGTAGAAATGATTTGTTGTGTTTATTTGACATAAAACACACTATATATAATGGTTGTGGCAAATGACCATTTTGCCCTTACTAATTATACCCCTTAACATCTTATGTTACAATTTGGGTATAATTTGTACACTTATTTCTTTAAGTGTTAGTTACTTATTATATCTCTATATAATAATTACTAATTACATCATTTTAAGCTAAAACTACAACTCTTTGTAATTTAAATAGCTAATCGTCAATTTTGACTATTTACACAAAAACCATAATTTATCCGACTCGAGTTCCGAACTCGTAAAACACTATCCAACATAATCAGTTAACTCTATAACTGATACATTAGGGTTTATATTATATTGTATTAAATACAAATATAATATCTTCTGGAGAAACTATCTTTATCAGTGTGACCGGGAGGGATCAGTTGATTACCGCCGTCAAAACGACAATAACGTCAAACTCTAGCCAGCCAAGCGTTATCGATTTACGTTAATCAACTGACTTAGTATATATAATATATCCCAGGTTTATTCCTAATTAGATTTAATTAGTCAACGCATTATTGTCGGAGGACACCTACTCCAACAATCTCCCACTTGTCCGAGACAAGTCATGCGTTACCGATTCTCTTGTCCGTTATATCTCCCACTCAATGCGAAGTATCTTTCAGGTCGAACTTGCATTGGATCTTTATCAAAAGTGGTTTTCTCGATCTGGATTATGACTGTCTGACCGGAATATCTATCATAGATCTCTTCCGAGCGTGGCCACGCATTTCCAGTCACAATTCCTCGAGTGGCCCAAAGATATTATACCCTGACGTGGGTGGACAATCCCTTCTTGACATATTTTCTTTGTTTCATACAGTAGGTAATGACCCAATAGAAGCCCTTTTAGCCTCCTTTTACGGCACGACTTAGAACATAAATCAAAGTCACTGCCTGCTGCATAAACTCAGACAAACAATCTCAGGTCGAAAGAATCGACTAATAGGAATAATATAGATTACCTTGTCACGACCAGACACAAAGGTTCTATAATTGGTCAAATGTCTGACAGAGTGTCATCTACAGTCTGTCTATGTAATCGGTTATTCATCTCTATGAATCCATGATTGTTGAACTAGTCATCAACCGACTTACAATCTAGTCAATTGAGACGTCACCTCATTTTATGACTAGAGACAGAATACACTGTTAATCCTGTTCACTTAATAGGGTTCAAATCGTCTCCACGACCTATTAGGAATCAACAGAGCATATATATAATTCAGCATTTTATTAAAAATGAATTAATAAACGAGTTCAATAAAACTTAAAACGATGAATTTAATTATCATATATGTAAAAGGTAATACACTTATTAACTATTACAACATATAATCTAACACATGTCAGGCATACGCCTCAAACCCATCGAGGCAATATGACCATTGTGTTTAGCCTGTGATAATGGCTTGGTTAAAGGATCAGCGATATTATCGTCTGTCCTAACCTTACAAATCGATATATCTTCTCGTTCCACAAAGTCTCTAATTACATGGAACTTCCTGAGTACATGTCTAGATTTGTTACTAGATTTAGGCTCTTTAGCCTGAACTATTGCTCCACTATTGTCGCAATAGACTGGAATAGGATCCGCTGCTGTAGGGACTACATTTAATCCTTCCAGGAACTGCCGGATCCAAACTGCCTCTTTTGCAGCTTCTGACGCTGCAAGATACTCAGCCTCCGTTGTAGAATCCGCAGTCACCGATTGCTTGGTGCTCTTCCAGCATATGGCTCCACCATTCAGTATGAAAACATATCCTGATTGAGATTTTGAATCATCTCGATCTGTTTGGAAACTAGCATCCGCATAACCCTTTATACGAAGCTCAGAATCCCCTCCAAAAACTAAGAACGTGTCCTTAGTCCTTCTTAAGTATTTAAGGATGTTCTTAACGGCTATCCAATGGCTCTCGCCTGGATTGGCTTGGTAACGACTTGTCATACTCAAAGCATATGACACGTCTGGGCGCGTACACATCATAGCATACATGATCGAACCGATTGCGGAAGCGTAAGGTTTCGATTTCATGTGTTCAATATCCTCAGGTTTAGTTGGACATTGAGATTTACTCAAAATTATCCCACTTCCCATAGGTAAAAAGCCTCGTTTAGAGTCTTTCATATTGAACCTGTCAAGAATCTTATCAATATAAGTTTCTTGACTTAACGCTAGTATTCTTTTTGATCTATCTCTATAGATTCGAATACCTAGGATGCGTTGCGCTTCTCCTAAATCCTTCATTTGGAAATGTTTCCCGAGCCAGTCCTTAACGGAGTTAAGCATGGGGATATCATTTCCAATGAGTAATATGTCATCTACATATAGGATTAGGAGAGTTACTTTACTCCCACTAAATTTCATGTATAAACAAGGTTCCTCGACACTTCGAGTGAAACCATTTTGTTTAATCACATGGTTGAACCGATGGTTCCAACTCCGAGATGCTTGCTTAAGACCATAAATGGATCTCTTAAGTTTGCAAACTTTCTTAGGATTGTTTGGATCAATAAAACCCTCAGGTTGTGTCATATACACTTCCTCTTCCAGAAACCCATTTAGGAAGGCGGTTTTAACGTCCATCTGCCATATCTCATAATCATGAAAAGCAGCAATCGCTAAGATTATCCGAATAGATCTAAGCATTGCAACTGGCGCAAAGGTCTCGTCATAGTTTAAACCATGAACTTGTGTGAAACCTTTAGCTACCAATCGAGCTTTGAAAATATCTTGATTTCCATCCATGCCGGTCTTGATCTTAAAGATCCATTTGCACTGAAGAACCTTGGTTCCTTCAGGCAAGTTAACCAAGTCCCATACTTGATTCTCGTACATGGAATCTATCTCGGATTTCATTGCCTCAAGCCATTTAGCAGAATTCGGTCCAGTCATGGCTGCTCTGTAGGTTGCAGGCTCATTGCTTTCTAGAAGCAAAAAATGATCACCACCATCCTCAATCACACCTAGGTATCGATCTGGTGGATGGCTTGATCTGCCTGACCTTCTAGGAGTGAAAAATGGAACCACAGAGTTAGACGATTCAGGAATGTCTTCTGGCAAAACATCCTGAGCCTCATTATGCATTTGTGGCTCCTGAACTTCACTAAGTTCAAATTTTCTCCCACTCTGTCTTTTAGAAATTAATTCCTTTTCTAAAAAGACAGCATCTCGAGACACAAAAACTTTGTTCTCTACACGATTGTAGAAGTAATATCCTCGAGTATGTACAGGATAACCTACAAAGAGACATTTATCAGATCTTTGTGTAAGCTTATTGTCAGTCTTATTTTTGACATATGCTTCACAACCCCAGATCTTGATAAATGAGAGGTTCGGAACTTTTCTTCTCCATAACTCATATGAAGTTTTCGGAGCTGATTTAGTCGGGCATCTATTGAGAGTGAAAATAGCAGTTTGGAGAGCAAAACCCCAGAATGAATCAGGAAGCTCAGTCTGACTCATCATTGATCTGACCATATCCAACAGGTTACGGTTTCTTCTTTCGGCTACACCATTTAATTGTGGTGTACCAGGAGGTGTAAGCTGTGATATGATTCCACAGTCTTTCAGATGAATATCAAAGGCATTACTGAGATATTCACCTCCCCGATCTGATCGTAAGGCCTTGATCTTCTTTCCTAATTGGTTTTCTACTTCCTTTTGAAATTCTATAAATTTCTCAAGTACCTCACTTTTATATTTAATTAGGTAGATGTAGCCATATCTACTAAAATCATCTGTAAAAGTGACAAAGTAGTCATAACCTCCTCTAGCAGTGATTGTCATTGGACCGCAGACATCTGTATGAATGAGGGCCAATAAATCACTGGCTCGTACTCCTTTTCCTGAAAAAGGTGCCCGAGTCATCTTGCCTAAAAGACAAGATTCGCATGTTCCATATGATCCAAAATCAAATGGTTTGAGAACTCCATTGGCTACGAGTCTCTCAATGCGTTTTTCGTTTATATGCCCTAAACGACAATGCCAAAGGTAGGATTGATCGGGATCTCCTATTTTGAGCTTTTTATTTGCTACATGATAGACCTCATTTGTCAAATCTAAAACGTAAATACGGTTTATAGATTTGGCTGTTCCGTACACCATATCATTAAACGAGAAGGTACAACTGTTGTTTCG
The DNA here is from genome assembly GCA_963680865.1 of Spergularia marina. NCBI lineage: Eukaryota > Viridiplantae > Streptophyta > Magnoliopsida > Caryophyllales > Caryophyllaceae > Spergularia > Spergularia marina. The sequence continues at coordinate 12,993,259 of OY804560.1, read as the reverse complement.
TATTGAAAATTCAAAACCTTCAGCGTCTAAAACAGAAACCGAAATTATATTCTTACTTAGAGTTGGTACAAAATAGCAGTTATTTAGATACAACTCTAGCCCTGAGGCCAGTGACAGAATATACGTTCCTACTGATACGGCGGCTACTTTAGCTCCATTCCCGACACGGAAGTCAACTTCACCTTTTGCCAGCCGACGTGCCTTCGTCAGCCCCTGCAAGTGATTACAAAGGTGAGATCCACATCCAGTGTCCAATACCCAGGACGTGGTACTTGCATAATTAATGTCTATCATATATATACCTGGTTTCGACTTCTTCTCCTCCAGGTACTGTGGGCAATTTCGCTTCCAATGACCGAAATTTCCACAATGGAAGCATTTTTGTTCAGGAGTCGCGCCTCTCTTAGCAATAGAATTGTTGCCCGAAGCAACTTTTCCTTTTCCTTTGCCACGCGCGGGTTTCTTACCCTTGCCCGCACCCTTCTTGAACTTCCCCTTTTGTTTTACCGCCATGGATAAAACATCTTTATTCGCGTTCCCACTTGACACCAAATCCCTCTCATGTTGTACAAGCATGGCATGCAATTCATGAAGATTTTTCTTTAAATCATTCATGTTATAATTCGTCCTAAAAGGATCGAATGTTGCAGGCAAAGAATTAAGCAGACGGTATACCGCAAAATCTTCAGAAATTGGGCATCCTAACTTCTCAAGAGTTTCAACATTCTCAATAAATTTGAGAATTTGAGGACCAACTGGTTGGCCCTTTGAGAGCTTAGTCTCAAAGAAACTCGAAGCTGCTTCGTATTGAAGTATTCGCGGCTTTTGCGAGAAACTAGTCGTAAGCCGAGCGAATATTTGATACGCACTGAAATCAATCATGCGTTTCTTTAAACGCGGGTGCATAGCAAAAATCAATACATTCTTAATCTGGTCAGATTCATGCTTGTACTCTTCATACATTTGTATCATATCAGGGGTGGCGTCGGGACCTGGAGCGGGAATCGGGGGTTCGTATAGAAAACGTTGTTTTCTATCAGATTGAAGGGCTAATCGCAGGTTTAACTCCCAATCAGTAAAATTGCTTCCATCCTCCTTTAGTTCATTCTTTTCCATAAAATTACGAAGCCAGGAGTCTTTGGATATTACTGAATTGGACATTTGAGCCATTTTTGACTTTAAACTACAACGTGGGAAAAAAAAAACAATCGATTAAATTCATCGTCAAATTCACATTAAAATAATTATTTGTGAATTTAGGCATTTATATAATGATCTCTCTAAATTATATAAATGATTCCGAGATCCGATCTTATATAAATCTAGGCACGCGGATGGCGATACATCCTAAATTTATGTAATTTCGGTAAACCAACTCATGATTGATTCTACACTTAGAACTCTCGGTTGATCGATTTCAACTAAATCAATCCTTTAGTCCCGTATTGCAAGACTTGTATTGCAAATCACGTCAAGATTAAACCAAAATTCACTCGTAATAACTCTTTATTAACCTACTCCCCCAAGGTAAAAAGGAAACACCCCGCTAGGGCGAGCGTGCCCCTAATGAACAAGGGTTGCATAGGTGTGAATTGTGGAAGGACTAAATCTCGATTTTAAAATTTTTTTTTGTGAGAGATCTTGTCATATTATATCTATCGCTTTTAAGTGAACTAATTCTAGCGAGTCGCGGATAATGGATATGACAATGTGGGATTTGAGTTTGGTTATAATTGTGCGGAAATTAAACCAAGCATGCATCAAATAAATCCAAGTCCTAGTATGGCCATAAGACTAGAACCTAATAAAAGCTATTAAACCTAAATTAGGCTTCAAAAGCTTCAAAGGCTCCGTCTTCAATTCGATCTCGAGTCACCAACTTTTGGCTCCGTGAAAAGCGCCGGTCTACAATATAAACAAATGTACATATGGACTATCCTATTATACATTTTTTGAAAAAAAAAAAAAATTAAATATTATTACAAACCGGCGATACGAGATCGCAATTATTACAAACCAATCGGATACCGTCCTTACATTTCGGTACAGTACCGATACTATAGTACTCTATGGCCATACTATACTTAGAATCATGCAAATTAGACCGAAAATCAGATTTTCAACTTTACAGTACAAGCAACCCGGTAAATTTAGGAATTTCCGATTCTAACTTTAAAAATCAATAATCAACACTTAAAACACCTTTTAAGTTTAAACTAACCACCAACAAATTAGTTTAATTTGATTATATTTGCTAACTATTTGTCCAAAAATCACATAATAAACCCGAAAATATCTAAATAAATCATAACTAATTATGAAAAAACATTTAGAAATTATTTCATTATGTGATTTAAGCTCACAGCCAGTAGCTAATTAAGGAAAAAAATATGCAAAATTATTTTGGTCATTTTCTCTTAAGAAATCAATTTTCCACCATTTATATTATTACTAATTAATAACAAATGGCCAATTAAAATTATGAAATAATTTATGGAAATTATACTCATTATAATTCTGGAAAAATTATAAATTTCTTAAATTACAAAAATCAACATGCATGTTAATCTAATTACCAATTAATTAGAAAATAGCATAAATCTTGTAAAAACAACCAAAATTAAGCAAGAAAATAGCAAATAAATTCCTAAAATACCATAATTTCGGTTGGAGCATCCACATGCCCAAAACATCACATGCAACTTTAGTTTATATGATAAAACCAATTTTTATCATTAAAAATTAATTAAGTTACCAATTAACCTAATTAAAGCTTAAAATTAACATGCAACTTAAACCGATGCTCTGATACCACATGAAAGTTATTTAGCCCCTAATTAGACTCCTCTAATTAGTACTTAATTACCCCTAATTAAGTTTAGCTAGGATCTTTTGTTGCATGTAAGATTAAAGCATAAATAAGGTAATAAAACATATTTTTTATACCTTAATCAAGAGGAATTTTGACCTTCCTTCAAAAGAAGGATCTTGAGCTGCTAATTAATGGGGATCCTCCTCCTTAGTTTTGAGTTTCCAAGTTAGGAAACCTCCTCTCTTGATCCACCAAAGAAGCTCTCCAAAAATCTCACAAAATGGACTAGTTTTAAGAGATTTTTTTTTTTTAACCCTAAAACCAAAATAAAATTAGCTAACACTTTAGCTAATGTTATTCTAGGTTTAGTAAAGTGTTTTGATCAAGTTTTTATTGACATGCAATGAAGAAAACTTGATCTTAAAAGAGTTGGAAGTAGGCTGAATTTTTAGAGAAATTAGAGGGTTTTCTCTCTATTCTCTCTCTAAAATCAAGTTTTTGTGTATGTAGAAATGATTTGTTGTGTTTATTTGACATAAAACACACTATATATAATGGTTGTGGCAAATGACCATTTTGCCCTTACTAATTATACCCCTTAACATCTTATGTTACAATTTGGGTATAATTTGTACACTTATTTCTTTAAGTGTTAGTTACTTATTATATCTCTATATAATAATTACTAATTACATCATTTTAAGCTAAAACTACAACTCTTTGTAATTTAAATAGCTAATCGTCAATTTTGACTATTTACACAAAAACCATAATTTATCCGACTCGAGTTCCGAACTCGTAAAACACTATCCAACATAATCAGTTAACTCTATAACTGATACATTAGGGTTTATATTATATTGTATTAAATACAAATATAATATCTTCTGGAGAAACTATCTTTATCAGTGTGACCGGGAGGGATCAGTTGATTACCGCCGTCAAAACGACAATAACGTCAAACTCTAGCCAGCCAAGCGTTATCGATTTACGTTAATCAACTGACTTAGTATATATAATATATCCCAGGTTTATTCCTAATTAGATTTAATTAGTCAACGCATTATTGTCGGAGGACACCTACTCCAACACTATCTCCCCTATACAAGTGAAACATAAGACAACCAAAAATTCATCAAACGAAAAGGTTATATACAAAACTTTAAAATGTAATAAAATAAATCAAAGTCAAAATTAAAATGTGAAACACGGGTTGCCTCCCAAGAAGCGCACTTGTTTAACGTCGTTGGCTCGACTCATTAGGGTGAGCAAAGTCACCCCTCATTAATAGGCTCGTAGAACGAAATCTCTTCCACCATTTCCACTTTAAAACCTTCATAATAAGGTTTCAAACGGTGCCCATTCACCTTAAACGCATCATGCGGATAAACCATAGACACAATGAATGGTCCCGTCCACCTAGACCTCAACTTACCTGGAAATAGTTTCAAACGAGATTGAAAAATAAGTACCTTATCGCCAACTTTGAAACTTTTCCGAGAAACCAACTTATCATGCCATACCTTTGTTTTCTCTTTGTAGATTGCGGCATTGTCATAGCTTCCAACCTAATCTCCTCTAACTCTAGCAATTGCAACTTACGGTTCTCACCCGCTTCATCCATTCTCATGTTGAGACTCTTGATTGCCCAATAGACCTTGAGCTCAATTTCTACCGGCAAATGACAAGCTTTTCCAAAAACCAACCTATAGGGTGACATACCAATAGGGGTCTTATAAGCCGTCCTATATGCCCAAACGGAATCATCGAGTCTCACAGTCCAATTTTTTCTATTTGGGTTGACCGTTTTCTCAAGGATGGATTTCACTTCCCTATTTGACACTTCCGCTTGACCGTTGGTTTGTGGGTGATAGGCCGTAGAGACCTTGTGCACCACATACCATTTTTTCAATAGAGAACTTACCGTTCGATTGCAAAAATGAGTCCCTCTAACACTTATCAATGCTTTCGGCACTCCAAAACGGGGAAAAATCCGTGACCTAAGAAAATCTGCCACAACTTTAGAATCATCTGTTTTGGTGGCCTTTGCTTCCACCCACTTGGAAACATAGTCCACCGCAAGCAAAAGATATATATAAATCCATGAGAGTTAGGGAAATGACCCATAAAATCAATGCCTCGTACATCAAAAATTTCACAATAAAGCATGGGTGTTTGGGGCATCTCATTTCTTTGTGAATTATTTCCTACTCTCTGACATTTATCACAAGTTTGGCAAAAATTATATGCATCTTTGAGAAGAGTAGGCCAATAAAATCCACAATAAAGGACTTTCAATGCGGTTCTCTTGGAACCGTAATGTCCTCCACATGCATGAGAATGACAAAAATTAAGGACCGAATTTACCTCCTCATCGGGAATGCATCTACAAATCACCTTATCTGAGCCATGTTTCCACAAGTACGGGTCATCCCACACATAATACTTTGCATCATTGCGGAGCTTGTCCTTTTGAGGCTTAGAGAAACCGGGAGGAAATTTGTTGGAGACGTGGAAATTGACAACATTTGCAAACCACGGCCTCACCACCCGAATAGAATACAATGTTTCATCGGGAAACGTCTCATGAACGGACGTTTGGGCATACGACTTATCCTCATCATGCACTAGGCGGCTCAAATGATCGGCAACCAAATTTTCCGCTCCCTTTTTGTCTCTGATCTCCACATTAAACTCACTTAGCGAAAGTATCCATCGAATAAGACGTGGTTTGGCCTCCTTTTTCGTCATAAGATAGCGAATAGCCGCATGATCACTATAAACCACGACTTTTGTTCCAAGCAAATAGGAACGAAATTTCTCTAAAGAAAACACCACCGCAAGCATTTCTTTGCGGTGGTGGTGTAATTCTTTTGAGCTTCATTGAGAGTCATGGATGCATAATGAATGACGTGAGACGCTCTCCCCGCCTTTTGACCCAAGACGGCTCCGACGGCGTAATCACTAGCATCGCACATGACTTCAAATGGTTGAGACCAATTTGGAGCTTGTATGATCGGTGCCGATGTGAGCTTTGTCTTCAATGAATCAAAAGCTTCTTTGAAATAATCGGAAAACACAAAATCTACCTCTTTTTGGAGTAACTTGCACATTGGAGAGGCGGTTTTGGAGAAGTTTTTGATGAATCGCCGATAAAACCAGGCATGGCCAAGAAATGAACGAACTTCTCGAACATTGGTGGGATAAGGAAGAGATGAAATCACATCAATTTTTTCCTTATCCACCGCAATACCATTTGCGGATACCACATGACCCAACACAATACCTTGTTCTACCATGAAATGACACTTTTCGGAATTGAGAACAAAGTTGGATTCGATGCATCTATCAAGGACCAATGTAAGATGATTCAAGCAATCATCAAATGAGTTTCCATGAACGGTGAAGTCATCCATGAAAACCTCTATGAAATTCTCCACATACTCGGAAAAAAATGCTCATCATACAGCATTCAAATGTAGCCGGTGCATTACATAATCCAAATGGCATACGTCGATAAGCAAATGTGCCAAAAGGACACGTAAATGTTGTCTTTTCTTGATCGTCCGGTGCAATGGCTACTTGAAAATAGCCCGAAGAAACAATCAAGAAAACAATAGAACTCGTGCCCGGACAATCTTTCAAGCATTTGATCAATGAATGGAAGAGGGAAAAGGTCTTTGCGAGTTACCGTATTGAGTCTACGGTAATCTATGCACACTCTCCACCCCGTTTGAGTACGGGTAGGTACCATTTCACCATTAATGTTAGCCATTACCGTTATGCCTCCTTTCTTAGGCACCACTTGAGTAGAACTCACCCATTTGCTATCGGAAATAGGATATATCATCCCCATTTGCCACAATTTGCACTTCTTTCTTCACCACATCCATCATAGGAGGATTAAACCTCCTTTGAGGTTGTCGAACCGGCTTAGTTTCATCCTCCAATAGGATTCGGTGCATGCAAGTGGAGGGACTAATCCCTTTGATGTCGGCAATGGTCAATCCTATTGCTAGTTTATGATTTTTCAACACCTCTAACAACCTCTTCTCTTGATCCGTGGTCAACTTGTTGGGGATAATTATTGGAAGTGTATCTCTGGTATCAAGAAATGCAAATTTCAAGTGATCGGGAAGAGGTTTGAGCTCAATCTCCGGTGCTTCAACAATAGATGGTAGAAGTTTGGTGCTAGGTAGGAATGCGCATTAGCGGGTACCCGCTTCAAGGTCATGGACCCGGTACCGGACCTGTTGTCAACGGGTCTTGATTTTCAGGATTCGGAACCGGACCCGTTATCAACGGGTACTGAGAATCGGGAACCGGGCCCGGACCCGTCAACAGCAACAACGGGTCCCGGGTACCCGTTTCATTTTAAAAAAATTAAAAATAAACTGGACACAGTATACGTGAATGCATGGAATGGCCCATTAAGCTTTTTCTCACAATTTGCCCATTAAGCGTTTTGCAAAGGCATGACTCATTAGGAGAGACAGGCCCATATACAACAAGCTAAGGGCATTGTTAAGCCCAGCCATGCATAAAAGTGATAAAACCTCAATGGATGTGCTAGTTTATATAGAGAAGGAATTGCCCACATCTTCCATATTTGGTCGATGTGGGACAATTGTTATTCCACTTGTTTTTTTTTTTTTTACATTTTTGGCTTTAGTATGAAAATCTCTATCTCGTTCTTACAAGCCAACTTAATCATGCCATCACCCATTCCTCATTCCCATGTTAGTGGTTCTATGTCACATAATAGTGGTGCACATTTGTAATCATTGATTATTGATCAACATCCTCTTTGTGAGATAATAATTATCATCACCCATGATATATACAACTTATCTTCTTTTGTGTGTGTTTGTGTTTGGCACTTGTGATTTATAAGAGTCTATCGTCCCTCTTTTTAAGCCTTAGTGTTTCGTCATTGTAATATATCGATTCATAGTTATACATAGGATGAGTTTGCTAGTTTTTTTGTAGACGACTAACACTAGACAATGTTTATGTTTCATTACATTAATTCATCCACCATGCTTATTAACCTCAAGTAACATAATCCAACCAAACTTTTCTGTAAAAAAAATCACATCATTTTGAAAGTGGGGAGGTTTAAACAATAGGTTTTATATAACCTAATTTCATTGCCGATGTATATATGTATATACAAGTTGTATTTGATAAGTAAAGTTCATCGTATCCATACTCATTATATAACCTCAACTAGCCAAACTTTTGTACGAGTAATATACTCATTTAAAACAAAAGATGATTGTATTCATACTTGTTTAATCAACCATATGTACCCGAGATAAAGTACATATGTATTGCATTCATCATACTCTTTTATCTAGACATAGTATTAATGTGTTTATCAACAAGACATAAATACGATATGTTATAATACTACACTATATAACTCCGTATACAACGATGTCTTCACATCATCACTATCTCTCATTTATTTTGTTAACATGAATTCTTAAAAAAGTAAGATAACATAATCAAATTACTAATATATAGTGAACCTATTAATAATTACTATCTACTAAGCTAACATAATAAAGATACCTATAATACAAGTTAACTAACAAAATTGGTTGCAAATGAAAAACAAAAAAATTGGTGTAAATATCTTTGTCCCACATCGACCAGAAAAAGGAAGATGTGGGCAACAATCTGTATAAATAAATGGGTTGAGGGGTTTTGGTTAGATGTGCCCAGTTTTATGGGCCGTTAACCTTTTTTCGGCTAGGCTATTGTATAAGCTCAGTGGCCCACTCGACTGGCTGGGCTATTGTATAAGCTCAGTGGCCCTTTCGACTGGGCTATTCCATTGGCCTAACATGGCCAAGAAATCTTAGTTTTTGTACTGGACCTGATAAATAACTGGTACCCGCCGGGTAACGGGTCCAAAATATCAGGAACCGTACCCGTACCCGTTGAGAACGGGTCCTGAATTTTGAGACCCGTACCCGTACCCGTTATCGACGGGTCCGGTTCTAGACCCGCCGGGCCCTAAGCGGGTCCGGGTCCGGGTACCCGTTTTTTTTGCTCACCCCTAGGGCTAGGAACGTTGAGTGGAATAGGTGTGGAGTTGTATGGCACTTTAGGGAGGTTGTAGTGTTTTCCCATCTCCGCTACGACCTCCTGCAAGTTAGTTGGCAAAACAATATCCAAGCTATTGTCTACCAAACTATTATCAATGACACTTTGCAATTCATCTACACCATTCACATCAAAAACATCTTGGACAAGTGGATCAATGACATCCATTGAGCAAATAGAATAATTATCGGAAGGATATTTCATAGAATTAAAAATGTTAAATTCGGCGACTTTACCCTCAAATTCAATTGTCAAAGATCCAATAGAGACATCGATCTTAGTTTTAGCCGTTTTGAGGAAGGGTCTCCCTAACAAAATAGGGGCGGCATGCTTATCATGTTCCATTTGTATCACATAAAAATCCGCTGGAAAAACCAGTTTATCAACCACAACAAGCATATCCTCAACAACTCACTTAGGATAAACAGTAGATCGATCGGCTAATTGAACAACAACATCGGATTCATACAAGGGACCAAGTTTTAGAGACTCATAAACAGAAAATGGAAGCACATTTATGCTAGCTCCTAAATCTAGCATAGCTCTACTAAACATGGTATCACCGAGTTTTCAAGGGATAGTAAATATACCGGGATCACTACATATCTTAGGAAGTCTCCTTTGAAATACTCCCGATACTTGTTCACTAATCTGAACCTTTTTCTTCCCTTTAGACTTGTATGACCGTTTAGGAGTGCAAAGCTCCTTCACAAATTTAGCAATACTTGGCACACATTTTACAAGATTTAAAAAGGGAAGATTTACCTCACAATCTTTACCGAAGAGGAAGACGGGACAACCGTCTCGACTCGAGACCCTGGTGTCTCGACTCGAGAAATATCCGACTCGACTCGAGTCGCGGAAAGCGTAGGCGTCTTTTTGCCATTGCTTTTCTAGATTCGGCTTGAGGTTTGCTCGAGTCGGGTAATAGTCGGATGGCTCTCCTCCTCCTCTACTTGAACAATTTCATCAACATCATTCTCTAATGAAGCTAATGGCCCTTGGAGTTGTTTTTCACTTCTCAAAGTCACCAAACTCATATTTTTCCTTGGATTTGTCTCGGGTTGCGAAGGAAACTTATTGGAATTTTGAGATTCCAAACGGTTTATAGCACTTGACATTTGACCCATTTGACTCTCCAAATTTTGAATGCTAGCTTTGGTTTCTTGAGCACTTTGCACTATACTAGTTTGCATAGTTGTCACATTAGCCGTCAATGCTCTAATCATTTCCTCCGCAGACATGGAAGACGATGCTTGTGGTTGGCTTCGAGCGACACAAGGTGGCTTGACTTGAAAACGATTCCCTAGGTAATTTTTATCACCACCTTGACCTCCTTGGAATTGATTACCACTCCCTTGGCCTTGATTGTAGCCTTGAGTGCCTTGATTATTTCCATAATGGAAATTCACATGATCTTTCCAACCCGGATTATATGAATTAGAGTTTGGATCATATCTTCGTTGAGGGACACCCAAAAATCCAACCGCATTCACTTCTTCTTGATCTTCACTCAATGTAGGGCATGAATCGGTAGGATGATCTTGTTTATGACAAATGCCACAAACTCTAGCCGGACCCGATTTGTTGGAAATAAGGAAATCTTTCATCCTCGAGGCCAACTCACTCACTTGATCACTACTAGAAGAAGAGTTAGCGGCATTTACTTTTTTCACCGTTCTTTTGGACTCACGGTCTCTTGAGTTTGTAGCAAGCTCCTCCAATAATTCCCAAGCTTGAAACGGAGGCATTTTGTCCAACCCTCCATTACTAGAGGCCACCACATAACGGTAATCCTCATCATCTAACCCATTATAGAAATAAAGGATCAAATCATGTTCGGTATAGCGATGGTATGGACAACTTGCAACCAACTCTCTAAATCGATCCCAATACGCGGCTAATGAATCTCCTCTTTGCTCTATGGTGGTGATCTCCTTCTTCAAGGCGGATGCCTTTGTACTTGGGAAATATTTGGTGATCTCCTTCTTCAACATATCCCAAGTAGTGATACTATCATGATGCAAGGTATAGAGCCAATTCATAGCTCTATCCTTAATAGAAAATGGAAACATTTTCAACAAGAATGTTCCCAAATCAATCCCGGCCGGCTTCATAGCACTACATATGAAATGAACATCAGCCACATGTCGATTAGCATCCTCATTGCTCAACCCATAGAAAGTAGGCAATTTATGTAATAGTGCACTCTTGATTTCAATCTTTGCGGTTTCTTCATCATCGGGGTACACTATACATGAGGGTTGTTGCGTGAGATCGGGGGCGGTGAGCTCCCGAGTACTCATTGTTGCTCTAGCTACTACTTGATCCTCGGAATTTTCTGCTTCGAACAAAGGATTATCTTGCAATTCCAAAGATGCTTCCTTTGCCTACAGAAAGTTCTTTCAATTTCTGGATCAATCTCAAAAACAAATGTATTAGTAGCTCGGGTCTGGACCATAAACAAGGGTCCAGAGCAAATTAGACTCTAAGAATGACTTAGACTCCAAAAGCACAAAAACAACCAAAAGAATTAAAAAAACGCCAGTTCCCCGGCAACGGCGCCAAATTTAGTGCGAAGATATTGTCGTGATATCCACCAAATAACCCTACAATCTAACTAATATAGCTAGGGAAGTCGGGATCGTATCAACGAGGAACTAGGATTAATTCTAAGGTGTTAATATGCAATGTAACGTCGCAAATAAAGGGGGTTTTGAAGTCATTGAGTAACAATGTAACAAATGCTAAAACAAGTAATTAAAAGGTGATTAATAATTAGGAACAAGTCTTGGATCCGCAACTATCACTAACGAATAATTTCCGCAAGAAATCGAGTATTCCTTTACTTTGATTGCTTAATCGCAAACGTAATTCTATTAGTTCTTAAGATTAGTGAATTTAAGCGACTACTCTAAATTCACCCTAACCACTCTAGATAACCTCAACGACCGTCTTCGGTTCAATCTAGTGGTAGCAATAACAACGAACTAATATCGATTAAGAATAACAAGCTTAGTAACTATTTAACCGCAACCGTGCATTAACCAATCCTAACCTTCAATTATCGTGTTAATTCCTCCTAAGTCTAAAAACCGTGACCGCGCATTAATAAACTAAGGTTGCTTCACAAATCTTGATAATCGAATACCACCAAATTATCTAAACAAGCTAATAATCAAACCAAGCTAAATCTAGTAGCGACCTAGATAAAACGAGATACGATTATAAATAAACGCAAGGAATAACAACCAATCAAGTACGTAAAGGAAAAAGACGATAAGTTACATTAACTATCGAAAGATTAGTGCTTCACCAAGTTTTGGGAGATTAGCTCTCCATATTACAAAAGATGAACAAAATATTGAGGGGAAGCTAATGAGAGGGGAGGTAGAAAATGAAAGATAAGAGATAAGGTATGATTTTCTCTCTCCTCCCCTATTTATACAAAACCCAAAAACAGAAATTAAATAAAAAGATAAAAGAAAAGAAGGTACTAAAACTATCCGGTAAAGCTAATCTCGACTCGAGCAAAATGGCCCGAGTAGAGAATACTAAAAATTAATACTATCCGAGATAGGGTATTCTCGACTCGTGACAAAGTGTCTCGAGTCGAAACGGTCTTCCTCGAGTCGAGACAAACACGTCTCGACTCGGGATTTAGCCCATCAAAAACTGCCTTGCGACAATGGATTCTCGACTCGGCCTGAGTTTCCCCGAGTCGAGAATCCTAATGCTCGAGATGCTCTTAGCCCGTCTTCAACGTTGCCTTTATCCGCGTTCTGGATGCCTTTTTCACCGTTCTTACCTCGGGATTGGAGCACAAATCTCGATATCAAAATAGAATGGAATAATCTCTAAATCTAAAGTTAGCCTAATTATTACAATTTATAACCAAAGTGTGAAAATACTAAATTAGGCCAAAATGTTTCAATACCGTACCCAAAACCACCCAAAATAAGATAAATTCCAATAATTACAATACATAGTGAACGACATATCATCCAAATACACTAAGAAGTTATCACGTCGATACACTTCTCATTAGCCCATCTCTTGGACTTAATTGGTTATATATCTAACCCCTTTTTATCATAATTAATCAACACAACTCATACACAAGACTCATAGATCTCAGGAAGTCTAGGACACTTGTAGACGTTATGGTTTTCATTTTGTAGATAGCTGTCAAAGATTAAGACATCCAATTGAAGTATAACTACACTTACAACAAGTGAACACTATAGTCAAAACTTTACCTAGGGGAACTCAATCAAATTCATAGTAGGCACATAATCTGCTTCACATATACTCACAAGATAATCGTGAGTTCCAAAACAAGTTTCACTATCCAATTTCACCTTAAACAATTCACTAACCAAGTTGAGCACTCATGGCACCACACTTTGATCAAGTGAGCATAACTTGCTCATTTCTTAACACAATTCAACATATCACCACATCAATTTATGGTACAAATCATAGGGAATTCAGTCATGCAAGAACACCCATACCCATAGTTCATTTGCTCATTCAAACAAAGCACTTTCCGAGAAACAGTGGTTGTCACATATAGGCCCAGAAATCAGCATCACTAAGACCACATCATATTGGCATCAATTTATAATCAAATACCACATAAAGGCTTTCTATCATGTAGGAAATTTTCCCATGATTCCAAACACATAAAGATATCAAATTTTGGGGTTCATTTAGTACCCCAAACACGGCAGAGACCGAAGGCTGCCCATTCCCTTATCCAGCAAACAACACCACAAAGAATGCATCGTAACTCATTCGTTTCTACTTCAATATCAACAAGTGAGCACACTATTTCACACGAAATTTCATGACGAATCCAAAAACATAAGTTATACTCTTATTCAGCAACATATAAATAATAATACAGACTAAATTTCAAAGGTGGTCACACACCTGCAATCAAATTCTCAAGTTATATCACATCTTATTTCATCTTGGGCTCCATGTGAATTATAAGGTGAAATCAATCCATCTACATGTCTAAATTCATTTTCTTTTAGTCTTTCATCTATTTATAGGAAGAAAGTAGAGGTTAGGTACAATTCAATCTTTCAAAACGTAGGTTCCTAGCTACTCGATCATAACATAAAATTTTTGCTACCACAGACCGCTCCATATTGAATATGGAGCATCCAACATCTTCCGTAGTCATATTGAATCATAAAACTATATTTTGGCATTCTATTTACCAAAATTCGCCCCAAGAAACCAAGTAAAACTCGTTAGAACGGAGTATGATACTTAGGCTGCAAATCCTTAAGTTTCAGAGAACACCACTCGTGTTTAGGAGCTGATTTGGGCATGAATTCGATAAGTTCTATGAATAAAACCAACTAGAAATTCTCACAAAGTGTCTTAATAGTATATATAATCATAAAACTCATGGTTTCATCTAGTACTCAAGGGTATATGCAACAAGTACCCAAACTGGTCCAAAACAGGGGAATGCGTGAGCACTCATATTGTACAGCTCATAAAAGGTTCATCAAGACTGGAACTTGTGTAATTCAAAAGCCTAAAATCAAGCTATTTCAATTAACTACAGTTTAGGATTTTGTTTCTATCAAATACATGACCAAATGAGGATTTTATGGTCCAATTACGAAGACCCTATGTGCATGATACTCACATGAAGAACAACGAAACAAGGGTTCACTTTAACAGCTTATTTGGGAAACGAATTGTTAATAAAAATACAGTTAACCAAATTTTATTTGTTCCTAGATATCTTAGGAGTAAATAGAAACAAGAATTAAGGATTGAACTTACCAAATGAAGGTAGTATGACCAATATACCAAAACTGGTCCAAAACAGAACCCAGCAGGACACCTTTGATTCAAATAAGAATTTGATGAGGTAAATGATAAGATATGAGCTCGATTCCTTTTGAAAACTTGTAGAGGAAGAAAACTTGTTGAAGTTTGACTTATTTAACTCCAATTGATTTCTTCCCCAAGGATAAACATGAGATGGAAAATGAGGCATCTGGCTGACCTATCTAGACGGGAAGCAAGCAAATAACTTGCTCATGGACTCGGTCCAATGAGAGCAAGGCTTGTCTTAGGCTTCTCTCAAGCTTTCATTCAGGTCTCGAAAACTCGGTTTTTAACGTTCTAACTCGGATTGTAATCCCGTTATCTCAAAACATTTCATAAAAACTATACACGACTACCGCAATGCCGCATACGCTCACCAAAGTTAGCCCTATTCCGAGATTAAAAGATCCTCTTACCACACACAACCCAAATATGTTTTTGTATACTAGTGGAAGTAATAGATCATATACTTTAATATGTGTACTACTTCTTTCAGAACAAAATCACAATTGCTCGAAATCTTTCAAAAGGCTTCATAAAATTTTGGGTTGTTACATACATTGGATGATTTAAACAAGATTTTAGAAGATAAATCACAAATAAAATTGGTATACAGTTGGAAGATCCCCATTCGGGTGTCTAGGGGTGCCCTTTCACTCTTTTAGGCTAAAGGCTTCTATGTACCAACTCCTCCTTGGAAAAAAATCAAAGGAAAGCTATAACACTTAGCAAAAAGCTTTATTTCATATGCTGAGAAGTTGGAGCTTTGTAACTTAGTCATCCGAGGATTGCAGACATATAGGGTTTAGTACTTCTTTTTCATATGGTGCTTTGGAAAAAGTGTTTGGCTCATTATTATACGTATTTCACCGTCTTATATCAAGGTTTTAGTATCGTATCTCATACTATTTGAGTTATTTGCCGTATTTTTACTATGAGTCGGACTTTTTTTTCTTTCTTGTGTTAATTTATTGCTTAAAATATTCGTTTTACTCATTTTGTGTGATTAAATGATAACCCGTATATTTATCGATTCGAAAGTACACTAAGTTCGTATTCTCGCAGGACTAGTTTGTATTTTGGCCATATCTTGCTCATTCGGAGTTGAAAAGGAACGATTCTAGCGGCCACGGAAACCTGAGAATGAGACCTACAACATTCTGTAAGAGTAGAAGAGCATATTCTAACATTTACTGGGTCGAAATTGGACAGAAAAGTAGCAGCGCAAGACAATGTGTAAAACGTGCAACCCAAAGTGTGAAATTACAATGTTTTGACCTTGGCCCACAAAAATTCCACCTCCACTATTATGTTTGCTGAAAGTTAAAATCAATATGTTTCCAAAAACAAAAGGAAAGTGAGAAATTATTTAGGGAAGATGATGGGGGCACGCACAAGATCATCAGCGAGGGTTCCAAGCCTTGACGCCGCTCGAGTTTCGCCGCAACAACACCAGCATCACTCGATCAATCCTTCAGTTATTCTGCAGTTTTAATACTTAGGCTGATTTATCAAAGCCTTACCCGATCCAGGTACCGTAGTTGTGATATTTTAGTTACCTACGTTTCAATTCAAATAATTGACAATTATATGGACTACTAATGGGCAGATATGAGAGTGGCTTTTTCCAGCCATATGGAGAAGACTATATCAAAGCAAATTGGAGATCAAGGCTATTGCACCTGAGAATGAAGGAATATAAGGCATAAAGTGGAAAATCGATGGCTAAGCAAACCAAAACATACTCAAGATGCAATAAACCCAAGTTCTAGCTTGCTTCATTTCAATACTTCAGATCTTCCAAACACACTCAAGTTTGTTCGGTCGGGAGATTCAAAAACCTCTAGTACTCTGACTTTTGTATTCTATACTTTGTATTACTTGATTTTTGCTTGAAAAAAATTTGAACTGGGTTTCTTGGACAATTCTAATGCTCGATAAATTCATTGGCTTCAAAATGGATTTCCCCCCATTAACTTTTATTATTGAGAGTGGTTAAATTAACATGACAAAAGCGTAGACAAATTAAAAAAACAAAACAAAAAAAAAGTGAAGAAACCAACAAAAAACCGGCCACAAACACAGACTCTTGAGTTCACTGGGACAAAAACTAGTTACTCCATCCGTCCCAGATCAAACGCCCCAAGGCATTTTTGTAGTGGAATAAGAAAAATTGATATAATAAGTTGAGTGTGGTAAAGAAGGGGAGAGAATGTGAAGATTAATAAAAGTAGGAGAGATAATGTGAGAGAAGATGTAATAATTTAATAAAAGTAGGAGAGAGAAATTTGAAGTGCGACGTCCCAAAATGGAATATGGAGCATTTGAACTGGGACGGAGGGAGTAATGTGATTAGTGTTAGTTTAAATATGTGAGAATTTTTTATATCTAGGGGTGAGGCTAATGTGTTAAGGTTGTGAACTTTATGATTATAGGGGTTGTTCAATGGTAATTATTTGAAAAACATGCTAATTTATCACCTTGTCTATTGCTTTAACGATTGGTAAATTTAGGTGACTATTTATCTTTCTAATTATTGCATTTCAATCAAAAACACTGCGTCGACTGATTGGTAAAAAAAAGCAAGGGTGACACCATATTAGCCACAAAAACATATCATTTACCGGAACCTGATCTACATCCTATTTATTTATTTGTTTATTTTTGCAAGAAATTTTGTGCTTTTAGTCATCCACTCGGGGAAATAAAAGAACATCTTACAAAGAACACCACTAAACCACAACCGCGACTTAGGTAGCCAAGCTATCGACTACCTCTTCAAGATTACAATTCCTTAACCGAAAGTAAATTCTAACACAAACAACAAATTGGATTTGTCTAATTAAGATATCTATTGTTTTCTCATTGCTAGAAAACAATCTCATATTCCGCTGTTGACAAATGATGTAAATTGTGGCCATCAGGCTACACACAGCCCAACCATACTTCCAATGCCTTCAATTTTTCCTGGATTTGAGCCACTGAATAATACCCAAGAGATCATTTGCCTCACAATTCAATTTGTTCCAGTGTTTGATCCACTAGTAGAAAAAAGCAATATAGCGTCCCCAAAATGGCGTCGGTTGTTAGGGAAACGACGCCTTAAATAACTTTAGGCGTCCGTTAATATTGTAAACCGATGCCAAAAGTCACGAAAATTGAAGCGCGCCTATAGTATGCATTTAAGGCATCGGTTGTCAAGTACACCGACGCCTTATATCATCTTTTAGCATCAGTTGTCAAAAGAACTGATGCCATAAAATTTGCCCGGGAAACCAAAACTCACAGAACAATAATCCTACCCAAAAAAATCAAACAACAAATAATATTCAATCTTCCCACCGACAGACTCCTTATCTGACTAACCCTATCCTGTCGTGCCTCCGATCGTCTTCTTCGACCTCAAATCTCTCGCGCCTCCGGCTGTCTTCTCCGACCTCCACCGTCGTCTTTCCGGCCGCCATCCTCTCATGCCTCCTACTGTCTTCTCCCACCTCCACCATCGGTAATTTTCAGTTTTCTTATTTGGGCAAATTATATATGGGTTTTTGTACTATTTCATATGGCTTTGGTACTTTTTTCAGGTGAGAATCTGTCTTCTCCGCCCTCCGTCTGTCGACCATCGTCTCTCCGATCTCCGATTGTCCCCTCTCTCCCCCGGTATCTTCTTCTTCTTCTTCTTCTTCTTCTTCTTCTTCTTCTTCTTCTTCTTCTTCCATGTTTGTTTTGTTTTTGTCTCAATGTGAGAGAATGTGATTGATTTGTGGGTATTTCTTGTATTTCCAATTTTGATTCTAGGTTTGTTTTTGTCTCAATTTGTCAAAAGAATTACTCAATTTTTTGTTCTTAGCTAGGTTTTTGGATGAAAGTTGATGCCTTTTTTATGCTAAATTTCAGCTATTATCTTCAATATTTAGGAGGGTTTGAGTGTCAATTTTTCTGGCTTTTTATGCTAAATTTCATCTATTATCTTCAATCCTTCGGAGGATTAAAGCTTATTCGTTATAGTTGGATCTTCCTTGGCCTACTAGTAGTCTGTGACTCTGCTATGTGAATTGAATCTTTCTCTATCATGATTTAATTCTACTTTTGTTTGTCTAAGACTAAGATGTTTAAGTAGCGCCTGTTGGCAAATTGAGATGTGGTCTTTCAAGGAAAAGGTGGAGTGGCCAGGGTGAATAAACTTCCTCTTATTGATTTTGCCAACTAATGGGCATCTAGAGCTTGAATTTTCACCGTCATATTAGGTTAAATTGACTTTGCCTGTGATACATGGTGTCTTTTGTTAGTTGTCAACGTGTTTATTCTAATTGATGTTTTGACATCAGAATCTGTTTTGTGACCATGGCTTAGGTTAATTTTTAGCCAATATATTGTAGTTTTCCTGCAAATCAGGTTTTTGTCAAGTTTTAATTTTTAGCCCGACCTCAACATTTACGGGGTTTTGAGCTTTTTTGTTTGTTGGTTTGTGTGACTCGGGATTTTGAGTTTGTTTGCCCTTGGAAAACTGAAACTGGAGTGGTTGCACTTGGTGGAAATTGTATTTCGTTGTAACATTAGAATGCTCTCCATTGCTGAGTAAGCATAAACCATCTGGATGGAGTACTTATCTCACCCCTAATAAAATGTGATTAATATGAAATAAAACAGTGATATAGTTCTGTTTTCAAAAAAAGTTGGAGTAGTATTCTGTTTTTAAATTCTGACGGGAAAAGTATTACATTTTGAGGTACTTCATACTTGAAAGAAAGAACTAGCTAGTTCATCAAATTCATTAATACCTCTTTGGTGTAGGTGTTGTTGTGTCGTGCTGATTCAATGGTATCTCTTTGCTTTTAGGAAAACATGCGTCTTTTGGTTATGCTGGATCAATTATAGTTGTCATACACTTGCGTTGGTTGTGCTGAACTTACATATTTGTATGCAAACAGAGGTACACACTTTTGCTTTCTAGTTTATATAAGACTTTCTAAAATAGTATGAAATTTCCTAACATAAATCGGTAACTGCTTGCATTAGTCTTGCATTTATAGTCAGTGGTAAATTTTTACATAGCTGGTTTCGAATAGTGATGCATAAACTCATTACTGTAGATTTTAGTTTGAAAAAGCATGCCCATATATGTTGGCTCAGATGAATTTGTTATCATTGGCTAGTAACTCATGAAAATTTATCTAGTATTAGAAACTGTATTCTATCTCAGATGTAGGAGAGTCGGATAAGTTTTATAAGTTTTACCACTGGATTGTTTGGGCTTTTTGAGTTTTGGCTAGATACAATAGCAGCAAAGTAAAAAGGGACACAACATACCTTTTATTTCATGATTTGTTGTTAGTAGTAACTAGATTTCAAAGTCAAATGTCCTCTAAGTTAACTCATAGACAAGCCACATAAGTTATATTCTCATAACAAAGCAAGTTGTATATCTTTCATCCAACTTTTCAATATGGCTTTTTCTTTGATGGTTTGTTTCAATGGTTAGGTTATGGATAGGGTTTGGATGTATGGTAAGCGGGATGTGTATTTTGTCGAAAGACTTGAGGAATTTTTTAGGTGTGCTCTTAAACATAAAAAACAAGGAGACGGAGATAATAGAATCATATGTCCATGTTCAATCTGTAAGAACCGATGCAAGCTTAGTGGTATTAAAGAAGTGCGGGAGCATTTGATATGGCATGGATTTAAACCCGATTACACCTTGTGGATATGGCATGGGGAGACGGAAATTAGTAGCTCAAGTGGCGTAAATTTAGAGAAGGAAGATGAGGGGGTTGGGTATGATGCTCACCAAGATGAGTGTAATGAGGGAATTGAAGATGAGTGTCATGAGGAGAATAATGTAGAGCCGTATAAATTGGATCAGATGATGCATGATATAGAACATGAATTTGTGGATTACCCTGAAATTTTTGAGAGTCTGATTGGTGATTCAAAGAAAACATGATGGCCATGATAATGCCAACTCTGATCTTATTCTCTCTGTTAGTTGTGTCCTAAACTGTGTCCTGCCTAACTCGAATACGCAACAAAGGTTAACTTTCTTATTTCTTATCTTGTGTGTGTATTCTGAAGTTATCACTTGAACAAAAATTTGAGCCTCATGTTTACCAATCACTTACTTTTTTATATTTCACGAGTTAGCTTTCTTCTAATAAGCTAAAAGGAAAACAAGTTAAAAAAGAAAACTGCATTCGAGCCTAGCTTGCAACACTTACTTTTTGTTGTGCACTGAATTTGTGGATGGAGAAAGAGAAACAAGGAGAATTCATTCCAAGTAGAATGCAGGATGTCCTGACAGTTGCTATAAACAAAAAAGATCATGGAGGCAGAACAAGAGGTGTTGGAAGCAGAGTTGGTCTTTAAGATCATTTCGGAAAGCCAAAAACTATTTGTCGTGGTCAATACTTTACGGATGAAGCCTTGAGGTTATGGGAACAACAAATTGCAACAAAAGTCAAGAATGACACCTTAGCCGAAATGGATGTGCTCATGAAGGAAAAGATTGATCAAATGAACGTGATTATGGAGCAAAAGATTTCACAAATCATGAAACATGTTGGTATGAAATTGCTGCCTGAAACTGATGGTATTAGTCCTACCCGACCCGAACATAGCAGTTGTCACTCCATTCAGCTCACTCCTGATCCGTTTGATGTCATTGATGTACGTACTTCTATCTCTTGTAACATAATAGTATGTCCAACGTTTATCATGTTTGCCAATCAAATCGCCTATGTAATTTTTGTTTTTTAAGTATTGTTTTATCATGTAATGTAGGTTCAGACCCCGTGTTCACTTGGTGTTGAGCTTCCTGGGATGGTAGATTTAGTGGTGGTTGCTAAAGGGATGATTTGGCCTACTAAAGTTGGAGCTCCGGTGCACAGTGTTCTTTTAATGGCTAATCATTAGAGAGTTACCTTCGATGAGGTTATAGAGCCAAAAGCACCTCTTCCGGTTCCCTTTTTGGGTTTTGTGACAGTGGGTGAAGTGGAAGGGAGCAATGGACAGTGGCCTAAGAAGTGGGTACTTATTGAAGACGAGGTAAGGTGGCCCTGAAGTAAGCTTTTTTTTTCTGTACCTGTTATTTTTTCTAGTTGTTGTTG
The DNA here is from genome assembly GCA_963680865.1 of Spergularia marina. Classification (NCBI taxonomy): domain Eukaryota; kingdom Viridiplantae; phylum Streptophyta; class Magnoliopsida; order Caryophyllales; family Caryophyllaceae; genus Spergularia; species Spergularia marina. Next base: position 12,971,371 of record OY804560.1, on the reverse strand, counting down.
GAGTGTTCATGATATTTTTTTCTCTTTTACTCTACATTATCAGAATATCAGAATGTCCATGGTAAATGTTGGACAATTGTAGCAAAGGGACTTTGTTGAGCCCTCTCCTTTCATTACTCACGTTTGAAACACTAATCCACGTTTGAAATTGGCTGTTCTTTCGCTATGGTCAGAATTGCTATTATTTCACAAAGTTCTTCCGTAAGTTTCTGGGATGGTGTCACAGAGATCAGAAAGTACAATATAGAGATCAGAATGTATGTATTAGCATAGAGAGTTTCTAGCTAATGTTTTCGCTCTTTTCTTGTTACAGAGATTAGAAAGTAGACCTTTTTCTTGTTATGATCACATGACGACTAACTTTAATTGTTTACACGACTTAATTTGTAGGTACCCCAAAATACAATGAAAAAAGACAATGGAAAAGATAAAACAAAGGACAGTGGAAAAGACACTAAGGGGTCGCATACCAACCTTGGCAAAGAACATCTCGTAGAGCCTGAAGTTTATCGTACATTGGGTCTTGCCTCTCAAAATCTTCATAACATGTTGGCAAGAACGGCCAAAGATTTGAAGGTATACAATGTTAAATGTGTTGCGGGGGTGTACAGTTATGAACATGATATGGAGATACATGTTACGATTGATGATATCATCCAAATGTTCAAATTTGAGTGGTTAAACCTCTCAATTCTTCAAATTTGGGGAAGGTGTGGATTTAGTTCATATTCTATTTTTATCACTTCTTTTAAACTTTAAGACATGTTTTTTAATCAAAAGTTTCTATTATTGTTGAAAGGTATTTGTATGAAATAGGTGAGCAACTTGGGTCAAACAAGATAGGATTTTTGTGTCCACAAATGCTTAGCTCATGTGCTATCAATCCATCGGAAGCTGAAACCTACATAATTGATGTCTTGGTGAAGTCACAAGACAAGAAGTTTATCATGGGAGCATACTTTCTAGTGTAAGTTCTATTTTATCAAAGTAATTTCTATAAAATTTATGACCAACTTGGTTATTATTTAACTTACTTTAAACATATTGGCAGCAATCATTGGATGTTGATTGTTATTTGTCCTACAAGAAATGAGCTATATTTTATGGATCCACAAGAACAACAATGTCCCAGGAAGCTACCATTATTAAGAGCATGTGTAAACAAGTAATATTGTTATATATAGGCTTTTTTTTATGGCAACATTGCTATACTTTGATTACTTTTACTTACACTACCAAATAAGAATCTGTTTTTTCTTTTATCTTTCAGTGCTTTTAGGGTATAATGTTCTAAAGGAGGAAAGCATGATGTGGAAAAAGGAAACTCTTTATCTTGGCCAAAAACGGAGGTAAGTATCATTTTCTGTGATATAGAAAATTAACATCATGTTATCTTTTATTTTATTTTTTGACATTTAAAATGCGTAAAACTGTAGTGTCCTCAGCAACCTGGGAGCTATGAGTGCGCATATTATGTGATGAAGTTCATGTATAACATCCTCGTGATTCATTCAAAGGACGAAGAGCTAACCAAGGTATCTCTATTTATATATCTGTGGATTCTTTCGGCTAACAATGTATTTATCTTATAATTAATGATAAAAAAATTAATTGGACTCTATTTTTGTCTAGTGCTTCAAAGTTTCAACATTGTCGATGACTGATCTCAACCAAGTTCGAGATATTTGGTTAGAGTATTTTATGGATAGTTGCATATAAGTTCTGATAAAGGTTAGTAATTCTCTAAGCTAGCTTATTATGCATGTTTTGTCATTTTTGTCAAAAGATCATGTTTTTGCCATTGGAAATATTGGGTGCTTATGAAGCATAGAACATTACGTGTCCATGATCATTTGTTCCTATGCGTGTATAGGCATGACCGTAGGAGTCTATAAATGTTATGAACCACATTATTGCCAACCTCTTAGCGACAGTAGAAAAAGGAAGATTACAGTGGTATTATTTACTTACTCTAAGACATAATTCGTAAAGTCTCATGACTCATGGATATAATTCGTAAAGTCTCATGACTCATGGTAGGGAGCATGTTATCTGACCTACTATTAGAGTATACGTTCAACTAGTGTTAGCGTTGGGGATGTTCTTTGAATTCCAGTGATGTTATGTTTTGATATATATTATTTCTTTTTTATTAGCGGCACTTATCTTGAATGAAGATAATGTCAATGACATGCATGCTATATGCGTTTTCTTTTATTGCAAATGTGGATAAATTGTGAGTATGACTGATGATAATTGCCTGATCGACTCCTCGTGGTAAAACAATTCAAATTTATGACTTCTTCTTGGTAATGGATCGGTTTAATTAGTTCCTTTTGATAGTTTGGTAGCTAGATTCGTGGTTCCCAAAATTGTAGGATGTATCACTTCTGTGTGAGCCATTGTTACTAGAGCTCATCAAGATGCATGTGTATTTAGATGGTCTGAGAATACTAATGTCACACTCTCCTTGTAATCGAAATTGAAGGGTTTTTTTTATATATGGTGATCCAAAAAGTTGTGGAAAGTTTGCTTATCGGTGATATGTGGAGGTGTGATGGTGGTATGCTTGGAAAAGTTAATATTACGGGGAAGTGCTGCCCAATTTTCTGTAGGAATTGCCATTTATATGTTGTACGGAATTCGTAAAGAAAATGGGAGCAGCAGCAGTAGGATAGCAGCAACGCCCCATTTCAAAAAAAAAAAAAAATACATAAGGCGTCAGTTCTAGAGAAATGTCTGACGCCTAAAGTACGCTTTAGGCATCGGTTGTACACAACAACATGACGTCTATAGTATACTTAAGGCGTCAGTTGTGCACAAATACATGATGCCTTAAGTATACTTAAGGCATCGGTTGTAGAGGGAGCCAAGATGCCAAAAGTGGACTTAAGGCATCAGTTTCTTATATGCAACCGATGCCTTAAGTAACTTAAGGCATCGGTTCCCCCTTGTCAACCGACGCTACAAACGTTAAATTGCGTCGGTTCGTAACCGACGCCTTTTCTCTTTCACTTAAGGCTTCATCTCGATCCGCATCGGCCAAGGACCGACGCCTTTTGAGTTTTAGAACCGAAGCTACTTTTGGCTTCATCCTCTTCCATATAGCTTTTGCATAGGTGCACCTGAAAGCAAGTGTTTATGCGACTCCCCATCAATTTTACAAAGTATGCATCTATTTACTATGCAAATCCCTCTATATCTTAAATTATCCACAGTAGCCAGCTGCCCTTGCATTGCCAATGCTGCAACAAAACAATGCCTAGGGAGATTAACACTTTTTCAAACAATCTTGCTCCACCTAGTCTCTGGATACTTATCTCTCAAAAACATATAGGCTGCTTGGGTATTGCATTTGCCATATCTAGTCCATTGCTTTAGACTACTGTCCAGAGATCAGAGCCATGCACTCCTGTTGGTGTGAGTTCGACTTTGGGATAGACGGGGTCTATGCTTCTGTCCCGCGCAGTGAGCAAACTGTCAAGGGGGTCCGGTTTTACCCAGGCGACGCCCCTCCGACGGTCAAGTCAGTATCAGGTGCGTGCGAAGAATGGGATGCTTGTGCGCACTTATCACACGAATGGTAATAAATGTGTCAGGCGAAAAGTAAAATGGAATATGAATGAACCTGGATTTATCAAAATTGGGGGCTATTTATAGTGAGGGGAGGATCCCTAGGGAATAATCCTAGGGGTCCCCCCTTAGATCTTAACCCTCCATTTCCTAACCATCTGACGACTGCAAGATCTTGGACTTCAACTCACATCACATGGGCTTTGTGACGGATATTAGGCCTCTATTCTGAAGGGTTGTGACCTCATTAATAAAATGAACCCCAACAGAGCCCCTCAGAGTCGGGTTGCGCTTGTTTGTCACCGCACCTTGGCCTCTACGCGACCGAGGTGCAGTGACCCGACTGTGCATCCCCTAGCCGCCCTTTGTCGTGGCCCATGCAATGTGCCTTGACAAAGCCTTGTGATGGTTTCCTATTGCTCGGCTTCCTCTGTGGTCGTGGGGCACGTATTTTTCGATCGTGATCGAAAAAACTTCGCCCCTTGCGAGCTCCGCGGCTGCGCAGTTTGTGTCCACTGCTTTTTCTTTCTGGTGCGCTCTGCTTATTCCCATATCTGGCGCATCTTCTACTTCTTGAATGACCTTGCCATAGAAATAAAGCAAACTTCGCCCCTGACATGGAGACGAAATTGCAACCAAAACTTCGCCCCTGAATTTGGGTGCGAGTTCGGCTCGATAAAAAGAACTCCGTCCCTGACATGGAGACGAAATCGCAACCAAAACGTCGCCCCTGCATTTGGGTGCGAGTTCAGCTCGATGAAAAGAATTTCGCTCCTGAATTGGAGACGAAATCGCAACCAAAAGTTCGCCCTGAATTTGGGTGCGAGTTCGGCTCGATAAAAAGAACTTCGCCCCTGAATTGGAGACGAAATCGCAACCAAAATTTCGCCCCTGAATTTGGGTGCGAGTTCGGTTCGATAAAAGAACTTCGCCCCGGAATTGGAGACGAAATCGCGACCAAAACTTCGCCCGTGAATTTGGGTTCGAGCTCGGCTCGATAAAAAGAACTTCGCCCCTGAATTGGAGACGAAATTGCGACCACAACTACGCCCCTGATTTTGGGTGCGAGATCGGCTCGATAAAAAGAACATCGCCCCTGATTTGGAGACGAAATCGCAACCAAAGCTTCGCCCCTGAATTTGGGTGCGAGCTCGGCTCGATAAAAAAAACTTCGCCCCTGAATTGGAGACGAAATCCCGACCAAAACTTCGCCCATGAATTTGGGTGCGAGCTCGGCTCGATAAAAAGAACTTCGCCCTTGAATTGGAGACGAAAGCCCGACCAAAACTACGCCCCTGATCTTGGGTGCGAGTTCGGCTCCATAAGGAGAACTTCGCTCCTGATTTGGAGACGAAATCGCAACCAAATATTCGCCCCTGAACTTGGGTGCGAGTTCGGCTCGATAAGGAGAAATTCGCCCCTGATTTGGAGACGAAATCGCAACCAAAGCTTCGCCCCTGAATTTGGGTGCGAGTTGGGCTCGATAAAGAGAACTTTGCCCCTGAATTTGGGTGCGAGTTGGGCTCGATAAAGAGAACTTTGCCCCTGACACGGAGACGAAATCACAACCAAAACTTCGCCCCTGAATTTGGGTGCGGGTTTGGTGCAAGTTCTCAGTGCGATCTTTGTCGCCCTTGCGTTCCTTCGAGTGACAGCCAGTTGAAGAAGTTGAAAGGATTTTTTGAAATAATCTTCCTCAACCGTCAATTTCTTGGATACCCGAAAGGTCGCCTCGGGAAGGTAAAAAGGCAATTGCCTTTAACTGTTGATAATGACAGTTAATGATGATTTTTTTTTTACGGGAAATTGTGTAAAAACGATACACTTTTACCAATTTGCCCCTGACTTTTCCCTTTTAAATAAGAGATATCCCCAATGGAAATCATATTTGATTTCTTTTTCCCAAAAATTTCACTTTCTCACCTGTTTTAAACTCTCCCAAAATTTACCAACTTCTTTTGATCTCCGGCGAGATTTCCCAACTTTGGTGTACTTTTCATCACTTTCATGCAAGATTTCTTCCTTTTGTTCACAAATTTCACTTGAAAACGGATTAATTAGGAATTATCCGCTCCTAATTTATTTACTTCTCACTTTTCCGGCCACTTTTCCAATCCCTAACCGGCGATCCTCTTCAAACTTTTGGGTTCCCTAAAAAGGTAAATTCTACTTTCTTCTTGTTTTTTCTTCCGTTTTTCTTGTCTGGGTAACCGCTGGTTTGCCCTAACTTCTTTTTCCTCTTCCTATTTTAGCCCTCTTTTCGCATCCCAAGATGACGATACGAGGTCTGAAACTGGATCCGAGTCAAATGGCCAATGTGTGGGTGGATTGCCCGTGGCTTAATGAGAAATACAAGCCCGGACAACGCCCGCAAGCCGATCTGGGTTGGGTGGCGAAAGTGTGGTTATCGAGACCGGGAGCGTGGGATGGGAGGCGGCTTCCCCTAGGGATTCCACTCGATCCCCGTAGATCGGCCACGTTTATTGACCTGGATTCGGATTCGGACTCGGAATCTTCTGACTCCGAAACCGATTTCGAAACCAACCACGTGCGCTGGCGATGTCGATATACAGTAACCGTTGCTTACTTGCCCTCTGCGCAGATGACCCAGTCAGTTACCTCCTCTTCCTCTGGGTCTCAGCTGCGCACAACAGTCCTGGCTCCGGATGCGCCCTTTACTGAGGCGCAGGCGGTTCATACGGACTTGAATTTGAAGAGATTTTGCCGGAAATTCGAGATCAGACCCCCCATCAAGTTAACGGTTCCAGGTTTGGAGGCCGTTGCCTCAAACCCTCCGCCGGGCTCGTTGCTGTACATGAGTTGGTGATCATGGACGAGCTACGATTGCCGGTACCCATGTTCACTAAACGTATTTTGAACCATTATGACCTTTGCCTCGCACGGCTTACCCCGAATTCTATTCTGACTATTAATGGCTTCATCATGATGTGCATGTTGGACTAGTGTCCTCCGACAATAGTGCGTTGATTAATAAATCTCAATTATGGAATAAACAGGGATCGGTTTATAAGATGAACTTATCAGTTGATCAACGTAAATCAATAACGATTGGCCGTCTAGGGTTTGACTTTATTGTCGTCGTAAGATGGCGGAGATCGACTGATCCCTATCGGTCATACCTATATAGGATAACGTGATGAACTCCTGTTAGCCAGTTAATAGTTAACTGGCAATGTGTTTAGTATCAGGCTGTAGAGTTTATTATATTATTGATTATAAGATAATTGATAATAAATAAACCACTGATAAAATAGAAATTTTATCAGTGTATAAGTTACTAAATTTGAGATTAGTAATTATACGGGTATTGTTGTGATTTGTCAGTCGTGACAAATTTAGCTAGAATTAATTACAAGAGTTGTAATTATTAGCTAAAATATGATTAGATATAATTATTATATAAATATATAATAGTTAATTGTAACTTAATTAGTTAAGTTATGAAATGACTAAATTAACCTTGTTATACCTTAAAGGTTGGTTAATGTTAGTGGGGGCAAATTAGTAAATTTGATTTACTAATTTAACCCACCACTATATATAGTCTAATCCATGTTTAGACTTAGAAGACTAATCATTTACAACACAAAAATAAAAAACCCAAAAAATTGAGGAAAGAATCATCATCTTCTTCCTCTCTAAAAAGAGCCAACTATTTCACCATAGCCACCAATTTTTTTGAGCTTTGCATGTAGCTCAAAAACACATCTAAACACAAAAATACTTCACCCTAATTGATCCTAATTGTTAGGGATTAGGGCTATTTTGTTTTTGGGGTAAACCGAGTTATTACTAGTACATAATAACTCGGTTTTCTCGTGAATCCTTTGGTACGTGCCGTGGGAGATTAGAAGAGTTCAAGAATCAAAGTTTGGAAGGAGGATCATCCTTGTTAAGCAGCTCAAGACACTCCTTAGTAAAGGAGAGCACAACCTAGAGCCAAAACAAGGTATACGATCTTTAAACTCGGTTTTTTAGTTGTTTTTAACTACATGCAAATCGATCCTCACCTAAGGTTCAACTTAATAGAGTTATTAAGTGTTGTTTAGAGTGTCTAAACCACCTTAGTTAAAGAAAATGATTTTTCTAATTAAATTCATAATTGTTATGATTAATTAGAGTAAATTAATGATTTATGGCACTTTTCGAGCAAAAAGAGGGCTAAAACGAATCCATCAAACTAATTGAATCGACTTTAGTGGGATTAAAGGTTGATAAACTAAAAAGTTTAGTTGTTGGTTTGGTTCCAAAAGTGTTTTGATTGATTCGTGATTTTAACTGTTAAAATCGTTTTCCAAAATTAGCCGTTGTTTGATTTTTGTTAGTCGGTAAATGTGATTTACCGAGGTCAAACGTATAAGTGTTATACGTTTGACCAAAATCCGAGTACAGTATGGCCTAGATGTCTCATAGGACCGGTACTGTACCGTAATGTAAGGACGGTATCGGTGGGTTTGTAATTAATTGCGATCTCGTATCGCCAGATTGTAATATTTTTTTTTTCTATTTTTAGAAAGTGAATGTATAATAGGCTTTTACATGTAATTCTATTTTCGAGCTTTTACAAACCTTGGCGTGGAGTCGAAGATTGCATTTGAAGACGAGAAGCCGTCAAAGACTAGTTAGGACTACTTTAGGTTTCTTTTAAGCGAAATAGGGTCATACTAGTACTCGTGATCGATTTATTAGTTTAATCGTCTGTTGCATGCTTGGTTTATTGAGTTTTTTTTCCGCCGACGTAGTGGATACGATATAAACTAAAATTTGTGCACACGTTTTAGTCGTTATAAATTGTCAACGATTCGCTAAATATTTAGTTCACTGAATAAACGCGATAGACAATATAAGACGACTAGATCTCCTAAAATTTAATCAAACGTAATATCGAGAGCTAGCTTTTCCAAATCTAATTCCTATACAACCTTGTTCATTAGGAACCACACTCACCCTCTCGTGAGGTGGGACCTTTTTACCTTGGGGAGTAGGGTTGTAAGTGTTACAACGCGTTAGATTTGGTTGATCTCGACGAATTGGGCATAAGGGTTATGCAAATTCGAGGCTAGAGGACAAATATTCGAGAAATTTGTCAACCGAGAGTTCTTAGAGTTAGAATCAACCAAGAATTGGTTCACCCGAGTGTTATAAATTAGGGAAAAAGCCTAAAGACGCCCTCTCGCGTGCCCAAAATTTATAAGTACGACGGATCTCGGAATCGGTTATATAATTAAGGGAGATCAATTATATAAACGGAATTCACGTTTTATGTGTAAAATGTGAAGTAAAATAATGCGATAAAATCTAACCAAATTTTATTTCCAAACTTGTAGAATCGTAAATCGCAATGGCAAATCCAAATGCGAACCCAGTTCTACCGAGTATCACGAAAGACTCATGGCTCCGTGCCTTTATGGAGAAGCACTCCCTGAAGGACGATGGGAGCAACTTCCCAGAGTGGGAATTGAGTCTACGTTTAGCCGCTAAAAGCGACGGAAAGGAGCGGTTCCTCGTTGAACCACCACCTGCGACGCCAGGGCCTAACGCAACGATGGCCGAGCGTCGAGCGTACGAATTGTACGAGCAGGAATCAACCTCGATCAAAAACGTTTTGATCTATTCGATGGCATCAAAATTGCAGCGCAGGTTGATTTATTCCTCCTCATACCAAATATTCGTCAAATTGACGAATATGTTTTCGCAAAAACCGCGAATTTTGCAATACGATGCCGCCAGTCGATTCTTTGAGGCACGTTTAATCAAGGGACAGCCTGTTGGTCCCCACGTGCTCAGAATGATCGAAAACGTAGAGACGTTAGAACGACTGGGATGCCCGATTTCCGACCAAATCGCGGTAGATCGTATACTCCACTCGCTACATGACGAGTTCAACAATTTCAGGTTGAACTTTAACATGAACGATTTGAGGAAAAACCTCAATGAAATTCATGCTCTACTTGTCCAAGCAGAGAAAGACATGGGCGCAAGTGGGAGTACTAGCAGAAAACGAGATGTTTTAGCGCTAAATGTGAGGAAGGAAGGTGGCAAGTTCAAAAACCGAGGGAAAAAGGGGAAGAAAGCCGTGCAAGGAAAGGGCAAGGGCAAAGGAAAAGCGCCAGTAAACGCAAAGACTAAGCCGCCCAAAAGCACGAACCCCGATCAAAGGTGCTTCCATTGTGACGGAGTAGGTCACTGGAAGCGCAACTGCCCCAAATACCTGGAGGAGAAGAAAGCTTCAGGTATCTACACTATAGACATAAACTTTGCTAGTTCCACGTCGTGGGTATTAGATACTGGATGTGGATCTCATCTCTGTAATCATTTGCAGGGGCTGCAGGAGGTGCGAGTGCTAGCAAGGGGTGAAGTGGACCTACGCGTTGGAAACGGAGCAAGGATAGCTGCTGTTTCCCTAGGAACATATGTTTTGTCGTTAGCGTCAGGGTTGGAATTGCACTTGTATAACTGTTATTATGTACCAACCCTGAGCAAAAACATAATATCTGTATCTATGTTAGACGCGGAAGGTTTTCGTTTTGAAATTAAAAACAAATGTTGTTCCTTCTCGCACAATGATATGGTCTATGGAATAGCCCCGTCAATCAACGGAATATATGTTTTAGACTTAACCACCGATGTCTTCCATGTAGAAAATAAAAAGCTCAAATCAGGTGATCCTGAGTTATCCTATCTCTGGCATTGTCGTTTAGGTCATATAAACGAAAAACGCATTAAGAGACTCGTATCCAGTGGAGTGCTCAAATCACTTGATTACGAATCATTTGATAAATGTGAATCTTGCCTATTAGGCAAGATGGCACGAAAACCTTTTTCGGTAAAAGGAATTCGAGCTGGTGAGCTATTGGAACTAATACATTCAGATGTGTGTGGTCCAATGAGCATCACAGCCAGAGGTGGTTACAACTACTTCGTCACATTCACAGATGACTTTAGTAGATATGGATACATCTACTTAATGAGGAACAAAGACAAAGTCCTACAGAAATTCATAGAATTTCAGAGGGAAGTTGAAAACCAACTTGATAGGAAGATCAAAACCTTACGATCTGATCGTGGAGGTGAATATCTGAGTAACGAATTCAGTTATCACCTGAGAGATTGTGGTATAGTATCACAATTAACACCTCTTGGAACACCACAGATGAATGGTGTTGCTGAAAGGAGAAATAGAACCCTATTAGATATGGTTCGATCTATGATGAGTCAGGCTGAGCTTCCTGATTCATTTTGGGGTTTCGCTCTACTATCCGCCGTTTTCCTGCTGAACAGGAGTCCGACAAAATCAGCTCCAAAGACACCATACGAGATATGGAAAGGAAAAGTTCCTGACTTGTCTTTCATAAAGGTTTGGGGCTGTGAAACTTATGTTAAGAACCGTTCTGACAGTAAGCTAACACCCAGATCCCAGAAATGCCTATTTGTAGGTTATCCTTTAGTAACACGAGGATATTACTTCTACAATCGTCAGGAGAACAAAGTGTTTGTGTCTCGTGATGCTGTCTTTCTAGAAAAGGAATTTATTTCTAGAAGACAAAGTGGGAGAAATTTTGAACTTAGAGAAGTTCAGGAGTCACAAACAGAGGAAGATAATCAGGATGTTTTACGAGAAAACAGCCCTGAAACTTCTGATACAGTGGTTCCAACCTCCGTTCCTAGAAGGTCAGGGAGAGTAAGTCACCCACCTGAGAGATACTTAGGTATTGTCGAAGATGATTATAAATACTTAATGTTACTTTTAGAAAGTGACGAGCCCACAACCTACAACGCAGCCATGACATGTCCAAATTCTACAAAATGGCTGGAGGCGATGAAATCTGAAATGGATTCCATGTACGAGAACCAAGTATGGGACTTGGTAGATGTGCCAGTTGGAACAAAAGTTCTGAAATGCAAATGGATCTATAAGATGAAAATCAGCATGGATGGAAACAAGGACGTTTTCAAAGCTCGACTAGTGGCGAAAGGTTTCACGCAAATTTATGGTATTCACTATGATGAAACATTTGCACCAGTTGCGATGCTCAGATCCGTTCGGATAATCTTAGCGATTGTTGCGTTTCATGATTATGAAATATGGCAGATGGATGTCAAAACCGCCTTCCTGAACGGGTTTCTGGAAGAGGAAGTGTATATGACACAGCCAGAGGGTTTTGTCGATCCACGCAATCCTGAGAAGGTTTGCAAGCTTAAAAGGTCCATTTATGGACTTAAGCAAGCATCCAGGAGCTGGAATCATCGGTTTGATCATGTAATCAAACAAAATGGTTTCGCTCGCAGTGTTGAGGAACCATGTTTGTACATGAAGTTTAGTGGGAGCAAGGTAACGTTCCTGGTCCTGTATGTGGATGACATACTTCTCATAGGAAATGATATTCCGACCCTCAACTCAGTTAAAGGATGGTTAGGAAATCATTTTCGGATGAAGGACCTAGGAGAAGCGCAACGCATCTTAGGCATCCGAATCTATAGAGATAGATCAAAACGGATGTTGGCATTAAGTCAAGAAGCTTATGTAGATAGGATTCTTGAGAGATTCAATATGGAGAAATCCAAGAGAGGATATCTGCCAATGGGTCACGGAATAGTTCTGAGTAAGTCTCAATGTCCGTCTGTGCCCGCAGATATTGAACGCATGAAAAAGATCCAGTACGCTTCCGCAGTTGGATCAGTCATGTATGCTATGATGTGTACGAGGCCTGATGTCTCACATGCTTTGAGCATGACGAGTAGGTATCAGGCTAATCCCGGTGAAAGTCACTGGATAGCTGTAAAGAATATCCTAAAGTACTTGAGAAGGACTAAAGATACATTCTTAGTGTTTGGAGGAGATACTGAGCTACGTGTAAAAGGTTACACAAATGCTAGTTTCCAAACTGATCGAGATGATATGAAATCTCAATCCGGCTATGTTTTTACTCTGAACGGTGGAGCGATCTGCTGGAAAAGTTCCAAGCAATCTGTCACAGCGGATTCTACAACGGAGGCAGAGTACATTGCGGCTTCAGAAGCTGCAAAAGAAGCGGTATGGATCAAGCAGTTTCTAGAAGGGCTGAAGGTTGTTCCGGCAGCAGCAGATCCTATCACCATCTATTGCGACAACAGTGGAGCAATAGTTCAGGCTAAAGAGCCTAAGTCTAGTAACAAGTCTAGACATGTACTCAGGAAGTTTCACGTAATACGAGATTTTGTGGAACGAGGAGATATTTTGGTTTGTAAGATCGGGACAGGTGATAATGTCGCCGATCCTCTGACTAAGCCGATGACACTGGCCAAGCACAACAGTCATGTAGCGTCCATGGGATTGAGACGCATGACTGATTGGTTGTAGATTATATGGTATGTAATAGTTAGATCTTTGTATTGACTTTTTACATACATATATATATATAAAGATTTTATCGTTTAAATTTATTCAGTTTTGTATATGCTGAATAAAAAATACATTCTGTTAAACTCCTATAGGTCGTAGAGACGATTTGAGCCCTATGAAGTGAACAGGAATAGCAGAATAATTTAGTCCCTAGTCACAATGTGAGGTGACGACTCTAAGTGACTAGAGTGTAAATCGGTTAGGATGACTGGTTCAAAAGTCATAGGTCATGGGATGACCGGTCGTTTACACAAGCAGAATGCGAGACACTCTGTCGGACTTGACCACCTACAGATTCCTATTGCTGGGTCGAAGCTAGGAGCACTGTATTATACCATTGAGTCGATTCTTTTGACCTGAAACTATTTGCCAGAGTTTGTGCAATAAATAGTGGCTTTGATTTATGTCCTAAGTCGTGCCGTTAAAGGAGGCTATAAGGGCATATTTTGGGTCACTGTGAGTTGTATGGAACAATGAAAATAGAGTGAAGGGATTGTCCGCCCACGTCAGGGTTAATATCTTTAGGCCACTCGAGGAGTAGCAACTGGAAATGCGTGGCCACGCTCGGAAGCAATCTAAGGTAGATTTTTCCGGTCAGACAGTTGCGCTCTCGATCGAGGAAACCACTTTACGATTCACATCGGGTGCAGGAGCGACCTGAAAGACATCTTGCATTGAGTGGGAGATATAAAGGGCAAGAGAGTCGATCACGCACATACTTGTCTCGGACAAGTGGGAGATTGTTGGACTAGTGTCCTCCGACAATAGTGCGTTGATTAATAAATCTCAATTATGGAATAAACAGGGATCGGTTTATAAGATGAACTTATCAGTTGATCAACGTAAATCAATAACGATTGGCCGTCTAGGGTTTGACTTTATTGTCGTCGTAAGATGGCGGAGATCGACTGATCCCTATCGGTCATACCTATATAGGATAACGTGATGAACTCCTGTTAGCCAGTTAATAGTTAACTGGCAATGTGTTTAGTATCAGGCTGTAGAGTTTATTATATTATTGATTATAAGATAATTGATAATAAATAAACCACTGATAAAATAAATTTTTTATCAGTGTATAAGTTACTAAATTTGAGATTAGTAATTATACGGGTATTGTTGTGATTTGTCCGTCGTGACAAATTTAGCTAGAATTAATTACAAGAGTTGTAATTATTAGCTAAAATATGATTAGATATCATTATTATATCAATATATAATAGTTAATTGTAACTTAATTAGTTAAGAGCCAACTATTTCACCATAGCCACCAATTTTTTTGAGCTTTGCATGTAGCTCAAAAACACATCTAAACACAAAAATACTTCACCCTAATTGATCCTAATTGTTAGGGATTAGGGCTATTTTGTTTTTGGGGTAAACCGAGTTATTACTAGTACATAATAACTCGGTTTTCTCGTGAATCTTTTGGTACGTGCCGTGGGAGATTAGAAGAGTTCAAGAATCAAAGTTTGGAAGGAGGATCATCCTTGTTAAGCAGCTCAAGACACTCCTTAGTAAAGGAGAGCACAACCTAGAGCCAAAACAAGGTATACGATCTTTAAACTCGGTTTTTTAGTTGTTTTTAACTACATGCAAATCGATCCTCACCTAAGGTTCAACTTAATAGAGTTATTAAGTGTTGTTTAGAGTGTCTAAACCACCTTAGGTTCTAACAGTGCCTGGCCGCGAAAATCCCGGTGTCAATAAAACTATTTCAATCTTTACATCGGAATTCTAACAACAAATACGGCTTCTGTACTTTTCTCCTCGCGCGGTGGACGGGGGTGGTAAACTCATTGTTACGCATCCAAAAAAACCTCGTCGCAATGACCCCTGTTGGGAGAATTGTTTCTTCTGTGTAAGCTTTGACGACACCGCCACTGCGGCGGACAAATTTGACTATCCTGTGAAGGATGGTGTACCGCCTTTGCATATGCGCCCCGCGGGCCTTCATCCACGTTGTGTAGTTGCCACGCGCTACTATTTCCTCCAAGATCAGAATGTTGAGGCGTCTGCGCGGGTTTGGACCCCGTCGTTCCACCAGGCCTCGAGTAATACCTGGCTCTTAGCGGTGGGTCTAATGACTCCCCGTACCGATCAAGAAAGCTGTAGGACACTTTTTCTTCCTCATATATATATCCTTGCGTTTAATTTACATACTTGCTGATACTAACCTCTTCCGTTTGGTGCAGCCGACACAGTCACAGAGGTTGAAGACTATCTCTCCTCCATCCTCAACAGAGACGAAATGTTTTCGGTGCGTTATCAAAGGCTCGAGGACGCGAATTCACCGGCCAACATGCAGTGCACTCATGACGAGGTCACTGCTATGTCGTTGCAGGGGAAGAAACGCAAGAAGAACAACAAGTGCAAGCGCAATGACGGGACTCCAACTGCGGCCATACCGGCAACGCCGCCGGCCGCCGCTACACCCGCAACCGCGCCCCCTGCTGCCACGACTGCGGCGGGCACTGCAACCCCCACGGGCGCGAGGACTGTCTGTTTGGACGCGCCCCAGACTACGTCTTCTGCCGCCGGTTCGCGGGACAAGGGGAAGCAGCTCATGCAGCCCGGGACCTCGGCTGCGGTCGACACGCTCTCTCCTGTAAGTGTGTTTCTTTTTCCTTCTTTTTCTTCGCTTTGTCATTGTGTTTTGTAACCGCCTTCCATCATCTTATGTAGATTTTTGAGCGTCGGTCCCCGGGTATCACTATAAGGCCACCAGGCTCTGTGCCGGGGGCTTCACCAGGGAGTGCGGCAACTTTCTCTCGTTCTGCGACCGTTTTTGGTCCAAGTAAGTGCCTTCCACCGCGCATTTCTTCGGCTTTTTCCTTTTCGTACGCTGACTTTCCTTCGCGGTCAGGTTGGGAAGGGGTTCCGCCCCGGGTTATAACTTCTCTTGATACTGTGGATCAATCTTCCGTGGACAGCGAACCACTGCTCGCGATGAGAGGGCTTTCTGACCCTCTTAACCGGGTATTTGTGCCCCTTCGTCGTTGGGCCAAGAAACAGGAGGTGCCCTCTTCGTGGCTCGAGCGCATAGCTGCTCATTCTATGATGGTAAGTGATTTCCTTGGCCCTTTCTTCTCTTTAACCTCTTTTTTGGTTTTACCCTCTGTAACATATCATTCTCTTGCACAGCTATCTGGCCTCGTCTGCACCGTGATGGAAGGCATGGGGGATCCATCTGACTTCATCAGTGGGCAATCTGATCGCATCGATGAGCTGCAGAAGACCATTGCAGCTCAGCGCGAGGACCCGACAAAGTTCGAGGCCCGTGAGAACCAATATACTCCTGAACTGGCGAGGGCGGCGGGTGCGGTCAAAAAGGCCAAAGATCAGGTTGTTGTGGCTGAGAAGGCCACCGCTGAAGCTAGGGCTCATTCCACCGAGCTCGCTGAGTCCAATGGGCGACTGAAAAGAGAGCTGGCCGCTTCCTTGGAAGAGAAGAAAAAACTAAGCCAACAACTAGAACACGCTAAGGGTTATATTGACCTTTGGTCGCGTCGGGCCTGCAGTGCGAAATCTCGTTTTCTGGCTTCCAAGGATTACGAGGTGCTGCTGAACGACAAAGTCGGGGATGTCCGTTGCTTCGCGGTTGATGAAATGCAAAGGAACGCGATGAACGCGCTAAGGGAGGTGGACGCGATCTCAGAGAAGCATCCTGAGATTTTCGCCCCTGCCTCCGTCGACTCATTCCGAGCCAAACTCAGCAAAATGGCTACGGACTACCTGACCTTGTTCGTGGATGCCGCTGACATTGGCGTGGACCACAACATCTTGGGCGCGAAACGCACCAAGATGGTTAACGAGGCTAGAGCGGAGTTCTGGGCGTTGCCGACTACTGCCCTCGATCAAGCTTCTCCCGCACCCGAGCCAATGATCGAGCCTGCTCTTAGCCCACCTTTCGTTCCTTTCTTCGTCGCCGAAGATGATGCTGCTGATGACGATGATGATCTCGATGACGACGATGAAGAGGTCGCGGTCAACGTTGAGGAAATGGATGCGCCTTCAACCCAAAACTAGAATCCTTTTTCCGTTTTGCTTGAACAAACTTCTTGCGTTTTCTTGTATTGCCGAGGCCGCCCCAAAAGGGGTGTTTGGTCTCGGTGCCCTGACACTTTCACCCTCTTTTGTTTTTCGCACATACTTAAGTTGTTCTGTTATTGCGTTCCCTTTTTCGCCACGATCTTCTTTCTCTTGTCATTGCGCAACGACGCCCCTCCACTCTGGGAGCGGTGTTATCTTGCAAACGAAACATCGCCCCTGAAATTGGGTACGATCTCAACCTGATGAAATAATCTTCGCCCGTGTCCTCCTCTGCGAGGGGTATTTGATGGTATCTGGCGCACGCATCCATGAAGCTTATCAACCTGTGCCCCGATGTCGAATCTACCAACCGGTCCATGCGTGGCAGAGGATGACCGTATTTCGGGCATGCTTTGTTCAGGTCTGTAAAATCGACGCACATGCGCCACGAACCGTTGGGCTTCTTAACCAACACCACATTGGATAACCATACCGGGTATTGACACTCTTCAATATATTCCGCTTTAAGTAACTTGCTGACCTCCTCCTTGATCGCATCAGCCCTTTCTGTCCCAAAGTGCCTCCTCTTTTGGTGGACGGGCTTGACATTTGGGTCCGCATTCGGTTGGTGAGTGATGATCGCGGAATCAAGGCCGGGCATCTCTTCTACCGCGAATGCGAAAACATCCTTATACTCCCTGAGTAGCTCGACCAGCGGCTCTCGCACCTCGGTTGCGAGATTCCTGTCGATTCGCACTACTCTGTCTTCGTTGCCCTCTACCAATGGTATTTCTTCTGTCTCCTCGAATGGTTGAGTTGGCCCCTCGAGCCCATGATGTGCGTCTAAAGAGCCCCAAGGTGAATACCAGGCCAACCACCTCATTCAACATTGGTCGCCCTATGACCACATTGTAAGCACATGGCATATCAATCACTATAAATTCCCCTGGCCTATCTCTCCAGGGAGCCGGATCGAGCCCAGCGGGTAAATGGTTTGCCCACCAAACGCGACAATGGGGTCGCGCAATGGACTAATATATTCCAGTTTCAACAAACACTCCAATGTCACTATATCAACCGACGACCCCGTGTCGACGAGGCACCTCCTTATGTCTTTGTTTGCCACCTTCATGGTGACCACCACCGGGTCGTCATGCGGTATCCGAACCTCTGTAATGTCAGACTGTTTCAAGGTAATGTCCGCAATCATTACCGGCTTCAGTATTGGCTGCGAATTCGAGTGGACAAAATTCTTCAAGTTATCCTTCAGACCGCGGCGGCTCGGTCCTCCACTTGCGAACCCACCAGAAATAGTATTAATGACCCCTAGGCTGTGGTTGCGATTCCCCTTTCTGGGTGGTCGCGGCCTATTTCCCTGCCAGCCGTCGTTGTTGTTATACCCATTATTGTTTCCCCGGCCTTGAAACTGCTGTCTGTATCGATCCCGCTGCCCTCGCAGCCGGGTCAGATATCGGTCCAACTTCCCATGATCAGCTAGGCTATGGCACGCGTCCTCCATATTAGTACAATCTCGGGTGTTGTGCCCGTTCTCCATGTGGTACTCGCAGAATTGTTGTGTATTGGACTTGTCCGCATCAGCCATCGACTTTGGTGCGCGCAGCATTTCATCATCCTTAATCGCCATGAAGATAGCTCTTAGGTTACTGTTAAACTGACCTGGATTGCGTAGCCCATCATTTTGGCGGCGCGCAGACAGGAACCCCGAGGTCTTGTTCTGCGCCACCGTTGTCTTGTCCTTGCATCCCGCGCTATTTACTAAGGAGGCGTTGACGTGTGCTACCACCCGCTGGTATGCGCTAACCATGGTCTTAGGCTCCTTTTCTACCGAGTCATACTTGCACCTACTCTCTGACATCCCCATAATCAACGCCGCCACCCCGGCCTCGTCGGTAAGGTTGGTTACATGTGTTGCGTTCATGCGGAACCGCTGAATGTACTCATCCAGAGATTCACTGTGGCGAGGTGAATGGATGTCTTCTTCTTAGTTTTACTGGTTACAAAATGACCAGCAAACTTCTTCTTCATTTCGCCCCAAGAATTGATGTTGTTGGGTGGCAACTGATCGAACCACCTCTGCGCTATCCCGCGAAAGGTGGATGGAAATAGTTTACACACGGTGGGCTAATCCATGGTCAGATAAGTGATGTTGTGCAAATAGGACGATATATGGTCTTGCGGGTCCCCGACCCCGTCATACTCACTCATCGTGGGCTTCTTGACCCCCGGTGGTTTCTCCGCGGTAAGGATCCAACTTGTGAAGGGAGAATCGCAAAGCAGTGTAGGGTGTCCGTGATGACCGGGGGGCGCGATACTTCGAACTAGCTTCGCCCTCGGTTTCCGACTCACTCTCACTACAGCTGCGCCTCCTAGGTTTCGTCACCTGCGGTCGCGACCGCTCTACATGCGGTGGAGTCTTCGACTTTGGCCGCGACTGGTATGTCGGGACCACTCCTCGTGTGGGAGGAGGAGTCCTCGACCTTATCCTTATCGGTGCGCCGCGACGTCCTGGATCCCGCAATATCCGGTCAAATACCGAAACCCGATCTTTTTCTGCAGCCATTCTCTTTTCCTTCTCGGCAGCGGAAAACTTTTGGAAAGACATTTGGGTTCTTTCCTTCCCTTTCTTCTTTCTTTTTCTTTCTCCTGTTTCGACTTCTCTTCCTCTGTCTTCTTCCTTTCCCTTTCCTTACGTGCCTTCCCCGCGTCAATGATCAGACGCGCATCCAAGAACTTGGCATTGGCTAACTTCTGGGCCTCCTCCGCACGCTCTACCGCCTTGCGAATGCGCATTGACGGCGGAGGTCTTTTCCTTCCCTTCTTAGACCCAGACGACTCCGGCTGCGTCAACTGCGAGATCAACAAAATGCGCTCATTCACCTCCTTGCGCAACGCCTCCAATTGATCATCCAGTTGCTCTAACATTTCTTTGCGCAACTCCGCCCTGATCTCAGATACTTTAGCGTCGAGAGCCAACTTAGCCTGACTATCACTTTCAGTCTCTTCCTCATCCTCGTACTCATCCGCGTACTCGTCCTCAGCTATTTCATTGTTGAAGCGGCGTTCCGGCCCCGCGGCCACATGGTCGGGCCGGGTTACGTCTATGGGTCTCGGCTGATCTTGGACTCGGGATGGCCCGGCTGCGGCGGCGGTTGCCTGCCCCAGCAACTCACCCGTTATGGGATCGCAAGGACCTATAAGTGGGTTGTTGTCGCAAGGGGGGGTGCGCCCGAGTGCGCGGTGATCATGTTCTTATCAGCTTTCTTTCGCGTCCCGGCTACCATTTTCGCACTCAACTTGACTTTACTCGCAGTCAAAAACTCAGAATATTCCAATCTATCCCCACAGACGGCACCAAATGTTGGTGTGAGTTCGACTTTAGGTTAGACGGGGTCTATGCTTCTGTCCTGCGCAGTGAGCAAACTGTCAAGGGGGCCCGGTTTTACCCAGGCGTCGCCCCTCGGACGGTCGAATCAGTATCGGGTGCGTGCGAAGAATGGGATGCCTGTGCGCACTTATCACACGAATGGTAATAAATGTGTCAGGCGAAAAGTAAAATGGAATATGAATGAACCTGGATTTGTCAGAATTGGGAGGTATTTATAGTGAGGGGAGGATCCCTAGGGAATAATCCTAGGGGTCCCCCCTTACATCTTAACCCTCCATTTCCTAACCATCTGACGGCTGGAAGATCTTGGACTTCAACTCACATCACATGGGCTTTGTGACGGACATTGGGCCTGTATTCTGAAGGGTTGTGGCCTCATTAATAAAATGAACCCCAACAACTCCTTTCCATAATTTCATTCTTCACCCTGACAATACTCTTCTAGTTCTCATCATCGAAGCCTTTGAACCCAACCTGCTCTATTGTCTTTCCCCTAAGCTTGTAAGCTCTAGTCCAATCCTCCCAGATCCCCTCCTGATTCATATGGTCTCCATATCCATTTTGCTATTAGGGCTTTGTTCCAGGACAAGACCTCTTTAATGTCCAAACCACCCTCATTTCTAGGAGCACAAATGCTAAGCCAGCTCTTAAAATGGATCTTTCTTTGCCCAAGGTCAATATTCCAAAGAAAATCTTTGCAGGGTTTATGGATGATTTTGATGACACCCTTGGGCATCAGCATACAAGCCCCCCCAGTAATTCTCCATACCAAAAACTACAGAGTTAATAAGATGTACTTTATATGAATATGAGAGATTGCTTGAGTTCCAGTGCATCGTAGCTTTCTTTATTTTCCCTATAAGGG
Organism: Spergularia marina; assembly: GCA_963680865.1. Lineage (NCBI taxonomy): Eukaryota > Viridiplantae > Streptophyta > Magnoliopsida > Caryophyllales > Caryophyllaceae > Spergularia > Spergularia marina. The sequence continues at coordinate 12,950,092 of OY804560.1, read as the reverse complement.
GAGAATAGAGTTCCGACTTTAGCTTTGTGGTGTTGAGAGAATATCCTAGATACTTTAAAGGAAAACTTCCCTCCGAGATACCTGAGATCCTCAAGATTTCCTTCTTCACTTCCTGCTAAACTCCTCTTAAATAGATATCAGTTTTGCTTCACTTGCTTGAAGACCAGAAATTTTGGCAAACTTGTCGAGGCACAAGGTTGCAGCCCCAACAGATGGAACGTCTCCCCTCAAAAATATCATTAGGTCGTCAACAAAGATTAGGTGGTTAACCTAATTCTGGAGCATTTTGGGTGGTAGGAAAAGAGCAGTTGGGTGTGCATTTCTCTTAGCAATCTGGAGAGAATTTCATTCCGAGAATAAAGATATAGGGAGACAGTGGGTCTCCCTGTCTAATACCTCTTTCCCCTTTGAAGTAACCATGGTAAGTTCCATTCACCTTAATAGAAAACCAACTAGTATTAACACAACCACACATCTAGTCTATGAATTGAGGAGGATAGCATAAGCTTCCATCATACTTCTAATAAACCCCCAATCTACAGAGTCGGAGGCCTTTTTATTGTCAACCTTTATTAGGCACCTCGGGTAGGTGTGAGCTTGTGTATAGCCCTTAATCAGGGTCTGGGTGAGAGAAATATTGTCAAAAATGCTCCTTCACAAGGCTGCCTGCTCCTTTCCAATGATGTCTGGGAGTGTAGTTTTCAACCTGTTAGCCAGAATTTCACTTATGATTTTGTAGATGGTGGAGCAACATGCTATTGGCTAAAAATCAGTCACTGAGTCTGCATTATTTTTCTTTGGGATAAGAGTGACCATAGTTGCATTCACCTTCTTAGGCATATGCTTCTTCTGAAAAAACTCCCAAACTGCATTGTTAACATCCCCCTTCACTATATCCCATGATTTTTGGAAAAATGAACCCAGCATTGAATCCATCTTGCCCAAGACTTTTATTGGGATCTATGCTGAATAATGCTGCTTTTATTTCCTCATTAGTAACTTTTTGCATTAGAGAAGTCTATGCATTCTCAGTGATACACCTGCCTTTTTTAATAAGATTGTAATCAAGTTGCCCTACCTTCCCTAAAGTGCCCAACAAATCTTTATAAAAAGAGATGAAGGTTGCTGCAATATCCTCTGCAGCATTATGGGTCTTCCCCTTTCATCTGTTATCTTAGCTATTGTGCTTTCATTTTTCCATTCAGCAATTCTATTATAAAAATATCTAGTGCTACCGTCATCCAACTAAATCTGAGTAATTTTTTCTCTTTCACTGAGAGCACTTATCTCAGCTAGCTTGAGCTTGCTGAAATTCTCCTTTGCTTTGCGTACAACATCCTGAGCATGAAAATCACAAGGATTTTTATTTAGAGCCTCCTAAAGATTTTCTAGGTCTTTTTTGCTCTGCTTCACCCTATCACTGCTATTAGAGAAACTATTCCTGCTTAGGCCTGTTAGAGCATGCTTTATATTCCTCATTTTCCCAAATAATATGTCCATTTGGTTTCCAGCAACTCTTTTGCCCTAAGCCTCTGTAACACCCCCCAATTTCCTGAGATTTTAGAAAATGCGTTTGATTTAAAACAAGATCAATCGTTAAGGCGAAGGGTCACTTCTAATGATCTAATTACTCCAAATATAAAGTATATAAACATAAATGTGTTACATCCCAAAAGAATGAAATACAATTCTCAAATAATCTTAATTCAAATGCGGAAGCGATAAATTAACTAAGTCTGGACTTTATTTAATACGATAAGCGATCGTCACTTTGATCCCTTGACTATCCCCAAGCACTTCAAAACTAACCTGCAAGACTTAGAAAACGTAGAAATCGTCAATCAAATCGGTTGAGTAAGAAGCAACTTATCTAGAAAACAATTCTTAAAGAAAACATATATTTTTCCTCGACACATAGCACGGCGGAAAACTTTGAGTAATTTTAAACATTGGAACCGATAACATTTAATTAGTATACGAAAACATAATAAAACGATACAACAAAATTCCTTCTTCTTTGTTCCCTTTTCCTTCAGTACCAGGGTTGGCTTCCTTCTACCAATAATCCCGAATGCATGCATCCCCCTAGGGTCATGTTCCCAAGGGGAGGATATAAAGGATCAAGGTGGAGGATCAATCCACCATATCTATTCTTTGTGCACGATATATTTAGACCATTACGGTCATCCTGTACTCAAGTTAAGTCCCTTACCAGAGTTAACAACATATACAAAATCCTTTAAAAAAAATAATACTTGTATAAATTATTGAAGCTGGTAAACCTTTGCATTTAAACCTTACCCATAACAATTACCTTTCGAAATCACAAACCTTATAGTAAAACAATTTATATAACACTTCTCAATTTTAAAAGCGCATTTAGAAGTTCCCGTGAAGGAGATAAGTAATTTTTCTTACCTTATTCAGCATTAAGTCTCACAGTAGCTCAGTAAGTACTAGAATTGTTCTTCTACGAAATCGGACTCTACATGAGTATGTTCTTTTTCTTTTTTTTTCTTTTTTTTTGTGGTTCTGAGTATGTAAATATATACTAATTAGCTTATGCAGCTACAATAAATGCTATGTATGATGTACTCCCTTCTACCCAAAGAGATTTTCGCTTATTCCTCTTTAGGTAGGTTCACTAAGATTTTCCTCTTTCAAACTTTACCCTATTTGGCAAATTTTATTGACAAAACTACCCTTACTAATTTTCTGATTTGGGCTTAATCATTAGTTAATCAAAAATTCCCAAAGCCCATCTCTCTCCTCTCACCATCTTCCCCATCCCGGCGATGAGTAGCTCTTCACGACATTGAATTCATCAACAACAAAAACAACAACTAATGTTCTTGAAATCCACACCAACCCACAAATCCATACATCAAAATTGAGCTAAATTACATTAACAACAAAAACACCCACATAAATCTAACCCATTTCTCAGATCAGCAGAACTCTTCATTTCCCCAAACAAATCAAACCCAAAATTCACCAAAAAGCCACCACCTTCCCACCCAAAAATCCATCAAATAGTCAAATAACATTACACAAGGAATAATCTTTTACAGGAAATCAATCAAAAACAAGTGAGATCTCTTCGTGATGGGCGACGCCGGAAAAAGATCGACCGGAAAAGTGAGTGTATGGGGGTCGCCGATGGGGTGATTTCCCTGGTGGGGTGAAGGTGGTGGCTCGCCAGTGGGGTTGAAGGTGGTGGCTCGCCAGTGGGGTTGAAGGTGGTGGCTCGCGGTGGTTTTGATGCTGAAGATTAGTTGACTGGTGGTGATGGGAGGGGGATTAGAGATTAAGTATATTTTATTAAACTATTAATTATTTACTTACCATTTTATTAAGCTTTGTTTATTGTTTTGGTTGGTTGTTGTGCCCTACCCAAAGAGGGAAATCTCTTTGGGTAGGAGGGAGTATGTATGTTAACTATTATGGACCGATACAAAGATCACAACAAATTAAAGCTCTATAACGTCGCCCCTTCCTCTGATCTCCATGGACTCAGAAATACAAAACGACTTACAAGACCCTTAACCACCATACCTCTCATTTTAAAACATAACCTTACCCAAAACAGCCCCTAAAGGTCACTTTTATGAATTTATTAAACCACCGAAATGATATACTAACACAACCACCCTTACACCGGCTTCGCTCCAACATACAAAATCGCTTAATTACATCATAAGAACATTCAATCTTCACTCTTAGGCATATGGACCAAGTTTATTTTTGAGCTTTAGATAGATGTCCCAACATAACATTCTTGTAACGATACGTAACCATGTAGTAGCTTATACCATTAACATCATAGCACTCCCATTATCTTTCCTTAACTTACGCATGCGCATGAACTAATATAAACCATTAATGGCCTTGCCTAAAGGTATTAAACAAAACACCCTCACTAATCAAAGTACCACCAAAAATCCCAACACAAGCAATAATAAATTAAAACCATGATGATCAATTCATCTTATATAACTCAATTTCTTGGCCACGTTTTTCATGCTATTAAAAACCACAAGCCGCAGACACACTAACTCACAAACAAACTTCAAACAAACTAACCAAATCCAAATACTTTTAAACAAATCGAATTACTATCTTTCAAAACAGTCTTAATCATGAAAATTAAAACCAAAACAATAAAATCATTGTAAATTATGATAACATAACGTAAGATAAAAATTATCGACAACGGTAAGACTTGAACTATATAAGAAGAAACTTATACAGTTTTGTAGAGGACTGAAAATGAAGCTCAATTGTATAATTTTCGATGAAAATCGGGCTCAAAATCCAAATACACCAACTCAAGAAAGTGGCGGCGCTTGTACGAGAAAAATGAAGAAGATGATGATGATGATGTTGTTCTATGAAGGGGTTTGTGATAGTATCATCACTAAGGCCCTGTGCGATTGGACTGCATTTTTCTGATCAGATTTGATTTGAATTGAACTGATCTGTTTTGATTTGATTTGAATAAACTTGATTTGATTTGATCTGAACTGAATAAATTGATAAATTAACTGCAATTAGACGAATTAATAACTAGAACAGACTAGATTCATTGATTATTATTTGGATAATTCTGATCTGATTTGATTTGATTTGAATAAAACTGATCTGAATTAATTTGATTTGAATAAATCTGATTTGATTTGAAAACAGTGTTGAATAAGTTGAATCGCACATGGCCTAATTAGGTATGAGAAATCAATAAGGCTAGTTTGGTCATTTGACCAATAAATAACAATAATTTTTTTTAAATAAAAAAAAACAATATCAATAGTTTATTTCTTCGTAATGAAATAGCCGAAAATTTTCGTTTCCAAGCACATTTTCGAAATCTTTTTGTAATTTAAGTTTATAAAGGGAAGAATCCTAAATTTTCGGACCTAAAAATACGGGGTATTACAGCCTTCCCCCCTTAAGAATAAGGTTTGTCCTCGAAACTATAACCTCAAGTAGTAGAAAGACTCCAAATCATTCGGTTTAACAAATTCTCCTTCCCATATCCGAAAATTGACGATTAAATATACAAAGTACTAAAATATCACTATTTATACCACAATTCCACGACTCGACACAAATGCATTATGAAACAGATGATGCAAGACAAATAATTTCTATTTAGTATGAAATGCATGCAAAATAATTAATATTATTTTATTAATATTTCTGTGCGCGAAGTTATATCGACCTCTTCCCCCCTTAAAAAGAAAGTTACGTCCTCGTAACGAATATAGTACCTCGGTGAATAAGTGGGGGTATTTTTGTCTCATAAACTCTTCAGTCTCCCAAGTTGCCTCTTCGGTTTTGTGATTTGTCCATAAGACTTTCAGAAGCTTTGTCTCCCCCCTCCTCGTTTTTCGAACCTTTGAGTCTAGATTTGGGTTGGTACTTCCTCATATGTAAGAGTTTCATCTAATTCAACCACTTCAGGTTGAATGATATGAGACAGGTCACTCACATACTTTCTTAGTTGTGACACATGACACACATTGTGTAACTTTTCTAACGCTTGAGGTAAGGCTAACATGTATGCGACTTCTCCAATTCTGTCAAGGATCTCATCAGGGCCAATGAATTTTGGGCTCAACTTTCCCTTTTTCCCAAATCGCATTACTCCTCTAGTAGGGGAGACCCTCAAAAGTACCTTATCGCCAACTTGGAACTCAATCGAACGTCGATGAAGATCTGCATAGCTCTTCTGTCTATCTTGAGCCGCCTTCATCTTCTCTCTGATAACTTTCACTTGATCGATCATCTCCTGGAGCATAGGTAGGGCCTAGAACCACGACATCTGACATGTCATCCCAACATACTGGACTTCTACATTTCCTACCATAAATCAAAATGAGCCATTTCAATACTAACATGATAGCTGTTATCGTAGAAGAATTCTATCAAATCCAATCTATCTTCCCACGATCCTTGAAATTCCATTGCACAGGCTCGCATCATATCCTCGAGTGTCTGAATAGTCCTCTTTGTCTGACCATCGGTGGCAGGGTGAAATGTTGTACTCATCTTCAGTGTGATACCCAAAGAATATTGGAGTTTTTGCCAGAATTTAGAAATGAATCGAGCATCTCTATCCGAGACAATATCCTTAGGTACGCCATGTAATTTCAACACACGTTTCCTGTAAGCCATTCCAAGTTCCTATTTATGTCAAGTGTCTTTCATAGGAATAAAGTGAGCAACCTTAGTCAGACGATTGACTATGACCCAAATCATATTGTTCCCATTAGGTGTCCTTGGCAATCCAGCAATGAAATCCATAGAAATAGACTCCCATTTCCACTCAGGTATTTCCAATGGCTGAAGTTTTCCTTGTGGTCTCTTGTGTTCGCTCTTCACCTTGTCACAGGTGAGACATCCAGCTACAAATTCCGCTACCACTTTCTTCATATTAGGCCACCAGAATTGCTTTTTGAGATCCTTATACAACTTGTCGCCTCCTGGGTGGATTGAGTAAGGTGTACAGTGAGCTTCCTCTAAAATTTTCTACTTCAACTTAGGGTTGTTTGGGATACACCATCTACCTCCATATCTCAAACTTCCATCTGCAAACACTTTACAATCACCCTCTTCCTCGTTGGTCATTTTCGCCTTCTTTTCCTTGCACAATTCGTCACCCTCTTGGAGTTGTCGAATCTCAACAAATAGGAATAAATCAACAACCAATTCTCCCATAGGACCCCCTGGTTTTGGTAGTTCAATACCCATGATTTGCATGACTCCTCTCTCAATTTCATTCTAGATATTGTAGTACACAAACCATGAACTGACATCCTACTTAGAGTATCAGCTACCACATTCGCCTTCTCTTCATGGTATTGGATTTCCATATCGTAATATTTGATCAACTCTAACCACCTTCTTTGTCTCCTATTTAACTCTTTCTGCGTAAAGATGTATTTCAAACTTTTATGGTCGGAAAACACCTTAAAAGAAGTACCATTCAAGTAATGTCTCCAGATTTTTAAGGCAAACACGACAGCTGCAAGCTCCAAATCATGTGTAGGGTAATTTTCCTCATACGATTTCAATTGTCTAGAAGCATATGCTATCACTCTCCTATTCTGCATAAGAACACACCCTAACCCATTCTTTGACGCATCAGTATACACCTCGTACCCTTCATTACCGTCTGGCAAAGCTAACACAGGAGCTGTGGTTAATCTCCTTTTCAAGGTCTGAAATGTATTCTTACACTTTTCATCCCACTGAAATTTCACGGTCTTTTTCATCAGAGAAGTCATAGGCCTCGCTATCTTAGAAAAGTTATTTACAAAACGTCTATAGTAACCAGCAAGACCCAAGAAACTCTTAATGTCAGTGACATTCTTTGGGGTTGGCCAATTTGAAACAGCCTCAATCTTCGCAGGATCCACAGCAACGCCATCCTTGGATACAGTGTGTCCCAAAAAGGCAGCTTTTTCTAACCAGAACTCACACTTTGACAACTTGGCATACAACTGATTATCTCGAAGAGTTTGTAAACAATCCTCAAATGTTCCTCAGGTTCATCCTTATCCTTGGAAAATACTAAGATTTCATCAAGGAACACTACAACGAATTTATCCAAATAAGGTCAGAAAAACGGTTCATCAGGTCCATGAAAAAAGTTGGAGCATTAGTTAACCCAAAAGGCATCACAGTAAATTCATAATGACCATAACGCGTCCTAAACGCCGTTTTAGGAACATCTCCATCAGCAAACCGTAATTGGTGATATCCTGACCTCAAATCAATCTTAGAGAACACACCTGCCCCCTTATGCTGATCAAATAAGTCATCAATTCTGGGTAGGGGATACTTATTCTTAACAGTCACATTGTTCAGTTCACTATAATCAATGGACAACCTTAGAGTCCCATCTTTCTTTTTGACAAATAAAACAGGTGCTCCCCAAGGTGATACACTAGGACGATATAGCCCTTATCTAACAACTCCTCTAACTGCTTCTTTAATTCTTCTAACTTCTTAGGCGCCATACGATACGGGGCCTTAGAGATAGGTCTAATCTTGGGCACTAGATCAACGCTAAACTCCACATCTCTCCTAGGTGGCATACCATGTATATCATCAGGAAATACATCAATAAACCCTCGTACAACAGAAATGTCTCTAGGTGTAGGATCATTAACACTAACATCCCTCACATGATAAAGGATGAACGGACAACCATTTCTCAAATGTGATTTCAATGTCAACGATGAGACGATTTTCACTCTAGGTTTCACTACAAATCCCTTATAAGAAGCTTTAACTCCCTTACGTCCTCTTAAGGAAATTTTCTTTGGCCCACAATCTATCCTAGCCTTGTAATCAGCCAACCAATCCATACCCAAAATCACATCAAAATTGTTCAAAAGAAAAACAATTAAGTTGGCTGGTAAAGAAGCTAGTCCTATCATCACATTCACACCCTTATACATCTCACCACAAGATACTATCTCCCCTGACGGTTGGGAAAAATCACTACTAATGGGTACACAAGCATTTTGATCTAAATTTTCAATGAATGATCTAGCAACAAATGAATGTGAAGCTCCTGAATCAAATAAAACATATGCAGTAGTGGAGTTCACAAGAAAAGTACTCGTAACCACATGAGCCGAATTCTCTGCTTCGTCTTTATTTAAGGCAAAAAGCTTTCCAGTGGTTCGTCCTCCATTTCCTTTATTACCTTGAGCAGCATTTACCAAACCTGAAGATTTGGCAGCACTATCACCCTGGTTATTGGCGCTACCATTCCTCCCAAATCTGCGGTTTCATTGGTTATTCCCATAGTTACCACGGTTCTGAAACCAACCATTATTAGCAGCGCTAGCTACACTAGCAGTGGAAGAAGGCCTAGTAGAGAAATTCTTTCCTTCTGGTTTGTTCTTCGAGTTCGAGTAACACTTATAAGTCCTATGGCCTAGCTTTCCACAGTAGTCACAAGGCATCAAGTTTCTCTCGCAGTCCTTACCAGGATGGTTAAAACGACACTTCACACACTTGTGGATCCTCTCACTTTTGTTGCCAGCATTGAAGCCCTTGAAACTACTCATATGATTTCCGGCTGAGTTTTGTCCGCCGAAAGATTGAGTTTCCCCTTGTTGTAGCCACCAAAGTTGGTTCTCTTCTCAAAGCCTTGAGAGTTACCCCCTTGGAAAGTTTTCTTCTCCTCACCTTGTCCCCTTCTCTCGCCGATTATCCTCTCCATGTTGCTAGCACTAGAAAATACCTCTTTTAGACTCCACAAGTCCCTGCCTCCAAGTTTCTCCTTGGTATCCTGGTCAAGGCCCTCCTCAAACTTATTTGCCTTTGCCTCATCATCAGGTACCATGCCAGGAGCATACCTAGCTAGCTCCACGAACTTGCTATAGTACTCTCTCACACTCATAGATCCTTGTTCTAACTTAGCGAATTCACCACGCTTCCTCTTTTGTTCATGCACAGGAAAAAATTCACTCTTAATTTCCTTCTTGAAGTCCTCCCACGTAGCCTCTACTTCTACCTCTTCTCCATTATCATCCACCTCAATGTCAGGGGTCATGATGTCCTTCTTATTGGCGTCCCACCAAATTATCAGCTTCTTCCCTTAGATATCGGGTGGCTTGGGTTATCTTCAAGTTTTCAGGGCTTCCCATTGAAGACTTCTGGCTTTTGATTGGCCGCAGCCTTTGCCATGCCCACAGCAGGCCCTGATTTGCTAATCATCACTTCCTTCAAGGCATTAACCAAGGTAGTGTTCATCTGCATTAATTGAGCCATTGAAACCTGATTTTCATCACTGCTAACCGAGTCCTCACTTCGAGCTCGTCTAGAAGGCTTAAGATAGAACAATTTCACTTATGAGGACAATTCTGATAAATGTAAGGTACATGCCTTCTCAAAAAAATTTATATATTATGCTTTTCACGCTTTCGAAGTGGTTGGGTACAGCCAAGGGATAAGAGTGACGATCGCTTATCGTATTATTAGATCATTAGAAATGACCCTCTGCCTTTACGATTGATCTAGGAGGTCGTGGCGGTAACACTCTCAATTGTCCTTGTTTTAAATCAAAGCATTTTCTAAAATCTCAGGATATTGGGGGGTGTTACAAAATGGTATCAGAGCAACCCTGCGACTGCGTGTTGATCTTGTGGTCAGGAGTGCCCAGGTCAGCATCTTAGCGGGGGAAAGATCCTGGAGTTGGATTGTGGTTGGCTGTCAGGTGCAACGAGGACATTCTTGTCTTAAGTGAGGGTGAGTGTAATATCCCAGATTTTCAGAAGTTTAAAGAGATATAAAGAGCTCATTTGAGGTGCTTAAGAGGATTATGCTAAAAAGATGCTAACTATTTCATTTTTTATTTATTTTTAATTAATGAGTCATTGATTATTCTTCCTTGAATACAATAGCAAAAAGACAACTTTTTCTTTTTGTGATTGTCTCTTGTTTGGCCGGCCAAGAATGCTTGGAGAGCAATAGTTGATTTTTTTTAATTGTCCACTTAATTGACATTTATCCCTCACATTCAATCTCCTTCACTCATATTCTCTCCTCTGTATACTTAAACAAATACTCCTATTTACTACACACACACACACTACTCATCAACACAAAAGAAAGAAAAGAAAAGAGAGGAAAGAGAGCCTCAAAGGGTCGGCTTCCTCAAGAGGAAAAGAAGAGAGTTTGCTTCTACATTCATTGCTACTTTTGATCATATTCTCTCATTTATTTCTCACATCAAACTCCACTTTAAATGTAATCATTTACTAATAAATGTGTAGCATTAGGATCACTTTAGCACATAAGTAATTAAAACCAACCAACTTCACTTAGATTTTTGTTTAGGTGACTTAGTACCTTGACTTGGAGGATCATCAACATTGATCATCAAAGGTAGTAGTTTCTCTCCCTTTTCTTTTTATATTCTTGCATTTAAATTCATTTTTCTCTCAAATACATTACTAACACTCAGTGGCGGCTATTAGGCTGGGCGACATGGGCCGTGGCCCAGGGCCCCCAAATACAGAAGAAGATATATATGTAATGACATGCACTATCACTCATGTAAATTTAGCTGCCTCAGTGGTATTACTATGGGAAATTGTTCCAGCTTCCCCGAGTTCAAACCTTGTCCGCCACTTTTTTACCTTCTTTTCCCTATTATTACAATTTCAACTTACTCAAAGGTCAAACAGTTACACTACAAGGCTCATTCTACTTTATATATTTTACTTATTAAATAATTAAATGATTTATTCTTATTTATCTTTTCTTTGGTATCACTTTTTCAATAGAGAAATGAAGTATTAATTATCAACTTTCAATTTTGTTAGGAAGAAAAAATTGTAGTTTTAACAATAAAATTGAAAAAATGTTAATTCGCAATTCGTATGCTTATAATACATTGGGGCCCCAAAAAAACTTTCGCCTAGGGCCCCGGAAATCTCCCAGCCGGCCCTGCTAACACTTTAATTTGTCTAGGCTTGGTTGGTAATCGGTTTAGTGTGGTTTATTGAGCCACACCAAAATCCATAAGCCAAATTATAGGGCCTTCCGGGGGTCGTTCCCTCTATTGAGGGGAAGACTAGATTTCGAGAGAGTATAAGGAGTGAAGCGGTTTGTGTTTTTTTGATGTTTTATTGTTTGATACCTTCATGAGTGAAATTTATATTTTTACAAGTTTTTTATCAATTTTGTCCATGTACAGAATGGCCCAAAAGTCCAATCCGGATTTTTGCCTAGTTTCAACTGTTTTTGGGTTTGATTTGTAAATTATGTCTAAAAATGAATTTTTTCTTAAAAATCTTGATCTCTTTAGAAAACCCTTTTTGAGGTCTTATAAACCTCTCTGAAGAATTCCAGATCTAAAATAATGATAGAAAACTTATGACAATTGTTTTGGCAAAACTGCTCAATCTTGTTTTGGATCCGACCAATTAATTTCAACGCGTTTTTAAGCACTAAAAACGACCGTTTTTGGGAAAGTCTCTTTCATGAAAGTGGAAGCTTAGATTCCCATATTTCCAGAATGATAAGGCACATAAAATTTTCATCTTTCTATAATTAGCTATGAGTTTTTGAAGACACACTCTGTTTTGCTTAGAAATCCGATTTTCAACCTTAAATTTGTTTTGTGAGTAAATGAACTCTTGGGATCATGAAAAAATTCATGAGTGATCCCAAGATGTTCATAAACCCACCCTAAATCCATAAAAAATTGAATATTTCATTTGATCTTCCAAAGCATTCAATTTCCACCAACTTTCTGTTTTTCGGGGTAAAAAATGACAAGTTTCTTCCCCAAATTAATTGATTTGATTAATTAAATGATTAGACTTTATAGGGAGTCTAAGTAATCAACCTCTTTGAAATGTCAAAATGCTAAAAACAATTTAGACCTAATTAGGAGTCTATTGAAGCCATATTATAAAAAAGTTAGACTTTATAGGGAGTCTAATTAATCAACCACTTGTTTAATGACTTTAAACACTTAGAATGAAATTTAAATCAACCTAAGTCAAGTCAATCGAAGTCCAGTCAACCGATGTCAAGTCAATGAAAGTCAACTATGGTCTAAAACCAATCAAAATGCAACAAAGTCTACCAAAACCTACTTAAATCCAACAAATAACACTAATCTACTCGAATCAACCAAAGTCAAACAAATCTAACCAGGTCAACCAATGTCTACCCAAGTCTACTAATGTCAACCCAAGTCAACCCGACTCTACCCAAAATCAACTAAATCCAACTTTGCAAATAGGTGCAAGTCAAACGAAGTCAACCCGAGTCGATTAAAGCCAATAAGGACTAAAATTGACCCCTTATAAATAATATAATTAATAAAACCAAAAACCCCTAAAAATGTTTTCTTATTTATTTTCAAACGTCTTTTTCTTAATTTTTCTAATTAAAGTCGTTTTCTCCACTTTCCCCAACGTTTTAAGAATTTTCATTCCTTTTTCAAAACCTTTTATAAACTTTTCTTGATGTGTTGTGTATGTAAAGTTTTCTTTTCCCGTTCTTTCAATGGACCTTGGACGGAGCCCTACCCCAGCACTAGGTAAAGATTGCCAATTCGCTTATGCGCGATCATGAGGTCGATCTACATTCACCTCTACCAACTATTCCACCAACGCCCCAGTGCAACACATCTTGATTGAACATAACCGAATCGACGGTTTATTTTCCTTATATTGTTGTAGGGCCTACACGGGTAGCTCTAACGATACGGCCAATTCCACTGAGCCCAAACACCTAATCCATTCAATTAAATCTCCCCGCGAGAGTCAATTCCACCACAGTCAAACTATTGAGAGGTCTAATCTTTAAACTCGCATTAGAGAAGTCGATTCATCCACATTAAGACCTCGTTCAGGAGGCATGCATGATTCAGGAGGGATGGTGATCAATGACGATCGTCGTCTCGCCGAGAGACACATACATGCAAGCGAAATACACCTTGCTCTATACTACCGTGGATTGACTTGACTCTAATGTGAGTCATCTATAAAGTCTCTCAATAGCACGACTTTGAGCGAAAAGACTTTGTACGACTTCCAAGCGAAGTAACACCCACCTCTACCCCTACATGGGTAATATCCCCAGTGGAATCAACCCGATCATTTCCCCTGTGGAATGATATCTACCATGTGGATCCATCCATCCACCTTCACGGATATTAGCCGCTATCCCCCAGTGGAAAAGGTTGTTGCCGTAGGGCTGCGCGTCAGAACTACGTAGGGTTTTGATCCTCAACTGGATTCCAATCCCACAATGAATGGTACGTAGGGAAACTTTGGTGCTCAAACAGCCCAAATCCGTACAAAAAGACTCGGGAAATCTTTTGTAAATTATTTTTCCAAACTTCTGCATGTGAATGACAATGTGAATATGTGTGCTTTTCTATTTCTACTTATTTATGTGGATCTTAACGTAACCAATATACGGAGACTCTTTTGAAGGAAATGTGGTACGTTAGGATTTCGAGTCCTATTTTATACGATTTACATGATGCTTAAGATATGATTATGTTGTTTATTGGTCCACATTTCATATTATTGGTTTTGTAATATTTTGATAGAAAATGTGGCCATTGGAATCAATTTTGAGATGAATTGCGCAACGTTCGCCTTTGAAGGCTCATATCTCTCACACAACTTGGAATTTTACTGTGAAACCACTTGGAGATGAAACTTCATGATATACGCTTTCCGGGAAGTGGTCATAAGCCTTATTTCGCCAAGTAACGAGGGCGATACGTTCGTTTGAAAATCGCCCGACGACCCAGTTTCTACCGCGATCGCGAATGAAGAACATGATCGATTACCATTATCGCGGGATATGGAGCCGCGATTACGGCCACCTCTTGCCGGGTTTTCCTAATTAGATTATATTCCAAATTTTGTTCTCAATTCTTATTTGTATAAATAGCAAACTCGGAAACCTTGTATGAGGATTCAATCTTTCAGTATTCTTTGTAACCGTTGGTACTCTTTTGTATGGAGAACTAATCTTTGAATTCTTGGTTGGGTAATTCAAAGCTAGCATTCGATACAATCGTGAGTTTTAATTCTCTTCCCTAACTCTTAATTATCGATGTTCTTTCGTTTTAATGTTTATGATTTGCTTATTCTAGATTAGCTTCCTGGGATTTGCAATATCGTTAGCCTTAGCCTTATTAATTATCGCTCGTTTAATTAATCTGGTAAAGTAAAGAACTTTGGTCTAGTATTAGGTGCTCATTGGTATTAGATTAAAGGGAAAAACAACATAATTGGCGTAGTATATTACTGTTTAGTGTATGCGCTCAATTCTCTATTGACATTAATCTGAGTCTTATTGTTGTTATTGAATCAGGTCTAATCGCTTGTTTTAGAACGTTTAATAATTAGGGTTGTTAGAGTCGTGCTCACGCCTAATAACTACTCACTAAGGAACAATAGGAATTTAATTCCACAATAGAGTAATTAAGAAGAGGATAATTGAATAGGAACTAGGACCGATTGTTAGAATTGCTAGCGGTGATAACCCCGACCAAGACCTCGTTAATCTCTTGATAAATCAACCACTTAATTCACTGTTTTACTTATTAGTTTAATCAACAATTCAATCAATCAAAACTCCCAATTGCTACTTGTTACTTAACTGCACACTTAGACTAAGAATAACCCATTAATTCCTTGTAGATTCGAACCTTACTTCCCTACTACATTATTTATTGGTTAGTATTGTAATTGAATTTCGAGAGTGATACGACTTAGCTCCACCAAATGATGTATTAGTAATTGTTCGTCCTTATGATGGAAGGGAGACGGTTCCAAATGTTCGCACTCCTTAACTAAGACCCTGAACCCTTTTTCTCTGATTCATAGACCAGTTTTCCAAAATTTGTAAATAAGCACTAAAACGGAATTTTGCCTTTAGGCGCATGAAGTCATTTTTGGTTTTCGAAAGGTTTTCCTAAAAATTCGTTCATCTGTTTTCGAACTTGTGCTTTTTAACCTTGTCTCGAAACCCTTCCTTGTCGGGGTAAAGACAAGGTGGCGACTGAGTTTTCAACTGTCAAACCTAGGTTAGTTCAATAACCGTACAAACCCCACACCGTTTTTGCGAGTCCCGCAGGTACTAATATTGAGATTATCAGCACTAACAGATTTCCCAGCATTAATACTATTCAAATTACTTTATTTAGAAAGCCTACTTGATTTGTTAATTGCAGAATTAATCAAATCATTCAATTGAAGCGGCGCTGGCCTTTCCGTTGTCTGGGTTCCTGATTCCTTCTCTAATTCTGAGTCTTCAGCATCCTTGTTGGTATCACTAGCTCCATCTCTGGACGACGATAGTGGCGGTATGGTTTGTTTTGGTGGTCTCCCTCTTCCTTTCTTTAGTCCGCACAGTCGCTCAACGCGGAAACTCTCTCTTTCTCATGACTAAAAAATCAATACAATATAGAATAAAATATTCCATCCTATTTATTTCCATTAATCTATCATTCAATTACATTTCTAACCTAATAAATATTAAAGAAAAAATTAAAATCTAATTTTATTAACAAAATAATAATGTGGGAGGATTAGAGGAACCAAAATTTTTATCACTTTGCCTATTTTCCTTTGTAGTTCACATGACACAGGATAAGTGCTTATGTAAAGGTACTTATGGCCTTATGGATGTTTGGTGACAATCTATATAAGAGGATCATGCTAGTACCAGGTCGAATCCGATTTTTCCATCTGAAGCATACATTATTTTTAGGGCTTTTGGTCGAACCACACCTATTAAAACTAGAATTTTGTCAAACCACACCTATTATAATTTTTTTGTCTAACCACACCTAATAAAATCATTTTCTTTGTTAGAATACACCTTATAACTTCTGCCTTTCATCCATCCACTGCCGCCACTTACCCACCCACTGCCGCAGCTAGCCACCCCACTACCACCACCACAAAAAAATTTCCCCCCAAATTTGATTTTCTTCTCCAAAAATTTCCCCAAAATCAATTTTTTGTATGTAGGAAGGAAGAAAATCGAATTTGAGGGGGAAAATCCGTGGTGATGGTAGTGGGGAGGTTAGCGGCATCAATAGGTGACTAGGGGCGGTGGCTAGCGGCGACAGTGGGTGGGTAAGTGGCGGCAGTAGATGGATGAAAGGCGGACTTTAATATAAGGTGTAGTCTAACAAAGAAAATGATTTTTATAATAGGTGTGGTTCGACCACAAACCCTTATTTTTATAAATTTTATGTTCTTTTACATTTTAATCCTTATTACACCCACATAAAAATGATAAAATACCCACTATTATTGTCATTTGATTTTATTTATAGGATTTCTTTTATTATACTCCAATTCATATTCACATTATCAAGATCATGATGTATGCTAAATTTTTGAATCTGTATAATTAGGATGAAAAACAAGTTGTTCTGCTTCCTCTGATTATGTTGTTTTCCATTTGAAGTATATATTACAAAAAAATGTTCTGTATATGTCATATTTACTAAGATATTTTAGATTATGCTAAAAAATGTAATTAAATGATAGATTGATTATTGAAATAAGGAAAATTTTCATTTTGGGTACCCAAGGTTTGATCAAATTCCACTTTGGGTACCCAAGGTTTGGGCCCACTTTGGGTACCCAAGGTTTGAACATTGTTCCACTTTAGGTACGTAAATAAATAAAAAATGATCAACATAAAAAATATTATTGAGTCTTGATCTTTTTTTTTTTAATATGATCATTTTGTTGATAAAACAAAGACTAATTTAAGGCTCTAAGCTAATTCTTGAACATTCTATATCTCTTTTTATTGAACAAACCTGTTCATAAGAATTGCTAGTGCAATGTTACAAATTATGCGTTTTATTTCTTTGGTAGAATAATAATAATATACATCCATATATTTACATTTTTAGCAACATAATTTTATTGAACGATATTTTTAATTTTCTTGATATTTATGTCTAAACTCTAGCTAATTGTAATTGGTTTTTACTAATTTAATTGCACCGAAAAATAGATACTATGGACCTTATAAATTTCAGAAGAAAATTATAATATTATTTTTAGTTTTTACCAAGTTTTGATTTAATAAAGTCATATGGCATATGGGAAAAATGGGCTAGAGCCTACAAAATGAAAGGGAAGACTTTGGAGGATGTCACTCCTAAACCTTCAGGCTCAGAGAATTGGAAAAGAATTTTCAAGATAAAAGATGAGCCCCTTCTAACTCTGAGTAGTACTGATTCTCTTGGATCAATCCTGAGCAGATGGAGTAGGAAGGACAAATTCAATGCTCAAGCTGCTTATGAGCATTTTTTATTGAAATATGCAGAGGTCCCTTGCCATATCATTACCTAGAGGAGTGTTAACTTGCCCAAGCACAACTTTATTACAGCCTTAGCCTTGCTGAAATAATTAGCCACAGTGGATAACATGGCTAAGAGAGGATTTACACTGGTTAATAGGTATAACCTTTGCAAGACTGCAGATGAACTCATAGGCATCTGTTCTTTAGATGCAGCTTTTCTGTCGAAGTCTGGAAAGGTGTTATGCAATGGACGAAAATGAACCATAACTGCAATGATCAGTGGGGAGCTTGTCATTGGTTGAAGAGGAAACAAAATAGGTTGCACTGGAAGCACAAATGGGCTATGTGTAGTCTGACTGCTACCACTTATGCTTTATGGCATGAGAGAAACAGTAGAATCTTTGGTGAACAAGAGCATACTACAGATTGGATTATTAGGCTAATCAAGTTTATTGTAAGTGCTAGATTGTATTATTGGGTGAGAAATTGTAAGCTAGAACAAATGGTAGATCATCTACTGGATTAGATGATGTACAGGTTCCTTTTGTAAGACTTGTTCTTCTATTTTCCCCGTTTTGTGAATGAATAAAAGAACCAAATCACATACAAAAAAATCATTAATTTAGTCATGCATTTAGATATGTAAAATAACTAATTTACTACAAATAAATACATAAATTTAGATAGAGGTACTGATATGTCGTGCACTATGCATTGTAATTATTGGAATTTATCTCATTTTGGGTGCTTTTGGGCACGGTATTGTAATATTTTAGCCTAATTTAGTATTTTCCCACTTTGGTTATAAATTGTAATAATTAGGCTAACTTTAGATTTAAAGATTATTCCATTCTATTTTGAGATCGAGATTTATGCTCCAATCCCGAGGTAAGAACGGTGGAAAAGCATCCGACACGCGGATCAAGGCGGCGCTGAAGACGGGCTTAGAGCAACTCGAGAAGCAGGATTCTTGACTCGGGAAAGCTTAGGCCGAGTCGAGAACCCATTGTCGACAAGCAGTTTTTGACGGGTAAAATCCCGAGTCGAGACGCTGTTGTCTCGACTCGAGGGAGACTGTCTCGACTCGATACACATTGTCCCGAGTCGAGAATACGATGTCTCGGATAGTATTAATTTTTAGTATTCTCGACTCGTGCCGTTTTGCTCGAGTCGAGATTAGCCTTACCAGCTATTTTTAGTAACTTATTTTCTTTTACCTTTTATTTAATTTCTGTTTTTGGGTTTTGTATAAATAGGGGAGGAGAGAGAAAATCATACGTTATCTCTTATCTTTCGTTTTCTACCTCTCCTCTCATTAGCTTCCCCTCAATATTTTGTTCATCTTTTTTAATATGGAGAGCTAATCTCCCATATCTTGGTGAAGCACTAATCTTTCGGTTATTAATGTAAGTTATCATCTTTTTTCCTTTACGTACTTGATTGGTTGTTATTCCTTGCTGTTGGAGTGAGTTCTTCGAAGGACAGTTGCTAGGGAAGGCCACGCCGAATACCTGCACAAAGGGAGCCCGGTTTTCACCAGGCGTCGCCCCTCCGACGCTCAAGTCAGTATGACGGCTCGAGAAGGGGTGGAAAATAAGGACAAGAGATGGCTTTTATGCGTAAATCAAGGAGAATAATCAGAGAAAATGAAGAATGTCAGAATTGTTTCAAAACCTTTTCTTTGATGGGTCATAAAGGGGGTATTTATACTAAAAGAGGGGGGTCTTAGGAATAATCTTAGGTTTCCCCACTCAATCATGACCCTTTATTCTCCTTCCATCCAAGGGCTGCCCTTAGTGAGGTTTTATTGCATCACATGGGCCTTTACTAAGGTGCACTATCTTAAGGGCTATGGCCCCTTCACAAAGTGGTACCAACAGAGCCCCTCGAAGCCTGGTCGCGCCCTTCGTTGTCGACGAGGGCGGACTCATTAGTAGCGACTAGGGTACAACCCCTGGCCGCCCTTAAACGAGGTGTACTCTGTGGACCTTGGTAAAGCCATGCGATGCAACGTACCCTTTCGAGGCTTCCGTGTCTTACCTCCTTGAAAAATTTCTCCATGTCTCGAGGGAACGATGACTCGAAAATTTTCACCCTATTCGAGTCCTCGATCCCTCGCTCGGGAGAGCTCGAAATTTCACCCCTCAGTCGAGGGAGAGATGACTCGAACCAATAACGGTTCGAAAATTTCACCCTTTTCGAGTCCTCGATCCCTCGCCTGGGAGAGCTCGAAAATTTCACCCCTTAGTCGAGGGAGGGATGACTCGAACCAATAACGGTTCGAAAATTTCACCCTTTTCGAGTCCTCGATCCCTCGCCTCGGAGAGCTCGAAAATTTCACCCCTCAGTCGAGAGAGAGATGACTCGAACCAATAATGGTTCGAAAATTTCACCCTTTTCGAGTCCTCGATCCCTCGCCCGGGAGAGCTCGAAAATTTCACCCCTGAGTCGAGGGAGGGATGACTCGAACCAATAACGGTTTGAAAATTTCACTCTTTTCGAATCCTCGATCCCTCGCTTGGGAGAGCTCGAAAATTTCACCCCTTAGTCGAGGGAGGGATGACTCGAACCAATAACGGTTTGAAAATTTCACCCTTTTCGAGTCCTCGATCCCTTGCCCGGGAGAGCTCGAAAATTTCACCCCTTAGTCGAGGGAGGGATGACTCGAACCAATAACGGTTCGAAAATTTCACCCTTTTCGAGTCCTCGATCCCTCGCCTGGGAGAGCTCGAAAATTTCACCCCTCAGTCGAGAGAGGGATGACTCGAACCAATAACGGTTTGAAAATTTCACCCTTTTCGAGTCTTGATCCCTCGCTTGGGAGAGCTCGAAAATTTCACCCCTTAGTTAAGGCAGGGATGACTCGAACCAATGACGGTTCAAAAATTTCACCCTTTTCGAGTCCTCGATCCCTCGCTTGGGAGAGTTCGAAAATTTCACCCCTCAGTCGAGGGAGACTTCCGAATTTAAATTACAACTCTCGCGATTAAATTTTAAAATTAAATAACTTAATTTTAAAATTTTAATTTGAAAATTTAACGTTCGCAATCAATGAATATTTCGGGAATGTGCCAGAACTTGAACAATTTTTCACATCAGCCGTCCCTTGATTCCCGCGCAAGGTAACCTCGGGAACACGTGAAAAAAGAAAGCTAACGGCTCGCACGAGGTGTAACACCCCATGTTTTTCGGACTTTTAAATTATTAAAGTCGTCAGAAGAAATTCATTTTAAGAATTACGAGTTTCTATTTTGGGAAATTTAGAGCCACTTTCCTATTTGGGTCACTTTCCTAATCAAGAATTACCTAGCAAATTACCTTTTTGCCCTTACCAAACCCTCCCTCTCTATACTATAAAAACAAAAAAAAAAAAAAACCTCACTCATCACTCGTCCTCACTGCCGCGTGAAAGAGAAAGAAGAAGGAAAAGAGGAAGAGGAGGAAGAGAAACAGAGGAGGAGCGAAGAAAGGATTCGCGACCCCCCTCACCGCGCGCCGCTTATCACCGCCCTAGCCGTCGCCCAGTTCCCCAGCCGTCTCTCTCTTTCTCTTGATTTTAATCAAGAGTCGTAAGTCTCAAACCTTGCTCAATTAATTTAATTTGGGATTTCGATTTTGAGTCGAGTTGTTGATTAGTGTTCGATGGAGTTGTTTAATTCGATTGTTTTGGTGCTAATAGTGATTTTGATGGGTTAATTCGTGGGTTTGATTTTCGAAATTTGGGGGTTTTTGTTCATAAGGTTTGTGTTGAAATTGTGGTTGATTTTGTGTGAGAAATTGTTTGGTTTTTGGGTAGATTGAATGGTTACGTATTGGGATTGTTATGTTGTTGTTTTGGGATTGTTTTATGGTGGTTTCAGTGATGATTAATCCTACTGCCAATTCTGAATTTTAAGTATTGTTGATGTTGTTTTGTTGATTAATGGATGGAAGTGAGTAATTAGTAAGTTGGGTAGGTTATGGTGATAAATTGATGTGTTGTTGGAAGGTTTATTGTCAAATTTGTGAATTGTGTGGCTCTGTGGTGATAGCCGAGTGTTCTCTTAATGTTGGGTTTTGATGGCGATCGTGTAGTAACTCAATCTCGTTGCTTTGTGATTAGGGTGTGTGTTTGAAGAAGTCCCTTTCTAGTTTGGTGAAGGTAAGAACGTTGATCGCCGCTTGAGCCTATACAAACCATCTTGTTTGACTGTTAACTCAATTCTTATCCTCTAATCGCATTCTTATTGTATTCGTATGAGTTAATCGTCTTGCCTTTGTTATAATCGCTTGCCTTGTTCTCGGCTTTGCTGTCTCCTAAGCACTTGGCCATTCGCCCGAGTGGTTCATTTTGGCCTCCCGTTTCTTAAATATTCGTCTGATTTGTATTGATGAGAATTGAATTCCGGCCTCGGCCGTTTATAAATTGTGTATCAAATAATGTACCGTCAAATAATGTACCTAAAACGGATGAAAGAAAATGACGATATGACTACCACCTAGAGTGAATGTGATGCGGCACAGACCGATCACTATGTATACCTCTGATCAGGGTAATGTTTGGGTCGGAGTAGCTACCGACTTCCTAATAGGCTTTCCTCCTAGAGGCTTCGCATCCTACTGGCTCTCTAGAGAGGGGTGTGCATACTTCAAGTCCTTAGGATTTGTTTTACTGTACTCTAGCTCGCGTCGGATCGAGATTGTGGTGGCTGCGGGGTAGGAGCCCAGCCGTGTATATGAATGACGAGACCGTTTGTCTCGTCAGCGGTATTATGATTGTCGCACTGCTTGTCCTGACGGTACTCTGAATTTGTTGTTATATCTAAAATCTGTTATTTGTAGCTACGCGCCTCAAGGCGCGTATCTTTGTTGTTTGCTTTGTGATTCTTACTCAGCCTGTATGCTGACGTTCTTATTCAAGTTCGTTCCCTACCATGTTCTGGGGCCTATGTCATTCTTCGATGGCATAGTTGACAAGTTTTGATGAGTTGGATGCTTTCTAGAGAGGTCGTCTTGCATGCTGGGAATCTATAAACATTTTACTGGATTTATATTTTATTTCAGACTTGTAATTTCATTCTCGTTTTGAAAACTGTAGTTCGACATTATAAGTCTTCCGCTGTCGTCTTTTCATTTGTTGGATTTAATAAGTTGTATTTAAATTCAAGCCTAGCAGTTGACTCGGTAGTCAACTGCGGCATAACAACTCTATATAGTTTCCTTGTTTATTAGTGCTAAATTTTAGGGTTGTTACACGAGGCGAGTCCGTAACTGCCTTTCTTCTTTTCTTTCAGATGGCGAGCACTAAATAGACTGCCCGCGGGCGGGGGGTTCGACAAATCCGAGAATGGCTCGAAGTGTTCGTGTCGACCCTAACTCGGTTGTTCAGCCCTCGCAGGAACCACCCGACGCGATGGCGCACCGAGCCCTAGTGCGAGTCAGTGCCAACACGTTCACCACGGGGATGATCAATGAGGTTGGCGTAGATCCCAAACGCCTCAACTGGTTCGGGCGTTCAGGGAGGCTAACCAGATCTACGACCCGCTCGACCTGGTCGTCCCGACCGCGGGATCCCTCTGCTCACAACCTCCGGAGAATTGTCTCGGAGTTTAGGCGCAGGCGTTCGCATATGGGTTTCGGGTCCCTTTATGCAATTTTGTGACGAGGCTCCTCAACCATTATGGCATTTGTCCCTCCGAGCTTACCGTCAACGCTCATATCACCCTTACGGGTTTTATCATGACGTGCCGAGCGGCTCGGATACCGCTGTCCGTCAACCTCTTCCGCTATCTTCACAACGCTTCGAGCGATCAGTGGGGGTTTAAAAATTTTGCCGTTCGAGGCAAAACTGCGACGTACACCATCGTCACTCATCCTCCGAAGCCTGGGCGAGGGCCGGATTGGAAAAGCATGTTTAATTGGTTAACTGCCAATGACGGCTCAAGGTTGGGTGATCACTTTAAGGTGTTACTTCGATCTCCCGGCGCTCGACAAATTCACGATTCTCTTCCCAGGCTTAACAACCTGGAAGATTGCTGTGCGGACTACTTCCTCCAACCGCATAATCCCGAACCGGAGGAGGTGACATGGGTCCCCTCGCATGAATTTGCTGAATGAGCCACTGTGGGTTATGTAGTCGGGCCTAATTCCTCCTGAGACCGAGGAGGAGCGCAGTACGTCTCGGGATGTGTCTCGCATTGTTTCTTTTGTATGTTTATCTTTGGCTGATCATTACTTGTTTTTTCAGGTGTCGTTCAGTATGCGGTGAGGGCTCAACTCCACGAGTGGCGCAAGACGATCCCGAACCTTAGCCGACTGATGGCCCAGCGAGCAACGAAAGAGAGCTCGAGCGTCCGTCGCGACGCGGCTCATCAGGAGGTAGTTCGACAGTCTCCTGAGGGAGATGGGGCTCGAGCGAGTGGAGCGGCCTTCCCCTTCGACTCGTCCCCCTCCTTTGGGATCGGCTCGGACACATCCTCTACAGTGGGTTTCAGGGACTCCACTCAAACCTACTCCTGTGAGCATGCACGCGCCGGCCAGACCTACGTCAAGACCCACGTCGAGGCCAAGGGCTTCGGGGCTCACGATTCGGTCTCAGTCGGCCGTTCCCGAAAGAGTCCCACTCTCATCCTCAGACGGGGAGGAAGAACAGGTAATCTCGTCGTACTTTATTATTGATACTTGCTATTAATTTCTGATGGTAACGACTCGCTTTCAGACTCTCGACCACCGACGTCGCGAGAAGAGGCCGCTCGTGGAGGGCGAGACGTCGGCTGCTAAGAGGTTGGATGTTGGTGCTTCGATTTTTCCAACAGGTAGCCGTTTGAATGTAGCTTCTCGCCTGTTGACAGCGAGATTGTCGTTAAATCTAGTCAAATTACCACTAAATCAAGCTAACTAGCAAGGGTAAGTGGGTATCGTATCGACGAGGAAGAGGGGAAGTCCTAATATGCGATTCTAATGCGGAAAAATAATAAATAAAAGAAATAAAAACAATAAATGGGGGTTTTTGATTTGAAAGTTGGATTACAAACGAAATAAACGAGATAACAAGTTAGTTAAAGCGACTCTCGGTGATAATCTCTTCTAACACCCTAATATAGTAAGTTTTACCTCTCTCTAATATTAGCAATTCATTAACAATCCCGGTTTTAACCAATTAATCCTCTTTTATGGGGAATTCGAGCAACCGCTACCAAATTCCCCTCCTTTTAGTCCTAATTTGTCTAGTGACCACTCAAACAAATCACAACCAAAGGCATGAAGAGCAAGGACTAATAAAAGATTGAGAACAACCCAAATTAGTATCTAATTAGCCGCAACCGCGACACTAATCAAATCTAATCTATTAGTTGCCTAATTAATTCCCCAATCACAAGTTAGTCATAACCATACACTAAACATGTGAAAGTTGCTTCCTTTAGGGTTAATAATCAATGACCATCAATTAAAAACCAAGCATATGAAGTACCCAATTCAGTCCAATCAACCAATAGATAAAACAAGGATAAATCATGCATTAAAGAGCAAGGAATTAATTATAATGAAAGTAAAGGTAAAATAGAGAGAAAAATACTCACTAATACACAGGATGAAGAATTGATTACACCAAGAGTCTAGAAGGGGATTAGCCTTCCATGCTAATTATTACAATAATATTTGAGATTGAAATCATAGTGAAAAGATAAATTCTCCTTAACTTTCTCTCTCTAAATAAAAACTAGATGCAAAATAAAATGAAAGTGATAAGGGTGATAATTACTAGGGAGGGGTTACAAGCCCCTTTTATTAAGGATAAGTACAAAGAAAAACACTAAAAGACGAAAATAAATATTTCTTCACAAAAAAGAAACCGTCCAAAAGCCTCAAGAAATTTCCCGGAAGCTCTCTTCCTCGACTCGAGGGAAGAGATCCCCGAGTCGAGCGACGAAATCCTCGACTCGAGGGACACCCTCCTCGAGTCGAGCGAGGAAATCCTCGAGTCGAGGCGACTTCCTCTCGAGTCGAGGAACTTGAATTCCTCCTTATTGCTTCTCTTCTCCGCGGCTTGAGCTCTTGTGATTCTCATTCCTTCGTGGCTCGAGCACTTGTGATTATCGTATGTGTACCCGAGCTAGTCTCTCTCGAACCCCGATCAGACTCCAACCCGCTCCACGTTCCCTCCTAATTCACTCCAAAGGGTCTTGAGCGAACAAAAATCCGTAAAACCACCAAATAAGCTCCAAACAACTCCCAGTAGTGTGGTTCACGAATCACGATAACATCACGCTAAAATAGACCCTAAGGCGATAAATCACGCGGATTAGCACACTACTCTAACGCCATATCAAACTCCCCCATGCTTAGACCATTAATCGTCCTCGAGTTCATCAATCCTCCACACTAACACCTAGGTCTCTCTTAAAGCACGGGGTGAGTTTCAACACCCAAGACTCCTCCAAAACAAAGACCCAAGCCCACTTAAAGCACGGGGACTAACACAACATTTCCCTCATATTCGGCTCAACGACCCTCTCAAAGCCGTGCTCCCAAAGAAGTTATCGAGCACGACTCACCTCAATCAATCCACCGGCGCCCTTAACCTCATAATGCAAGAGGATTTCTAACCTAGGACCACCAATCCTATCACCGAACCTCCTTATGACTCCCGTAGTGATCCTAACCCTTTACGCCCCAAACTCCTCATCTTATGTCGCCCGCCATGGATTTTTTTTTTTTTTTTACAAAGTGACAGATTGCCAAACTTATATTAGAAAGTGACAGATTGCCAAACAAAATTACATAATTATGCCAAGCGTCTCCCCCATGCTTGAACCTCGTCATTGCCCACAATGACATCAACAACCAACCGAAAGATTGGGCAACTACGAGTTAGCGGGGGGAAACCAACAAAACATCCGCAACCATCCCATACAACTAGTGCAATGGAAACCGTCTCAACTCATCAAGTGAAGAATAACGGGCTCTCGGGCCAAGAGACACCCTCTCTACCTCACTCCCCTATCTTCCTCGAAAAAGAGTCCTCCCTCGTCTCACTACTCCATCTCCCTCATGAATATTGACAATAACACGTTTTCCTCCAATAATAACTAACCATCCAAAAACAACCCAACCAACAACGAACCAAACAAGGTTATTTTATTGGTTTGCGGGGTAAAATGGGGTGGGTAGAACAAGAATAACGGGGGAAACAAACGCGGTGGGGCACAAAGAGAGATGGTCTAGAAACGGTTAGTGAAACGGGTGGGGAAGTAGAGGTTAGAATCGAGATTGAGAGAGAAAAGTTAAGGGAACAGAAATCATATCTCGTGATAGCTCCATTTCCCTCAATAATCATCAATGCAAGTGGCTCATGGTCCAAAGACCGGCAGAAGAGCCACTCTCTCACCTCACAACCCCGTCTTCCTCAAGACATGTCGCCTCCAATCACCTTACAAACTCCTATCCCCCTCTTGTGTTTGTTGGAGCGTAATGACCCCACACCGAAAGTAGTCCAAAAACCGAAAAGAGCCATTTTGTGAATGTTGTGTGAGTTGCGGGCCAAATGTCAATGGTTTAAGGATCAACAAGTATGTGGAACAAACGGGGGGTCAATATCAAGAGAGATGGTATAAAATATTGGACAAAATAGGGCGGTGGGCCGACTTGGCTAGAGATGAGAAAAGAAGAAAGTGTAGGGAAGAATTTATTCATACCTTGGCTTCTCCAACTGAATGGCAAATGTCACGATTGAAATAACAGTAAAACTCGAAAAACAAACACACAAAACAAAAACAAACACTCGGAAATTGGTTAGACAATATAATACAATTGTACAAGCAAGAGCAATAATCCTCCTCCATGCTCAAAATAGGTCAATAAATGCAAAACAGGGCATAAAGAGGGAGGGTGGCAAGAAAACTCACTGAGGGTGGCCGGGTGGCCGGAATTGCTGCCCACGAATGGAGAGATGCCGGACGCGCTCGTCGATCTCAGTGAAGTCAGGAGACTCGTAGAACAGAGTCTGGGCTCTCATGTGGAGGTTGTGATTAGTCTCCATAAACATCATAAGGCGCTTCGTCTGGGCCTCATGGACCATCATCCTATGGTCCAGGCCGTCCAACTGATGGCTAACTCCCGTCCTCCAAGCCTCGTACTCAGGGGGAAACGCCTCATGGGGCGCAAATCCGGGTCCTCTCACATGCACACGTGGGGGTCCCGGGCTCTCCTCTAAAACAGCCTGCCACTGGGCGACACTAAGTCGCAGCCCCTCAACAAAAAGCTCATCCGCGTCATCACCCTCCTCAATCCTCAACCGATCAGGGTTGGGGAGCAACAGGTAACTCTGCGCGTCAGTCCCCAAAGTCCAGTGGTAACGCCCCGCGTACTCTCGCAGTCTCATCACGGGGGTAATCCATCTGATCTTCGAAGAGCTTGGATGTTCAGAGTCGCGAGCCCCTCCAAAGCCACCTCCTCATCAACCTGCGCTACCTGACAACGACGGGCGATGAGGGTAATCATGCCCCCCAACCCGATAGATCGTGAAGGAAACATCTGGAATGCTATGCACACCTCGACGAAGAGCTGGGCCCACCGCGGCCTACCATTCTCGTTCGGTATGAACGAGGCTAGGCAACTCATCTCCATAAATTGTATGTTATTGGGCTCTCCATGCCCAAAAACACACATACCGATCACCCGGTAAATAAGGCTCATAGCCGGGTGGGGAACCATCGAAATCTTCCCCGAGGGAGGGACCACCGGCTCCCTCGTGAGCTTCGTCCACAACACCTTGGTCTCATATCCACCGTAAAAATTGTACGCCTTACCCTCCTCCTCCGGAGTGTACCACCCAAAACACTGATCAATGTCGCCATAACTCCATTTTCCGATGCGGAAAAGGATCCTCTCATTGTCCCGCTCATGCTTGAGATTGGACAAAAACTCGTAGGACCACCTCTCATATGTGGGGGCTGACTTACCCAAGAAGCCCAACATGCCCCCTACACCCAAATGGAAGCGAACGGACTCGAGGAAGCCTAATTGGTCAAGTGTGGCCGCATCGAAGAACTTGGTTACTACGAGTTTCTTGCGCTCGACCATGTCATTGAAACGGGCCTTCTCCGTATCGTCCAGCCCCTCAACCCCCATTGTCTCCCAATGTTTAGGGTCTTTAACTTTCTTTTGCTTCTTGGAGGGGCCGGCTTCACCATCATTTCTACCCATTGTAATACAAACACAAATTCACCACAATCGTCTTCTAATTCCCAATTTTCCAACTAATCCCAAACAACAACTTATCACACCGTTTGCACAATTAATCCAACACCCACAAACACACTACAAGGCCAAAATTCACTCTAACCAATGTGCTTCAAACCACGATTATCTTACACAAACATCAATCAATCCAAAGTACCCTCACCAAGCCAACAACAAACAACCAAAACACCTACAAGGACCAAAATCGAATTTGGGGATGATTCTTACCAAATTGGGCTCAAAAACAAATTTTTGAGCAAAGCCTATCCTCCAAATCGCGTCCAAAAGCTCCACTACAGTCCCAAGATGCAATTCCAATGTAGAAATCGACTCAAATTCTCCAAAAAACAAAACCCCTAATTTCTAGGGTTCTTGAAAGGAAATTGAAAATTTTGAATGATTTTTGATGGAATAAGAGATTTTGTGGTTGATTTGTTGTTTATGGAGTGATTTTTGTGAAGAAATTAGAAGTTTGGGAGTGATTTTGTGTGATTTGGTGAAGATTTGAGTAAGTTTGAGTTTGGGAGAAGAAGAATTTCGAAAATGGGGGAGAAATTGAAGAAGATGAAGTGAGGAGAGAGAGGGGGGGGTCGGGTTTAAGAAAACCGATGAAAACTGATTTATCAAAATCCTCGAGTCGAGAAGGCAAGCCTCGACTCGAGGATTTTCTCGTTCGACTCGGGTGGGGAATCCTCGAGTCGAGGAATTACCCCAAAAATCCTTCCTTCTGCTCATTTGCCTCGACTCGAGGGGGTTTATCCTCGACACGAGGAGAGCCTCGCTCGACTCGAGCCACACTTCATCCGACTCGAGGATTTTCTCCCAAAACTGTTCCTTCTATAAATCTTCTTCGAGTCGGGGATCCCTATCCTCGATTCGAGGATCCCCCTCTTTTTTTTTTTTTTTTTTTTTCTTTTTCTACTTCCTCGATCTCTTGCTTGATTCAAAAATTTCCTCGAAACGAAATACATCAAATAACCCATATATAGACAAATGGCTCGGGTTGCCTCCCGAGTAGCGCCTTTGTTTAAAGTCATTGGCTCGACATGAGAACTCCAAAGCTTCATTTTTCAACAATTGGCTCAAAGATAGCCATTTCCTCTACGGTTTTCACCTTGAATCCTTCATAATACGGCTTCAACCTATGACCGTTCACCTTAAAAGATTTATGCTCCTCTTTCTCAAAGATTTCGATCGCTCCGTGAGGGTATATCTTAGAAACGGTGAATGGGCCAATCCATCGAGACCTTAGCTTGCCCGGGAAGAGTTTCAACCTTGATTGATAGAGCAACACTTTGTCCCCCACTTCAAAACTCTTCCTTGCAATCAATTTATCGTGCCATGCTTTGGTCTTCTCCTTGTAAATTGCCGCATTATCGTAGGATTCCAACCGTATCTCCTCCATTTCATGCAATTGAAGCTTCCGGTGCTCCCCAACCTCACTCATTCCCATATGAAGATTCTTGATAGCCCAATAAGCCCGGTGCTCAATTTCTACGGGGAGATGGCATGATTTACCGAACACCAATCGGTAGGGAGACATCCCAATTGGAGTCTTGTAGGTCGTCCGATAAGCCCAAACCGCATCATCTAATCTCAAGCTCCAATCTTTGCGGCTCGGGTTGACCATCTTTTCGAGAATAGACTTGATTTCCTGGTTTGACACCTCGGCTTGCCCATTAGTTTGGGGATGATATGAAGTGGAGACCTTGTGAACAACATAAAATTTCTTCAAAAGAGCACTCACCGTCCGGTTACAAAAATGCGTCCCTTTATCACTAACTAACGCCTTTGGAATACCGAAACGGGAGAAAATACGGGATCAGAGGAAATCTGAAACAACTTTGGAGTCATCAGTTTTAGTGGCTTTCGCCTCCACCCACTTGGAGACGTAATCCACCGCAAGTAAAATATAGTAATGGCCGTGGGAATTTGGAAAAGGGCCCATGAAATCAATGTCCCAAACGTCAAAAATTTCACAAAAGATAATGGGGGTTTGAGGCATTTCATTTCTTTGTGAATTATTGCCTACTCTTTGACACTTATCACATGTTTGACAAAATTCGTGAGCGTCTTTGAAGAGTGAAGGCCAATAAAATCCACATTCGAGCACCTTAACCGCGGTTCTCTTGGAACCAAAGTGGCCACCACACGCATAAGAATGACAAAAAGTTAGGATAGAACGTACCTCATCGTTGGGAATGCATCGACGTATAGCCCCATCGGCTCCTTGTTTCCAAAGGTACGGATCATCCCACATGTAGAACCGTGTAACACTCTGAAGTTTCTCTCTTTGACTTTTAGTGAAACCGGGAGGGAATTGGCTAGATGCGAGAAAGTTGACAATATTTGCAAACCACGGCTCCGCGATCCTCTTAGTGCCCAAGCAATATAATGCCTCATCCGGAAACCTCTCTTGAATTTTATCATTGGCATAAGAGGTTTCCTTATCATGCAGAATACGACTTAGATGGTCCGCAACTAGATTTTCCGCACCTTTCTTATCCCGTATTTCCACCTCAAATTCACTCAAGAGCAACACCCATCGGATGAGCCGTGGCGTAGCCTCTTTCTTTGACATTAAGTAACGGATGGCGGCATGGTCATTATAAACAATTACTTTCGTTCCCAAGAGATATGGTCGGAATTTCTCTAAAGCAAACACAACCGCCAACATCTCTTTCTCCGTGGTTGTATAGTGACGTTGCGCCTCGTTCAACATCAAAGAGGCATAATGTATGACATGACTCGCCCTCCCCTCCTTTTGGCCCAATACGGCTCCGACCGCGTAGTCGCTTGCATCGCACATAATCTCAAAAGGTTGCGACCAACACGGTGCTCTAATGATAGGACCGGAGATGAGTCGAGCCTTTAGCTCATCAAATGAAGCTTGACATTCCATGGAAAAGTTGAAATCCGACTCCTTTTGAAGGAGCTTTCATATGGGAGCGGCAATCTTCGAAAAATCTTTGATAAACCGGCGGTAGAAGCCCGCGTGGCCAAAGAAAGACCGCACCTCTCTCACATTAGTCGGGTAGGGGAGGGTAGAAATCACGTCCACCTTAGCCTTATCAACCTCAATTCCCCGTTCTGAGATCACGTGGCCTAGCACCACTCCCTCTTCTACCATAAAATGGCATTTCTCCGAATTGAGGACCAAATTAGACTCCAAGCCCCGATCTAAGACCCATTCTAGATGATCCAAAGCTTGCTCAAAGGTGTCTCCATGCACGGTGAAGTCGTCCATAAAGACTTCTACAAACTCCTCTATGTGATCGGAGAATATGCTCATCATGGCACGTTGGAATGTAGCCGGGGCGTTGCATAACCCAAACGGCATTCTTCGGTATGCAAATGTACCGAATGGACAAGTGAATGTGGTCTTTTCTTGGTCCTCCGGGGCTATTGCTATTTGGAAATACCCGGAGTAGCCATCCAAGAAGTTGTAGAACTTATGCCCCGCTAGTCGTTCCAACATTTGATCAATAAACGGCAAGGGAAAGTGATCTTTTCTTGTTACGGCATTGAGACGACGGTAGTCAATACAAACTCTCCAACCCATTTGAAGCCTTGTAGGAACCATTTCTCCCTCCTTATTTGCAACCACAGTGAACCCACCCTTCTTTGGCACGACTTGTGTGGGGCTCACCCATTGGCTATCCGAAATGGGGAAAATCATCCCCATTTGCCAAAGCTTCAAAATCTCACTCTTGACTACCTCCATCATCGGTGGGTTGAGCCGTCTTTGGGGTTGCCTCACGGGCTTCCCCCCCTCCTCCAACATGATACGATCCATACACGTGGAGGGGGAAATACCCCGAATGTCGGCAATAGTCCACCCGATAGCTTCCTTATGCTTCGCCAAAACCCCAATCAATCGTTCCTCTTGACTTTTGCTCAATTGATTCGAAATTATAACGGGGAGAGTTTCCTTGTCCCCCAAGAACACATACTTGAGCTTGTCCGGGAGGATTTTAAGTTCCACTTGTGGGGCCTCAACGGTAGACGGCTTAGGTCGAGCAAGCGGTTTCTCAAGAGTGATCGGTTTGGAGTTGTTGTTCATCCGAAACGGTTTACCGATCTCATGAGCCATTTCCTGCGGGTTAGTGGACAAAGAACCAAGCAAAGAATTCTCTATCCTACTACATTCAACTTGACCAAGCACGTCGTCAAGAACATTGGCATGTGAGTCAAACACGTCTTGTACAATAGGGTCAAAAACATCAATAGAAGAGATTGAATGCACATCCGAAGGGTATTTCATAGAGTTAAAAACATTAAACTTGAAAACTCTACCCTCGAATTCCATTGTTAATGATCCACTTTCAACATCAATTTTTGTTTGAGCCATTTTTAGAAAGGGCCGCCCTAAAAGAATAGGGGTCGCATGCAAGTCGTGCTCCATTTCAATCACATAGAAATCGGCCGGGAAAACAAGTTTATCCACTTCAACAAACACATCCTCAATTATTCCTTTAGGGTACACATTTGATCTATTGGCTAGTTGAACTATGATATCCGTGTCATGCAATTCACCAAGTTTCAAAGATTCGAACACAGAATAAGGCAAAACATTTATGCTAGCACCGAGATCTAACATGGCCCTATCAAACTTAGCACCCCCAAATGTACAAGGGATAGAAAACATTCTCGGATCCCTACACTTCTTAGGCAATCTATGTTGGAAAACCGACGACACATGCTCACTCATTTTCACTTTTTGTTTCCCTTTTTGCTTAGGAGATCGTCTAGGTGTGACTATATCTTTAACAAATTTCGCCACCTTAGGAACACTCTTAACAAAGTTGATAAATGGAATGTTTACCTTACAATCTTGAAAGAGGGCATACATGTCGGAGTTGTGCTTGTATTTTCGATTATCCCTAAGTGCTTCGGGAAACGGAACATCAACCTCTATAACCTCATCTTGTGAAACGGGAGAAGAGCCAAGTGAACAATCCCCGAGAACAGAATCCTCGAGTCGAGGATTTCCTCGCTCGAGTCGAGGATTTCCTCGCTCGAGTCGAGGAGAGGGTACCTCGACTCGAGGCAGATTGTCCTCGACTCGAGGCTGATTTTTCTCGAGTCGAGGCAGATTGTCCTCGACTCGAGGCTGATTTTTCTCGACTCGAGGCAGATTGTCCTCGACTCGAGGCGTGAGATCAGTTAGGTTATTTTCAGGCGGCATTTCCTCGACTAGAGGCACTTCACGCCCGACTCGAGGATCATCTTCCTCGACTCGAGGGTCTCGCTTCTCGAGTCGAGGTTGAGGAACAATGTTATTGTTTTTACGGCTTGGTTTCTCGAGTCGTGGCAAAGACTCCCTCGACTCGAGATTCACTCCAGTAGAGTGTTCTCCACTCCTACTTCCCTCGGCTCGAGCTGGACGCTCCTCTTGCCGAGGTTGCTCATTTCCCGACACATTGTTGCTCTCATATTCCACATCCTCAACCCAAGATTCATCCTTTCCCTGATCATCCGGCTCAAGTGGCTTTCTACCACTCCTTAGACTCACGAAACGCACATTCTTATTGGGATTGGCTTCGGTTTGAGATGGGAATTTGGTGGAACCTCTTGATTCTAGTCGGTTCACCGCACTTGATAGTTGGCTCATTTGACCTTCAAGGTTTTGAATACTTGCCTTCGTTTCTTGTTGATTTTGGACCATAGAGGCTTGCATATTCGTGACATTGAGTGCCACTGCCTTTATCATCTCTTCCGCGGACATTGAAGATAAGGAACTACCTTGAGATTGTTGGCCGGAGAGAGGTGGTTTAGCATGGTACGAGCATTTTGAAAATTATTTCCACCCCCTTGACCTTGATTGAAGTTGCCATGACCCCCTTGATTGTAGTTCCCGTCCCTAGGCCCTTGAGAGTTGTAGTTTCCACTTCCTTGGCCTTGGAACCGGTTATTCTCTTGATTGTAGCCACGGTTAACTTCTTGATTGTTGCCATACCTCAAGTTAGGATGATCTTTCCAACCCGGATTGTATGAGTTTGAATATGGGTCATATCTTCTTGTAGAATTCCCTTAAAAACCACCCACGGCATTGACTCCTTCATAATCCCCGGGTGATGAGTTTCTTGATTGATTTCGGAGGATTTCCTTCATCATACTTGTCAATTCTCCCACTTGACTCTCATTAGGAGGCACCTCAACCATATTAACTCTCCTCACACACCTCTTGGACTCCCGGTCACGTGAATTTGTTGCCAATTCCTCTAGCAAGTC
Organism: Spergularia marina; assembly: GCA_963680865.1. Taxonomy (NCBI): domain Eukaryota; kingdom Viridiplantae; phylum Streptophyta; class Magnoliopsida; order Caryophyllales; family Caryophyllaceae; genus Spergularia; species Spergularia marina. The sequence continues at coordinate 12,914,806 of OY804560.1, read as the reverse complement.
CCAAGCATCAAAGGGAGTCATCTTGTCCAACCCACCATTACTCGCGGCCACCACATGCCTATATTCTTGATCTTCGAGTTCGTGGTAGAAGAATAAGATGAGGTCTTGCTCCTTATACCCATGGTATGGACAACTAGCAATCAATCTCGGAACCGGTCCCAATAAGAATGTAACACCCCACAATTTTGGGACTTTAATTAAATAGGGTGTTACGTTTATTAATCATTTTGAGAGAATTAATAAGAGTCATTTTGGGAATTTGGTGAATTATAGACTATGTTATTAATTGGATAATTCTATTTTTAGGAAGTTCTATAATTGGGTTATTGGACTTGGATCGAGTTTATGGATCACTCATCTAACCCGATTAATAAAACCCGAACCCGAGTCTAATCCCTTACCCATTGACATAAATAAAATAAGAAACCCTACCTTCCCCTCAATTTATTCGGCCTCCCTTTATCTCCTCTCTCTCCTTTTCGTTTTCCTCCACCCGCAGAACATCTCAGCAGGACAACATCAACTTCAAACACACATAATTATCTCATACAATCTCTGATTAGAGCGTGGTTGGTGGCGTTAGAACCGTGCTTTCGATACAAATCCAGGAATATGTAAATCGTGCCAAGATTCTATCGGATGCCACTTGTGTCTATTTACCCGAGAATCTGTTCCGCCCCTCGGTGTTTTGAGGATTCCCGTCGACTCCTAAGGAATTCGAGGACGAGTTTTTGTGGAGATGTCCTTTACTCTATCATTAACAATATATCCAAAATTGGTAAGGCCTAGGCTTCTGTATCAAAAGTTACATTGGTTTTCGTGAGTAAACCCTAATTGTCTTTTGTGGTTCATTGTGAAGTTGATTCCCGTTGATCCGTTTTGATTTTGTGGACGAAATTTTGAGTAGAGGTTTCTGACATACCCTTCTACAACATACTAAAATTTGGTGGTCATCCAATATCGGAGGTAGAAGTTATTTGTGTTTCTTTACCACTGTTCCTTTGAGGATCCGTTTCATATTAGTGAAAGTTGTGAGTTGTAACACTTATGTTTACATCTTTTTGATTAGGGAATTGTGGATTGAGTTTATAATTGGATGATTAAGGAATAGCGTTATGAGGTAAGAACGTTGGTTACAATCTCAACCACGATATCTAAACTCCGAGTTTATCTCATCTTGATACTAACCTTGCTTCTAATGACCATTGCTTACGTATTATCCCTATCGTTGTCCTACTATTTTTGTATCATTATCACTTGGATTAACCTTGCAGCGTTCCTGCCTTTCGGCACAAAGAACCGGCCCTTCGGCCTCTTGATTTCGCCTGGCCCGGCCTCTCGGCCGAGCGTGTGCGTCGTTATTACTTCGTTGTGATTTTGATGTGATTGTATGATTTATGTTATATTAACGATTGTATATTGTATTGTTTACGCACGTATGATTGTGTACATTAATGTTTATGATATTGTATGACGATGAAAACCACCTAGAGTAAGGTGACGCGACCAGGTTCGGTCACCTCTATACCTCTGATCAAGGTAGTTTAAGGTCGGGTTAGCTACCGACTTCCTAATAGACTTTCCTCCTAGGGGTACGCATCCTACTGGATCCCTAGCGAGGGGTGTGCACACTTTAAGTTATTAGGGGCGTGTTTGTACTGCTCTAGCTCGCGCTGGTACGAGATTGTGGTGGCTGTGGGGTAGGAGCCCAGCCTTGATCTGTAGCAAGACCGTCAGATCTTGTAGCGATATGGAGATTATCGCGCTATATTATCGATGAACGATTGTCTATTATAACGCTTGCTTATTATTTGTTAGCTACGCGCCTCAAGGCACGTATCTTTTGTTCGCTTGTATTTTGTGCTTCCTACTCAGCCTGTATGCTGACGGTCTTTATTCTGGTTCGTTCCCTACCATGTTCTGGGGCCTGTGTCATTCTTCGATGGCATAGTTGACAGGTCTTGTTGAGTTTGGATGCTTGCTTGAGGGACGTTAACATACTGGGATTTCTTAATCATCTACTGGACTATTTCATTTGGTTATGTAATTTTGGATTTCATTTTGAGAACTGTAGTTCGACATTTAAAGACTTCCGCTGTTTTATCTTTCGTTGGTTTATTGTAATCGAATTTCTAGCCTAGCAATTGACTTAGTAGTCAATTGCGGCGTGACAATTCTAAATTATTTCTATTTATAGTTCAATCAAAATTTAGGGTTGTTACAAAGAAGCAAGTGACTCTCCCCGTTGCTCTATTGTTGAAATTTCCTTCTTCAAAGCCGAAACTTTAGTGTTGGGGAAGTACTTGTGGATGAACGCCTTCTTCAAACCCTCCCAAGAGGTGATACTATTGTGGGGCAGGGTGTATAGCCAATTTAGTGCCCGATCCTTCAAGGAAAATGGGAATACCTTGAGAAAAAATGTATCCAAGTCTACTCCCGGGGGCTTCATGTTGCTACACACCAAATGCACCCCCATGATGTGCTTGTTAGCATCCTCCGTGCTAAGCCCGTAGAAGGTGGGTAGATGGTGTAGAAGAGCTCCCTTGATCTAGATTCTTGAAGTAGCCTCATCATCGGGGAAGACAATGCATGAGGGTTGTTGGGTGAGATCCGGGGCGGTGAGCTCTCTTATACTCATGACTCTAGGTGGTGATTCGAAAAACTCGGAAGAGGCCGAAATCCAAGATCCTTCCTCTCTAAACAACCCAAACTTGGCAAAAATGTTTCCTTCCTCCTCAACAACCACTTGATTAAGTTGCTCCAGTGAGAACTTCTTTCTTTGTCTCAAAGTTCTTTCAAGCTCCCAATCTATCTCAAAACAACTCAAGTCGGGATTAGTAGTACGGGTTTGGACCATAGGCTAGTGGCCCAAGCACCGCAAAGGAGAGATAAAAACAAGCCTCAAACACACTTAAAAGAAAATGAAAATCAAAAGAAAGGAGAAATAACTAAAAACAAAAACCACAAAAAAATAGCAAAAAGACTAAAAACGCCTCTTCCCTGGCAACGGCGCCAAATTTGACAGCGAGATTGTCGTTAAATCTAGTCAAATTACCACTAACTCAAGCTATCTAGCAAGGGTAAGTGGGTATCGTATCCACGAGGAAGAGGGGAAGTCCTAATATGCGATTCTAATGCGGAAAAATAATAAATAAAAGAAATAAAAACTATAAATGGGGGTTTTTTATTTGAAAGTTGGATTACAAACGAAATAAACGAGATAACAAGTTAATTAAAGCGACTCTCGGTGATAATCTCTTCTAACACCCTAATATAGTAAGTTTTAGCTCTCTCTAATATTACCAATTCACTAACAATCCCGGTTTTAACCAATTAATCCTCTTTTATGGGGAATTCGAGCAACCGCTACCAAATTTCCCTTCTTTTAGTCCTAATTTGTCTAGTGACCAATCAAACAAATCACAACCAAAGGCATGAAGAGCAAGGACTAATAAAAGATTGAGAACAACCCAAATTAGTATCTAATTAGCCGCAACCGCGACACTAATCAAATCTAATCTATTAGTTGCCTAATTAATTCCCCAATCACAAGTTAGTCATAACCATACACTAAACATGTGAAAGTTGCTTCCTTTAGGGTTAATAATCAATGACCATCAATTAAAAACCAAGCATATGAAGTACCCAATTCAATCCAATCAACCAATTAGATAAAACAAGGATAAATCATGCATTAAAGAACAAGGAATTAATTAAGTAAAGGTAAAATAGAGATAAAAATACTCACTAATACATAGGATGAAGAATTGATTACACTAAGAGTCTAGAAGGGGATTAGCCTTCCACACTAATTATTACAATAATATTTGAGATTGAAATCATAGTGAAAAGATAAATTCTCCTTAAGTTTCTCTCTCTAAATAAAAACTAGATGCAAAATAAAATGAAAGTGATAAGGGTGATAATTACTAGGGAGGGGTTAGAAGCCCCTTTTATTTAGAATAAGTACAAAGAAAAACACTAAAAGACGAAAATAAACATTTCTTCACAAAAAAGAAACCGTCCAAAAGCCTCAAGAAATTTCCCGGAAGCTCGCTTCCTCGACTCGAGAGAAGAGATCCCCGAGTCGAGCGACGAAATCCTCGACTCGAGGGACACCGTCCTCGAGTCGAGCGAGGAAATCCTCGACTCGAGGGACACCGTCCTCGACTCGAGGCGACTTCCTCTCGAGTCGAGGAACTTGAATTCCTCCTTATTTTGCTTCTCTTCTCCTCGGCTTGAGCTCTTGTGATTCTCATTCCTTCGTGGCTCGAGCACTTGTGATTATCGTATGTGTACCCGAGCTAGTCTCTCTCGAACCCCGATCAGACTCCAACCCGCTCCACGTTCCCTCCTAATTCACTCCAAAGGGTCTTGAGCGAATAAAAACCCGTAAAACCACCAAATAAGCTCCAAACAACTCCCAGTAGTGTGGTTCACGAATCACGATAACATCACGCTAAAATAGACCCTAAGGCGTATAAATCACGCGGATTAGCACACTACTCTAACGCCATATCACCTGTTATCTGAGTTGAGCTTTTTCTAACCGTCTTTCGATCGTGCAGCCGAGCAGCTCCAGGCCATGGCCATGCCTTCCGTTCCAAAAACTTCGAAGGCGGCCGAGGCGCTGTATGATCTGGCTCGCGAGATGCCTCGCTCCAACAATTGGGCTCGACAGGCGGTGGCTCAAATGCTCCAGGTATGTTTGTATCCCTTCGTTTCTTCTTAACGCTTCGTTATCCTTTAATGCCGTTTGATTCAACGCTTCTCTCGAAGGTCGCTGCGCTGGTATGCCAGGGCGAGATGCGGAGCAGGCCGAAGGAAGGGTCTGGAAAGAGAAGTGTCTGGCTGCTGAGTCAAGGCTGAAAGAGGTCGAGACGGCTAAGGAGGCGCTTGAGCAAGAGCTGGTGGAAGCGAAACAGAACGTCGCTGGCTGTCATGCGCAAAATGAGAAGGCGGTTGCTGCCATGTCTGCGGCGGACGCGAAAACTTCTTCGCTCGCTGCTGAGCTCGCGACGGCTAAGGCCGATGCTGACCAGTTAAGTCTCAAACTAGTCAATGCTTCGAGCCATGCGACCTTCTGGGCAAAGCGCGCTTGCTCGGCGGTTTCGACCTTCCTCGCGTCAGACGGCTATGCCTACCTGAAAGATCTTGCCAAGGCTGCTGCTGCGAAACAAGCTGGCATCGAGTTGGGTCTTTGACTGGGGTGGCTAGCTCTCGCGAAATACAATGAGGGTCGAGCCAACTTCGAGCTGGACGAAGAGCAGTTTGATTGTGCCTTCCGTGCTGAACTGGATAAACATAACCAGGCCGAGTCTGGTGAAGCTCCTGAGGAGGGAGAGGTCGAGGACGACATCGAGGCGCTCGAAGCTGCGGCTACGGCGGAGGAGGCAGTAGCGAGAGGGGAGTTGTTCGACCTGCCTGAGGCGTTCGACTTTAATCAGCCTGCAGAAGACCCTGCACTTGACACTTCTGACAAATGATTATAATTTGGCTTTTTGCCATGTACCCATACAATCTTTTACCTTTCTGTCTGTTGGCCGCCCCTTTGAGGGTTTTTGGTCGTTGTAAACAATTTTGGTCGGAGCCGCCCATTTTTCAGGGTGTTTGGCTCCGGCCTTTTTATTTTGATTGATGCGGTGCGCCATCGAGTGCTCTAGCCGTTATGTGCATAACTTGTTTGTCTTGCTTGTTCCGGTCATCCATGTGCGGTCTCGCCCTCGAGGCGAATAATGCTTCGGGGTAAAGGGCTCGCTGCCTTTGGTCGCGAAGTTATTCGGCTCCTCGCATGGATGACGTACAAAACAGGGGTTCCGACCCAGTGTCCTTTCGATGGCGAACTATTGTTCGAGGTGCCTGGGTTTTACCATGGGTTGTGGTATACTATCGAGGGCTTCCATTAAATACTTGGTCGAAGCCCATCTGTTGATGAAGCCATTCGACGGGAGGCGTCCCACTGGCCTTCTTTTCCAAGTTGAAGTTTAGGGAGCTACGGGATTTCATCATTCGTAGGTGAATTTGTTCTTAGCTGAACTTTTTATTCGACGCGAGCCCTAGATGGGAAAGCGTGTCGCTACCAAGGTGGGGAAAATTCTAACCCACTCCGAGTGATTGATATTTTTAACAACGCCTTCGAACTTGGTAGGGCAATTTATAGACTCTTGTCTTTGGCGAAATGCCTCGAGCGACTCCCCGTATGGGCGATTGCACTCGGCCCGCCTAGAGGGGCTTAAGGTGTACCATTGTACCCTTTGAGTGACTTCCCATGCGGGTGACTGCGCTCTTGTCTCGCATGTTTAATACGCTTTGAGTGGCTTCCCCTTTGGGCGATTGTACTCGGTTCCCCTTTGAGTGGCTTCTTTGTCGATTTAAGGAGGGGAGGGTTGGGGTTGACACTTTAAGTATTGCATAACATCATGACCCTCGGCCTTTCATTGCTTAAAATTGAAAAGATTACATACTACAGCTCGTGGCCACAAACTGGTTGCAGGAGCGTTACTTGATTTTGGATAACAAAAATAAGACTAACTAGGTTATAATTAGGCATAGTATTTTTTGAGGTTGTAGAGGTTCCACGGCCTCTTCACCATCTCACCTTCCAGGGTGCTGAGTCGGAAGGTTCCTTCCTTTACTTTTTTCCGGTTGCCTTGGCGTTTCGGAGTACCATGCCCCCCACTTCCAGCTTCCTTGGATGAACCATTCGATTGAATGCTTTGCCCATCTGCTGCTTTTGCTTTTCAGCTCTCAAAAGCACATTTCCACGGCACTCGGGGAGAAGGTCGAGCGCGGCTCGCAGCTCAACTTCGTTCTCCTCGGGCTCGTAGGTACTTATACGATCAGATTTGGCCTCACATTCGATCGGTAAGACAGTGTCTGAACCATACACGAGTTGGAAAGGGGTCTCTACTGTGGCTCGCTTCGTTGTTGTTCGAAGGGCCCATAGGATTCCTGGCAGCCCCTCGACCCATTTTCCCTTCGCTCCTTCCACCATGGTTCGCAACCCATGCAAGATTATCTTGTTTGAAGACTCGACCTGTCCGTTCGCCTGACGGTAGGCTACTGAGGTGTAGCAGGTCTCAACACCATATTGAGCACTATATCCGTTGAAGTAATTGTTGTATAATTGGGTCCCGTTGTCGAATGTGAACATTCGAGGGACTCCGAACTTGGTAAGGATGTTCCTCCAGATGAAGTTTGTCATGTATCGGTCAGTGATCCTCTCTAGTGGTTCGTCGACCCACTTGGTGAAGTAGTCAACGGCCACTATTATGAACTTTTTGCGTGAGAAGCTCTTTGGGAACGGCCCGAGAATGTCCAAACCCCATCTTGCAAACGGTAGAGGAGTGGAGATTGGCTTAAGCTGGGTGGGAGGCATTTTACTGATCAGCCCGAACCGTTGGCACTTGTCGCAGTGCTTAATTAGTTCGGCCGCATCAGCTTGCATTGTCGGCCAGAAGAAACCGGCTCTCAAGGCCTTCGAAGAAGATGCTTGAGCCCCTATGTGTCCTCCACACTCTCCAAAGTGGATTTCCTTCTAGATGTAATTTTCTTTCGTCGGGTCGACGCATTTCAGAAATGGCTGTGAATACCTTTTCTTATATAGCTCGCTGTCGACCAGGGTGAACCATTGCGCCCTCTTCTCTACTTTCTTGGCTTGCTTTGGGTCGCTCGGGAGTTCTCCATCCTTCAGATACGCAATTAATGGCCTCATCCATTCAGGGCTCCGATCGAAGACCAAGATGCGAGTTGTTTGATCAATGCTTCGGAACGGAAGCAGCTCCCACTTGACTACCCTTGGGCTATCATTGACAGAGGAGCTGGCCAGTCGAGCCAAAGCGTCTGCTTGCTGATTTTGTGACCGAGGGATCTGCTCAATTTGGAAATATGTGAGCTTTTTAGTGAGGCTTCGGACCTTGTCCCTGTATTCAGCCATGTGCTCCTTGGCTTCAAATTTGTCATTAATTTGGTTCACCACTATGGCCGAGTCAGAAAATGCTTTTACATCTATGGCCCCCACCGCCAAGCACATATGAATCCCTGCGACAAGGGCTTCATATTCAGCCTCGTTGTAGACACCTGCATTTGTCCCTACCCAAATGCCCGATGATGAAAGGACATTATACTGTGAACTGCATCTACTTGCTCTACTATGTGAACCACCATTGTCGTGAATCCGTTAGCAAATGCGTATTCACCCAAAACAAGGCCAAAAACGATCATTTTCTAACCCTTATACACCTGACCTAACTCACGAATAACCCGCGTGCCAAAACTGCCAAATATCATCAAGAAAACATGTTCTTGTACATCATTTGCCCACCCAAATTCACATGTACAATACTCATGTCATAAGAAGGCCAGAAAAGCAATTTTGTATGGTGCGTCAAGGGGTCCAGGCGCACCACTATGTGCGCACAGGGGCCTTGGCGCACTTGCGCGTGCGCCTTGCGCACCAGTTTCGCGCCTGACGCACCAATGGCCGCGCCTGACGCACCTCAGCCGGGTCTAACGCACCCTTGGCCGCACCTGACGCACCTCAGCTGCGTTTGACGCACCGACCCCGGCGTCAGACGCACCACCCCCGCGCCATGACACACCAAGCCCTAGGGTGGCCGGCCAGCATTCTCTTGTACCCCAACACCCTAGCCTCCTATACACTATAAATACAACCCTCCTCCACCTCATTTAACAATCTTCACACACCATTTTCCACCCCGAAATGCTACTCCTCTCTCATCACAATTCTTCACACAAAAACCCTAACTACAATACAAAAACCCTAGCAACTACAACACCAAAACCCTAGTAGCACCCCTACACCTCTAGGACACCCCCAAACACAACACTACAAACACAACAAAAATAAAGCCCCTCTCAAACACCACGTTCGAAGAGCAACGCATCGCTCCAAGAACACATCTAGCCCCTACGACGCAAACTAAGGATTAACGCAGCGATCTCGAAGCATAGTAGAGCAAGTAGTGGTATCGTGGACACACGTAAGTCCTGAGGGCACCCCCTCTTTTCTAAACTTGTCTTTTTACATTTTCTAATCTTCTACCCCTTCTTTACGTGCGCATTTTTATTGCTTTCGATATAGGTTTATATTGCCTAACCAATATTAGATCTAAAACGAATTACATGAATCACGCCTAACACACATAGCGCTTGGACAAATTGGTAGCTAGTGACCGTTAATCAATCTTAACGACGTTGCGACCTAAGATCTAGTTTATGCGCTAAATAACCGACTTAGCTTATTTACTAGGTTATATATAACTTGTAACTGATTGTAAACTTGCATGGCTTAACTTCTTAACGACTTGTAAACGATAATTCAACTTGTAGAGGCCGCTATACGCGGGCGGGGTTGGGTGTCTTATGGCTTCCCAACACGTACCGTCGCCCCCGAACCCAGTCTTCCGGTCCGTAGGCTGCATATTGGCAAAGGTCAGAATGCGCAATTTGTTCCTTACGTCCCTCGGTTTTGTCCCTTTCGGTAAACGACTCGCGAAAGTGTTTTGTACTTGGCATGACTCGCTTCCCCAAGCGTTTATGCTCAATGGGTATAGACTCACTTAGCGTTTACGTAGTCACTCGGTAACAAGGAATAAGATCGCATTGCATGGTTTCCAAACACCCCACAATTGTTTGGTGGCGACTCCTATCCTAGTGCAATCATCGCACGACTCGCGCGTCCGCCGCGATAGAGACCATCCGTGGAATCTACAGTGGTGACTCCGCTGGGGACTTATTGTTCAAAGTGGGTGAGACTCGAAGATTGGTTATCATGTTACATTTGTTGAGAAGCTTAGCACCTTCATTTGCATGGACGCGACCCACGTCCCATAGGAATCCTTGTCCTTTCGGTACATTCATGTCTTTCTACCTGGTGTAGGACTGAATAATGGTTGTACCACCCACGTTCGCATTATCGACACTTCGTTTCCAATGAAATATTGTTTTTGGTGCAAGGATGTTATACTCTCGAGCATGGGCTGCCACAAATCGAGATATAGCTACCTATAACGTGGTACCCTAAGCCTAAGCCTCAAAACCTAAGCCATAGTACATTTGCATGGTATGTGTTTGCTCTTACATGCCTTTGTTGCTTGTTTTTTGCGTCTTTTGTGCCCTATTCATCCCCAAAGCTTTGTCAAAGCAAGGTTCAATTACATCAATGCCTTCCCCATGCACAACGTCACTTTTCGTGACTTTTCATGTCGTGCGTCTCCCCCCGTGTGCGCACCAATGCGTGCGTCACAAGCCCTGTGCGCACCACCCCCGTGCGTCTGCCTACTCATACGCACCATGCATATTCCTTTGAATGGTGCAATTCCCATTCCTAACATGGCATATTTCCCATTGTTTGAGTCATTTTCAACATTTGCATACAGAAACATGCACCTATACATCTCGCACACACATGTTGCACCCACAAAATCGAGTCAACCTCATTGCACTTCCTTGACACTCTTTGAATACTGCATTGCCGTGTCATGCATACACAACCGTAGCTTGCTGCATACATACATACATACGTTATGTCCATATATATAGTCGCGTCTTCCATCATTCATTTGCATATCATCTAGGTCCACCCCTACTCATCTAAATCATGCATCATCCTAGTCCATACCATCCTAGAACAAACCGTCTCATGTAGGGTCAAGTTCGTACCTAACTACGTACTCATGCATCCTACGACTCGAACCATTGCACGCATTTTTGCACTACAACTTATATGATCACATGCATCCATGCATACACGCATCACAACCCATGCAACGAACCTACAAAAAAAAAACAAGTTACGTCATGCATCATGTCAAACACATCATGTCTGTCTTATACACCAATCTGTATCATCAACCCTAGCCACCTAGGATTTCCGAGGCCCACTCCTCGCACTTTTTTACCCAAAACTCCGCGCCTTAGCGATACGTCAATCTGTATCAACGACCCTAGCTACTTATGATCTTCGAGGCCCACCCCTCACTATTTCTTGCCCAAAACTTGACAACTTAACGACACGTCAATCCGTATCATTCAATCCTAGCCACCTACAATTTTTGAGGCCCACTCCTCACCCGTTTTTCAACAATTCCGTACAACTTATGGAAATCCGAACCATATTAATTGATCTTAGCCACCTAGGATCACCGAGGCCCACTCCTCACTCACATCATCATTGAATTTTTGCATCTCGTCCAGACGTCTATCCGTATGTGTACACATCAAACACATTGCACTTGTTTCGATCTTAGACACCTAGGATCACCGAGGCGCACTCCTCACCTCCTTTCTTTCCGTCGTTGAAGCCCACTCTTCACGACCACTCAATCATTACATACATAAGATCGTCAACACCTTGTCCAACTCGGTGACCCCGGCCAACGTTTTCAAACAACTCAATTGAAGCGCAATGGTTTGAGAGACGACTACTACTTCTCTATGGATCCACAGTCCACGTCGAGATTGGTCGCACGTTCTTCTCGTCAATGTTAAGTTTTTTTCCACAAGTTCTCGACATTGACATCCCGAAAATCAAAGGGGTAGCAAAATCCATGCACCATGTCTTGAACTCCAAAACTTACATTGCACGAAAGTTAAAGGTGATGAGGACACGTATCACTACAACGAGGCTACTATCAACGCCATCAACAACGAACGTTCTTTCCGAACTACGTTTGGTTTGATTCCACGCGCTAGTGGATACGTAGGGAGTCTTTCGAGACACAACCACACGAGAAAAGATTTCATGCATTTTTTTTTTACCTCGTTTTCATGTCTAGCGTAGATACCTCCCACCGATTGAAATTTCTCTTTTCGCTGATGGAATAAATGAGCTTTTGGTTTATCAAATTTCTCATGAGCATCCAACGACGAATCCTAGTCTGTCTTACGCTGCACGATTAATGACTGGAGGTGAAATTTTATAACTACATAAATGACTTTGATCCCTAACGATTGAATCCACTTTCTTTGGTAGCCCGCAGAGCCTCCATGCCGATAGCCTTTTCATTTTCATCCTACCTCATCCTACCTTGGGTAAAAGGTGTTGACTTGACCGAAATGGCAAGACTTAAAAAAGTGGAGCCACTAACAAGGCTAACAAACGGCAAGACTTAAAAAAATGGAGCCGCTAATAACAAATTTGGCTAACAAACGGCAAGACTTAAAAATTGGAGCCAAAATGAAACATGTCTAACAAAAAAAAGCAAAAACTTCTGAAGCTGGATCCAGACCCTAACTGAAATATGTAACAAGTGCCACGAACAAGTGAAAGCATCCCTCAATAGGGACAGAATTGAAAAGATCAAGCAAAATGTGTTTTTCAAATTGCAAACATGGTCAAGTCAGCACAATTGGGGGTAAAATGGGCCAGAGCCTTCATGCACATCCGTCAATTGTCACCCAAGCCAACTACAAAAGCGCCGAAAAAGTCCTCCTTGAGATCGTGCAAATCACGCCACCGCAATTTGTCGCTCTTCTATTCAAGAACTTGACGTTTGATGATTCACCGCGAGAGTTCTTCCGCATAACGGATAATAATCGCGAAGGTAAGACCCTAGGAATTTTGAGGATCGCTCATCAAGCTCGCCATGCATGCATTCTCCGATTATTTTCCCTAGTGGTCTAAATGACATGGAAATTTGAACCCACGTTATCAACGTACCCCTTTGCAAAATTTAGACCGCCGCTTTGAACCCACGTTATCAACGTACCCCTTTGCAAAATTTAGACCGCCGCATAGGTCTGTATTCCCCTTGTCCAGCCACATTAGAAGCCATAACCCTTGGCCAGCCGCATCGAATATGCCTCCAGAATTTATATTCCACTTGGTCCAGCATCAAGGATCAAGGCCCCATTGAGCCAGCCACAATTACCGAACTCCACATTCCAAATTCTTGGACTTTTCTTTTCCCTTGCCCACGCATGGAATCTATTGCCGACCCAAGACAAGAATGATCGTCATCACGAGCAGCACGTCTCGTCCATTTGCAATTATCAAACATTGCGCTGCTGCATACACTAAGCCTTGAGCCACCTCAAGAACCAAGCCGTGTGCCACCACATGCATACATTTGTGCCACCACAAATACAAAGTCTTGCTCCGCAGCAATCACGAAAATCATCCCCGAACAGTAGGAATGTCACTATAAGCCGTCACCATGAGTTGGACAATCACAACTTTTACTCACCTTTTTCGTAATTTTTTTCTTTTGGGGGAAACCTCAAATTTCTTCCACAAAACTTTACCATTTTCATCCTTTTTTTTTCTTTTGGGGAAACCTCAAATTTCTTGCACGAAACTTAACATCTCTTTCATCCTTTTTCCTTTTGGGGGAAATCGGGGTACCTCCCTGCATTTTTTCGCATTTTACATCTGCATGTATCTCGAGTCTAAGTTGCATAACTCTAAGGTGCATAACATCATCGCATTGCATTTCATAACATTGCATTACATCAAGTCAGTTACACTTGCACACCACCTGCACAATCCTTTACACGAGCACTAGGCATCACTTGTTATTCATCACATGACATACATTTGCACACTACTTGCATAAACCTTTGCATGAGAACCACGCAGCACTCGCCACCCTCAGGACAAGATGCAATCATCCATCACCACTACTCTCCAAGCATTGGAACCGCGAGGTCAAAAGCACACATCTCTGTGCCACGACCTCCTTGCTCGCACAAGAGTGAGACAAAGTACAACAAGAATTTTCAACATGCATAATCAACTGGCGAACAAGAGGTACAAGCGGCATCCAATTGCTCCATAATCTCCTATTTCATCTAAGAATGGAGGCTCCCCTCGAAGCTGCCAATCCAGCATAGACCAACTGAGTCACACACCTTCAAGTCATGTAACAGTCGCACCGACTTTAAACTCGAGCATGTATCAAAACTCTATATTTAACGCCAACGGACCTAACTCCGTTGCGATCAAGCAACGTCAAACCCACTTTCGACATCTCAAGCGAAATCCTATCAACAGCAGTGGACCTAACTCCACCACGATCAAGTAACGTCAGACTCACTTTCAACATCTCAAGCGAAATACCATCAACAGTAGCGGACCTAACACCACCATCATCAAGCAATATCGGACCCACCTCCGATATAAGTATAAACAATCACTACTAACAATCAGCGGTTGCACTGACCTTAAACATTGACATAATCACCAAATAGCATCGGACCCACTTCCGACATTAAGAAGTCATTACAAGTACAACCAGCAAGTTCCACAACACTATCCAACGGTCGCACCAACCTTAAACATCATCCGCAGTCGCACCGACTATAAACATCAGGTATGTCTTCTTATTGGTTGGCGAACCTCTAAAAACGCACCGGCGGTCTACTGGACCTTAAACGACCCTCCCCGTGCATTCGCATCCCGTTTGCACGATTTACATACTTTGACTTTCGCCTTGTCCAAGCCTTAGTCAAAGTGGGGGCTTCTGTAGACACCTACATTTGTCCCTACCCAAATGCCCGATGATGAAAGGACACTATACTGTGAACTGCGTCTACTTGATCTACTATGTGAACCACCATTGTCGTGAATCCGTTAGCAAATGCGTCTTCACCCAAAACAAGGCCAAAAACGACTTAACTCAGGAATAATCCGCGTGCCTAAACCGCTAAATATCATCAAGAAAACATGTTCTTGTACATCATTTGCCCACCCAAATTCACATGTACAATACTCATGTCATAAGAAGACCAGAAATGCAATTTTGTATGGTGCGTCAAGGGGTCCAGGCGCACCACTATGTGCGCACAGGGGCCTTGGTGCACCTGCGCGTGCGCCTTACGCACCAGAGACGCGCCTGACGCACCAATGGCCGCGCCTAACGCAGCTCAGCTGCGTCTGACGCACCGACCCCTGTGTCAGACGCACCACCCCCGCGCCATGACGCACCAAGCCCTAGGGTGGCCGGCCAGCATTCTCTTGTACCCCAAAACCCTAGCCTCCTATACACTATAAATACAACCCTCCTCCACCTCATTTAACAATCTTCACACACCATTTTCCACCCCGAAACGCTACTCCTCTCTTATCACAATTCTTCGCACAAAAACCCTAACTACAATACAAAAACCCTAGCAACTACAACACCAAAACCCTAGTAGCACCCCTACACCTCTAGAACACCCCCAAACACAACACTACAAACACAACAAAAATAAAGCCCCTCTCAAACACCACGTTCGAAGAGCAACGCATCGCTCCAAGAACACATCTAGCCCCTACGACGCAAACTAAGGATTAACGCAGCGATCTCGAAGCATAGTAGAGCAAGTAGTGGTATCGCGGACACACGTAAGTCCTGAGGGCACCCCCTCTTTTCTAAACTTGTCTTTTTACATTTTCTAATCTTCTACCCCTTCTTTACGTGCGCATTTTTATTGCTTTCGATATAGATTTATATTGCCTAACCAATATTAGATCTAAAACGAATTACATGAATCACGCCTAACACACATAGCGCTTGGACAAATTGGTAGCTAGTGACCGTTAATCAATCTTAACGACGTTGCGACCTAAGATCTAGTTTATGCGCTAAATTACCGACTTAGCTTATTTACTAGGTTGTATATAACTTGTAACTGATTGTAAACTTGCATGGCTTAACTTCTTAACGACTTGTAAACGATAATTCAACTAGTAGAGGCCGCTATACGCGGGCGGGGTTGGGTGTCTTATGGCTTCCCAACACGTACCGTCACCCCCGAACCCAGTCTTGCGGTCCGTAGGCTGCATATTGGCAAAGGTCACAATGCGCAATTTGTTCCTTACGTCCCTCGGTTTTGTCCCTTTCGGTAAACGACTCGCGAAAGTGTTTTGTACTTTGCATGACTCGCTTCCCCAAGCGTTTATGCTCAATGGGTATAGACTCACTTAGCGTTTACGTAGTCACTCGGTAACAAGGAACAAGATCGCATTGCATGGTTTCCAAACACCCCACAATTGTTTGGTGGCGACTCCTATCCTAGTGCAATCATCGCACGACTCGCGCGTCCGCCGCGATAGAGACCATTCGTGGAATCTACACTCGTTGTTGGTTGGCTCAAAGCCGAAGCGGAGCGCATATTCCATCCTCTCCCCTCGAGGGAGAATGACGATCATGCCTGCTCCGCTTCCAGCGGAGTTGGACGAAACATCGACGTACAGCGTCCACTGTTCTTTTATCGGCCCCTCTGGCTCGTTGAAGGCTGGCTCGACTACGAAGTCGGACAAGGCCTGCCCCGCGAGGCGGCGTCTCGGCTCGTACTCGATGCCATGGATCTTCAGCTCACAAGCCCATCGAGGCAGTCTTCCATTTCCATCCAAATTGTTCAGTATTTTTTCCAAAGGGTAATTGGTTCGCACAACAATCTTGTGACTTTGAAAATATGGTCGGAGGCGTCGGCTCGAGATAAGCAATTCTAGAGCGAGCTTTTCGAGCAGAGGGTATCGCAGCTCAGCCCCTGCGAGGGCGTGGCTCACGTAATACACAGGGCTCTGGACTTTATCTCGCTCGACTACCAGGACGGCTCCAACCGCTTGTTCATTCGCTGACAAGTATAGGTATAAATCCTCCTTCTCTCCAGGCACAAATATTTTCGGGATGTTAACTAGGTATTGCTTAAGCTCTTGGAATGACTTCTCTGCCAGCTCGTCCCATTCAAAAAAATTCTTCTTCTTCAGAGCGGCGAAAAAAGGGAGGCAACGGTCGGCTGACTTCGCAATGAAGCGTCCAAGGGCGACCATGCACCTTGTTAACCGTTGCACGCTCTTAACGTTCTTGGGAGAAGGCATGTCTAAGAGAGCTTTGATTTTTTCTCGGTTCGCATCGATCCCTGATGTGGCGTAGTGGTAGTGTGTTAATCCGCATGTTTTAAGCGTCTTGGGGTGTATTGGAGCATGGTTTTATCGTGATTCGTGGACCACATCATTCGGAGTAGTTTTGGAGCTTATACGTGGGTTTTACGAGGATTCTATGGCTCAAGACCCTTTTTGGTAACCGTCGGATGATTTCAGAGAACCACACACCATCACCTCCAAATTCATTTGATCATAAGTTTTTATCCAGATAATATTTTGTAGAAATTCCAATTGGGGAAGAAAGTTTGTGATCTTAGCTTTCCGATGATATATATGAGCTCAAAATGAAGTTCGGAGGTGAGAGTTATGCCTGTTCGAAAACTGCCCTACGCACAATTTCTCGACTCGAGTATCACTATTCTCGACTCGAGAACGACAATCTCGACTCGAGGATTTTATCCCTCGAGTCGAGGAGAATTAACAGGACGGGTATTGGGAAGGACAAGATCCTCGACTCGAGGAGGGTGTCCCTCGAGTCGAGGATTTCTTCGCTAGACTCGAGGACCACTCTCCTCGAGTCGAGAAAGGGAGCTTCCGGGAAGCTTCCTTGAGACTTTTGACGGTTTATTTGTGCCTAAATATCTATTTTGTCTTCTAGTGTTTTTGTACTTATCTTTAATAAAAGGGGCATGTAACCCCTCCCTAGTAATCATCACCTTATCACTTTCATTTTATTTTCGATCTAATTTTTATCCTAGAGAGAGAAACTTAAGAAAGAACTTATCTTTTCATTATGAATTCCAATATTATTGTAATAATTAGTATGGAAGGCTAATCCCCTTCTAGACTCTTGGTGTAATCAATTCTTCATCCTATGTATTAGTAAGTATTTTTCTCTCTATTTTACCTTTATTTTCATTATAATTAATTCCTTGTTCTTTAATGCATGATTTATCCTTGTTTTATCTAATTGGTTGATTGGATTGAATTGGGTACTTCATATGCTTGGTTTTTAATTGATGGTCATTGATTATTAACCTTAAAGGAAGCAACTTTCACATGTTTAGTGTATGGTTATGACTAACTTGTGATTGGGGAATTAATTACGCAACTAATAGATTAGATTTGATTAGTGTCGCGGTTGCGGCTAATTAGATACTAATTTGGGTTGTTCTCAATCTTTTATTAGTCCTTGCTCTTCATGCCTTTGGTTGTGATTTGTTTGAGTGGTCACTAGACAAATTAGGACTACAAGGAGGGGAATTTGGTAGCGGTTGCTCAACTTCCCCATAAAAGAGGATTAATTGGTTAAAACCGGGATTGTTAATGAATTGGTAATATTAGAGAGAGGTAAAACTTAATATATTAGGGTGTTAGAAGAGATAATCACCGAGAGTCGCTTTAATTATCTTGTTATCTCGTTTATTTCGTTTTAATCCAACTTTCAAACCAAAAATCCCCCATTTATTGTTCCTATTTCTTTTATTTCTTATTTTTCCGCACTAGAATCGTATATTAGGACTTCCCCTCTTCCTCGTGGATACGATACCCACTTACCCTTGCTAGTTAGCTTGATTTAGTGGTAATTTGACTAGGAATAACGACTTCTTAGCTTGTCAAATTTGGCGCTGTTGCCGGGGAAGAGGCGTTTTTAGTCTTTTTGCTATTCTTGTGTGGTTTTGTACATATTTGTTTTTGTTGTTGTAATTTTTGTGTGTTTTTGTGTCGTTAAGTCTATGTTTATATAGACCATCACCTATGGTCTAGACATGTGATTTTATTTTTTTTGTTCTTGTGTTTTTTGTACATATTTTAATTTTATTTATTGTTTTTCTTTTATTTATTTATTTATTTATTTGTGATTTATGGATAATTATTGTTTTCCTCAATTGAATGATGAACCTTTTCATATCTATCTTTCTCGACTTGAGCAACTTGATAAAACTTCTAATATTTTCTCCGGGTTGGACTTAAATTGGATTATTTTGAATGGTTTAAACTTTGAAACCCGAGATTTGGCCGATTATATGAGTAATGGAAGACTTTATGACATGGAACCTTGTGAGATTTTGGATTTTTGGCACTTCATGGCTTATCAATGTTCACAAGTTGCGGATTTAGACATCCGGGAGCCGTTGCAAAGTTCTCTACATGATACCCAAGATTTCAATTGGTCTCAATTTAATGATGAACCCTTTCATGAGTATTTTTCGAGATTAGAAACTTTTATTGATTACCTTGGTTGTCGTGGTCAATTTTATTCTGATTTTGAACTATGTGATATTGTCAAAAAGGGTATGAATTATGAAACTTGGAATTTGGCACTGTATATGAGTAATGAAAGACTTTCACAAATGCCAATTGATGAGTGTTTTGATTTCCTTAAATTCATGGCTTTTCAATGTTCTGAGGTGGATGTGAATGCTCCACCACCCTCTTATTTGATGAGCAATGATGAGTTTAAGGAGGCGGAGGAAAATATTTTTGTCAATTTTGAGTCTAAAGGAGTTTTTGACCCGCACATTCCTTCTTTTAAGAGTGAGCATGATGCTATTCAATTGAGAGAGGAGCTTGTCTTTTGTGAAGATGATGATAATTATGTGGATTGCAATGAGTCTTCTTCTTCTTTGATTGTACCGACTTTGTCCATTGATCTTGAGATTGTACCATTGGAAATTTTTGATGATCTCACATTGACTCATGAATTAAATGTTGATATATCTTTTAATATTTCTTTGAACAACACATTAGAGGAGTCGGAGAGTCTTGTACTTTAAAAGAAGAATGGGAGTAGAGAGACAATGACCAAATCCATATGTTTAGACCTTAAACCCTCTTTAATTGATTACCATCATTCTTCTCTATTCCTTGCTCTAAACTTGTCAAATCCAAAGTATAAAGATGATGACATAGGAAACAATTTTGAGCATAGAGGTCCGAAAACTCCTAATTTTCATGATTTTGCCTCTATTGCTTGTGCATTATTGTTCACTAACGTTTACTATTGTCATGTTTATGAGACTTGTGCGAGCACGTTCGACAAGCTTTTGAGAGCTTTGAATTGTTCCGATCTTAGTTTTTTGTGTGGGACAAGCCTAAAATGGAGTCTTCCGCACATTTCTGATCATCTAGGGTGATTCCCTAGCTTGAGTCGAGCCAACGACATTAAACAAAGGCGCTACTTGGGAGGCAACCCAAGCATATTAGTTTCTCTTGCTTGTTTGTTTCTTTGTGTTTTATTCTTGTTTTAATCGTGACATTTGCCACTCATTTGGAAAAGCCAAGGTATGAATACATTCTTCCCTACTCTTTCTTCTCATCTCATCTCTAGCCGAGTCAATCCATCACCCGATTTTGTCCACTATTTTATACTATCTCTCTTGGTATTGACCCTCCCGTTTGTTCCGCATGCTTGTTTGTCCATAATCCATTGAATTTGGCCTGAAACTCACAAATATTCACAAAATGGCTTTCTACCGGTTTTTGGACAACTTTTGGTGTGGGGTCATCACGCTCCAACAAACACACGAGGGAGATAGGGTTTGTAAGGTGATAGAAGACAACATATCTTGAGGGAGACGGGAGTTGTGAGGTGAAAGAGTGGCTCTTCTGCCGGTCTTTGGACCATCAGCCACTTGCATTGATGATTATTGAGGGAAATGGAGCTGTCACGAGGTATGATTTCATTTCCCTTAACTTTTCTTTCTCAATCTTGATTCTAACCTCTACTACCCTACCCGTTTCACTAACCGTTTCTAGACCATCTCTCTTTGTGCCCCACCGCGTTTGTTCCCACCATTATTCTTGTTCTACCCACCCCATTTTACCCCTTAAACCAATAAAATAACCTTGTTTGGTTCATTGTTGGTTGGGTTGTTTTTGTATGGTTAGTTATTATTGGAGGAAGACGTGTTATTGTCAATATTCATGAGAGAGATGGAGTAGTGAGACGAGGGAGGACTCTTTTTCGAGGAAGATAGGGGAGTGAGGTAGAGAGGGTGTCTCTTGGCCCGAGAGCACGTTATTTCTTCACTTGATGAGTTGAGACGGTTTCTATTGCACTAGTTGTATGGGATGGTTACGGATGTTTTGTTGGCTCTCCCCCTCCCTAACTCGTAGTTGCCCAATCTTTCGGTTGGTTGTTGATCTCATTGTGGGCAATGACGAGGTCCAAGCATGGGGGAGACGCTTCGCATAATTATGTAATTTTGTTTGGCAATCTGTCACTTTGTAATATAAGTGTGATTTTATTTTCCGTTTGCAAAAAAAAAAATTAAAAATTAAACAAATAAAAAAATTTGAGGTAATCCATGGCGGGCGACATAAGATGAGGAGTTTGGGGCGTAAAGGGTTAGGATCACTATGGGAGTTATAAGGAGGTTCGGTGTTAGGAATTGGTGGTCCTAGGTTAGAATCCTCTTGCGTTTTGATGATAGGGGAGCCGGTGGATTGATAAGAGGTGAGTCGTGCTCAAGTCATTGTGAGCACGGCTTTGAGGGAGCCGTTGAGCCAAGTTGGGGAAAGTGTGATTTGTGAGTTCCCCTAACTTAGAGTGTGTGAGAAGGGAGGATAAGATGGTTGGAGTTGGGGTGTCGAGCATTTCATCCACTCCAACTCTACCTAGCACCGGTTGAGTGTTTTGTTGGCTTGCGGACCTTGGTTTTGGAGGAGTCTTGATTGTTGGAACTCACCCCATGCTTTGAGAGAGACCAAGGTGATAAGTGTGGAGGATTGGATAACTTGAGGACGAGTAATGGTCTAAGCATGGGGGAGTTTGATGTGGCGTAGTGGTAGTGTGTTAATCCGCATGTTTTAGGCGTCTTGGGGTGTATTGGAGCATGGTTTTATCGTGATTCGTGGACCACATCATTCGGAGTAGTTTTGGAGCTTATACGTGGGTTTTACGAGGATTCTATGGCTCAAGACCCTTTTTGGTGAGCGTCGGATGATTTTAGAGAACCACACACCATCACCTCCAACTTCATTTGATCATAACCTTTTATCCAGATAATATTTTGTAGAAATTCCAATTGGGGAAGAAAGTTCGTGATCTTAGCTTTCCGATGATATATTATGAGCTCAAAATAAAGTTCGGAGGTGAGAGTTATGCCCGTTCGAAAACTGCCCTGCGCACAATTTCTCGACTCGAAAACGACAATCTCGACTCGAGGATTTTATCCCTCGAGTCGAGGAGAATTAACAGGACGGGTATTGGGAAAGACAAGATCCTCGACTCGAGGATTTTATCCCTCGAGTCGAGGATTTCTTCGCTCGACTCGAGGACCCCTCTCCTCAAGTCGAGAAAGGGAGCTTCCTAGAGACTGTTAACGGTTTACTTGTGCCTAAATATCTATTTTGTCTTCTAGTGTTTTTGTACTTATCTTTAATAAAAGGTAACCCCTCCCTAGTAATCATCACCTTATCACTTTCATTTTATTTTTGATCTAGTTTTTATCATAGAGAGAGAAACTTAAGAAAGAACTTATCTTTTCATTATGAATTCCAATATTATTGTAATAATTAGTATGGAAGGCTAATCCCCTTCTAGACTCTTGGTGTAATCAATTCTTCATCCTATGTATTAGTAAGTATTTTTCTCTCTATTTTACCTTTATTTTCATTATAATTAATTCCTTGTTCTCTAATGCATGATTTATCCTTGTTTTATCTAATTAGTTGATTGGATTGAATTGGGTACTTCATATGCTTGGTTTTTAATTGATGGTCATTAATTATTAACCTTAAAGGAAGCAACTTTCACATGTTTAGTGTATGGTTATGACTAACTTGTGATTGGGGAATTAATTAGGCAACTAATAGATTAGATTTGATTAGTGTCGCGGTTGCGGCTAATTAGATACTAATTTGGGTTGTTCTCAATCTTTTATTAGTCCTTGCTCTTCATGCCTTTGGTTGTGATTTGTTTGAGTGGTCACTAGACAAATAAGGACTAAAAGGAGGGGAATTTGGTAGCGGTTGCTCAACTTCCCCATAAAAGAGGATTAATTGGTTAAAACCGGGATTGTTAATGAATTGGTAATATTAGAGAGAGGTAAAACTTACTATATTAGGGTGTTAGAAGAGATTATCATCGAGAGTCGCTTTAATTATCTTGTTATCTCGTTTATTTCGTTTTAATCCAACTTTCAAACCAAAAATCCCCCATTTATTGTTCCTATTTCTTTTATTTCTTATTTTTCCGCACTAGAATCGCATATTAGGACTTCCCCTCTTCCTCGTGGATACGATACCCACTTACCCTTGCTAGTTAGCTTGATTTAGTAGTAATTTGACTAGGAATAACGACTTCTTAGCTTGTCAATCCCCCTTTGACTTACAAGGAATCTGAGGCATTTCTCAGTCGTCACCCCGAACGCACACTTCTTCGGGTTCAGCTTCATCCCATATTTTCTTAATGTTTCGAAGGTTTCTGTCAGATCTTTTTGGTGGTCACCGGCTCGGACACTTTTGACGATCAAGTCGTCAATGTATGCTTCCATGTTCCTCCCAATTTGCTCCTTGAACAATTGGTTCACCAGCCTCTGGAATGTGGCCCCGGCATTCTTCAAACCGAACGGCATCACCCGATACATATACACCCCTAATGGTGTGATAAAGGCGTTTTTCGGTCGATCCTCTTCATCCATCGGGACCTGGTGGTATCCGGCATATGCATCCATAAAGCTCAGCAGCTCGTGCCCCGAAGTGGAGTCTACCAGCCGATCCATTCAAGGTAGCGGCTGACTGTCCTTTCGACAAGCTTTGTTCAAGTTGGTGAAGTCGACACACATTCTCCATGACCCGTTGGGCTTCTTTACTAACACCACATTAGACAGCCAAACCGGGTATGTGCACTTCTCGATATATCGAGCTCCGAGCAGTCGGTCGACCTCTTCCTTGATGGCTTGGGCTCTCCCAAAGTGTCGTTGCATTTGATGAACGGGCTTCTTTAAGGGAACAGCGTTCAGCTTGTGAGTAATGACCGAGGGGTCGAGCCCCGGCATTTCCTCGACAGCGAACGCGAATATATCCTTATATTCTCTCAGCAATGCTATCAGAGGGGCCTTAACCTCTGGTTCGAGGGCCTTGCCCACTCGAATCGTTCGGTCGGCTCTGTCCTCTTCTAGAGCAATTTCTTCAGTTTCCTCGAAGGGCTGGGTGGGTCCTTCGAGGCCGAGCCTGGCATCAATAGTTTCCATACAAAAAGTTTCAGCCGCGGTCTTCGCCTGGCTTGCTTCCTTCTTTGTCTTCTTTGAGGGTGACTCCTCGGTTGGTGCTTTGCTAGGGTTCACCATGGGAGGCCTGAGTCCAGCGTTATAGCATTCGCGAGCAACCTTTTGGTCGGCTTGGACAATCGCGGCTCTGCCGTCATCTATGACGTACAACATCAGCAGACCAAGGGGAAAAACTAGCCCCACAATATCATTAAACAATGGTCTTCCAATAACAATGTTATATGCGCACGGTATGTCGATAATTACAAACTCGATATTGGCTTGCCTAATATCAGTTCCCTGGCCAATGGCTCTCGGAAGGCGGATCGTTCCCATTGGATAGATCGTTTGCCCTCCGAAGGCTACTATCGGCTCGCGAAGCGGCGTGATGTCCTTCGATGTATACTTCAGTTGTTGGAGGCACTAAAATGTCATTATATCCACAGACGAGCCCGTGCCAACCAAATATCTTCTCACTTGTTTGTTGGCCACCTGCATGGTGATCACCACTGGATCGTCATGAGGCGTCCGAACGTTCTTAATGTCTGATTGCTGTATCACCATGGTGGGAATTATGATCCCGGGGAGCGCTGTCGGGACCGAGTTGACAAAAAGCCTCATGTTGGTCTTTCGACCTCGATGACTCGGTCCTCCACTTGCGAGGCCTCCTGATATGGTATTGACTACGCCAGGGCTTCGAGCCCTGGCCCCATTTCCTGCCTGGCCGCCACCACGAGGGCCCCTTTGGTTGTTGTTTTGCCGGTACCGGTCCCTCTGCCCTCTCAGACGCTTCAAGTACCGGTTCAGTAGTCCATTATCAGCTAACTTCTCAAGCACCTCCTCGAGGTCTTTGCAGCTCACGGTGCCATGACCGTTCTGCATATGATATTCGCAGAATGCGCCCATGTTCCTCCGATCGTCCTGTGTCATGGGTCGGGGAGGCCTTAACAGGTCCGTCTCCTTGATCGCCATGAACACAGTCCTGAGCGAAGTGTTAAACCTATATGGCTTTTTGTTGAGAACAGGGGGTCCGAGGCGATCCTGGAGTCTAACTCGGGAAGTCGAGGCTTCATTGTGTCATGCCCTGTTCACCAGGGAGGCGTTAATGTGGGCAGCGGCTCGTTTGTACGCCTGCTCGAGCGTCTTGGCCTCACGCTTCGCCAGGTCGTACTTACACTTCCCTTCGGCCATCCCTTGCACCAACGCGCTTACCCTCATTTCGTCGGTCAGGTTGGCAATGTGCGTGGCCGTCGAGCGGAACCTCTGAATATAGTCGTCAAGGGACTTCTTCAACCCGGACCACGAACGGATGATTCCCGGTGGCAATTTGTCGAACCACCGTTGAGCGATTCCCGTCAGCGTGGTCGGGAACAACCGACATACCGTTGCCTCGTCTTCGGTCATGTATCAAATGTTATGCATGTAAGATGATAAGTGGTCAAAAGGGTCATCAACTCCATCGTATTCTCTCATTTTGGGCTTCTTCACCCCGGGGATCCTTTCAGCTTCGAGAATCCACCTAGCAAAAGGTGACTCGGAAGTGAAGGTCCTCCTGGTTCGGTGTGAGCGATAAGAGTGGTGTCTCGAGCTAGCCTCGCTTTCCGAAGCAGACTTTGAGTCATCGCCCGCTGAGTCCGAGTTGATCTCACGAGTCGCGCTTCTGGAAGGGTTAGATGCTCGGGAAGGGGATGGTATGGGCGCCCTTCGCGGGGAGCGTGATCTCCTTCCGCTTCGGGGTCGGCTTCTGCGAGACTTAGATCTCCTGGTAGGCTCTTCCTCAACCGAGATGCCTTTACCCCTACCCTTCGCACCGATCTCCGAGTGCTTTCTCTGCGAAGCCTGAGTCGCCTCTCTCTCTTCCCTCTTCCTCTTCAGAGCATTGATGGTATCCCTTAACTCGGGTGGGTTGTATTTATCATAAATCGCCTTAATTCTTTGGACGGCCACCGTTGTTCACTGCGAGGGCGTCTTTCGAGGACCTCGCTTATGCTTGCTCTTGGTGGGGGCTGTCTCGACAGCTGGTGTCTTAGCTTGGGAAGCTACCCGCTTCTCCAACTCGGCCATCGTCTCGCCCATCTGGCGCTACAGATCAGCCTGTATCTCAAGCCTCACCCGCGCCTCGGCGAGCTCTTTCATCAAGACCACATCTCGGGGATGCGGCTCACTCTCCTCCTCATAATCTTCATATTCTTCCTCGAGATCCATCTGCTCCTCGGGATTCTCTTCGGGAATGGGCTGCACTCCCCCCTTTGGTGCTGACCGCTCGGCCTCGAACGCCCTCGATGAACCCTCGCCAGGGTTGTCGGGGCGCGAGGGGTTCGGGTCAACGGGTCCGAGGATGGGGTTTTCGCTCGCAGCACCCCCTTGGATCGTGCGGGTCTTCCTCTCGGGCCATCTTATCACGACGAATTTTTGGTATTCTCGAACAGCTTTTCCTTACAAACTGTCCCCACAGACGGCGCCACTTGTTGGAGTGAGTTCTTCGAAGGACAGTTCAAGTCAGTATGACGGCTCGAGAAGGGGTGGCAGATAAGGACAAGAGATGCCTTTTATGCGTAAATCAAGGAGAATATTCAGAGAAAATGAAGAATGTAAGAATTGTTTTCAGAACCTTTTCTTTGATGGGTCATAAAGGGGGTATTTATACTAAAAGAGGGGGGTTTTAGGAATAATCCTAGGTTTCCCCACTCAATCATGACCCTTTATTCTCCTTCCATCCAAGGGCTGCCCTTAGTGAGGTTTTATTGCATCACATGGGCCTTTACTAAGGTGCACTATCTTAAGGGCTATGGCCCATTCACAAAGTGGTACCAACACTTGCTTTTATTTATAATCGTATCTCGTTTTATCTAGGTCGCTACTAGATTTAGCTTGGTTTGATTATTAGCTTGTTTAGATAATTTGGTGGTATTCGATTATCTAGATTTGGGAAGCAACCTTTGTTTATTAATTCGCGGTTGCGGTTTTTAGACTTAGGAGGAATTAACACGATAATTAAAGGTTAGGATTGGTTAATGCGCGGTTGCGATTAATTAGTTACTAAACTTGTTATTCTTAATCGATATTAGTTCGTTGTTATTGCTACCACTAGATTGAACCGAAGACGGTCGTTTAGGTTATCTAGAGTGGTTAGGGTAAATTTAGAGCGGTCGCTTAAATTCACTAATCTTAAGAACTAATAGAACTTTGTTCACGATTAAGCAATCAAAGTGAAGGAATATTCGATTTCTCGCGGAAATAATTCGTTAGTGATAGTTGCGAATTCAAAGCTTGTCCCTAATTAGAAATCACCTTTTATTTACATGTTTTATGATTGTTACACTTTGTTACCAAACAACTCAAAACCCCCCTTTTGTGACGTTACTTTGCATATAATCACCACTAGAATTAATCCTATTTCCTCGTGGATACGATCCCGACTTCCCTAGCTACATTAGTTAGATAGTAGGGTTATTTGGTGGATATCACGACAATATTCTCTTACCAGGTACCCAAAGTGGAATAATATTCAAAGCTTTGGTACCCAAAATGGAATTACTCAAACCTTGGATACCTAAAGTGGAATTTGTCCAAAACCTTGGGTAACCAAAATGAAAATTTTCCTTGAAATAATTAAGGTGGAGGATAGTTTGTCGGGAGTTGGTATATTTTTGGCTATGTAATTTTTTAAAATTTTGATAAAACGTTATACCATCTACTCCCTACGTCCCATCTCAAACGTCTCATCCCTTAAATACCCTGATGTTGAGAAGGTGTACACACTTTTCGGTTTATCAATATTTACAAAAATTACATAGCGAATTAGATTAGAGTTTTCTCTAACTGGTCATGCAATTTGTTTGGGAATTGGATTAACCGAATAGTGTGTACATCCTTTCCAGTATGAGATCGTTTATTACATGGGTCGTTTACGCTGGGACGGAGGGAGTAGATGGTATAACGGTTAAAACAATGAATAATTCCGACTTAGAATTTAATTAGCTTTTAATATTTCTTCGCATATATCTTTAATTTAATCAAATTTTCAGGAAAACAAAACCTTCGTTTTAAATCTAAAAATGCACAATATTTACATTACATTGATCGAGTTGTACTCATACAATGAAAGAAATGAAATTGAACTCCGTTTTAGGGGAGAGCGGGTCCCTCTGAGTGATTGTGAGTAGTTGAATGTTTTGTAAACGTTAAAACTATAGGAAAAGATTTTATAATTTTTGTTTTTTATAGTTCAGATGGGTCTATGGGACGGGTTATTGGTTCTTCCTTGACACTCAGTAACAACCCGCTAAATATGTCAGTGGGTTTAGAGTCGACCCGAACCAGCATGGGTTCGACCTGGCGAGTCTAAGGCATGTGCTAGATCGATGTACTGTTAGGAGAACTCTGGTTAAAAATGCAGTTTAACGATTTCAGGTCGATAGAGATCGAGAGTCAGAAAAATGATGGGTTGATTAATCATTCTCCAAATGCATTGGGTTGGCTAACCGAGTCGTGGCTAATTTTGACTCAAAGTTTTGAGATTTAGAGTAATTTTATGAAAGATTTATGATAAAAAAAAAAAAAAAAAAAAAAAAAAAAAACAGGTTCAAAATATCTAGATTTGAACTGCGCTAAACCAATTTGATTTATGTTCTTCTCAGGCTCACGGGTATACAATGACACAAAGGCTAAATTTATTATTTGTACAATCCATATCATTGTAATGTGTTTTTTTGTCGACCTTCAATCTTTCCACAAGATGTATCTTCTTCAACAGCATTAAATTTTGTTTCAGTTTTTTTAATCGAATTTCTAAATTTCTTGTAGATATCACCTTGATAAAATTCTCGAGTTCTTATGACCAATATGAATAATATAGAGGCTCCAAACGCATTGACACAAGCCAAAATAATGAAGGATGTCCTAAAACACTGTCTCCCTATACATGTTAAGCCTTGTCCCGCAACTCTTTTGGCTCCCTCCAACATCAATTGTTTTTAGGCTTCCCGGTCATATAACTTCCCCACTACATGGACATTAAGTATGTAAGAGCCTAAAGGACTTGCCAATTGCCCACAATTGAAGAGAGTTGAGTAGTACTTCAGTCCAAATAGTTCAGAAATAATTGTGAAGAGTAAAGTTAGTTGAACGCCAAAAGAGAATCCTATCAATAGTGAAGAAAAATAGATTGAACCATCAAATGGGAACGCAATTAGAAGATCACCAATGCCAGATAAAAGCAAGGACAAAGACATTATAAAAGGTCTTGGTATCTTGTACTTGATAACTAGGAATTCAGAGACAAATCCCGCAAAAACACGACCAAAGTAGTTCCAAATGCTGACCAAGGAAACAAAAGTACTAACAGTCCTTGTTGGATATTTCAAGGATTGTCCAATTTGACCAATATTGTCCATAGCTGTTAAACTACAACCTAAACCACAAAATGTTGCCATGAAAAGGATAAACATATCCATACTTAGTAGAGCTTGAAGGATTGTAAAATCTTCTCCTTGATTAGGTTTGTTAAATATATTTTTGAAACATGAGTTATCTTCATCCTTATCCACCGAGACATTTGTGACTTTTAGTTCTTTGCTATGTTGCTTCTCTACAACAATGCTCATTGATGTGTTTACTTCATATATTTTGTTTCTCCAATCAGTATATTCTTCCCGAATTGCAACCCCCAATGGTAAAAATAGCAGAATGCAAAGGATCGTGGCACCTATAATGTATGAAATATGGGTAAAATGAATAGTTTTTTGTGCAATTGTTAATGCCATAGCCGTTAGAGCTAAAGCAATTGAAATATAAAGATAGTGATAGACTAATGTGACTTCTCTTGGATGTCGAGAAACCTTGATGATTCTCATTGAGAAAATAAAGATAATAGAAATTACAGCAGGTAGCCAGCCAATAAGAAGGATCAATGATTTAGCGTCGTCTTCGTATATTGCATGGTAAAGTTGTGTAAACACAGCACCACTTAACCCCACATAGCCTTTTAACAATCCTAGCATCGGTCCTCGGCTCTCTGGAAAGTTTTTCACACACGTAACAAGAGAGCCCGTATTTGCGAAATTTTGAGAATTAGCACCTATACATATATACAAACACATTTGCCAAATTGCCGGTTTGGAGATCCTTTTGGTCACAGAAAGCCAAATCATGAAATATCCAATAAAGTTCATCAAGGAACCTACCAACAACACAAACCATACGGGCATCACCTCTGCGATTAGACCACTTAATACTCCGACATTAGCTCCAAGATCCTTGAAAGTGCCCATAAGATTGAGTGTTGATTGATCATATCCAAAAGTAACCTTAATTTCTTGAGAATATACTCCAAATAGGTAAGTAGCACCAGCTCCTGACATAATTAGTATAGCCCCAAACATCATAAACCATCTTCCCCATAGTAACTTAATCAAGAAACTTTCCTTTTGCGACGTAGTGTTCACCATCTTTCAATAAGGATTTGAATATAGTTTCAATTCTTAGGAAAGTTTTTCAATTATGCAAAAGTCTGACTAGAATATGAAAAAAGGATGTAAAAATATTGTAATTTTTTATAGAATGAAGCTACAACATAGTTAAACAAATAATAATGTTTAAAAATGAAAGAGCTTACTTGTGAAAATACATTATTTTCATGGGAAATGTCATACAACTTCTATTTATATACTTTTTGAAAACCTAACAAAGTGGAAGGCGAAGGACTCTCAAACATTTGAACAATAACAGTTGTTACTTTTAAAACTGTAACATGCTATAATTGGACATTATGGATTCAATAATTTTATTATTTGTCTTATAGTCAAATTCTTGTTGCTCTTGTTAGTAAATTTGATGTCAATGACGATGATAATAACTCTATTTGTAATAATTAATAAGCTAGCCACATCGAGAAGTACAATAATAATATTTGGTTTTTTTTGTTATCCTGTAAGTTGAATTGAAACATGTAGGATTTCTACGTCATTAACCATCAAGAAAACCAAATATTTAAATACATTACAACCCACATTTCCTAATAAGTAATTGTTATCTAAATATAAATCTTAACATACATACTATATGCATGGACACTTTTGCCCCACCAATAATTTAATTGTTTACTGCTTAATAAAGGATAAGATGTCATTCCTCATTATAGGGAATCTCCATAAAACTTGATTGACCATTTTACACATTCTTTTAATGAAACTAAAATTTCATTCATATTGAAAGCCTTTAAAGAATTATTTATTGTTGAGTATAAATCATTTAGGTTCACATACTTGTTTATTTTAAGTATCATTCCCAAATATTAAGTACTTTGTTTGTGACTATGATTTTTAAAGTAATTTGTTTGTTTAATTTGATAATCTCAATTTATTCAGACACATTTCTTGAAAATTTTTGATCAACTTGTATCATTCCTATCAATATCACGAGTGAGTTACACCAACAATACAAAGTCGTGATCAATATAAGGAATATGTTAAAAGAAAAAGGAATATGTTAAAAGAAAGAATGTGTGCAAAGTGAATAATCTATCAAAAACTTCAAACTCATTACACAGTGAAAACATATCTTGGAAAAGAGCATAGTGGGTCGGATATGGGTCCTCAATTAGTGGGGGAGAAAACGTGGCGGGGCACAAAGAGAGATGGTATAGAAACAAGCTAGTGAAACGGGTGAGGAGTAGTGGTTAGAATTGTGTGAGAGAGAGAGAGAGAGGAAAGTTAAAGAAAAAGAGAGATAACTCGTGTGAGCTCCATTTCACTCTATTATCGTCAAAGCAAGTGGCTCATTGTCAAAAGACCGGTAAAAGAGTCACTCTCTCACCTCAAAACCCCGGCTTCCTAAAAATAAGTCGCCTCCTATCACCTTAAAAAACTCTCATCTCCCTCTTTTGTTTGTCGGAGCATAATGACCCCACTACAATAGTTGTGCAATAACCAAAATAAAATAGGTCATTTTGTAATAAATCTGTGAGTTTGGGGCCAAATGTAGATGGTTTGGGACAAGCAAGCATGTGAAACAAACGGGTGGGGAAATATGAAGAGAGATGGTATAAAAGATGGGACAAAACGGGGTGAAGGAGCGACTTGGTTAGAAATTAGATGGAGAAAAAGTGTAAGGAAGAGTGGTATTTAAACCTTGGCATTCATCATGGATGGCAAGCGTCACAAGTTAAAAAAATGAAGAAAACAAACACACCAAAAACAAATAAAACAACTCAAAATAACAAGCCGGAGTTGCCTCCTAAGTAGCGTCTTTGTTTAACGTCGTTGGCTCGACTCATGCTAGGGAATCACCCTAGATGACCAGACATGTGGGAAAAACTCTTATTTTTTAGGCATATCCTCACACAAAAAACTAAGAGCGAGACAATTTAAGCCTCTTAAAAGCTTGTCGAACATGCTCGAACAAGTCTTATATGCATGACAATAGAAAACATTAGTAAACAATAATGCATAAGCAATAGAGGCAAAATCATGAAAATAAGGAGTACTCGGACCTCTATGCTCATAATTATCTTCTGTGTCATCATCTTTAGACTTATGATTTGACAAGTTCGGAACAAGAGATAAAGAAGAATAATGGTAATTAATCCAAGGGGGTTTGGGGTTTCAGCATATGGATTTGGTCATTATGTCTCTACTCTCATTCTTCTTGAAAAGTACAAGACTCTCCGACTCCTCTAATGTGTTGTTCAAAGAGATATTAAAGATGCATCAACATTTAAATCATGGGTCAATGTGAGATCACCAAAAGTTTCCAAAGGTACAATATCAAGATCAATGGACAAAGTTGGTACAATCAAAGAAGAAGAAGACTCATTGCAATCCACATAATTATCATCACCCTCACCAAAGACAAGTTCATCCCTTATCTGACCATTATGCTCACTCTTAAAAGAAGGAATGTGGGGCTCAAAAACTCGTTTAGACTCATAACTGACAAAAATAGTTTCTTCCGAGTCCTTAAACTCATAATTGCTCATCAAACAAGAGGGTGGTGGAGCATTCACATCCACCACTGAACATTGAAAGGCCATGAATTTAAAGAAATCAAAACACTCATCAATTGGCATTTGTGAAAGTCTTTCAATACTCATATACTGTGCCAAATTCTAAGTTTCATGATTCATACCCTTTTTGAAAATATCACATAGTTCAAAATCAGAATACAATTGTCCATGACAACCAAGATAATCAACAAAATTTTATAATCTCGAAAAATATTCATGAAAGCATTCATCATTAAGTTGATACCAATTGAAATTTTGGGTATCATGTAGAGAACATTGCAATGGCTCCCGGATTTCTAAATCCGCAACTTGTGAACATTGATAAGCCATGAATTGCCAAAAATCCCAAATCTCACAAGGATTCATGTCATAAAGTCTTCCATTGCTCATATAATCGGCCAAATCTCGGGTTTCAAAATTTATACCATTCAAAATAATCCAATCAACTCTTCGCTTCGCGCCTCCCCTCTCCACTCTTTGTCCTATCAAGTCCAACCCAGAGAAAACAGTAGAAGTTTTATAAAGTTTCTCAAGTCGAGAAAGATAGATATGAAAAGGTTCATCATTCAATTGAGGAAAATAGTAATTAGACATAAACCACAAATAAATAAAGAAATTACAAGAAAAATAAAATAAAATAAAAATATGTACAAAAACACAAGAACAAAAAAAATCACATAGGACTAGACCATAGATTATAACGGTACAAAAACACATAAAAATTACAAAAACAAAAACAAATACGTACAAAAACCACACAAAAATAACAAAAAAAGATAAATAAAAACGCATCCCCGGCAGCGGCGCCAAATTTGACAGCTAATAAGTCGCTATTTTTAGTCAAATTACCGCTAAATACTATTAAGAAGATACGATCAACGGGTATCGAACACAAGGAAGAGGGGATAGCCTAATATGCACATTCTAGTGTGGAAAAACTAAAACAAAAGAAATAAAGCAATGAAAATGGGGTTTTTTTGGTTTGAAGTTGGATAAAAAGGTAAATAAACGAAATATCAATTTGATTAAAGCGACTCTCGGTGATAATCTAATCGAGCATCCTAATATAGCAAGTTTTACCTCTCTCTAATTATGTCAATTCATCAATAATCGGGTTTTAACCAATTAATCCTCTTTTATGGGGAAGTTGAGCAACCGCTACCAAATTCCCTTTCTTTTAGTCTTAATTTGTCTAGTGACCACTTAAACAAATCACAACTAAAGGCATGAAGGGGAATGATTAATAAAGTATTAAGAACAATCCAAATTAGTATCTAATTAGCCGTAACCGCGACACTAATCAAATCTAATCTATTAGTTGCCTAATTAATTCCCCAATCACAAGTTAGTTATAACCACACACTAATCAAATACCATCAAATATCAACCAAGCATATGAAATACCCAAGTCTAATCTAGTAGCTAATTATATAAAACAAGGATCAATCATGCATTGAAGAACAAGAAATTAATTATAATGAAAATAAAGGCAGATTAGAGAAAAAAAATACTTGCTAAAAAATAGGATCAAAGATTGGATTACACCAAGAGTCTAGGAAGGGGATTATCCTCCCATATTAATTATTACAACAATTTTGGGATTAAAACTCATAATCTCTCTCTAAAACTCTCTCTAGAAATTAAGAGCAAGGTGAAAATATAATGAAAAGTGATAAGTGATAGGTATCATTGAGGGGTTCATGCCTCTTATTTAAAATAAATCCAAAACACTAAAAAGCAAAAGCCAACAAGGAAAATCGCCAAAAACGAGGTTATGGAAATTTTCCCTCTACTCCGCCTCCAAGGGCTGGTTCTCAAGCACCCAATCAAAAGGCAAAATTTACAAAGCCTTCATCCACTCATTGCTCTCAAACCCTTAATATGAAGCCCAAAGTTGATGGTAAGATATCCTCTGAAGCTCATGATACACAACTTCCACCAAGTACTTCTGCTCAAACAAAAAATATCAAGCCTACATCTACTCTGCCTCCAAGGGCCAGTTCTCAAAAACTCAATCAGAAGGCAACATTTACATTGCCGTCATCCACTCATTGCTCTCAAACCCTTAATCTGAAGCCCAAAGTTGATGGTAAGATATCCTCTGAAGCTCCTGATACACAACTTCCACCAAATACTTCTCCTCAAACACAAATTATCAAGTCTACATCTACTCTGCCTCCAAGGGTCAGTTCTCAAAAACTCAATCAGAAGGCAACATTTACAATGTCGTCATCCACTCATTGCTCTCAAACTCTTAATCCGAAGCCCAAATTTGATGGAAATATGTTGTATGAAGTTCATGATGCACAAGAGGCTCTAGGGGCTGAAAAGCCACCAGTGGTATCTAGACAAGCAGCTCTGAAAGTAGAAAAAGATGTAGGTGGTACATCAAATGATCCAAAACCATTTCTACCGCGGCAATGTAGTTTGCTACCTAATTGGCCCGATAATGTGCAATTTGAAGAGAAGGGGGAGGTTCTGACTATAAGTAAGTTTCCTAACACTTGTGCTTTTTTTGTTTTTCCGTTTTGTCTGTGGTCATGTATTTTAAGAATCAGCCATTTTTTGTGCTCGTGTATTTTACATAATTTATACTTGCTCTCATAGACGCGGATGGAGAATATGAAATGGTCGGTGGTTCAATTCAACCTCCCGATGTTTGGCATTCTAATGGTGTGAAGTACTATGTCAGCTTCAATGAATTCTATCAGCCAATTAGAAAAGGTGGACATATTCTTGTTAGAGGTTTTGTCCAATTAGAGAAACCAATTGGCATCACGTTAACGCACAGTACAAAGTTGACATTATTAAGCTAATCAGAGTATGTCCCTGTTATCCATTGAGATTATATTCTTTTAAAGTCTTAACTAGTTGAGTTATAAATTCTTGATAAGGTCTTATGAGTAATTAACTCTCTGATCTCTCTTTGAAGGGTCATTTTGTACCTGATGGTGATTGCTATGATCAAGCAATTCTGAAGCGCATGGGTAAGAACGTGAGGAAATTTAGACATTATTTGAAGAAGACTTATTTCAAACCAGGAAAAAAAAAACGAGAGAAGAAATTTATAAAGCTAAACCTACTGGACATCCTCTTGATAGTTGGATTCATTTAGTCGAATATTGGTATTCAGAAAAAGGACTAGGTGTGCGCGTGGTTTTTAAAGTATTGAAAGAGGGTTGTGATCGAACATATTGATCAGTAATAGATTCATTTTATGAATGTGTTCATGCAGAAATATGCTACAAAGGGACAAGAAGCCCGCGAATCTCAAAATCATGTTCATATAACTAGGGCTACGAGCTATGCCAATATCCGTGCTGATTTTGTATAAATCCTGCTTATTCATCAATGTTGTAAATGTAGATTTTGATTGAAGATATGTTATGCTGAATAAAGTTTGTTCTTATCATCATTGAACTACAGGAGGACAAGAATAAAAGAGATCCAAGTCACTTGGAGATTTTCAAGTTCACTCATCAAAAGAAAGATGGGACCTTCGTGGAAGACACAATGACTGAAGATTTATTGGTAAGAACATAGATGTATTGTTGGTTGTTCTGATGTTCTTGTCAATTTGTAGGTTATATACCTTTTTTTCGTGTCTTGTGTACCGATTGATGTTGAAGCTAATGTGGACACACACTTTGTTATGAATCCTTCTGACACCAAGCCACGTGCAGAGATCGAGAATGAAACTTTTAACAAACTAATGTATGGAGGTGAAGTTCCTAAGCGTCCTGTGGGTTATGGATATGGTGTTAAACAAAGTGACGTATTTGGGGTCCGTACTGCCCTCAAGAGAGAGGGTTTCAAAAGCGATAACAAAGACACTTTAGCCATGCAAAACATGGAAAAGATTGTGGTTGATTTGACTGAGAAAAATAAAGATTTGCAAACAAAGTATGATGAAAATAATCACTTGTTGAACAAACTTCTCGACCTGCTCAGTACCGGAAAAGCATCTGCTGAACATTTAGACCTCGCAAAGAAAGTCTTACAAATGCGCAATCCACAGGTGCTATTTCTGTCTTCTGATTGCATTCTTTAATGGTCCCGATACGTATCTCATTTTATTCATGTTGCTCGACAACTTATTAGTGTACTTATTTATTTATTGCGAGATATGGTGTAAAAGAATTCTGGCTGTTAGCTTTGGCACTGGTTGAGTAAACTGATTGGAGATGTTCTTGTTGGCTTGTATTTGTGCCATGATATGTACCGGCTGTGGATGTTTAGGAATAAATGTCGGAATGACAGTATGCATTTAATGCCTAGGAATTATATTGGATACTATTGTTAACCTTTGAGCCATCTTACACTTCCAAGTATCAGTTTGTATTCAACTTCAAAGAGACAGCGGAAAATTGGCTTGTATTGATTATCAGTTTGATTAGCTAATTTTGGTTCTTAGTCTGAAAATTATTATTGCTTGTGGTATCGGAATCCAGTTTCTTTGGCAGGCTGAATTATTGATTATTTCACTCTTTGATTCGCAGGTTTCAGGTCACGTTGAATTCGATATTATTTTATAAAATTGAGTTTTGTACATTTATGCTTATATAAAGGTTTATGGAAGAGTCACATTGGACAAAACTAATTTGATAATTATTTTAGTCAATTTTAAATTGAGTCTCTATCTTTATTGACGCTTTTGGTTGTCAATTTTTGTGACTATATAAAGTGTCGATAATAAAAACTGACACAATATGATGTCAGAAATTATTGACACTGTAAAGCGTCACAACTATTAATCAACACACAAATGCGTCGACAAATCTGACACCAAAACGCGTCGAACAATTCTGACACATCAAATACTGACGCTTTAATGCGTCGAGAAACCGCCTAAAAAGCGTCGCCCAAACACGGAAATTGTAGTAGTGATGGTGTGTGGTTCTCGGAGTGTGGTCAACCTATCTTCTCCTTGAATCTCACTGCAACTCGTAGCTTGATCTTCTAATCCCATCCAACTCTCACCAAAGGGTCTTGAGCCACCAAAATCCCATAAAACCATCAATTAAACTTCAACTATACTCCTAATGATCAGGTTTACGAGTCACGATAATACCACGCCCAAATAACCCCTAAAGTGCTTAAATCATGCAAATTAACACACTACATTTACAGCATATTACATACGTATGAGCATTTTCTTATGCCTGATAAATAGAGAGAAATATTATGAATGTCATAAACATTAGTATATATCATCAGCATGTCTGCATTTCTTTGTTTTCTTTGTTATATCTCGAGATTTTTCTTCAGTTTCTTAATGTGGTTAAAAATTGCGTGTGGTAAAAATACTAGCAGTGGACAAAAATGTAGAAATGTCTTGGCTAATGTTTTGGTTATGCCTTTTAGCTCAACTGGTAAGCATATGTGCCTTTGCACAAATGTTGTAGGTTCAATTCCTACATGAGCTTGTATACTTCATATGTAACATGGACTCATTAACAATAATCTAGGATTGAGAATTAAGCAGATGATTTATATTCATTCGCCTATGTGGGAATCGAACCCACATTTGTGCTAGTCGCACAATGCTCTACCACTTTGAGCAAATAGGCGTGCTAGTAGGGTCAGAATAAACTGACAATTGGCGACGATTACCTTTGACCAAAAAAATCGTACACACGCACACTAACCGAAACATACCAATATCTCATCTAATACTATATTAAAACCAGAAATCAAGTCTAACCTAGGTTGACACTTGGCATACATTGATTGGATAGAGCATAAAAATAGTATTAAAATACAATTATTGATTAACATAAGGTAATAAATTATCATATTAGCTAATTTATGGAAATAATAAATATGGTAATTTAGTTTATAACATGAGATATAAGAGATAATTTTTTGGTGGTTGCTAATTTATGGTAATAAATTTGAATATGATGTGATATAACGGGTGACGGAATAGAAGAATGACATAAAGTAACATGTGACGAGATAATGGGATTGAAACTGTAAAATGGGTGCCATAAAAGTGGAAATATGATAATACGATGAGTGAGTAAAAATATATAATAATAAAATATGACGGGGGATAAAAGTTGATTATAGTACCCTACTACCCTTCATTGTAAAACTAGAACAACGATAAAAACATGCTGTCAATTTTACAAAACGAGTATAACCATTATAAATAGAGAAGCCCGGACATGGCACCAGCATGCAAAACTAGTTCAATTAACAACCAAAATTCACCCTAAACCAACCCAGCTCATTTTAAAAGACATTAATGGATATATTGACGTCACAATGAGTAACATTTTTGTTCTGGCCATCACAAAAATCAAGAAGATAGAAACCATGACATGGCAACGGAGTGATCTAATGAGTTAAGTATAATGTATGTATCACTATCAACAAAGAAGTATCAAGAATCAATGAAAATCATACAATCACTGAAGATCCTAACCAACCGGCATACGCTCATTCAAAGACAAATTAACTATTTACAAGTAGAGAGAGAGTTTAAATAAGTACCTAACCAGTAGCCACAGTCTAAGAGCACATGAGCTCCAATACCAAACACCCATAAACCAAGCACGAAACTAAACAAGTGAAAATCACACACACGTCCTGTAACAACCCTAAATTTTCGCTAAAATAAAAACCGGAAAATAAAGTCGTTACGCCGCAATTGACTACCACTCAATCGCTAGGCTTAAAAATCAATAAACTAACATAAATAACTAGCTAATTTATTATACAGCAGCGGAAGACTTTCTAGTCGAACTACAGTTCTCAAAACCATAACCAAATTACAACCTATTCTAAATGAGACTCAATAAATGCCTTTGAAAACCCCCAACATATGCACGACTTCGTAAGCAAGCATCCACATCATCAAGACCAGTCAACTATGTCATTCTCTAGGCCCCAAAATAAGGTAGGGAAAAACCAGAAAACAGAAAGTTTAAACATAAGAAGAACAAATAAGATACGCGTAGCTAAATAGAACAGATTGACGATATAAGTAAGGAGTATCAACAACAGTAGACCGAGTAGACCGAGATACCGAATGAGTATAGCCGCTCAATAAATATACATATACAGTTTGATAACGAATGAGCATCGCCGCTCAATATACAGATTATTTATTCATACTTTTCGACCAGGGTCCTACCCCAAAGCCCCACTTAACGAACTTAGTTCGAGCTAGAGTTGTAATTATCGCCCCTAATAATCCCGAGTGTGCACACCCCTCCCAAGACAGGCCGATAGGACGAGTTCTCATCTAGGAGGAAGACTATAAGGAAGTCGGTAACTAATCCGACCCACAGTACCTTGATGATGGGTATATCAAACGATGATGGGTCGAGCCAAATCCATCGTACTCTAGGTGGTGACATTTCATTTTCCTTCATCCGTTTTACATCCATTATTCGAAAGTGTATTATTTGATGATACAATTTATAACGATCTTAACCAATAGATACTTGAAGCGAAGCATGAACACAAGCGACAAACAACACGCCACTCGACCGATTGGCCGAGTGTTGATCACGGCAAAAGAGGCCGAAGGGCCGAGAGAAAAAGGGGCGGCCGAGAGGCCGTGTGAAGAGCATGATGGTCAAAAGACCGCAAATGAATAACGGTATGATGGAAAGAAATACGCATAATTATATAATTTTAGGCACAAGCGAAACGGATAATGAGTATGAGCGTATAAATCAAAACAATGTGATAATCAAGCATAATAGTGTATCAAACAAGGATAGTGGTTAGTCAAGAGGATTGTGATCAACGTTCTTACCTTACTTACGGTTAGTGTGTGGGTGATCAAACTAGAATGGGAACTCCTCGAACACACACCCTAAACACAAATAGTAAACAACAAATTACTCGACCATTCTACCAATCGATACTTGTACTACACTTGATCGATAATGAAATACACTCACACATACTTCCACACATGATTAAAAGCACTTAATCATAAAATAGGGGCAGCTCTACCATAAGCCCCTAAACATCACATTCCATAGAATGACACAAATGTCCCATAAAATTACTGGAGACCGTAGAGTATCGAACTAATCGATAAAAAGTGTGATTCTAATTCAATAAGTGTCGTTGAACTAGCTACCAAAGGACACACTTAACAAACCTTTCAGATTCTGATTATAAGAAACACAACTCTTAAATGACATTAAAGTTGCAAAATCCCAACTCCACATGACATGGAGTGTCTAACCAGTTCAAAATCAAATCCTTCTATATTATTAAAGGAGGCTTTTTTTTAGCTCTCACAATCATCGAGTTATCTTAGAGACTCTCGGTAATATTATATTGAATATATATATATATATATATATATACATAGGGGCTGTATCCGATTAGAAATAAACTTATGTCAGAAGGTCAGAAGTAATCTGAGTCACACATTTAATCCTAAATCAATGGTCAAGATTAAATCAAATAAACAAAAACAAAAACCCACTCCCCCTTCCTTTTTCTCTCTCCTCCCCCAACCCCCCAACAACCCGAGACCACCACAGCCCCGCCGGTGGCCATTATCGATCACCACCAACACCGGCTTCGACCCCGCCAGCATGGTCGGCCGGCCACCCCGACCTAACCTCCGCCGTTCCCACAAGCCCCCGCCCCTTCCTTCTCCCCCATTCCTCGTTTTTCCACTTCGAAACTTGGGGGAGGGGCGGAAAACGTCGAGGGAGGGGCGGCGAACGTCGAAAAGGGGCGGCTAGTGTCAGGGAGGCGCGGGGGATCATCGCGGAGGGGCGGCGAATCATCAGATCAGGCGGAATTCGGGTGGTTAGAGAAGAGTTTGAGGAGAGAGAACGGTCGATTGGGGGCGGTGGCGTGGTGGACGGGGGGCGTGAGAACCGCCATAGGGTCGCCTGAGCAGCGCCTATCTAATGGTGGTGGTTGCGTCAAGTGGGGTGGTGGTCAGCGCATGGGGGCGGTGGTGATCAGGTGGTGCGTGGGGTGGATGTGGGTGGGGGAGGAACAGAGAGAAACAAAAAAAAAGGGGTTCATTTTTCTGATTTTTTTTTTAAAGTTACGTGTTTTAGTGTGTGAAGTTATTAGAGTTATTGGAGTTATTGAAGTTATCGGAGTTAAGTTATTGGAGTTATTGGAGTTATCAAAGTTATTGGAGTTAAGTCGGGGTTACGTAGTTTTAAAGTTATTGGAGTTATTAAAGTTATCGGAGTTAAGTCGAGGTTACGTGTTTCCGTTATCGGAGTTAAGTCGTAGTTACGTATTTTAGTTAATATTGTTAAGTTAGATGTAAAGTTATTAGAGTTATGTGGTATAGTTACTGGAGTTACGGAGCAACTAAAGTTATGAGAGTAAGCGGATTATCAAGATGTGTGGCAGAGATTACTTCTGACCTTCTGACATAACTGTACTTCTCACTTGATTATCAAAAGGTCATTTGTTGTATTTGGTTGATGTATGTTGGATTGGTGGTTAAGGTTAGTTAATGTAGGCACTAACTAGGGGTTTCATTAACACGCTGAAATCAGGTTTATAAAGTAAAAAACGACTACCAAGCACATGGAGTATGGACACATGGTAAAGGGTTTACCCAATCTAACCCCTCCCTAAAACCTGAGATGTGTGAACCAAATCGGCCAACCGGGCCTCAAGTCTCTTTATGAATTGCCGCATACCAATTACTCCCTCCGTCCCAGATCAAACGCCCCAAGGCGTTTTTGTAGTAGAATAAGAAAAATTGATATAATAAGTTGAGTGGGGTAAAAAGATGAGAGAGAATGTGGGGATTAATAAAAGTATGAGAGATAATGTGAGAGAAGATGTAATAATTTAATAAAAGTAGGAGAGAGAAATATGTCCCAAAATAGATGGGGTGTTTGAAGTGGGACGTCCCAAAATGGAATATGAGGCGTTTGAAATGGGACGGAGGGAGTATATAAGAATAACATAAAACTAGCTTACTATTCGGACTACGAACAAATTAACCGTAGTAGTTGGACTTCCATGTTGCCTTATGCACTACTAATAAAGTTTTTTTTTTCCGTTTTAATTAGTTAGCATGCCCGTGCCACGCCCGGGCTATGTATTTATATTGTTTATACTCGTTTTATAAAAAAATGTTGACTTATCTTTGTTCTTGGAAATTACCATAATGATTACTTTACATAAACTAGCTAATACTATACTACTCTATGATAATTTATTACCATATCTTAACCGATAATTATATTTAATGCTATTTTTATGTTCTATCCAATTAATAAATGTTAAGTGTCCTCCTAAAAAAGATTTGGTTTCAGGTTTTAATATATAGTAGTAGATTAGATTAGATTAGATTAGATAACTTCAAAAAAGAACGTTGGGTTGGCACTGCATATGACACAAAATGTTGGACTGTGAAACAATGTCACATTCATAAGAT
This sequence comes from Spergularia marina, assembly GCA_963680865.1. Lineage (NCBI taxonomy): Eukaryota > Viridiplantae > Streptophyta > Magnoliopsida > Caryophyllales > Caryophyllaceae > Spergularia > Spergularia marina. The sequence goes on along the minus strand of OY804560.1, from coordinate 12,871,355 downwards.
GGGTGTGGTGGAGTTGCGCATACTACGGTAGATGTGTGGACATACCAAAAATGATCCGTTTTAGAAACGAAGTTATTAAGGAGAAAGTAGGGGTTGTACCCATTGGGAACGAGATGGTGGATAATTGATTGAGGTGGTTTGGTCTTGTGAGAAGGAGACATAAAGATGTGCCGATTAGGAGGGTAGAAGAATGAGAAAGTAATAACATTATTACGGGTTGAGGAAGACCTAAAATGATTTGAATGAGGGTGATTAGAAGTGATACGAGCATTTTAGGGCTTTAAGAGAGTATAATGGTGGATAGGGCGGTGTGGAGAGACTCGATTCATGTGGATGACGCAATATGATTCGTTTTGATTTCTTTGTTTTGTTTTCTAAATCTCTTTTCGTCTGTTCTTTCCTCAAACCTTCTCTTTCTATTATTTGTTTAAAGTCCATAGGTCTTTAAATTGTTTTACAACCTTTTTTTTAAGTTTTAATTGTCCTTTCTTTTTTGGAAATAATTTTTTTTTTAAAACTTCTTAGAATGTGTTTTTGAACTAATTCAAAATAATATTTAAAGATTGACTAGTTTGCATGCCCGTGCCACGCCGGGCTATAAATCCATACTATATCTTTAATAGGCTACTTTCCACGCCTACGTGGCAGCCTTTGAAGGCATCTAGAGCAAAAAAATTCCACCTCATCTCCTACGTGTCGTCCCGGTGTTCGATTGCATTCTCTCTCCTCCATGTCATACATCCTTTAATATCCCAAATTAATTTAGGTGAATAAAATCTGTTGAGTTGCCTTCATAAACGTTTGAAATTAATTTTCATAAATATCAATATTCACATCATAATTCATATTGTCTAGCATCAACGTCCTACTTGACGTTCTCTGACGAGTTTGGGGGCTTGGCCACGTGGAAAGACATGTGTCACGAGGTGATGCTTCAAACACTGTTAATATTATTCTTTTGGGCTGCCCAGGCCATTTAAACGTTACGAGTCACTTCAACTTCTTAACATAAATTTCTTTAAAGTTTAATAAATTAATCATTAATCATCACCATTATTCATCATAAAAACGATATTAAATATGGTGTCTCTTGGCTCTTCCTTTGCCAATTGTATCGGTTACGTTTTAATTCACAGCAGTACATATATGTTATGATTTTATTTGAATTTGGTGAAAAAAAATATCATTTCATGTACAAAGTTCATCAAAGAGAAATTTTTAGACATGAGAAGATATATCTATATTTAGAGCGTATTTTTATGTAATTTTTGTATGACTTTCTAATATTTATATTTTATTATCAAAGTATGATGGTAAGTTGAGAATCGATATTGTAATTGCTAATAGTTTATATTGTACATCTTTTTTTCAAGATATGATCATTTTGGTCATGTTTATTATCGATATTGTGATTGACAAGTTTGATTCTATTTTTCGATATAGTTAATATGTTAGTACAATTTTACAAATAAATTAAAATGATCCCGTGTATTCACGGGGCCAAAAGCTAGTTTCTATTGTTTATACTCGTTTTATAAAAAAAAAATGTTGCCTTATCTTTGTTCTAATAAATTACCATAATGATTATTTTCTTTAAATTAGCTAATAATATACCACTCTATAATAATTTATTACCATATCCTAACCGATAATTGAATTTAATGCTATTTTTATGTTCTATCCACTTAATGTATGATAATTTATTACCATATCATAATCGATAATTGTATTTAATGCTATTTTTATGTTCTATCCAATTAATGTATGCCAAGTGTCCTTTTAGGAAAAAGTTGGTTTCAGGTTTTAATATATAGTATAGTATTAGATAGTATTAGATTAGATTGTTGTTGTTGCTGCGGTAGTATTAATAACTTTGAAAAAGAAAGTATTTTTCTAGTTTTGGGCGTTTGGCTTACTAGTTTGATTTGATTGGGTTTAATCTAAAGGCTGACAAGGGCGTTTAATCGAACGGTTGAGAATTCACATGATTACTCACTTTTCCCCTTGTGTTTAAAAAAAGGAAAAAAGAAGAAGAAAAATTCGGAACAAGCAGAGTGGTTGATTTTTGATCGCGTTTAATCTAACGGCTGACAATGGGGTTGGATAGTATATATAATTAATACTCCCCGCAACCCGTATCGGCAAATCAAAAACCCTAAAAATTGAAAACACCGTCGGAAGGTTTGAAGTTGTCATCCTCATCGCCCCCAAGACTAAATTCAGGCTAGCCTTGTCATCCTCATCGCCCCCAATTTTAAATTCAGGTCAGCCTTTGTTGAATTTTTAGAGGGGAGGAAAGTAAACATGGAGAAGTATTTTCAGCTAACACTTTCTCAATTAATCTCATAATAACTTAGCTCTTATATAGCCTTACAAACCTAATAACAAATAACAACTAAACCCTACAATCTAGCAAACTTATCTCACTCACGTTTTACTCATACTAGTCCACTAACATTAATCACCTAATTTAACTCACTAATTATTAGGAAAAGCATAACCTAATTTTGACTAGAAATTTTGGATCAATAATCCAACAGCCTTGTATGATTTTGATTGTTTTTGTCGTATCACACCAGTTGATTGAATTCCAATTAAACTTGTATGTACTTTTTGTGTGTTATCTAATTAGGTGAATCGAATTCAATCTTGAAGAGGTGGTGAGAAGGTTCCGAGATAAAGTAGATCCCGTAGTTAATCTTTTCGGAGATACACAACATAGGTCTTATCAACCCCCCAAAAAGGTATCCAACAGGAAGTCTGAAGGCGATCTGCAGGCGTTGCTTAAACGTTGTCCAAATCTTTTAAAAGGTATTCAAGGGCTTTTTCTGAATTTGGTTCTGGTTTGATGTTGTTGTAGTCTATTTTATCTATGTTTAATTTTTTTTTCTTGCTGATTATCTCGCTCGACTTCAAATTTGAAGTCATTTGGAGAATATGTTGGATATGAAGAAAGCTCTGCTCACAAAGCTAACTTATCAATTCAAGTGTTTTTTACTCTTTATTTATTATCATCAATTTTAAGTGCTTTTTCTCAATTTGGTTCTGGTTTGCTTTTGATGTCCTTTTACCGGTGAGAAGAGGTTAAGGAGCTCTTCTCACTGCCTTTTTTTTTTTTTTACTATTTCTCTTTGCTATTATTATCGTCGTGTTATTAGTTAAGTTGTTTGTCTTCCATCGCCCAGAGTCGAAGATTTTCGGATCGTTATTATGTCAATATGGTAGCTAGTATTAGAGTTGATATGCTTTGTTCCATGATCTATCAGTCATATGCCGATTTTAATTTAGTTCATTATTGTGTATCATTTTGTTGAGCATGTGTTGTGTGTTTGGATTTTGGTGTTTTCTTTTGCATTCATGTGTTGCGGCTCATTCATTACGTCCTGCTTGCTTTGGATTCAGTACGTTTTTGTGTATTCTTAGAGGGTACTAACAAGTAATACGGTTTGTGAAATTGGGGTCCGGGGTTTGTCCATTGTACTATTAAACATGTACCTTTTGTTCTTCCGAGGAGAACCAAAATCAATCTTAGGAGATAACAACTTCCATCTCTGTTTTTTCTTCTTGTTAGTCCAAGTGGATTCTATTTCAGACACAACAAGGGGAGATGAACCAATCTTTACAATAGGCTCCGCGGACTCTGGTTGGGGAGTGGTTGAATCGTCCCAGCCGTTGGAAGACACCTCTGCTAAGGATCAAGGTAAAAGAAAAAAAAAAAGCATTCAAGAGCTTTTCCTCAATTTAGTTCTACTTTGATGTCGTACTCGTAATAACTTATATTTTGTTTGTAAACGAATTGATTTTATCTACTGTTGGAGGTATTTATAACAACTTTCATCTCTCTTATTGTGCAGGGAAAAAGTCTCCATCTTCCCCTTCACGCTATCTAACTTATGAATTTGTTGGCAAAACCTTGGTAAAGGTGCTGGACGAGTATGAAGCTGTAGCGTAGAGGACTATGGGGGGATTGGGTATTGAGCAGCTGAATCCAACAAACAAACCCATCGAAGTTGTACGTATCTTGTCCGACAATTTTACGAGGAGAACCCATACTCTAACCCGACTTACCAACGAGTCCAAGGTCGCAATCAATACTCTTCGGGATAAGTACCTGATCATCTACTGTTTTTCCTGGCCCTCCGAGGATGACATAGGGTCCTATGTCATGAATTTGATGATCCGTGATTACGATGAACTCGTTATTCGCTCCGGTGGTAAATTTGAGATGGTTGTTATCGTCAACGACACCAATGACTGCAAAAAGGCGGATTTCGACGACTTTTTTTCTGGTTTCCCTGGCCTTACTATCCCTTTCCTTGAGAAACGGGCGCGTGCTAGTGTAGGCCGGTCTATGGGTCTGACCCGAGCCAAGCCTGTGGTTCAGAAGCTTTTGGATCGGAACCACATGGTTTTACAGGAACACAGATTTGACGAGTGCCTTCGAGTGTATGGAGACAAATGCTTCCCCTTTACCTATGACAAGGTGAAGTCCCTTGTTGATACGGATCTCGCTTTGAAGAAACGATTCTCTGTCGTAGACAACAAGTATGCTCAACATTTTGTACCCGTGTCCCTTGCTGATCTTTTATTCTCCCAACCTTCGGATACACTCAAGAGATCAATTAGAGTCGAGGACGACAACATTGAACATTATGATGAGATTACTATTTCGGAATTGAGTAAGAAGGAATGTGTGGGAGTATACCTTTGCTACACTGCAGAATTCATGTCAATACTGCCTTCCATGCATAGCAACATTATAGACAAAGGACTCGATTTTGAGATAGTTTTCTTATGGCTAGGCCCGGCCAGCAAACCAGAACCACCTCCGTCTGAGCACGGTTGGTGGGTGCTCCCCTACCGTTTAGAGAGAGAGCAACGGCTTAGAAAACTCTGTTATTCTGACGGCGGCGAAGACAGTTTGTTCATTGTGAGGCCTCACGGCAAGAGTTGGGAAAGGTCGGGAAAACCAATCATGCTTAACGATGGCATCACTTATTATCCCTTTACTACCGAGACTATGCTGGAGAGTTTGACCTCACTTACGGTAGACTCACTCCTCGGGGGCGACTCTCAGGGACTTACCAAACTCCCATACACACGTAGGAACAACAGCAGCCACCCTGTGAGTTGTCTTCGAGGTAAGAACGTCCTGTTTTACTTCGCCTATCCTAATAGCTGTTGTGATTCCTCAGAGTATAAATGGTTGGAAATTTTGCGTCATGCTCAAGCTAATTCCTGTACGTTGTTTGAAGTTGTTTTTGTTCCCTTGTTATGGAAACGGGGTGGTACTCGTGTGCCATGGAGATCGTCTGATCCTGTTGAACTTGTGATCTCCTTCACCGAAGAGATGTTATCGTCATGGCTTATGCTGCCGTGTGAACTGGCTGGTGTAGTGGCCAGCCGAGTTTTGATTACAGAGATCGAGATGACTGAGCGCTCGAGTTTGGGTATTGTGATGGCTGCGTTTGGGAAAGATGGCCGTATTCGCTCACTGTGTGCTGAAAATTATCTTAGTGACCCAACCAAACTTGCTTCTGTGTTTGCTCAAGATGTGTCCAAGGAGGATTATCGTTATTTTTACAATACTGTTAATCGTCACGTCTCTTACGGTGTTCGGGCTCATGAATATGGACGTGACTTTAGGTTGAACCCGTGAGTATGATGGTTTTCTTTTGGGGATGGAAGAGCCAGCCAAAATTGCTTCTCTGTTTGCTCAAGATATGTCGATGCAGGCCGGAATACCTTCATTGTTACGATACTGGCATGGAGCACATTGCCGAGGCTAGTGAATCCTTCGATTTGATTGGATTCATTTGTTAGAGCACATATTATTGGGTGTCATCCAACAACTTAATAAGATCAACATAATGATATATATATCAAATATTGATCGAGCATTCGCGTGTTTTACTCTTGATGTTGAAGCTACTTAAATTTAGGTTTTGCGTCTTGACTGTACGTGTGATTTTTAGCCCTTCCCTCTCTTTTCTTTTGTTTTGTCATCGACATAATTTCTGATATAGAGATCTAGATGACCAACACCAGTAGGAATGGTGATGACATATGTAGCTAGAGTGTGTTGTAGTATACACCTTCCGTCCCACTTTAAACACCCATACCCAAAACGCACCCTTATTGAGGAGCGTGCACACGCTAATCGGTTGATCAAAGTTTTAGCGTGTACACCCTCCACAACACAAGGGCATTTTGGATATGAGGTGTTTAATGGAGGACGGAGGGCCGATGGAGTAGTTTTATCTACAAGCATTGCACATTTGCAGTACACGCTGCTGGTCTGATCTACATCATTGAAAACAACAGAGTTGGCATCTTCATAAGTTTGTATGTACGCGCGAGTGTAGGAATGGCGAAACTCCTCTTTCGCGGGGGATTCTCTTCCCTAAATCGAAATCTATCCAAATTTATTGGTCTTGTAGTATACTTTTATCTACAAGCATTGCACATTTGCAGTACATGCGGTTGGTCTGATCTACATTATCACTGAAAACAACAGAGTTGGTATCTTCATAAGTTCGTATGGATGCGCGATGGAAGGAATTACTGAACTCATCTTTCGCAAGGACTCACTTCCCTAATTCTCTATCCAAATTTGGTATTACGAGTAGAAGCAAGAAGGCCTTGCTCGATAGGATCACAAGTTTCTTGAATCATGTTTTATAACTTGAGCTCCGCTGACGTGCCTCGATCAACATGAGGACTGTTCTGTATACCCACCTATCACCTATGTTCCACATTAGCATTTGGCTGAAAAATGAAAACAACGTAAAATTGAACAAAATTAAGGTGATGAGACGAGACAACAACGAGGAAGGAGAAAGAAATAGTACTTCGTATGGCTAGCTAGGAAATCCAAGCTCATAGGCCCTGTGCGAGGACTGCATTTTTTCTGATCTGATTTGATTTAATTTGACTTGATTTAACTAAACTTGAGTTGATCTGAACTGAATTAATTGATAAATTAACTGCAATTAGACGAATTAATAACTAGAAATAGACTAGATTCATTGATTGTTATTTGGATAATTCTGATATGACTTGATTTGATTTGAATAAAACTGATCTGATTTGAATAAATCTGATCTGATTTGAAACCACTGTTGAATAAGTTGAATCGCTCAGGACCATAGATCCATATCAGCAGTAAGTAATGGATCCACATCGGTAATAAATCCAAATTTAGTACGACTAATTAACCTACTTAACCAAGGTACTAGTATTCTAATGAAAAGCCCAAATTACATTGGCAAATCCTACATACGTTTAAAGCGGAGGAGTGATAGACAAATAGCTGCTATTGGATTCCCGAGTCCAATACTAGGCTAAAATGGTCATTTTTCACCAATCAACCCAAAACCCCCAAAATCCAACCACCGCGGCCAGCCCTCATCCACCCCTATCGCCGCCATACACAAACCCAACCAAACCATATTCGTCGGCGACCTACCCTCACACCGGCGGCGCATCGCTGGCTTCGCCGACAAGATTAAACGACACCCTAAGTAGAACGGAGTGTTTGAAAGGGCTTGGTCAACCCGTTTGGGTGTGGTGTTGTGAAGGTGTCCGAAAAAAGGGTTTAGGGCCCTACTTCAGACGGCGCCGGGAAGTGGGGCCCTAAACCCTTTTTTCGGTGATGTGGGGAAGGTGGTCGTGGTGGCGCTAGGGTGGGGGAGTGGGTTGGGAATGCATGTCGGGGTGGGGGAGTTTGAGGAGAGAGAGAGGAGGGAGTTGACTGGGGAGGGAAAGTCAAATGTTTTGTGACTTTGTCCTTTAGTGCGGCTATTGGGCTCCTGCCGCTATGTGATGGTAATTTCCCGTCTAAAGGGAGGGCTGATTTTTCACGGGCAGCTATTAAGAGAACAGTAGCAATAGCACTACAAGACAAATATATCTTACCTACTAATCCCAAAGACCCAAACAACCCTGTTCCCAGTTTCTCTTCTTCATCACATCATTCTTCACCTTCTATTTCTCTCTCCTTCCCCGATAATTCCCACCCCAGAACTTTCTCCATCATCAACACCAACCAATCAACAATCATCAACACCAACCAATCAACAATCATGCATCCTGATAATCAACACCATGATGAACATCGACCATCGTGATCTTCGCCCAATCCAAATCCTCGAACAAATCAACCATCAATCGTCATGATTGAGTGCATAATCAAGCATGGTACTGGGTAAGTTATAGTTCACCGGAAAAGGGTTTAGGGTTCAGTTCCGGCGCCGCGATGGTGTTTTTTTTCAAATTTTGAAGGGGCTAGGGGTTCACCACGCTCTTCGCCGTCGGAAAGTTGGGACGATTTGTGTATTGCCGGCGTTGATGGTTGGTGTGACTGGTGGTTGTAGGTGGCAGGAGGGTTGTAAATGATAGGGAATGGTTTTTGATTTCAATGGACAAATCTATCCCCAAATTCTAATATGAAATGTCTTTTTACCCCAGCTATCCGCGAAAATTCGCCCCTCATATCTTCGCGCCTCATCTAAAGCCTACAGAGTATGGGGCTATGGGCAAAATTGCTCAAGGTGTGTTGAAAATTGTTGGAAGAGCCTGGTAAAATTGCTTCTCTATTTGCTGAAGATTATTTGTCGAGTGAGGAATACGATATTTGTATGACGCTAATGCCGACAAGTGTGAAGAGACTCTCGACTACTACTAGAGTACTAGTGTATCTTTCGTGTCTTTCATCGTTTTACTGCTAAGATTCGTTTACTTTCGTTATGTTATCGATACAACTATTGTAATGTACTACTCCGTATATTGTAATCTTATTTGTTGATCGAGTTTTCTCTCTGTGTCTCAATTCTTGTGCTAGTTCCCGGCCCTCTTTAAATCCAACTCATATTGTAGGACAAAATACATAGTATATAGAATCAGATCTTGTTTTGTGATAAACCGAAACTCAACTGGCTGGTACTCCTTCCATTTCATTCATTTCTTTACGTTGGGCTTGAATTCCCCTTATAAAACCAGACCCAACGTAAAGAAAAGAATGAAATTGAGGGAGTATTTTACTAAGGTAAACGCGTTGCCATGATGCCTCAGCCCTCACACAGTGACACTGTAAAAAATATCTAGAAGAGCCTCGCAAAATTGCTTCCCTGTTTGCTGAAGATTTGTCACGTGAGGAATACGATTATCTGTACATTGTTGTCGATGAAAACAAACGCGAATGAAGGTTGGTGCCTACGAGGCTATATACGACTATAGTATCATCTCATTCTACGACTAATGTTGAAATATGCCTTGAACATATCTTACCAATTTGGGTATGTCGTAGTGGTAATCGAGGAGGGAGCTCGGGTCGTGATTCTACGACGTACGAGTGTTTAGCGAAAACGGAAATAGGAGAATCGACAGGGACTTTGCACGGTCCGCGGGGGCGATGGCACGACTGTTTTTTGTATCAGGATGCAGAGATATTTGGCGGCCCACCAAAGGGATGGCGCGGCCCACGGTGGTCAGCCCGCGGTCCGCCATGGCCACTGGCGCGGGGCACGATTGTCTGGGGCGTAGGTCGGTTGTTTCTGCTTCACGTGTTTCGTGTTTCCTTATTTGGTTTCCTTCGCCAATCAGGTATTTTATTATGAGGGAACTATATAAACACTCTAACCCCCTCATAGCCTCGTGCTGAAAGAAGCCAACATGTAAGGTCGGAAAGACCTGAAAATCAAAGACACAAGATGGAGTGATTCTTTACCTATTATGGGTTCACCGAGTCATGATAGGGGGTTTTCTCTATGACTGTGGCTTCATTGGTTGGTGAGATTAGAGAGTTTTTGTTAGGTTCTTAGTTGATCGCAAGAACATTTAATTCACTAGATCTCATTCGTATTTGATGACTCTTTTCAGGTTGAACTCACAATTTTGTATTACACTATTTCTCCACATAGTAGAGGATCAAGGTTGACCTATTAGTTAGGAACTCAACCTGCCTGGGGATTGTCTCGGGTTCAAATCCTCATACCCCAACCCCCGCAGCATTAGCTGCTCCTTTGTAAAAAAAAAAAACTATTTCTCCACATAGTGAATTTGGTTTCTCCTCTGCTGGGTGGACGTATCTGGCAGGTGAACCACTTTAAATTCGGTGTATTTACTTTACGTTCATATTGTTGTGTTATTGTTTAATATCACGTTGTTCATCTTCTCACATCTATCGAACAAGCATTGTTGGGACTGGACGCCTCTGTTCCAACATAATCCATGGGCCAAAATATCTTTAAAACAAATCAACTCAAAATTTTGTGGAAGAAAGTATATGATATTATATACTAGTATGGGTTTAAGCAAGCTATTAGATTGAAAAAAACTATGGTAGAGCAAAAAAGCTCAGCGAAAAATGTACGCTCGCGGCTCGCAAGTACGGGTGGTGTGTTCCGAAAGGGCATAAAGAACGTCCTACTAGAGAAATCATCTTTCGTTTTCACCAGAGAATTCAAAACGCTTGTGATAATAAAAGTTTTTAAATTAATTCTGGATCCACAATTGTCCCTTAAACAAAAATATTTTAAATTACATGCTTGCATTATCAATGTGTGAAGTTTGTCGGAGGCATGGGCGAAGCTACGTGAGTGGCGAGAGGTGGCCCGCCACCGGCGAGGGAAAAGAAAAATCTGCTTCTATAGGTTAGATCAGATAATATATACTAGTATATATTTGCCTGATTTTATATGTTCTAATATTTTAGATTCTTAACTTTAAAAAATCTGTGCGTGCTCCTGTTAGGACTCGAACCACATATCCCTGATTTGAAACCTTCATCAATCATCCAGTGGAGCAATTGACTTATGCTTGATGTGTTAAGCATTTATACCAATATATAGGAAAAATTTGGGTTTCTTCTTCGTGCCACTTTTATTGTTTGAACGGATTGCCCTCTTTGTTTTTTAATAGATTTATGTACCTGAATTAAACGAATTAAATTGATTATATATTTACTCCGTGTCTCTATACTTGGGTAATATATTTGTGCATGAAAAAAAAATCAAATTATCGGTCAATATTTTGCGTGTCGGGCGATATATATCGCTTTTCGGTTAGTTACCGATATCTCGACATGCCAAAAAAGGGGAAATCTTGGCGGATATTTTTGTTACGATAACACGTTTGCCTATATTTTACCTCAAATTAGAAATGATAACGATGATCGCGATGTCTGTATTCTATTAAACACCGCGGTACCGTGGTCAGACTAAAAGTATAACCAAAACCGAGATTTTGAACCATAGATACCGCGAATATAAAGGCATAAGGGACAATCCGCCACCCGGAATTTTAGATCCTGGCTTCGCCCCTGGTCGGAGGGGCTTAGAATACTCCACACACACCTAAGAAGCGGCCTCTCATATTCATCATATATATATGGGCACTCCCATAGTGTCTGACTGTCCAGAATTCGACCCGGGTTAACTTTGACTCTCCCGTGGCGGTTAAAATAACAAGATTTGGACGTAAAAACAACCATGCTACAACGTCAAAATTGTTTCCCAAAACCAGATCCACGACATGGTACAACCGGATTATGGCGTTGCCCCCCAAGGTAACACAGCGCTTCTCCAAGGTGTGTACTCACCCTAGAGAAGTGGAACTCTAAACGTACTCGGAATCAATGGAAAACAGAGAGAAGATGAAGTTTTTTTTGCGCACACGTGCCACGAACACGAGCCGGACGGACGGCGGCGGCGGCGCGCGAGGGGAGACCATAGTCTTCCCTCCATAATCACTTCAAACACTACTAACACACACCCATATATAAACCCATGAAAAGTTTTGTTGAAATTCCAATGTGGGACAAACATAAAATGTGTTTTGAGTGTTTCCCAAACAAGCTTAAAAACCTTTGCATTACTAACAGAAAGATGGCCAGCATGAGATTTAGCCACACAGTAACTGTGATATTGAATCGCATTTGATGTGACCCGAATCATAATTGGATCTTAATTGGATCTCAAGGGCCAATCATAGTTCGACAAAGCACTCAATTGGAGATTGCTTGTAGCTAACGACTTGACAATTTGGTCATACAAAGCTCTCGTGTTATCAGACATTTTCAACGAACGTTTTTGTTGAATCCAATTAGGACTATCTTTCCATGACGACTTCATTTTTACACTATTTTGATTCATATTTACACTCCTTTTAGTTACATGAAGTAACAAATTCGCCTTATAACTCGTATATCATTTACTTTCCACTGAAATTGCCATAATTGTAGAAAAGGGCTATTAGCACTCCACAATAGTCTTTCAAGTGCCAGTAATCATTCTCATAATTATGTATTTATGTTGGCGGACGATTGATGCTTGATAGGGCCATGGTATAACTATTAGACCACTACTGTACTCTTACTGACTTTTGATTCACCCTTAATTTTACCATTCACCATAATTTCACTCCGAGATACACACGTATGCAAAGAAATTTTACTACTGAAATCCAATGACTACTGAGATAATATACCATGGGTTCATGAATCTTGATCAAGAGATTGATCTAGAAACGGCTGCAGCCTCCTGGTCTGTCTGACACCGAATCGATACTAACTGCCATTTAATATGGTTCATCATCAAATTGAATTTAAGTACGCAGGAAGAAACTTTGTACTCCTGACATTACATTATGCTTAGAGCTCAAGTGAGCAGCACAAGATTTGGGTAGTAAGAGAAGAAAAGTCCCCCACCCGGAAAAACGGAAACTCAAGAAACAAGAAAAGGGGGACGAGCAGTAAATTCATCACTAGAGCACTAATTTAGATAGAATTGCCAGACTAATAAATTCAGCTATGGTACAAAAATGCTCAGAAATTAACTTAGTATTGGTAGCCACCATGTTCTATAACACTCTGGTAGGAGCCCTGCTGTGCATTGGTTTGGTGGTACGGGGTTTGATGATGGTTCTCGTATGGAGCCTGATGATGGCTCTCATGAGGAGTTTGATGATGGCTCTCGTACGGGGTTTAATGATGGTTCGTGAAAGGTGTTTGCTGATGGTTCTGGTAAGGAGCTTGATGATGATTCTGGTAAGGACTAGGGTACGCTTCTTGCTGCGAAGTCGCACTGTGGTAACTGGTAAGGACCTTCTCCTTTTGGATTATATGAACACTGATGAGGAACATTCTGGCCATTATAATTATGGTGGACGCCCGAGAGATCAGAGCTGCCAGGAATGTCAGCCCTAGAGTCAGGACCGCCAAGGTAAGGGTCACGAGCCTTCACTCCCATCCCAGCAGCCTGAATGAAGCAAAACAACTTTATTAAAATCCTATGTAGAGTCAAAGCACAGGAAAACCAAAGTGAGTGACTGGATTTCTTTGATTGACACCTCAAATCCGCAGAGAAAAAGCTAAATGAAGTGGAAACACACAACTAGTGGTTAGAATGACATTTGGTTTACTTAACAATCCTAACACCTACAATTGTGTTACTTCCACTAAAATTGGACAATAAGATTAAAAGTAGATTAGAAGCATGCACAATAAGTTCATCACGGCCAAGTCCATTTCCTACTACCTCACCCCCTTACAAATTACAATAACCATTAGTCCTGTTGGAAATAGTCTTCCCAAAGTTTACTTTTACAATGTTAGAGTTGTCTACACTGAAGAAGTGAACAGAGTTTGATAGCACTCTGTATGGTTTGTACATGTGCGGTCTAATTAAGGATTAACGTTTTAGTTACGGTTTATATTGATGTAATTGTGATTAATTAATTTATTAATTAATTATAACTATTGGATTGGATAAGGACGAATAACCGCCAATAACTTCCGGTAGTTATCTAGGGTGGTTATTTTGGTGCCTTTTGGATGAGGACAAATAACTACCTATAACTTCCGGTGGTTATTTTGGTGTCCTAGAATTCCTATATAAACCCCCGTGGTGATAATGAAACCCTCAATTCATTCAGCTTCCTCCTTCAAACTTTTTCAATTGTCAATGTCCATAGAAATTACTTGATTGTTGTTCTTGTAATCTAGTTTAGAGATCAATCCTAGGGGTACTTAGCCGGTTGTTGCTGTGAGTTCGACTTCGGGATAGATGGGGTCTAAACTTCTGCCCTGTGCAATGAACAAACAGTCAAGGGGGCCCGATTTTACCCAGGCGACGCCCCATCGACGCTCAAGTCAGTCTCGGGTGCGGTCACAAAGTCTTATCACAAGAAAAGTAGTGAGTAAGCTCGAAAGTTGTTAAGGTAGTGCAGAATATATGAACCTTAAGGTGGAGAAAATGAGGGGGTATTTATAGTGGAGGAGGCACCCCCAAGGACTAACCCAAGAGGTCCCCCCTTCATCTTGACCCTTCATTCCCTTGACATCCAACGGATGAGGTTTGCTGGCTTTATGGACATCATTTGGGCTTTACCAAGGGCATTGGGCCTCTATTTCCAAGAGCTGTGGCCTCATTAATAAAATGAACCCCAACAGAGCCCCACGGAGTCGGGTTGCGCTCGTCGGTCATCGCGTCTCAGCTTTTCCTCGCACCGAGGGTGACCCGACTGCGCATCCCCTGGCCGCCTTTTGTCCTGGCTCATGTAATGCGCCTTGACAAAGTCCTATGATGTCGTTCCACTGTCTTCGTTGTTCGCAGGCCGTGGGGCTCGTAGTTTTCGATTATAATCGAAAAACTTCGCCCCTTGCGAGTTTCATGGCCGTACGCGTCTTTCCTGTACCCTTGTGCTTTGCTTGTTATATCTTTCGATGGGCTTCGCCCCTGACATTCGAGGCTAAAGCGCAACCGAACATCGCCCCTGAACTGGATGCAATTTCGACACGTTGAAATAAACTTCGCCCCTGAAATTGTGGCGACAGCGCAACCGAACATCGCCCCTGAACTGGGTGCGATTTCGTGTTGTTAACAAACACTTCGCCCCTGAAATTGAGGCGAAAGCGCAACCGAACATCGCCCCTGAACTGGGTGCGATTTCGACTTGTTGGAATAAACTTCGCCCCTGAAATTGAGGCGAAAGCGCAACCGAACATCGCCCCTGAACTGGGTGCGATTTCGACTTGTTGGAATAAACTTCGCCCCTGAAATTGAGGCGAAAGTGCAACCGAACATCGCCCCTGAACTGGGTGCAATTTCGACTTGTTGGAATAAACTTCGTCCCTGAAATTGAGGCGAAAGCGTAACCGAACATCGCCCCTGAACTGGGTGCGATTTCGTGTTGTTAACAAAAACTTCGCCCCAAAATTGAGGCGAAAGCGCAACCGAACATCGCCCGTGAACTGGGTGCGATTTTGGACTTGTGGGAATAAACTTCGCCCCTGAAATTGAGGCGGAAGGCAACCGAACATCGCCCCTGAATTGGGTGCGCTTTCCGCAAGTGACCATCATTGCTGAAAGTGGTTGCGGCTTCTTTTAGATGGAGAATGTGTCGCCCTCGGACCTTGTCACTCAATTATTTGGTGAAGAATTCGAAAAGATTATGGAAAGATTTCTTTCAACCGTCAGTTTTTGGGGAAGGCCAAAGGTCACCTCAAAACGGCAAAAGAAACAGCTCTCTTTTACTGTTCATTATGACAGTTAATGATGACTTTTACGGAAAATTGTGTAAAACCATTTGGTTTTACCACTTTGCCCCTGAACGTCTCTCCTATAAATTCCTTTCTCTGCAACCCTTCTTCACTTTTACCTTTTTCGCCCAAAATTTTCATCTTTTTACTTGAAATTCTTCCCAACTCTCTTAATTTTCTTTCGAATTTGTTCGATCTTCTTCCAAATTTCTTCCCGATTTTCGCCCAGATTTCACCCTTCGCATACTTTAATCGAAGTTCCGTTTTTCGACTTTGCCAAAATTTGGGTTTTCACCCCTAATTTGATTTGAATATTTAAAGTTCCGGTCTCCGTTCGAATCTCGGTTCAAGATCCCGACATTCCAACCAGTTTCGGCAAATTAAGGTAACTCTCCTTCTTTTTACCCCTATTTCGTGCTTAATTTTTCTTCTTTTTAGGGGTAACCGTAGGTTTGCCCTAACTTCTTTCTCCTCTTTGCCCGTTTTAGCCCTCCTTTCGCATCCCAAGATGACGATCCGAGGCCTGAAACTGGATCGGCGTCACATGGCCAATGTGTGGGTTGACTGCCCGTGGCTTGAGAAGAATTACAAGCCCGGTCAGCACCCTTTGGCCGATCTGGGTTGGGAGGCGAAAGTATGGTTGTCGCGACCGGGGACGTGGGATGGAAAGCGCATTCCACTTGGAATTCCCATCGATTTCCGTCGCGTGTCTTTGTTTATTGACTTGGGTCGGACTCGGAATCATCTGACTACGATTCCGAATCCGAAGCCAACAGTTTTCTCTGGCAGTGTCGATATAACGTAACTGTTGCTTTCTTGCCTTCGGCGCAGATGACGCAGTCAGGTGGTTCTTCCTCTTGTTCTTCTCAGCCGCGCGCGCAGACCAATATCCTTCCACCGGATGCGCCTTTCACTGAGGCGCAAGCGGTTCAGTACGCTGCTACTACGCAACATACCGTAGTGGAATTGACAGGGAAGTATGATACTGCTCCGATTTCGGAGAAGTTCATATCATCCTACACTCCTAGCTTGTTGAAGGAGTTCTCACTGAATATGGGATTAGGCCACCCGTTGTGCTCACTGTCCCTGAATTGGGTTTTATCCTGTCCGACCCTCCCGCGACTGCTTCGCGGTCCACGAGTTGTCGATCATGAACGGATTGCGGCTGCCCATCCCCAAATTTACCGCCAGGCTCCTGTCCCACTACAACCTGTGCCCCGCACAGGTGACCCCTAACTCCTTCCTGACTATCAACGGGTTTGTCCTGACTTGTTTGGCCGCGAAGATTCCGGTTTCGATCAAGTTATTTCAATCTCTACATCGAGTTGCTAGCAATCAATATGGTTTCTACACCTTGAGCCGCCGCCAAGTAGAGGGCGATCACTGCATTGTGACGCAACCCAAGAAACCGCGTAAAAATGCCGTTGCTTGGAAAAACAACTTTTTCTGGGTTAGCCTGGACAAAACCGCAGCCAACGACAACCAGTGCGTTTTTCCGCGGTTGAAGGGTATTCCTCCCAAGTCTACCCGAGAGCAGCCCAAGCTCTGTCCTCGTATGTGCGAGGTGCGCGATTATTTCGTCCAGACTAAGAATCCGGCGTCGGGCCAATCTGTTTGGACTCCGACTTTCGACCAGTCGTTGGACAACGTGTGGTTGATGGGTGCGGACCTTATGAAAGCCGCAAACGAGGAAGAGCGCAGTAGGATACTTGCCTTTGTCTGCGTTTGCTTTGTTGCTTTCTTTTCTTTTCTTTCATTAATTATTCTTAACTTCCTTTCCTTTGCAGTTGCTGCTGTCGACGCGGTTGAAGCGGAAATCACCAAACTTTTACCCGACGACGTCATGTATCGAGCCCAACAACAACGCTGCCGAAAATATTCAGGCGGCTCGCGATGAAACAACGGCTATGAACGAGGCCGCCGCGAAGAAGAAGAAGGGCGCAGGTGGCAAGCGTAAGCAAGGTGAATCCTCTTCTTCTCAACCGACTGCGTCGAAAAGGAAAAAGAAGACCGCCACTGCGACCCCTGTGGCTGCGACCCCGGTGCGCGAGACTCCTCCGCGTCAAGAGGTGTCCGCGCGGCAGTCACCTGTTCAGACCGAGGTGGCTGCGCAGATGCCTCCCTCCACGCAACCAGCTTCCTCTTTGGCTGGTCGTCACTTGCTTTCGTTTACCAGTTCAATTCATCACTTTTCATTTGTTAACTTATCCTCTTTTGCAAATTCCCGAACATCAGCGCGCGGGCAAGTCGCCTCGCTTCTATCAACCGCGCATGAGCTTAGGAGGCTCAAGCTTAGACGAAAGCGAGCAGAGCATGGGTGCTACGCCTTCTAATGAGGGGGACACTGTGTTTGGCCCAAGTAAGTTTTTTTTCACCCGCGTTAATCGTCCTTTTGCGTACCGTCGCTCTGACGTTCCTTCGCGCTCAGACTTGGGTGGTCTTCCTACGCGGGTGATGCGACTGTCCGATGACATGGGGCAATCCCTGCTTGACGTGGAAGGACTCTGGGCAATTAGGGGGCTGACTGACCCTCTCACCAATGTTCTTCTCCCTTTCCGTCACTGGGCGCGCAACCAGCACACACCCAGCAATTGGTTGGAGCACTTCGCTGGTCACGTCTTCGGTGTAAGCTTCTTATCTTTTGCATTTCCCTTGTCATCTTGTACGTTCTGTGTATATCCTCTCATTTGGCTTCTTTGCAGCTTGCTGGCCTCGTCTCCAACGTGTATGACAGGATGGGGGACCCTTCTCTGCACATTGCAATGCAAGCAGACAAGTTCGATGAGCAGTCTGCAATTGCGGCGCAACATGAGGAGGATATTAGGGTTCTGACTACGCGCGTTGAAGAGCTCAACGCTGAAAATGCGAAGGCGGCCGACCGCGTCAAAACCTCCAAAGCTAGAGTGGCTGCAGCCGAGGAGAAGGCCAAGAAGGCCGCTGAAGAGGCTCGTGCTTCTATCAGTTACGCCGCCACCACCACCGCGGAGCACGATAAGATCAAGGGTATTAACAAGGCTCTGGGTGAGGCTATGGCGCAACTGAAGGAGGACATGGCTGCTTCGCTTAAGAGGGAGAGCCTGATGAAGGAGACCGAGGTGGCCCTAGTGCGGCAGGTGGAGAACGCTAAGGGCAACCTTAGGTTTTGGGCGCATCGCGCTTGCAACGCCAAAGCCAAGTTTCTAGCCTCTCCCAATTTCGAAGTGCTGCTGAATGATAAAATGGGTGAGGTTCGCGTCAAGGCTGTGGAGAGCATGAAGGACTGCGCCATGGCTGCGCTGAGAGAGGTGAATGCGGTGTCCGAGAAGCATCCGAATACGATGGCTCTGGCTGACGTGTCCGCGTTCAAGGCTGCTCTTAACCGCCTTGGTGACCAGTACCTCTCTCACTTCGAGAATCCAGAAGATCTAGACAAAGACTTAGATTCCCTGGTCGCGAAGCGGAGTAGTATCATGGCTCAAGCGCGGCAGGACATGTGGCAACTCCCCAAAGATATCAGTTTTGACGAAGCCGCGCCTGAACCGAAGCCAAGGGTGCAACCCCAGTGGACACCTCCCTTGATCATCGACTGCGACGAGGATGACAATGACGATGATGATGATGCAGATGACGACGAGGGGGGGAGGAACAGGAAGATGACGTCGCCCAGCCTGAGGGCGCCGCCACCACCACGGCTGACGCAGCCAACCTTGATGAGGGTGCAGCCCCATGATTTTCAAATTTTTTGTAATTGTACTTTTCTGGAACAATCTCACTTTCCTCTTTTTGTTTGTTGAACGGCTAAGTACCTGTTTCTTTTGGATTGTCTTTGGGTGCACACTTTTCTTCCATACTTGTACTTGATCGTATTTTTTGTTCTTGAATGGAGACCAATGTCGCACTCGAAATGCACCCCTGAAGTTGGGTGCGAGCTTGACATAAACAACCTCGCTCCTGAAATGGAAAAGATTGTCGCAGTCAGGCATCGCCCCTGAAATTGGGTGCGACCTGATCCTGCAAAGGCGCTCGCCCCTACAATGGAGGTGAACGTTGCAACCAAACTTCGCCCCTGGAATTGGGTGCAAATCAAAATCAAACAACAACCTATTATTTATGTGCGCCCCTCGAGGTATTAACCCAAGGGTGGAATATTATGGCTCAACTCGTTTTTTGCGGGCCATTATAACCCATCCTTCGTTCGAAGTGAACTTGGATATTAACGAGGGTCGAGCCCGAGATGTCATTTTGAGCCGATGAAATTTCGACTCGACTATCCGGGCCCGTGGATCCGGGGGGTTTACGCCTCATATATACTCAGCATCGCAGTGCGACTGTCTTAAAATAGAATGCCCCCTGATTACTGAGCACGAGTACGTAGACGAACGAATCCGAGCTGGAGACATGTTCGCTGAGGGCCACGACTGCGACCCTGCCTCTGGTTGCGGGCCGGGCGATCCAAGAATCCCTATTCGACACGCACCCAACTTTATTTGGATGAATATAATGTCTTAACCCGCACCAGGTATATTTTGAAATTTGAATTGTCGTTAGCCGCGCCCGAGTATCACCGATACTCGAGTGCCCATTGAAGTATGGGTGATCCGCAGCTGACCATCGGAGGCGGTGATATCCCTCCCCCGCAGTGGTCATTCACCGTCCGAGTGGTGATAGTCCATCTCGGCTTGGCTTTAGCTCACTGCAATTGATCTCATCGAGACCGGCGAAGTGGGGCTCGGGTTACTCATCGAGACCGGTGAAGTGCAGCTCGGAACAGAATTACTCATCGAGACCGGGGAAGTTCCGGGCTCGATGGAAAATTATTCGCCACCGCCGGTGAAGTTCTGGATTTTGTCAAAATTGGCTTCACGATACTCTAAAATAAGGTAGACATTTTGAATAACTGGAAACTACTTGGCCGCAGGCCATTTCATTGATTGAAATCTTAAAGTACATATTTTTGTGTGCGAAAACGAACTACAAACTGAATATATTACAACTCGATTGATTAACTAAGCATAGTATTTTTTGAGGTGGATGATGTTCCATGGCCTCTTGACAGGTGCGCCATTGTGCTCTTCCAGGCGAAAAGTTCCATCCCTTATCTTCTCAGCAACGAGGAAACGACCTTCCCACTTCGGCTTCAACTTTCCACCTGGAACTTCCTTTCCAGTGGCTGCGAGGTTCCTCAGCACATAATCTCCAACCTCTATGCTTCTTGGGCTCACCTTCTTGTTGTAGGCGCGAGCCATGTCTTGCTTCTGCCTCTCCACTCGCAGTAGAGCATTGCCTCTCAACTCTGGTAGCAGGTCAAGTGCAATGCGTAGCTCCAACTCGTTTGGCTCGGGTTCGTAGGTGCTAATCCGCAAAGACTTAGCTCCCCACTCCACTGGTAGCTCCGCGTCTGAGCCATAGACGAGCTGGAAAGGCGTTTCTCCTGTGGCGCGCTTAGTGGTGGTGCGCAGCGCCCACAGGATCCCTGGCAGTTGCTGGACCCATTTTCCCTTGGCTTCATTGACCATTTTGCGCAATGCGCCCACAATCAACTTATTGGAAGATTCCACCTGACCATTTGCTTGCGGATAGGCAACCGAAGCATAACATGTTTTCACCCCATATTCCGCGCAATACTTGTGAAATGGATCGCTGTCGAATTGCGACCCATTGTCAAGAGTGACGCGGCGAGGTACTCCGAACTTGGTGAAAATATGTTTCCACATGAAGCCCATGGTCTCGACATCCCGGATGCGAGCGACTGGCTCCGCCTCCACCCACTTAGTAAAATAATCCACTGTGACAATTAAGAATTGCTTTTGGCATTGACTGCGAGGAAAAGGACCCACGATGTCCAGTCCCCATCTCGCAAACGGCAGTGGTTCAGTGATGGGCTTAAGTGGGGTTGCGGGTCGGTGTGAGGTTGGACCAAACCGCTGACAACTGTCACATTTCTTCATGATCCCGGCTGCGTCGTTATGCACCGTAGGCCAGTAAAACCCAAGTCGCAGAG
Source organism: Spergularia marina (assembly GCA_963680865.1). Classification (NCBI taxonomy): domain Eukaryota; kingdom Viridiplantae; phylum Streptophyta; class Magnoliopsida; order Caryophyllales; family Caryophyllaceae; genus Spergularia; species Spergularia marina. The sequence goes on along the minus strand of OY804560.1, from coordinate 12,849,837 downwards.
CTTTCCCAGCCATCGCTCTTGCCCCGATGTGGTCGCCGCACTCACCATGGTGAATTTCCCTCAAGATATAATCGCCCTCGATTGGGTCTACGCACTTCAGGAATGGATGAGTGTATCCTTTCTTATACAACTTATCACCCAGAAGGGTAAACCACTCGGCGCGCTTCGCCACCTTCTCTGCCTCTTTTTTGTCCTCAGGCAACTTCCCATCTTTCAAATATGCAAATATCGGGATCATCCACTTAGGGCCGCGGTCGAGAGTTGCGATGTTCGGAGTCGCATCAATGCTGCGCAGCGGCAGAACTTTCCACAGTACCACCCTCGGGTTGTCATTAACTGATGAACTAGCCAAGCGTGCCAGCGCGTCTGCCTGCTGATTCTCCGACCTCGGAATCTGCTCGACCTCGAACTTCTCAAAACTCTTGACCATCTCCTTGACTGTGTCCCGGTATTTGGCTATATGGTCTTTTGCCTCAAATTTGCCAGTTATTTGATTTACCACAACAGCCGAATTCGAGAACGCCTTTACATTCTTCGCCCCCGCAGCCGTACACATTTGTAAACCCGCAATCAGAGCTTCATACTCTGCCTCATTGTTTGTGCCTTCGAACCCGAAGCGCAAAGCATACTCAGTCTTATCACCACTTGGGATTAGATAAGTCCTTTAGGATTAGATGAGTCCATGAGTCCTCATCCTGACCATCGGATTAAAATGATCCAACGCCCCACAATACAAGCGAGCAGCAGGGGTGCGATTGTCATTTGCCTCCCCCATATATAAGCTTCAAATCACAGGCTATCTACTCATTTTCACGCACCATTTTCTCTCTCACCATTTTTCACCCAAAATCCTCTCTCCTCTTTCTCTCTCCACTTCGCCGCCGCTCTCCACGGTTATTTGTTTTCACGACGCCGCTTCAAATACCGATCTGCTACATTCTTATGCTTTTTAAAGATAATTACCAATTTTTAGAAATCTTGCTGCATTTTTCGTGTTACTCAAGCTGTTATTTGCTCGGTTCTATGTGTTTTAATGCTTTTTAGGTTTGATTTATGTTGATTAGATTCTCAATTTGGTGTATGGTTTGTGGCATTTTTGTTTATATCAATTTAATTTTTTTTCAAATCGAAATTTAGGTCTAGGTTTGCTTGTTGCAGATGTATGTGCCTGATTTCGCTAATTATTTGTTAATTTCCGATTAACTTTGTTGATTTCGCGCGGAAAAGTGCGTGATTTCGCTAATTATTTTTTAATTTTCAAGTCGTTAATTATTTGTGAATTTCGTTGATTTCGCGCGGAGAAGTGCGACTACGGCGAATGTTAATTTAGGTTTTTGTGTAGTGATTTTTGGTTGTATTGTTGAAGATTTGTTCGGAAATGTCACCGGTCTCGATTCTCGCCGCCGCCGTGATTCTCATATTGCAATTTTTGTTTGATTTAGTATGATTCAATTTGTTGGTGTGTCATTTTAGTTGATATTGTGTGTGATTCGATTTGGTATGGTGTGCGATTCAATCTTCTAGTGTGTGATTGTATTAGTTATCGTATGTTATTCAATCTGCTAGTATGTGATTCAATCTTCTAGTGTGTGATTGTATTAGTTATCGGCTATGATGCAATCTGCTAGTATGTGATTGTATTTGGCATCGTGTGTGATTGTATTTGATTGATTTTGTTTTCGAAAAAATTTGAATGACTATGACACTTCTGAGTGTCATTGTATTTGAATAATTTGAATGACTATGGCACTTCTGAGTTCGTGAGCATTGAGCGCATATCTGAAAGCTTAGCTATTGAGCATTGAGCACAAGCTGTTATAATCTGCTTCTTAAGCATAGACTGATCCCTCCCTGTACCCTACCTGTATATGGCCCTTGGACATCACATTTTCTAAACCTGAAATGTGAGGATTGAATTGTGTTTTGATGTTCAGGTTGATGGAACCAAAAGGGAAGTCATGCTTTTGAGATCACATATCACTTTCCCATCGAAAGCTTTATATTTATGTCGTTGATCAGTGTACCATGATCTAACAAATTATATGGTTAGATACTTTGCAGATTTCTAGACTTTGCATAGGTGCATATTAACTAACCATGTTTGCTTTTTGAGCTCGTGTGCTTTTGTAAAAGATGGGGATAAACTCGTGATGTTTATAAATAATAAGCTACTGTCAAAAACGTACATTTTAAAAGCTTTTAGAGTGCATGTGTGCTTTAAGATATAGTATCTATATGAAATCTTGTGAAACCTGAGTCTGCAACTAGTACCCGATCACTTTGTGACAATTGAAGAACTTAATTTATGACAAGCTGCATTGGAATTGAGGTGTGTATACAAGATCATCTGTACCTGCAGCAATGTTTTTGTTTTTCTTTACATTTTGTCGCTTATTAAGCCATGTTTGCTTGAAATGATTGACAAGCACTCCTGTAAAATATTGATAGTCTCTTGGTTGAAATGTCTTATTATTGTCTTTGACATCGTGTGTGATTTTATTTGGAATAGGTGATGAATCACAAATTGGAAGAATTTCTTAAATAAGCGAGATTCAGATTTAGTTTGTTTCTATTTGTTTCGTGATTTCGATTTTGGTATGATGTTTTAGTTTTTGGCACTGTCATTATATTATGGAGTCACATATTATGTTCTAATTGACCTTGGACACTACTAGAAATTAGGTCTTTTGCGACGCACTAATAGGGACGCTTCTTCTTAAAAAGTGTTGGAGAGCTACTTTATGAACAAAACTAGAACAAAACTAGAAACGCTTTGATAAGCGTTGCTTGATAGCGTCACTATAGTACTACATGAATAAATACAACCATAGATATATGGGAATTATTTTTCGTCTGTAGCGCTCTTGAAAGCGTTCCCCTAAAAGCGTACCCATCTATTTCAGTATTTTGGCGCATAAATGAAAAAAGTTGGCGCAAAACGGAAAATGTTGGCGCAATACTGCCCGATAATTGGCGCTTACCCATCTGAAAACCAAAATTTAATTGAGAAAAAAAAAGCAAAAAGAAATTAAAAAAACAAAAGAACAACATCAGATTCACACGTTGATTTTCACCTTGTCGGCGCTTACCCAGTTTTCCTCTTCTTATCTTTTGCACTCACCTGTCGGCGATTTACCAATCTCAGGTGCGTCTGACACGCGACGGCTTCATCTCCTCCGTCGCCGGCAGCCCACATCTAGCCACCGTCGATTCCCCAATTTCAGGTGCCGCACATCTAGCCACCGTCTTCCATCACGCTGACAGCCCACATCTCTCTCATTCGGTAAGAAATGGGAGCTTTTTCTCTTGATTTTAGAAATTATTTTTTGGTTAGATTATTTGGCATGAAGAGTTTCTGCTTCTATTTCCTGCGATATCAATTTGATTAATCATCCATTTGATTCATATTTTTTCTCCAAATTATCAGATTAATTAAGGAGTTGGGCATCAAATTCTCGCCAACATCAGTCACGTTGACGCTAAATTATCTGCTAAACTGTATGTTCAATTCTTCAATTCCAGAAATTTGACAATAGATTATGTTAGTTTGTGCTTCTAATTGTTCAGTTTTTTTATTGATTGTGTTGGTTGTGACTATGTTAGTTTGTGTTTTTTTTATATTGATTTTCCACCGTAGTTGCCATTAATTTACTGTAAAACGGGATAAAGTTGATAACTTTGTTGATTTATCTGTTGAAATTAACTTTTAATTGTTTATTTATTATTGTGTTGGGTATAAGCCTAATGGTGTGCATTTCAAGCAGTGAAATAGTGCAATTGTTCTCCCCATTTTGGTAGTGATAGGTTCAATATTAGGACCATGAATAATAATAATAATAACTAGAGGGGATTAAACTAAGTACTTATTTGATAGAACGGTCATTTGAAGAAGAACCAACTGTCGTCATCCCAATCTTCCTGATGGTTGTTCTTGTACCGGCATCTTGTTGTTTTGTCTTGGTGTATATCCATTTTCTTTTAATAGATGATAGCAATGTCTTTCCGCAATGTGGATAATGGTAAAGGCTAGTAAAATAGTGGGAAAAGTTTAATCAATTTGAGTCGGATTTGTGTTGTGTTTTCGTGATAGTGCGAAAGTTTTATCGATTTGAGTCGGGTTTGTGTGATGCTTTCATGTCGGGTCGAATCAGGGATTGCCAATTGCCAACTCTGGTGAATAATGGTGTGAGAATAGTGGTTCTCAATATGAGTAGTTGTTGGTTAGTTAGTACTGTCAATGTCTTTGTAACCGAAACTGTTAGAAGAAGCCAACAAAAGAAGATACTTGTAGATTATTTGGTCAAGAAATTATTTTCTAATAGACACCTAAAAAACAGTGGCAGATTACACATGGAGGGTTATAAATGCTATAAATGCTACTTATTAGCTACTGTAAGTGAGTTCTACAAAACCACATAGAAAAAAGTCAGAAAGTTGTTTTACCTTTGCAGTACAGTTGCAATGAATCCGTGATTTTGCATAAAGTAAGCAACATCAGGAATCTTAATATGAGGAAATAGTACTAATAATAATATGACTGGCCTCTCTTTTTAGTGTGGTAATCATAGTGGTAATAGAAAGTTGAGGCTATGTACTTTGATCTCCATGTGCTGATGTTCATTAAGAGTTTGTCAGTTTGATTGAAGTTTTAGCTAGGACGTAGAAATTTCACTCAATTAGAACAAAGTGTTGTTTCGTTTTTCCGAAAGAACATCTTTTGATCGCTAATGGCACTCAGTCTATGTTTCTCGGACTCTTCGTTTATTTTAAACCTGAAGCTTGCATTGTTTGACACCTAGAAACGTTAGCACACTTGTCGTTGATGTTCTTCCCTTTGCCTGAACTCTGTATACCATGATGCTAGCCATACATCTGTTTCTAGTCTAACCGTATAATCTGCCAAATCATGATATATAGTTTCATCGGTATCAATGACAGCTAAGTCCATGATTAAAGGTTCCTGTTGATGACCTTGTTATCTGATAATCAAGATTGGTAGATATTAATGTCCAAGTAGTTAGGTGTGGACTATGGAGGCTCATATCAAGAGGATAGAACCAAATCCATCATGACAACATGAAATTTTTAATTTTCTTATTCATAAGTTTGTAGTGTTTGTCCATTCTTTTGCTATGTTAGTCTTTAGGGTCAATTTATGTCTAAATAGGAGAAGAAGGGTAGGAATCTGTCAATTTGCAACCCTGAAAAAATCTACATCATCAGGGTACTATTAACATCATTATTCGGTGTCTTCAGAGAAGCTCTTGTTTCAAGCGGGATTGATAGATAGGGAGCGAGGCTGGAGTTAGGCAGCTAGAAAAGTAATCATGGATTTTAGAATGATCAAAGAAAAGTTGTCTTCGCCATTACATAGCCCCCAGTACCAAGTAGGAGTCATCGAATTTATCACTTATGCCACTAGGAATCATCCTTCTAGTGGGAAAATTTGGTGTCCTTGTGAGAATTGTGCTAACCAGAAACTTTTGCATAAAGATGAGGTTCATATTCACTTGCTTCAATTTGGGATGAAACCTAATTACCCGATTTGGACTTTTCATGGAGAATTCGTAGGAGAAACATCCAATGCTCATGAGTCTCAGGTCCAAAATCAGAATGAAATGCATGAGAGTTTACACCAGTTAGTACATGACGCTTACGGATATAAAGAGGGTGATATGCCTCATGTAGTTGATTCCGATATGCCTGATTCTGGTGATTGTGACATGCATGATGTAGATGATAATACACTAAACACGGATCCATCTACTAAAGGTCCAAATAAAGAAGCTGAAAGCTTTTATAGTTTGCTTAGTGATGTTGACCAAGAGTTGTGGCCAGGGTGTGAGCTAACTAAGTTATCTTTCTTGGTGCTCTTGTTTTACACAAAGAGTACCAATAAGTGGAGTAACAAGTCTTTTAGTGACTTGTTGGGAATTATGCAACAAGCTATTCCCAATGGTATAAAATTACCTAAGTCATTTGCCGAGGCGAAAAAAGTTATTGAAAAGTTGGGCCTTGGGTATAAGAACATTCATGCTTGCCCTAATCATTGTCAGTTGTTCCGGAAATATAAGGCTGATGATGATGCATGCTCGGTGTGTGGCACTTCAAGGTGGAAAAGAGAGAGGGAGAAAACAGCATCGGGTCGCATAAAGAAGAAGGGTATTCCTGCTAAAGTTTTGCGTTATTTCCCATTGAAACCTAGGCTAAAGCGGCTTTTTATGTCCAAACACACTGCATCTTTGATGAGATGGCATGCTGAAAATCGTGAAGGCGAAGATGGGGTAATACAACATCCATCTGATTCTGAAGCCAGGAAAAACTTCGATAAGACGCATGGTGAATTTGGGGCAGAGAGTCGAAATGTTAGACTTGGGCTAGCTAGTGACGGGTTCAATCCTTTTGGGATGCTTAGTACAACTTACACTTGTTGGCCTGTGGTACTAATACCGTATAATTTGCCCCCTGAGATATGTTGTAAGCCTTCATCCCTTATTCTATCAACTCTCATTCAGGGCCCTACTAGTCCTGGAAATAAAATTGATGTGTATCTACAGCCTCTTCTTGAAGAAATAGTTGACTTGTGGAATAATGGAACCGAAACTTATGATGCTTCTAAGGATGAAACGTTTCAAATGTATGCGGGGCTTCTTTGGACAATTAGTGATTTTCCAGCTTACGGTATGCTCTCTGGTTGGGGCGTACATGGAGAGAAAGCATGCCCTTGTTGCAATTCTGAAACTGTTTCAAAATGGTTGAACAACGGCCATAATACTGTTTTATGGGTCATCGTCGCTTTTTGGAGTCCAATCATGATTTTCGGTTCAATACAGAAGCTTTTAACGGCGAAGAGGAGTTGAGAGAAAACCGAATGTATTATCAGGGGTTGACGAGTTATGTCAGATAGAAGGCATTACTGGCTTTGAAAATTCTAAAACTTGGAAAAAGCAGAGCATTTTTTTCACATTGCCTTATTGGGAGACTAATTCAATTCGCCATAACCTTGATGTCATGCACATAGAAAAAAATGTATGTGATAATATTGTTGGTACCATTCTCAATTTGGAGGGCAAGTTGAAAGATAATCTCAATGCTCGTAAAGACTTGCAAGATTGGGGAATAAGGGAAGAACTCCATCCGCAAGAGAGGGGTTCATCCAAGAGAAAGTACTTACCTCCTGCTCCTTATACTATGTCCCGAGATGAGAAGCAATCGTTTCTTAGGTCCCTCCATGGTCTTAAAGTTCCAGATGGATATGCAGGGAACATTTCAAGGTGTGTAAACCTTTTGCAAAACAAGCTACATGGGCTTAAGAGTCATGATTGCCATATCCTAATGCAACAAATACTCCCGTTCTCATTACGGGGACTTATTTCAAGGGATGTGTTTGTTGTTTTGTTGGACTCGTGCGGTGTTTTTAGAGATTTGTGTGGCAAGGTTCTAAAAGAAGACGATGTTGATGAACTTAAAGGGCGTATTCCAAACATCATGTGCCATTTAGAAATGATATTTCCACCTGGCTTTTTCACAATTATGGTACACTTGGTCACACACTTGGCTACTCAAGCAAAAGTTGCAGGTCCTGTGCAATTTAGATGGATGTACTTTTTGTTGAAAGGTACCTTGGAACACTGAAGTCATATGTTCGTAACAAAGCTCACCAGGAAGCTTCTATAGCTGAAAGCTATTTGGCTGATGAGTGCATGAACTTTTGTTCTCTTTACCTCAAAGGGTTTAAGAAGTTCAGATTACTTTTCAAAATTGCAGTCGAGGATGCTTCTGTGGAGGCAGGGGGAACTGATGAAAATTCCATATTTTCAAAAGTGGGGAAGCCACATGGAAAGCCTAAAAATCTGACTTTGGATCTAGTTAACAAGGTTCAAGCACATCGATATATTCTTTTTAATACTTCTAAAGTCAAATCATTTCTCCGGTAAGTAAATTTTCTGTCTAACAATGGTAAAATATTTTCATTCATTTTAGTGTTCAAGTTTCTAAGTCACTTGTCTCGTCTAAAATGTAGAGAGCATGCAGCGCTCTTAAAAAGACGTAGTCGTTCGAGACGTCTTTCACTCAATCAAATAGAGTGAATACAACACGAAACTTTCCATGATTGGTTTAGAGAGCGTGTAAGTATAGTAAGCTAGTGACTGATTTTTTGTTTAGTATTTGGATCAGTTTATTATTAACATTACATAATTGAACTAGGTTGCCTTCTTGGAGTCTACGCAAGGCCCTGACTGTTTACCAGAAGATCTTTGCATGCTTGCTCGTGGACCACTTGATGTAGCCACGGAGTATCGAGGCTACAGTGTCAATGGTTTTAAATTTAGGAGCAAACGCCATGATAGATGCACTCAAAATAGTGGGGTTGTTGTAATAGCGAAGACATCAAGCTACTCCAGTTCTAGTGATAGAAACCTAGTCTTAGGAGATATTGCATATTATGGACGTTTAACTCATATCATTGAGTTGAAATATTTAGGGGGGTATTCGAAAATGATGTTTAAATGTGAGTGGGTTGATACTAGTCCAGGAAGAGGGATAAAAAAAGATGAGTACGGCTTCACACTTGTTAACTTCTCTCGGTTGATACACACAGGAGAAAGATTGCAAGATGAGCCATATGTTTTTGCTGAAGATGCTGACCAAGTGTTTTATGTACAAGATCAAGTGAACCTCGACTGGTCTATTGCACTTAAACTAAAGCCTAAAGGAAAGCACGATGTGGAAGATGATTCTCTTAGGGAAGATCGTGAGGATGCACCATACCATATATCTTTTCTAAATAACATACTTGTGAATGATCAAGGGCGACGTAGTTGGGCTAGACCTAATGTTGAAGGAACAATAGTTGATGATGTTTAATTGCTAATAATTGTTGGATTTTTTTAAACATTATATTGTCTTTTGTATTAGGTCCATCTATCTTTTATTTTTTGCTTATTCTGTTCGGGCATGAATTGGTGTATGTGTGACAAAGTTTCATTTGTGAGCTTGTAATATTTCAATATGATATACAGTGAAATGTCTATTGTCTTTTGTATTAGTTCTATCTTTTAATTTTTTTCTATTTAGTTGGGGCTTGAATAGGCGTATGTGAGTCAAAGTTCCATATGTGAGCTTGTGATATTTCAATGTGATATGATGTGTTTGTTGTGGTATACAGTGAATTATGTCTAAAAAGTGCAAGAGGTTGCGAATCACAACACCAGATCCTCAACTACAACAAGGTGGGAATTCGAATCACAATGGCTCCTCCAGCAATATAAATCAAGGTAACTAGCTAAATCATGTACAACACTTAACACATCTTCTCTAGAGTCCTTTCCTGGACATCAGAGTACATGTTACTCTTAAGCTCCAGAATTTTATTTTTCGGTGCTTCACTCTCCACTTCCAGCACTACCAATTTGCTAAGCTTGGACTTTTCTGTCTAGAAAATAGTACATATGTGAATCATCAGGTGCTATTTTGGAGCACTATTTCAGGTACTGAAGATACTAATCAGGAGCAAAATATGACTTTGAGCAATAACGTTGCTAGTCGAAATGATCAAATTCACCATCAAGTTCAATCAACAACAGATGCAGCTCCTGGAGGTCCTACGAGAACTCGTCACAATCAATCTGGAGGTCCTACGAGAACTCATCACAATCAATCTGGAGGTCCTACGAGAACTCGTCAGAATCAATCTGATGCCAATCGACTTTATGAGCACAACGTTTTGGGTATGGTCAATGTATACCAAATTTTTATCTTGGGTTCATACAAATGAGTTGGTATATATTTCAATTATAATCTACACCTCGTTTAACCTTGAGTATAGGTCCAAATGGAGAGAAACGTAGTGGGAAAGCTGTTCTGGCGGATATCTGGAATCTTCCTAAAGGACACCGTATAGTTGTCGAAGTGAACGAATTTGGCCAGCCTATTGGAGTCGAGTCGCAAGTTTTAGGTGGTTTTTGTGGAACAATTGCGAGAAATGGAGGGCTTTGCTCATTATCTTACACAAGGTGGAATGTCTTAAAGGAGGGAAACAAGGGAAACAATCAAGTAATGATACTCAAAGAAGTTGAGGTAATCTTATTGTGATTTTCGTAAATGAAATAAATATATATATACAACTTGTATATATTTTTGGTTTTAACTGCACAATGTGTCTATTTGAATTACTTCTTATCGTAATCAGGAAAGATTTATATACCCTAAAGCACTTGAATATTGGATATTGAAATCAATTGGGGCCAAATGGAGAGACCACAAATGTAGCTTGAAAGGGCAACACTATTCTGAAACCGATCCTATTTCTGTTGTGCATGATGCTTGCCCAGAGAATGTTGTTTCGGATCAATGGATTAGTCTTGTTAACTTTTGGAGGTCCGATGAAGGAAAGGTAATATTATCTACTGTTATAAGATCTTAAGTTATTTTTGTTCTTTACTCCAATAAGCACATATGTGTGATAGATATGATCTAACATTCCATTCTCACAGAAACGATGCGAAAACAGTAAGAAATCTCTTAAAAAGCTGCTGCAAAGATCAGGCCAGTTTCTACAACGGGTACTAAAAGTCATGCCCGTGTTGCTGAAGAATTGGTATGACTTGACGGCTCTGTGTGTTTCTTAAAGACTGATATGGTAAAATTTAATATCTAATTAAAGCTTATTTATTACTTGCAAGGAAAAATTGTATAGACGGCCTCCAACAAGAGCTGAACTTTATCTGAAATGTCACAAACACAAGAAAGAAGCAGATATTACCGTAAGTCAATTATACCCTAAGGTGTCTACTACTAAGCTACTTATAAATATTTTTAGGTGTTTTTAATCATGCCCTTTACAGGCCAAAATTTCTAAGGTTGAATGTGGAGGAGGATTCTATCAAGCTGATGAGGATGCTGTTACGAAGGTTCTAGGTAAAGACAAGTACGGGCGTGTTCGTGGTCTAGGATTAGGTGTCACACCTTCAAAGTTTTGGTCAAAGTCTGCCAATTCTCGTTCTTGCAAGGGCTTGAACATGACTTCAAAAGATGAAACAGTTTCGGAGTATCTTCTTCGCAAAGTGAAAGAGCAAATGGATACGGTTGTACAGTGTCTTCAACGTCAAGATAAGATAATCACAAAGCAAGGTGATACCATTGGTAAACTGAAAAGAAAGCTAAGAGAGTACACTGATGACTCGGAATTGGATGATTCTAGTTCTGAAGATGAATATTCTATTGGGTCTGTTACAGATAGTGAAGCAACTGATAAATCAGCTGGTACCCAGGATGATTTTCATGAAACAACAAATGACGAGGTACATGTATGATGGCTTACTTGCTAATGTTTGAGATTAGGTAGATTCCTTCCAAATTTATTTGCATCTTATTCATCTGACTAATCTTTATAACATGTTCCAGATTGTGATGACGCCTACTTCACTCAATGCTGATGAATCCAATTTGAACCTCTTGCCCAACATGTCATCTAAGCAGTAAACTGCAAATACAAGGTTAGTTATTCTAACTTGTGGAGATGATCAATTTTTCTGTTCTTTGCTCTTTAAATGTGTTTGTGAAATGTTTCTGGTTAATTTGAAACATGGTGTATGATTTAGACAGAATGGTAATGTTGGGAGTGATGTATTATTGTTGATCCTTCTAAAAAGACGATTGTGGAATGGAAAAGTATTATGACAAATATAGTGGAACTTCAGTAGTTAGTGTTAGATAGTGTTACCTAGAGTAGTGTGAAAAGGCTATTAATTCTTCATACATGTTTACGCTTTCTTTTAAGTATAAATTAAAACATAATGTCTATCGTTTTCTGGGGCTAGTGTATATGTTGTAGATGGCTAGGTAGTCACGAATAGCAAACGTCTTCTTATAACACTTCAGAGCCTCCTGGATGTAGCTTTTGAAAGGTTTGGCAGAGTTGTAGGCCTTCTAGCATTTTAATATGGATTAGCAATTAAGGGACTAAGGTAGGATAGGTTTGATATAGAGACCAGTATGTCTTGTCTTAAACTAGAAGCTGTGGGTAGTGATCAATTGAGGGGCGCAAGATGGGATGTTTCTTGTAGGGTAGTCACTAATGCAAGCATGTGTTTACACAAGCATGAACGTTTCCGAATGTGGATTTTGTTAGACTAGGGAAACATGTACGTAATCTGCACAAGTTGATGGTAGAACTTTCAAACATGACAATATGCTTGTTTCTATATGCAGGCATTCGTACAATGATATTAAAGCTCGGTGGAGGTGGTGGATAACTTTAGTCGTATGTACTAAGTTAATGATAGATCTCATGTAGTGCTTTTTGGATGACACTTAGTGTCCTAACTTGATGTAATTCATTAGAGATGTTGATGTGTCGATTCTTGAAATCGACTAGATATTCTTGAAGTCAAATATTCTGCGTTGTAACATTTTGCAACAATGTTACGAATTTATAATATTATATTAGCTTTATGAGCACAATATTGCCGAGTAATTCATGTGATTTGTTTTAGTTTCATTTAAATTTGGCCGCTAGTTTATGCATTTTGAATTAGGCGCAGGGTGGTGGGATTAATATGTCCGGCGGCGCTTGAGGCAGCACTTTCGAAAGCGTCGGGGGGTACGGTGCAGGTAAATTGTTACAAGTAGGGCAAATCTCTAGGTGTGTCCCAACGCTTAAAGCAATGCTTTTAAAAGCATCGGAAGCCTGGCGACGCTTGTAAAAGCGTCCCACTATGTCAATGAATTACGTTGCTAGAGGACAACTTAGATGCCTGGAGAATATGCTGCCAACGCTTATATGCGTCCCTCGGAAAGCATGGCTAGAACCTGGGAACGCTTTCTCAAGACTATACCGACGCAATTGAAAAGCGTCACCAGAGGGTCTAGGGACACTGGCTAAGGGGGCGCTTTCTCTAGCGTTGGTATAGGTCCTATGGACGCTAATAAACATCACAATAGAGGTTTATAAGCGTCGCTAGAGACCTTTCCCTTAGTAGTGGATAAGATTTAATGGAGGTCGGTGCTTGGAACAAAATTTTGGCTTAATTTTAGTGGTAGTTGAAACTGGAGGTGTTGCTGACATAGGGTATGTGAGTGTTCACAGCTTTCTCTATCTGCTGTAGTAAGTAGGAGCCATTAAACTTCACAACTGGCTCTCCTAAATGCTGACTTGTTCTTAGGATGTGTTATGATAGAACTTGAGCTGCTTCTTCTATTGTTGGATTGTGAAAGCGGACATCTTTATAAATGCTTAACTTTGTGTTGTACTTCTGTTTTCTCTTTGAAGCTAGCTAGCTCAATTGGATGAGCATCGTGTAATACACGAGGTGTGGGTTCAACTCCCACGTCAGCTACAAAATTCTGGAAACTTAACTCCAATCTAGCTAGGTCTGATTATTGTCTTTTGCAGAACATGTTTCGAGCCGCAGCCCCCCGGTTTAATTTAATAGAAATAGTGAATCTCACATCATAAACAGTTAAGCGGCATGTTGAGAGGTAGTCGTTTGTGTTGATCACAAAGGGACTTATTGCAATCATGATTGGTGTTAAGACTAGGACAGGGGTCCCTCAAGGATAGCATTAATGGAGTAGCTACCATTTTTTTTTCGAGATAGATCTGTTTTGTGTTGTCTGCAGATAGGTCCGGCAACTTAGGTACTGCAATGAGCTCCGCTGTCCAATGGAGGATCTTGATATCATTCCAGAAGCGTTGAGGTGTTAGCTAAGTTCTAGTTTTGGTTTCATGTCAAAATTATATGTAGAATTGAAGTTATAAGCTTTTGAACACAGTTACGCAGTTGGTTCGACTTATTTCAGACCTGATGGCACTAAAATCTTAATAACTTTGTATTCTTAGTGAACTTTGGGATGCAATTTGTTCTGGATGGTAACTAATATCTCTGGCTACCCATGGATATCTAATGGGCTTCTTAAATGTTTCAGAATAAAAAGTTATGGCATCTGAAAGTCGGAATAGATGTAAGAAGAATCGTTTATTTAGAGAGCTCATGTAGGAATTGAAACTACAACATTTATTCATATTTGCACAAGTGTTATACCAATTGAGCTACTATTTCATTAATTCCCAAGCATACAAAAATCTTAACTTCCATAACATTTGATATACCAAACTAGGGGATTAGAGAGGTGCATCAGAGTAAAAACCAAAGTAGAAGGAGGAGGATGATGAAGTTAGGACCTCAATAGCAGTGGCATTGGCCAACTGGAAGAGATCAGCGTAAGTGATAGCAGAGTACTTGTCTTTAATGGGCTGAATGAGTTTAAAGGCATTGACAAGACTAGCATTAGCTCCGTGTTTGAGTTCGATTTCAAAGCGGAGGCTGCCATTGGCACCGCCTCTTTGGGGCCAATCTTGGATGTCCTTGTTATAAGTACCAACATTATGCCATCCTAAACGGACCTACAGTTCAATTGAACACACCAACACACTCTAAATATTGTTGCGTGTTAAACAAGTGTATAACTCTTTACATGAAACATCAACAACAGATATCATCCAATCTAATCTAATATAAAGAAGAAGAAGAATAATAACATACGAGGATGGGATGACAGAAGGTGGAGACGAGGAGAGCCTTGATATCATCTCTGGCCTTAAGAAGCTGCTCTGGATCTGAAGCTGAACATTTCGTACTAAACTGCTTCTTACAAAAAGATGAAGAAGATGATAATTTCAGAAGATGGGTCTGACTTCCTGTCTTCCCCATAAACAAAAGATGAGCATTTGATACCATTGCTGGCGATTACAGACATTTCACAGAAGACGAAGACAAAAATGAGTAGGATGAAGTCAACATAGATAACATTCACCAGGAGGTTGCCGCGGCAGCGGCGCTGCTACTAGTTAGGGATGCCATTCTTTCCCTTTCCCTTTTCCTTTTTTTTATATTTCTCCTTTTCCTCTCCTCTCACCCTATCGTTACTTACTTCGTGCCACACACACACACACATACAACTGACGGATAACGAAAGAAGTGAAGTCACACAATCAAAGTTAAATCACACACCGAAAGAAGTGAAATCACACAGACCGTCGAATGGAATGATTTACATTATTATATTAAATCACACACCATCCAATAGAATTACATATTAACTAATAGAATCACTCTCACTAACAAATGGAATCACACACGCTATTAAAAGGAATCATACACATTATCAAATAAAATCACAAACTCCATTCAAAAGAATCAAATACTAATTGGATCCCTCACTAACAAATGAATTCACATAGCATAACAAGTAGAGTCACACACACTATTGAATAAAATCACACACAGTATCGAGAAGAATCACACACACTAGCAAATTGAATCACATTTTATCACATAGAATCACACACTTTATCGAATAGAATCGCACGCACTATCGAATAAAATCACACACAATATCCAATAGAATCGCACACACTAGTGACTAGAATCACACACTAATTAATTGAATCTAATGAATAGAATCACACTAACACACAGAATCATACATGCACTAACTAATAGAATCACACACTCTATGGAATAAAATCACACTCACTGTCGAATAAAATCACACAGAGGCAGCAAGTGAAATATGACAGATTGTGAAAAATACGTGACAATAATCTGCCATTTCCAGAAGAAAAAAACACGATTGTGATTCCCAAAACCAACGAAGTGTGTGATTCAATAGACAAAGTAATGTGATTGTAAATTCTATTATAAAATCAAAATCAAAGGAAGAGTTTGTGTGATTCAATAGTCAAAACAGTGTGATTGCAAATTACATTATAAAATTCAAAATCAGACAGAAATTAAAAAAGGATCAAATTTGGGAATTTGTAAAAAATGGATGAAATTTTTTGATCTGTTCTTCGTTTAATCAGTAGAAAATCCTAATATTCATACTCAATCAACAAAAACAACCAAAAAATGCTGCCAATTCGAAAAAATTGATCGAATCCACTAGAAGGTTGTTCAAAATTACCTTGTTCATCTTTTTTTTTATGATCCATAGCAAATTGAAGCATTCAACCGTTGCAATTGCTACTAATTTTCGAATAATTTAGGATATAATCGAACCAATTTTTTGGGGTTTGATTTGGGGATTTTCATACTCAAAAACTGATCGAATCCACTACAAGAGTGTTCGAAATTACCATGTTTTTCGTTGTATTGATGATCCATACCACTTGCTGCGAAATTTTCGCCTATAATCGAAGTATTTTTTTTAGGGTTTGATTTTGGGGGAGTTTTTGGAGGAGAGAGAGAACGAGAGGTAGAAAGAGAGAGAGTGTACAGGTTTAGAAAGAGGGACTGGGTTTGGAAAAAAATGAGGTCGCACACGTGAACCCTTCTCTAATTCTCCGACCCGTATTTGGCTGCATCTCAGCCCTTCATCTCGTTTAGATCCGACGGTTTATATGAGGACTCATGGACTCACCTAAATAGGCGGACTCATCTGAACCTTATATATATTTATATATATGAAATATATCAGGTTAGAAGTGATAATTTTGCCAGAATTCAGAAGTAATCTCAACCATCCATTAAACTTGATCTAATGGCTCATATTAAAGATGAGATAAAAGAAAAGCAAATTTAAAAATTACACCTAATCTCCCAAACCCTCACATTTTCTCTCTTCTCTCATTCTCTCTCCTCCTCCCTGTGCCACCGACGACCACCGCCTGCAACCGCCGTTGTACGCCGACAACAACGACCACCGGATCGGACACCACCAGCCGACTCTACTGACGAGAATGAACCTGTGTCGACCACCGTCGACCTTCACCCTCCATCATTTCAACGCGCACGACACCTTCTCTCTACCTCTTTCGCTCTCTTTTTCGTCAAATTCGGCCGCCGCGGTTGCACTTCGTCGTCGATCTACACTTCCAGCGATCTTATTGCACGTTCTCCGTCGTCGATCTACACAACTCCGACGCCGCGCTCTCGTTTTCGCCGTGGTAAGGTGAATTTAAATGATGGTGATGCGAGGAAAGAGAGTGGAAACGAGAGTGCGGAGATGGTGGAGTTGGTGTTGGAGGACGGCCCTAGGTTTTTCGGCGACTGAGGTGGGGGCGGGGGTGACCGGAGTAGTGGCCGTGATGGTGGAGGGTGGACGGGTTTGGGTGGGGTGGGAGGAGAGAGAAAACGGGGAAAGGTATGTGTTATTTTTTTTTTCGTTTTTGGAGTAACGATTTTTAATTTGTGGAGTAAATGAGAGTTACCGGAGTTATTTAGTTGCGATTTTAATTTTTGGAGCTAAGTTGAAGTAACGTAATTTAGTTAATGAAGTTAAGCTGGAGTTACGGGTTTTAGTTATTAGAGTTAAGTTGGAGTTGTTGGAGTTACGGGTTTTAGTTATTAGAGTTAAGTTGGAGTTACGTATTTTACCAGATGGAGTTAAGTTGGAGTTCTTGGAGTTACAGGTTTTAGTTAGTGGAGTTATGTTACAGTTACGAGAATTAAGTTGAAGATGGTGGAATTTTGATATTATTGGAGTTATATAATTTAATCACTGGAGTTAGGCGTCTGGAGTTACGCGTTTTAGTTGGTGGAGTTAAGTGGCTGGAGTTACTGGTTTTTGTTGTTGGAGTTATGCGGCTGGAGTTATGCAGTTCAGGTTGTGGATTTATGCGAAATCAATGGCAGAGAGAAGTCAGAAGCAATCTCAGCCATTGATTTCAATTAACTCCATAACCTGAAATGCATAACTCCAGCCGCTTAACTCCACAAACTAAAATACATAACTCCGGCCACTTTAACTCCACTAATTAAATTGTATAACTTCAATAATATAAAAACTTCACCAACTTCAACTTAACTTTCGTAACTCGAACGTAACTCTACCAACTAAAATACGTAATTATAACCTAACTCTACCAACAAAACCTCGTAACTCCAATAATTCTAATAACTAAAACACGTAACTCCAACTTAACTCCAATAATAAAAACACGTAACTCCACTATTTAAAATTGGTAATTCCAACTTAACATCACGTAACTCCAACTCAACTCTCGTAACTTTAACATAACTCCACTTAGTAAAACACGTAACTCCAACTTAACTCCACTAACTAAAACACGTAACTCCAATTTAACTCCAATAATCAAAACACGTAACTCCAATAACTTTAATTAACTCCAAAACATAAATACGTAATCTGTCTTAATTTCAATAACTAGAACACGTAACTCTAATAACTCCACAGCTTAAAAGTAGTAACTCCAAAAAAAAAATATAAAAACAAAAAAATTAACCCCCATTTTCACCATTTTCTCTCTCCTCCCACACTACCCCAAACCCCACGCACCCAGCCACCCTCCGCCGCTGCCTCACCTGTGCCACCACCGCACGCAGCACTAGCACGTCGCCGGCAATCTGACGATCCACGGTCGGCGAAACAGTCCCCAAACTGCAACCACGACGCCACCGCCTCGTTTCCCTTCTCTTCTCGTGTCACGCATCTCATTTTCTCCGCCGCTGGCTCACCCTCCAACACGACGTCCACTGCTAGCTTCACCTCGCCTAAACCTTGATCGTCGAAAAACTGGATGGAAACGACCGGCGAACCAAGCGCCGTCCTCCAACCACCGCATCCACCGTCTCATTTCCTCTCTCTCCTCACCTCTCTTCTTTCATTTGGCTCTACCACGACGACATGGAGAGGCAACACCGGGAGTTGAAGCGAGAACGTCGGGGGAATCGATGAGAGACAACGATCGACAACAGAGTTTGTAGGCGGCGGCCAAATCTGCCAGAAACGAAATCGAAAAGCGGGAAGGAGAAGGTGTTTTTTGCGGCCAAAATATGCTCGACAGCAGACGATAATCTCCGACGAAGACTCGCAACAATCTGACGAGTCGGCCGGTGGTGTCTGGACCGGTGACGGTTGCTGCCGGTGTACGATGGCGGCGGTGCTGGGCGGCGCGGTTGTAGGGCTGTGTAGAGAGAGGGAGGGCGGTAGGAGAGGAGAGAGAAAATGTGAGATTTGGGCAAATGAGTTCATTTTTAGTTTTAATTTTCTGTTATATGTATTTTTGATGCGAGCCTTTAGATCAAGGTGAGATAGAGGGCTGAGATTACTTCTGACTTCTGACAAAATTGCCACTTCTAACCTGATATATTTCTTATACACATATATATATATATATAGGGGCCGTATCCGGTCAGAAGTAAATATATGTCAGAAGCTAAGAAGTAATAGGGACCGTTCGATCGAGATCATCTAAAAGCTGAGATCACACGCGTGTTTTTGAGTTAGAAGGGAATTTGGACAATTTTCGCGCTAGGGAGGGGAGGAAAAGGTTTGACAGCGGGATCTTTTAACTCAAACAATGAAATCGATCAAAATCTAAGGAAAATTGGGGAATCAATCAACAAAAGTGAATCTCTCAAATTCCAATTCAATAAATTCCAAGCAAACTAATTCAATTGATTTCCCCAAATCGTTCGAATTTAATCTAGGGTTCGATTTCCCCAAATCGTTCGAATTCGAATCTTCAAACAATCATTCAATCGAAATCCCCGAATCATTCAATCGATTGGCCAAAAAAATCGTTCGAATCTAGTGTTTGAATCATACAACTTACAGTGAATCGAAGGGGAAAAAAAAAGGAATCAGGAAGTAGCTTCAATTGATTGAATTAGGTATTCGATTCTTTAACTTTTTTTGTTCTTACCATCATTGTTCAACATTGTTGCTAATGGAGTTAAGTCGTGTAGCTATTGTAGTTATATAGGAATGTTTGAGATTTGATTTCCAAAGTTTCATCTTCAGCATTTGTTTTTTTTTTTTTCAATTTTCGTTGTTTTTTTTTTTCGATTTGAGTCAAACACAGTAGTTACTCGGTCATACGAGAAACCTGGACTTCAACTTGAGTTTTCATAAATTTGTACCGTGCATGTAGTTTTGATCCAAATTCCCTGAAAATTATGTCGCAGCTCATATATTTCTTTGTTGGTGTTAGTGTTTTTTCTGGGTCAATCTCTCTGCTTTAGTTATTAGAGTTACTAAAGTTACTAAAGTTACTGGAGTTATACATTGGAGTTATTAGAGTTAAACGGTAGTGTTATTGGAGTTACCACAGATACACAAAGGAGTTAATGGAGTTACTACAGTTACTATAGTCATTGAAATTATTGCAGTTGCGCTTTGGAGTTACTAGAATAACTAACTCTAGTAACTCTATGATTATAGACTAGTAACCATAAGACAAGCCAACTCTAAGAGTTAAAATATCTAACTCTAATAACTACACTCTATAACTCTGTTTGCTAAAACTTATAACTCCAACTCGAATAACACAAAATACAAGCAGAGACAGACGCATAACACATTCATTGGAGCATACATCGATGATGACAAAGGTATAAACGGTCTTGAGGTTTCCTGAATCCGACATTTACAGCGCATCTCTCAGCAACACTCACCAACAGAGGTCCCGAATTCATGAGTTCATTCAATTCCTCCGTTTCTGCTGGAAACGGATAGAGCAAAATTCAAAATCAATAGAAAAAGCAGAAATACAACACAAAACACAGAAGTTCATAACGATCGACGCATTAGAGGCCGCCATGGTTGTGACATCGGCGGCCCGAACAATTCACCGGCGACAAATGAAATCGGAAATCACACAAACAAACAACTAAAATACAATTAGAACTCACAAAATTTCTAAACACTACAACAAATTGACACTTGGGCCACGATTTTTATGCCACGAAGGCATGATTCGTGGCATAATTGTTGCTTGCCACGGGAAAAATCAGTTTCACTTATATTAATACTAATATTCATGCCACGGGTGAAAAATGTCCGTGGCAAAGTGGCATTTGCGCCACGAATACATATTCGTGGCAAACACTTGCGCCACAAATGATATTTTTGGCCACGAATTGACAATCGTGGCAAACTGTTTTTTTTCTATTCAGTACATAGGAGTAGTTGTTAAGGAATTATAGCAAAAAGAAAAAGAAAAAAAAAACTACCACCTCCCACAAGACATTCTCTCTCCTCTCTCACTGTTATCAATCAAGCATCGGACTCCTTCACCGCTGCCCACTTTTCTCTCTCCTCTCATTTACCGCCAACAGTAGCAGACCTCATCGTCGATCTCTCCGTCTTCTCTCTCCTTCTCTCTCATCCGCCTGCGCACATCGTCCATTTACTCTCTCTCTGCCGTCATCCATCTTCTCTTTTTGTTTCCCAGGTTGCTCTCTCTTCCCCCTACTCTTTAATTGATTGCTTAATTGATTGGTGTAAGTGATTGGTTTAATTGATGTAATTTGATGTTGTAACCCTCATTTTAATTTGTTACCGTTTAATTATTGCCAATGTTTCATTCATTTCTTGCCCAGATTTTCATTAGAATCATCACTAACATTCAGTCCTGTAAAAGGAAGCATCTTCTTTCACTAACATTACCGAGCAATGAAGTCAGCGATTCGTGAGCACCACAACGTCACAACTGGCGCCCTTTTCCAACCCCTCGCTTTGAGGCCAACAACGGGAACGTGAGATGGTAATTTTACACCTTTGATTTATAATATAATTTCAGGTTCATAATTTTAGAAATTAGATTGGATTATAAATTACATCTTTTCAGTCAAATTGTTATTAGAAGTTTAAGTAGTTCTTCTGAATTTTTCTTTAGATGAATTTGATTAGTTTTGGAATTGTGCTTGTGAATATGGTTTGGGCCTTTGGGGCTTCCGTTCAGTTTCGAATTTGGCTAGATGATGACATTATTGGGTTCATATGATGTGTAATAGGTGTGGTATTGTATTCGAACACAATCCTAAACAGGATTTTAAAATTAAAATATTGAACAACAATTTCTGTTTTTTAGACAACAATGTTTCTGACACGGTGCAAAAATGGCTTTTAGCCTTAGCAAATGTCATCTAATGATGTCCTAATTTCTACCAATAGAAAGCTATTTTCAACAAATTCACTTTGAACACAAATTTCAGCCAATTCCAATATCTTTAGAAGGAACTATATGCCCACAAAGTCAAGGCCTGTAATCTGTAGATTTGATAAACTCTTGTTGTTAGTTCGGTTTCCTCATTAAACTGCAAGCAATATACAAATCTTTTGCTATTGATTCAAAAACTATGACTTAGTTTTATTTCTTACGTTTAAGAAATGGCATGGCACATACGAAATGAACTTCGTTTGAACTTTTTAAGATGCTCTCGAATGTGATTGCGCAAACTCGAGTCTCTGAAATTCTTGTACCTACATCAAACTATACTTGTTTGTACTTTCTCCAACCAAACTCTGGTGGTGATTGTGGTTCACTACATTATTGAGAACATTATCTGATGCTAACAAAATTTCGCTCTAAATGCAGTAGAAAATCTCATTTTATTAAGATCATTAGTGATGCATTATTTCTGAAAATCAGTGACATTTCGGGAACATTCATGCAACTTTAAAGCTTCATATCTTTTGAGACAGAATTGTTATAGCTACCTTTTATATATTGTTGGAAAGCTCATTGTTCAATCTTTCCAGTGACACCTTTAGGGGCTCAATTGGACCTGTGTGCAAGATTTGATAAAGGCTCAAAGTCGGTGTTGCAGAATACGTGTTCTGCAGAGCAGCGGATGTCAGTCAGAGGCCTGTATATATCTCTTTAACCATGATGAATTTTGGATTGCTTCTTTTTGCAGATTGAAGATAACATCTGTAGCTATATTTTGATATCTTATGGGCTGAATGAATCATCTTGAGCAGAAAGTAATGACAAGAAAGAAGTTATGCACTTGTGAATGCAAATTTTCGAATGGTCACTAAATGCTGAGAATTGAATCCTAGGATGATATTTGGTCTTGCCCCTGCTACATACTGCTTATATTCTTTCGTTAATTATCTATGTTAACATAGTTTTGTAACCTCTCTATTGTTACCACAAATATATTAGATTTTCACGTCATCTTTTTTCTCTGGACTAGTTACACATTGTTATCTCTGTACCAACAGGTACTCATTCCTATGGCAGATGGATTTGAGGATCTTACAAGACGGAAAAAAGGCACTTGAAGTAGTTATTTTTCATGTGAAAGAAAAAGACTCGAGAATCAGTAGTTTTGATGTTTAGGTTTGTTGTTTTAGTACATGACTCGAATGGAACTTTTGTATCGAAAATATTATGCGTCTTATGTATAACAATTTGGTCAGGATTTTGTTTTTTTATTGTTCGCCTTTGTGATTTTATTATTTTGACGAATACAAACAAATGGAGCCGATTATTAGCGTTTGCCGGGAGTATCGCTTTCCCAAGACGCTCTCAATTAGGTAGAATATTGATGGCCACGGAAATAAACGTCTCGGCCACGAATGTCATCATGTGGCAAGTTGAAATGTTGGCCACAGGAGTATGGTCTTGCCACGACTAATAACGTGGGCAACATTCGTGGCAAGAAATCCAATTTTGGCCACGTTTTGGGTTTTCCCGTGGCCATTTCTTTGCCACGGCTACTTGGGCCACGGAAACAATTCTCGTGGCCACACGCCTTAGCCACGAGGTTTCAACACTTGCGCCACGAATTCTGTCGTGACCCAAGTGCTCATTTGTTGTAGTGAAATAAAAAATATTAAGTACAATCGATTTAAATGAAATTAAAAAGAAATCAATAAATCAGATTGATTTCGAAAATGAATTACTAAATCGATCAGATATGAACAAACAACATCAAAAACGAAAGCTAGGGTTTCGAAAAATGCAAACCTTGGAGAGATGAAACGTGCGCGTCGTCGGTGATGAGAGAGAAACGGAGTTGAGGACAAGGAGGAGTTGCTGGAGTTGAGGAAAAAGATGAATCGTGCGCGTCGTTGGTCATGAGAGAGATTTGGATGTTTGAGGAGAGAGAAAGGGAGGAGAGGAGAGAGAAACAGAATGGTTGAAATGAGAAGGAATTTGGGGATTACCCCTGCCTAATTTAATCGAATGACTGAAATAACCCTGAGACTCTAGAATTAGAGTCCACAAGTGGTGGAGTTAGCTGGAGGGAAAAAAAATCGCGCGCGTTATTAGCCGTTAGATCATTAAGATGGACGCTCCAGATTACTTCTGACCTTCTGATAAAACTTTATATATATACATCCGGTCAGAAATAAATTTATGTCAGAAGGTCAGAACTTATAGGGACCGTTCGATCGAGATCATCTAAGGGCTAAGATCACACGCGTGTTTTTTAGCTAGAAGGGCAATTTGGACAATATTCGCGCTGGAGGGGAGGAAAGGCCAGGGTTTGTCAGCGGGATAACAGACATTTCCAACATCTACTTTCTCTCTCTAATCTTCTCTCTTAATTCAAACAATGAAATCGATCAAAATCTAAGAAAAATTAGGGAATCAATCAACATAAGTTAATCTCACAAATTTCCAATTTAATCTGAAAATTTAATAAATCTCATGCAAACTATTTCAATTGATTTCCTCCAAATAGTTCGAATTTGAATCTAGGGTTCGATTTCCCCCAAATCGTTCGAATTCAAATCTTTCAAAAATCATTCAATCGATTGCACAAAAAAAAACGTTCGAAGGGTTAGAATCTAGTGTTTGAATCACACAACTTACAGTGATTCGAAGGAAAAAAAAGGAATCAGGAAGTAACTTCAATTAATTGAATCAAGTATTCGATTATATAACTTTTTTTCTTCTTACCATCATTGTTCAATATTGTTGTTAATGGAGTTAAGTCATGTAGCTACCGTAGTTATTGGAATGTTTGAGATTTAATTTCTAAGGTTTCATCTTTTGCATTTGTTTTTTTTTTCTTCAATTTTTGATTTTCGATTTGAGTCAAACACAGTAGTTACTCACTCATACGAAATGTAGAAGAAGCATAAGATGCATAAAAACGTGGACATCAACTTGAGTTTTCACTTTGCTAGGCCTTGGTTCATAAATTTGTACCGTGCATGTAGTTTTGATCCAAATTCCATGGGAATTATGATTTTCCGAAGCTCCTATATTTCTTTGTTGGTGTTTGTGTTATTTGATACTAAAGTTACTGGAGTTATGGATTGGAGTTACTAGAGTTAAACGTCAGAGTTATTAGAGTACCGCAGTTACACACAAAGGAGTTAATGGAGTTACTACACTTACTACAACCATTAAAGTTATTGCAGTTGCGGTTTGGAGTTACTAGAGTTATGTCTTGTATGAATCATTTTTTATTTTATATAGTTATTTTTTTTTGGAGTTATTAAAGTTATTGGAGTTACGTGAAGAATTACGGGTAGATCTAATAGAGTTATTAGGATTACAAGAGTTATTAGAGTTACGGGTCTATCTAGTGGAGTTATGATAAGAGTTATCTGAGTTACGGGTATATCTAGTAGAGTTATGCTAAGGGTTATTAAAGTTACAAAAGTTATTAGAGTTACGGGTATATCTATTGGAGATATGTTAAAAGTTATCAGAGTTACAGGTGTATCTAGTAGAGTTATGCTAAGAGTTATTAAAGTTAGAGGTTAATCTAGTAGGGTTCTACTAAGAGTTATTAGAGTTAGAGAAGTTACTAGAGTTACGGGTATTGATACGAGTACGAACGCGTGCGGAAGCTAGATGCAGTACAGAACAGGAATCTGTACTCTGGTCAAAACGAACAGGACTGAATTCTGGTCTGTACGTTAGAACAGAACAGAATTCTGCTCTCTGAAAACTCGTGGGTACAGGACTGACTGCTGGTCTGTGCTGTTTCGAGTTTAGAGAACGAAGAATAAAGATATGGACGAATGAATCTCAACCCTTAGAGACCCAATCGAACTAAGCCAATCCCTAAACAGTACGGTCGTTTAGTTTTAGCCTTCGACCTCTAGTACCTCTAGCCGATCAACGATAGAACGAGTGCCTTCTGTTCCCTGTCTTGAGTTCAATTACCTTTAGAACTTAAAACGAATGCAAAGGGGTGAGAAAACCTTTCTCAGACTCTTTTTATTGCTTTTCTTAATTCAACGATACACTGGATACAATAGACGTCCTAGACTTGTTTATATAGTAAACCTAAAATCTAGAATATTCCTTAAACTAACCTAATACAATATGGTAACTAAGACTCCTAAGGAAATAAGAACTCTACTTATCCCTTAATTTTATTCCAACAACAATAAGGTAAATAATATTATCTAATAATATGGAAAGTGATCTCACATCACCCAGATTCGAATATGGGAAATATTCCAACGCCTAGATTGAAACGAGTATTTGCGTACAGACTAGACATCTGTTCTGTGTCGTCGCGATACAGTCTAGCTATCTGTTCTGTGCGAGTTTCAACAACCTGAACAGGCCTACTTGCATCATCCTCCCCCTCTTGAAAACGATTCGTCCTCGAATCTAGCCGGACAAATCCATGTCTGTCTTGTCTCCTCCGCTTGGTGCGCTCTCCTCCCATCCTCCCTCCGAGCCCATGCATAAGCACCTTATCACTGAAGTTGACCCTCCTATTCTTGATCGACCTCACATCACTTGGTTTCATTGACTTCAAAGTGATTCTTTTTCCAGCATGATCAAAAGAATACGTGTTAGCACGCTCTGCATAATCAGTATCCAAATCAAATTGCCATGGTCGACCTAATAAGACTTGACATGCATCCATATGTAGCACATCACATAAAACCTCATCCTTGTATGGTCCAATAGCCAAATTGACTTTTGTTTGCTGATTCACCCTAACCTTACTACCGTCATCCAACCAACGCAAAGTGTATGGTTCCGGGTGCTTAGTAGTGGTCAGATTGAGCTTCTTGACCATATCACTTGAAGCCACGTTTGCAGAACTACCTCCATCCACAATTAGATTGCACACAACACCTTCCACGACGCACTTGGTGCGAAATATTTGTTCTCGCTGCTCATCCTCAGTTTCTGCCACAGAAGCTTGTAGAGCACGGCGTCCGACAAAGGATTCGAACGTAGGCCCCTTATCTAGCACATCCTCTGCCTCGACATAGTTCGTATTCTCATCACAATCAACCTCTTGTTGCTCCCTTAACGTCACAATCCTCTAGTTAGGACATTCACTTTGGAAGTGACCAAGCCCTTGGCACTTGTAGCACCTCATCTTGTCAAGTCTTTTCTCCTTTGGTTTAGACGTAGTAGGATCTATTGGAGTTGAAACCTTCGTTTGAGCCCCTGTTGCGTAAGTACGTTGAAGCTCACTAGTACCTAACTCACCCACGTGGTCTGCCTTTGGTGTAAACCTGATAGACTTAGACGAATAACTTGTGTCTTTGGAGCCTTTCATCTGCTTCTGAAACTTAATTGCCAAAACACAAAGCTCATCGAATGTTTTGAATTGCTGCACATCAACCCGATTGAACAAATCTTTCCGCAAGCCACGCAAAAAACGTGGTATTTTTTGTTCAGTCGGCTACATCACACATCAATGTGATCCTTTCAAATTCAGAGATATAGGTCGTCACATCCAAGTCACCTTGCACAAAATCAGCGGCTTCTCGAAAGAGATCAACCTTGTAAGTAGTTGGTACATACCTCTTTCTCAATTTGACCTTCAGTGTATTCCAAGACCGAACCTTCTCCTTGCTGTTCCTTGCACGAGCAGCCTTGAAGTTCTCGTACCACAATGACGCGTTCTTCTTCAGCTTGAGAATTGCATAGCGACATCTTTTCTCATCGAGCATCTCCTTGAACTCGAACATCCGCTCAATTGATCTCTCCCACTCAAGATATACCTCAGGATCCGTACACCCATCAAAATCTGGTAACTCATTCAACTTAAAATCCTCCTCACGTTTGGGTGGGGGATTATCCTCGCGAAGGGTATGTATAGGGTGTCTAGGAGGGGCTTCTTGCATCTGTAGGTGAAGCTTAGTCAATTGGTGTTCGGCATGTTGCTGCGTCGCCGCGAACTTCTCCCCAAACTCCTTTGCGAGTTTGTCAGTAAATTCAGCCATCTGATTTTTCATCTCTTGTAACATTACATCGAAGGACATGTTACCGGTTGGTGTTTGTAACTCGTCTCCGGCCATGATCGTATATGATTTGAGTAAATCAAGAGCCGAAGCTCTGATACCACTAATGATACGAGTACGAACGCGTGCGGAAGCTAGATGCAGTACAGAACAGGAATCTGTACTCTGGTCAGAACGAACAGGACTGAATGCTGGTCTGTACGTTAGAACAGAACAGAATTCTGCTCTCTGAAAACTCGTGGGTACAGGACTGACTGCTGGTCTGTGCTGTTTCGAGTTTAGAGCACGAAGAATAAAGATATGGACGAATGAATCTCAGCCCTTAGAGACCCAATCGAACTAAGCCAATCCCTAAACAGTACGTTCGTTTAGTTTTAGCCTTTGACCTCTAGTACCTCTAGCCGATCAATGATAGAACGAGTGCCTTCCGTTCCCTGTCTTGAGTTCAATTACCTTTAGAACTTAAAACGAATGCAAAGGGGTGAGAAAACCTTTCTCAGACTCTTTTTATTGCTTTTCTTAATTCAACGATACACTGGATACAATAGACGTCCTAGACTTGTTTATATAGTAAACCTAAAATCTAGAATATTCCTTAAACTAACCTAATACAATATGGTAACTAAGACTCCTAAGGAAATAAGAACTCTACTTATCCCTTAATTTTATTCCAACAACAATAAGGTAAATAATATTATCTAATAATATGGAAAGTGATCTCGCATCACCGAGATTCGAATATGGGAAATACTCCAACGCCTAGATTGAAACGAGTATTTGCGTACAGACTAGACATCTGTTCTGTGTCGTCGCGATACAGACTAGCTATCTGTTCTGTGCGAGTTTCAACAACCTGAACAGGCCTATTTGCATCAGGTATATCCAGTAGAGTTAGTAAAAAAGAGGTTGGTATTAGTTAGTTATCAGAGTTGGTTAGAGCTATCAAAGTTAGAGGTATGCCTATGCCTACAACTGGTAGCTCATTTTGAGTGGTTATGTTGGTGTTTTCTCGTTTTGAGTGTAGTGTTTTCTTATGACACTTGAGTTATATGAGTTTTCAAATTGAGCATTAGACATAAGAAGCCGCATTTAGTCTACTAGCTTGATTGGTAGAGCACCGCTCGCGAATGGATTGCATATTACTTGCAGGACTGGAATCAACATATCAAGTAGCATAGTCAACAACAACATTGAGAGTGTAGCATCACATTTTGTGGATCATTGCAATTTTTTTGTTACCACTTATATTATGGTTTTAGTCTACTAGCTCAACTGGGTAGAGCACCATGCGACGCGCGGATGATGTAGGTTCGAGTCCTACGTAGACTATGAAAAACATATAATATGCCTACCTCTATTAGCTACAGATTGTCTGACTCTACTAACCACATTACACACATAATGATTAGATATGCTTTATCTAACTCTATAAATACAATGTCTAAATACATAATCATAACTTTACTAACTCTACTGCCTAATGAGCATAACTCTACAGCGCAACAACGGTAACTGTACTTAGACATTGAAATTCACTCCATAACTTTACTAACTTTACTGCTAATTGTGGTAACTTGACTAACTTTACCAACTACACTACATAACTTTATTAAATCCACTGACCAAATCATACATAACTTTACTAAAGATAAGTTCACTAACTTTACTAACTACACTACATAACTTTATTAACTCCACTGACCAAATCATAAGTCCACAAATCACATTTCACACCACATTTTATCCAAAATCTAGATAATTTGCTCAATGAAACATGTTCATTTGACCTAATCGAAACATTCTAATCATGGAATTACCAAGATGAACCAAATCAAAGGGAAATTTTCCAAAATGAAATCAACGACCAGGAGTAATTATTAGGTAAATCGTAAAAAGAAACTAATCGTGAACACTCTTTCATAAAGATCGCTGCATTAGCAAGTGGTTGCCATGGTTGCGAGATCGACGCCGCCGAACAGCACACCGGCGACAAAATCAAATCGAAAAAACACAAAAAAAAAAAAACAAGCAAGCAACGAAAATAAAATTAGATCTCACAAATTTTCGAAATAAAAAAACTCGATTACAACAAATCAAACGAAATTAAAACCAGATCGCTGGATCAAATCGATTTCAAAAAATAATTGCTAAATTGATCAAATATAAACAAAAAACATAAAAAAACGAAAGCTAGAGTTTCGAAAAATGCAAACCTGATAGAGGACTCGAGTGCATCGTCGGTGAGGAGAGAGAAACGGAGTTGAGGAAACAGAGGAATCGCCAGCGTGAGATTGGGATAATGTGCGTCGTGGATAATGAGGAGAGAGAAACGAAGAAGCGGAGAGGAAAGATAAAACGGAGGAGAGGAGTGAGAAAACAAAAATGAAAGAATGAAATGAAATATTATTAGGTTGTATTTTGGAATATTCTAGACTATAGAATATTCTAGATCTAGGAAACCTGGGGTATCCTCCAAGTTATTGTGTAGTATAAATACACATCTTATTATCAATATCCTCTTCAGATGTCTTACCTTATTAGAACTAAGAGCTAGTGCATGTATGCACAGTTTGTGGTTATATGTATGATTGTTTCAATGCATTTGTTTGTCTTAGAAATTGAGGATTTATCTTGGGTGAGTGGAATTATGTTAACATCATATTTTGGTAGTCCTCCTCGATGTCGCATAACTTGCAGTGCCAACTTTTTTATAAGAGAGGATCAAGATTTTTTTTTTTTTTTAGGGAAGATAGGAAGTATTGAAATGACTTGTTGATGTAGGTTGAGAGGTTTGTCCATTGTGTACGATACAAATTTCTTCTAAGCCGTTTAAGAGTTATGAAGCTTCAAAGTTGACCTTCTGTAATTGGACTGAAATCTCTTCCAAACTTGTCCAAAACTTGGCATCTCGCTCCTTGGGTCCTCTTTCATCGCCTCATTGTCGTTCCACACAATTGCACATCAATCTTGAGGCCATAAATACATACAAAAACCACTAATTCTTATATTAAAGCACAAATAATCAAATAATCGAATTAGCCAATAAACCGATCCAAAAGCTATCATTTTCTAGCATTAAATCCCAACATTACCCACAGCTAAGTGGGTCGTATCATCCCTCATGTCATCATACAAAATATAAAGCTCTTGAAATGAGCTATCATGCCTTTGGACTAGAAGCATATGTAGTGATTCGCAACTTTGAGGCGGAAAACAGAAAAAGGGGCAAACTTTGAGGCGGAAATTGTAGTGATTCGCAACTCAGATTCAGGCTGAAATCCCTTTGAAATTAATTTTTGAATTTGGGGGTTTCTTTTATTTGTTGTTGAACTCAATGAAGAATCATACCCACTCCCTCACTCTCACTCACACACACACTGTAGAAATTAATTCATTTCATTTCATTTGAATTTTCTCTTCTTCTTTCTTCCCTTTTAGAATAGTGTAAGTGTACATCTGCTCACATCCTGTGGATCTGATTTTCTTCATTTAAAAGACTGGTGCTTTGAGATTTACTTGAATAACATTATACAGCAAGAGGAGGGATATCATATGTGACATACCAATTATGCATAGGATAGGCCTTGATTGGAGTGATACTAATTGTTTCTGGTTGAATTACACTTTTCTACATGTTCTTTATGATCCCTTCCATGTGCTCTTTTTCATTTGATGATAAATGTAAGGTGATCAACAATTTTTCTAAAAATTTGCTTTGTTGTTGGGGTTAATGGCAGGTACGTCTTTGGAGTTCAAGAGTTGAAGTCCCTCGTCATGTCATCATACAAAATATAAAGCTCTTGAAATGAGCTATCATGCCTTAGGACTCGAAGCATATGTTCAATCCTTGCTTCTTATAAATCACATTTGTAAGCTTTTGTGAAATTTTTTGTTTCATCTGTTTCCCATGTGTAATGAGATACAATGGCTGTTGTACTTTGATACAGAAATTTAGTAAAATCAAAAGTCTTTCAAGGATTCGATCCTATTGGTTTACATCTTTTATTAGTCTACCAAAATGGCAGAGGAATATTTGTGGGTAATTTTTTTTTTCGAATTGACAAAGAGAATAGACATCGGCCTTTTACAATATCTGATGTATAAAAGTTTCAATAGACATGGGTTTTCCTAGTAATCTGATGTGTATTGTGTGAATAGACATCAGTTTTTTCAGGAAAACTCACGTCTATTAGTATAATAGACGTCAGATTTTTGTAAAAAGTCGATGTTTATTAAATGAATAGACGACGGACTTAAAGTGACTGAAAACAGACGTCTATTCAACTGGAATAGACGTCACCCAACTTAACGTCTACTTGATATCCGACGTCTATGTCAATTAAAGTCTGATGTCTATTATGAGTTTTGTAGTAGTGCCCATCCCTAATTTACTGGACTGACAAAAATACCCCTAAAACCTATAAAGTTAGCATCTACAGCCTACAGGTAGTGGAGTTAGCTGGGGGAAGGGGATTTCGCGCGTTATCTCGGTCGTTGGATGATGAGAATGGACGAACGAGATTACTTCTGACCTTCTGACATAACTTTAGTTCTAACCTGATAAAATTCCTATATATATAGGAATTGTATCAGATCAGAAGTAGACTTATGTCAGAAGGTCAGAAGTAATCTGAGCCACACATCTTGATATTCCACTAACTCTCATAACTTTAGTTGCTTCGTAACTCCAATAACTATAGCGCATAACTCCAATAACTTTACAACTGTAACTTAACAATATAAAATAAAATACGTAACTACGACTTATCTCCGATAACGGAAATACGTAACCCCGACTTAACTCCGATAACTTAAATAACTCCAATAACTTTAAAACACGTAACCCCGACTTAACTCCAATAACTTTGATAACTCCAGTAACTTTGATAACTCCAGTAACTTTGATAACTCCGATAACTAAAATGCGTAACTTTAATAACTTTAGGAACTCACAATAATAATTAGTCATGAAAAAGGGGAGTCTTCTTCCACAAGCTAACTCTTAAAGCTTGATCATGGCAAAAAAAAAAAGAGGTAAGCCCAAAAAAATTATACAATCGGAATCAGAAGAAGAAGAGCAATCTATTGATACTAAATTTAATGACATTGGAGAAGGTTCAATCAAAAACCCAGAGGACAGAGATAGTACGGCACCGTCAGGGAGCACTTTTGGCGATCATTTGGCATCGGCGCTGCGTCGGAGTGGGATTCCGGTAAAAGATTCTCAACCACATGTGGATATTCCTGTTTCGATGACGGAAAATATCATCAAGGAAGGTATTTCTGACCCTGTTAAGAACTCTGTTGAGCCTAATCCTAAGAATTGGAGTGATGTAGCTGGTAATAAATCAAAGTTAGGCATGAAATTGTATTTTGATGTAGACTCATCTAAAGCTGGGGAAGTTACTTTGACTGAGGAGGATTTGTCATCGGTCATGAACATTTGGCAGTTCAACTTGGTAGGTAATGTCATTGGTGGTCGCCTAAGCTACACAAAGTTCAGTGTAACGACCCAAATTCCCGTAAACGGGGGATGCTAAGCCCGATTTACGAAGAATTAGAACTCGTTACCGCCGTATAGGCTATGTTCACCTAGGTTAAGAAACAACCACCACCTAGGGGAAGATAGACTCCACAAGGCTTCTTGGATCTTCACCTAAAAACATTGTATAATATATATACTTTTAAAACCATCAAAGCTTTAGAGGAACGCTTCCTTGGACTCGGGTATTTAAACCCCAAAATTTTAATTAGTATTACAAGTATTTCAAAGAATTTGAATAATATGAATCACATTCAATTACATATAGTCATATACCGACAACTCCTCTTATTACAAAACATCTCACATTTTAGCACCTCATTGCTAAGATCTCTCGCAGTTCCACCTATCGCAAACTCTCCTTTAACCTGTAAAACATTTAATAGTGATCGGGTGAGTCGAATGACCCAGTAAGCTCTTACCTCTTCCCTTTATTTCACAAATTTTAGCCTCACCGTTGTCCTTTCACAAAGGTTCTCCACATCACCACATACACATGCTCCAATCACAACTTAGGTGCCATGATCATCACTTTGACATGAACAACTATATATATCACACTTTCAATTGTCTCGTATGCATATACACCAGCATACCTCTATCACTTCACAACACTAAATCCATAAGCTAGCACACATAGTTTCTATGTACATTTCATTAGGTCTTATCTTATCATAACATTGTTCGATGAACGAACATAAAGATGCTATGCACATCGCTTTGTCATACATAAATAGGGTTATATGATCTAGCACAAGTAGTGTCTATGATCAATCTATCACATCATAGTATTACAAAGTTCGTGTTCAAGGGACGAACATAAAAATGCTATAAGCATATCACTTTATCAACTAAAACAGGTTTACTTTATTTCTAATGTAAACCCGGAGCTTTCAAACTATTTTTATGCAAGATAAAGTTCCTCATATGCAATGAATTCAAAATAATACAGTGCTTCTCATAATCAACGGGTTCAAACTCTATGTCTACAATGAAATGCAACGACGACAGTGACAACAACACGGGATCGTGGAATCGGGCCGAGGTCTTTCTAACTTAGACCTCCCCCTCACAAGACAGGGCTGGATACGCCCAAAGTTCTATGTTGTCCTTTGTGTTCCTCACACATGACCATTTCTTTTCCTTCTCTGTTCTTTTCTAAGGTGTGCTGGAAACCCACACCATCAGTGTTTGCACCCGTAGGCAAACACCCACTATGTTTTAGGTCAAGTACTCCACCTGTATTTGCCGACGCTTTCAGGATCCTTGGTACATCTCAACCACTCCAGACACAAAACAACTTCTAACTTTGTCGTCACTCCATTTAGACCTGTACACACTTGACCATCTCAGATATGGACAGCCAGTCATCTCAATTTCAACAACCCGACTTACCCATAAGGGTATTGTCGGTCTACTAATTACTAGTAGACAATCAATCCAAAGATGTTATAACCGTATAATTCGGTTTCTTATGCAATCGTATCAACATATACTTAACACAAGCAATGTCTGCTTATGCTCCACATCATTCTCTAATCACAAGCATAGACAATCTTTCAATTGTCAAAACACAGAAGAACGTGTATCTTCTTGTATACATGCTTTAATCACGTAAAGGCATCCCATCATAAGGATGACTAATCACACCACAAAATATCACACTTGTGAGTCATAACCTTAGGATAGACTACAAGGTTCAATACATTCAACTAAACCATTGAGAAACAATCATGTCATGGTTATAGCACACTTTGGGTATAAAAGTACGTCACAAGAATGACATCAGTCACAACTGAACCATTCGATTTTCAGATGCAAGAAGTACATGAGGAAGATTAACATACTTATAGAACTCAAAACTTGACCACTTGGTCTATATTTGGTTAACTGATCTACATCAGACTTGTAGTTTAGGTATTTCGACCCTTTTATGAACTAGAACGTCAAACTCATTCATTATGTGACCCTTTACCTCTAATCATTCTTTATCATTTACCTTTTGTGGTTGTTCAATTAAAATCTATCAGACGGTGATAATCAACTATTTGTTCGTTGAACACCTTTGAAATCACCAAATTTAGACAATTATACCTTGCTCAAATTCACTAGTAAACTGACCCAATCTCACGTTTCTAGTCATAAATCCATACTTACTTATTTTTTTGTAAATCCGTAAATTTCTGGTGAAACCAGACTTCCGTACGATTCTAACAATATATTATACAACATCAAACTCTTTGTCATTTGTTCACAGTTTAATCTTTAAGATGACCCTGCGTGCAGCCCTCAATTCGGGACAACTTGTAGACTTTAGGCAACTTCTCCAAATTTTCACTTTCATTTGACACAACATAAACTGACCCTCATTAAAGGGACATACGACCACATCTTTGGACAATTAGAAACTTCATTAATTTTTCATTAGGCACCAACTAAACACACTAAGAAGTTATTATCACGTCGATACACTTCTATCTAAGCCATATCTTGCACTTAACGGGTTATCTTACCACTTTTGATCATAATTAATCAACACAACTCATACACAAGACTCATAGGGCTCCTGAGGTCTAGGACACTTATAGATGTTATGGTTTTCATTTTGTGGATATCTCTCAAAGATTAAGATATCCAATTTCATCTTAAACAATTCACTAACGCACTCATGGCGCTACACTTTGATCAAATGAGCATTACTCGCTCAATTCTTAACACAATTCAACATATCACCACATCAATTCATGGTATAAATCATAGGGAATCCAATTATACAACAATACTCATACTCAGAGTTCATTTGCTAACTCAAACGGATCACTTTCCGAGAGATAGTGGCCGTCAAGCATATAAGGATATCAAATTTTGGGGTTCATTTAGTTTCCCAAACATATCAATTACGAACTACTGTCCCTTCCCGTATTCAGGAAACAGCAACCCAAAGAACACATCATAACTCACTCATTTCTACTTCGATTTCAACAAGTGAGCACACTATTTCACACAAAATTTCATGAGGAATCCAAATATCTAATTTTTTTCCACATACAGAGAGATCTACGTATCACAAAAACCCAGTTTCAAAACTGGTCAATTAATCATACTCATCTTTCTCAAGCGGATAAACATTTAATTGATTCCTAAGGCTCCATGTGAATTGTAAGGTGATGAAATTAATCCACCTACATGTCTAAATTCATTTACTTGAGCCTTTCATCTAGTTTTAGGAAGAAGGTAGAGCTTACCTTAGTTTAGGTACATTTCGATCCTCCAAAACGTAAGCTCCTAGCTACTCGACCATATCATAAACTTTATGCTACCACGGAAGGTTCCATATTGGAAATCAAGCGTCCAACACCTTCTGTAGTCATAGTACATCATAAAACTATATGTTAGCATTCTAATTACCAAAAATAACCCGAAGAACACGAGTAAAGCTTGTTACAACCGAGTATGGTACTGAGGCTGCAAAACCTTAGGTTTCAGAAAATATGACTCGCGTTTTTGAGATCATTTGGGCATGAATTAGATAATATCTCTGAATATAAACAACTTTTTATTATCACACAATGTCTTAGAAGTATTTATAATCACAAAACTCATAGTTTCATCAAGTATTTAAGGATATGTGCAACAAATACCCAAACTGGTCCAAAACAGGGGGCTGCGTGAGCACTCATATTGCACAGCTCATGAAGGGTTCATTATGACAGGGTTTTGTGTACTTCAAAAGCCTAAAATCAAGAGGTTTAAATGAACTATAGCTTAGGATTTTGTTTCGATCAAATACATGACCAAATGAGGATTTTATGATCAACTTACGAAGACCCTATACGCATGATACTCACAGGAAGAACAACGAAACAAGGGTTCACTTTAACAGCTTATTTGGGAAACGAAATGATAATGAAAATACAATTAACCAACATTTGTTTGTTCCCATATATCTTAGGAGTAAACAGAAACAAGAATTAAGGATTGAGCTTACCAAATGAAGGAATTATGACCAATATACCAAAACTGGTCCAAAACAGAACCCAGCAGGACACCTTTGATACAACTAGGAATTTGATGAAGTAAATGATAATATATGAGCTTGATTCCTTATAAAACATTGTATAGGACAAAGAGTTTTTGAAGTTTGGCTTTTGTTTCACCTCAAAAGAGTTCGTCACGAAGAAGAAATGACAGATGCAAGTTAGAGGAGCTGGGTGCCTCGTTTTAGCGGCAAGCAAGTAGGTTACCTGCTCAAGACACGGTCCAATAACATCAAGCCGTGTCTTAGGCTTATCTCAAGCTTTCTTTCAGGTCTCGATAACTCGGTTTTTAACGTTGTAACTTGGTTTGTAATCCCGCTATCTCAAAACATTCGTAAAAACTACACACGACTACCGCAGCACCGCGTACGGTCACCAAGGTTAGTCATATTGAGAGGTTAAGAGACCCTCTATTTACACACGACCCAAACTTGATAAAAAATTTAAATTTATACGCAAAATTACGTTAATCTCGTAATTAATTAACCATAAGCAGACACGAAAATTCAGAGCCTTACATTCAGAGTTTTGTGAATAAGGTGTGGAATCATGTCGAAAAACCTAGGGTTCAATATTACAGAAAGGGGGTGGTTTATGTTTAGGTTTGACTCTCAGAATGATATGGATGCTATATTGAAAGGTGGGCAATAGAAAATTGGTGGTAACTCTCTGGTGTTGAAACAGTGGAGTCCTCAATTCTCACAGGAGATTGATAATGTCTCGAACATACCAATTTGGGTCTTATTTCCAGATTTGGACCCTTGTTATTGGTCTAAGGAAGCCTTGAGTAAGCTTGCTAGTAAGATTGGTGTGCCTATGTATGCTAATCATACGACTACTACTCAAGACAGATTAAGGTTTGCTCGAGTGATGATTGAGGTTGATGTTGCTAAGGATTTACCTGAGTATATTGCTATTAACTCTCCTTACTGTGGGCAAATTATGCAGCGAGTAGAGTACGGATGGGTACCTTACTACTGCCATGGTTGTGGCAAACTTGGGCATTAAACCCAGAGTTGCAAATTACAGAAGGGGAATAGTTGAGAGCAGGTGCCTGCCAGGACTGTAACTAAGATTTACAGACCCAAACCAGTAGTAAAATGTAATGATGAAGCTGGTTTGATGTAGGAGAAGGAGGTTATGACTAGTGTGGAGAACAAAGGGACTGATTCTTCTGATGTCAGGAAAGAGACTGAGGAGGAAATTGAAGGAGTTAAGGCTCCTGTTGAACCGGATTCACCTGGTTTGAATCCATCAATTCCTCCTCCACCAACTGAACAGATGGATGAATTAGGCTTCAGGACTGTTCTCAGCAGAGCACAAAGGAGGAGTTCTAGAAAGGGCATGAGTGGGAGTATGACTATTGGTAAAAAATATGCTCAGATGCTGAATCTAGGCATACCACCTACATTTCTCGATAATTCATTTGTGGAAATTGCTAAGGAGGGAATGGGGGAGAAGGTCAGACCACCTGACATCTCTTCTAAATGAGAATTGCTACCTGGAATGTCAGGGGCCTGAATGATGGCCTCAAGCAGCATGAAACTAAGAATTTCATGCTGTCAAACATTGATATTTTAGGTGTGTTGGAAACTCGTGTTAAGGAGAAGAATTTTCATCAAACAGTTAGGAGGAATTTCAGTAATTTTAGTGTAGCTAATAACTACTCTCACCATTATAATGGGCGTATCTGGGTTATTTGGAAACAAGGTAATGTTAGGGTAAATGTTGTGGAGAAGCACGCTCAACTCATCCACTGTCAGATTGAGAATTTGTTGAATCATGATATTTTCTTCTTCACTGCTGTATATGCCAGCAATTCAAGGCAGGAGAGATTAGAGCTTTGGAATAAGCTGGTGGATATTTCTAACAGCATGACTGAAGCTTGGGTGGTAATGGGTGATTTCAACATCACAAAATCGTCAGAGGAGAAAATCAGTTCCCATTTGGCTAGCTCAGGTGGCATGGAGGAATTCATTGATTGCATGTTAGCTTGTGACTTGGATGATATTAGGTGTAATGGAGGTGACTATACCTGGACTAATTATCAGGATGGTAAGGATAGGGTATGGTCTAAGCTTGATAGGGCTTTTATTAACCCTTTATGGCTGAACAAATTCCCCACTTCTTATGCTGATGTACTTAATCCAGGCATATCAGATCATAGCCCTATTGTAGTGAATATTACTGAGCAAACTAAGGTGCATAGAAGTTTCAAATATCTGAGTTGTTGGGAGAATCATGAAGACTTCTACAATATACCTGGAATATTCAAGTTAGAGGCACACCAATGTTCAGACTCTTTGGTAAGCTTAAAAATGTGAGGATGGCCTTAAAAATTCTGAACAAAAAGCATTTTTCTAAGCTTTCTGCTAGGGTTCAGGAGAGTAGAGGTAAATTGCTGGATTGTCAGTCTAAGATACAAATGCAGCCACATAATAGTGAGCTTATGGAGGAAGAGCATATGAGAGAAATACTGTAAGCTCAAGAAGGCTGAATTGAGCATGCTTGCTCAAAGGGCAAAAATAACTTATCTTTAGGAAGTCGACTGCAGTACTAGATACTACTACTCCAAAATAGCAGAAAGGATCCACCACAATAACATTGGGACTATTGTTGATGATAAAGAGGTGGTTCATAATGAGGAAGCTGGAACCTGCAATGCTTTTGTTGATTATTATAAGTCTCTAATGGGTTCTCAATTCTCTATTGAGGATATGAACAAGTATGATCTAGGGGGTAGTATTCTTTCTGAGGAACAAAGAACCATGCTGGATGCTCCTTATATTGTTACTGATGTTAAAAAGGCTCTTTTTAACATTAGTTCAAATAAGAGTCCTGGCTTGGATGGCTTCTCAGCTTGGTTTTTCAAGGCAACTTGGGATATAGTTGAGAAAGATTTTTGTGAAGCCATTCTGAACTTCATGAGAAATGGGAATCTGTTGAAGCAAGCTAATACAACTCTAGTAGCATTGATCCCTAAGAAGGCAAATGCAGCTACTGTTATGGATTTTTGTCCCATTTCTTGCTGTACCACAGTCTACAAAACCATCAGTAAGCTTCTAGCTGACAGATTGAATTTGATTCTCCCCTCTATTATTGGTGAAGAGCAGGCCGCTTTCACTCAGGGTAGAAATTTATTTCAAAATGTAGCCCTTTCTCAGGCTTTGGTGAAAGGATACAAGCAGCAAAACATATCCCAAAGGTGTTTGATCAAAGTGGATATTAGGAAAGCATTTGACTCTTTAAGTTGGGACTTCATTAGCAGCTGCTTGGATAAGTTTGGCTTCCCTCCTGGTTTCTCAAGTTTGATCAAGGCCTGTGTTACTTCTACCTGGTTTACCTTGAAAATAAATGGCCATATGAGTGGGTTTTTTCCTGGTAAGAGTGGGGTAAGACAGGGTGATCCCATCTCACCATATCGTATTGTTATGAGTATGGAGATGCTCTCTAGAATGCTCAGGCAACTTCCCAGTTTTCCTAACTTTTCTTTCCATCCCAAATGTGCTAAACTGAGATTAACCCACTTGACCTTTGCGGATCATCTGATGATTTTTGCTAGGGCCGACACTCCCTCAGTTTTAGCTGCTGTCAAATGCTTGGAAAGTTTTGCAGAGATTTCAGGTCTTAAGGCTAATCCAAGTAAGACTGAAATCTATTTTAGAGGAGTTCAGGAGGATTTGAGGAATCCGATTTTGCAAGCCTCTGGTTTCTCTGAGGGAGGTTTTACATTTAGACATTTGGGGGTGCC
The DNA here is from genome assembly GCA_963680865.1 of Spergularia marina. Taxonomy (NCBI): domain Eukaryota; kingdom Viridiplantae; phylum Streptophyta; class Magnoliopsida; order Caryophyllales; family Caryophyllaceae; genus Spergularia; species Spergularia marina. The sequence continues at coordinate 12,808,565 of OY804560.1, read as the reverse complement.
CTTGAATAATTCAAGATTGATTGCGGATATGTATAGAGCTTTCCTGATGAAAATCAAAGAGAAGATCAGGCATTGGTCTAATCAGTGGCTGTAATATGCAGGAAAGTGTTTGCTCATAAACTCAGTTGTGTTTGGGATGCAGAATTTCTGGTGCTCTAGTATTCTGATCCCAAGAGGTATTGCTAAGAAGATTAGTAAAATCTGCAAGGATTTTGTTTGGGGCATTGCAGAGGGTAAAAAGAAAATGTTGTTCAAAAGTTGGTCGAGCTCCTGTGCACCAAGAATGGAGGGAGGTTTTCATATTAAAGAGGTGCTTGGTTGGAACAAGGTTCTTATTGCTAAATGGATTTGGTACTTGCAAACGGATAAGCAGAGTATTTGGTGCCAGTGGATTAGATGCTATGTTATAAAGGGCAAATCAGGGTGGGATATTAATGCCAAGACTCAGGATTCCGAGCTATGGAAAAGCATCATCAACGTCAGAGACGAGCTCCTGTCTATACTTGGAAACCAAGAGAATGCCAAAAATGTCATGATGTCTTGGATGGCAAGTAACAAATTCCATGTAGCTGGTGCTTATGATTTCTTCAGAACCAAATTTAGAAGATACAAGCAGCTTAAGATGATTTGGGATAGGGCTAATTTGCCTAAACATAGCTTTACTGCTAATTTAGCTGTTCAAGGAGCTTTATCTACTACGGATAATCTGATTAAAAGAGGTATGTGCATTGTTAATAGATGCTACTTATGTAAAGCAGCAGAAGAGCCCCATGATCATCTATTCTTCAGATGTCATGTGGCTCGGGAACTTTGGAAGCAAGTTAAGCAGTGGTTGAAATTTCGGGCTGAGACTTCTAGCATCAAGGGCAGCTTGAAGTGGATTGCTAAGAACACCAGCTGGAAACATTGGAAAGGCAAATGGGTGAAGTGTAGCTTTACTTCTTTGATTTATATGATATGGTCTGAGAGAAATAGTAGATTGTTTAGAGAGGAGGAGCATAGTATAAAGTGGTTATTGTTTAAAATTAAGTTTATTGTAAGTGTTAGAGTCTTTAGCCTTATTAGTGGTGATGAGTATGAGGAATTTGTTGAGTTCCTCAACATATAACTCCAGTGATTTCTCTTTTTTGTAAGCTTTGCTTTTCTTCCCAAATTTTGGATGAATAAAAGCTCTATCATTTGCTTGCAAAAAAAAATAACTTTAACGCAACTTAAAAAAAAAACAGAAAATGAACCACATTTTTTTCTCTCTCTCCACCCATACCCACCAACCACCACTACCCCGCACCTCCGTCCAACCGCCAGCCACTGTAGATACCCTACTCGGGACTTCCCATTTTAATAACGCCCGATGATGAGATGGATAGAGGACGGCGGTAAACGGTTCGTTTGCGGCAAATTTGGTTTTTGGTCTTGACCCGAGTTACGATTTAGCCCGACATTTAACCCAATTATGGGTATGGCCAAATGTGTTTACCTACTTACGCATGCATGCTTTTCATATCATTATCGTACATACGATGTTCACATGATTATTATCGCACGTACATACTTGCATGCTATTTGTTATATGATCCTTCGTCGATTGTGAACTTTATATTTATTTTGGATCAATTAGTAGAGGCCGTCTTCGGGCGGGCGATTTCGGTGCCTAACACCTTCCCAAATCGTACATTTTCAAGGAACCATTCTAGGTTCGTAGGATCCTATAAAAAATTCCTGATGGCGACTCCAATTCCAATAAAAAATAGCGAGACCCAATCGGTCCACCCCTAGGCCGGTACGGTATCTCACAGTGGCGACTCCGCTGGGAACTTTGCTAACTCGAAAATTGATCCATTATAAATGTTCAGTTCATAATCGGCATTGCATTTTTATTTTTTGTATAGCATTTTAGATTGCATGCCATGTCAAGACGGAGGCGCATAAGGACTACACCCAAAACTTTTACCCCAGGATGCATAAACTATACACATGTTGGGTCCATTCAGCTTTCATGACGTGCTGTATGGTCGACGTCTGCCCCAAACCGTACTCATCTTTTCGGTAAGTACATGAGGATCTTCTATTGCCACGGCTTCCGACCGCAAATCAATAGAAGCGTCCTCTGTTTAGGTTCCACTTGACCACCCTATACCTTCTCGATTTAGTGTACCGTCATAACGTGCTCTTGATGTTCTTTTCATATATTCATTTTACCGCATGCAATGTGATTTATTTGATAAGTTGTGGCACTTGGTAGCTAAATTTAGGACCTCTGATCTATCGTGTCCTTCCCTAGTGTATTCTGAGTCAAGTAGAATTTGGCAATGCCTTGGTTTCTTAGAACATTACATTATTTGTTGCTGGCATTCCACTTTTCCTTGTCCTCTCATGTTCCCCAATTTGTTAGATAAGTTGCTTCTTATGATGAGTCACTACGTTTGTTTCCCACGTAAAACCATAGAGACTTCTTTCTAAGAAACCTTTTAAACCCACTTTACATCCATTCCTTGGCACTAGGGTCTAGGAGTGTTGTTGTTAGAGTGTTTTACTCCCTACGTCGGCAGACCCTCTTGACATTATTTTGGCGAATAACATGACATCTTTTCACTCTAAATGTACCACGCATCCTGCCTAATACGTGTTCCTAGTACACTTTGCCAACCTCTTGGCATCTTATCCTAGTGCCATTTCGTCAGTCCTACTGTACACATTAGCCTTTGAATTATGGTCCTAATTTCTATTCAACAACTCAGGCCTATCACAAAAGTTGAGATGTCAGGGGACGACACTATCACGAACGCAGAACTGAAGAACATGTTATCTGACCTTATATCAAGAATGGACAAATTTGAAGCCAAGTTTACCAACCTTGAAAACAAGATGGACGAGAGGTAAGGGGAAGATGTACTTGTTGACAACAATGGTAGTGATCTCGTAGCCAAAAAAATCGAAGAACGAGAATGGAAGAGCTTGAACAAAAGTTTCTAAAGTCTAAGATGGGCAATAATTATTTAGAGCTCGTCGATTCAAGCCATTAACTCAACGGGAAATTACCCGACAAGTTCATGAGCTCAATCGGCATACCAAAATTCTAGGGAAATGAAAATCCTATTAATCACCTCCTAAACTTTCAAAACACCATGATGATAAAAGGGATCGACAAGTCAATGTACCACGTCGTTTTTCCTAACTCTCTTGGTAAAAACCCAACCCAATGGTTTTACTCCATTGAACCGAAACAAATAGCAACTTGGGGGGATATTACACAAGCCTTCATTAACCAGTACTCATGTAATGCTAACATCGAGGTCACCACTCGTGAACTCGAAGTCACAAAGCAAGGCGAAAAAAAAAGTTTCACTACTTTCCTTACCAGATGGCGTGGGAAGGTTAGCCAGATGGTGAACCGGCCCCAAGAACGAGAATTGGTTAGGATCTTCATCTATAATCTCAGGGCACTCTATAGGGACAATATGTGTTACCAAGGTTTACATGAGTTCAAAAGAGTCTACGAGATCGGAATTGACATTGAAAATGATATGCTAAAGGGCACTGTTCGAAGTAACTAAGACTACTCATGCAAGCAAAAATTCATACCAAGATATCGACGCATCTAACGTCCTTACTGGTCGAGACATTTAACTTGCTCGAAGCTCCAAAAGACCTACTCTCAATTCGAAGGCATTTACAAGACTTTTTCTTAGTTACACTTATTACCCGAAAAAGACATTGCATCTATTCTAGTTTAAATTGTTCGATAATCAGATTTGTAATGTCATTACCTCTACCACCACTATATATACCCCCCTTCATTCCACTAGGAAAGGGGGGAAAAAAGTTTCAATCTCTCTCCATATACTATTTTCTCTCTCTATGCCTCAACTTCTGACTTGAGCGTCGGAGGCTCCGCCTCGTGCTACGGCTCGGAGCTCGGTGTTTCTCCTTGCAGGTATAGGACGAGACGATTGAGGACCCTCTCCTGGAGCTCGACATCGCTCGGTTCCAACAAATTTACTGAACGATTTTTCAAAATAGAGCTAAAAAAATTTGTTAAAAAAAATGGGTTGGAAAAAAACTTCTTCAACAAAATGGGGTGCACGTCACCCATGTATAAAACCGCCTAGGGCAATGTCGATTTTACGACTTGTGAACAATATTTTTTTTTGTGAACACTTTTACAATGTAAAACCGCCAAGGTCCTTGGTGGTTATTCACAAAAAAAAAATTGTCCTAAAACCGCCATGAACCTTGGCGATTTTATATAAGGGTGACGTGCACCCCATTTTGTTGAATAAGTTTTGCTCCAACCCATTTTGTTTAATATTTTTTTTCGAGCACTATTTCCAAAAATCGTTCTAATCAATTTACTACATTGAGTACTTTATTTACCAAATTCGTCATAATCCAGCATTATTTACACTACAACATTATTTACACTACAACATTATTCACACTAGTTTACATAACTAAGATTTATAAGCTTAAAAAATTTTGCGTTTTATTTTTGAAAGCGGGCCGAGTCGGGCTGGGCCAAATTTCAAGCCTCGAGCTCGGCCTAGCCTAGCCCATATTATTGCAGACTTTTTTCGGGATTTGGGCCATTTTCAGAACTATTTATGAGTGGCAAACCCAACCAGATTCGTTGACCCGAAGCTGGCCTAATAGGACTCGAAACTTTGATTAACCGAACCCGACCCGATGATGACCTGACCCTATACAACCCGACCAAACCCGACCCGAACTCATGTTACCCGATAATGACCTGCCTTGTAATGCCAAAAATTTAACTGACCCTCATGCCCATAGATGACCGTCAGTAAATAAACCCGAGTGCGAAATTGACACAAAATTTACCCAATAGAACGACCTAACACGACCCACAACCAACCCGACGGTCTATTACCACCCCTATGCCTAATGTAAGGCCCGAACACGGGAAAAAGTTAGGCCTAGGACATTTGATCAGCTCTCGTAGTATAGTATACGGAGTATTCAACAAGCTAGTGTGTACTGTGTAGTGTCCCATGCATAAAAAATCCCGATTGCTTTTTGTCGCCCGTATTTTGTCGCCCATATTTTCGTATTTCCACTTATGCCCTTCACTAATTACATTCATTAAGTGCTAATCTTTTCTACCCTCCCTCCCCCATTACTCTTGCTATACATCCCCATTTCTATCCTCGCTCTTCATACTCCCCCATTTTTTATGAAAATTTACATGTAGAATTAAAGATTTAAGGAAGACAAACATGAACATAATTAAATACTTATAATTTCGATCATTAAAAGTAATTACACAAACTTTTCATACATTGATTCAGAAATGAAAATTTTCATTCTAAATCATACATATATTGATTCGGAAATGAAAATTTCCATTCAGATCGTACTTGTACAAACTAATATTTATACCCTAAAATCGACACATGTGGGCCACATTATGATTTTTATACGGCCCAACTATGAGCCGAGTAAGATTTATGTGGCATTTTCATTGTATAAGTTGGCAAGAGGCACTATAAATAGAATCATTCCCTACTTCGATAGACTAACAAGTTTGACGGCAATAGTCAATTAGAATTGATGTATACTCTTATGCATCTTTACTTGTATAAGTTGGCAAGAGACACCATAAATTAGGATCATTCTCTACATTTAACAAGCAAATAGGTTTGTCGACATAGTCATTTAGAATTGATGTATACTCTTGGCGGAAAAAATAATCGAGTAAAGTTATATGAGGCGTTTTCATAGTAATTAGGTTGGCTAGAGTAAGTTCGCAATATTTGTTCAGGTTTTTATACATATATATAAAGTATTCATATATATGTGAGTATAGAAATTAGATTAGATTATATAGTATATATTGATAAATCCATAGACTGTAATAACTTGAAAGTTTAATTGATATAGTTTTATTATCTTTGCGGTGAGACCGTCTCCTACGCGTCTCATCGTATGTGACCGTTTAATAGGTTACTTTTGTAAGATTAACATGTTACTTTTAAAATAGGTTGGCTTTGAAAAATAAAAGTTACTTTTCAAATGTGTGAGAGGTCTTATCGTATGAGACGGTGTCACGGTAGAATTTGTGATCCCATCACCCGTTATAATTAATATTTCATTTTCAATATAATATCCTGCACCCGTTACAATATTTCATTGTCATTATACTATCTCGTTACCCGTTATACATCTCATCATATTTAAGATCATAACTATGAATTAGCTGACCACCATATTATATTATTTTGCCTAGTACTATATCACCATATGTATTATTTTGAGATTTTATATTGTAAACTAAATTACCATAATTACCTAACTTACAACCCTAAATTACCATATTTACCATAAATTAACTAGTGCAGGTGCACCAATGAATTTGGACGTCATGACCTACGACTATCGAGTTCATGCCACAAAATTGGCAGGTGCACAAGTCGTGTCAAATTTTACCTAAAAAGATATGTGTCAAAATGGAGTCGATATAGTATGGGTAACAACTTATTGTCTAAAAAATAGCATGCCCGTGATCTGAAAATCGCAAGAGTCCTCCATCTCCTGAACTTTTAGCGCAAACTAAGAACCTAACTTACGAGAAGTAGTCTTTCTCAGATTAACAGGTGGTGCCTTATACTTTCAATTTCTACGGACATTCTCACAATGTAGATAATACCTTTATAGGCAGTCACTCCCTTTGTCTCTTTTTTTTGTAGCCTTTACCAAGAAAAATTCCTTGCTCTTTCCTATTTCGTTCGCCCAACATAAAGGCGTCGTTGAAACACGAGATATATTGGTTCGTCAAAAACAAATTACTATAATCGCCGGGGTCTGATCTCCACCATAATCTCTCATATTGACCTACATTTACATGAAATCAAACTAAATCATGCATACAATAATAAAGACTAATTAATAACATACTTATGTAATATGAACATTATAATTCAAAAGCAAATACTATATGAGTTAATATTTTTAGAATAAATATGTTGTCTTAATAGTAATTAAACAAATTAATTTATATAAACTTTCACAAGTGAATTATAAGATATTACACAGTTCTCGAATAATATTTATTATAAGAGATTACACAAACTTCTTATTTTATTGATTCTGAATGAAATAATCCATTCAAAGTGTAACTCTTGTGCATAAAAACTACATACACGATTTGCTTATGATATACATTCAAAGCTAAAATCTTCCATTCAGAGTTTTAATCTCGATTACACTTCATTATAAGTAATTAAACAAACTCCTTATAAATTCCTTATATATGGATTAAGAATGAAAATTTTCATCATAGGGAACTAATATTTCTATACAGAATATCTCTTGAACTTTTAGCGCAAACTTACAACTTAACTTATGGGTAATAGTCTTTCTCGAATTATCAACTGATGCGTTATATTTCCGTTTTCTAACGTCATTCTCACAATGTAGGTAACGCCTCCGTAGACCGTCACTCTGTTTGTGCCTCTTATTCGAAACTTTTATAAAAAAAAAACTCTTGCTCTTTGCTATTTCGCTCGCCCAAACAAAGGTTCCGTGGAAAGACGCGAATTCTTGTTTCGTCACATCGACATTACTATAATCGACTTTGTCTCCACCATAATCTCTTGTATTCACCTACGTTACATATACATAAAATCAAATATATTCTAAATCTAATTGAAATTAACAATTAAATCAAGTGAATTATAAGATATTACAAAACTCACGATTTACACAAAGTCCATATTATATTGATTGAAAATTTCAATTATTCATTCAGAATGTCAATGTCGATGTAAATACATAACTAATATGAAATTATATATTTTGCTTATTATCTTCATTCAATCATAAATTCATTGATTCAGACTGTAAATTTCATCTCCACTTCATTTATTCATCCAAAGTTCTATTTATTGAGTTAGAGCTAAGTTTATTCATTCACATGGTCATGTTATGCACGGAAAAAAAAAATTGCACGTACATGACTTAACCATGGTCGAGCCGTCTTTTATACACGGCTCGACCATGGTCAAGCCGTCTTTTTTACACGGCCCAACCATGATGTGGCTCACATGCGTCGAATTTTGGATATGAATATTAGTTTGTATAAGTCTGAGTTGAATGAAAAATTTCAAATCTGAATCAATATATGTGTGATGTGAATGAAAATTTTCAATTCTAAATCAATATATAAGGAGTTTGTGTAAATTATTGAGGGAAATAAAGATTAGCATAATTAAGTCAAGATTAGTCAAGGATATAAATGGAAATACAAGGGTATAATATGAAATACGGGCGACGATAAAAATTAACAAAAAAAAAAAACCAAGTGTCACGGCCTCACCTTATCCTTTTCTCTCTCATAACCCTTTCCACCTGTCATCACCGCCCTAGCAGCACCAGCAACCTACACCCAGAGCAACAGATGCACCGGAGACTACCACCATTAGACTGGCGGCGTTCCATCGACTACTCGTTGGTCGTCCCCTCCCACCACCATAGCCTCCCTACCCTCCGATCCCACGACACCTTCCCTCTCCTCTCAAAACTCCCTTTTTCCCAACCTTCCCACTTATTCTCGGCGCCCCAGCCAACGACAACCACCTCTTACCTGTCCATCGACCGCCCCCTCACAATTGTCACCGCTTAGAATGTGGAGAAAAGAAGAAGAAAATGAGGTTAGAAGGGAGGGCGTCGGCATCTCAGTAGGTTGGGGCGTGGTGGCCGGCGATGGGCGGTTGTATCGGTGGTGATAGGAGACGGCTTGGTGGAGGTGCGGTTGGTGTCAGCGGTGGTTTCGGGGGACTGGGAGAGGGAGGCTAAGGAGGAGAGATTATATATTTTATTAATTAATAATTTATGGGGTCAAATTATTTAATGATTAGGATTTCTTTATGAGAATCAAGTGCTGTTATTCTTCCTATCTACAATGACCACCAACCTTTGGTATCTATTGTACAATTAGTAATAAATAATACTAGGATAAAAGCCCGTGCGTTGCACGGGTTTTTTTAATAATGATTTCTATTAAACTTATTAAAACTGAAATTTGTAATTTATGTTTGGATATAAATATTGTGTGGTAAAATCTCTATTTAATAAACATTTTTTCATATTAATTTGTGTAGTTTTTTTATACATTGTATAACGTATTTGTTTTTCGAGTTAGGGGTTTGATTGTCAGGGCTGACGGAAAAATATTTCAAAACAATTATGAAACTTCTCGTTAGATTCTTGGTGAAAATTAATTTCATAAGCGTATAATATTATAATCCAACCATTGTATTTTGAGAGATATTAACGTTAAAGGAGTGTCACGAAAGTTAAGCTCTTTTTTTTTTCTTTTTTTTTTTTACAATGAATGATACTCCCTTCCATTCATTTTCAAGCTTTCTATTTTTCTTTTAGGGGGGAATTCACTACCAAACTTCACGTTTCCAGTTTTTTTATAACTTCTGAGCCAATGAGAGGCCTCCTGAGTGCTGGGTGTTCCTTTCCTGGTTGCTTTTAATACTTTTTAATCCATTCCTAAAACTTTGTGCAAAAGGCAACATGAAGCTTGGAAATGAAAGGAGGGAGTAGTTTGAGTTTAGACAGACACTACAGGTTATATTAGACAAGTAGATTAAAATTATACAACCAATAGGTTGTTAGTGGCTAGCTATACTTTTGTAAGTCTCTTCGAAATGTTCTTTCGGATGATAAATATATCAACTAATTCTTTTGAAAAACAAACAAAGAAGAAGAAGCAGCAAAGCTTATACACTGATATTTATACAACCTATAGGCTAGATATTGGACACACTTATTAAAAACTCATGCACAAAGTACGTAGGATTATGACGTATTTCGTTGAGCTAGGATAAGTACGTAGTGTATGTCTTGCGTTTACTACTGTAATTGTGATTGGAAACACCTTCTACACTAACGCATATCGTACGCGAATCCTAACAAATGAAAAAGGCTAATTACAATCTAATACTAACAATAATGGAAGTTATATAGGGGTTCTAAATACTTCTTGAGATGGAAATCATATTGGAACCATTTATTATCAAGAGACATGAAAATTGACGAATTAAAGATCATCACAAAGTTTCCAGATGAAAACCCACCAATCTTTTGCAATAAAATTTACATTTCAGAAAAAAAAAACAAAAGAAAAAAAAACCACCAATCACATTTAGCAACCTTCACTTGATTTTTAGATGAATATAGTTAACATTAACTCCTAATTAGAATGTGTATTATCGTACTATATCAAGTTTATGACATAAGACTTTGAAAACTACGTATTAGTAGGATTATTAGTAGGATTGTCTAGTCTAAACATTACTAGGATGAAAGCCCGTGCGTTGCACGAGTTTCTTAATAATGATTTCTATTAGACTTGTTACTACTGAAATTTGTATTTTATGTTTGAATATAGATATTGTGTGGTAAAATCTCTATATAATAAACATTTTATCATATTGATCTGTGTAGTTTTTTATACATTGTATAACGTATTTGTTTTTCGAGTTAGGGGTTTGATGGTCAGTCTAACGAAAAAATATTTCAAAACAAAAATAATTCCAAAAGTGTACAATATCATAATCCAACCATTGTATTTTGAGAGATATTAACGTTAAAGGGGTGTCATAAAAGTTGAGTGACATAAAAAAAATATATACAAAGTGACTATAAGGCTATAAATTATAGTCGGGTAAGTTCTGATAAGTTACGTTTTCATAGTAATGATTAAGATGTCTGGGAAAAAATCTTTTGAAAAAAACAAACAAAGAAGGAGAAGAAGCAAAGCATATACAATTATATTTATACAACCTATAGGCTAGATATTGGACAGACTTATTAAAAACTCATGCACAAAGTACGTAGGATTATAACGTATTTTGTTTAGTTCTAGTATGCTGAGTTATATATGCACTAATGCACGTAGCTAGGATAAGTACGTAGTCATGTATGTCTTGCGTTAATACTGTAATTGTGATTGGAAACACCTTCTACACTAACGTGCTGATCCTAACAAATGAAGAAGGCTAATTACAATCTAACTCGAGATGAAGATCATATTGGAACCATTTATTATCAAAAGACATGAAAATTGACGAATTCAAGATCATCATAAAGTTTCCAGATGAAAACCCACCAATCACATTTAACAACCTTCACTTGGTTTTAGATGAATATAGTTAACATTGACTCCTAATTAGAATGTGTATTATCGTACTATAGCAATTCTATGACATACGACTTTGAAAACTACGTATTAGTAGGATTATTAGTAGGTTTATCTAATATAAACATTATTATTATAATATTATTATTAATAGTTGTTTAATTAAAAGAGTTTAACATAAACTTGATAACTAAATAATATTATAAAATTGCCAAAACTCTCTAATAACCTCCGGTTATTGTGAGAGCTCTAAAAAAACCTCCTTTAATAGTATAGAAGGATTATTATAATATTATTATTATTATTAGGAAAATTTGCGAGACCGCACCTTATAAAATATGTTTTTTGCGAGACTGCACCTTTTATGTTAAATTTTGCGAAACAACACCTTTTAAGTATATTTCTTTGCGAAGCAGCACATTTTTTCACTTTCGACCAATATTGACTTCGCTCCAAAGTTGACCCGACGTTGACTTGTTCTAACATTTAGGGTTCTTTAATTTGGGGGAAAAAAGGGGGAAAATTGGAGGGGAATTGAAGGGGAAGAGTAAGGTCGGGTCAACGTTGGATAGTGGTCAGAATTGATCGAAAATGAAAAAGGGTGCTGCTTCATAAAGAAATAGACTTAAAAGGTGGTGTTACACAAAAATTAACATAAAAGGTGCGGTTTCGCAAAAAACTAATTTTATAAGGTGCGGTCTCGCAAATTATCCTTATTATTATTAGAAGATTGTCTAATTAAAAGAGTTTCACATAAACTTGATAACTAAATAATATTAAAAAATTATCAAAAATCTCTAATAAGCTCCGATCATTGTGAGAGCACTTAAAAAGACTCATTTAATAGTATAGAAGGATTAGGCGTAGCATAACAAGGACTAGTGTCGTGGTAGTCGTATCACTCTCACTAACAACCACGTCTATTCTTTTTCGGGAGTTTCGAAGCTCCCACCCATCTTTCTTATTCTTTTCTCTTCTCTTCTTCCTCTCTCTCTTCAATGGCGGATTACAAACTCTCCTCTTCCTTTCTCTCCATTCTCCTCTTAATTTCGCTGTTTCTGAGTTGTGTTTTAGCAGAAGCTGAGCACTCGCAGCTTCTCGATGAAGCTCGATCGGTAGTTACGGATGATTCTTCCGCGCTTAAGATCGAATTCGACCAACTCAAGTCTAAGATCCAACTTTTAGGTCTTTTTCTCTCTCCTATATCATGCATTTTGGGCTTACTGTTATTGCTCGATAATTTGATTTATATATATGTGGTTGATTATATTATGTTATGTAGCAGCAAATTTTATTGCTGTTAAATGTGTTGATTTTGTGTGGCTAGGGTTTTATATTTTGTTGATTATCGTATTAATTTGGAGAATATGTTACTATTTTAAGATTTGAGGCTTGATTTTGACAATTGATTGTTACTTGATATAATTTTTGAGCTACTGTTATGTCGATAGCTTGAGTTGATGATTAATTTCTCTAGTTCGATTGTCGAATTATCGTGTTTTTGGATTGAATAGGCGAAATACGCTCGCTTTTGACTTAGGTGGGCTCAAATTTCGGTGCACTGTTTTTGTAGAGATGATCCCCTGAGATTTTTGTGTTTTACATGATCTTGCGCCTAAGTTATGGCGTTCGATTGGTGAAATATTTGAAATGTATTGAAATGTTGTGGTAGTCATTGCCAAAATACAATTTTTTTTATGTGTAGCAATGTTATGATGGCCCTCGGTATTGTAGTTACTATAATTCTTTTGCATGGTGTAGAAACTCGCCTTGATGAGAGTAATAAAAATTTGAAAACAAGGGATGCGAAAATTGCGCAGTTAGAGAATATCATTCAAGAGAAGTCGGATACTGTTGCCTCATTGCAGAGCGAGATAGAATCTGCACAGGTTTGATTTGCTGTCCATTGATCTTTTTTCATTAAGCTGTGTTTATACTGCCATGAAGAAATAGTACCTTTTTTCTCTTGTAATAGCGACTTCAGTTGATCATTTCTAGAAGCCATGTGTGCTTGCTTTGAGCAGTTGAGTTGACTAATGGTTTCTTTGTGTGCATGACAGAAAAAGGGAACATCAGATGCTGAGGAGCGAGTTGGGAAGGCACATGCCCGGGCTGCTGAATTGCAGAAGAAGGTCTGTTTTTCTTGCAGAGGGTGAATTTCTGTTAACCACTTGGTCAGACTATGTTCTTATTGTATGTGCATTTTTTCTATTTGTAGGTTGATAAATTGAAGAAGGAAATAGAGGGGCAGAACAAGGAAAAGGAGGCTTTAGAGGTTCGAGCTAAAGAATCTGAGAAAAAAATCGAGAAATTGAGTTCAAAACAAGATGAGGTATATAATGAACTGTAATTACAAATTTGCAATACCATCTATTTTGACAGCGTGGTAACGTGCGGATCTTTTCTGCAACTTCGATGTTCGATGTTCTTCATAATTATGTTAGATAGGGAGAGAGGGAAATGTAGAGCGACGTATATGTTTATACTACTGGTATTATTGATTCTGAAGAACAGTTGTGTTTATCTAATTTGACATTAACTGGTGTGTGGATTATTTATTGCTATTCTTGTTGTCCCGCTTTTGGGAACATATGAAGCCGTAGTAGGTGGAGAGGTTCTGAGTACAGATTCGACAGAATGCTCATCATGGAACAATCTTTGTTTTTTTCAACTGTTATTTAAGTGACTAATTTACGATCAATGTGCATTTTGGATTGTAATATGTAATCTGCTGATATCAAGCAGTGAAATGTTGACTGTTCTTTCACTTGAAAACTTTTTTTTTTTGTTTTCAATCATACAGCTTCAGAAGATCACTGATGAACAGAAGAGTAGAATTCATAAAACTGAGCGAGCTCTTAAAGTGGCAGAGGTATGTTTCTGTGTGTGTTTGCCAGTTACACTGGTTAAGAAATCTTCTTAGCATGGTGTTTGTTTAATATTTTGATAATCTTATGCCATTCAGGAAGAGATGATGAAAGCCAAGCTAGAGGCAACCTCAAGGAGTAGGGAATTGATGGAGGTAAGATTGCTCCAACGTCTAGACCATAAAATTTGGGGATCATATTATTTTGGTGCATGTTGAGTTGTGGGTGTTCAAATTTGACTTGATTTCTCCATGTCAATGATGTTCGTTGTCTACTGTTGATGCTTATGGCTCAATCTTTCTTGATTAGTGTTGTTTGAGGTCCATAGTGTCATTTAGTTGCACGCCACCCCTTTGATGTCCTCATTTGATCATCATAATATCCTACTTAGAAATATATGAACTCTCTACTCCTAAACTACCAAAATTCGCTCTTTTTTGTTTGAGGTCCTTGATCTCATTCCCCCTGTCTGTACTAATCTTTGTCTCTAAAGATATAAACCTCTTAAGGATTTACTTCGTTTGGTATTCGGGGATCCTTTTCAAGCAAGATGGACTTACTTTGATATTGATTCCCTTCTTTTTGTTTTGGTGAAGGTCACAAAGACCAATCCTGTACTCTTTTCTTTATTGGGCTTTCCACATGAATGTAATTTGCTAACTGAATACTGGTGCTATAGTTGAGAAGAATCATATATGATTGTTGCCGATGGGGCTCTTTGGCTTTCACCTTTAAATGATTTTTATTTTCTTTGATCCTGACAATTACCATCCTTTCGGTTTATCAATGGCTACTCTAATACACTGCTGATCAAATGGCTAAACCCACTAACGCAACATGAGCTAGATTTCCTTGGTTTGGGCTGATAAAAAAATCATGGTCCACTATTTTTTACTCCATAATAAAGTTTAATTGTAGGAGTTACTACTTTTTTTGACTTCTCGTTTACTAAAATAAGTTTTCCTTAAACCTACACAATTCCCAAGGTTTAATTACAGACTTGACAACACTTTCACGTTATTTTGATTTTTTTTATATCTTACTTTTTCAAGTTTTTCATTTTGGCCAGATCAGTCCATCAACCAACCATCAAATTTGGAGACTTGTAGTTGTAGTACTTTTAGAATTTTAAAAAAAAAACGCCTCGCTTCCATGAGGCGCTCACTTTGTTCAGTTGCCTCATGCCTCGTCGCCTCGGAGGGCCTCACGCTTTTTTAAACTAAGTGCTGACCCATAGTTATAATAAATTGAGGTGAACCATATAGTATTTGTCACATTGCAATGACATGGATGCGACAATAACATGGTGTCCATTGTATGCCTGTATATATACCTGTGTGATTTGTGGGGTTTTTCTCTTTTGTGATGATAGATGGTGATGTATGTCCCTAGTAAGTTGGGGATATTTAAGACTTTCATATTGTGTCTGTATACTTATATATGGCGTCTTGCACCTTTTTCAATCGTCAGCAGTCCTCGGTTACCAATGTATCATGACTCATGTTAACTTTTCCAACTTTCAAAATCTGTCTTTCTTTCTGAAAATGAGCCTCGTTTCTTCCGGTCCCATATAATCCCTAAGATCAAAAATTCGATTTTTTCTATCATCAATATTGTTCTACCCCCTCCATTTTGTTTGGTTCTTTGCATTTGATCTTTTAACAAATACCAAGAAATATAGAGAGTTGCTCACTTTGCCCCTTCCCATTTTACACCCGAACCACCACTTATCCACCGAGATCCTCCACTAAGCACCATAGACCAACTGCCATTGACCAATCGTTTATCTCCAAGTTTTTATCTCTGCTGCCGTCTCTCTCTCTCTCGGCATGTGGTCTAAGTTTCTTGCCCAAAAGCCTTTCTTGTTACATTCTCTCTCCTCTCTTGTATCTCTTTTGTTTAATTTGAGGTCAGATTGGAGACGGAGTAGTAGATGTAGGTGGGAATGCTTTTGGGGGTGTTTGTTTGTGGGGTTGGTTTGGTGTGCGTGAATTGTTGGTGGTTGGACGAGATCGACGGTGGTAGTCCGGCAAGGCCAGTAGTGGTCCAGCGAGGTGATCGTCCACGCCTATAGTAGGGTGGATGGTGGTCGGTGGTGGTTGTGAGGGTGACAAGACTAAGTTATACGGAGGAGTTAGGGGAGGGTGAAGGTCGAATGAGTAAGGATATTAGTGGTGACTTTCGCATCAAAAACTTATCGAACAAGGTAAACGCAAAGAAATCGAAGAAATTGCCAAATTCAGAATAGGTAATGAACCAAATAAACTAGAGGGAGTATGTTAGTTTCATCTTTAGTAGAAAAGAAACGTCTCTAAAGTCATGAGGCGCACCGAGGTGATGAAGGCCTATGGCAACAAGGTGCTCGGCGTGCAGCTCATGAAACGAGGCACGCTCTTTTAGCAAACATAATTCTATTTTTCAATACAATATTTTGCAAAAGATTATCCTTCTATTCAACGATGGCTAATATGTAAGTATGTGGAAACTGCAGAGTTGTCTGCCTTCGCGTGTCTTTCTGGAACTTGTGTCGCCTCACCAAGGTTGAGGTGCCACCACTTCGCCTCAGGACCACTTTCTTAACCTAAACAAATGATGGTGTTGTTTTGAGTATGAAATGGGAACTTTGGAGGGCTATGCGATTAACTTAAAATTTCTGGTGTAGTTGCAGCAAGCAACCTACATGAAGAAGATAAGGATGCGCTTTTTTTCTTTGTCAATGAGGTTGGAGCCTCTCGGTTCTCAAAGCAAATTTCATTTTGGGCGTAAGCAACCTCTATATGTTTTCAGCTTAGGGGTAAGGCTTGCGTATATCTTAACCCCCCTTGCCACGCCTTATGGCGGAAGCCTTTGAGGCATGTATTTGTAAAGAAGGATAGAGATTGGGTTAAACTTTTTTACATGAAGAATTTGATGAGACGAGGCAGTATTATTGTAAGATTTGGTGGTGTACTTAGTAAGAAAGAAATTACCTCATTTCTTATGGTGTTGCGTGCACACACCAATTCGCTTTTTAAGGGTCAAGATACTCTTAGAGCTTAATTAGCTCTCTTAAAGATATGGGCGTCACCTCCTTAGATGTCTTTTTGTATATGGAAGTCACCCCCTTGGTGTCCTAACTTATCCAAAAAAGAAAGATTTGAGGAATCAATCAATTTACAGGAAGGAGTTTTAAGGGTCCCAATGAGTGTTAAAAAGCTTATCTAAATTATCGTTAATTTCCGTGGACAAGTGTAAACGTTATACTACAAAAGTATGTAGGTAGTCCTGATATCCAGAGTCACTTTCATTAGGATAAAAGGCACTGAAGAGTTCCCTTCTGAACTTGGTTCAGATTCCGGTGATTTCTTTCAACTTAGCACTTAGCAGCTTCTACCTGCATTTTCTCTAAATCTCTTGTGATTTTGTCATGGCATTCTTTGAGCTGATTATATTGGAGATTAGAAATTGGAATTGAATGGTTGACATTCTTATTGCTACTATGCATGTGGTAATTGTCGAATTTACTAGGATATGTTCTGCAGAAGCTGACCTGTGCGAACCTAGCCGTATGGCTTTATTCAATTGAAGGAGCTAATCTGACAGACTTTTTGTAAAAGTGGAGGGATGGCTCCTTGTGTGAATTAGAAATTGGAATTGAATGGTTGACATTCTTATTGCTACTATGCATGTGGTAATTGTCGAATTTACTAGGATATGTTCTGCAGAAACTGACCTGTGCGAACCTAGCCGTATGGCTTTATTCAATTGAGGGAGCTAATCTGACAGAATTGATGTAGAAGTGGAGGGATGGCTCCTTGTGTCATCTGCATTTGAGAAGATTCGTTTCTGAGATTTTCCGTGGCTGAATCTTTTTGAGTTCTCTGCTTTATTAGCATTTGGTTGGGAGATTTCTGTAGGAGATTGTGTGTGTCTGTTATTTTGTAACCCTTCTAGTCCAAGTGGGATTTATAGGTCTGACGTTTGTTCCCTGTTCCAATGTTTGCCATAAATCTTTCAAGTTCTTGTCCCCACTTCATCAAATATCCTTGTTTGTCTGTATGGATGATACGATTTTCTTTACTCTCTTTTTGAATTCTACTGAGAGCCGGTTTGTCTGAGCCCTTGCAGCAACCTCAGTGTGAGAAGCAGACACTAGGCCAAACGGGGTTGACAGTTGAAGTACATCAGTTAAAGTACATCAGTTACTTGGGGAGCCCAAAACAGTTCCCAAACCCTTCAGACGAAATGAAGCTTCTCAAAGAGTTGTCCTTCAAATTAAAAAATCCTGACCATTATCTCTCATCTCTCATTGCCCTACATATTTAGATTTAAAAACTTTAATCAATCCTGATCTTTATCTTTTTCTCTCATCCCTGTTCTTTTTTCTATCCATTCTTGTTTGTGCAAAGATGAGTTTTTTTTCCCCCTGGAAATCTCCAAACACTACATTTCTTTTTTTGGTTTCGTAAAACTGTTTTTACCAACCACATTATTCCTCCACAAGCTATTTCTGCTTCGAGGGAGGGGAAATTCTTTCCAGGAAGCTTGTCCAAACTGATCCTTATTGTTGCTGCTACTTCCAGAATCTTCTGTGAAGTTAACAACTCTTTGATGTTTCCTCTTAAAAGTAGCAAAATAACTAGGAACTTGGCTCTTTTGAAGGTCATATTTCATTTGGTTTATTTAATACCCTGTCCTCTGTTTAATATTTTTACATTGTTGCAAATGCATCTGTTAAATAAGTAGTGGGTACTGAGTAGGTGATAGATCGTTTCTTCTTATTATTTGAGTTTTATCCTCTTTGTGACCTGTCTTTGTCCTTGATCCTTTATGCCTGGAAGACTTTCTTGTGCTTTCTGGTGTATTTTCTCGGACGAAGTGCATGTGGCTAGGAAAGTAGAAGTGAAAAAGGCTTGGGGCGTTGATGTTTGGAGGATGGTACTATTCGCATTTGGGTGGAGTCCATTTGTGAGGGGAGGATCGATGGATTTCTGAAGGCGAAGTCATGTTAAGTTATGAACTCGTCTTTTTTAAAATTGATGTGTAGCTGGAGCCTAATTTGCATGTCTTGTGGATACGATTATGCTTATGTTATGTGCCTTGTTTCCCAAATGGACAATGTACTCCCATTATTTTTCAATATAAATGTGTTCCGGTGCAATATTTTGCTGTGTATTTCACATTTCTTATATTCCGTATGTTTTATTCTTAACTTACTGTCATAGATGACCTTATATGGCTTTTATGGTTTAGGTGCATGGTTCATGGCTTCCACCCTGGTTGCTGGACCACGTCATTCGTTCATGGGTAAATGACATTCTTATTCCTCTTCTTTCCTTCTCACCTGTCAACGCTATGTTATGGATCGCCTGACCTCTCCCTGTTGCAGTCATTCATTGAAGCTGAGTGGAATGTCCATGGAAAACCTGCTATGGAGATTTTGATTCAGAAGGTAGTAACATCCTGTCATAGTTGTGCAGTTATTATTCATTCTATTCATGTTTCTATAAAGCAACAGTTGGATGCTGGAAAGAGATTTTGATTAGTCTTAGTTATTTAGCATACTCTAATTGTTTCTCATGTTACTCAACTATTAACTGTTTGCAACTCCTTGTGCCAGACTGTGGAGAAGAAGGGTCAAGCTGAAAAATGGGCTGAACCTCACATTGAAACAATTAAAACTGTAAGTGCATAATGCGTATTCATGCAAGCCATTTGCTTTCTATTTTGTCCATGCTCTCATATTTTTGATGTGGTTGGTTAGTATGGTTAGACGGTGCATAAGAACTGAGATCCTTGCATCATAAATGTTTGATGTTTCTATAGAGTTTTAGTTGTTCTATTTCCATTCACTTAACTTAGCTGACGCTCTGATATCCTGGCTTGTGTTGTGAAGAAACTAGTCCCAGCTATGAAGGAGCAATGGGTGATGGTGACAGTATATGTTGAACCCCGTGTTAAATTGCTGGCAGCTAAGACTGGGGAGGCATTTGAAGCATCTAAGACTGCTGTTAAACCCCATATCATCAAAGTACAGGAGTTGGCAGATCCTTACTACCAGGTATTCAGAGGCCCTTTTTCTTTTCTTTTCTTTTTTCTTTTTTATTTTATTTATGCAAAGAATATTTTGGTGTGCTTATGACAAGTTCATTTCCGTGATAACAGGAAGTCAAGAAAGCTAGTAAACCATATATCGATCAGGTTGCTACTGTGGCAAAGCCCCATGTTGAGAAAGCAAGGACTGTGTTGAAGCCCTACACAAAGAAGGCAGTGCATGTTTATGGCAAATTTCTTGAATCGGCGACTATGTACCATAACCAGGTTTGTAGTCCAAATTGTTCTTTCGTTCTGTTTCTGGCTGTTACATTCATTAGGCAATACATCTTTTTGAGGCTGCTCTAAGGACTCCACTAACGCAGCCGAAAAGGGATAGGATTTGTTTTTTACCTTCTTTTCTTAATCAACTTTATCATCATTCTTTGGGGGCTCCCAATAAGGATGATAAAAACATTCGTTTAATACGGCTTTTTATAAGTAACTGCTGTTGGGAAACTCTGCAATGGTCTTGCCACCTTCCCTTTATCGAGTAGGGAATGCATAAGCAGCCTGATCCCCCGGGGGCACCTAACCTGGTTCTATCTAGAAGGACCTTGGTGGACTTGTTGTAGAACCATTCTTTTCCGGGAGTTCCTAACTCTGATAACAAGTTTCCTGGGCTTGTCTGTAGGTGATTTTTTTTTTTTTTCTGATTGGGATGGCTTGGGGGGGGGGGGGGGGTTCGGAGGACTTTAATCGGGCAAGGTGACTGCCCTGCTTCTGGGGAATCTCAAATCTTGTTTTTACCCTGAGTGTTAGTTGTGAATAGATGTCATATTTTTTCTGAAATTCCCTATTTTATCATCAAGGGGTCGCTGAATTTCTGTTTGGATCTTTCCTTTCAGGAGCAATTTAAATGTTGACAAGTGTCATAGTATTATTCTTGCGAATTTCTTGTGTGTGCACTAGGGTCATGGTCTTTGGGTATGTGTGATGAGAAATTACATTTGTCACTTTGTATAATGGAACTAGGGGTTCTTTTGTAGTTCATTCTTACGAATAATTGCTGAAGACCTCTAGTCCTTGTATGCTAGTTCATGCTTGATTCCTTCTGAGGCCACATTCTGCCTAATCTAGAGAACATATTCCTATATAATTTTTATCAGTCATTGGTCGATTGTATTGGAAAGTGTGTACATATGAAGATCTTCGAGATCTTGATGCCTTGTGCTGTACCCTAGTATGCATTGTTTTGGCCGTCTGGCCAAACTTATTGATCACTTCGTAATGTCCCGCTTATTGTTTTCGATAAAGAGGGGCCCCCGCTTATGATTTTCTCACATCGTGGATAGGTCCAAGCTGCAGTTCATGAAAAGCTGAAGCAACACGAGGTTACGAAAGCTCTAGCGACGAAGGAGTTGGTTTGGTTTTTGGTAAGTTCCAATTTAATCTTTGTTGTTTCTGAGGAATTAGTCAAATTATTAGTTATTGAAGTTTGAGCTGTTGTGGTTCTTTCATTTCAGGCCTCTGCCCTTTTGGCCCTTCCAGTCATACTTCTGTCTAGAATTTGTTCGGCAGTGTTCTCGTAAGCTTCGGTTTTCTTTGAGTTGATTTTTCTATAGAGTTGTGAACATATAACTATGTTTTTTTTTTTTTTTTTTTTCTAGCTAAGGTTGATATATCTGAATTTATTTCCTAACCTTTACTTGATTGGTCTCCTCAATAAAAACTCGATTGTACAGCAACAAGTCAAAGAATACTGCTCGTACTTCCCATGGACATCATGTACGTCGCAAGGGTAAACGGGGACACTCGGAGAAATAGAGATTTGTGTTAACAAATTCTCTTTGGCTTTCCTAGGTGGCTGAGGTACTTTGTTCTGGCATAATCTTCTTTAAGTGTCCTATATCACCTGTTTGCTGTTGTCTGTGTGCAGTCTTTTGTTTCCTGGTGATCTGGGTCCAGTTCTTTTGCATCCCTATGAACTACTGGTCATGTCTTATTCTCCATTTTTAAGTCTGACGTGTCATCACTAAACCATTAAGCATATGGAGCTGCACACCTTTAAATGATCCTAGCCTTAAAAGTAAGGAAATGAAGCAACTTACCGTTTTTGTTACCCCAGACTGCTGTTACAATTCAGAGGTGCTGAGAAAACTGGAAATGTACTATCGGCTAATCAACATTTTGGAATAACAAGGTTGTCTTTTTAGATGGTTGGAGCCTTGGAGGGCAAAAAAAAAAAAAAAAATCAAACGTACTTAATTTAAAGCCTCTCGCTCTGTAGCTACTAAGAACGCCCTGAAGACTGGTTGCATGATTGCCACCCTCTTCTGTCACAGTTTTGTTTTAGCAGACTGGAACAAAAAACAAAGAGAGCAAATTCGCCCAAATTAGTCTCCATTTTGGAGAAAGTCTAACTTGAACTGTGTAGTATCATTCAAGTGATGGGAACCTATCAAGACCTAGATTTGTTTTAGAATGTGGGACCATACTTTTACCATAATTAGCTAACTTATTCCATAAATTATACTCCCTCCGTCCCAGCCCAAACGCCCCGGGCGATATTTGTAGTGGAATAAGAGAAATTGATATAGTAAGTTGCGTGGGGTAGTATTACGACAAAGGAGGAGAGAGAATGTGAGGATTAATAAAAGTAGGAGAGATAATGTGAGAGAGGATGTGATAATTTAATAAAAGTAGGAGAGAGATATATGTCCCAAAATAGACGGGGTGTTTGAGGTGCGACGTCCCAAAATGGAATATGGGGCGTTTGAGCTGGGACGGAGGGAGTAGTGTTTTCCATAATTTACCTAATAATTACCATAATATATATCATTGTGCTAACCAATTAATAGGTGCCAAATGTCCTCCTAGGAAAGACTTGGTTTCAGGTTTAAATATACTCCCTTCATCCCCCTTTAAACATCCCAGTCCTCTTTTCACGTTGATTAAGGTGGTGTGGTTTGTTTATTATTGTTGGTGATAATGGGTGGTTTATTTATAATTGTTGAAGGTAGTGATAATGGGTGGTTTGTTTATTGTTTCTGGAGATAGTGGAGGGTTGATGTGTGGTGAAAACTTACCCCATTTGTAAAGTTTTGAAATTGGGTGTTTAAAGAAAGAAACCCCGAAAAGGAAACTGGGGTGTTTAAAGGGAAACGTAGGGAGTACAGTATTAGTTGGGAGAGTTCGCAACCTCACCTCACGTGAAATAATGCCCCATTCCTACGAAGGATGGAGCTTAGAGTACTTAGAGCGTGTTATGATCGTGGGATTCGAGAAGGAAAGGGAGGGAACAAAAAGGGACTTGTTTGGATCGAGGTTTGGAGGAGGGAAATGGAGGGAGGTGGAGGATTCCTTGGATAACTTCCATCTCTCCATTGTTGGAAAGATTTGGAGGGGAAACAGAGTGTCATTTTTCCGTTCCCCTTCCCTCCTCTTTTCATCAATGTGTGTGATAAACACACTGTTAGTCATTCCAAGTGTTTAGCAATGTATTTGAATCCCGGATTGCATAAGCATGTTCGTGTGATAAAAACTAATAATATAAATGGTTGAACATATGGCCTTATGGTTCAGTATATGAATATATTTGTAAATTTGTAATTTGTCTCTACAAGAATGACTTCATAATAATGTATAGGTATGGTTTCAAAAAAAAAAAAATGTATAGGTATGGTACGTCTTGATTATTTCTTTCCATATTCTACCTGAAAATTTTGAGGTGACTATCCTAGCAATTCCTCGGGTTTCTTGTTATGTGACAAGTATAGCTTTTTTAATTTCTCTCTTATGTCATTTTATCTTTTGTATTGCAGGTTGAAGTGAAGCCTTTTTGATGTGGTGTCTTTAATCTTGGATCAAACCCTTTTGTGTTGGGGGTTCTTGCTATACACAATCTCCTCCGTTTCGTAGTAATCATTTTGTGTAAAATGTCTAGGAATACGAGTTAGGAGCTGTGATGTTTATGGACAGGTCGTTTTGACTGAATGTTGCTCTCTTATCCCCCAATCTTGCGGGTTTGTAATTTTGTAATAGGTTACACTAGTAGATAGCTCGTCTTAGGTGATTTCCACGATATATTTATTTGTCAAGACATAGCTTGTGATAAGAATTGTAAGATGAGATTGGTGTTGCTTCTCTATCCGTTCATTCTTGGGGCCTTGGGAACATAGACGTTAATACCTATTGATTCAGATGTAGTTATGCACTAGTCACTTTTGAGTTTCAGACTTTGCTCTGTATAATGGCTGAATTTTTCAAACATTTGCGCAACTGGACGTGGACTGCTCGATGTTTTGTGGTCACGGA
This sequence comes from Spergularia marina, assembly GCA_963680865.1. Classification (NCBI taxonomy): domain Eukaryota; kingdom Viridiplantae; phylum Streptophyta; class Magnoliopsida; order Caryophyllales; family Caryophyllaceae; genus Spergularia; species Spergularia marina. Next base: position 12,784,202 of record OY804560.1, on the reverse strand, counting down.
GTTATGTAAACCTCTTTGTGGTTAAAACAACTTGGGTACTTCGGGAACCCCCAGTTTTTGTGGTAATATCAAGTTTGGGTGCTTTCAAGAAGAGGTGAAGAGAATCAATCTGGTCAATCTCGCCTAAAGAAATTTTTTTTTTCCCAATCTATATATATATATATATATATATATATATATATATATAGAGGGTCTATCCAGTGAGAAGTGGTAATTTGGTGAGAAGTGAGAAATAATCTCAGCCATTGATTTCACATAACTGTAGTAACTAAACTGTATAACTTTAGTCCTATAACTCCGTAACTAAACTGTTTAACTCCAATGATTTAACTCCATTAATTTAACAAAATTATCTAACTCTAGTAATATTAATAATTCCAATAATTTAACTAAATCATATGATTCTCGTAATTCTAACATAATTCCACCAACTAAATCACGTTACTCCGACTTAACTCCACTAACTAAAACACGCAACTCCAACTTAACTCCACTAACTAAAACGCATAACTTCAACTTAATTTCATCAAATAAAACACGTAATCCTAATAACTCCACTACCTATATCACGTAACTCCGACTTAACTCCATCAACTAAAACACATAACTCCAACTAAATTTCATCAAATAAAACACGTAATTCTAATAACTCCACTACCTAAATCACGTAACTCCGACTTAACTCTTTCAACTAAAACTCATAACTCCAACTTAAATTTCTTCAAATAAAACACGTAACTCCGACTTAACACTATCAACTAAAACACATAACTCCAACTTAAATTTCATCAAATAAAACACGTAACTCTAATAACTCCACTAACTAAAACACGTAACTCCGACTTAACTCCATTAACTAAAACACGTAACTCCAAAAACTATGACACATAACTCCACTAACTCCAATAACTAAAAGGCGTAACTCAAATAACCAAAAGACGTAACTCCAATAACTCCATAACTAAAACACGTAAATTTAAGATAACTCCACCAATTAAATTACGTAACCGTGAATAAATAAAAAATAATTAAAAAAAAATTCAGTTTTTTCTCCACCCACGCACACCACCCAACCCCCTCCCCCACCACTACCCCGATTACCCACGCAACCACCACCAACCGCACCGTCCACCACCTTCTCCCGCTCCACCTCCACCACCACGTACTCCGTGGTCCGGCGAGCAGAAGCCCCCTACCCCGCCGCATCTCCACCACCTCTTCATCCACCATTTCCATCTCTCACGGCCGTTTCTCTCTCCTCGAATTCCTCTCTTCACCGCGCCTACACCTCCTCCTGAAGCAGCACCAACTTATCCCGACCTCCAACCACGACGCATCATCCCCGGTTAGATCGATGAAAACGAGGACAAAAACGTGAAGAAGAACGCAAATTTTGCGGTGAAATGATTTTCGCCCAAAATATTGATGAGAATAGGAGCGGAAATTAGAGATGATGTCGGAGATGGTGTAGGTTGACGGAGGAGAGCAGCGGCGGCGACGGAATTTGAATAAAATGCGTGCGATAATGGTGGAGAAGGAGGTATTCGCGGCCAAACGGTGCTCGACGATGGACGCTATCGGCCGACGAAGACTCGCAGTGGTCGTGCGAGCCGGCCGGTGGTGTTTTAGCGGGGAGGGGTTGTTGCTGGTATAGACGGCGGCGATGGTGGGCGCGCGGGGGTTGGCCGTGGAGAGGGAGGGAGGGGGAATGGGAGGAGAGAGAAAATGGGAGTGATTTTTGGGGTTTGGGTTTGTTTTTATTTTTCCTTTTATTTAACTTTTAATCTACACCTTTGATCTAAGTAAGATGGAGGCGGAGATTACTTCTCACTTCTCACGAAACTTATACTTCTCATTTGATATATTATAATAATATATATTAAGGATGAGAAGTATTAGTTTCATGAAAAGTAATCTAAGCCATCCATTTCACTTCATCTAAGGGCCCATATTAAGGATTATGATAAAAGAAAAATAATATTAAAAATACACCCAAACTCCCCAATCCCTCACATTTTCTCTCTTCTCCCCGCACCTGCCCGCCGCCCACCACCGTCGCCGGCGTGCACCGTCGACAGCATGCGCCGGCGAAGGAAACACCAGCCGACTCGACTGACTACCGCGAGTCATCGTCGGCCACTCCTCTCCTCCGTTGAGCACGGTTACGCCTCGAATAACGTCTTCTCCTTCCCTCTTCTTGTTATCGTTTTTTTCTCAGATTTAGTCACCGTCGATGAACGCAGCCGTCGTTCGTCACCACTAATGCCTTCCTCCGACTCTCTCGCCTCGATTTCCGGCACCGCCACTCCATTTCGCCGCGGTTGATCAAAATAAAGAAGTGAGAGGTGAGGAAAGAAGGGAAATGAGAGGTCGGAGATGGTGAAGTTGGTAGTTGGAGGACAGGTCTTGATTCGCCGGCCGTTCGCGGGACGTTTTCCGACGATCGTGGGCTAGGCGAGGTGGAGCCGGAGCAGTTGACGTGGTGGAGGGAGGCCAGGGTATGGTGGTGTGGGAGGAGAGAGAAGATGGGGAAGCTAATGTGTTTTATCTGGTTTTTTTTTTTGTTCGTTTTTTATGTAACAACTTTTAATTTACGGAGTTGTTATGTGTTTTGGAGTTAGTCTTTTTGTTATTAGAATTATTTGGAGTTACGTGTTTTTATTATTGGAGTTATTGAAATTATGTGTTTTATTTAGTGGAATTATGTGTTTTATTTAGTGAAGTTACGAGTTTTAGTTAGTGGAGTTACGTTAGAGTTAGAGTTAATGAAGTTAGAGTTAGTGGAGTTACGTTGGAATTACGTGTTTTAGTTAGTAGAGTTAAGTTGGAGTTACGTGTTTTAGCTAGTGGAGTTAAGTTGGAGTTACGTGATTTAGGCAATGGAATTATTAGAGTTATATGTTTTATTTGATAAAATTAAGTTGAAGTTATGTGTTTTAGTTGATTGAGTTAAGTCGGAGTTACGTGATTTAGGTAGCGGAGTTATTAGAGTTACGTGTTTTATTATTAAAGAAAATTGTGTTGGAGTTACGTGTTTTAGTTAGTGGAGTTACGTTAGACTTAATGAATTTTTGTTGGATTTGGTGGAGTTAATAATGATACTCGAATTAGACAATTTACTTTGTGGAGTTAGCTCACTGGAGTTACGCAATTTAGTTAGTGGAGTTAAGTGACTGGAGTTAAGAATTTAGTTAGTGGAGTTACGACTGGAGTTATGCAGTTTAATTACTGCAGTTATGCGAAATCAATGGCTGAGATTACTTCTCACTTCTCACCAAATTACCAATTCTCACTAGATAGGCCCTCTATATACAAACAGAAGATTTTTGAAGAGCCGACAGAGAATCCAACAAAATATAAATACTGAGAGAGTTTAAAAAATGAGAAATACCCACATTTTATTATTAACAAATCAAATGGACAATTATTAATAATCCACATAAAAAATCCTTATTTTCGTGAGAGTCCTTAATAAATGTATCTTACACATTTAATTATTAATCATTCACACTATATTATAGAAACACGGTATGATTGATTATACAATTGGTTATGTGTATCAGAAACTTTTGAAACATATATCATTTTATTTTTGATTTAAAATGACTTTCAATTTGAGATCCATTTATACATTTTCCGATAAGCAATGCTTTATGATTACAATCGACTTTATAAGAGATTTTTGAAGAGCATAGAAAGAGTCCATCGTTTGAGAAATACTGAGAGAGTTTTGTATTGAAAGAGGAATAGAGAGAGTTATCGTTTGAGAAATACTGAGAGAGTTTAGTGTATATTGAAAGAGTAATACAGAGAGTCCATCATTTGAGAAATACTTAAAGGGTTTAGTGTACGATAAAAGAGCAAAAAATGAGAGGATAAATTTCACAGTTAATTATTAACAATTCCCACAAGGAATTTTTGAAAAATATAGAGAGAGTCCATCATTTGAGAAATACTTAAAGCGTTGAAAGAACAAAAAATATTATTCACACTTCACACATAGATTCTCATTTTCGTGAAACTTTTACATAAAGCTATATTATAGAAACATAGTTTTTTTTATTAAAAGAATGGTTTTTTTGAAGACTATAGAAGAAATGTTGTTGTATAATTTAAAAATGGACAACGTAGACAACTTTGTATTTTGTTTGAATTGATCAAAATTTTAAAATACATGTGAGCGACATCACAACAATTGGTATGAATTATTTTAATTGAAATGATAGTATAGTTGGTTATAAATATAAAAATGATATAATATTTGGACCATGCAACGCACGGGCTTAAAACTAGTATATATATAGAAAAGGAAGATTTTTGAAGAGCATAAAGAGAGTCCAACAAAAGAGAAATACTAAGAGAGTTTAAAAATTGAGAAATACCCACATTTTATTATTAACAAGTTACACAATTATTAATAATCCACATATGGAATCCTTATTTTCGTGAGACTCTTTAATACCCACATTTTATTGATTACGTGTATCAAAAAATTTCAAAACATATATCATTAGATTTGTTTCGAAATGTATCTCAATTTGAGATCCATTTACACATTTTTACGATATGCAAAACAATTTAAGAGTCCATTATTTGAGAAATACTCAAAGAGTTTAGTGTATGGTGAAAGAGCAAAAAAGAAGAGTTAGTCATTTAAGAACTATTCAAAGAGTTTAGTGTATGGTGAAAGATAAAAAAGAAGAGTCCAACATTTAAGAATTACTCAAAGAGTTTAGTGTATGATGAGAGAGCAAAAACGAATAGTTTAGTGTATGGTGAAAGAGCAAAAAATGAGAGGATAAATTACATAGTTAATTATTAATCATTCACACTATATTATAGAAACACGGTATGATTAATCATACAATTGGTTATGTGTATCATAAAATTTTGAAAAATATATCAGTTTATTTGATTTGAAATGAATTTCAATTTGAGATCCATTTATACATTTTCCGATAAGCAATGATTAATGAGTACAGTCGACTTTATATACTATATCTATTAAGAAAAATGTGTTTTTGAAGAGTATAGGTAAGAAATGTTGTTTGTATAATTTAAACATGAACAATCTAGACATCTTTGTTTATTTTTTGAATTGATCAAGATTTTAAAATACATGTAAGCAACATCACAACAATTGTGAATCATTTTTATTGAAATGATAGTATAGTTGGTTATAAACATAAATATCATTAAGAATGATATAATATTTGAACCGTGCAACACACGAGCTTAAAACTAGTGCTATCTATAACTAACAAACCTCTAACTTATCTCCTCCCTCTTTATAACGGTTTATATCAATTTATATCCAGGTGTTCCCGAAAATTGAATGACAATGGAGAAGGAATGAAGCAAATTTTATTCTTTGTTAAGTTTGTTTGGTCAAGTATTGGAATAGAGTTATTCAATATTTAAGGGTAAAATTATAAATTTATATATACTTAAAGTTATCCATATCCCCCCGATCTTTTCTCTCTTCCCTTAGGGAGAGTCTACTACCAGTCATGGTAGTTGATTACCATCGTCGCCAACTTTTGCAACAACAATTACTAATTCAAATAATCTCAGAAAAAGAAAAATTATCAAAATAGGGTTGGGGAAAAACTATTTATCAAAATGGGGTCCAAGTAGACTTGGAGTGTCCAAACCTCCACTTCAAACCAAAAAAATATTAAAAAAAATCTTTATCCCAGAATCAGAAATTCTCTCTCCTCTCGTGACACCCCCTGTTCCCGCTTTGGCACCGCGGCACCTCAACCCCACCACCATAAACTTGAGCGCCAGTCGTCCAACTATCGTCCTCCACCTTTCACACCCTCCTGCTATTCACCTTTCTTTCCTTTTCTCTCTCCTCAAAACAACAAATTATAACGGAAAAATGGAGTATACGAATGGGCGGGGTGGTTGGGCGAGGGTGGAGAATCTAAGTTGTACTGGCGACGGCTTGGGAAGGAGCCGAGTTGAGGTCATGGTGGCTCTTAGAGAAGTCGATGGTTGAAACAATAATCGGAAGTGGGCTTGTCGGCGCACGTAGCCTCTGTTGGTGGAGTCGGTGCCAAATTTTATAATCGCCGGAGTTAGGCTAGCGGCGGCCAGTTTGGATGTAGGTGATGGCCGCAGTAGTTGTAGGGTGAGGAGATAGGGTATGAGAGAGATTGGGGGTTAATTTTGGGGTTGGAGTTGAAGTTAGGCCCACCCAATCCTACTTGGACCCCATTTTGATAAATACTTTTCTCACAAGCCCATTTTGATAATTTTTCTTTTTTTGAGCATTATTTGAATTAATTGTTCCCAAAATTTGTGGATTTAGGAATTTAGTTTCGTTTTTTTTTTAATTTTGTGGTGGAAAACGCGGCAGGGAAGGAGATGTAGCTTTTGAAGATGTGGGCAGTGGAGTCGATATTGGAGGCTAGGGCCTGGGGGTGTGGAAATAGGCGGTGTGCAAGGAGGAAGAGAGAAGTGAGGAAAATATAGAGAATATAGATACAAGATAAAGAGGGCGGTGTGTTAGTAAAGGAGGTAGGTGACATCGTCAGTAATGTCACGGGCGCAAGGGCGACTACGAGGTGATATATCTAGCAAGATTGTGGCAGCATGTTTGTCTCCAATGGTAGCAAGTGGTGGTGCGATGAAGGTGGGGTGTGGGAGGGGGGAGGGAGAGACAGAGAGAGAGAGAGAGAGAGAGTGGCTGAGTGATTAGGGCGAGGAATCAATATTGTTACCTTAGGTTTGTGGGAGGTAACATTTTGAAGGTTTGGAAAGGGAGTGAAAGAAATGCAAACAAACACAAGGAAAACGGAGTGGGAGAATGTCCAATCTCCCCAAAAATGATGAACCAAACACCCCTGGGCAGAAAGTACCTCAAAGTAAACTACTCCAAACTATTTGTTTCTTTTTTTGTTCAATTTAGCGTTGAATGTGTGAAAATTCAAAAGAAGCATCCACAATCAAAAGAAATGAATTGAGTATATCCAAACTAGAATGAAGCTCGTAAAGAAGATTGTACGTTTTCATCGCACATAACTTGACATTTGACATTATACTTCCAAAATCGTTGGATGACAATGTAGTGCGTATAACGGTATATATCCCGTCTAAGTTTGAACAACTCTTTACCCATATTTCCCTTGTATTGAGGAGAATTGCATACCAATCGGTCAATCAAATATGCAAAAAGTTATAGCGAGTTTGATAAGAATATTAGCAAAAATTGTTTCATACACTAGTTTGGAACTTTGATTAACCATTTAGTGTGCATACAATATTATTATCATATATAATCGTCATATCATATCATCATATATAAATACAATAGCGGTAGATTTAGAAGCTTTTAAGACCGTCCACATAAGAATTGACATCAGCGTCACGTCAAATGCTGATGTCAACAAGCTAAATTATACCATAAATAAACGTTGCAATATATTCAATATTCCAAAATTAATTGGAAAAATCAAATTATTTCCAAATCATAATTCAGCTGAAATAATTAAAAAGGAAAGAAAATTTCTCAATCGATGAAAAATGTTGCAATATATACAATATATATTAATAAGGGAACAAAATCTTTAATAACTAAATAAGAGATCGAGCAAATATATAACATCCCGTTTTTTAATATCCTTTCATACACAGCAAAGCTTAAATCATAACCAAGTACATTAATTAAATAATTAGAATTAAAAGGAATATTCCATATTTAAAAATATCCAGTTTCAAAAATCGTCAATCTTAGGAAGTAATATATTTTATATGACACTACTTGCGCGGCTTAGCTATATTCTATATGACATTTTCGCAATCAACACGCCTGCTAAACCCTGAATAATGTTATATAATCATTACTATATATAAACCGCACACCCAGCTAAGATTCCCATAAGGCGTCAGTTCTTTCGTTTTTGTACCAATGTACCACACACAAAAGTACTTCAAATAAGTAATCATAGTCCATTTAGAAGTAATTATGTTTTACGCCATTGTTCTCTATTCATCTTAAAACACAGATGAATATCATTACTTTTAGCTGTACTCAACTATTTTCATGATGAGTTCATAGCTTAGAATATGTTTAAATAGTCCCGATCGATCGATTGGGTTAAGGAGGTAGTAATTTGAGTATCTAAAACTATTCAATCTTCGAGCAAAGTGTATCTACAAGGTATGAATTATAAACTAATTAATGTTGATGATCTCTCACGAATAAGAAATATTTATCGTCATGTTTGGTTCATTTTCTACAGATTTACGACAATATATTTCAATCAATGTTAACATGCATGTAGAACGTTTGGTTTTTAAAGAACTCTGTTGAGATTTTGTCCATGTTGAACGTTGATTTAATATACTATTCCGCATCTGACTATTTTGTAACAATAATTTTCGAGGAGCGTTAGCATTAAGTGGAGAGTCATGCGTTGTGAGGTAGCTTGCTCACGAAGCTAGTTTGTACGCGTAGCTTGCTCATGGCTCAGACCAGAGGGAGGGGACGACCTCTGAAACAAAAACAACGGGGACAACCGCCAGAATCAGCTAAAGCAAATGATACTAAGATCGGAGATAATGATGAAGTGTTTGCAGAGGAAAGTAATACCTAGCTTGCTCGAAGTTTGCCTCGGCTTCTGAATGATCTTATCACTGAAGCACTGGTGAAATCTGGTAAGAATCTTAATCAATTGAATAGAACTAATGATGCTGCTGTGGAATCGCCCAAAAATGGTGGTTTTCAACCCCAATTTGGAAACCCTGTTTTTGAGACCAACATTGGGAATATTGGGGAAACTGTGACAAAAATTGGGGAAATTGTGACAAAAATTGGGGAAAACCCAATTGGAGGAACTGATGGAGCTAATACTGTGCTGAATGCTAAAAAAACCTGATGCCAAAGCTTGGAATAAGGTTGTCAAAACTAAGCCGAAAGTGGGCATGGTTCTGCATCACTATGCAGAGAATGCGAATATTAATGAGATTGTGATTGAAGAAGGTGATATTAAGGATGAATTGGAATTCTGGGAAAAGTCATTAGTTGGGAACTTAATTGGAGCTAAGCCTACTGTCAAAACACTAATGACTTTTGCCAGAAAAATTGGAACCATGTTGATCATCCTGACATCAAGTACTATAAAAGAGGATGGTTCAGCATTAGATTCTCTAGCAAAGATGATATGCAAACTATTCTCAAATGTGGGCCTTGGAAGATTGGATCTAACATACTGGTTCTGAAAAAATGGGAACCTTGCTTTGCTCAGGAATTGGACAGTGTATGCCATGTACCAGTCTGGATTCTGCTTCCAGAACTGGAACCTTGGTGTAGGTCTGACAAGGCTCTAAGCAAAATAGCAAGCAGGGTTGGCATACCTCTTTTTGCTGACCACACAACCACCCATAAGGAGAAACTCTCCTTTGCTCGAGTTCTAGTGGAGGTGGATGTATCTACTGATCTCCCAAAGGAAGTTCTTATCAACACTCCTTATGGTGGTACTCAGGTCCAAACTATAGAGTACGAGTGGGTGCCCTATTATTGCACAGGATGCAAAAAACTTGGCCATGATTTGCAGCATTGCAAGCTAAGCAAACCCAAAGTGCAAACAAAAATAGCCAAGCAGGTCTATAAACCAGTTAAATTGAGCAATGGGAATGTCACTCAGGAAGCAGTAGCACCTGAACCTGTAGTGAATGTCACCCAAAATGCTCAGCAGAAGTCTCCTGATGGAGAGAGCAATGGAATACTCACAAACAAGAACTATGAAAAGAATGACAAAGCAGACAAGGCAGGAAATGAGATGGCTAATCAGGCAGCAGTAGCAACTGAACCTGAGTTAGTAAAACCTCATAATCAGCAGGATATTGTGGAGGACTTAGAATATATAGATCACATATCTCCAGGAGTTTATCCAAACTCACCACTCTCTGGAGATTTGGGATTTAAGATGGTAAGCAGGAAGTATTCTTCAAGGAGAAGAAAACAGTCTAAGATGACTACTTCTTCTACCATTGTGAACAGATTCAGGGATCTAATGTTATTGGAGGAGGAGGCACCTGGTCATGCTGACATGGAGAGTAATGAAGGGGATTACAGGGGAAATAGGGAACCACCTGACCCTCCCCAATGTTAGTGGCCGCATGGAACATCAGAGGGTGCAATGACACCCTCAAGCAACAGGAGGTGAAGGACCTCCTGTTGAAGTACAGAGTTGATATTCTTGGAATCTTAGAAACTAGAGTAAAGGAGCACAAAGCAAATTCCATCATCAGAAGGAAAATTGCTGCTTATAAGGTCATAACAACTTACAGTCACCATAGAAATGGTCGAATCTGGGTGGTTTGGAAACCACAGCAAGTTAGAGTTGATATTTTAAAAACTCATGCACAATTTGTGAGTTGCAGGGTGTACCACATTATTACCAATCAAGAGCTCTTCATTACCTTCACTTATGCAAGTAATGATGCTGCTGAGAGGAGGATTTTGTGGCAGGAGTTGGAAACTTTTAACCCAGGAGCTAAACCCTGGCTTGTCCTTGGTGATTTCAATGTCACCAGGAGTAATGAGGAAAAGAACAGCAATACCCCCCCAAATATCATGGACATGATGGATTTTAATGATTGCTTAGCAAGCTGTGGCTTAGATGACATTGCAGGCCAGGGGTGTTTTTTCACCTGGACCAATAATCAAGAGGGGGAAATTGCTAATTGGAGCAAACTTGACAGAGCACTAGTCAATGCATAATGGATTTCAAAAATTCCCAATTCTGCTGCTGAATTTCTGCCTTCAAGTTTATCTGACCACTCTCCTATTCTGGTGAGATTTTTCCAGGAGAATAAGCCTAAAAAGGTGTTCAGATATCTCAATTGTTGGTCTGTTCATGTTGACTATAAGAGCATAGTCAAAAATGCTTGGGAAAAAGAAGTTCAGGGTACAGCAATGCAGAAAATCTTTCAGAAGCTGAAGCATGCCAAACATGCTCTTATAGAGCTTAACCACAGGCATTTCTCCAAACTTTCTGAAAGGGTGGAGGTAGTAAGGAATAAATTGCTTAAATCTCAGTAAAACCTGCAAAGGAGGGCCTCAAATGATGCTTTTCAGGAAGTCAGTGATCTAAAACATAAGTACCAAAAGCTAAAGCAAGTTGAAATGAGTATGCTGAGCCAAAGGGCTAAAGTACAGCATATTAAAGAAGCTGACTGTAGCACTAGGTATTTCTATACTAGAATTGCTGAGAGAAAACATCAGAGTATAACAGGTAAAATCAAGGATATGCAGGGGAATGTGTATGATGATCAGAAGGGTATTGCTTAGGCTTTTATTGACTACTACATCAATCTGTTGGGAACTGATCATGAAGTCAAACAGATAAATGCAGATATATTTGAGGATTCAATGAAAATGCAAAAGGAGGATGCAAATAAACTGATAATGCCAATCTCATACAGGGAAATTAAGGATGATGTCTTCAATATTGACTCTAACAAGAGTCCTGGCCAAGATGGGTTTTCTGCAGGGTTTTTCAAGGAGAATTGGGAAATAATAAGGGAGGACTTTACAAATGCTGTTAAAGAGTTTTTTCTCACAAAAAAAAACTCTCTAAACAGGCCAATAGTACTATGATAACACTGATCCCCAAAAAAGAGAATCCTTCAACTATGGCAGATTTCAGGCCAATTTCCCGCTGTTCAACAATTTATAAGACAATTAGCAAAATTTTAGCTAATAGAATGCAAGAAATCCTGCCAAAGTTGATAGGAGATGAGCAAGCTGCTTTTGTGAGGGGAAGATGCATTTTTGATAACATCATGGTGTCTCAATCTTTAGTCAAAGGGTACAGCAAAAAACACATCTCTCCAAGGAGCTTGATTAAGGTTGATATCAAGAAGGCATTTGACTCCCTCAATTGGGATATTGTTAGGAGTATGCTGGCTTTAATGGGGTTTCCTAAGGTATACATGGAATGGATAATGAACTGTATAACTACAACCTGGTCCTCCATCAAAGTCAATGGGAGTTATGAGGGGTTCTTTCCTGGCAAATGTGGTCTTAGACAGGGTGACCCCCTATCTCCTTACATTTTTGTGCTTAGTATGGAAGTTCTGTCCAAGATGCTAAGGAAAATGCCAATGGCAAGGGATTTCTCCATGCATCCAAAGTGTGCTAAGCTCAGATTAACCCACCTCACTTTTGCAGATGACTTAATGATATACACAAGAGGGGATGTACCATCTGTAAAAGCTGTCATGACCTGTTTAGATGATTTTGCTGAGATGTCTGGTTTGGTGGCCAACCCCTCTAAGACAGATATCTACTTTGGGGGTGTTGATAGCAGGATCAAGCAGGAAATTTTGAAGGAAACTGGCAAAATGAAATCAATTCGTGTTTTCAACACTTCGCATAATTAAATTAAAATAAGATACAAAATAATCACAAAAAATTATGTTCTTAAATTACAGCTTTCAAAGGAATCTGGCAAAATAAGAAATTTTTTTCATTGAAAAAAACGTGTAGTTTGCAATTAAGTGGATAATATATATCTTAAAATATTTAAATTGTAATATATTATTATAGGTGGCATATCAAAATATTCCAACTTCTCATACACGGATTAAATCAAGTAATTTTCAAAATAAATACTATAAAATCGCTAATTTAGGAAAGATTACAATTGACGACTCATTTTATAACCAAACATATATTCCTTTCTACAATTTTATAGTCTATTATTCAATCAAAACATTCCCTGAATAAATTTTATATGGGATTTGCAAATGACTAAAATTTATATGGGATTTATATAGGATGTCGCATGATTTATATGGGATTTGCAAACCACTAAAATGCGGTTGTTCACCGGTGGGATTGTAATTTTACTCCATTTTGTATATTTTTTTTGTCCTGTTTCAACTATGCATTTTGCTACATTATGAGAACTCTCTCCTTATTATCTCATGTTCGCTTTTTGATTGGTGAAATTTTCATATATTTGTTTTCTAGAGGTTCATTTTTTGCACTTTTTGCTAAAATATCTCTATTAGATAGAACTCCCAGTTTGATTTGAATTTAGGTTAGTTTGTGTTAAATTGGGGTTAAATTTGATAGCGGATCGTATCGAATTTGAGAGAAAATATGTGGGTTAGTGTGGGTCTTAAGTAAAAATAACAATAAATCGTGTTCATAAACCCAAAAAGTGTGCGAGCACAAATACGATCAACTTTTGTGAGGTTTAATTTTGCGGACTTTGTTTATTTAATATGCAAGTACAACTTTGACAATATTTAAAAATGGTGTCGCCATATTTCAGCCTAAGAATAATAATAGTGTTATTATCATTTTTCATATAAACAGCCCGTGCAATTTTGCACGGGTCAGTAAACTAGTATATTAATTTAACCATTAGCCACCCCATTAGCCATTAGTTAGGCTATCCACGTCAGCAATGATGTCGTCGATGACATCAGCACTCATTTAATGATATCATTGCTGATGTCATCGCCACCTCATTATTGTATGTGTTCATAAAAAATGAGCTTGTGAAGGTTTCAATCTGTAACTTTAGAGTTACAATTTTAACTCTTCAACCACTAGAGCAACTGATTTTCTTGATACTTTTATTGACAAAGTTATATATAAAGGATTTAATATTTTAGGAAATAATGCCGCAAACAATTTTGGACGAGATAATCTGAATCATATCAAATCATTTTATTTTTGGAGATAATTTAGGAAGTAATATATATAGGGCGCAATTATTAGGAAGTAACACATCTTGGGTTTGTTTCGTGTCAACGGGTGGGGTCAGAGTTTAAAAAAAAACTGTGTTAAATAGTAGTCGGGGTCAACATGAATTACAGTTCACAAAAACGCGTCCCGAAAATAACGGGTCACGGGTCATAAATTGTAATTCGTATATAAACATAAAGTACTGAAATAAATTCGCTATATTTATTAATTTTTTTTTCATTGAATCAAACATAACTTCTCTAAGTTGATACCAAATCAAACACGCTTCTTTTCTTCTTAATTATAGAAAAACTGGCAACGGGCCATCCCCAAATTTAGCCTAAAAGAATATAGGTCAAAACGGGTTCGAGTTATCAGTGGCCAAAACTTGATTAAGATAAAAATGGGCTATTAACCTTGAACAACGGGTCACATCTGGTCGTTTAAGTTTTTTACAGTCCTACTACTTTGCGTTAATTGTGGGTAATAAAATAGATTTATAACCAAGTTCATATAACAACCCGTGCAATTTTGCACGGGCCAATAAACTAGTATAAATACAATAGCGATAGATTTAGAAGCATTTTAGGCCGTCCAAATCAGATGTGACATCATCGCCACGTTATAGCTGATGTCAACACCCCCTAATTTAGGCAATAAAATCTCCTGAATAAATAGTAGTTTACATAACTAAATCTGCATCAAATATAACATTGTCCATAATTATTTTTGGAAAATATATAACCGAATCTTACAAACCGGAATCAAATCTTTTAAATTTGATTTAATACCTAAAATGTAACATCAAATCTTTCAGTTTACCAAAAAATATCAAATATTTAAATTTGATTCGGAAATGAAATAATTTTTTTAATTGTAAACGGAAAACACAATCAATTAGAAAATCAAATCATTATAATCACGCCATATTTGAACAAAAGCGTTAATAACAATACAAAAATACAATTTTAATTCTTTATGAGGATTTTCTTTTTTTCTAGAGTTTTGGTAATTCTAGACTTCTCCCCTACTATATAAAAGGACAACACAACACACTCATTCTCATAGCATTCTACACCCTTTCATGTACCTAAATACCACGACTAAATTCATTTTCTTTTAATGTTTTTGTATCTATTTATTTTTATTAGTTTGTGTCGAAATTGTAATTTCATGAGCATGTTGCTAACTTTTGGCTATGAAGAAGGGATTTGTCATTTGACCTTTTTTCAGCAATATCTTCTGATTCATATACTCCCTCCATTTCATATGATTCTTTACATAGAGAAAGTGGGGGAGTACCAAGGTGGGTAGAGAGGGAAGAAAATTAGCAAACACAAGGGCAGTTGTTAGAGGAGCAATTAGTATTAAATCTTTCCTCAAACCCCAACACATAAATCAATTATATTAAACCCAAAAGAGACGCCACCACCATGATAACCCCAAACCATTGCATCACCACCGCATCACCACCGCTCAACACTACTGTCACTTCAAATTCAAGCACAAAGTTATGAGAAAACTTGATCTGCTCTTTACTCTTCTATCTAAATATAATATTTTGATAAATTAAATTTTCAAATCGAAGAAAAATTTCAATTAAATTTTCTCGGTAGCCAAAAAGTACTGAAAATTTTTGGGTAGCCAAAAATCACTGAAATTTTCTAGGAAGTTTGGCAAAAAAAATTGATTTCGTTTCATGCACAAACGACCACTTCACAAATATGGCGGAATCAAAGGCTAGAGTTGTTATGTGCGAAGAGAGAGAAAGCCGAGAATGGCAAAGGAGGCAGAATAGATCTAAGATTTGTGGAGTATCAGAGAAAAAAGAGAAAATGTTGTTTAGAGGAGAGATAAGAACAACCGAGAAAAATGAAGAACATGATAGAGAATTAGGGTGGGGGTTAAATGTGGGTGAGGGTTGGGGGTAAATGAGGTGGATAAATCAGAAATGGGGTGGGTGGGTTAAATTATATGGGTTAATGGATTAAAAAGAGGGAAAGATTATATGAGGTGGATAAATCAGAAATGGGGTGGGTGGGTTAAATTATATGGGCTAATGGATTAAAAAGAGGGAAAGATTATATGAGGTGGATAAATCAGAAATGGGGTGGGTGGGTTAAATTATATGGGCTAATGGATTAAAAAGAGGGAAAGATTATGGATAAGTGAGAAGTGTTTTGTTTTAATTAGTATAAGTGGGGTAATTCTAAAGTGTATTAGTAAAATTAACAAGGACATAGAGGAAACTTTATGGCACAATATATGTCCCTGAATAGAAACGTAAAGAATCAAAAGAAATTGCCAAATAAGGAAAACGTAAAGAATCAAAAGAAATGGAGGAATTATGTTTGATAATGTACTCTTTTTTCGAGTTTTTTTTTTCCAGGAACATTCATGGACGAAAAGTGTCATGATTGCACATTCCTGGAAGAAAATTACATTTTTAAGGCACTATCATCGGTTTATGCTTTATATAATTAGTTAATTAAATGATATGTTGGTTCATTTTTCGTTGATTAATCAGAATATTACAATAAATATTTACCCAAATATTAGCTACGTAAAAAGTGACCTTTTCAAAATTTTAGGCAAGAAAATACCGTAATTATATTTAACAACAAATTTTAAAACTATAATTTCCATAAAAATGTGTAACAAAAGGTACTATCCTAAAATAAAATCAATGGAAAAGATAATATAATTTGAACAAAGTAAAATTATCTTAAAACATATCAATTTATGCTCCTAATATATTGCAACCTGTCATATACGAGATAAATCAAAAAGTTCCCAAGATAAATACTATACAATCAAAAATTTGGGAACCAATGGCAATAAAATCTCATATAAGGTTATAAAATATGAACAATATATTGAAATTTCCCGGATTTAAAGGCAATAAAATCTGAACAATATATTGTAATTTCCTAAGATTTTCACATTATTCACGAAATAGAATATTTCTAAAAAAAATACAAACATAATTCCCCCCCCCCTTAAAAAGGTGCTAAATTAAAACACGATAGTAATAAACTAATAATATAAACGCTTAAAGTTATTAATTAGGCAATCGCAAAGAAAAAATATACAACAACTAATTGAAATCATTTACTTATAAAATCAAATGAAATCTCTTAATTTACGGCTTTACATGGGCTAGATATTTGGAATTAAAGTACAAAATAATTTCATCTCACGTTTACTAATTAGCTTCGTAAAAAGTGAACATTTCAAAGTTTTAGGCAAGAAATCTCCGTAATTATATTGAGTAGCAAATTTCAAAAATATAATTTCCATAAAAACGTGTATCAGAAGGTAATATTCTAAAATAAAATCAATGGAAATGATAATGTAATCTGAGCGAATTAAAATTATCCTTAAATATATCCATTTTTGCTCCTGCAATATTCCACCCTGTTATACGGGATAAATCATAAATTTCCCAAAATAAATACTATAAAATCAAATATTTGGGAAAAATATACAATTTTCTACGACAATAAGATATTTTTTTAAGGTTGTAAAATATGAACAATATATTGTAATTTTTCCGGAATTTAAGGCAATAAAATTTATACGATAAATTTCAATATCCTTAGATTTCGATATTATTCACAAAACAGAATATTCCTTAAATTAAAAAAATACAAATAGAGTTTTTTTTTCCATGAAAACTGTGCTAAACAAGTGAGTAATAAATTAGTGATATAAGCAGTCAATTGAAAAGATGAAAATAACAACAACTTATTGAAATCACATCCTTATAAAATCAAATCAAATCTTTTATTTTACAGAATTTATAGGGGCTATGTATTCGGAATAAGGTAAAAAATAATTCGGAAATAAGTCATATATATGTTGTTTAAGTTAGGCCATGTGCGATTAGACTGCATTTTTCTGAACTAATTTGATTTGAATTGAACTGATATTATTTGATTTGATTTGAATAAATTTGATCTGATTTGATCTGAACTGATACAGGTTCGATTAAGGTCAAATTAAATACGGGTTAATTTACACGGGCTCAAATCCCGGTCAATAGGCTTGGTCAAATTAGACAAAGAAATGTACGGGCAAAGACAGTTTCGGGTCATTAGGGGTCATGAGTCGTATATATCATTGACATTAGTTACCAAAAACGAGTTTGATTGAGGAGAGTTACTCGGTTAATTAAACTCTAAGTTTTAACAGGTTTAACAAAATACAGTGATTAAAAATACCTTATAACAGCCCATGCACGTGTGATAACAAATAGACAAAAACTATTCATTACAGTAAAACTATTATTTTGTACAATAAATTTTAATGGGCGGGGGAATATATTATAAGTGTGTTAACTCGAGTTCTATGCTATTTTTTTTGTGATCTAAATGACAAATTAGTAGCTAATAGCTCTAATCATATGTTGTTTCATAGCTGGTTTCATATGAGTCACTCCCTCACCGGTCATAAGAATGGGACTATGACTAAAATGAAATGGGTCACGGGTTGTAAAAAAGAAAAATCATGACTTAGAATTGTCTTTACATGTCTTCTTCGTGTCATGTGTCTAACCCGTCTTAAATTTTAGTGAATGGTCAAATCGGTTTGAAATGGGTTGACGTCAATATGAGATTGGTAATAAAAAAACATGTTTATTACCCAAAGTAGGGTGTATCGAGCTCCTCTTTTTTAGAGTTTAATACACACCTATTAATCAGGCTAATAAAAACACTTTTATGATCTAAGATTGGAGTATAAAAAGAAAATTTCACCTATATTATATTACAGCCAGTGCAATTTTGCACGGGTATTAAACTAGTCCTTCTATACTATTAAAGGAGGCTTTTTTTAGAGCTCTCACAATGACCGAAGGTTATTAGAGAGTTTTGCCAATTTTTTAATATTATTTAGTTATCAAGTTTATGTGAAACTCTTTTAATTAGGCAATTTTCTAATAATAATAATATTATAATAATAATATTTATACTAGACAATCCTACTAATGAGCCTACTAATACGTAGTTTCTAAAGTCCTATGTCATAGAATTGCTATAGTACGATAATACACATTCTAATTAGGAGTTAATGTTAACTATATTATATTCATCTAAAAATCAAGTGAATGTTGCTAAATGTGATTGATGTTTCTTTTCTTTTTTTTTCTTTTTTTGGGTTGCTGAAATTTAAATTTTATTGCAAAAGATTGGTGTGTTTTCATCTGGAAACTTTGTGATGATCTTAAATTCGTCAATTTTCATGTCTCTTGATAATAAATGGTTCCAATATGATTTTCATCTTAAGAAGTATTTAGAACCCATATATAACTTCCATTATTGTCAGTTAATATGTAGTATTAGATTGTAGTTAGCCTTCTTAATTTGTTAGGAATAGCGTACGATATGCTTTAGTGTAGAAGGTGTTTCCAATCACAAAATGCAGTACTAAACGCAAGACATACACTGCGTACTTATCCTAGCTCAACGAAATACGTTATAATCCTACGTACTTTGTGCATGAAGTTTTAATAAGTGTTTCCAATATCTAGCCTATAGGTTGTATAAATATAATCGTATAAGCTTTGCTTCTTCTCCTTCTTTGTTTGTTTTTTCAAAAGAATTAGTTGATATATTTATCATCCGAAAGAACATTTCGAGGAGACTTACAAAAGTATAGCTAGCCACTAACAACATATTGGTTGTATAATTTTAATCTAATTGTCTAATATAACCTGTAGTGTCTGTCTAAACTCAAACTACTCCCTCCATTCATTTCCAAGTTTCATGTTGCCTTTTGCACAAAGTTTTAGGAATGGATTAAAAAGTATTAAAAGCACCGAGAAATGAACATCCAGCACTCAGGAGGCCTCTCATTGGCTCAGTTGTTCTAAAAACTGGAAACATGAAGCTTGGTAGTGAATCCCCCTAAAAGAAAAATAGGAAGCTTGGAAATGAATGGAGGGAGTATCATTCATTGGAAAAAAAAGAGCTTAACTTTCGTGACACTCCTTTAACGATAATATCTCTCAAAATACAATGGTTGGATTATAATATTATACACTTATGAAATTAATTTTCACCAAGAATCTAACGAGAAGTTTCATAATTGTTTTGAAATATTTTTTCGTCAGCCCTGACTATCAAACCCCTAACTCGAAAAAAAATACGTTATACAATGTATAAAAAACTATACAGATTAATATGAAAAAATGTTTATTAAATAGAGATTTTTCCTAGTATATAAATACAATAGAGGTAGATTTAGAAGCATTTTAGGCCGTCCACATCAGATTTAACATCAGCGCCACGTCAAATGCTGACGTCAACATGCAACAATTTAGGCAACCAAATCTCCAGTTTTATGCACGGATTCCATCCGTTCGGTATTGTTGTGGTTTTTGGTTTTTTTTTTCAAAAAAAAAAAAAACAAATCGTGTTCGGCAAATCTTGTTGCCAAAAACAAAACCACCTTTATTTTGGGAACAAACAGCATGTTTTCCCAAACCACTTTTAGTGGTTTCCACAAACTATAATGCATTTATTTTTTTTCTCCTCTCTAAAAACTGTCTGCATATCCTCTCTCTCGATCTCTGATATTCTCCATAATTAAACGCAAACTCTATCCCATATTACTTGGTGCTTCATTCTTCAGTTTGTAGTGAATCAAAGGTGCAACTATTTGAATTTACGCTACTGACTGATATGATCGCTCTCGATTTTTTTCCCTGGCCTCTTGAATGCCGTATTTTCTGGGTTTTATGCTTATGTTTATATTTGTAGGTTAGACGCTCCCACCCCCACGAAATTTCCATGGTTAGATGTTACCGGCCTGGTGCATTCTGGATAACTTGATCCATTAGATTGTAGTGTCATTTAAATATTGCATCTTGGGTGTACAGGTGTACACCATGCATTTATTTGATGATCAAAGTGTGAAAATATGTTCCATGCATGCACTAAAAGGCAACAAACATGTCATTGTATTATCAGTCAAACATGGCTACAAATATTGAATTACAACAATATAACATGCAACAATATAATATCATGTCAGAGTTGACTCGAATTTGTTTGTGACAAATGAAGAAATACCGATTACTTGAAATTAATGGTGAAGATGAAGTATTTGAGAGCATGATATTAAGGCTAATAGAAAGATGGGGTTCTGGAATGAAAGTGATAAGGTAGGGAAGATGCTAAATCTCATAAAGAATATGAGGAAAAGCTCGTTTTTCTTTTTTTTTTGACAACAATAAAATAGACTTTATTAAACATCAGCTAGATTGTAAAAAGAAACGAAAAGAAAAGCAGCAGAAAAGAAAATTATTTACAAGTAATTGACCATGAAGGATGATTTCTAAGAAGACCTTTAATCTCATTAATTGCCTGTAGAGCTTGGACAGGGGGCGGCAAATGCGAATAAATTGCTTTGAACGCAGACCGTGATGAAATGACGAAGTTAGCCTCTGTGAAGTTTTTATTATGAGCCCATTTGAGGGTATCCAATATTGCAGTTGTATTGAGAAGAAAGGATGAGCACAGTGGTCTTCTTTTGCAGATTGAAAATTTGGTTCCAAGGACATTCCAAGAGTAGGATGATTGATTCATTTTTGGTTTATTACAATGGATTAAGATGATAGGTCCGGTTGTCGAAGAGTTTTGGTTTGAAAGGGGATTTTTATTTGTGAGGTTAATGATATTTGCAGGGCTTTTGTTGTGGTTGATGTGATTGTAGAAGTTTTGATGGCACTGAAGGAAGTGTGAGAAGTGAGCAAGAATGGTGGTTGGATTGGGTTTAGCTTCATTGAATACTACTTCATTTCTATGTTTCCAAATTGCAAGAAATGTGGCGATGAAGTAGATCAAAGGAGTGGGGTCAGTGAAGGTATGCAAGTAATGGATCATATTGGTTATCCATATAGATATTGAAAGTGAAGGACATGATGCATTCTGGATTCCAAGAGGTCCACATTTCCAAATCATTTGAATGATATTGCAGTCTCTGAAAAGATGATCAGATGTTTCGGGAGAATTGTTGCAAAGAAGACAGATTGGACTTACTGGAATTCCTTTTCTTTGAAGTGCTTCTCGCGTTGGGATAGTTTGATGAATCAGCTTCCATATGAAGTATTTCCATTTCTGTTTTACTTGAAGGGACCAGATGATACGCCAAATAGAGCTTGTAGTCCTACGAGATTGATGTGATTCAGTCAAAGCTCTGTAACCTGATTTTGTAGTATAATTGCCATCGCTTGTGAATTTCCAATAAATGAAGTCATCTTGAATGCAGAGTGGTGGCTCCAAAGCACAGATTGCAGACACCGTTAGCGGCGTGAAGTGTTGTCTAAGGACAGGTATATTCCAGGTGAGATCCGGGGAAGTAATTGAGTTGATGTTCAGATTTATATTATGTAAGCCAGGAAGGAGTTCAGGTTTATGGCCATTTACCCAATTTGATTTTAGGAGGTCAATTTGAGTTCCATTGCAAAGCTTCCAAGCTATACCTTTATTGAGAGAAAAATTGATCTGAGAATGCTTCTCCATGCCTTAGCTTTGTACACTTTTGAGAGAAGAAGCTGCGGGTTGTTCATGACTCTCTAGAAGCATTTTCCTAAAAAGGCTTGGGTTAGAGATTTGACATCTCTTAATTCTAAACCTCCTTGCAGTTTTGGAAGTGTTAAGTATTTTGATTGAGCCAGTGAAGACCTCGCTTATTAGTATTAGAGCTCCAAAAAAAGGAAAGGATGATGCTTTGAATTTTATTTACAACTTTAACAGGAAGTTGGTATACAGCTAATAAATGGGATAAAGATCCTATTAGAACAGCATTAATCAAAATTAATTTTGCTGGTTGGGAAAGCTTGAGAGGTGCCCAGGCCAGAATTTTTGATATAATTCTATCAATCAAAAAAAGGAAACAAGGTGTTCTTCTTGGAAGGTCAATGGGAACACCCAAATAAGTCCCAAAATTGCTGACGGATTTCATCCCAAGGATTCTACACAGGTAGTTTTTATAGTCTAGTGGTGTGTTTGGGCTAAATTTCAAGTATGACTTTTTAAAGTTGATCATTTGACCTGAGAGCATACTAAAATTGTTGATAAGGTCCCGAAGATGAGAGCAAGAAGATAAGTTAGCTTTAATACATATGAGGGAAACGTCAGCATAAAAAAGATGGGTAATGGAAGGGCTATAGCGCGACACCTTGAGTCCTTGAATTATGCCAGAATTTTCAGCTTGAGACAACAAAAGCGAGAAAACATTCATACAGATAATAAAGAGGTAGGGGGATAAAGGATCACCTTGACGGAGTCCGCATCATGGAGTGAAAGGGGACGTCGGAACACCATCAATAAGAATTTGGTAGGTGACAGTGGTGAAGCATTGAGTAATGAGATGTATCCACGAAGCCGGAAAACCATGTCTTCGAAGAAGCTCAATTAGGAAAGGCCACGATACTCTGTCAAATGCTTTGTTCATGTCGAGCTTGAGCATTAACATACAATCTGTTCCTGAGGTTCTTTGGTTAAGGTAGGAAATTAATTCATGGGCAAGCAGGCATCCATCCGTGATTAGACGGCCAGAGATGAAAGCAAGCTGAGTATCTTGAATGAGGGACGGAAGGACACTTTTAAGTCTCGAAGCTATACATCGTGCAATTGCTTTGTAAACTACATTACTCAAGCTTATAGGACGATATTGGGAAATTTCCTCCGGAGTTGAAACTTTTGGAATTAAAGTAATAAAAGCTCGTTTTTTTTAATAATAATGGTTATTACTGTTATCTATATTGCACATAGATATCTTGCTGTTTAAGCATTATTACTATCATGTTTATAAATTCTGTAGCCGGTTTCTAAAAATTAAAAATTGAAAACTGGAAACAGTTTTCTGTTTTCAAAAAACCAAAAACCAAAAATAGAAAATGATACCGAACCGACTCTAATTAATATTATTGATATATTAATTATAAATAATAAACTACTAGAATTATAATTATATTGAATCTAAATATAATTAGGAAAAATATTGAAATGTTATTAACACAGAATAATGTTGTAATATAGAATAATGTAAATATGACATTTTCCACGTTAGCTTAATATAATATTATACAGAATACTTCGAATATTCATTTTTCCATATATAGACATGTATCTCTAACACAAGACTATCATAATTGGCATATCGGAATATTCCAACTTTTCATATCAAATAATTACCAAAATCTGATGTCATCAACCGTAATTTTGGTAATAAAAATTGTAACAAAAAAGGCATATTCCGAATTTAAATAAAAGCAAATCATTTAAATTGTATTCTATACCTAAATCTTTTCATTTGTGTTGAACAATTAAAAGAAACACTATATAAATCAAAAAGTGATAGTCAGAATTTTCGGACACAAATAAAACTGCTATCTAATAAAAATTCTATTAATTAATAATCTTTTAATTAGTATTAGTTAATACTCGGTTATTCAGTTGCCCGGCTGAAACAATCATTCACGCCTCCATCTCCATTTCGAACGATTTAACGAAATAGTGCTCGGAAAAAAAAAGTTAAACAAAATAGGTAGAAAAAAAACTTGTTCAACAATATGGGGTGCGCGTCACCCCATATGTAAAACCGCTGGTGTTCTTGGCGGTTTTAGGACCTCAAAAAAAGAAATTTTTTTTTTTGTAAAACCGCCAAGCCCCATGGCGGTTTTACATATCACAAACTTTTTTTTTGGGTTACTTACTGTTCATAAGTCATGAAACCGCCATGATCCTTGGCGGTTTTATATATAGGTGACGTGCACCCCATTTTGTTAAACAAGTTTTTTTTCGACCCATTTTGTTTAACATTTTTTTTTAGCATTATTTCAAAAAATTGTTCCTCCATTTCATCGTCCCCCTTCATCGCCCTCCATCTTCAGTATTAGTAACATTCTTTTTAATTTGATTATTATCGCCTTTCCTCTTCGTTTGTTTCAGGTAGATTGATCCGATATTACTGCTTTCTACTTCTTCAATCTTCATGGTTTCGTGGTCTAATAATTCAGGTACCCTTCTTACAATTCGATTTAAGTGAGGTATATCGGCTCAGACTGATCGTATCCAATTTCTTTGTTAGATTTGCCAATGACCGCATCGAAGGTTAGATTAATTCTTCACCCATATTTCGTAATACTTTTTATTTTATTGCAGTAAAATCCTGACCTGGAGTATGTTCACATACATGTGGTATATCACATGATCATGAAAAGGTTGTAAATTGTAGATGAGGTGAGGAACCCACGTCACCTCCGTGCTAAGACCTGTCCAAGGTGGGAAGAAAATGGAGAAGGCTTCTTTAAAGATGCAGATCAGAAGGAGCAGAAGAAGAGGACAATGGGGAAGAGTACGTCAAGATCTTAGTCTATAGGTCCATGCAAGCGGGGAGTTCATAGTCAATTGAACGTTATCATGGTTCATACTCTTTTTTCACGCGTACTCTATCATCTTTCTTTCTGTTATACTCAGGTATGTTATGGCAATTTCAATATTTTATCAAGAATTTTTCTAGATTTTTTTAGTTTTAGTTATTGATTGACATTTTAGGGCCCGTTCGGTATCACTGCCGTTTTCTGTTTTTGGTTTTTTTTTTTTTTGCGTAAAAGATTTAACTTAATAAGTTACAAAATAAAGTTTTAATTGTTTGTTTCCATAATAGCCATATAGAAAAGGAAAACTGACAACTGAAAACTGAAAACCAGAAAGCTTTGGTTTTAAAAAAAAACAGAAAAACGAAAACAGAAAACGTTACCGAACATGCCCTAAGTTTTCTACGTTGTTTTATTTTGTATACAGGATAGATAGAGCTCAAGGGTGACTTAAATTTCCTACAACCAATTTGTTCAATCGGATAGAAGGCGATCTCAGTATGATCCTGGTACAGCAACCGCCCGGACTCGATTGCACCGGTCACTCTCGCAATTACAATGAGTGCCAGCCCAGCCGTATCTAAATGCGATTGTTCTCCAGTGAAATTATTGTAATTCCCTCCAGTTGGAAACTTTTTTCTACTTGAACCATTTATTTTGCTTAGTTATGAACTTGGAGACAAAAATTCAAGCAAATACCATGTCCTTATTGTTTCATCTTTGCTTTTTTTTATTACAGATCTACTCGCATTTTCCCTCGAGGTTACCATTCCGCATTTGCATGTGGACTTATGGAATGGTTGTAGCCAGAAAATAAGCAAACAAACATGTACACAGTAACTAACGTCTTACAAGAAAGAAGTGAGGCCTTTTTGATCTATTAGATTCTCTACCCCCATGTTGAATTTATTTGACGGATAAGCTTAGCTTAGCTTGGTAATATACTAGTATAGTGCAAGACCACTACTGTGGAAATTATAGAATTTATTGATCAAGATTATATGTGTTTGTTAGTTTGTGGCTTATAAGACCAGGTGAACTTAGTTTCCTAGCTACCGCATTCGTAAGAACATAGTGAAGTCACTTAAGTAAACTCCATAATGGCAAATCCTACCTTTTTCATATGTTTAAGCATATAAGTACATGCTACATGGTGTTCTCCTCTAATAATTCATCACAATTTTATGTAATTTTTCTGCTCTTCACTAAATTATACTCTGTAAATCTTAATTACACCCTTAAATTGTACCGTTTGTGTAAGTTGCATCTTATGGAACCTTTCGCTACGAATCTACCGATATAAGATTCATATATCTTGCCAAGTAATTTATGTTCAAAATCAAATCTAAACCTCTAACTTAAAAAGGGGAAAAACACCATGTGATTCAACTTCGTCCATATATAAATGTTGTGTCCTATTCACCAAACGTATCATGGATTTTGGAAGACAACAACACAATCCTGCATGTCGAGGTAATAGTTACACCAAAATGTGATCTTACAGAGTTACACCCCATGCATATCCAATAGCTACAAACGACCAATTAGGATCTCCTATTCCGGCCTCTGTTATACTAGATAAATCAAACAATTTCCAAAATAAATATCCTAAAGATTAAAATTGACAAGGTATTTTGCAACCAGTTATATATTCGTTTCTGCAATTATGGGCTACATTAATCTGCGCATACCCTAATATTCTTTGCTCAGGACTACTATAAATGTATACCCTAATGTTTCTAATCGAAGAAGTATACATACGTAATGCTTTAAATAATTATATAAACAATAATAAAAATTAAAATTAGATCTTGAGGTTTTTTTAGGTAAGCTGGGCCCTCCAATTAGATCTTGAGTTTTTGTGTAAACTTTACAAACTTCTAATATATTTATAAGCCTAACATGACTGTTTATTCTTTGTCTTAATTATGCGCTAACAAGATAGGTTGGTTGACCCAAAAATGTGTTGGTTATAACGTGACTATGTCGATACGGGTCGTGGATACTAAAAGACGGGTTTGATGAAGTTGAGTTCCCAAGTTGGTCTAATGTTGCATATTATAACATGGTCCCCGTATTATTAGGTGCATAATAAAGAGAAAGTAAATATAAAAAAAAAACATTTTAAGTGTGTTCTCTACATCGAAATAGTGTTTGTCTGAGAATTAAATTTGACATAAGTGATTTGCCTTAGTTGCGGGTAATCATGATTTCTATAATATATAATCGCGGGGCCTACCATACTAAAATTTGAAATGACGTACGGAGAGTAAGTTGTGTAAGACCAGTAATAAACAAGCTACATCAAGTATGAAGTCAGTAAACTAGCGATCGTCTCAATAAGGATTCGAATTGGTTTGAATTTAGGGTGATTTGTGTTAATTAGGGGTCAAATTTAATTAACAAACATGTCGGATCGAGTTTGAGTAAAAAAGTATATGGATCAGTATGGGTCACATATAAAAACAAAAATAAAACGTGATCAAAACTCAGAATAGAGGGCAACTCAAATACGAACAACTTTTGTGAGATTAACTTTGGGAGTCCTATTTATTTCTTTTAATATGCATCTATTAATTTGGCAAAATTTAAAGATAGAATCAGCATATCTTAACATAAGAATAAAAATGGTGCTATTATCATTTTTATAAAACACTACACTTATTCTTTTATACTCCCTCCGTCTCAATTTAAACACTCCATATACAAAATACCCTGTATTGCGAAGAGTATACATGCTAATCGCTTAATCAAACTTCCAAAAAGGTTACATAGCAATATAGATATGAGGCTTAACAAAAATTCTATGTAATTTTTTCATAACTTTGTTTAACCATTTAGAATGTACACCCTTTTTCGTAAGGGTGCGTTTTAACTATGGGGTGTTTAAACTCGGACGGAGGACGTATATATTATAAAAAAATTGTGTTATAATAACCCATGCAATTTTGCACGGATATTAAACTAGTACTCATTAATAGCGGTGGATGTAAGAGTTGATAAGCATGTCCATGTAACATGCCACGCAACGAATGAAAACTTTTTGAAATAGCACACACAACTTTATTCACAATTGCGATCTCCACACGCCATTTTAAAATGGTATCAAATATTTTAATCAAATTTTAGGAAATATCAAGATAAAATTTGATTT
Organism: Spergularia marina; assembly: GCA_963680865.1. NCBI lineage: Eukaryota > Viridiplantae > Streptophyta > Magnoliopsida > Caryophyllales > Caryophyllaceae > Spergularia > Spergularia marina. Next base: position 12,755,948 of record OY804560.1, on the reverse strand, counting down.
CGATCCTAAAAGAATAAATTAGCTGCATGATAATATAAATGAAAATTGTCGAAAATTACAACCAAGAAATATAATTTAGGACAAAAATGTCATTTTCATTAATTATTTTTTTCAGAATAAAAATAAAATTTAAAAAATCAGAATTTTCTTAAGAATAATATTATATTCTTAAGAATATTCTGAAAGAATTAAAAAAATATATCATTTTCCAATATAAAGATATTAATCGAAAATATGCCATATACTCTAATCAAATTTGTTTTTTTTTGTAAGATCTTTCTTTTTATTCATCCATTATAGGGAGTAAAAAGGGGGTGAGAACCTTACAAAATAGCGTCACTAGCGGGAAAACAACTACAAACTAAAACCTCCTAAGAATTTGATGCAAGTACGTCTGATCAGGTTGTTGAAACTCGCACAGAACAGATGGCTAGTCTGTATCGCGACGACACATAACAGATGTCTAGTCTGTACGCAGATACTCGTTTCAATCTAAGCGTTGGAGTATTTCCCATATTCGAATCTGGGTGATGCGAGATCACTTTCCATATTATTAGATAATATGATACCATATGATACTTGATTTACTCAAATCATATACGATCATGACCGGAGACGAGTTACAAACACCACCCGGTAACATGTCCTTCGATGTAATGTTACAAGAGATGAAAAATCAGATGGCTGAATTTACTGACAAACTCGCAAAGGAGTTTGGGGAGAAGTTCGCGGCGACGCAGCAACATGCCGAACACCAGTTGACTGAGCTTCGCCTACAGATGCAGCAAGCCCCTCCAACACACCCTATACATACCCTTCGCGAGGATAATCCCCCACCCAAACGTGAGGAGGATTTTAAGTTGAACGAGTTACCAGATTTTGATGGGTGTACGGATCCTGAGGTATATCTTGAGTGGGAGATATCAATTGAGAGGATGTTCGAGTTCAAGGAGATGTCCGATGAGAAAAGATGTCTCTATGCAATTCTCAAGTTAAAGAAAACGCGTCATTGTGGTATGAGAATTTCAAGGCTGCTCGTGCAAGGAACGGCAAGGAGAAGGTTCGGTCTTGGAATACACTGAAGGTCAAGTTGAGAAAGAGGTATGTACCAACTACTTACAAGGTTGATCTCTTTCGAAAAGCCGCTGATTTTGTGCAAGGTGACATGGATGTGGTGACCTATATTTCTGAGTTTGAAAGGATCACATTGATGTGTGATGTAGCCGAGTTACCCGAACAGAAAATAGCACGTTTTTTGCGTGGCTTGCGGAAAGATTTGTTCAATCGGGTTGATGTGCAGCAATTCAAAACATTCGATGAGCTTTGTGTTTTGGCAATTAAGTTTGAGAAGCAGATGAAAGGCTCCAATGACACAAGTTATTCGTCTAAGTCCATCAGGTTTACACCAAAGGTAGACCACGTGGGTGAGTTAGGTACTAGTGAGCTTCAACCTACTTACGCAACAGGGGCTCAAATGAAGGTTTCAACCCCTATATATCCTACTACGTCTAAACCAAAGGAGAAAAGACTTGACAAGATGAGGTGCTACAAATGCCAAGGGCTTGGTCACTTCCAAAGTGAATGTCCTAACAAGAGGGTTGTGACGTTAAGGGAGCAACAAGAGGCTGATTGTGATGAGAATATGAACTATGTCGAGGCAGAGGATGTGCTAGATAAAGGGCCTACGTTCGAATCCTTTGTCGTACGCCGTGCTCTGCAAGCTTCTGTGGCAGAAACTGAGGATGAGCAGCGAGAACAAATATTTCGCACCACGTGCGTCGTGGAAGGTGTTGTGTGCAATCTAATTGTGGATGGAGGTAGTTCTGCAAACGTGACTTCAAGTGATATGGTCAAGAAGCTCAATCTGACCACTACTAAGCACCCGGAACCATACACTTTGCGTTGGTTGGATGACGGTAGTAAGGTTAGGGTGAATCAGCAAAAAAAAGTCAATTTGGCTATTGGACCATACAAGGATGAGGTTTTATGTGATGTGCTACATATGGATGCATGTCAAGTCTTATTAGGTCGACCATGGCAATTTGATTTGGATACTGATTATGGAGGGCGTGCTAAGACATATTCTTTTGATCATGCTGGAAAAAGAATCACTTTGAAGTCAATGAAACCAAGTGATGTGAGGTCGATCAAGAATAGGAGGGTTAACTTCAGTGATAAGGTGCTTATGCATGGGCTCGGAGGGAGGATGGGAGGAGAGCGCACCAAGCAGAGGAGACAAGACAGACTTGGATTTGTCCGGCTAGATTCGAGGACGAATCGTTTTCAAGAGGGGGAGGATGATGCAAGTACGCCTGATCAGGTTGTTGAAACTCGCACAGAACAGATGGCTAGTCTGTATCGCGACGACACAGAACAGATGTCTAGTCTGTACGCAGATACTCGTTTCAATCTAGGCGTTGGAGTATTTCCCATATTCGAATCTGGGTGATGCGAGATCACTTTCCATATTATTAGATAATATTATTTACCTTATTGTTGTGGAATAAAATTAAGGAATAAGTAGTATTCTTATTTCCTTAGGAGTCTTAGTTACCATATTGTATTATGTTAGTTTAAGGAATATTCTAGATTTTAGGTTTACTATATAAACAAGTCTAGGGCGTCTATTGTATGAAGTGTATCGTTGAATTAAAGAAAAGCAATAAAAGAGTCTGAGAAAGGTTTTCTCACCCCTTTGCATTCGTTTTAAGTTCTATAGGTAATTGAACTCAAGACAGGGAACGGAAGGCACTCGTTCTATCGTTGATCGGCTAGAGGTACTAGAGGTCAAAGGCTAAAACTAAACGACCGTACTGTTTAGGGATTGCCTTAGCTCGATTGGATCTCTAAGGGCTGAGATTCATTCGTTCATATCTTTTACTTTTCGTTCTCTAAACTCAAAACGGCACAGACCAGCAACAAATCCTGTACCCACGAGTTTCAGAGAAGCAGATTCCAGTTCTGTTCTAACGTACAGACCAGAATTCAGTCATGTCCGTTCTGACCAGAGTACAGATTCCTGTTCTGTACTGCAATTAGCTTCCGCACGCATTCGTACTCGTATCAGAATTTACTAAAACCTCCTAAGAATTTAAGCTATTAACAACTTCTACATTATTACAACTCTTGATCCAAGCATAGACCCTTATACTAACAATATACTTAATGTTCCTAATGATCCAATATTCCCTGTGTTCCATGTCTCCGAACAGCCTGCAGTTCCTTTCTTGCCACAATAGATAAACTGCAGTTTACAGTAATCAAACTACAGACCACCATTGATGCCTCTAGTGTCTCTTGGGATTTCTTTGATTCATCTACTTGACTTTCATTCACTAGTTTTTTTTGGCTTCCTCCCTATATTTAACCACTTCAGAATTTCTCCCCACACTTTTGCTGCAAAATAGCACTCAAAGAATAGGTGCTCGTGGCTTTCAGATTGTTTTTTGCACAAGCAACAGGTCCATGATCATGCCTCTTGCACATATGTTATCAACTGTAGCCAAAGCCTTTTGAATGGCTAGTGCAACGACAAAGCTATGCTTTGGCAAGTTAATTGTCTTCCATACTACCTTATGCCATTTATTCTCCTGATGGCACTTTTTAAAATATTGATAGGCTGCAGTAGTAATGTATCTTCCGTTCTTCTGCCGTTCTTTTACCATTTATGCAGCAGCATCAGCATTGGTAGCCCTGGAGAGGATTTCATCCCTTATTGTTAATATTCCTTTACAGTTTTCGGAATCTCCTGTTTTCCTCTCAAACTGCCATATGTTCTTGATATTCAACTTATAGGGTTTGATCCAACAGTTCCAAGCTCCATTATTATCAGTATTCAGCTGCCAGATCCACTTAGCTAACATGGTTCTATTCAAGCCAACACCTCCTTAATATTCAGCCCTCCCTCTTTCTTGGAAGTACAGATTCCGTCCCAACTCTTATACACCAATTTTCTTTGTCCAGTTTCAATGTTCCATAAAAAAATCCTTGCATAATCTTAGGATTTGTTTTATAATTCCCTTTGGCAACAAAAACCTGGCACCCCAAAAATTCTCAAGCCCAAAGGCCACAAAATTTATAAGTTGCACCTTGCTTGCATAAGAGAGCATAACAGAGGTCCAGTGTTGTGTAGAGTGCTTGATTTTGCTGATCAGAGTATTGTACATCTCCTTTTTCAGTCTAGCAGAATGCAATGGAATCCCTTAATACCTGAATGGAAAAACCCTTCAGTAAATCCAGGGATAAGGAGCATTTGCTGCTTAACTTCCTCTCTTACTCCACCAAAATAAACATCTGTTGTTGTTTGATTTGCCTCCAAACCTGAGATATCTGCAAACAGACTTAAGCAATCCGCTATAGCTTGCATAGAAGGCACATCTCCTCTGATGAAAATCAGCAGATCATCCGCAAAAGTTAGATGTGTAAGATTAATTCTCGAGCATTTGGGGTGAAAACTGAATTGGTTCTTGCTTGGCATATCCCTTAGGTATCTGGACAATATCTCCATACTCAACACAAAAAGATAGGGGGACAAAGGGTCTCCTTGCCTTATCCCACATTTGCCAGGGAAAAAATCCTCATAGTTGCCATTTATTTTCAGTGAGAACCAAGTATTTGTGATACAGTTCATAATCCAAGTTACAAACTTCTCAGGGAACTGTAATGCTTCCAAAGTAGATCTTATGAAGCTCCAATCTACTGTGTCGAAAGCTGTCTTGATATCTACTTTAATTAAACATCTTGGAGAGATCTTTGGTTGTATCCTTAAACAATGGTTTGTGATATAGCCACATTATCAAAAATGTTTCTGCTTTTGACAAAGGCTGCTTGTTCTTTTCCTACCAGACTTATCATCACTTCCCGCATCCTATTAGCAATGATCTTGGTTATAGTTTTACAAATCACAGAGCAACATGATATGGGTCTGAAATCATCAACACTAATAGGATGAGCTTTTTTTGGGGTCAATGTGACCAAGGTGGTGTTTGCTTGCTTGGACATTTTATTGTCCCTGAAGTATTCCCATATAGCATTGCAGAAATCTTCCTTAACTATACCTCAAGAATCCTGGAAAAACTCAGCTGCAAATCCATCTTGCCCATGGGATTTATTGGAATTCATACTAAAGAAAGCATCTTTGATTTCTTTCCTTGAAATGTTTTGGATGAGAGTATCTAATTGTTGGTGGCTAAGGCATCCACATTTTCTTACAAATTCAAAAACTAAAGCATTTACAGGCTTCTCTTTGCCAATCAAATCCACATAATAATCTATAAATGCTCTTGAAATAGTGTCTGGAGTTTCATGAATCACTCCATTCATATCTGCAATCTTCCCAATCATATTATGGTGTTGTCTTTCTTTTATTCTTGAGAAAAAGTAGCTAGTGCTGCAGTGTGAATTATTGATATGTGTCACATTTTCCCATTGCCCCAACATGCTTAACTCAGCCATTTTGAGCTTATAGAACTTCTCCTTTGCTTCCTCCACAACTTTCACTTTTTTCATGTCATTCATACACTTACTAAGTTCATCCTGCCTATCTTGTAACTCCTTCTTGCTATCTATCACCCTTTGAGTTAGGTTCGAATAAGAGTTTTTGTGCATCTTGGATAAGGCTGGCTTGGTGTGCTTGAGTTTTTGAAAAAGCTTGGCCATATTAGTCCCTTGAGTATCTTGCAACCAGGCTTGCTTTACCATGTCAATGAAAGTAGGGTGCACTGCCCAGCAGTTTAGATACCTAAATTTTTTCCTGATTTTTGGAGGAGGAAGGATAGTTACCACACATGGGGAATGGTCAAAGAGCCCTGAAGAGAGAAACTCTGCCATTGAATCAGGAAACTTGATTAACCAGTCATTATTAATCAAAGCTCTATCAAGCTTGATCCATGTTCTTCTGTCCTCATCCTGATTGTTTGTCCAAGTGATAACATGTCCCTGACTATGCACATCTCTCAGATCACAGGCAGAAATGCAAGTATTGAAATCATCCATGTCCTTTTGAACTAGATTAAAACAACCAGCCTATTCTTAGGCATATATGATGACATTAAAATCACCTATTACTATCCAAGGTTGATTGTTTATCCTGTTCCCAACCAATTTCCTCCACAACTCCTGCCTTTCTTGGGCATTATTACTTCCAAATGTAAATGTAACCATTATTCTCTTATTTGACATTCTATGACAAACTTTACACTAGACAAACTGAGCATGAATCTCAATTATATCCATCTCCCCACTTGCTAGGTATTCCTGACAACCCAAATCCTACCATTATAGTGAGAAGAGTAATTAGCTGCAATACTATAATTAGGAAATCTCCTCTTCATTATTGCTTTAGATTTCATTTCCTTTACCCTGGTTTCTAAAATTCCCACAATATTCAGCCTATGTTTCTGTAACAGCTCGAACCACCATCCATAGCAACACAACCCAATAAGATGGGAAGTCACTCATAGACCCATAAATCCTCTCGGGGGCTCTAAAAGTTGAAGGCCTTGTTGGTAGTATGATGGTAGGATCCAATTATAAACTGATTCTATGAGCCTTAGTTTCCCAATGTGGGACAAACCAACTCTATAAACCACTTCCCGAATTCCGTACTGTTACAAACTCCCCCACTTAGAGAACGCAACGTCCCCATTGCGGCTCAGCCAAACCACATCAACACAAGTCTAAGATCTCCCCCGCTAGACGGCTGGTCTGGGTCTCACCCCAGCACTCAGCACGTGGTCGCAAGGTTGCTTTGATACCATCTGTAACACCCCCAAATTTCGGCTATTTTAAAAACATTATTTTGTAACAAAAAGTCGCCAAAATTCGATAATATTAAAATCGATATACAAAACTGAAAAAATACAAAACTACTATACACAAAAATTGCCTATTCAAAAATTTCTACAATCTCGCACAGCGGAAACTAAACACATATTGAAGGATGACCCACAAGAAAAATTCTCCATCTAACTTTAAATCACAAATAGACCAACCAAAGGACCTACCCCATGACGAGTAGCCCAAAGGAAAACACGTCAGATGGAAATGCTGAGTAACAGACTCTACCTTGTAAAACAGTTTGTCTTAGTCAATGAAATACACCGACACATAAGAAAAAAATTAAAGAAAAATATCTGAATTATTGAATCATTACAATTAGTGAGAATTCAATCAATCAACCACATAACAAATTTTTAAGATCAACGAGTGGGCAAATCAAATCATTTAAGACGGTGTAACCAACCCTCCATAACCAACCAATACTATTTAGACCTTAAGTGTGCACACCTCCCAACATGGCAACTCAAAACTGCAAAACAAAACAGGAAAATCTCTTTGAGTAGGAGGAAGTATGTAGTTTTATCTTTATTCATTCTAAAATATTACTAAGAACGGAAGTATACGTGTTTTTTTTTCCTTTCAACTCACATATTATCATTACATTTCCACTTTTACATCACCCATTATACTATTTGAATTTTATTCCCCTATCTCGTCACATGTATACTATTTCATTCTACTATTTTGTCACCCATTATATAACATTATATTTAAATTTATTTCCATAAATTAGCTAACTGCCATAGTATTAACTAAATTACCTTAATTATTATTTTCTATACATTAGCTAATATATACTCTATGATTAATTTATTATCATATCCTAACCGATAATTATATTAATGCTATTTTTATGTTCTATCCAATTAATGTATACCAAGTATCCTCCTAGGAAAGACTTGGTTTCAGGTTTTAATATATAGTATTAGATGCCATAATTCAACAAAAGTGTTATAACAATATCCGAAAAGTTTTATTTCTTTATGAGGATATATTATTTCCTAGGGTTGTGGCAATTTTAGACGCCCCTACCAATATAAAAGGACAACAATAAACATTCATTCTCGTAGTATCCTATACCTTTTCATGTACATACCTGTATACAAATGAACACAATATCTCCATGAATAATCCATATTCTTTTAGTGTTTTTGTATGCATTTATTTGTATTAGTTTCTGTCGGAAATTATAATCTCATAAGTGATAGGCTGCTAAATTCTGACTATTAAGATGGGATTTCTCAATTGAGCTTTTTTCAGCAATAGTAATGTTTTATAAGTTAAGAACTTTTCTGTAGCACTGGTTTATTGAATTACTATTGTCTTATTTGTATTCTACTAATGCTAAATAGGTGATTGCACCAAAGGTTGTTTAGATAACTTTATTTATTATAGAATATTTGACACTAACCCGACATTAAACGAGTTAATAACCCGTCACAATAACCCAATTATCGAACAGGTAAAAAACACATGACACTAACTAACCCAATTATCGAACATGTTAACAATTCAATTATCGAACAGGTTTATAACTAAAATATCAAACGATTAATTCTTCTAATAAATGCATCATACATGTAAAATATGAGCCAAGTAAAAATGGATTGGGTCAATACGAGATCATGTCCGATAAGATCATTATATAGGTATAAATAAATCATAAATCTTTTTACGTCAAGACATTGTAGTATTAGAATAAATCATAACATGTTCTTAGATTTTAAATCTTTAACAACTTACGAGACTAAAATTTGTTTTGAATTTTTAATAGTGATTTTATAATTCGCTAATGTATTTTTCTTCTTGATTTCTTCTTAATGTTTTCCAAATTACGGGTCAATTCCTGTCAACAGTCAGGTTAGATTTGTCTCAAAAATATAAAAGCGTTAAAGAAAAAATTATATAAAACAAAGTTAAATACTCGCTTGAAGATGTTTTTTCTTTTTTTTTAGAAAATGTTTTTTTTTTCAAAGTTATGCAAGTTATTAATAATGAAAATAAACATCTATCTCGAATAGAGTTTTGACTTTGATATTTGAGTTTCGCAGAATTGAGTTGCCTTAATTACGGGTAATTTCTATTTTTATAATATATAATTGCAGGTTTACCATACTAAAACTGAGATTTTGAAATGCTATATGAAAACTAAGTTTGAAATGCTATATGAAAACTAAGTTGTACTGAGACTGTAAACGAGTCATGTTAAGTACGAACAAAAGGGTTTGCTTTAAATTTAGAATGATTTGTGTTGATTAGGAGTCAAATTTGATCAACGGGTCGGACAGAGTTTGAGGTTAAATAATAGGGAAATTTTCCAATATACCCCTGAGGTTCCCGAAATTTTCAGGTATACCCCTCAGGTTTCCGAGCTATCCTGGCGTTTTACTTTATTTTAACAGTTTTGGCTAACGTCCATCCAACGCCGTTAACTCTTTCTTTATTTTTACCATATAATTCAATTAAACACCCTATTAACTACCCAATAACCCAATTAGATACAAATTAACATTATTCTCAAACTAATGCTAAAAAAACAAAAAAAAATCTAAAACAAACACACTTTCTCTCTCCTCCCCTTCCCCCACCCAAGACCACCCTGCTCCGCCCCTTCGCCCGCCGCCATTCACACGCCCCACCATGAAAGCCGACAACCACACCACATTTCCCGACCTATAGTTGCCGCGAGCCATCTCCTCCACTACGTCCCCTCCCCAAATTAGTACAAACCCCCTTATCTCCTTCCTCATTTCTCTCTCCTTGTTTTTATTCGACACTTTATGGGGGCAACGACAAAAAGTGGGGGGAGGTCGACACCAGTGATGGGCCGGCGAGCATGTAGGAAGGCGGAGGAGGAAGGATGGGAGCGTGGGAAAGAGTGAAATGGAGGATGAAGAGAGAGAGAAAGAGGCGTGGTTAAAGAAGGAGCGGGGGTCGGGGAATGTAGTGGTGGTGGGTGTGGGGTCGCCTGAGGGAGGCGTGTCGGGCAGTGGTAGTGGAGCCTGTGTTCGTGGTGGGTGGGACTAGCAGCGGTGGGGACGGGGGCGAGCATGGGTGGCTCGTAGGTGGGGGAGAGGGAGGAGAGAGGAGTCAATTTTATTAAAAAATGGTCAAACACTAAGATAGCTAATGGTGTTAGACGCCGTCACTAAAAAACACCAAAAAATCACATTTTGCAAAACTCAGGGGTACGTTGGATAGCTCGGAAACCTGAGGGGTATACCTGAAAATTTCGGTAACTTCAGGGGTATATTGGAAAATTTCCCTAAATAATATGTGGTTTAACACGGGTCACAAGTTAAAAAAAAAAACGGGGTTCATGACAAACAAGAGCGAGCAATGTCAAATGGGATAAACTTTTGTGAGGTTTAACTTTGTGGGCCTTATTTTTATTTTATTTTAATTTTTAATGTGCATCTATTAGTTTGGCACGCAAAAGTAAAAAAAAAAATTGTATCACCATACATGGACCTAAGATAAAAAATAGAGTTATTATCACTTTATATAACATGTCGTGCAATTTTGCACGGGTAAAGAACTGTCGAGATGCAACTACAATTGTCGGAACTCTCTGATGAAATTGTAAAGGGGAGAACTTTGGAGAATACGGAGTAATGTAGAAGGAACAATGGTGAGGATCGAGGAGAACGTAACAGTGGGAAAAGACCTTTGTCTTTTTTTAGTGGTATATATAAAAGGAAATTTGATGTTCATTTCCCATTTGTTGTTAATCCTTCTATATATTAAAGGAGACTTTTTTGTAGCTCTCGCATCGACCGGAGATTTTTAGAGAGTTTTGATAGTTTTTTTAATATTAAAAGTATTGGATGTCCATCCAAACACAAAAAAAAAAAATGTTTAACATCCCTCATTACTTACATGTAAACCAATCATATATTCACAATTAAACTTATATGAATCAAATTAAAGATGGTTATATACATTGCTTTGATCTTATAATATACAATGTACGGAGTATATAGCTAGACATTGAGTTTCCTTCCACCATACTACCATTCTCATGTTCACCTTTTTTCATGTTTAATGTTAAAAATTTGTTGTCAAACTCTTATCATTAATTAATGTAGTAAAACATAGATAAAATAATTGACTTATGAAACTAGGATGCTCAATCTCCTCATAAAATGTTGTTAGAACATGCGTTGAGCTTCATAGGATGTTTCGTGCCAAAAAGAAAAATTGTAATCTAATAATGGAAGAGGAAAACACACAAATTGACGAGTTACACAGGTGATATGGTGATGATTATGTACACAAGATCGTAAGTACGGTAATTTTTGCATATATTGAATGTTGTTTATCTAAAAATTGGGCTTTTTCTTTTGAAATTTGCAACTTATACCTTAACTGCTAAACCGATATGTCTTAATATATCAATATAACTAAACTCATAGAACGATCTAATGGATTTTAAAGAGTTTGAATTGTAATATGACTTTGAATTTTAGAAAGACGCCATAAATATCCACATTACATGGTACAATATTGAAAATATTAAGACTTAGCAAAATGGATTCTTCATGGATGAGTACACACTATAATTTTCCATGCACAATTAAGTCATTCTATATTGTATTGATTTTCATCCAACATAAACAACAACAACAACCAAGGTTTATTCCCAAAATAATTTGGGATCGGCTAAAAATAGATATCATTATTAAGAGCCCATGCAATGCACGAGCTTTCATCCTAGTTAAATACATATTCTTATCTTTTCAGCAGTTTACTCCCTCCGTTCCAGTTGGAGGGACTTCTCTTTTGGACCAAAAACCAATAAAAATGTCGGGTAGAGTTGGGGGAGAGGAAAGAGAGAAAAGAAAAATCCCCACCAAAACCAATAAAGATGGGGTAGAAGACTAGAAGTGAGGGCAACATAGTAATATCACAAACACAAAACCCCCCATATAAAGATAAGACCAACATTTCACTGAAACACTCCAAAACGGAACAATCCAACATCTCACTAGAACGGAGGGAGTAATTAATAAGAATGAATAATTAGTTTTGATTTTTGAAATTGTTTATTTTTCGTCAGGTCAATATGGCTGGTAAGTTGTTCTAATATTGGTCAGACCAAAATATGTTGTTTGGAGGTTCATTACCACACGTATACTTCGGTGGGTTAAACTTCTTATAAACTATAATCATCATAATCGTTGAAAAATCGATTTTCTTACTTATATATGGAAATCTTTCAATTATTAGTGAATTGAAATCTAAAATCGGGTAGTCTTAAACTTTTTGTATAACATTCCGTGCAAAATTTGCACGGGCTAAAGAATTAGTTCTCTCTAATATCAATGATCTGAAACTCGTCACATTCAAAGAGATAGAAGACTTATCACGTACCAATATGCTAGGTAGCACGGACACTTCTATGATCTAGCGTGTCCGTGTTTGATGCCCTTTCGGACGGCGACAACGACACGACACCTGACAATACGTGTTCGAGACTCTTAAATCGGTGTCCATTATTATATTAATATTTTATCGGTTGGGATTTTCTAGGATATCCTTAAGGCATTTCTACACGTTTCAGGAATCTAAAATTAATACTACAAAAGATATATAATAAAGGTATGAGTTGAGGGGTGTTTATCATAAAAAAAAAAAAGAATTATGCATGCTATCGAGTTTATATGAATATCGTAGTATATATCATTCTCAATCTAAGTTCATCTTGTAGTCAATATTAATATAGTATTAAATTAATATTTAAATTAGTAATATACTTTTTTCAAACATAAAATATGTATCTTATATAATTTAATTAGACGTGTACGTATCTTATGACTGCCGTTTCCCGTGTCCGTTTCATGTCCGGTTCGTTTTTGTTCCCGTTTCCGTTTTTAGTGCTACCTAATATGCAATACACGCTACCCGTTTACGAGTCCACTTAGCCATATTATTTCTTGGTAGTCTTCCAAGTTGTGCGAGACTCATCCCGTCCACCAAAATAAAAATCAAACAAAAGGAATCGGAGTTAAAGACTCCACGTCCTAATATAACTACTAATCAAACTGGAAGACTTCCATTAATGTCGCATGTCTGATTAAATTAGCTGACCAACACTTCTTTGTTCCAACATTTCTCTTCCTTCTTCTTTTCGATTGGTCTCTTTTTTTTTTTTTTTGTTGATTTTGTTCTAACCACTACTCCACGTCGGACCACTAGTAATAGCAAAGAGGAGAGGAAGAGTTTTTTCTTCTTCTTTACCCACAAATTTCTCACCTTTCTCTCTCTCTCCTTACTTTGCACGTAATCCTTCATTTTCTGCCGTACCAATTTAATTTCGGTTAGTTTTTCTCTGTTAATCTCCAGTATTTTTATCACTGAAATTCTCTTCTGATGTCTTTTTTTGATGCGGTGATCACTCTACATCCTCATTGAATGTTTGATCGATAGAATTTTGTAGTTGGTAGTAGTAATCTGGTACATTTGTATGATTTTTAATTTGTGATGTTGATGTGAATTTGGTACTTTATGATTTTGCTGAATTTTGGGGTTTAATGAATTTTAGATTTAATTTTAAATGGTAAAGCTTGAGAATTTTGAATTGTTTGTTAGTGATTAGGATGATGAAAGTAATTAGTAACATGGTGCTTTATTGTTGAATTGTGCACAATTTGGGACTAAATTTAGTGTTACTTGAGTAAGGAGTAATTCAGTGTTAGGTAAAAAAAATACTTTTTTGATGCTAGGTAAAAAAAAAAAAAATTGAACTTTTAGCTGAAATTGCAACTTCTATAAATTCAGTGTTTAGTGGAGTAAGAAGCATGACAATTTCCAGTGTTCAACATTTTATGTATCCTGTGTTTCGGTATTTGGACGGTCTGTTGTTGCTATGTCGAGAATTTTTGTTATGACATTGTTCTTAATTGTTGTCCCGGGTGACTAGGTGTTGCATTAATCGAGCTGTAGTTTGATGTTTTGTCTTTCTTGATGAAATGTATTGCATTGAGAAATTGGACAATCTGAGTATGTGGGTGCATGTCTACCAAGAGACTGTCAGTAAGACGAGTTATTTCAGGATGAGTTTTTGAATATTCAGAATACCATACGGTAATTTGGTCTGTCAAAATGTCTAGTCGTTAGAGCTGTCGTGTACCATTAAATGCTGTGTATCAAGTTATGAAACCAATTTCCAGTACATGGTTGTGCCCGCGTAAAGGATGTTAACAAGTTGAAGCTTTGTCTGACAGGAGCCTTTTTTTATTCTCTCCTAGGTAGTGACTGCTATTTACTCAAACTTTAGTTTGTGGGCAATGATTGTTTGAAGATAAGCAATGGTTTAAAAAGTCCGTATCTATGACTTTGTGTGTATCATTGACAATGAAGATGACTGAGTAGGACATAATTATGGCAGTGTGGCCAGACTCACCCCAAATTTCAATAACTATCTATTACCTACATTGAGGAGAACTAGAGTTTTGGGCATCGTCTTTGTTACTTTTTAAAAAGAATAGGTTCTTTTTTGGTTTTGATGATGGGAAGGGGTGTCTATTCACATCATCAACTGTCACTTGAAAGCTAATAATGCGGAGTAATAGCAAGTGGATTATAGTAGACAGTGTGTAATTGGCTATCATTTTTTTATCGATGTGAGAGAGGGAGAGATCTTTGAGTGCCAATATTTTTCTGTTCTATAATCAGATAGTAAATTGTGTGGACATATAAGGAATCATTGGCTAAAAATGAGGTGATTAGTGAGAAAGTATTTGTTGCATCTACTAAAGATAAACGAGGGACAATCTCCTAAGGTGGTATGGTCATGTGAGAACGAGACCAATTATACGTAGGTTAGGAAGCCTGAAGAGTGGGGAAGTGATACGATTGTAAGGGGTAGGTGTATATTTAAGATGACTTGGATGAGAGTGATCGAAAGTGATCGAGTCTACTGGAGCATATGGCGTTGGGGAGGGCGTCATGTAGAGATACAATCTATTTGGAGGATGAAGTTTGACTTTATTTTATGTTTGCTTTCCGTTTTCACTTGTTTGGTTTTCGAACATCTTAATTTTATTTCCCCTAGTTTTGACCCCTGAGTTTATATTTTTCTCATCATATTGTTCTATTTTTCTTTCTTGATTATCCTTTGAACTTGTTTGGAACTTTTAATAAATATGGGATTCTCACTGTTTCATTTTTCTTAATGCTCACATATGACAATGTCATATGACGATTCATGTTAGCCGACCCCTGATCATTTTGGGACTTAGGCTATTGTTGTTTGCTACTGTTGTGAGAATCACATAGAAAGTCATCCCACAATCTTGTAGACCTCATTATAGATGTTGTTTCCTCTTTTGGCTGAGGGTTTGACATGAGTTATTATTTTTAATCTATTTTGATATTTATATTTCCTGCCTCAAATCTCCAAGTGTTTTCTAATGAAGGTTAATTGGTATTTTTCTCGCCTGATGGGGTGGGGAAACATATACAAGAGGCGTATCAAGGTGTTTGCCTTGGCATTGATGATCTACTTGGATTATAAGGTACAAATGATATATTCGTAGAAAAATACTGCTTTTTAAGGTGTTTGAGCCTGAAGGTTCTGTTTTTTTGTTCTCTGTTCTCCAGACTTTGCAGCAGAGAGGTAAATGGGTGAAAAGCAAAACGAAAAAAGCTTCCTTGTGGAAAAAGGCTCACGAGCGCAATGCTAGGCGTATACTTAACTTCATGTTAGAAATGGAGGGGTTGTGGGTGAAATTGGGGCAATACCTTTCTACTCGTGCTGATGTTCTTCCGGAGGCCTATATACGCCTGCTTCAACAGCTTCAGGATTCACTTCCTCCTCGACCTGTAGTGGAGGTTATTTCTGTCTCCTCTTAGAGCTTTCTAGATTTACTACAGAAGCATACGTCTATTTATTGTTAACTTCTTTGTCGCTAGAGGATGCAAATAAAGTGAGTAGTTATTCTGTAATTGTTGCATTTTCATTTCTCATTGTTTCGTAGATCAGTTTTTGGTGGGAGGTTCATTATGTTGAATTGGGACTTGAGGAAACTTTTTTAGAAATGTTAACTTTCGATATCTACAAAAGCAAATTTTTACCCTATGTCGTGAAATGCATTATAAAGCACAGTTTTCTCCAGTTCATGCTTAAGATGATATGTCATGTAGATATCATAGAATTTCTGAAAGAATGAAATGTGTCTGGTATATTTGCATCCACTTGATAGGTCATTTGTATTTGTTGCTGCAACCCTCCTTCTCCTTACTTATCCTCAGTCCTCACCCGGACCCGCCAACTCGACATGACACTTGGACAGTTTTTCAAGCTAAAAATGTTTCAGAATAGCTGTATTTGACAATTAGACACACATATGAGTCCGACATTTGCAGCCAATCTGAGCAACGTAGCTTCGGTTGAGTATAGGGCATAGGTCCAAACTTGTTACTCGTGTTTTTATCGCTGATATGCAGCCACTTGTGTGCCATCCCTGACAACCTATCTTTACTGAAGCATCATGCCAAATAGAAGTGAGAATAAGTAGGAAAGAGTCAGAGATGATCATATTTGATTTGCTTTCTTCTGTTTTTCATCTCTTTCGGAGATTTGAACCTGATGGCATGTTTAATAGTAGAAAAACCCTGTTACAGTGTTTTGACATCTCCATTAGGATGATGTAATGGCCATGTTTCCACTTAAATACTTGCAAATACCATTGCACCATTTGACCATTTCATGTAATCACCTAGAGTTTCCCTTTTAACCACCCTTCAGTTTTATACCTTATTTGTACTAAGTTGTTCCCATTTTTTGAGGTAGCCCATAGGCCATAGGTATTTTTTTTGTTTGCATATAAGAAATTCACTATGACCAGGATGTTCAGTTCATCATGTTCGAATTCTTCCTGTGACTTTGTGCCACTGAAAAATCTGTATGACACTAGCCCTTAGATTACGGGTTCCATTTGTGACTTGTATATTGATAATCATATGTAGCATTTAATGTTTTGGGGCTTTACTTCACGAAATAGATTTATCTTTCTGTATATAATAGGTAAAACCATTCTCTGTTTGTTGTAGGTCTGCCATACCATTGAGAAAGAGTTGGGAAAATCTGTGGAGGAGCTCTTTTCAGAATTTGTAAAATCACCATTGGCAACAGCGTCAGTAAGATTCCTACTTTTATTAGCTGGGTGACTTTCTTTTTTGTCCGTCAATGATCTAACACTTTAGGTATAGAATTTCCTTCATCCTTGTACACTTTCTATTTCATGTATATTTTCTTAATTTTTTGTGAAGCTCTTATCTGTGAGGGAATGGTCGTTTTCTGTTTCCTTCCTTCTCTTTTTGTTGTGGGAATGGGGAATATATGCCTTGTAGATTGTCTGAGCTTGGAGAACTTAGTGCATCTAAGTGATGATCGGTATGTCTTGTATCATTGGAACTTGATTTCTCTTACTTTCATGTTTTCTGTTTGTTAAGTTTTTTTTATTGTTTTTTTCCTTCTAAAATAATATCAGACTTTTACCTTAATTGACTCTTAATGTTTTCTCTGCTGTAATGTGGACTCTTTTTTTTTCCTCCTTTCTTTCTTTCCATGAACAGTATTGTCAGCAATTTATGCTGTATACAAAATTCAACCTTCATGTCATTTTTTGAAATTATGTATCTGCAAAGCCTCATTTTGTGAACTGTGCTAATGCTTTTGATGCAGATAGCTCAGGTTCATCGTGCTACTCTAAAAAATGGACAGGAAGTGGTTGTCAAAGTTCAGCATGAGGGTATTAAGGATGTCATTCTAGAGGTTTTAGTGGTTTATATTGTCTTTTATACATTTTAGATTGAAGAGAAGTATAGCCTGCAGTACCAGTATGTTCTTTCAGTATAACGCTAATTCTCTCATAGGATTTGAAGAATGCGAAGTCGATTGTTGAGTGGGTAGCATGGGCAGAACCTGTTTATAATTTTAATCCCATGATAGATGAATGGTGCAAGGAAGCACCGAAAGAACTTGATTTCAACATTGAAGCTGGTAATTGATTTCTTATCTGATCATATGTGATCTGCAATTGTCAGCATTGCCTCATTTTGGTTACAATAGGATAATTGATGTATTTTTTTGGTTTATGGTGTTTGCTTCATAGTAGTCACGTGCTTTATTGTTAACTACAATCTGCTCGATATTGTAGAGAATACCAGAAAGGTGGCCATCAATCTTGGCTGTAACAAGATAAACAATCATAATGCAGGATCCAATCATGTGGATGTTCTAATTCCAGAAGTTATTCAGGTACCACAGTCTATTAAATCGTCAGTCGATAGTGCGGTTGTCCAGGCATGTGTAGGTAGTAACTAGTAACTAGAAACATCGTCTTACCATGAATGTTTCATTTCTAGGGTCTAGTACAAATCAGGATCCTGCTAGTTGTCTTAATCTAATTGGACTTGAAAGCTTTTTTTTTTTTGTAGCCTTTTATTTGTGTTCCTTTGAGGACCTAAGGTAGATACCGGCAAGTCCATTTCTGAGAATTTATACTGTCCATTGGAAAGTGTTTGATTCATTTTGGGAAGAAGGCTTTGTTGTTGTATTAAAAAGTGTTTTATCTTGTTAATGGGCTTAACCAGCATGAAGTGCACCGAGGCGCTAGGAGTTTTGTGGTAGACATAACTTGCAAAGCATGGTTCTTGCTCACATATTTTTACTTTAGAACTAGTAATTGATGTAGATGTAGTAGAGTGTAAAAGTTCTTGTGCCTGAAATTAGAAGTGACAATATGAATACCTTTTGTATCTCTTTCAATAGAAACTCTAGGACCTAATAATGCAATCAGATGCCTGGAGTCATAGTTTTGAGGCATTTGATAGCCATCATATCAGCCTCTGTGCCTGGCATCTCAGATTATAATGTGCTTTTTTATTTTTCATAAATTGTTTACGGTGTGAAGGTAAAACTGGTTCTTGAATAACCTTTTAGTTAAACTATTGTTATTTGTTTCTCGTTGGTGACTGCAATATATGTATAACTTCCTCTGTTTGTTGGTTTTTTCGGCAGTCAGCTGAAAAGGTGATTGTTCTGGAGTACATGGACGGGGTCCGGTTAAATGATTCTGATTCTTTGCAAGCATTAGGTGTTGATATGAAAAAACTTGTGGAAGAGATTACACGTGCGTATGCCCACCAAATATATGTTGATGGATTTTTCAATGGCGATCCTCACCCTGGTACTCCTGTCCATCCTCTTACATTCCGTTATCTTGAGGATATGTTGCCCTTGTCATGCTAATAGTTGGTACTCTTGTTTACATTTTCATTCACGATAATCGGACTAATGATTGATTTTTCTCCATATCTAGGAAACTTCCTTGTTAGCAAGGAATTTCCACATCGCCCAATTTTACTGGATTTTGGTCTCACGAAGTCACTTCCAGCAACAACAAAACAAGCTTTGGCGAAAATGCTTTTAGCATCTTCGGAGGTTAGTGAAAATTGTGTGTATTTTAGAGAACAGTTATTTTTTTTCCGTTTTTGACAAGGACAACTATATTTTACTAATATGGAGTTCACATAATTGTCAAAGTGTGAGTAAGAATATGTAGAAAGTAGGGAGCACTATTCTAGAGTAGAATAAATTTGACAGAAAAAAAATGTAGTACCCCCCCCCCCATTATGGATTATCTTGTCATTTCCTTTTTGGATCTGTTCACGTCTATGTTCCCACTTGTTGGTAACCTATTTGCCGTCGACGTACCAATATCCTTTTTAATATCCCCCACACCATGCTCTCTCCCTTCACTCACCAGTCACCAGTCCCCATACCTCTACCTCACCCTGCTCTGGCATCACCACCATGATTGCTACCCACCAGTGACCCTACTTTGAACCCAGATTCGCTTGTTATGTGCATTCTCTCATCATCGTCGTCTTCCTCCTCATTATCATCATCATCGATTTGAACCCTAATTACCCAAAATTTACAATGGTCATAAAAGTTACACTCAGTCAGACTACAATGATTATAAGATCCAAGGATAGTGCTATACTACTTGAAATCTAAATTGGATTTATTTACAAGTTTCAACAAACTTTGGTTAATGTATTGCAATTAACGCTCTCTATAACTTTACTATGTGAAAACACCAGACTTCCCATTTCCCAATGCAGCTATTTTTTTTTTGTCTGGGTGATGGGGAGAATGGTCCAGGCATAGAAGGGATCCTCCAGACTCCAGAGGATTGATGCTTTTTATTGATTAGAATTTGGGGTGTGATGTTATATTGGTTTTCCAGAAAGAGCTTGAACAAAGTGTATGGTGCTTTGAGTATCACTTACTTTGTGATATGCTTAGAAAAGCTAGCTGTACTATGTAATTATATGCTCAAAAGAGACAATATAAGATGTTTAGTTTGAAATGACATGACCTGACTGATTTGTTCTTGCCATGGAAATACTTGCTCAGATTATTATTAAGTCTTGAATGAAATCAAATTTGTGCCTGCAATCCCCTATTCTCGTAGGGATACTAGTAAATTTGAATGATTTAATAGTTCTCTTATCTTTCCCTTTCACATGCAAGTTGCCTGTTGAATATGAACATTTTAATCCCGTTAATCTGGGAGACCTTGAAAAATGTTATGCTATCCTAATGGCAGGGGGACCAAGTGGCACTTTTGTCTGCATTTTCAGAAATGGGACTGAAGCTGCGCATGGACTTGCCTGAACAGGCCATGGAGGTCACAACCATATTCTTTCGTAGCTCAACACCTGCAAGTGAAGCTCCAGTGAGTGTCACTCTTATTCTGATGGCCAGATTGTTATGGCATATATTGTCTTGTATTGAATTCCTATCTTTGTCTAGGAAACATTAAAAAAGTTTGCGGAAGAAAGGGCCAAAAAGTTGAAGACATTGCAGGAGAAGATGAACCTTGATGAAAAAGAAGCTAAACGTTTCAATCCAGTAAGTCGTCTATTCTATTTGAAAATTCTTGATTGACGTATGAACAATAATTCTAGAATTTTTTACTTATTGTGTCTGGTTCTAGGTTGATGCATTTCCCGGAGATATAGTGATTTTTTCAAGGGTGCTAAATCTTTTAAGAGGTATGATTGTAATTCCATGAAATTAGATTACATTACTCCGCTCCTCAAATTATTCTCGTGATCAATCTATTCTTCCATTTTAACCAAGGGCTGCGATTGCATTAGGTCTTTCTGCCACCATGGATGTCCGGATCATCTACTTTGATATCATGAGGCCATTTGCAGAGTCTGTTTTGGGCGGGTGTGCTTTTCTTCAACCTAATGGTTATGTCTAAACTTTTCATTCAATTCTTAGTTAACGTGGATTTCATGTCTGTCAGAATCATTAACAAGGGACCAAACCTTAATAGCCAGTGGATATTTGACACTCCTGTACACTCCAACGTCGAAGAAAAGTTGCGAAGGCTCTTAGTTGATTTAGGAAATGCTGGAAAAATACTCGGAATGCAGGTAGTCTCTAATTTCTAAATGTTACTTCCATCAGCATGATCTGAATGAGTTTGGCCTATGAATGATTGCCAAGAATAAGATAAGGATTTGTTTCAAGGATGAAGATATTTCAGTAACCTTTATATTTATTCCTTAGACAAGGAGTCAAGGAAACAGTATTCTACTTAGATTGAGCAGAGCTTCTGTACATTATTCTATTCTTATTTTGCTCCAATGTCAATATCACATGGAAAAGGTTTGTTTGGTTGTTTGGTTTATTTGTTTGGTTTCCCTAACTCTTTTCCCAAAACTTTTTTTTTTTTTTTTTTTTTTTTTGTAAATCTTTTGAATTTATTTTGACGACTTTATAAAACTTCCTTTGAAAATATTTAATTACTCCAAAAAGGTTTACAACGTTTTGGAATTTCATGGCGTACACAAGACGGTTACTACATGACGATTCATGTTAGCCGACCCCAAATCATTTTGGGAATAAGGCTTGGTTGTTGTTGTCAATATCACATGGAAAAAAAAAGAAAAAAACATGGCATACATTAGTGTCTCTCTCAAACACGTCTTGAAAAGGAAAAGAGAGCTCCTTTGTCTCATGACCTCGAGTATTTTGTTGGGAAACTTTAATTGTCTATCGTCATCTAATCGAGAGCCCACAATTATCTACATTTACATTGTTGAATAGAGAGAATTGGAAAGAAAGGTAGGAAATCTGTTCAATCGGTTCCCTCTGTGTGAGTCTCTCTACCTCTTATGCTAACTAAACAAACTTGTAATGAGTTTAGCAACTGGAAGATCGTCAACAGTAGAACCAGCAGTGTTTAGGAGACACAATGATGGATTTTTGACCCCCTACTGCATATTATATTTACGAGTGATGCATGGTGTTGGAGACTTAAGAAATTGCTTAGTCATTCGCTGGTTCATAATATAGCAACATTGCAGCAAGCAGTGCGAAAATATCATTTATTTGCTGAGCAAAATTAAATTTTATTGAGCTTGACTCAGTAAGTCTTAAAGTTCCGCCTTTACATTTCGAAGGAATTTTTTTTTTGAGGGTCATTTCAAAGGAATTATGTTGGTGATATTGCAATTTACTCTTTTAGTTGATTTTTTTTTATCCTTAATCAACCAAGTTGTTGCATTTCGTCGACTTCAAATCAACACTCTTCAGCAGTTGCTCTCAGAATAGATCTTAATTCGCTGCAATGTTCCATTGTCAATAGGTATGTGCTTACAAAGACGGAGAAGTGATCATTGACACCGCTGTTGGAGTGCTTGGAAAGTATGATCCCCGCCCAGTGCAGCCAGATTCGTTGTTTCCTGTCTTTTCAGTGACCAAGGGCATTGTAGCTGGGTTGGTACATTGGTTGGTTGACAACAGGTGTGATTTCGTTAGTCATTGCCTTTTCTCATCATTTCCATATACGACCATTTGAAGTTCTAAAGCTATAACTGGAACTTAATAAGATTAAACAGCACAAGCAACAAATGCCATAGAGAAGTAACAAGGGGGGGGGGGGTGCTAGCATTCATCTAGTATACTGATTCTCTAATAATTTGCTATGTGGCGTCCCCTGTCCCCCACCCAATTAGAGCCAGTGTTCGATAAAAGTCTATCGATATTTGATTCTCTTTAGAAGGATTGATAATATATCATCTTTTATCACACATTTTGCTTTGGTAAAACCGGAAAATCTGATCCCCGGCCAGTAAGCCAATATTTTGGTTGTTGACCACCCACCACCTCAAACAACCGCCAAGTCAACTCTTATCCACCAAGAAAGCACCACCGAGCCTTGAAACCAAAGATCTCGTCCTACTTTTTCGTATTTAGTGCCCTAATTCGAGCCATAGATAGATGTTGCTATTATTCGCGTCTAAAGTATACTTTTCCATGGTAAGTATTCTTCTTGAACCAAAGTGGTCAAATTCTAAAATTTACTATTCTTTTTCATATAATCGTCAAGTGTAGCTTGGGACATATAGTCGGGGAGTCTGACATGGATATTTTATGTAAAAACTTGATTTTTTTCACCTAAAGGAGTGTATAGGTGTCATGTCGTGTCAGACGCTAGTCATGTCCGAAACGCGACATAGTAGGTAAATGGAGTGTCGAAGTAACATAGATTTGCTATGTGAACTCCCCCCGGACCCCACTCAATTAGGGCCAGTGTTTGATGAAAGTCTATGGATAGTTGTTTCCCTTTAGGGAAGATTGACAATAAATCATCTTTTATCAAATATTTTACTTTGGTAAACCACGAAGATCTGATCCCCGGCCAGTAAGCCAATATTTTGGTTGTTGACCACCCTAAAGCCACCTCAAACAACTGCCAACTGAACTCCTATCCACCCATAAGGCACCACCAAGCCTTGAAACCGATGATCTAGACCTCCTTTTTCCTATTCCGTGCACTAAACCAAGCCATAAATAGATGTGGAGCAGAAAAATAAGCCCCTATTACCGATATTGAGCAGAAAAGGTCAACCTGAAAAAGTAGCTACAAGACACAAGATGAAGTTAGTGAAAGGGGAGAAGGAAGAAAATGAAGGTGGGGATGGGGGAGGAGAGAGAAGGTTTGACATAGTTTGAGGTGGTCGGCATGGGTGAGCGCTGTTTCCAGAGGTCAATGCTGAACTGTTGACTTATTGGCTGGAAATCGCATTTTGATGGTGTTTCACAATAAACGGAATGATAAAAGGATGTCTTTTGCAGGACTTTGTAGTTACGGTGGTGTTTCATAAACATAAACATTTAATGGTGTTATTTATCAAATTTTTAAGTTGTTCTAAAATAAACTATTTCCTTTTTTTTTAAAATTTCTTAATGAACACTAACTCAACTCATGAAAGACACGTCGACACATGACAGAGTATCATAACGGACACCATTTTCAGGTGTACATGTGTGATCCCCAAAGTTCAGGGGTACGTTGTGCAGAATGTCAAGGGGTAGGCCGGTCGGGGTACCATGTGCGAAGCCCCAAAGTACAGGGGTTCCACGTGAATTTTCTGTTCTTTTTATCTAGAAGAGGGGAGTTCCAAATTTTTAATCGGCTCTCTGTATTTCATCTGTCATATCTGAGTTTCTCACTTCAATTTCATGGAAGTGAAGTCCACCAAACGAAAGTAAATGTTGCGTTTTACAGTAAATTTGTACAATATATGTTTGCATCCATATAGTTTTTTGCTTTTACTAATAATTTTGCTTGTTAGTTGATCGAAACTTCTTGCCTTATGACTCGCAGAAAACTAAAGTACGATGAAAACTTAACCAATATTTGGCCTGAATTCTCTTCGAACAATAAGGAGAACATTAGGGTATGATAATCCGTTCTGACATTGTCCACATCTTTACTTTGATATAACTTATTTAACCATCTCGAGTGCATGTCAATATATTCATATCAGTATTACCCCTCTCCTTTTGCAGGTTCATCATGTTCTTAACCACAGTTCTGGTCTTCACAATGCAATGGCCAACATCATGAAAGATAGCCCTTTCTTAGTATCTGACTGGAATGAGTGCCTGCGACAAATATCCCAGTCTTCTCCTGAAACTGAACCGGGTCAACAGCAGTTGTATCATTATCTTTCGTTTGGCTGGTTATGTGGTGGAATAATTGAGGTCTAGAACACTTACTTTTCTCTATAAAATTAATGATTTTCTGCCGTCAGCTATCCTTGCTACTGCTTTTTTCTTTCTTCTTCCTTTTTTTTGTTTTGTTTTGTTTTGACACAAGACGGTTACCAGATGACTATTCATGTTAGCCGATCTCAATCATTTTGGGAATAAGGCTTGGTTGTTGTTGTTGTTTGTATGGCGGGAGCCTTTAAGGCGCTGGGGTAATGATGTTGATGTTGTTGTTTGTTTTGTTTTTCGAGAGGTATCCTTGGTCCTTCTAGTTTCAAGTAATTGATCTATCTTAATGTTCCCACCCCATTTTGTTTCTGTATTTAAGAATCAGTCTCTTTTACTTATGTTGTCAGGTCTCCACATCGTTAAATAAAGCGAAATATAATTGGTCCTTACAGCTCCTCCTGCAGATTTTTCGTGCTGAAAACTAAAGAGCTCAAATAACATCATTAGAACTTTGATGTTGGTCAATAAGCTTATGTTTCTGCTTGTTTGGCAATTCACATTCTTGTTCTCCTTGACTGAAAATAACCTCACTTTTAATATTTGAATCTATGTTCGGTTTTAAGCCCTGTCATCCCAATCGAAGATTTCATGCTTGTTCAGAATTAAAGTCCTCCAAGTGATAAGGATTGTGTGCCAATTTTGTCCGTGTAACAAAAGTGTAGTACTTGGCTTTTGCTCACACCTTGGTGAAAAGCTGAGAATTTTCGCCGACTTAATTGTGTTTGTCATTGCTTGACAGCATGCATCTGGAAAAACGATTCAAGAGATTCTTGAAGAAGTATTGATTCATCCACTTCATGTTGAGGGTGAAATGTACATTGGCATTCCCCCAGGCAAGTCTTTCATTATCATGTGTCGGCGTATATATTTTACTGAAAACTTTGTGGAAAGTTGGAGGCGAAAGAAACTGAAATTACTGCATGGTCGTAGTATTATTTCCATCACTTTATTTACATGGCATTACCTTGGCCTACTGCTCCCATGCAGGCGTGGAAGCTCGACTAGCTGCACTTACGCTGGACACTGATGATCTTGGGAAACTTTCTGCTCTAAACACTCGGTCTGACTTTCCTTCAACCTTCCAGCCTAATGAAATCGCTCAAGTCGCTACCGCCCTCCCAGCGTTGTTTAACTCCCTTCCTATTCGCCGTGCCATCATACCTGCTGCTAATGGACACTGCTCTGCACGTGCTCTTGCACGCTACTATGCTTGTCTGGCTGACAGTGGAACTGTCCCTCCACGGCCTGCCTCTTCCTTACCACCTCTCGGCAGCCATACTCATATTCCCAAGTTTCCTTCTATGAAACCTCCTAAGAAAGAAAATGGCAGCAAAAAGAACCGCCTCAATGTAATTTCTCTGTGCAGAACCATGATGTCAGAGAAATTCAATTACGAAAAGGGTACAAAGAATGCTAAAGGTCCAAGTTATGACAGTGTTCCAACTGATGAGGGTACTAGCAGCAGCGTGGATGTTGAACAAAACACAATTGGTAACGGTATAGATGGTGATGAACATCAAGGAAAGACCATTGAACTCTTCAGTAACCCTAGAATTCATGATGCCTTCATGGGTTTAGGAGAATTTGAGAACTTTGCTTTGCCTAATGGTGACTTTGGCTTGGGGTTCAAGCGGATAACTTTGGCTGATGGGTCTGTTATTGGTTTCGGTCACTCTGGAATGGGTGGATCAACTGGCTTCTGTGATACAAAAAACCGGTTTTCAATCGCTATTACCCTAAACAAAATGTCGTTTGGGGCTGTAACTGGACAGATTATCCAGCTCGTGTGTTCAGAGTTGAACATTCCTTTGCCGAAGGAGCTAAAAGGACTCGGAAGTTCGGAGCAAAATTCCGAAAGGCCTCTGATTAATTAACTGGCTAGGGTATATTATTACCTGTGTATTGCGTCTGATTTCTCAAGCATCAACTATAGTCAAATTTTGTTGTGGCTTTCTGTAGGTTATACATGTATGTAATGTCATTTTGATCAGAGGCCTCAAGTGTATACAAATGTGAATAACAAACGGCAAAAATTTTATATTTATCAAGATCATAATTTTAAGGATGAATCATTATAGCTACGTCTACTTAAGCCTTGTAGATATTGTAAGGGGACTGAATTATCGATCAGGTACTCTCAAGATTACGGCAACCTCATTGTGTTTGATTTTTTATCTTGGTCATCTTATCTTATTAAAATTAAAAATTGTGTTGACGGAGAATTCAGTGAAATGAAAGCAATACATATCATAAGGTCTTGAAGGTAGATTCACTCGTAGGGAGTAGGACACAAAAACGGGACAGAGGGTCTCCACTCGTACTAAGGGAATGAGGTAGCACCTTCATACTTATAATCCCGTAAAATCATGGATTATTGTTTGCATGAAGATGAGAGTATTGACGATAAATCTTCATTGCAATACGTTCTTTTGAAAACTTTGCAGATAGTTGCTCTAGAATCATACCGTGGATCTGTAGACTGTAGTTTTCCTCTCTAATATTGTGCCCCAACACAGTACTGGACTACTGGACTGGGGCTAGCATAACCAAGTTCTAAAAGACTAAATGAACGTTTGAATCGCCCAAAAAAAGGACGTTTCCGACATATTTACGTGAATTCTCTTTCTTAGCTTGTTGTTCAGAAGTAAATTGTTCCTCGTACGAAAAATACGGTGTATTTAAAAATCACATTAGTTATGGTGAAACCATGAAGTGTATGTTGGTTGGACTAAATCAAATTCAGGAGATTTACAAGTGTGTTTTCGACTTTTCGTTGCTTTCAATTGCCCATGTATGAAAGAAACACAAGAGTTATGAATAAAAATACTGATTTCTATACTCCAATATTGGTTTTAAATTCATTTACGTGACTATGTGAGTAGAGGGAAAATCAAGTCAATGTACATTTTGAGTTGTAACAAATTCGTTCAACTCAAATAAATTATATTATATCATATCAGCCAATTGTCATAAAAGGAGACCTGATTATTTTACTTTTTGGGTGACCATTTTAATAAGGCATTAATTAATTGAATCTGGTAATCATAATGAACATATTTCAAATAAAAGATATTAAAAAATGCCTTGATAAAATCATTACCATTTTTTTTTCTTTTGAGGGAAAAATGATTTTTTTTCTTCTAAAGAATAAATGATTTTTTTAGGAAACAAAGTGAGCTAGAAAACGCGTATTGGTAGCTGACTATAAATCTTGCATATTTGGTAGGATGAAAATGTTAGCACTAACTTTATTTAAACAAAAAACAAAATATTAGCACTAACTAATTAATACGGTCGGTGTTGACTGTCGATCAAATAAATTGTCGAGAATTTTTTTTTTTGAACACTACCGCATTCAAGAAAATTGATTGGAAGACATTCAGAGATTAAATTAAATTAAATGATGGCGTTATGGGTGCTGAATTGCTCATCAATAAACACTCACACTGAAGAGCAATTCTAAGGTGCTTGACATGTACCGCAAAGTACAATAAGAGTCATCATCTCAACCATCCATAATGCTGAAAATCAATCTACACCATCCATTATTTTTATTTAGGTATATTTTATAAATTATATTGTAAATAACCAAAAAAATTAGAAAAAAATGGTTAAATACATTTATTTAATCTTTTATGCTTATATATACCTTGTACAAACTATATCTAATATAATTTGATAATTTTTTTCCTTTTAGAAAAATTTATTATGTTAATTAAAAATGATTTAGTATGGTATTTTGCGGTACTTGTCGAACACCCTAGAACTCCTCTACACTGAAAGTGAAGACTTACCAATAACACATTATTATATAAATTAAAATATGTTCTTCAATCAGCAATGTAGACAATTGAAACAAATACATTTAGGCATATTGGGTAAAATGGGTAAGAATAGTTTAGAGTTTAATTTTGGTAGAATTGGTAGAGTTTATGAAATGAAAACTAGTAAGAAGACAAAATCAAAAGACAAAATATTATATTGTAAGAAGACAAATGAATTTTGAAAATCGCAAATAAAATTTTAATCAATTTATTCTTATCTTTTCAGGTAAACTCTATCAATTCAAGTAGAGTTATTTACAACTCTTGAGGATCCAAAATCCAAATACGATGAATATTATTAACTCTATTAATAAGGCTCAATTTATACGCTATAGTGAAACAAAGCTTATCGATGGAACCCCAAAGAATTCCTTAGCATGTACTCCCTTCGTCTCCCTCTAAACACCCCCATATTTTTTTTCACAAGGATTAAGGAGGGACGAATTGTTTATTATTGTTGGAGTTATTGGGTAGTTTGTTTATTATATGTAGAGATAATATAATTAGTAATTTGTTTATTATTGTTGGATATTATATGTATTTTGTTTATTATTATAGAAAATAGTAATTGATTTATTTATTATATTTGGAGATCAGATAATGGGGGTTTTGTTTATTGTTCTTTTGAGATAATGAGGTGTGAAAATGAGGAAAGATGGAGTGTAAAAACTCACTCGCCCCATTTAGAAATTTTGAAGTGGGGTGTTTAAAGAAAGACACCCCCGAAAAGGAAAGTGGGGTGTTTAAAGAAAGATGGAGGGAGTATTAGTAGTTGAATCTACATGGGTCATTTGGATTATGGGATGAGAATTGAGAGATTAGAGGGTGGGATAAGAGAAGTGAATTCGATAAGATAGTATAATTCCCTTGTATAGATTAATTAACATGAGAATATATGGGATAAGACATGAGATATATATATATATATATATCAAACTTTCCGATCTTTCTTTATCTTTGAGTGTAGGAAAATTTACAAACATACTCTTATTTAATATTAATAATCCCTTATGTATATATATTTTTTTTTAAATGGGGCAAATTAGTTTGTTCCTTTATTAATGAATTCTCAAGTCTAATACATGTCGCCCTCGATTTAATTGAGAGATGGTGCCTAGACGAGGAGAGGAGGGTGGAGGAATTAAATGTGTTAGGTTAGGCAATTTGGAACGATGGCAATGAAGTGGTCCATGGGAGGGGAATTGGGGTTGGTGGCCCAGTGAGCGTCAAACTTTTTTGGGGCTATATCGAGAAGCAATGCATGGGAGTCAGGGGCGGAGGCGAAAGGGGAGGAAAAAACAAAAGAGTGTGGTAGCTGGGATTGGCAATTGCCGCCTCAGAGGGTGTAGTAAAATTTATAATGTGGACGGTGCAACCTTGGGGGAGAAGGGATCGGGGCTTGGTGTGATTATAAGGGGAAGCGAAGGTGAGGTGTTGCGCGTGGCTTGCCAAGAAGTATGAGAACGTTGGAACCCAAATGTGGCGGAGGCCAAAGCGGGCTAGCTTGGATTCCAACAAGCATGGAAGTACGAGCTTGGAAGATTGTACTGGAGTCAAATTCGCTCAGCGAATCAGCGCCTTAAGATCTAGTTAGTATGCTTCCGTTACTTAGGTTTAGTTGCTTTTGATGTTTTTCAATTTTTGTGTATTTAGTCATATTCGTAGGACAGGAAAAGAGTGACGCTCTATGTAGCTCATTTAAATCCTATTGGATATTTTACTAGCGTCTGGGTCAATTTGGGACCTTCAAATGTATGTACTTGATTTGATGGCCGAGGACTTCATGTCCGTGGTAACCTAGTTTTTGATGCAATTTTACTTGATTTAAAAATAAAAAAGTCTAATACATGCCCCCCTCTAGGTATTAGTTTGGAGGGATAGAAAAATTTTCTGGTCCTTATCCAACCTCCTATTCCTATTTACCAAACAAGGGAAGTTGGATTGTTGGAAAAAATTGTCCCATCCCACCTCCATATCCTATATTTTATTCCCATAATCTAATGAATCGCATAATAGTTTGTTTCTACTACGTACTAAACCAAACCATTAGGGTAGTTGGCTAGTGGCTTTTGCACTTGGGAGTAAAGACAACAGGCATATTCAGATTTCCACCTAGTAGTGTAATAGGTCAATGAAGACAATTAGGGTAAAGTAGCTTTCTATTGAGTGTTACTAGTAGTTATTGGTGATTGTTTGACTTATGACTTATGGTTGAAATTGCTGAAATTGCGAGGACAATATTATTGATGATTAATAGATTATAATTTTGTTAGGTCTTGACTATTGACACTTCATTACTTACAGCATTTTGTAACATTTTGCATGTAATGTCTTATGAGACAAAAATGGATAGGAAGATGAGAATGGCCTAAAATAAAGTTGCAGGTTGATCGATACGGTGTATGTAATGTCTAATGAGGCATAATGAAGTTTCATGAAGGGTTAAGAGTATGAGGACTATACCTCCATGATTGCTTGCGGTGCGGGGCATGACTTCTAAATTAAACAACACTTTTCCGAAAGTAAAGGAAAAGAAATGAAAGAAAAGGGGATAAAAGTTTTACTTCCGAAACTATTGACACTTCATTACTTACAACATTTTATAATATTTTGCCTATAATATCTTATGAGGCAAAAATGGCAGCAAGATAAAAATGACCTGAATTAAAGTTGCAGGTTGATCGATACGGTGTATGTAATGTCTAATGAGGCATAATGAAGTGTTATGAAGGGTTAAGAGTATTAGGACAATTAACTCCATGATTGCTTGTGATGCGGGGCATGACTTCTAAATTAAACCACACTGTTCCGAAAGTAAAGGAAAAGAAATGAAAGAAAAGGGGATAATAGTTTTTCTTCCGGAATCCTGACCATATATATATACAATGGGGCTGTATCCGGTAAGAAGTTAATTTATTGTCAGAAATAATAAACAATCTGAGCCACATATCCACCCAAAATTAATGGATGAGATTAAATAAAAAAAATAATAATAATAA
This sequence comes from Spergularia marina, assembly GCA_963680865.1. Lineage (NCBI taxonomy): Eukaryota > Viridiplantae > Streptophyta > Magnoliopsida > Caryophyllales > Caryophyllaceae > Spergularia > Spergularia marina. The sequence continues at coordinate 12,724,185 of OY804560.1, read as the reverse complement.
TTAAAAGACCCACCCTTTCTCTTTTCTCTCTCCTCCCCCAACACCCCCTTTACCGCACCTGACACCACCTCACTCCCGCCGTCCTCCGTCCTCAACCACCACCATCACCGGCCCCGACCAGCCACCATGAGCGGCGGACTACCTTGACCTTTCCTCCGCCCCCGCTTCCTCATCCCCCATTTCCTCCTTTTTCCACGTGGAAAATTGGGGGAGAGGCGGCAACAAGGCTAGGAGGGGCGGCCCACGTTAGGGGAGGGGCGCAAAAAGTCAAGGGATAGGCGGAGACATCTTTGAGGGGCGGCGGAGGCATCGGGGAGGGCGAAATTCGTGGTGGTTAGAGAGCATTTTGAGGAGAGAAAATAGGTCGATTTGGGCTATAAAGTGGTCGGGGGGAAGACACACCACCGGTGGGCCGGCAACCGGACGACGAGTAAGGTGGTGGTGGTCGATTGGATCCGGGTGGTGGTTGGTGCAGGTGGTCGGTGGCCAGTGGTGGGAGGGAGGTGCGCGGCAGTGGTGGCGGGGTGGGGGAGGAGAGAGAAAAAACGGGGGTTATTTTCGGTTTTTTTTTTCTTTGGAGTTATGAATTATAATTAGTGGAATTATTATTGTTACGTGTTTTAGTTAGTCTAGTTATCATAATTACGTGTTTTAGTTGGTGAAGTTATATTAAACGAAAAATGCACACGGTACCCCTGGACTTTGGAGCTTTGCACTCGGTACCCCTATAGTCGAAGCGGTACCCCCGTATTTCTGTTAAGTTTTCTGTTAGAAAGATGATGTGGTCAAAATTGTTTTTTTTTTTTTTTGAAATAAAACGGAATTTCATCAATATAGTTGTCAAACGGCACTTACATCAAGAACTGTAACGATACAAATATCATCAAAGAGATCTAATTGACACAATCCTTCGCTAATTAACAAAATTGATCCCTCACACGTTGACATTTTTGCGTCTTTCATCGGCAGTAGAGATCTATGTAACTCGACAAAGAAAAGGCAATTGACGTAGTTAACAATATTTGATGCTGGATTCATTGAGGGTTACCGATCTGGGAACAACTTCCGTCTTGGACAAATAAGGAAAAACACCACTGATCAAGAGATCAAACCTCACGAAGGAGCCAATAAGACCTCACAACGGAGTCAACAAAACCTCACAAAGGAGCCCAAAAGGGTTTCACAATGGAGTCAAATTACCTCACAAAGGAGTCGTAAGAATCTCATAATGGAGCCAAAAAAACCTCACAAAGGAGTCACAAAGTGCCTCACAATGGAGCCAATAAAAATAAATCAATGGTGAAAATTTTTTCAGCAAAACCACAATAAAACCTATAAATCAATAATACAATAAATAAGGGCTTACCAACGGGTAAAGGATCCGATAGCAGACCCAAACAAATCAAATAGGAGAGAGGCCGAGAGGAGGAATTTTTGAGAGAGAGGCTAGAGAGACTAGAGTTTATTTTGGGTTAATTACAATATATTTTCTTTAAATATGAGTTAATTACAACTAATAAGAATAATAATAAACAAATAAAAAAAAACCCCACTCCCTTCTATTTATCTATCCTCTCCCCTTCCTTCTCCCTCCCCTGTATCGCATACCACCCTCTCACCACCGCCCACCTACAAACACCACCGCCCACCTACAAACACCACTCCCACCAGTAGACTTCCCATCGGCCGGCGAAACCATGAGAGCATCCAATGCAACCATTAAAGTCCTCCCCAACCTCGACTACCCTGTTTCCCTCTGCACAATGTCAAAATCCCCCAACCCAAACGCGATTGACACCTCCACCCTATCCATAGATCGCTGCCCCTTGCCTTCGTTCGCCGCCCCTTACCGTCGGTGTGCTGCCGCTCATCCTCCTTTACTGCCCCTTTAAATATCTTCGTGCACCATTGTTGTTGAGAAATGAGTGATTTGGAGTCATGCTTATGCTCATGAATGTCCTGGGGGACAAACGGAAGGAAAGGATGCTAATTGGTGGTCGTCAGCAAACCCAATGTCGCCGGGAAGGGAGAGTGTGAGGACAGAGAAACCCGTGTGAAAGGAAATATGGGGGAGTAGGAGATGTAGGCGTCGTCACGGAGGTGGATAAATAGGGTCGTTGGCGATTAATGGTGGTCGTCGGTGATGGTCTGCGGTGGGGCAGTGGTGATCGCCTGGTCGGAGGAGCCCGAAGGCGGGAGGGGGGGGGAGGGTAGTGATGCGAGAGAAAGGGGGTTCTCGTTTAATAAAGGTGATAACAATGATTCTCTAACGATGTTACAACGGAAATGATAAAAAAGAGTAAGGCTAAATGTATATGACATATACACATGTAAATGTATATGGGGGGTAAGATGGTATTTTCATCACTTTTAATGACTCACATACCTTATTCTTACTCTCAAATACACGCTCACGGATAACATATTACTACTCAAGAATTTACATATCAATTCATACCCAAATATGTCAATTCAGAATAAATCAAAATAAAACCACTCACAAATGATAATGTCAACTCAAATATGAGAATGCCAACTCAAAACATCATAGAATGCCAATTCAAAATTTGCACAGAAAATAAAAGAAGATTGGTGGCTCATAGATAGCAGATTACTCATGAATTAATATGTCAATTCATACATATATATGTCAATTCCGATTACATCAAAACAAAATTATTACTCACAAATGAGAATGTCAACTGAAAATATGGAATACCAACTCAAAATATGGCCAGAAAAAAAGTGATTAGTGGGGTTGAGAAGAGAGAAATGGGTGAATATATGTTTTGTAATGTATATTCATATACATTAAACCTTTCTCATAAAAAAAAAGGGCGGGACATCCAGTTTCCAGAAGTATGGGGTACCGTGTGGAGAAAGTTAAGCTATAGGGGTACCGTGTGCGAAGCCACAAAGTACATGGGTATCGCGTGCATTTTCCGTATATTAAAATATGTATTTTAGTTGTTAAAGTTATAGGATTTACGTATTTTAGTTTATTTTGTTAAATTGAAGTTACGAAACTCATTAGAGTTAGATGTATGTTATAATTACTGTAGTAATAAAGAAACTGAAATTATGAGAGTTTAGTGGAGTATCAAGATGGATGCACCGAATTTATATTGCTTCTTATTTCTGATTTTAAGAACACTTCTTCTTGATGTAATTCCTATATACTATTCCTAAAGTATAGCTTGAGTCCGATTCTTGATATATATATATAAAACACCTCCTCCTGTAGTTGTAATTCCCTCCGCTTAATGTTTCTTTCCCTCGCAGATTGTGGGTGAATGAGTGGAGGTTGTTGACGGTTGTATCACTTGTATACTTGTATCCCATGACGATCATCATCCGACTCTAGTTTCATAGTTGGAATTCTGACGAGTGGTTTTGTATATATATTTTTAGAGATCAGATAATGAGTAATTTGTTTATTATTTATTAAGATAGTGGGTGATTTTTTTTTTATATATATATTGGAGCGTTGATGGATCGTGAAAATTAAACTTAACCCATTTAAAATGATTATAAATGTGGTGTTTAAAGGGGACATTTTGGTTGACGGAGGGAGTACGTCGATGTAAACTATAGTTAGATGGTAATCAAAGTAATTAGTTAATCACTAGTTGGATGGATACAAATATACAATTATTATTTTCTCTAATTTGGTTTTGTTTTGAGGTGCTTAGTAAATGCAAATGAACTAAGACTTTGAATGAGATCTCAGCAACATCAAGGACCTTTTCAACTGATTAGATACTTTTATTGAATGTCAACTAGTACTTACGCTAGCTAGACAACATTGAATACAAACATACACTAGTAGTATATAGTAATATTATTCAGAATGATATCCCCAATAATTTGGGCATGCAACCTTGAAATTGTCAGGAAACACCTAAGCTTAGCTAGCTACCTAGCTACCATCTTCTTCATCACTATATAAATCTAAACTCTAAGTTAAGAAAAACTCAACACACACATCATACTGCATCCAAACTCTCACACTTTTCTCTTGTTCAATTTTTTCTTAGTTTCCTTAATTTTCTTTTTCCTTATCAAAATGTTGGGCATTCGTAACCTTTACAAGCTAGTTATGGGCAATGCAATTCAGCCCTTAGGTGTAGTTCCTCATATAAACTCGATTTCGAATCCTACCCTTTCAACTCCATGCAAAATGGACGTACCTCAGGCCCATGACGCCATGGCGAAGGCGCTAATAGCGGTGTTTGGCATGGACAAGGATGGAAGAATAGCAAAAGAGAAGGCGTGCAATGTGGTAAAACAACTAGGGTTAGTCAAGGAAGACGAGGGCGAATCGCGGTTCGACATCCTTGAGGAGGAGCTTGAGGCTAAGGAGGTACTCAATGCGCTTGAGGAGGAAGAAAAGAAAGAAAAGGAGCAACTTCTTAGACAAGCTTTCATGGTGTTTGATGTAGATGGAGATGGTTACATCGATGCAAAGGAGATAAAAAGGATATTTGTATGTTTAGGATTAGACAATGGGTGGAATATGAGTGAAATTGAGAAGATGATTAAGGTGGTTGATCTTAATCTCGATGGAAAGGTTGATTTCCATGAGTTTGAGTTGATGATGGGGTGAATTATTAGAACAATAATACTCATGTGATAGTAGTAAACGTACACACATACATGTGATTCATATCTCATCATGCCAAAATATTCGTTAATTCTATTCATTTGTCAATCGATTGATATTAATTACTTGTGTAATTGTTTAATTTGTTATTGAAATTGGTATACATGAAGAAATGTTCACCTCAAATTCCCACGAATGAATTGAACTTTGCAAGATTTAACACAATTGTGTACGCGTTAATTAATAAAACATGACATCTTAATTTGCACAATCGGTAGATGTTAACAAGATGATTACATATGTAATTACCACATACATTTGGTAAGTTCTAATTTAAGTTAGAGTCCAGTATTGCTGCTATACCATTGGTAACTAAACTCGACTTTATTTGTTGTTAGTAGAAAGGCGGGATTGCAAAGTACTAAATAATAATGTCACTTATAACCTTTTTGGATAATCCTCACTAGTTATTTGCCCTTTAAGAACGGGTCCGTTTATACGTATTTAAAGGGTAAGAGAACGGTTTGACGTAGTGCCTATAGGAATTATACACTAAAGTAGTCCCATTTTACATTATTTATGAGTCAATCTCCATGGGATATAAAGTTTCATCCGCATCTGGCTTGTGCATGCTTTTCCTTACCGTTCTTGTTAGATGATCAGTGACCTTGTTTTCTCTTCATATGACCACTTGTACAATTTGGTCACAATGTACAATGTTCCAAACTAGGGAAACAAAGAAATCCCACCACATTAGAAAATAATAAAATTGTGGATTTATACATTTTTAGAATTGACGTTTATGTTATAATTTCGCAACCTCAAATTAAATTTCCTCAATTCGTCATTGCACATATATGTAATGTGGAATGAAATTAGTCGGTGTAAATACTATTATAGTACCACATACTTTGCATGATAAGCCAAAGGAAAACAGGAAAAGAAATAGAAAAAGAAACACAGCTAAGACATGTTTAAGACATTAATTAGTGATAATGGTGCCTAGTTTCGACCTGTACACGCTAAGATTGTCTGATGACTGTCCTAACCGTATAAATCGCAACACTTATGAGTTCTGACAAGTACGGGGCTGGCAAGAAATAATTGAATTTTTATGGAATGTTGTTATTGCAAGGAACAACTTTAAATATTATGAAATTAAACCAACCCAACTCATCTCTAAACCTTTCTTTTCATATGTTTGTTTAGTTTGCCTATTCAATGGGCGCAAGGAGCCATAGTGTATAGCCGTATAGGTGATCTATTGGTGAGACCTAAACGTTACACTCACACTCGAGAGTGTAATGTTTGATATATATATATATATATATTCATCCATATAAAGCGATGTAACGTTTGTTGCACACGTTAATGAGGTGCCACATGTTTAAATGGATAAAATTATGACAATGAATATAGATGAATTTAAAATTAGTAGATGTAATAGGATCGGATAATTCAGGAGCTATGTATGCCATCAAAACGAGAGCAATAGAGCTGATAGCATATGGATGAACAATTTGAGCTAGTGGCTTGTACCGGCCATAATTGATACCAGTTGTAATTTGTGGCTTTGGCCAGTTTTAATTTAACTTTAATATTGCTTAATTAATTGGATAATCCCAGGAGTCTACATGTAGACAGTAACAAAATTATCTATAACATACCCGTAGTCAAGTGTGGTAAATTAAAGATGATGCCATAAAAATATAGTTGTGTAGTAAATTTAACGTTTTGCAGTAAATTTATGACATTTGTAGTAAAATTAACATTATTACAGATCTATCAATCGAAAGAAACTTGAATTGATTTAATCCAAAATCAAGGACCCTTAATTATTTCTCTTTTCTTATAATCCATCATTTACTAAATTATACAACAAAAATAGTGCACCTTTAATTATTTTTACTACAAATTAGGCATAGTCGCATAGACAATTTTTTCACTTGTCTATACGTATAGACTCCTAGTATTTTCGTAATTGATTACATTCACACAATGACATTTTGATATATTGTTCGATCAATGCCCATAGAGAAGTCAATATTTCTACCAATATAATTCAGAGGTAATGGTAACTTTTTTTTTTTTTGAGGTCAGAAAGGTAACGATGGATGGCTTCTTAGTAGTGATTAGTGGCCTAAGCTAGTAATTATCTTTTTTCTAGTAAAGCTAGTAATAGCTGCACCAATGTGTTCCAAAATTACACAACCCTATGATATTTTACAGCAACAAAAGAAGCAAAAACTTACACATCACTTACAAACTTTATTCAATCCCTCACTCATTTTCTCTCATTTAAAGTAAGTAGTCTGTCTTACACCTAAAACAGACAATCATCTACTCCCTCCATTTGTTTTGATTCTTTACGTTTGGTTTGAATTCCTCTCGCAGATTCAAACCAAACGTAAAGAATCAAAAGAAATGGAGGGAGTACTTAGATACAGATGAAAGTTTGAGACTGATATTCTCAAGGCCACATTGCAGCAGACACACAGCTAACATTGTCACTCCCTAATCCATTCCTGCCATTCGCGTTCAGGACATGATTCACTCTGTCGTTTCCAATGCCGGAGTTCTGCCCAGAAAAGGCCATGTCCTGCCCCCGGACCATGATTGTTGGCGAAACATTGTTGCCAACCCGAGACAGATTCTGAGTGTTCAGCATCTGTGGTGAGTTCAATTGAGTCTGTATCAAATGGTTCAGACTACATGATAACGATCCTCGAGTAACCATGTCTTCAGCCAATTTTACCTGGATTATAACAAGTGTCATTCACACTTGGTAATTTAAGTTGATATATCATATGTGTATATTTGAATCTACTTGAGGAGTTATGCGAAGGACCACTCAAATGTACATAATCTCGACTATGAGCAATTTGGAAATGACTACCTTGGCTCTCAGAGCTTCGACATCTGACTTAAGCACCCGGTTGTTTGTTGACGCGTCTTTTAGCTGCTGAGTAGCATCAGTCAGCTGCTTATAGAGAGTAACATTCTCTCCACCAAGCTGTTCAACCTGAAAAGCCACAGAATACCAGCTCAGAAATTCTGACAGAATTATACAGTTATGCATATAGATGGACAGACAGACGAGTTTCAGTCTTTTACTCAGTACATGATCTGATTATTACTGATCAGTATCAATTACCTGCTGTTCCAACTCTTGCAGATGTGCCTGCTTTCTCCTTCTGGAACGCCGAGCAGACTCCCTATTCGAAACCATCCTGAAACATTTTCAGTGTATACATTAGTTCCTGGTACACCTTAAGCCTGCTCTAGTAAATTTTTCGGACTAATCATCACTCTATAGGAGTGACATGTACGCACCTACGAAGACGTTTTACATCAGACCCATCATCATCACTCTGCTCACACTGGCCTGCTTCCGTCTCTCCATCCTCCTCCGAGGACCCGCTTCCTTGATTATCCCCCGCTTTTGGCTTAAGAGTTGAGGTTGGACTACCAGCTGCACAAGCATAACAGTATCACCAAAAATCCATATTTCATTTAAATGTCATTCTATTAAAATGCAAGTTAATGTGATTCAAGCTAAAATTCAAGGTCACAAGAGTTTATAATCATCCAATTTCAGCATACCACAAATAGAGGATTGAGAATCAATGGCTGAAACGCAAGGCTGTTGCGCCGGAAAATTCTGGTACCATGAAGGATTCTGATCAAATCCTCCACAACTTGGAATCCCATTGACTAAGTCCTGCTTCATTCAAAATGCAAAGATTTTTAAGTAACTGTCAGTTGATACGGTAACTAGCAATATTGGTACTACACGTATGTTGTATACGACGATAACATTACTCCAATGTCTCCTAGGTTCCTACCTAGCTAGGCAAGAAAATGGGGGTGGGGAGTGGAAGTATCTATATCGATTGATTTCTACTTTACGAATAAAAGATGATTGATGTGCCAAAGTTTACAAAAAAAAAAAAAAAAAGGGCTAGGGTCTGATGAACACAAATCCTGCCAATTGGATATTTGGAACTACTTGCTTGTAACTCTTTCGACCACAAAACATCATAATTATACAAGTGAAGCTACAAATAACAACCAATTATAGCATAAGGTTGTGTGTTTATAAATGTTAATAGCGAGCTGAGGATCAATCATCCTATATTCTTTAACATTCTTTGGAATTAGTTTACTCTGAATTCAGACGAACTTCACCAACACGCAACTACTCTTTAAGTGTTATTTCATACTAATTAAAGTCTTTTTCTTTCCTTCACAATAATAACATGATGAATAGTCCACATACTCGGCCACAATCTTTATGGGGCGGCAAAGACTCTGGCGAGAATTAAAAACAAGTATATATTATGGTACATACCTAGAGACATGGTGAAAGTGTACAGAAGTGTATGAAATAAGAAAGGAGAAAGAAACAGAAAACAATGAAAGTAGAAAAAAAAAAGGTGTGGATCGGGGAAGGAGAATGAAGATAAGAGAGGTAGATAAAGATCAAAAACTTAAGGGAAAAATGCTCTATAAATAGACTTTGGATGTATCGTGTACGTAAATTATTGAGCCTTTACTTTTACGTACTGATCGATATATGTTTCTGCTAGGTTAAGAAAAGAGACATTACTTAACACATACATGAGTCCACAACTCATGGAATAGTACTCTTTTATCTTTCATGTCTTTTTGGTACCACCACTACTTTAACAAATGTGGCCTAAAAAGAGAAAAAGAAGATAAAGACGTACATTATTGCTTAAAGAAGATTTATTTCTTAACCACATGAAGAATTCCACTAACTAAGTTTCATATTCCCTCCGGTTCACTTTGATGTTACACAATAAAAGTGACACATAGCTTTTTGTAGGTAGTAAGATGTGGTGGAAAACGAATGTGTGTGGATCACAATTCATTAGAACTAGAAATAACATAACAAATAAGGAAAATAGAAGATCATTTAGAACTGGTTTAAAAAGGAAACGAGAAAATCATTCAGAACTTTGGCTAAGGAACTATGGAAATTATGTATGATGATATGTTCATAAGTAAGCATTAGCATTGTAATTGTAAATTGTGTATGATTAAGGAAAGTGAATGATGTATGTTGGTTGTAGAGTGTTCTGTTTTCCTGATCATCAAGATCGTCTTAAAAACTTTTGTTTTGCAATTAACCGCCGCATCGTTTATATAGGAGATGTACGTCAAGTTCAGTATCGATCATTTGATAGCGTATTTCTTATCACATACGGAGTATCAAAAAAGGTTTATTTCTTCATGTATGCATGATATCTAATTTCTAGTCGAAATTAAGCGTCTTTAGGCAAGGCCCTAGAAACTTTAGTAAAAGAAAATCAAATAAAAATGCAAGCAGTTGATAAAGAAGGTGAAACTTAGCAAATTGAATAATTCCCCACCAGAAAACCAGCTCTAATTTTCTATGTTGTTACCTTCAAGAGTTGTTCGTACGTATATGATGTAATTCACCAAAACAGTAGTACTATCATATATGTATACTAACGAACAATCACACGAGTATAACAGTTTCGGTTTTATTAAACTATTTACGTAAAATATAACCTATATAGAAGAAAATGCTAGTCGCACGTAAAATCGAAAAGGGTTAAACAATAATAAATTTAGACCTAAGATAACTGTTCGGTATCTAGTGACTTTCCGTCATCTTATTTTTTTTTTTTCAATTAAGAACTCAAAAGCAAGAATAAATATTGCTGTCAAGCCCTCATGAGAGTGTCTCATGATTTAGCTTTACCTCACTTTTAAAAAGTTTACCCTGCAAATAATACACGTTAAGTAGTTAAGTATGAGCGTACAAATCTAAAGTATTACACTTTGATACCACTCAACAAGTGAAAATACAATCACCCTATATTGATGAACTACATATCAACATGCCAACAAAGAAAACAATAATTTGGACTGTACATAAAACACATATATTTCTTGAATCACGAAGTTTATATAAACTCTATGATACTCTGTACTTTTCTACAATCCTATTATTATTATTTTTTTCTTTCTATACACTAAAAAATCTTGTACGAATGGATGGGATGTCATAACATCTGAGTGTTCATTAGAGTGGTTTTCCTAAAATTTTATGTTACTCTTTTAGCCTAGAATGATATAGCCACAAAAAGAACCTACGATGTACTAGTATGTAATTCATTTTAGATCAGTAAAAGACCAGGCTTAATTTACACATTCTCTTACATTAAAATTAAGACAAGAGTGTTTTATATATATATATATCTATCACAGTCATCTCACGTATGGATCGATGATTCTTTAAAAGAGGTATAGTATAATAATTGAACTTGTAACGCCTATTTAGTACGGAGTAACATGTTTATATACACAGTGTAATAGTTAGCCTATCATTAAAAAAAATAGTGGTTCCAAAAAAAAAAAAAAAAAAATTATTTCACCGCTTTACTAGAAGTTTCATCACAAATTAGAGCAGGTGGACAATCGCTGTAACAAGTAGGTGGACCGTGGATGTAGCACAAAGAGCCAAAACAAGGCATTTCAATATGAAACAACACGTGAATAGCACGTGCAAATAAGTACTTAGTCTAGTCGTAGTACAATCAGTGTAATATCAGTAAATCAGTAGCAAATGATTGGGTACACCGCCGACCTATTACTGTAAGCATACGCCATCATAGGCCACACATATAAATACACACCCACAGGCCACAACAAATAAATTAAAAAAAAAAACATCATATATAATATAAAAAAACCAACAAACCAAAAGTACGTCAGAAGATTTAAAAAAAAATTATTAAGAGAGAGAGAGAGAGAGAGAGAGAGTGAGGTTTTACTTGGTTCTTAAAATCAAAGGGGAGATCAACAGCAGCCGTTGGATCAGCGAAACCAGCATCATGATGATGATGATGGTGATGATGATAATTGAAGAAGTTGTTATCGGCAGGTGATGGTTTAATCCCGGGCGTTGATCTGGAGTCGTTGTTGATGAGGGCAGCGAGTTCCAGGGCAAGCTCAGATGGGCTGCGTTTCATGTGATCATTTCCTCGTGAGGGGTTCATCGTTACTTAGGAGCTAAGTAAAATGGAGGAGAGAGAAAGAGGGGGGATGAGAGAGAGAGAGTTTTGAAGGGGGGTGCGAAAGGAGAAAGAGGGAAAAGGGGAAAGAGGTGAGTTGGTTGTGGCATTGATATAGAGGTGCTGAAGGAGGAGAGAGAGAGAGAAAAAAGAGTGGTGAGTGTGGAAAAAAAAAGTTTTAGAGAGAGAAAGACGAGGAACAAACAAAAGTTTACACGTAAGTGCATGTTTTGCAAAAGAAACTGTGGGCCTCACATGATCACAGCAAACTTCCTGTGTTTTGTGTTATTTGTTGAAGGTGGTGGTGGCATTGTCAAATTTGATAGTGTTTCAACGTTGTGATTTAGATAGTTTCTTGATAAAAAGTACGTGACAAATTAAACTCATTACTTCATTTGAAATTCTCTCGTATATTCAAATTAATTAGGAAGTTTAATTTGGCACCGAGTGAGTATTTTAATTGGTTAAATTATATAATTAGGCTTTGAATGATTATTTTGATCGAACTTGAGAACATTGAATTCAAGTTAGATTATCTGCGTTACGATCAAAGTCGCTAGATTCGGTTTAATTTGATTAGATAATATATATCAAAACTACTACTGTATTTAATTATTATTATTAATTATAATAAATGAATTCAATTGATTTGATCGCATTGCTTTGTTTAAGAAAAAATAAATTCTAAACATAATCAAATTGAATCAAACTCATTCAAATAAGATCAATTGAGATGAGAAGATACAGTCTTATGCATGATACGTACGGAAACCTTGATCGTGATGTCTTGGTCCAAACATTAAATATTGACACTTCGTACTGATCGAGATTTAATTGGGACACACATATATATAACAATCCGGTCGACTAGAACGTGATATGGAACACCAATTAACCAATCTAACTAGGTGGTGAAGTTTGAGTTTAGGATTCAAAAGACATTCCTAATGTATTTGATCTGAAGTGATGGCCAAACTTTAAGAAACATGACTCAAATCGATATTAGCTCACTCATATGTACTTGTAAGTTGTAAGCATGATTAGGTACACTCATTAATCATGTTTTATGAGTTCACAATTTTTAGAATACACAGTTTTATTTGATAGACCATTATTATTTGGTATGAAAAAAAAAAACATCCTCTCAGAAATAGCTTATGCACAGGACTATTGTTTGTGATCACTAGCTTCGTGAGTTGAGCCACCTTATTTAATTAGTCTTTACTTGTATTGGATCATATTGATATCTTTTGGGGTAATTATAAGGTCCTTGACAAGTAACTTAATGCACTATAATAGCCTTCATCTCAGCCGTCTATAATGTTAAAAGTCAATCTAAATCATCCGTCCATTATTTTTATTTAGGTATATTTTATAAATTATATTTTAAATAACCAAAAAAATAGAAAAAATGGTTAATTGCATTTATTTAAACTTTTATGCTTATGTATGCGATGTACAAACTATATCTAATATAATTTGATAATTTTTTCCTTTTAGAAATATTAATTAAGTTCTTTTAAAAATGATTTATTTTGATGTTTCGCGGTACTTGTCGAGTTGCCTAGAGCTGTTATACAATTTGCAATTTTTGTTCTACTGTTCTGATCGCAAGACTCGTAGTAATAAACTTATAATCTAATTAACCTTGGTTGACTATACTACTAGAAAGTATTCTTCCTACAATGCAAGTTATTTTTTTTCATTATTATTAGCTCCTGTTTCTGTAGGTTGTTCGTTCGTGTTTTAATCGTAATTCTCTCGCATATCAAACAAAATACAAACAATAAAAAAAAGGAATAATAATAATTGAATACGGGTATAATTCATTTATTGCAATGCGATAAATATTGGCCACTTATACAATTTGCTTACAAACAAAAGTGGAACATAGACCATATTTATTTACTTTTGTGTAATTTCTTAATCAAGAAGTCAATAAGTTCAATAATTCAATCATCCCCATATACCACCAACCCCGGCCTCCTCCCTTGCAAAAATTAAATAATAGGACCGCCACCCCCACTTTTATGATATGATTTGAGTAAATTGAGTGTAAAACGTAAGATGACTTGGGTTTTTAAGTGGATTGTAGAACGTACGTAATCTGATGCTATCATGCACATGCATAGTTTTTTCGCAATATATCATACAACCCCCCAAATGCACATTACATCCTCTAAAAGGTAAAGTATGCATTTCAAAGTAAAGGTAAAGCTACTGGTGATCATATGGTTACTTTAGGGTGAAATGTAAAACTAGATGAAATAGTAGCTGATTGCTGAAATGGTAGCTGAAAACTGAAATAATAGTTATTGTAGTAGCTGAAAGTTTTTAGCTAATAAAAATATGAGGGTTTGGCAAAATTGGCTGATCTATATAAAATTACATAAAAATGTGTTTGTTAATAAGGATCACGAGCTCGAGAATTGATGGATAACAAGGATGGAATGTCGAGCAATGGACTTGATCGAGAATTTGATTAATGAATCGTGAAGGAGTGTCACCACTCATTAGTAAGCCTCGGGGGATATATAGGTGTCTCCCGTCCTCGTGAAAAATGATCGTGCAGCGTGCGGCTGCGTATCAGCAGTATTCTATGTTATCATTAATAATTTTTAGTTGGATGTGCATCAGCTGTATTCTATGTTATCATTAATAATTTTTAGTTGTTAATTGTACTTATGACGCAAATAGCAAAAATAATATATGTGAGTGTGTTGAAGGAGGCTTCTTCGAAGGACATATGAGCTAGGAGTCGTCGCCGAGGACCTGCAAAAAGGGAGCCCGGTTTGCACCAGGCGTCACCCCTCTGACGCCCAAGTTAGTAAATAGCTTGAGGTGGGGTAGTGCCCTTAGCACGTAAATCAAATGGAATAATTTGAGAAATGATTGAACAACAGAATTTGTGTAAGTACCTGGATTTGATAACTCGTAAAGGGGGATGTAGGAAATGATGGGGGTAATAGCTAGCTAGGAATCGACGTAGATTTTCCTTAAACGTGGCCCTTTATTTTGCTATAATCTAATGGTTGCCCTTCATTGGGTTTTATTACATCACATGGCCTTATATTAAGGTACACTGATGACTGACCTAAGGGCTAAGGGTATGACTCAATACCAAAGTGGTACCAATAGAGCCCCTTGAAGCCTGGTCGCGCCCTTCTTTACCAACGAGGGCGGAGTAGTTAGAAGACTAGGGTACGATCCCTGACCGCCCTTTGCCGAGATATACTTTGTGGACCTTGGTGAAGCAATGTTGATGTAACGTGCCCTTCCGAGGCTTTCATATTCTTCTGTCCAACTGAAACTACATGTTTGAAAATTTCCTTTCCTTCGAATCCTCAATTCACGACTTGGAAGAGCTCGGAAATTTACCCCCCTGGAATGGGGTGAGGGCTCGAACCATGGATGGTTCAAAATTTTCACGTCCTCGATCCCATGACTTAGGAGAGCTCAGAAATTTCACTCTTCAAAACGAATGAGGGCTCGAACTATGGATGGTTCGAAAATTTCACCCTTTTCGAGTCCTCGATCCCATGACTTGGGAGAGCTCGAAAATTTCACCCCTTCGAATAGGGGTGAGGCCGGGCTTGAACTATGGATGGTTCGAAAATTTCACTCCTTTCGAGTCCTCGATCCCATGACATGGGAGAGTTCGAAAATTTCACCCCTCAAATGGAAGTGAGGGCTCGAACTATGGATGTGTTCGAAAATTTGACCCCTTTCGAGTCCTTGATCCCATGACTTGGGAGAGCAGAAAAGTCTCACCCCCTGGAATGGCAGTGAGGGCTCGGACTATAGATCGTTCGAATATTTCACCCATTATGAGTCCTCGACTCCATGACTTGGGACAGCTCGAAAATTTCACCCCCTCAAATGAGAGTGAGGGCTCGAACTATCAATGGTTCGAATGATGGTGGGCTCGCACCTCACTCGGGTTGATCCCCTAGCCGATCAATCCTTTGACTCAGAAGGAATTTAAAAATGCGTAGCATTGTCTTTCTTGGATTTGGGGAGAATTTTGATGGTTCTACACCCTAACTTATTCCTGGAATCTCGCAAAAAGTAACCTCGAGAACACGCGGAACTTTTTGACTCCTGCGCCATAATTATGACCGACGATTATGGGAAGTTGGGTAAAATTTTGTGTTTTTACCATTTCACTCCTCGTTTGTTTTACACCTTAGAAAGAGGGGAGGGTTTTCTCTCATCATCATTTTTTCTCATCTTCATTCTTTCACTTTGTCTCTCTCTTCAGAAAACTTCATTTACCGCCCTTTTCTTCCCCGCTCCCGTCGTTTGGCTCATCCTTTTTTTGTCTGGCGTGCCCTTGCTTTCTCTGATCACTTTGACTCAACCTGAATTCGCTACTCCGCCTTTCTCTTTCTACGGTACGTGTTTCAAACTCCTCTCCTTTATTTCTTAAGGGCTTTTCTAGGTTGTCTTTGTTTTTTGTCGGACCTTTTTGCTTTTTGTCGCTTTTTCCGCTTCTCTCGTGACGATCCCGGGTTATCAATCCAACTCCGATGGCCTTGAAATGAGGGTCAAGAATAGGAATTAGGAACGGGGGTAAGGCCTTTTGGCGTGCCTGATTTTAGGGGACGAAGATACGTTTTTCGAAGTCGGCAGTGCGAGGCAGGGAGCCGTCTTGATTGGTACGCCTCCCCTGCCTCAACCCTTCGATATCTTACCCTTTGGTCGGTCCTTCGAGTGTTGGGATCTCGAACTCATCATCGGATAATTACGTGATCGCCGCCCGTCTCCTAAACTTTCAGAGGGCATGGACGAAACAAACAGCTCGGGAGGTGTCAGAGAGTAAGGTCGACCCTAGAAGGGCACGAGCTATTCGTGCACGTCCTAACACGAGCATCACCCCCTTGCAAGAACTCCCAGACTCGATGGTGTCTTCGAATTCCAACTGGGTTGCTGGTGAGACTAAAGTCGCGATTATCTACCAAAAATAAACTTAAATCCTAACAACAGTAGTAGGGATCGAGTCCACAAGGAAATGGGTTGTCAATTGTGCTGAATTTAAGTGCCAAAGTAACAAGTCCAATAAGTTGCCAACTGCATCCTATCCTTTCTTTTCATATGTGCACTATCTTTTGATTATCACATTTTATGAGCAAATTATTAAAAGCTCCAAAAGATAATTCAGTAGAGTTGCCAAGCAGTTGCCAGAAACGGGTTTAGTATTATGGGCATTACGTAAAGCATGGGCCACTTCATTGTAAGTTGGGCTGTACATATTAATAAGCTAAATCGGTAGGAATTAATAGTTAACTGGCTGAAATTTTAAGTGATAAAAAGTGGGCCATTAAAGCCAACGAGCTAAATCTTAAGCCCCACTCCACGTACTTGGGTCGAGACTATATATGGAGTCGAATGCGTTGGTAACCTGAGCCTTTCACCGGTGTCCACTATCCATCTCATCATCGGCCGTTATAAAATGGGAAGCTCCCGAGTCGAGTGTCTACAACACTCAGGCCTTCACATACGGATTCTAGGTGCCTTTATGCCGTTTTTCAAAGTTGGTCCTTAATTATCACGGAATTTGCCCTTTCGAGCTTTCTGGTTAATGCACATATCACCCTCAATGGCTTTATTATGACCTATCAGGTGGCGAGGATCCCGTTGTCGATTCCCCTATTCCGGTTCCTCTACAGGACAACCAACGACCCTTGGGGATACGAGAACGACTTTGCCGTTCTAGGCAAGTCCGCTAAGACCAAGATAGTCACTCATCCGAAGAAGCCTGTGTTGGAATTACAATCGTGTGGGCCTACATGTTTTATATAATATGTGTGTGTTAGACCATCTTAAGGTTAGCTGATAAAAGTGATCTGGCATACTATTAAGTAATTGGGCTTATGACATCTTATAAGAGTATGGACTCAATATGTGTAGAGACCAGTCGGTTATTCCTTATTCAATGATGGGGCGATTAAGGCATAAGACACCCTATATATACGTAGGGTTTAGGGTCATGGTCCCTGACTCATATCTTTCTCTCGCCCTCTGACATCCCATCATTAGTTGGTGACCTAAGGAGAAGGTTAAAGAGTCAGAAGATCCATACCCACCACCACTACTTTCGCTATGGGTCAAGGTACGCTTCCGCTACAGTCTCCCATCTTAATAATTTGACATGAATATGGTTCTCGATTTTATTCCGGATCTAAAGTATAATTTAACAATTGGTATCGGTTTTATTCTCGGTTCTCGATTGTTAAATTATACTTTAGATCCGGAATAAAACCGAGAACCGTATTCATGTCAAATTATTAAGATGGGAGACTGTAGCGGAAACGTACCTTGATCCATAGCGAAAGTAGTGGTGGTGGGTATGGATCTTCTGACTCTTTAACCTTCTCCTTAGGTCACCAACTAATGATGGGATGTCAGAGGGCGAGAGAAAGATATGAGTCAGGGACCATGACCCTAAACCCTACGTATATATATAAGGTGTCTTATTCCTTAATCGCCCCATCATTGAATAAGGAATAACCGACTGGTCTCTACACATATTGAGTCCATACTCTTATAAGATGTCATAAGTACAATTACTTAATAATATGCCAGATCACTTTTATGGGCTAACCTTAAGATGGTCTAACACACAGATATTATATAAAACATGTAGGCCCACACGATTGTAATTCCAACAATCTCCCACTTGGGCCACATGTTGTTTTTGTATATCATGTGTAAAACTTTATGAGCTCAAAATTGTTGCCATCATAAAAGACATCTCCGAACAATCTCGTCCATTGATTACGCCAACATAGGACCAAAGCGACTTTTGTCATCCAATGACTAAATCCTCAATGATCACATACATCAAACATAACCAAATGACATAGATCAAGTATGGATGTGTAGCATGGAAAATTACATGAAATGTGATCTTAACATGTCCATTTCCAACTAGTCCAACTTTATTTATTTAGTGAGATCTTACTAAAGAATAGAGGGTAAACCTTTTAAACTTTATTCTGAAAACCTTAAACCAAAACCAAAGTCAAAACTTAAGTGTTAGAAAATAGAACATAATACAAACTCCCACTAGTCCTTCATAACCTTAACCTTAACCGAAATGACACCCATACATATGAGCCCATACTCATTATATACCCTGGGTGACAACCTTTAATAAACCATAGTAAACGGATCCGTATAATAGAGTTTGTACAAATATATTCTATAAACAACTTTCCCCTCTACATTCTTTCTTTTACAGAACTTGAACCTAATGTTTTGGACTTTGTTGCGCTCATGTTGTTATTTGAATACAACATAGCCGCTCTATTGTCACAAAACAACTTTAGTGATCTTTCGACCATGTTCACAATAGAAAATCCCGAAACTAAGTTCCGTAGCCATAATGCATTATTGGATGCCACAAAACATAATTCGAAGTAGAGTGACTACTATCAGAGCATCCACTTAAGTCAGAGTCAGAATACCAAATGATCTCTTGTTAGCTGATCCGACCTTCTGTATGTGAGCATGATGTATGATCTTAGAGGTTTTAGCCAAATGAGTACTTTCAGTCTTTTCTTACTTCAATCTCTCTCCCCCTTGCATACAATGCAAGAGATCCAAAAACCAAATGCACAAGCAATCATCCGATAGCTCTAACTTTAGTGCCTTCAATTTTGAAGCAAAATTAGACATATTCACCGTGTACTCCTTAGTTGCCTTTCCCTAAACTTCATAGAAATCAAGTTCAACAGAACTGTATAGATTTCCGCCTTATTACATTTGCAAAGAGTATCACTTTTGGCATTAACCTTATTGGACTCAGCATCCATAAATCCTCCCTTCCTGGTCATAAGACACATGCATCCTGAACATCCATCCCACTTCTCAAAGTACCAATTTTCCTTTAAAGTACTTACATCCGTAAGAGTAGTGATCTTTCAGTTCTTATTGCTAAGTCTTATCCACACAACCAAGAAAAAATTGCTCACATAAATTCAATATCAGACCATGGCAGGGCCCATCACAAAGTACCAACACAACATTAATATCTCGTCTTTGGACATAAATATTAACTTGTAATTTGACACTTCCCTTAATTCTAGTAAAATAAATACTGACAAAAAGATCCTGTCAAATAATAAATAACCTTTGGGTTACATTATTATTCACATGGAAACCGTATAATCGTCACATATTTATTACTATACATGTATATATAATTCGGCCAAATATTAGCCTTCCTTTGGGCCGGGTAATATCCGCATGAATTATATACACACCATCTTATATCCAAATAAAAATAATCTCCACAAGACAGGTCACTTTGGCGACATGTTGCTTCGATTAGAATTACTGTAGGAAATAAGATATCTTTAATTGATATGTACCAAAAATCCGATTGAACAACCTTAAATTAATAACCTTATGACCATGAACCGAATGTCTATAAGACGAATTTTGGCTTGGACTGAACGCCAAAATAATACATGGTCCAAAACTTTATATTAACTTACTGTAGTATGTTACAAAAGTAGGAGGCAGTAAGAGTGTTTTTACTTTACGTGATAAAAAAAAACATAAACTCAACCAAAAAATCGAATGTACTCGTGATTGATACCACGCATTAATCAAACCAAAATTGATACCACGCATTAATCAAACCAAAATTTATTCACATATCAATTCAATAATTCATGCCATCATGCCGTATCAATATCAAAAAAAAAAAAAAACAAAGCATCATGAATCTTGAACAAACATAATAGAGACAAAACCCACCTCCAAAAGAGTAATGACTTGATTAGGTCGTACAGGTTGATCAAAAAAACAATCCTTAAACAAAGCAAACCTTGATCAAACGGAACGACTAATGCATACATAAACTAAATCCACATATCCGATCAATACACAACAGGCGAATAAACATGCGTGCGAACCGAATCAGTAAACTTAAAATTGTGAATTGTCTCGCAAAGACGAAACCCATCGCCAAAGAAGTAACCTTATCAAGAACAAAAACAATCCTTAAGACCAGAAATAATCTCCACCGCCGAATTGATACCACGGACATTAATGCTTAATTCGATCAAAGCAGAACAACTGAATATCAAACTTAATCACGTACACAAATAAACGTGCTTGCCGAATTGCAATAAAAAACAAAATCGAATAGCAATTCCCATCAAATTAAACATAATCGGAACACGTAAACATGCAGTACCGAATCGAATTGCAATAATACTTTAACCGAAGAGCAACTCGATGAAACATGTAATTACGTCCGAAAAACTAAAACTTTATTCCCAATAATTTGACATGAATTGGCTCTGATACCAATTGTTAAATTATACTTTAGATCCGGAATAAAACCGAGAACCGTATTCATGTCAAATTATTAAGATGGGAGACTGTAGCGGAAGCGTACCTTGATCCATAGCGAAAGTAGTGGTGGTGGGTATGGATCGACTCTTTAACCTTCTCTTTAGGTCACCAACTAATGATGGGATGTCAGAGGGCGAGAGAAAGATATGAGTCAGGAACCATGACCCTAAACCTTACGTATATATAGGGTGTCTTATTCCTTAATCGCCCCATCATTGAATAAGGAATAACTGACTGATCTCTACATATGTTGAGTCCATATTCTTATAAGATGTCATAAGCCCAATTACTTAATAATATGCCAGATCACTTTTATGGGCTAACTTTAAGATGGTCTAACACACACATATTATATAAAACATGTAGGCCCACACGATTGTAATTCTAACAGCCTGGCCATGATCCAAACTGAAACAAATTCTTTTGGTCGAACAGTAACGACAATACTACAATCGCCTGGCCCTTGGTAGCTTCGAGACACTGATAGGGTGCAAATGTAGTGTGTTAGTTCGCATGGTTTAGGCGCCTTAAATTAGTGTCTATTTGGGCATGGTTTTAACGTGATTCGTAGACCACACCACTCGAAGTATCTTTGAAGATTATTCGTCGGTTTCACGAGTTTTTGGTGGCCTTAGACCCTTTTGGTGAGTCTCGGACAATACGAGGGGATCAAGCTACAATTTGGAGCAAGATTCGAGGAGAAGATCGCTTGACCACACTCCGAGAACCACACACCATCACCTCCAACTTCATTGGATCATAAGTCTCTAACCATAATATATTTTGTAGAAATTCCAATTGGAGAGGAAAGTTCATTGTCTTAGCTTTCCAACAATATATTATGAGCTCAAAATGAAGTTCGGAGATGAGAGTTATGCCCATTCGAAAATTGCTTGCGCACAGTCCCTCGAGTCGAGGGTAATTAACCTCGACTCGAGGACGGTAATCTCCACTCAAGGATTTAATCCCTCGAGTCGAGAAGAGTTGACAGGACGGGTATTTAAAAGGATAATATTCTCGACTCAAGAGTAGGTATCCTCGAGTCGAGAATTTCCTCGCTCGATTCGAGGAAGCTAACTTCCGGGAAGTTTCCCATGGGCTTTCCACGGTTTATTTTTGCCTCAGAAATATCTAATTCATCTTGTAGTATCTTTTGTACTTATCTTGAATGAAAGGGGCATGAAAACCTCCCTATTTTTATCACCTTTTATATTATTTTTCATTTTAGAGAGAGAAATTCAAGGAGAATTAATATTTTTATAATGAATTTCACCTCAAATATTATTGTAATAATTAGTATGGGAGGCTAATCCCCTCCTACACTCTTGGTGCAATCAATTCTTCATCCTATGTATTAGTAAGTATTTTTCTCTCTATTTTCCCCTTTAATTTCATTATAATTAATTCCTTGTTCTTTAATGCATGATTTATCTTTGTTTTATCTAATTAGCTACTAGATTAGACTTGGTTATTTTGTATGCTTGGTTGATAATTGGTGGTCATTGATTATTATCCTAAAAAGAAGCAACTTCCACATGATTACTGTCGTGGTTTCGGCTAATTAGAAATTTGGGAATTAATTAGGCAACTAATAGATTAGATTTGATTAATGTCGTGGTTGCGGCTAATTAGATACTAATTTGGGTTGTTCTCAATATTTCAGTAGTCCCTGTTCTTCATACCTTTGGTTGTGATTTGTTTGAGTGGTCACTAGACAAATTATGACTAAAAGGAGGGGAATTTGGTAGCGGTTGCTCAAATTCCCCATAAAAGAGGATTAATTGGTTAAAAACGGGATTGTTAATAAATTGGTAATATTAGAGAGAGGTAAAACTTACTATACTAGGGTGTTAGAAGAGTTTATCACCGAGAGTCGCTTTAATCAGGTTGATAACTCGTTTATTTCGCTTTAATCCAACTTTCAAATAAAAAAAAAACCCCATTTAATTGCTTTATTTATTTCGTTTTAACTTTTTCCGCACTTTAATTGCATGTTAGACTTCCCCTCTTCCTCGTGTATACGATACCCACTTACCCTTGGTAGTTTAGTAGGAATAGTGGTAATTTGACTAGAAATAATGACTTTCTAGCTTGTCAAATTTGGCGCAGTTGCCGAGGAAGAGGCGTTTTGAGTCTTTTTGCTATTTTTGTGTAGTTTTGTACATATTTGTTTTTGTTGTTGTAATTTTTGTGTGTTTTTGAGTCGTTAAGTCTATGTTTGTATAGACCATCACCTATGGTCTAGACCCATGTGATTTTTTTTGTTCTTGTGTTTATTGTACATATTTTTATTTTATTTTATTTATTTATTTATTCGGAAAATTCACGTGGTGACCCTGAGTTTTGCAAAATTGCACGTGGTGAATCAAATTTTAAGTTTCTGCACACGGTAACCCTGAACTATGCATTTTGTGCACGCGGTAACCCTATATTTTAACACCGTTACAATTCCGTTAAGTTACGCCATAATTAAGTTCTAATCTACAATCTTTTAACAAAAAAGTTCAATTAATTGAAGTTAGCTATATGTTAATACGATATTAAATTAATGTTGGATGAGGTGTAGATAACTAATTGCTACCTCCAAAAGATGATATTAGAACTTAATTTGACAAAAACTTAACGGACTTCTAACAACGTTAACATATAGGGCCACCACGTGCACAAAATGCATAGTTTAGGGTCACCGTGTGCAGAAACTTAAAATTTGGGTCACCACGTGCAATCTTGCAAAACTCAGGGTCACCACGTGAATTTTCCGTTATTTATTTAGTTGTGATTTATGGATAAGTATTGTTTTTCTCAATTGAATGATGAACCTTTTCATATCTATCTTTCTCGACTTGATGAACTTGATAAAACTTCTAATGTTTTCTCCGGGTTGGACTTAAATTGGATTATTTTGTATGATATAAACTTTGAAACCCGAATTTTGGCAGATTATATTAGTAATGGAAGACTTTATGACATGAAACCTTGTGAGATTTGGGATTTTTGGCACTTCATGGCTTATCAATGTTCACAAGTTGCGGATTTAGACATCCGGGAGCCATTCCAAAGTTCTCTACATGATACCCAAAATTTTAATTGGTTTCAATTTAATAATGAACCCTTTCATGAGTATTTTTCGATATTAGAAACTTTTGTTGATTATCTTGGTTGTCGTAGTCAATTTTATTCTGATTTTGAACTATGTGATATTGTCACAAAGTATATGAACCATGAAACTTGGAATTTGGCACAGTATATGAGTAATGAAAGAGTTTTAAAAATGTCAACTGAAGAGTGTTTTGCTTTCTTTAAGTTCATGTCTTCTCAATGTTCAGAGGTGGAGTTGAATGCTCCACCACCCTCTTATTTGATGAGCAATGATGAGTTTAAGGTGGCGGAGGAAACTATTTGTGTCAATTTTGAGTCTAAAGGAGTTTTTGAGCCGCATATTCCTTCTTTTGAGAGTGAGCATAATGATATTCAATTGAGGGAGGAACTTGTCTTTTGTGAGGATGATGATAATTATGTGGATTGCGACGTATTTTGAGGAAGACGGGGTTGTGAGGTGAGAGAGTGGCTCTTCTACCGGTCTTTTGACCAAGCCACTTGCGTTGACGGTAATTGAGGGAAATGGAGCTCACACGAGATATGTCTTTCTTTCCCTTTAACTTTTCTCTCTCACGATTCTAACCACTACTCCCCACTTGTTTCACTAGCTTGTTTCTATACCATCTCACTTTTAGCCCCACCGCGTTTGCTCCCCCCCCCCATTATTCTTGTTCCACCCACCCCATTTTACCCCTGAAACCAATAAAATAGCCTTGTTGTTTTATGTTCGCTGGGTTGTTTTTGGATGGTTGGTTGCTTTTGGAGGATCACGCGATATTGTTATTGTTCATGAGGGAGATGGAGTAGTGAGACGAGGATGGACACTCAATTTCGAGGAAGAATAGGGAAGTGAGATGGAGTGGGCGTCTCTTGGCCCGAGAGCCCGTCATTTACTTATGTGAAGAGATGAGACGATTAGTTCTTTGTTCATAGTGGTATGGGTTAGTTAGTAATTGATTTGATGGTACTCCCCCTACATAACTCGTTGTTGCCAATCTTTTGGTTGTGGTTGGTTGTCATTGTGGGCAATGACAAGGTTCTAGCATGGGGGGACACTTGGCACGGTATTGTAATTCCATTTTGGCATTTGTCACTTAGTTTGTAATATATGTGTGCTTTTATTTTCCGTTTGAAAAAAAATGAAAAAAAGAAAGAGGTAATCAATGGCGGGCGACATAAGAAGAGGAGTCAGGGCGTAACGGGTTAGCATCACTACGGTAGTTATAAGGAGGTTCGGTGATAGGAATTGGTGGTCCTAGGCTAGAAATCCTCTTGCATTGTGATGATAGGGGTGCTGGTGGATTGATAAGAGGTGAGTCGTGTTCGATAGCTTCATTTCGAGCATGGCTTTGAGGGAGTCGTTGAGCCAAGTGGGGGGAAACGTAATTTATTCGTTCCCCTAACTTAGAGTGTGTGAGAAGGGAGGATAAGATGGTTAGAGTTGGGGTGTCGAGCATTTCATCCACTCCAACTCTAGCTAACACCGTTTGAGTGTTTTCTTGACTTGCGATTCTTTGACTTAAAGGAGTTAAGGGGCCGTTTGGTTTGTACAAAGGAAAGAGAAAGGGAAAGAAGGGTAATTGAATCATTACCCCACTGATTCCCTTATATGTTTGGTACCAACAAAGAAATCATACCCTATTTTCTCTCACCCACCTTCACCCAACCTAGCTACCTCTGTAATTCTGCAAAAAGAAAAAAAAAAACAACCACCTTGCTTGCTGCCTCTCTCTCTCATCCTCATTCTTCATCCCTATTTTGGTCTCTCCAACACCGTGCTTAGTGCCTCTCCAACTATGCACCATGCTCTCAAACCCATCTCGTAGATTCAATTTTTTAGTGGTCGAATTTGGCCACATGGCTTGCAAAATCTGCTCTCATGGCTTAATTCGACCTCCAAAATGTCGAATCTAAAGAACTATTGAAGAAGTTTAAGGTTGATTTTGCATGCTTCACATATACCTCTTCTATCTATCTCTCTTCATAGTGAGGGTTCTTGTGGTGGAGAGATGGTTGATATGGTGGTTTTGTGGTTGGTTAATGGTGCTTGTGACGGATGGTGGTTGGGTGGTGATGCTTGTGACGGCTGGTGGTTGGGTGGTGGTGTATGGGTTGACTCGTTGGTGTTGGTAAGTTGTGTGAGTAGTGGGCAAGGAAGAGAAGATATGAGGAATCAACAAAACCCTCCTCCCCCTACGGAATCATGATTGAGGGGTTTTGGGGGTTTGGACCAAGGAAAATGGGGTAAGGGAATGACAAAATTGCACAACCAAACATCAAGTAAGGGAATCAAGTTTCCAGGTTCCCTTTCCCTTTCTTCTTTGCCCCCAACCAAACGCCCCCTAAGTGTGGAGAGCAGGATAACTCGAGGACGAGTAATGGTCTAAGCATGGAGGAATTTGATAAGGTGAAAATGTAGTGTGTTAGTGCGCATGGTTTAGGCGCCTTAGTGTCTATTTGGGCAATTTAGAGAAGTAATCGCTCATAGTAAGTAGAAACTCAAGTCCTCCTGGAGCTGTAGGTAACTTACCTACAATATCCATCCCCCAACGCATGAAGGGCCAAGGAGTAGAGGTAGGATGTAAATACTCTGATGGCTGATGAGGAATTGGGGCATGGCGCTGACATTTATCACACTTTCGGACGTGGTCTATGGCATCACTCTTCATTGTCGGCCAGTAATACCCCATACACTTTCGGAAACCACTCAATAATTTTGATTGTAATAATCAGCAATACATATATACAAAGCTGAATAATTTGACGAGCCTACGTTGAAAGCTAATTTTCCCGATTAATCACAAAAATTTTATTTGTTTTTCTTGCATTATGAGAGATTCCAACTATTGTAAAATTGTAGGAGCTTAGGTTTACAAAATCCTACTACGTTTTTATTATTGTCAATGCTTATGTCAAAATCCTACTAAATATTGATTATTAGTGTATGTCGAAATCCTATATCGTTGAGACCTAACTAGCTCTAAAATCAGATGCAAATGTGGGTAATGAAATTTTGAGCATGGCTTCTGTAGTATGGTCCATACTTATAATTAAGAGTTAGACAATAAACTTATGATCGAGTTTCGCTATAATTATTATGTCTTAGATGTTGCTATCAATATTATAACAAAAAATTTCAAAGCCTTTGAATTGGATTGGGGGCTAATCTGATAAAGCTAATGTATGTGATGATATATGTACTCGACGCTCTAACCATTTGTGGTTATCATCCATTGTACGTATTTTTACATGGACATATTAGGTATAGGGAGAAGTACATACTAATCAATCATACTAATTAAAAGATATATACATCATTGGCGATCTGATCTATTGTAATCCTACCAGAAAAATAATTCATTTTTGTTCTGATCCTAACCAATATAGAGATCATTATCTGTTCTGAATTCAGATCTTACTCAAAATAATAGTTAATTATCTTATGTAGCAACTAGAAAATTATAGTGTTATACAATTTGATCGACTACTATTGACTTACATAAAAGTCTAAATGTCTAATAGGATTAAATCCTAAGTTGTGTATATGTTTGCCTTTTAATTCTCTAACTATAATGGTATATGAGTTTAAGAAGATTTATTAATTACTATACGGCTCTAAGTCAACATATGTTTGAAGTGGTTTCCGAAAATTATTGAGTGTGCCGTGCATTATATCCATTGTAATCCTAATACAATTAGTATTATACATAAGTTACACGATAAAAGATAAGATCACAATATATAAGTACAATCATTACTATCGCAATAAAGTCCAACACCATTCGATAAAACAAATCAACTATATTTAAGTTACATACTTACTATGAATCTAAAGAGTCGACATATAGAGTTGTTTGTGGAGATTATCGAGAGTACACTCTATAGTTAAATAAGAGTGATTCAATTGTTTCGATTATGAAGTTCAACTGTTGTTTAGAATGTATAAAAATGCTACATTAAATTTTTTTTTTATATGAGTAGATCAATTAGAGTATTTAATTTTTTTTTATTGTGTCTAAATAATTAAGTAGATCGAAATGAGTTTAATCCAATTGAAAATAGACTAATCCAAAAGCTACACAAAGTAGATTATTTTCACAATCGTAATAAAGCTAAATCTTAGGTGTATGGTTTATCATCTAATTAACATCACGTCATTCTAAAAAGCCTGCATGAAAATCTATATAATAATATTAATAGGCTAACATAAAAATTTCGCCAATCATACGTGGCATGTTGAGAGTTAATTAGCTACGTCATCAACTTATGTGTTTGTCCCTTAAATAAAATGAATAACATCTTTTCAATGCTTTATTGAACGTTTAAACACTTAAACTTCTTCAACATATAATTTTTATTATTCAAATTATTATTAATCTTCATAATGGTATTAAATATTGTCTCTTGCCTTTTGGTCTGCCAAATTTGTCAGTTACATGTTAGTTTAAGGTAGTATATATACCGCAATTATTTGTTTGAAATTGGTAAGAAGAGAATGCATGTCATACATGAAAGGCATGTTGAAAGGGAGAAATTATGTTAGGAATTAGATATGAAGATAGTGGTGTCGATAACTTTCTCTTACAAGAGGAATATTAGCATCGTTTAGTAAACTTACGAATCAATTATAACTAGATTATAGGCATTGTATGTGTTTGTTCATCTATCAAATAAAACGGTCTAATATTTGTGTTTGTACTCTCAAAATCATTGTCTGTAGATTGGTATATATTTGGTTATTTATGCTACTCATATTGTTATATTAGAATTTGGTCATTTGATCAATCATATTTTCCATTGCAATTGAAAAACTATGTATGTTTCATCATTCTCAGTTAAGAGAAGCATATCAAAATATAACAATAATTCATTCAACTATTCAAGAACTTCTCCAAACATATTAAACATATATATTTCCTTTTCAGTAATAAGTTAGAGGAGTGAAGTGATGAGATATATATTTAATTGTTACTTTCCACAATTCTTTGGTTCATCATAAAAATGAAATCATTTCATCACTTACAACAAATTAATAAGTTTATATTACTTAATAGATCTCACCTAACTAAGAAATTCCCAAAATGCTTAGGCTCAAAATCTATAACTTAATAACTTAATATTAGTAGGCAAACAAAATAATTTCACAAATACCACGTGGCATGCCCACAATAATTAGGCTTAGTTGTCTTAAGTTAGTTCAATGTCATCAGCTTATGTGTCAATCTCATATTAAATCAGATAAATAACATCTCTTGATATGCCTTTCCAAGAGTTTATAAAGCACTTCCACTTCTTTAAGTTTAATTATCATAAGTTTCATTACTCAAATAATTACTCATGATCTTATCAGTGGTATTAATTAAATATTGTGTCTCTTGGATTTTCGTTTGCCAAATTTGTCAATTACATGTTTGATCGACATGCTATATATATATACCTGAGTTTTTTGTTTGAAGTTAGTAAGAAAAAAATGCACGTCATACATGAGCGTTATGTCCAAAGAGAGAAATTAAGTTATGGGAGGAGAGATGAAACTGGTAGTGTAGATAATTGTCCCTCACAACAATTTAGAAGGGTATTGACAACTTTTAGTGATTTCATGTAACAATCGTAGTTAGATTTTATGTAATTTATATGTTTATACATACATACAAATTATTGTTAGTTATAAATTAAGATGGAAATTATTTCAACTTTATTATGTTGTACTGAAAGTTTTTTTATAATGAAAGTTTATCGTTTTGGTCACAAATATTTTTGATCTTGCATGCAATTGAAAGACAATTATTTTTTACTAAATTTTACACATACACCAACTATGAATTCATAAAATGTTAGTCAACTCATGACATTGTCCATTGTGATATGCAAATCACGGTTATTCTTGATTTTTAAATAATGTTTGCAATGATAATATTGTTATACTCAACGATAATAATCAAGGTAGCATCTCTACTGGTTTAGAAAAGCATACCAAAATCAAAGGATAATTGTGTCAATATGTTCTTAAAGGAAATTAAAATAATATTTCTATAGTCACTTTATATACGTGGCATTTGGTACAAACTCAAAAACTTCATTTCGCTTTTTTCGAATAAAATGAGTCGACGTTCTTTTCATTTTTCAAATAAAATGGACACTCCATTATTTGATTTTTTTTTTAAATGGGAACACATATATATATCCGAAAAGAGCGAAATGAAGTTTGTACACGGTAAACTGGTGCTTATATGGGAGAGCGAGAATTTCATTGGGTTAGAGAGGGTCTGTTACCTATCGTTAATCACTTTAAAATATTGATCTTGAATACGGTGATTATCACTAATTATACTATAGTCAATCGTACCACCACGTTTGCATTAATAATGATGTTCAAGAACCCCCTCCCATTCCGTTTCCTTTAGATTTGGAGTGAAAATATAGATGTAATCTAGGAAACTTATCATATTAGTATTGTACTCAAAGCGTTAATCAGTCATGAACTAACCAAATGACTTTAATATTCTTACGTATAACGTACTCATTAATCTGCTTATTAATCAATTTTTTTTATATTCGGCTTCAAATTATATGAACTCTATTTTGTTAACTGGTCCTTTTTCTCACCCTACTTACACAATTTCAAGAAAGGTACACAAATAAGATATTAAGAATTTAGATACAATAATTTTTACGTGCGATTTCAGATTCTACATGTGCTACTTTCTTAGGTAAAAAACCTAACTTTTGGTGAAGGTGGCGCAATGATAGATCACTCAAAGTTAGTCATGGAAACATCTATAATTTTCACTTGAAAGGAAGAAAAAAAATAGACCCGTGATTTCACGGGCGCAAAAACTAGTTGGATAGTGAAACTTCAAACGTTGGCTACATTAAATAAGATAAGACTATATAAATGATGTGTTTTGGGGTTAATGTGTAGGATGTATATAAAATAAAGTTGAGCGTCCCCGTAGTTTAGTAGATTAGAAAGAGTTCATCACTATTCTAATGACGGCACTATTTTTTATTTGTTACTCATCTTTTTGGGTCATGACTCTATCATTTGTTACTCAATTTCGTCATTCAGCGAGCTCATTGTTAGTCACAAGTAACCTAACAATGCAATAATAATACAAAAAAGGCCACAAACTACTATTTCTAATTATCCTATTATAATCTACATAGAATAGAATCCATTATGTATTCGAATCTATTCTCATCCTAAACGAAGTGTAAGGGATCTATTCTCATCTTACTCCGCTTAGTATAAATTATAGTTTCTAATATAACCTTAAAATCCCCTATTGAAACTTTTGTTTTATTATTACCATCTAGTTGAACCTTTTAAGAACATGGTAAAATAATATTTTAAATATTCATCTATTCTAAAGTCTAGTTCTACTCAAAATGATAATTCATTATATGTGCTAATCTTATTTAGAAAAATAGAATCTATTCCAATCCTACTATGAAAGAAATTAAATTAAAGTTTATTTTCTATAATTTTACTCAAATATTCATCTAAAAATAAAAAGATAAGACATAAACCATCAATAAAATGCACATGATTTCTTTTGACTTTGTAATTTTCTCATGTAATTATTTAAATAATATTCCTATAATAATTATGTAAATTATAGTTCTTCAACAATTTAGACATAAGGTTCAACTTATAAGAGTTAAGGTTACATGAGACTTTTTATGAATAAACAGATCAAAAAATAATTTTTTTATAGTTTATTTAAAATCTATCTATTTAATTTTAATGTAAGTTTTACTATGATACATTTTTTTCAATATTGTCTAAGTAACGAAGAATAAAAGGAGTTTAAAAAAAAATAATTAAAGGAGTTTAAGTCAAGCGTCTGTGCAATGCACGGACATTCAACTAGTATTAATAATAAAAATTTAAGAATTACATCCATAGAAAGAAGAGCCCACAAACATCGAGTCCAATCCATCTATAAGAGAAGTAAATACACCGTAATTGATTAATAACTTGAACATCAATTCATATTCAAGCCATCTCATGATTATGCCCTTTCTCCATACTACTACTTGGCCCAACAAGCACTATATCAAGATTATAGAGGACAGGCACAATTGCCACACAACAAAGAAAAACTAGGACAGGCCCAAAAATCCAAAGCAAGAGTGGTAGGGCTGCATAAAAGAGCCTGTTTCCCACTGTGTTCAAGATAAAGCCCTTCTCCAATAACTCACACACATAACTTGGGCTTACCCTACAAGCTACATGGTCTTGATGTGGGGTGTTTATTAGGAAATTGACTTGGTTTATAAACCTAATTGAGATGGAGTGACATAAGAATGAGAACAAGAATATGAGGAGCAAGGTCACATATTTGAGGGCAACCATGAACTCGCCGTGTGCGCCGTAGACCGTGTCGTTTAAAGGCTTCTTGATGCTATATGTGCTGCTTAAGATGGCTGCTAAGCCTGAGCATAGGAGGATCGAAGTTGTGGCCATTAGGGTTGAACCCATTATTGTGTTCCTTAGGGTTTGAACGGCTAAGATGTTCTTCTTGTCATTATCCTGCATTTCAAACGTGTACACCATCATTATTATATCATGATTCGAATGATCTCACATCAGATATAAAGTAATACCATAAATAAGAGATCTTGTTATGTTTTCCATGATTTGACACTTTGACATGATGAGCAATTCACGGTTTCACTAGTGCTTCACACAATATGGCCAACATGTAACCAAATTGTATGAAATAAAGTGATAGCAAAAAATGATCTAAAAAAAATGTAATAACAAAAAATGGTAAGGATATCTACTCATTAAAGGTTATAGTACACTTGTCAACCACAGGGTGTAAACTTAACGCATAATTCGAACCCGAAACTTATAAGGCCCTGTGCGATTCAACTTATTCAACGGTGCTTTCAAATCAAATCAAATTTATCCAAATCAAATCAGATTAGTTTTATTCAAATCAGATCAAATCAGATCAGAACTATCCAAATAACAATTAATGAATCTAGTCTATTTTTAGTTATTAATTCGTCTAATTGCAGTTAATTTATCAATTAATTCAGTTCAAATCAAATCAAATCAAATTTATTCAAATCAAATCAAATGTGATCAGTTCCATTCAAATCAAATCAAATCAAATCAGAAAAATGCAGTTCAATCGCACAGGGCCTAAGTAGTAAAAAAAACAAGGAAATTTTAACGTGAATAATCTCAACTTTCACTTTTTCTCCCAAAGTAATCCCAAGTTTGGATTATCCCAAAGTAATCCCAACTTTGAACTATGTCTTCCCAAAATGAGCTCTCATAATTTACAACCTCTTAAATAGGTTACCTTGGCGAATTTAGTTTATAAATCAATTTCGACCATTCATCCACATTAATTTAATGGTTTAAAAATTAAAAGATACAAAAAAAAAAAGTAGAACCCCAAACCCATCATCGGTCATTTGTTTTCTCCTCCTCTCTGAGTCGTCCCTTCCCCACTAGCCCCCAATCCATCTACCAACCACCACCGGAGCCGCACTCACCTCCACCACGTAGCCGTAAGGACCCGCCATTAGAATATACGACCGACGACCTGTTCTCGACCTTTCACCACCGTAGCTCATCACGAATCTCCCACCCGTCCTATCTCTCCTCTTCGCGCACACCTCTAGCCCATCCCCAACCCTACACCCCTCGACTCGCCACCCACTTCCCGTGACACCTTTCAAAACTTGTTGCCATCATTTCAAACAAGGAGAGGGGAGGAAAGAAGGGGAAAATGGAGAAGAAGGGATGAGGAAAGGTGTCGCGGGGTGGGGCAAGTGGTGTCTGACGATTGTGGTTCGTGGTGGTGGTATTGAGGGTGGGTATGATGGTCATGAGTTATGAGTCATGAGGGATATCGACGGAGGTGGTGCAGGTGGATGAGGAATGGGAGGGAAAGCGGGAAGAGAGAGAGAATAAAAACCGATTTTTTTTTTCTTTTATTGACAATTTCTTTTAAATGAATTTGGTGACCTGCTACTATAGGTAAAATTGGGGAAGAGACTATTTTGGGAAGACATTGTTCAAAGTTGGGATTATTTTGGGAGAGAAAGTGAAAGTTGGGATTATTCACGTTAAATTTTCCTAAAAACAATACGTAAACAACAATTAATGGTCTATTCCTATACTTCTATGTTTCTATGCCTATAAAATGCGGATTTTTTTTATAGTATTATCAACCCAAAGAGAACAATGATTTAGCAATTATCTAAGTAGACATCTTCGAAAGGGAAAGGGTGAAAACGTCATTAAGGTTTAACCAAAAAATAAAGATTGAGACAACTCCTACATCTGTTTATATATGCATGTTTAGCTTTATTGAATTTCTTTTGTAAGGTGACGTGGATAATTAGCATTAAATTTTTGTCTGAAATGTATGATTTAATCTACTAAATGTTGAGTGGGGTTGGCTTGCTTTTGCATTGAAAGAGTTGCACGAATGGCCCTTTAAATCAACCAAGTCACCATAGTCCATATATAGATCGACCACGCGCGCGCCACTCAAACTTTCATCTTCTAATTAAAATAAATCCGATAACATGCATTAGTATGTACATATATATGAGAGTGGAAAATTATTAAAGCAGTCGAAAACGATATGCAGATGCAATTACACGGTGAATTGGACAATGGGTGATACAATAAAACACATTCTTCCAGCCATATACTTGAAGATCAACAGTAGTGCCTCTAAGAGCTTTTATTTTCCAAAGATGGAGGAAAACTTAAAGAGATGTATATACTTTACTCTTTTCCTCATCTGGCTGAGCCATGGGCCATTATTTGATAAAGCATACTAGTATTAATTTGTTTGGTCTTGATATCGACATTATTGTGGTTTTTCAATTGCCATAGTAGCCATATATAGCTAGAAATTAAGTACTCATATGTGTTTGGATAAAACTAATCTAGCTATTTTGTTTTTGTTTCTGTTTATGTTCTCTAAAACTAATCTATTTTCCGTTTTTGTTTCTCCAAAACTAATCAATTTTGTGAGATATTTTTAATTTGGCAAAAAAAAATTAGAATAACAAATTAAATGAAGTGCTTTTATAATATCTTGAACCAAACACTCATTAAGTTTTAAAAAAAGAGCTTTTATAAGAAACTGTTTATGAAAATTAGAAACAGATTCAAATAAATTAGGTGCAAGAGACATGGATGTATTCCGTATGAAATTAAATGTTAAATACTAGATTAAGATCTGATACATAAACAAGTAATAATACGTGTGCCGAGTCTCAAATATATTTTCGATATTATTTAATTTTACTAGCTACTACTCCCACGTTATTTGACTGGTACTGCGCCATCATGGAGATCAAACAATAATCATCAAAATATAGGTAGGAAGAGTAATTCCAAGGTTCTTGACAAGTAACGCAAAGTACCATAATATAGTTCATCTCAACCGTTCATAATTAATGTTGAAAATCAATCTACACCATCCATTATTTTTAGCTACGT
Source organism: Spergularia marina (assembly GCA_963680865.1). NCBI lineage: Eukaryota > Viridiplantae > Streptophyta > Magnoliopsida > Caryophyllales > Caryophyllaceae > Spergularia > Spergularia marina. Next base: position 12,688,562 of record OY804560.1, on the reverse strand, counting down.
ATGTTTTATAAATTATATTGTAAATAACTATAAAAATAGAAAAAAAAAATATTAAATTGCATTTATTTAAATTATTGTGCTTATGTATACCAATTCTTACATGGTATAAACTATACTCCTCCGGTCCTATTTAAACTTTCTTCTCCCTTTTTCAGGGTTTCGACTTTGTTCTTCCCATTCCCAAAATATTACCATTTTTGTCGAGAGAAAAATTAGGGAGGGAACATAAATATGTTGGCTAATATTAACTTTTAAATTTATTTGCTAAATAAATCAGAAAGTATTATTTATTATTTCTTCTTTTGGAGTGCGCAAAAGGGAGAATGAAGTTTAAATAGGACCGGAGGGAGTATGTCTATATCTAATATAATTTGATAATTATTTACTTTTATTAAATTTAATTAAGTCATTTAAAAATAATTTATTATGCTAATTTGTTGTACTTGTCGAGCACCCTACATTACTTGAACTATAGAAGAAAGTTGTAATAATTTGCCAAGGTGGGCAAGCATGCTGTATATAGTAACATACAGTTAGATATACGTAAAAGCTAGTGATGATACTTGAACCGGAAGTTGTTGCCTAATTACCAAGAATATGGATTAATTAATGTGTTCTGTTGATTACAATTTCCCCACAATAGGCCATTCTTAATTATAAGGTGCATCACCCTTACTTCCCGGGTACTCCAGGAATTGCGCGCCAAAAATAAGACTAGGCCGTTATGAAAGATCTCCATCACCTTATGACGTGTTGGACACCACAAACTCAAGATCTCATTGTATTTACCACATGAATCATATGCATGGCGTGGCTTTACAATCATAGGTAATTTTTCACCTTAATGGTGTGTGCCGCCCGAAAGTGCAGAAATATAGTATGTTTTTAGAGCATCTATCAGTTGTGGTCTTGGGGATACGAGGATTTAAATTCGCGACAATTCTCGAAAAAGTACAGCATATCATATATGATATATATCATAACCTTATTTGTTAAATTCGTTTGAGCATCATGTTAGTCAAGGTGGATACAGTTCGAAGACGTCTACCTAGTTTTGAACAAAGATTAAGGAATTATATTAAACGAATAGATCGTTTGTTATGTTACTGTGCAGTGTCTAGTAGCTAGCTCGTGGGTAAATGCAGTTTGTAAGTAGAGCTAACACACAATCGACAAATAATAAACGTACCAATGAACAGATTCATTGAGACATTTACAAAAGAAAATAATTAAAGCAATTGAATGAGACTGACATAGTACCTAACACCCGCATTATAAATATGATTATACATGTTTGTCATGCATTTTTCTAGCTAGTTAGCGGGTTAGTTTTGGTAGTATATATTTTTCCACGATTTAAGCCGTAAAGCTCATTTTTATTTCTTTTTAGAATTTGAGAATGGCGAGATAACACGATATCTGTGACTATATATAGGAGTACTCGTGAAAAACGGCTAACCGAGTGCTCATCTCTTTGTACATTAAACATAATAAATGACCGCTCATGTTTGTATTACTGTAAGGTGTATGTATTGTTAGTAATAATGCACAAAATTAGTGTCTGAACTTCAAAGTGGTCCAGATAAAAGGAAAGCGATATATAACATTATTCTCACTCGCTATTTCTTTTTATTTATGCCCTTTAATATTTATGACGTGTATTTCCGTTCTTTTAGATTGTTAACATTTAGTTTGAATATATGCGATGAATAATTCAAACCCAATGTTTATTAACAATTATTTGATAGGGATCAGAGTATATCAGCAGTGAACGTCTATATAGCGTCACACAAACATACATGTATGGGACATTTCATATTATTCACATACTGTAATACATAAGAAATTTGTAAAAAGCAAGTTATAACCACCTCAACGATAAGCATATAGGAATGGAAAAAAAATTGTTGCTTATGTACGTACCTTCATAATAGCAGCAACCCAATAAGTTCGAGCATTAGAGTTAGTACCAATGACAGTTGACAGTGGATCAGTCCTAGTCTTGTTCCATAGCCATACATGATACGCCATCATGATCAACAAACCAGATGGTACCAACATCAAATCTAGATAACAATTTCTCCACTCCATTTCTTAATCTCACTTAATTGTTCTCTCAATTTGTATCGCGTGCGTCAAACTTCCTTTGTATGTGTATCCTTAGCTAGTTTTACCGGTGCATGTATTTATATATATATATGAGACGGGTATACTCAAAAGTTCGGTTTTTCTTCCTTGACCAACTTTGGTTTTTTTTCTTTTCGAGGGAACTTGACCAACTTTGTTGGGTTTTGATGTGTTGGGAGTTTAAGGGGGATTCAATATATATACACAGGAAATAGAATGTATGCAGACTTGTTTGAATGCGATGTGCAATTTGCGTATGCTGTATGCATGACCAAAAGACAAGAAAATAAAGGGAGCTTTGGCTTTTCGTTTTGCTACACTAACTTAACAACATGATAGATTAATTATGTAGGAGTTTCTTGTCTTCTTCTTGCTTTCTAAGGTCCACCATAAGTTTCAGTGTGCATATCCACGAAATTATTGGTCATTTCTTGTTAAGGACGATTGTGTTAGATTTGCGTCAATTTTTGATATACTCATATTGTTATGCTGTTGATATATCTAAATGAAAAATTAGACATATATGAGAGGTCGTCTAATGGTATATGAATTTAAAATTGTTTACCTTCGCATCTTCAAACAAAATTTTATTGCCAAAATAATTTAATTGACTTTTATAATTTAACTTTACTCTTTTTTTCGGAGAAAGGAGAACTTAAATTAACTTAAACCAAGTTCATACAAACCAAGCCAAGCAAGGTTTCAGCAATTAGAAAACCAATAAAGGCAACAAGTCCGAGTAACTAAAACATAGTAGCTATTCATAACGATTATTGTGAAACGCAAACGGACTTGACAACACCACTAGGCGCATGAAGAAGTGGGGAGATCATAACCGACACCCCAGGGAATTCAACATCGGCAACATGGTTATGGTGAAGATCACTGTCGAACAGATGAGATTCCTCTGGATCAGAGACAAACTCCTGGTGCGCAAGTATGAGGGTCCAATTCGCATTAGCAAAAAGACCGGGAGAGGCGCATACAAGTTAGAAACGCCACCATGGATGAATTGTCACTCGGTCTTTCAGGTGAGCCGCTTGAAGCCATATCACCCCGACACAGAAGATCCCCTCCGTAACAAAAACAAGCGGGGTAACATCCGTTCCAAGGCCTCCTGAAGAGTGAAGCTTCATCGACAATGTCATCAAGGACTGTGACAAGTGTAAGCGGGGGAGAGTATGACGAAACAAGTCTTGTAACTTAGTTTATTTTCATGAAACTTAGTTATTTCTTGTAATCTCTTTTCATATGTGTTTTCGTATTTCATCTTATGTGTTCAGGAATCTTGTAAGTGTCTTTTCCGAAGAAAAGACATATGCGCTCTGCGGCACACTTAATGTGTAATGGCAAGAGATGTGTAAAAGTAAATTTCCCTCTTTATGGGAAGCTAGTCAATGAAATCAATCTTCTCATATTTCCAACTTTACCCTTGTTGATGCTTGATATTAATGTCGGGGTCGTGATCTTTGATCGTTGTTAATATCGAACGTGTGGGATGTGCTCGGTCCAAAACTAGCGGTCCCAAGAGTCACTCAACCCGCAGTCCCGAGTTTAGGCTTGCACGAGTGGGCGCTCCCCCACAAGTGCATGTCCGTAATCGATAGTTGCTTGCTTCCTTGTCAGGAGAACCAACGAGGGGGCGCATCACGGTCACTCCAAAAATAGGATTGTGATACTTGGCCTCAGAGCCTAGGTTGGTACGACGCTTACTGTTCCGTTGTTGTTGATCCATTAGTCTCTCGATGACTAATACGATGGATGCGATCAAAACGAAAGATAGGGTGACCGAGGTAGAAAACCTACTGCCGGGGAAGTTCCCGTATCTTGAGAATCTCATTGTGGCTCAAGATGCGAGGATCGATAGGTTGGAGAACTTGATACCCGATTAGTACAATTTACAAGAGGAACTTCACTTCCTACGTCGAAAGTGTGAGGAACTCCAGAACACTTGCGCCACGTTGATGAAGGCGGTGGTTGGACATGGAGGTGTAATGGGGGCTCGGAAGGTGAAACCACCCCCACCAGTTTCTACTGAGGAGTGAGGGTTGCAAAGGAAGCTGATAACTTCGTCTTTGACCTCGAGCAGTACTTTCGAGTTAGCCAATTGGGTGATGACTTGAAAGTCGATACCGCGAGCATGTACTTGGTGGACAACGCCAAGCTATGGTGGCGCTCCATGTACGTTGAGATCGAAGTTAAATCCATCATCATTGAGTCGTGGGACGACTTTAAGAAGATCCTGAAAGAACAGTTTTATCCGGAGAACACAGAGTTCTTGGCCCGAAAGAATTTTAGGAATGTGAAGCACATGGCGTCCATCCGGGACTACGTGAAGGCTTCTCTGCTTGCATGCTCGATATTAAGGATATAAGCGAGAAGAACCGCATTTTCAAATTTGTTGATGGTTTAAAGGATTGGGCTCAACGGGAAGTGATGAGACTGCGCCTTGAGTCTCTTTCTGCAACTATGGCTGCGGCCGAAAGACTCGCCCACTACCATGTCGAGCGAGAGCCCACTACGTCAAAAATAACATATAACACCGGGTCCTAAATTGACAAGACACCGGTGTCTTTGCTAAAGACACCAGTTACTATAAAATTAACCGGTGTTAAATGGTACACAAAAGACACCGGTTGGGCTTAAAACCGATGTCATATGTCTTTATTATGAAATAATTTTTCCACACATAAGACACCGGGTATATGAACAACCGGTGTCTTATGTTACCAATTTAAAAAAAAAAATTCCTTGGTTATCAACAATTTTATCATCGTGTTCTCCATCATCATCAACATCCCCTTCTTCCAAACCTTCACCTTCTTCTAGCCTTCTTCTTTTTCTTCTCTATCTCATCTCGCCATCGGTTTTTCAATTTCCTCTACAAGAAATACATGGAATATAATAGCAAAACATTATTAAACATACAAAAAATCACAAAAAATTGAACCAAATAAAATAACAAGGAAATTAATAAACCTACTTATCGTCTTCTTGTTCTTCTCCCTGATCTCATCTTGACATCGAGTTTTTCAATTCCTCTACAAGAAATACATGGAATGTAAAACAAAACATTATTAAACATAATAAAAAAAAACCATCATAAAAATCGAACTTAAGAAAATAACAAGGAAATTAAAAACGAAAAAGATGGTAATCTTTAAAAAAATATGGGTGATCTGGGTTTTGGACAATTTAAAATGAAGAAGTAACAAATAAAAAAGGAATTAGAAATCAATTAAATTGAAAAAGTGATTAATTAAAAACGAAAACAACTCAACGTACCCAGAATCAAGATTCATGAAGGATAATTGGGAAATTAAACTTCTTTCCTCGAAGATCTGGAAGAACAACGCAACATCAAACAAAAGTTAAAAAAAAAATTAAACATGTTACAACATCATTTCCCTCGGATCTCAACCCTATATAGTTAAATTCCCAATTTCAAACAAAATACACAAAATAACTCGAATTAAAGACGAAACACAACCCTTACCTCAATCCGTTGAAGCAACATATAGAGATGGCGAAGAGAAGGATCAAAGTATGAAGATGTTGGTTGATAATTGAGGGAGGAGAAGGGGGTTGACGATTGAGAAGAGAGATAAGGGGGGTTTGTTTGAAGGAGGAAATGAAGGGTAGGATACGTATAATGGAGAAGGGAATTGGGACGGGTTAACTGGCGGAAATTACAATGAGACATTAAAGTTTTTTTTTTTTTTTTTTTTTTTTTTTTTAAAAAAAAAAAAACATAAGACACCGGTTTTAGATACACCCGGTGTCTTATGTGTACATACGACACCGGTTTTTGCCATAACCGGTGTTAAAAGTGCCCCAAAATCTTTAATTTTTTTTTTTATCTTTTCTTTACACATTATTTTAAGCAATTGTTTTTTTTTAAATGGCTTTTCACACCGGGTGGTGGACAACCGGTGTCTTATTGATATATGAAACCGGTTTTAGCATTTCCGGTGTTATATATGCCGGTGTTATATGCAATTTTTGGCGTAGTGGCCGGCCCAAAAGAAGGCCTCGTTTGGGCCGAGTAGTGGAAATAAATACAACTCGAGCGGATCCCACTCAGGGTCCAACTCCACCGGATACAACAAGTTCTGCTCGAGTGGGGACAGAGGGAAGAAGTGGAATCAAGGTAGCGCTGGCTCTAGTTACTCCCAAGGAAGTAGGACTGAGGGTTCGACGGCCAAAAAGCTAATCACCCAAAACTCCTAGCTTAAACCTAGTAAAGAATGCTTGGGATATCTGTTCATGGAGCTCCGATGTTCAGACTGTTCAAAAAGTTAAGAAATGTGAAGGCAGAGCTGAAGCGCAACAAAGAGTTATATTCTAATCTGTCTGAACGAGCCAACAAATGCAAAAAGGACTTGGAAATTCGCCAACAAGTCTACCTGCTGGATGTAACAAAGGACGACCTGCAACATTAGGAGGAAATTTTGAAGCAAAATTTATGCACATTGAAAAAAGCAGAAATTGAGCAAGCTGAAACAACGTGCCAAAATCACATATCAATGAAGCAGACTGTAGCTCAACATATTTCTACTCCTAAATAGCACAGAGAAATCATATGGGAGTGATTGGGAGTATACTAGATGCTAATGGTGATCTTCATACCACTCAAGAGTGAATTGCCACAGCTTTCATTGAATATTATAAGGGTTTATTGGGCACAAAAAAAGCTGTGATTAATCTTGATGAATCACTTTTCCATGGTGAGAAGATAACGGAGGAACAAGGTACAGAGCTCTCCACCGAGATTACTAATAAGGAAATTAGAAATGCCCTTTTTAGCATTGACTCGAATAAGAGCCCGGGTCTAGATGGGTTTTCTTTTGGTTTCTTCAAAAGTGCTTGGCAAATTGTTGAAAAAGATTTCTATATAGCAATCGGGAGCTTCGTTAAATAAAAAAATGGTTAAAGCAATGGAACTCAGCCATCATGACCTTAATCCCAAAGAAAACAAATGCAACCAGTATGTTGGAAAAAAAACCTATATCTTGATGCACCACAGTATAAAAACTGTAAGCAAAATCATTGCAAACAAACTTCAAAAAGTGCTATCCTCTCTGATTGGTTTTGAAGAAGCGGTTTTTACCAAGGGAATACATATATTTGACAACATAGCCCTTTCTCAACCATTGGTCAAGGGTTATGGTCAAAAGAATATATCTCCTAGATGCCTTATGAAATCTATATTAGAAAGGCCTTTGACTCTCTAAGTTGGGAATTCACTGAGAACTCACTCATAATCAGCAATGTCCCAAAGGGTTTCATTGACTGGACAAGGCTTGTGTTATTAGAAGCCCGTGGTGTTCTTTGAAAATCAATGGCACAAGCAAAGGCTTCTTCAAAGGAGAGTGCGGAGTGAGGCAAGGAGATCCAATCTCACCTTATCTCTTTGTCTTGAGCATGAAAATGTTATCCAAACGACAGAGAGCTATGATACAGGAGCCGAGCGACTCTATTCATCCCAAATGCTCCAGAGTAAGACTCACTCATTTGGTGTTTGCTGATAATTTAATGATAATCTCGAGGGGGACATTCCTTCAGTGATGTCAATCGCCAAGGTATTGGACAATTTCTCAACAATTTCAGGTCTGCAAGCAATCCTCAAAAAACTGAATCCTACTTTACAGGAAGGTAAATTCTCATTAGATATTTGGGGATCCCTCTTAACTCAGCAAGAATTAATTAAGAACCAAATGTATGCCCAGCTAATATCTAAAATCCAAGTTCATATGCAGCACCGCTCCACAAAGTTCTTATCTTATGCTGGGAAGGTCCAGCTTATAAACTCAGTCCTCTTTGGTATCCAAAATTATTGGTGCAATGTCACCCTCCTTCCTAAAGGAGTTGTCAAGCAGATGAATAGGTTATGCAGAGGATTCTTATGGAACACTCCGGAGGGTCAGAGTAAAATCGTCTATAAGAGTTTGGCTAGCTCATGTGCATCTCGGAAGGAAGGTGGTTTTGACATCAAAGAAATCCTAGCCTGGAATAAAGCTCTTATTTCAAAATGGCTATGGAGACAGGAAGGAGTAATGTTTGGACTGAATGGATTATGCATTATATCTGCAGGAAAAAGAGTATTTGGGAAGCAGAAAGCAGACAACAGAATGCAGGAACCTTGTCGAGCATTCTCAAGGTTAGGGATGAAGTCCTGATCGACTAAAGCAAGCTCGATCAATCACTGAAGCAAAAAGCCTGATCCAATCATGGAGCATTGGAGACAAATTCGTGGTTAAACATGCTTATGATTTTTCCAGACAAATAAATCCAAGGAATAAAGGTGCAAAAATCATCTGGAACACCATCAACTTGTGTAAACATTCCTTTATAACCAGTCTGGCTATACAAAGGAGACTCCCTATAGTGGATAATATCTACAAAAGGGGGATAGTAATGGTGAACAGGTGCTGTTTTTGCAAGAATGCCGCAAAGTCTAGTGCGCTTCCATTATGTTCTTTGAATGCAAAATTTCAAAATGCTGAATTAGATGAACGTGGGAAGGCATAGTTATTTGAGCTTAATTGGAAAACTAAATGGCAAATATGTAGCTTAATTGCTACGGTTTACGCTATTTGGCAAGAGAGGAACAATAGACTGTTTGCTAAGAGGGAAAATTACAGTCAAGTGATTGCTAGAAAACTCAAATTTGTGGTTAGAGTGAGGATTTTTTATAATGATAGAATAGAGTGCGAAATAGCTAATTAGTGGATCTATGTTTTGTTTAAAAGATTTTTCTCACCGAGGTGGATGAATAAAATCCTAACTGATTTCTTGCAAAAAAGAAAAAAAAAAAGAGTAACTCCCTCATTTTGTTACTGGGAGAGTTGTGATTAGAGAAATATTTCTCAAGTTAAGTTTCACTAATTCAAGAAGAGCATACCTAAATCTTCTTTCTATACTTGATACGTATACTAGTCAATCTAATATTATATATTAAAACCTGAAACCAAATCTTTCATAGAAGGACACTTGACGTTCATTAATTGGATAGCACTAAGTAGTTACATAAAATGGAAATTAGTTATTTATGGTGATTATGGTGGTAAGTTAATTTATGAAAAATAATAGTGTTGTTAATCATATTATAACAAAGATAAACCGACAATTTCATAAAATGAGTATAGCAATATAAACATATAATACGGGCGCAGACTGGACATGCAAACTAGTACACCCCCATTTAGATAGTTTGGGAACCACATACATACTTGAATTGTACTATGCATTTAAAAACTCTACGTTATCCTATCTTATATACCCCCATTACATACCCATTAACTACTAGAGCAACAACCACCACAAAGTAATTTTATACATTTGATTTGGTGTATTTTTTATGTGAATCTGGAAGAACGGTATTATCTATTGACAACTAATGATAAAAAAATTGTCTAAGAGAAGTTGTGTTTAAGTGGGACGGCTCTCTTTAAAAGGATTAACAAATAAATCATCAAGGGGTTTTGGCCTAAAGATTTTCCTCGTAACATTTAATTGAAATATCTAAAGGGTATCAATTCAGACATTTGAATATAGGCATATAGCCTATAGGCCACACATGAAAAACTTGGGCTGCCCCTAAGTATGGAGTATATGAATTAAATCAATTGCACTATATTATTGGTTTGGGATGTTGATGCAAAAATGCAAACAAATATTAACACCTTTATCCGTTTGATTGTTGTCTAATTTGTGGAGTAGAGTAGGTCAAAGTATAATTAAAAAGGAATGATCTATGGACATCAAACAGTGAGAGCATTTGCAATGGTTGTCCATATTTCCTGAGTTCTTAAACAAAAATCCAAAATATAAGTTCTTCTATTGTAAATTGTCAAACATAAGAACTGGGTTCTTACCTAGTTCGATCTTGCGGAAATCAAAAGCAGATAAAGAAATAAAATATTAAAGTACTAAAAATTTTAAGAAAAAAAAGATATACTCCATATATATACGTAGGAATTACCTCATGTAACAAGTGCTCTTAAAGTTAAAAACAAGAAAGAATCTCGTGCGTCCATCTTGATACTTTACTAACTCTCATTACGTCAGTTTCTCTATCAATTCAATAATTACAACACCTAACTCCAATAACTTCGTAACTTTAACTTAACACCATCGTAACTCCAATTTAACTTTAGTAACTTCAATTTAACTTCAATATCTTTAACTTAACTTCAACAACTAAATGACGTATTTTAATATAACTTCACTAACTAAACGTAACTATAATAGCTTTATTAACTAAAACACATAATTATAATAACTCCGCTAACTAAAACAGGAAACCATAATAAGTCCACTAAAAAACACATAACTTTAATAACTCCACTCACTAAAATTCATAACTTTAAATAAAAAAATAAAAAACAGAAAATAAGTGTTTCTTTTCTCTCCTACTTCTCCTCCCCCCCATGGGCGTGGAGGAGGCTGTGCGAGCTGGGCCCCCAAAAAAATTCAGCGATAGCCAAAACAAAATTAAAAAAAAAAAAAAAAAGAAGGAAAGCACGATGAAGCAGTGAAGATGAACGCACGATTTCCTCTTCCCGAAAATTACCCCCGTCTCTCTCCTTCCCCAAATCAATTCCCCCAAATTAGATTTTTCCATATCTCAAATAAATTTCCCCCAATTTGATTTGTCCATATCTCAAATCAATCCCCCCCAATTCGATTTTTCCTTTTCTCAAATCAATCATATTTTCGTTTTTTAATGGGCGATTTAAGGTGGATTTTTTTTGTTTGGTGTTCAAGGAATTCAACACAAGATCTTTTTCTTATATTTAGTTGATTTAATCGACGATTTCAACACAACAACCAGATTTCGATTAGAACAAGAAGCGTGGCTACGATTGATATCTTCAACTTCATGAGGTAAATCTATAATCTTCTCTCCGTATTTTTAAGAACTTGTTTGATGATTTGAGAATTGGGTAATCTAATTTTAATTAATTGAATTGAGTAAATCGAATTTCAGAATTGTTGAATTGGGAAAAAAATTTGAATTTTTGTAATAAAAAATTATTTGAAAACGAAATTCAGAATTGAGTTTTTGTAGTCAGACTATAAACGATTAGTTGTAATTTTTTTTATTTGAAAAAAAAACTCAGAATTAATTGGACATGATTTTGACGAAATTCAGAATTGAATTGGAAAAATAAAATTTGAGTTTTCTAATTATTTTTATTTGAATACGAATTTCAGATTTAATTAGACAAAAATCGATTGTTTATGATTAAATTGATTGAAAAAACGAATTTCTAAATTGATTTGGGTTTAATCAAATTTTGGGAACTATTCAATAAGAAATCAATTTTCCAGAATAATTTGACATCCAGATTTTAGGATTTTCCAGAATTAAAGTTACATTAAATTTGATTTTAGGACTATCTCAAAAAAATAAAAATGATTTTAGGAATTATATAAGGTCTAAGATTATGGAGTATATATATGATATATATTGTCGATTTTGGGTTGGCTAATGTGTGCAATTTATGTTTGTGTTTGCGGTCTTTCAAGAGTTGGAGTTGATACTTGATTATCCATTCTGGTCTTGTTATTTAATCTTGGTGATTTCTCAACAACACGATTTTATATTATGTTTCCAAGAAAATATGATTCTGGCAATGAAAAGCGTAAAAACGAAAAGAGATGAGGATTTTTTCATTCTCATTTCTCAAGCAAGAGCGATGAAATTTTTTGTTGTAAAACACGTGCCTATTTCTAGAGATAATCGTATATTTTAGTATTCGAAAGGGCCCCATCCTACAATGTCGCCCACAGCCCCGGATCGCTCCCACACGGCCCTGCCCCTACCACCACCCCGCACCTCCCTGTCACAACCACCCACGGCGGCCCGTGCACCGACCACCATATGAGACACCACGACCTCTACCACCTGGCGCGCCACCATCACCCGACCTCAACTTCACCCTTTTTTCCGCCAAAACAGCCTTCATCGTCCTCCACGTGCTCTTTTTCTCATTTTCTCTCTTCTCTCCCACTCCCTTCCCTAGCCACTATAATCGATCGCCGCCGTCCAGAAATCCTCCCTAGGCTCTCGCCCTACGCAGCTAACCCCACGTACGCTGCCACCTAGGAAGCACGGACACGCCTGTCCAGTGCCGTGTCTGTGTCCGACATTGTGTCGGACACGGTACGACACGTGTCCGACACACCCAAAAACCGTGTCCGGTTTTTTTATTTAATTTTAGGACACAGACACGGTTTTTTTTAATTGGACACTCACCGGACACCGACCAGACACCAACCAGACACCCGACACGACACAAAATACGCCGTTTTGACAAGTTTTTTTAAAAAAAAACTATTTTTTCTCTCTCCTATTCTAATTACAATAGCCGATAGCTCAACTACGTGTCTTACTTCTTTGTCTCTTTTTGTTTCCCATCTTCTTGCTCCGGCTGACTCTTGCACTTTCGATCGACGCCGCCTCAGGAGACCTCCTCTGATTGACGTCCACCAGCGGCCCATCGCTACAGCCCAACCTGCACCCGACCGCACTAGCCCTACCTCTACCTACCCGCGAACAGTACGTGTAAATTGAAAAAATATGCATTCAAAATACATATTAATTTTTGTTTTTTGCCGTGTCCGTGTCCGCTATTTTTCAAAGTGCCGTGTCACGTATCCGTGTCGGTGTCCGAGTCCGTATCGGTGCTACCTAGGCTGCCACTTCTCACTGTGGTCGTCGTTTTCGAAAATGAAAAAAGGAAAAGGGGGAAAATGATTGCGAAACAATTGCCGACGATGTCTCTGATAGGCAGTGGGAGGGTCGCCTCAGAGTGGCGCCCAGAGTGGCAGGGTTGTTGGCGATGCTGGTGGTGGTCGGGGATGGTGGTGGCATGACTGCGGTGGTGTCGGGTGGGGGAGGGGGTTGGGGGAGGAGAGAGAGTGGAAGGGGGTGGGTCTATTTTTCTTTTGTTTTTATGTTTTTGTTTTTGTTGAATTGATTTAATCCCATCCATAAATTTTGGGTGGATGTATGGATCAGATTGTTTCTTATTTCTGACTTTAAATTAATTTCTTATCGGATGATCGAGTTAAGTCCTTGTACATTGATATTGTCAAGAGGTAATGTAATATGGGAAGAACTTAATTGTAAGTTCTTCCACTCTAAGATGGAAACAAACTACATATTAACTCAAATAGAGTGATCGAGCTAGGAACGCTAGAGTGAAGCAAAAGATTCCACATCAAATAAATTATTAATGAATTTATTTGCCTTGAAAGGCCACAGTCTCGAGTATTACTCATATGATAAATTTGCATGAGTATGATCAATTGTAATTACTTTTTGTTAAGGAAATTGTAATTACTTTTAAGAATTATTAGCAATGTATTGATAATATCATCAACATTTACTAGGATAGGAGTATGGTCTGATATACCAAAAGGTAGAACCGTCGAGGTAAAGTTTGTTTGATGGAGAAGTCATTTGTTGTCTATCATTGCTGGCATACACCATAATAATCCAATACTCTTTATTGGTTGCCTTGTTTTTGACTTTGCAATGTATGAATTGACCATGGGTGGCCACAATTTGCATATCAATTCTTCCAGGGTGCCAGATTAGCTTACATAGCCATTGTAGTGGTGAGTATAGTTAAAGGTAGTAGAGTAACCACTAGATCTATAAGCTGCTACCATTGGAGCTTCATGCTCTTTTATTCAAAACTCCCATAATATTTACTTTATATTTTAGCATAAGGTAACCTCATGTGTTTTAGAGGCTCATTGAGCCCTCTAATACCCCAAGATCAGACTTTTATTTGGAGGGAATATGAGGTGATGGGACATTTTCCTCAATTAGAATGTTGTTTACTACTTTAAACCCTCCATATCCTTCTCCCAAGCTTAGTCTTGGTATGCCTAATGTAGGATTTGCTCTTTTTCTGTTTTTCTGCAACATTATCCTTTTCTTGTGGGAATTGCTTGTGAAGACTTGGTATCCCATCTCATCATCCGGTGAAGGAGAGGGGTATCTGAATTCATGCTTGGAGAATCAAGGATAATCTGATCAGGACTATGCTTCTTCTTAAGTAGAGCGTGGCAGATTATTTTGAGCATCTGTATTGGATGTACGCATGCACCACGTTGTCTGATTTTGCTGAATACTTGTAATATGTGTTGTCATTGGCTTTAACAGGTTCATCAACATTTGTAGGCTTCTGCACTTGCTGGTATATCTGTTTAGCCCTGACTTTTGGTGCCCTCTTAGCATGCTTACAACTTTATTCCAGGGGCTAGGTTTTTTACACTCAAAGCAAATTTATGCTACCCACTCATACTCCACTTTCTGTGTAAATTCACCATGGAATGGTGTTGTCAATTGTATCAGGTCTGGGAGCTCTTTGGATCTACTTCCACTAAGACTCTAGCAAAGGAGAGCCTAACCTGATATGTTGTAGTATGATCCGCATAAAATGACTTTCCTAGTTTGCTAATTATCTTACTTAATGCTGACATCGACCATAGAAATGGATCCAAATCAGGCAGCAAAACCCAAACAGGGACAATAGACACCCTGTCAAGTTCTTGCCCAAAATTCGGCGTCCATTGCTTGAGAATATATAAGAATGTTTCCACCAACTTTCCATAGCCCTCCCCTTAGTATTTCATCAATGCAAACTTGGGACTTGAATCTAAAGACAAACCAGCCTTTTTTATAGGCAAATTTAATGAAAAGAACCCAACGTTTGCAATATATTCTTGCAATAACCCAACATTTCAACTTTAACAAAAATAACCCAACGTTTTATTTCGCGTCACACTAATATTCCTAACCCCCTAAAATGGAATTTCTCGCACTCCAAATCTCAAGGGGCTTTTTTTTTGCCCAATTTTTTATGATTTTTAGTTTTCTTTACCTAGCTACACCACTCTAAGTATTTACCTTTAATTTTTTTATATTTCACTTTTGTCTTCTTTATTGGTTAAATTGTCCAACATATAAAATTCCTAAATGCACGAACATTTTTATCATGCAAATGATTGTTTGAATGAAAACAAAATAAATTTTTATTTGAAGGTAGTTATGATGTTGATATAAGTTCATTTCGATTGAGCTTGAATAGATATGTTGTATAGAATAAGGAGAAGGTAATTATTATAAATTATTTATTATAAATTGGGGGGTCGGAAAACACAAGAGAAAAAACCGTCAATAAAAGAATCACATAAATTTGTGCAAAATGGTTTTCCCCCTTATTATTTAGCCTCTTGAGATTTGGAGTGGACGAAGTTTCTACTTTAGCATGTTTGGAATATTGGTGTGATGAGATAAAAAATGTCGGGTTATTTTGTTAAAGTAAAAGGTTGAGTTATTCCACGAAGATGTTGCAAACATTGGGTTATTTTCATGAAATTTGCCTCTCTTTTTTTATAATATCTGATTGTTGGTTTTTCCACATGATTCCAATTTTTGTCCACAAAATCTTGAATATTATTGATCTTTGGCCTATCTTCTATCACATTTCCAACCACGGTGCAATTCCATGCCTCCATCTCAACTTTCACATCCTCATTCATATTATCACCTCATTTGAATCCATAGAAGCCTCTACCTTATACACTGACATCCCAATTTTTGGTTTAAAAGACGGTGATTTCTAGGTTTTGTTCATTGTTTCTCCTATTTTCTCAGTTTCAGGGTTTGGTGCACATTCTCCATTAATTTCAACATTTGTAAAGGAGTTTGTTGGAATGTCATTACCTGATTCAGATTATTTCTAAGCTGGATTAGTCACCCTGATTCCTGATCGCATGAACGCCGATGCAATGTGATCGCCAATTGTTGTTGCGTAATTTGATTCTAATTCGATTCTTGTGATTGGAAAACACGGTAAAGAAATAAGGGAAGAAGCTAATCATGCGCCTTCACCCGCGAAGCGCTACGCTTCTGCTTACGGAAAACGACTTTCCAAGCGAACTACTGAAGACAGACTACTCTACTCAGGGAGTGGGAATAAAGCTTCAGTCATTAGCCCTGAACTCCTCCAATATCGCACCTACTACCACACAAAGCAGGCAAGGCCAACTACACAAGCAAGAAGGCATCGCCTGCAGCTTCTAATCCAATGGGAAGCCAAAAGACAAAAAAATACTATATCTTACCTCCTGAATCGTACCGACATCAAAGGGTTTTCCTAAATTCTTTTTTTAGAACGAGAAAGTAGAGGGGCCATTGATGCCTTACCCTGCTTTGCTTGAACTGTCATTAAGGAAGTCTTCCACTCAGCGAGTCACTTCGTACCTTTTCTAGATTTTTTCTGTCTTTCGGTTGTTTTAATTTACATAGGTGGGAATCGGCAGCGCAGATGGATTAAGAACAAAAAAATCTTTATAATGGGTATCAATTAATATAAAGTATAGTAAGCCCCCTCCATCTTCTTGAATTGATCTCTTGTTCGGCTTTGAACTCCGCATTTCGAGGTGGGAATGAAAACCTTACTCTCTTTCATACAGAATAATAATAGCATGGCCTTCCGCTCCTGGTTATCACTAGGAAATCCCTTTGATCCTTGCCTCAGAAGTTGAGTTGTTTCATCCAATGGTCTGTCAAAGAAGACGTCAACCATCTAGTTGATTTGCGCATTAGTCAGTTTTTTACCCTAGTGTAGATTCCACGGATGGTCTCTATCGCGGCGGACGCGCGAGTCTTGCGATGATTGCACTAGGATAGGAGTCGCAACCAAACAATTGTGGGGTGTTTGGAAACCATGCAACGCGATCTTGTTCCTTATTACCGAGAGACTACGTAAATGCTAGGTGAGTTTGTACCCATTGAGCATAAACGTTTGCGGAAGCGAGTCATGCCAAGTACAAAACACTTTCGCGAGTCGTTTACCGAAAGGGACAAAATCGAGGAACGTAAGGAACAAGATGCGCATTGTGCCCTACGCCAATGTGCAGTCTACGGACTGCAAGACTGGGTTCGGGGGTGACGGTACGTGTTGGGAAGCCATAAGACACCCAACCCCGCCCACGTATAGCGTCCTCTACCAGTTGAATTGTCGTTTACAAGTCGTTGAGAAGTTAGCCATGCAAGTTACAATCATTTACAAGTTATATACAACCTAGTAAATTAACTAAGTCGGTTATTTAGCACATAAAGTAGATCTTGGGTCGCAACGTTGTTAAGATTGATTAACGGTCCCTAGTTACCAATTTGTCCAAGCGCTTTGAGCTATGTGTGTTAGGCGTGATTCATGTAGTTCGTTTTAGATCTAAATCTTGGTTAGGCAAAATATAAATCTATGTCAAAAGCAATAAATTGCGCACGTAGGTGAAGGAGTAGAAGATTAGAATAAAGTAAAAGATGAGTTTAGAAAAGAGGGGGTGCCCTCAGGACTTACGTGTGTCCGCGATACCACTACTTGCTCTACTATGCTTCGAGATCGTTGCGCTGATCCTTAGTATGCGTCGTAGGGGCTAGATGTGTACTTAGAGCGATGTGTTGCTCTTCGAACGTGGTGTTTAAGAGGGGATTTTCTTGAGTTGTGTTTGATTGTGTTGTATTTAGGAGTGCCCTAGAGGTGTAGGGGTGCTATTAGGGTTTTGGTGTTGTAGTTGCTAGGATTTTTGTATTGTAGTTAGGGTTTTTTATGAGAGAATTGTAGTGAAGGAGGAGCAGAGTTTCGAGGTGGAAATGGTATGTGAAGGTGTGTCAAATGAGGTGGAAAGAGGGTGTATTTCTAGGTGTGGAGAAGTAGGGTTTTGAGGTGGACAGCTGGGGCAGCCGGCCAACCTACGGCAACATGCGTCAGGCGCACGGGGTGGTGCTTCAGGCGCGGGTGGAGGTGCCTTAGGCGTAGGTCAGGCTGCGTCTGGCGCGAGCTGGCTGCGTCTATTGCAGGTGGTGGTGCGTCCGCCGCAACTGGTGGTGCGCCAAGGCCTCCATGTGCGCGTAGAGGTGCGCCTGGACCTCGTGACGCACCATACAAAATTGCATTTGACTTTTTATGACATGAATATTGCACATGTAAATTTTGGTGGACAAATAACGTACAAAAACATGTTTTCTTGATGATTTTTGACGGTTTAGGCACGCGGGTTATTCCTGAGTTAGTTCACGTGTACAAGGGGAGGAAAATGGTTGTTTTTGGCTATGTTTTAGGTGAAGACGCATTTGCTAACGGATTCACGACAACGGTGGTTCACATAGTAGAGCAAGTAGACACAGTTCACTGTAAAATGTCCTTTCATCATCGGGCATTTGGGTAGGGGCAAATGCAGGTGTCTACAGAAGCCCCCCTACTTTGACTGAGGCTTGGACAAGGCGAAAGTCAAAGTATGTAAATCGTGCAAACGAGATGCGAATGCAAGTGGAGGGTCGTTTAAGGTCCATTAGATCGCCGGCACGCTTTTAGAGATTCGCCAACCAATGAGGTGACATACCTGATGTTTATAGTCGGTGAGACTGTGCAAGATGTTAAGGTCAGTGCGACCGTTGGATAGCATTGTGGAATTTGCTGGTTGTACTTGTAATGACTTCTGAATGTCGGAAGTGGATCCGATGCTATTTGGTGTTTATGTCGATGTTTAAGGTCAGTGCGACCGCTGCTTGCTTGTTGTGATTGTTTTTGCTTCCATCGGAAGTGGGTCTGATGTTGGTTGATCATGGTGAAGTTAGATCCACTGTTGTTGATGGTATGTATTTGGCCCCTGAGATGTCGAAAGTGAGTCCGATGTTGCTTGATCGTAACGGAGTAAGGTCTGTTGCTATTGAAAATGGAATTTTGTGAGGCGTTATGCTCGAATTTAAAGTCGGTGCGACTGTAACATGACTTGAAGGAGTGTGATCTCAGTTGGTCTATGCTGGATTGACAGCTTCGAGGGGAGCCCCCATTCTTGCATGAAAGAGGAGATTATAGAGCAATTGAATGCCGCTTATACCTCTTGTTTTCCAGTTGATTATGCATGTTGAAAATTCTTGTACTTTGTCTCATTCTTGTGCGAGCCAGCAGATCGTGGCGTAGAGGTGTGTGCTTTTGACCTCGCGGTGCCAATGCTTGTGGAGTAGTAGTGGCAGGCGATTCAATCTTGTCTTGTGAGTGGGCGAGTGATGACTAGTTCTCATGCAAGGTTTATGCAGGTAGTGTGCAGATATATGTAATGTGATGAAAAGCAAGTGATGCCTAGTGCTCGTGTAAAGGGTTGTACAGGTGGTGTGCAAGTGTAATTGACTCGATATAATGCAATTTTATGAAATGCAATGCGATGATGTATGTTGTGCACCTAGAGTAATGCAACCTAGACTCGAGGCACATGCAGATGTAAAATGCGAAAAAATGCAGGGGGGTACCCCGACTTCCGCCAAAATGAAAAAAAGGATGAAAGAGATGTTAAGTTTCATGGAATAAAACTAAGAGTGCCAAATAGAAAATGGTGAGGTAAACAAAAATGTGTAGGAGTGAGTTTGAGGTTTCCCCCAAAAGAAAAAAAAAAAAAAAAAAAGATGAAAATGGTAAATTTTATGGAAGATATTTGAGGTTTCCCCCAAAAACAATGATGAGCAAAAGTTGTAATTGTCCAACTTATGGTGACGGCGAATAGTGACATTCTCACTGCTCGAGGATGATCTTCGTGCTTGCTGCAAAACAAGGCTTTGTATTTGTGGTGGCACAAATGTATGCATGTAGAGACACACGGCTTGATGCTTGAGGCGGCTCAAAGCTTAGTACTTGCAGTGACGCAAATGTTTGATGCTTCATAATGGACGAGACGTATTGTTCATGATGATGATCGTTCTTGTCTTTGGTCGACAAAAGATTCCATGCGTGGTCAAGGGAAAAGAAGAGTCCAAGGATTTGGAATGTGGAGTTCGGTAGTTGTGGGTGGCTAAATGGGGCTTTAAGCCTTGATGTTGGACCAAGCGGGATATAAATTCTGGAGGCATGTTTGATGCAGCTGGCCAAGGGTTATGGCTTGTAATGTGGCTGGAAAATGGGGAATTTAGACCAATGCGTCGCCCTAAATTTGCAAAATGGTAGGTTAATAACGTGTGTTCAAATTTTCATGTCATTTAGCACTATGGGAAAAGAATCAGAGATGCATGCATGGCGAGCTTAATGAGCGATCCTCAAAATTCGTGGGGTCTTACCTTCGCGATTATTACGTGTCGTGCGGAAGAACTCTCGCGGTGAATCATCAAATGTCAAGTTCTTGAATAGAAGTGCGGCCGATAGCGATGGCATGATTTGCACGATCTCAAGGAGGACTTTTTCGGTGCTTTTGTAGCTGGCTTTGGTGACAAATGGCGGATGTGCATGAAGGCTCTGGGCCATTTTACCCCCAATTGTACTGACTTGACCATGTTAGCAGTTTGAAAGACACATTTTGCTTGATCTTTTCAATTGTGTCCCTATTGAGGGATGCTTTCACTTGTTCGTGGCACTTGTTACACATTTCAGTTAGAGTCTGGCTTTAGCTTCAGAAGTTTGCCCTTTTTGTTAGCCATTTTTCATTTTTGCTCCATTTTTTAAGTCTTCCCATTGTAAGTCTATTTGCAGTTTGTGGCTCCACTTTTTTAAGTCTTACTGTTTCGGTCAAGTCAACACCCTTTACCCAAGCTAGGAAGATGTAGGATCAAAGTGAAAAGGCTATTGTAATTGGTATGGAGACTATGTGGGCTACCAAAGAAAGTAGATTCAATCGTTAGGGATCAAAGTCATTTATGGAGTTACAAATTTTTTTTACCTCCAGTCATTAATCGTGCAGCGTAAGACAGACTAGGATTCGTCGTTGGATGCTCATGAGAAATTCCGGAAACCAAAAGCTCATTTATTCCATCAGCGAAAAGGAGAAATTTCAATCTGTTGAAGGTATCTATGCTAGACATGAAAAGGAGGTAAAGAAAACAACCATGGAATCTTGTCTTGTGTGGTTGTGTCTCGAAAGACTGCCTACGTATCCACTAGCACGTGAAACCAAACCAACGTACTTCGGAAAGAACGTTCGTTGTAGATGTCGTTGATGGTAGCCTCGTTGTAGTGATGCGTGTTCTCATCGCCTTTAGCTTTCGTGCAATGTAAGCTTTTGAGTTCAAGACATAGTGCATGGATTTTGCTACCCCTTTGATTTTCGGGATGGTAATGTCGAGAACTTGTGGAAAAAATTAACATTGACGAGAGGAACGTGCAACCAATCTCGACGTGGATTGTGGATCCATAGAGAAGTAGTAATCGTTCCTCAAACCATTGGAGCTTCAATTTAGTTGCTTGAAAACGTGGGTCGGGGTCACCAAGTTGGACAAGGTGTTGACGATCTTATGTATGTAGAGATCGAACGATCATGAAGAGTGGGTTTCAACGACGGAGAGAAAGGAGGTGAGGAGTGGGCCTTGATGACCTTAGGTGGCTAAGATCGAAACAAGTCCAATGTGTGTGATGTGTACGCATACGGATAGACGTATGGATGAGATGCAAAAAATCAATGATGATGTAAGTGAGGAGTGGGCCTCGGTGATCCTAGGCGGCTAAGATAAAGTTATACGGTTCAGATTTCCATAAGTTGTACGGAATTGTTGAAAAATGGGTGACGAGTGGGACTCAAAAATCCTAGGTGGCTAGGGTTGACGATACAGATTGGCGTTTCGTTAAGTTGTCAAGCTTTGAGCAAAAAATAGAGAGGGTGGGCCTCGAAGATCCTAAGTAGCTAGGGTCGTTGATACGGATTGACGTATCGCTAAGGTGCGGATTTTTGGGTAAAAAAGAGCAAAGAGTGGGCCTCGGAAATCCTAGGTGGCTAGGTTTGATGATACGGATTGACGTATCGAAAAAGATGTGAATTTTTGTGTAATAAAGAGCGAGGAGTGGGCCTCAAATATCTTAGGTGGAAAGAGTCGATGATACGGATTGACGTATGAGACAGACATGATGTGTTTGACATGATGCATGACGTAATTTGTTTTTTTGTTTTTTTTTTGTAGGTTCGATGCATGGGTTGTGATGCATGTATGCAAGTGATCATATGAGTCCTACTGCAAAAACACGTGCAATGGTTCGGGTTCCTAGGATGCATGAGTTCGTGGTTAGGTACAAACTTGACCCTACATGAGACGGTTTGTCCTAAGAATGGTATGGACTAGGATGATGCATGATTTAGATGACTAGGGATGGACCTAGATGATATGCAAATGTATGGTGCAAGACGCGACTCTATGGACATGACGTATGTGTATATGTATGTATGTATGTATGCAGCAAGCTATGGTTGTGTATGTGTGACACGGCAATGCGGTATTCAAGAATGCAGCATGGAGTGCAATGAGTTTGACTCGATTTTTTGGGTGCAACATGTGTGTGTGAGATGTATAGGTGCATGTTTTGTGTGTAAGTGTTGAACATGACTCAAACAAAGGAAAACATGCAGTGAGGCATACCTTGGAATGGGATTTGCACCATTTAAAGGCAAATGCATGGTGCGTACGGGTGGGCGGACGCACGAGGGTGGTGCGCAAAGACGCTAGGGCGCACGGGAGATGGTACGAACATGGTTCATGACGCACGTGGAAAAAAACGACAGAGAAAGTGACGTGGGGCATGGGAAAGACCATGGTGTGACTAAAACTTGATTTGACAACGTTTTGGGGTTGAAATGGTACACATAAGGCATAAAAAGCAACATCAAGAAGCAATAAAGGCACGTTGGAACGAACATATACCATGCAAATGTACTATGGCTTAGGCTTTGAGGTTTAGGCTTAGGGTACCACGTTGTAGGTAGCTATATCTTGATTTGTGGCAGCCCATGCTCGAGAGTATAACATCATTGCACCAGAAACAATGTTTCATTGGAAACGAAGTGTCGATGATGCGAACGTGGGTGGTACAACGATTATTCAGTCCTACACAAGGTAGAAAGACATGAATGTACCGAAATGACAAGGGTTTCTATGGGACGTGGGTCGCGTCCATGCAAATGAAGGTGTTAAACTTCTCAACAAATGTAACGTGATAACCAATCTTCGAGTCTCACCCACTTTGAACAAAAAGTGTGCAGCGGAGTCACCACTGTAGATTCCACGGAGGGTCTCTATCGCGGCGGACGCGCGAGTCGTGCGATGATTGCACTAGGATACGAATCGCCACCAAACAATTGTGGGGTGTTTGGAAACCATGCAATGCGATCTTGTTCCTTGTTACCGAGGGACTACGTAAACGCTAGGTGAGTCTGTACCCATTGAGCATAAACGCTTGGGGAAGCGAGTCATGCCAAGTACAAAACACTTTCGCGAGTCGTTTACCGAAAAGGGACAAAACCGAGGGACGTAAGGAACAAGATGTGCATTGTGCCTTACGCCAATGTGCAGACTACGGACAGCAAGACTGGGTTCGGGGGTGACGGTACGTGTTGGGAAGCCATAAGACACCCAATCCCGCCCACGTATAGCGGCCTCTGCTAGTTGAATTATCGTTTACAAGTCGTTAGAAGTTAGACATGCAAGTTACAATCATTTACAAGTTATATACAACCTAGTAAATTAGCTAAGTCGGTTATTTAGCACATAAACTAGATCTTGGGTCGCAACTTTGTTAAGATTGATTAACGGTCCCTAGCTACCAATTTGTCCAAGTGCTTTTCGCTATGTGTGTTAGGCGTGATTCATGCAATTCGTTTTAGATCTAAATCTTGGTTAGGCAAAATATAAATCTATGTCGAAAGCAATAAATTGCGCCACGTAGGTGAAGGAGTAGAAGATTAGAATAAAGTAAAAGATGAGTTTAGAAAAGAAGGGTACCCTCAGGACTTACGTGTGTCCGCGATACCACTACTTGCTCTTCTATGCTTCAAGATCGTTGCGTTGATCCTTATATGCGTCGTAGGGGCTAGATGTGTTCTTAGAGCGATGTGTTGCTCTTTGAACGTGGTGTTTAAGAGGGGCTTTGCATGAGTTGTGTTTGATTGTGTTGTGTTTAGGGGTGCCCTACAGGTGTAGGGGTGCTATTAGGGTTTTGGTGTTGTAGTTGCTAGGGTTTTTGTATTATAGTTAGGGTTTTTTATGAGAGAATTGTAGTGAGGGAGGAGAAGAGTTTCGAGGTGGAAATGGTATGTGAAGGTGTGTCAAATGGCGTGGAAAGATGGTGTATTTGCATGTGTGGAGAAGTAGGGTTTTTAGGCGGAGAGCTAGGGCAGCCGGCCAACCTACGGCAACGTGCGTCAGGCGCGGGTGGAGGTGCGTCAGACGCAAGCCAGGCTGCGAGCTGGCTGCGTCTGGCGCAGGTGGTGGTTCGTCCGCCGCGATCGGTGGTGCGCAAGGCGCACGGGCAGGTGCGCCATGGCCTCCATGCGCGCGTACAGGTGTGCCTGGACCCCGTGACGCACCATACAAAATTGCAATCTGGTTTTCTTATGACATGAATAGTTCACATGTGAATTTTGGTGGACAAATGACATACTAAAACATGTTTTCTTGATGATTTTTAGCGGCTTAGGCACGCGGGTTATTCCTGAGTTAGTTCACGTGTACAAGGGGAGGAAAATGGTTGCTTTTGGCTTTGTTTTAGGTGAAGACGCATTTGCTAACGGATTCACGACAACGGTGGTTCACATAGTAGAGCAAGTAGACACAGTTCATTGTAAAATGTCCTTTCATCATCGGGCATTTGGGTAAGGGCAAATGCAGGTGTCTACGCCTGGGCACATTATTTTAATTGCATCTAGTTGCTCTTGTAATACCCCGGATTTCAGAGGAGATCTCTTAGAATTTAAGGGCTCATATGAGTTGTTTAAAGGGATTGATAGTGCTACTCATACCAACAAAGTCGACTTCCCTTTTAGGAATCCCATGTGATAAGAACTCCACACCAGTTAAGCGTGCTTAACTGAGAGTAATTTCATGATGAATGACCTCCTGGGAAGTTTCGCAGTATGTGCAAGAGTGAGGTCAAAGTGCGCTGGAAGGACCCGTATTGGTCTGTGAGGTCAGACCACAGCCTGCCAAGCTGCCATTGGTGAGTACTCTTGGCTCAAGCGATGAGCCGAGGTGTTACAAATGGTATCAGAGCAATCCTGCGACCGCGTGTTGATCCTGTGGTCAGGAGACCCCAGGTCAACAGCCTAGCGGGGGAAAGATCCTGGAGCTAGACTATGGTTGGCTGGCAGTCGTAACGAGGACGTTGCTTTCTTAAGAGGGGGTGAATGTAATACCCCGGATTTCAGACGATATCTCTGAGAGATTATGGGCACATATGAGTTGTTTAAAGGGATTGATAGTGCTACTCATACCAACAAAGTCGACTTTTCTTTTAGGAATCCATGTGATAAGAACTCCGCAGTTAAGCATGCTTGACTGAGAGTAATTTCAGGATGGGTGACAAGTTTCCCTGGGTGCGCACGAGTGAGGTCAAAGTACGCCGGAAGGACCCGTGTTGGTCTGTAAGGTCAGACCACAGCCGACCAAGCTGCCATAGGTGACTACTCTTGGGTCAGGCGATGAGCCGGGGTGTTACAACTCTTAACTAAACTCGTAAGGAAGAAGAAACTCTTCTTGTATAAGGGCTAAGCCAACAAATGTAGGGCCAAGGAGCGATATAAAACGAGTGCTAAAAAAACCATGGCTCAAGCTCAGAAGGATGCCAAGCCCACATGAATGGTAATTACGCCAATAAAGGAGAGGTAGAGCGGAAGCTTACAATAGTCAAGGCAAGCGATAATAAGTGTATGGATGAGGGTTTTGACGAGCTAAAACATGCATTCTACTAACGCTCTGCCAAGGAGGATGGAAGCACAAGGTAAAAGGCTCAATCTTAACTCGATTAGTCCTTCTATTCCATTGGTGAGAAGGAATGTCGCATGTATAGTATAAAGATGGAGTCTCAAGACCGAACTCCTCACTCGTGTCAAGGGATAGTCATTATGCTAAGGTATTAAAACCATTGTCAGTGATTCAACTATTAGTAGCTTAACCTTATGTTATATAACTAAATGAGTCAAAAGTTTAAACTGATGGTAAAGGCAATCCTAATATTTTTATATCTTCAACACGGTTCGTCACGTAAAGGCGCTAGACCTAGGGATTGCTGAGACTCTGATACCTATATTAAATAACAAATTAGGTCAAAAGTCTAGAGTGATGAGTAGGATACCCACACTGGTTCTATACCTTCAACACCTTCTAATTATTGAGTCGGTTTTCGAACATGCATGGTATCCGATCTCAATGTTTAAGAGCTCTCAAGTTGTACAAGTTATTCGGGTAGTGTATTACCTACGCTTCAAACTTAAAGTGTGTAATCTTTGTATGCGGGGGAGTATTAAAGGTATAAAATCAACCTGTGAACCTTAATCATTTTAGATCTTTAGTTGAGTTGGTGTTAGATCGTTTTATTCTACTTCTTCCGAATTTTTCCTTTCTCTTTTCTTTTTCATATTCGGCTAATTGATGCCTAGGGTCGGGCTGGGCCTGAGAAGAGGGCATAGGAGGAGACAATAACGATATGACAAGGAATTGCACTGCTGCTTGGTTTGATGAAGCGAGGTACGGTTAATGGGGGCAAGGCAGTTTCGAAGTAGATGATGCTGAGTGGAGTCCACTAAAAACCCAAATTTTCTAACCTTACCAAATACAGCATAAACCTTTGCTATAAAGTTTGAACTCAGTTAATTATCATGCAACATTTTCTTTCTTAAAAAGGACTAAAGGAGGGAAGAAGAAAACAAAATTATCATGCTACTATTCTAAAACTATATTATTTTTACCATGCTACTATCCTACTACATACTCCGTATATAGAAAGTGAAACGTGGAACAAATACTATGATGCATTGCCGCATTGGGTTCTTCATATGCACAAACACCGTATCAGAATCAAATGTATGTCTAAGTTCACAAGGATAAAAAATTTGTTAAACATAATAAACTTGAATACTATATATTGTTATGATTTAGATGTTTTTGAATCCTATACTTCCGTATATAGAGCATCCACACACTAAATGATCCAGATATTCGAGGCTAATTTAATTTCTATAGCTCGCTCTTACATTAATAAAAACAAGAGTTTGTTTGTTAGACTACACCTAATAAAATAAGTTTTTTGTCAGACTACACCTAATAAACATATTTTGTCAAATCACACCTAATAAAATCCATTTTTTTAAACCACACCTAAATACGTAATGTTGACTTCCAACCTTCATCCACCTATTGCCGCCATTTACCCACCCATTGCCAGTCTTAACCACCTCATTGTCTCCTCTATAGCCACCACCCCATTGCCTCCCCTATCCCACATTCTTAACACATGACCTATTTTCCCCCCATTTTTAACACCTTCTCTCTATATCCCTAATATGTTTTCTTTCTCTATTTTTTTTTTTAAATTTCCCTTTTTTTCTTTAATCTATTTCATCACAAATTCATTTAAAGGGAGGTACTCAAATTTATCTTGGAGCTAAAATCAATTTGGGGAGGAAATTAAGTTTAACGAATTGAAAAGAGAGGGGGGGAAACAATTTTGGTGTATGTAGGGTGGGTATGTAAGGGGACGGTCATGGAGGCGGGGGATGGGTGGCTGTGGGGGTGGGGGTGGGGGTGGGATGGGTGGCTATGGGTGTCTGTGGGTGGGTAAGAGGCGGGGAAGGGTGGCTAAGGGGCGAAAGTCGACATAGGTGTAGTCTGACAAATAAAAAGATTTTATTAGGTATAGTTTGACAAATTTTGTTATATTAGTGACAAAAGAAAAATAGTTTAATTAGGTGTAGTCTGACAAAAAATATTAAAAACAAACTAACATACATGTAGTACACTAGTACTAGCGTACTATTACCAATGCAAACATATATAATAAATTTAGCACCCAAAAACTTAGGGGTCGTTTGGATACCCTCAAAATACATATCAAAATACATAGGAATTTTATTTTCCTAGGAATTGATTAATCATGGGTTGTTTGGTTATCTTAAAGTGTAGGAATTGGAAATTCCTAGGCATTTCCAATTCCTCCAAAGTGTAGGATTACCTAGGGGGGGTTAGGTAAGTAGAAATTCCCATGGAAATTGAATTCCCTTGTTCATCCAAACAAATTTCCCCAATTCCTATACTTTCTAAATTCCTAGGATTTGCAAGTTCATGGGAATTCCGACTTCCCGAGTGTATCCAAACGACACCTTAGCATTCTTTTGAACTTTTGACTACTAATAATTTATTTCAAATTCTTTTAGCAAGTTCATCCAAATAAGTCAATAACATAACCTTTATTAAATATAAATTTGGTAAGAGCATAATTTTCATTTCTTGAGGAAAAAAAACGTGTGAGGAAAATGAAGAAATTGGCAAACCGTTCTTATATTTTACTAGTATGTGTTTGGGGCAATAAATTTTGATTGGTGGCATCCACATATGACCAACTATGATATAGGAGTAACTTTTCTTACAAACAAATTTAAATAACTCTTTCTTTGAAAATGACTTAAAAATATTGTTCGAATACTGACCTAACAAATCCCGACTTCAATCACCTAAAAGTTTAAGGTGCTTACTCTTGTGATAAGGCACGTAACCCCCGCACGACCTTGATGGTTACCTAGTCATCATTTGTTCTCATAAAATTTTGCTCCACACTCCTATAGACAAGGTAGACCAGTTTGATTCAACTTTTGTAGAGATGTGCAAATTCGAATTTACTGAAATTAGTAATAGAACAAAATGAAAAATATTTAAAAGGCATATTTAAAAATGTTAAATAATTTATTTTTATCTTTTTAGGTAAACTTTACCAAATAGAGTTTATTTCCAACTTTAAAAGGATTCATACACTATAATTATGGGGGATTTGGATCCTCTGGAGTTGAAAAATAACTCCAGAGAAATGAGTTTGTTAAATTTTGGCCATCCACGGGAATCTAACGCTCAATATTAGGCTAATACTTAAAATAATACTTTTTAACAAAATAATAAAATTTGCTAAACCAAAAAACCCAGCTTAATCGATTTCTTCTTCCCTCCAAAAGCTTTGTCATCCCTGCCAAATCCAACATTTCTCTGCCAAATCACAAAATTTAGTTATCCCTACGTTGTAAATGCCGCCAAGTAGTTCTAATCCTGAGTGTTTTGCATGCCTTACCTGTCTCACAAATCGAAACAATTCCTATTCACCAAATCTAATGAATCATATAAACTTGACTAAATTGAAAACGTCAAAACCAAACCGTAACAATTAACAAGAGCTCAATCAAACATAGTTTTGCTAGACTAGATACGGATTACAATTCGAATTTCATAAGCAAACCCCTAAATTAATTGATCTAGCTAATGGGCGAGGAGTAGTATTTAGGCAAAATATGTAAACTAGTGCTTAGATGGATTGATTTTAAGGGCTGGGTAAGTAATAAGTGTTAAGATATAACCAATTATTGGGTTTCAACCATTAGTCTAAACTTTTGGTTGAGTTGGCTCTTTAACATGGTATCAGAGCCTCAGTGACCCTGAGGTCTCAAGTTCAAATCCTGGGAGCCCCATCCTTTTCAAGTGGAATTTCAGCACAATGTTGTGCATTTATCATCCACATTTCAAGTGGTTTCGGTCCACCTTTCAAGCCCAAAGGGCTTGCACGTGAGGGGGAGTATTAAGATATAACCAATTATTGGGTTTCAACCATTAGTCTAGACTTTTGGTTGAGTTGGCTCTTTAACAATAAGAATGTTTTCTTTTTCGAATGATGGCATCGGAAAGAACTCAAGAAGTGACTCATGTCTTTTTTTTTTTTTTAAGAAATATTAGAGTAATTTTGAGCGTTAGATCCTCATGGATGGCCAACGTTGAACAAACTCGTTTCTCTAGAGTTATTTTTCAACTCCAGAGGATCCGGATCCAATTATGGGTGAATCATGTCATGATACAGTGGATTGAATTCATCATCATGAAATTCCATTCGAGCTGACATACTATTAATTATCGCGTGACAACTGTGAACTTTGTTATGGAATATTGTCTTGCCATCGAACTTACGGCTCGTTTGGATTGAGGGTTGAGAATTAGGGGGATAAGAGGTAGGAATAGGGGAGGGAATAGAGAAAATAATCACACTCCCTTGTTTGGATGAGGGTGGAAATTAAGGTGGGAGTAAAAGTGAAAAAAAATATTTGACAATTTTACCCTTTAATAAAATACACTATATTTCTCACTTAAGCAAAGCAATGACAATTATGTCATTTTTACCTAATTCTATTCCCTAATCCTAATACATGCCCTTACTAGGTAATAAAAATGTGGGATTAGAATTCCCAAATCCCATATCCCACCTTATTCCCAAACCCAATTCCCACTTACCAAACATG
Source organism: Spergularia marina (assembly GCA_963680865.1). Lineage (NCBI taxonomy): Eukaryota > Viridiplantae > Streptophyta > Magnoliopsida > Caryophyllales > Caryophyllaceae > Spergularia > Spergularia marina. Next base: position 12,658,118 of record OY804560.1, on the reverse strand, counting down.
AGACTAATTGAAAGTGGGGTAAATAATCCCATCCCGCCTCCTATTCCCACAATCCAAACAACCCCTAATCATGACCTGATATAATGGATTGAATCATGATATTTCGCCCAAGCTCACATATTAACAATTTTATTGAAAGACAAATGTGAATTTTGTTCCTGAGTGCCTGGCTCCCGAGTCCAACATTGGTAATTTAGTATGATATTCTCCCGATTGGGCGCCGAGCCTGCACGATTTTGAAAATGTGTCATGCTTTCCCAAAATGTCTCATATTAGTATGAAGATCGAAGGTAGGCACTTATAAACTAATGGCTCTTACTTTTCATTGTTTTGCGTTGACCCTGAGCTACAATTCGTGAAAATAAGGAAACACTCCATCGCGAGAGGTCATAGGGGCGGTCGTCCTCTTAATGAATGTGTCATTCTTAGAAGGAAAATTTGCGAGACCGCACCTTATAAAATAAGTTTTTGCGAGACCGCACATTTTATGTTAAATTTTGCGAAACAACACCTTTTAAGTCTATTTCTTTGCGAAGCAGCACCTTTTTTCACTTTCGATCTATTTTGACTTCTCTCCAAAGTTGACCCGACGTTGAATTGTTCTAACAATTTAGGGTTCTTTAATTTGGGGGGAAAAGGGAGGGAATTGAAGGGAAATTGAAGGGGAAGATTAAGGTCGGGTCAACGTTGGAGAGTGGTCAAAATTGGTCGAAAATGAAAACGGGTGCTGTTTCACAAACAAATAGACTTAAAATGTGTTGTTTCGCAAAATTAAACATAAAATGTGTGGTTTCGCAAAAAAAGTTATTTTATAAGGTGTGGTCTCGCAAATTATCCTTCTAAGAACTAAGTTGACAATAAAAGTAACTCCTAAGTTTATAAAATGGACAATTAATTTCACTTTCTCTAATGTGAGAAACTCACTTGTGAAACTTATATGAGTATTTGGACACTCTTCAACACATGTGAGGTCTCATAGATAGGAGACTGGGCTTAGATAGAGTCTATAGGGATCATCTGGCTCTCTTCAATTGGACATACATAGCCTAACTGCGCAGACTTGGCTTGAAGCCAACGAGGGCTCTTGTGACTCTCTTAGGTTGCATAGACTTAGACGAGCTGCAAAACGGATCCAGTTGAAAAACATTTGAAACCCAGATTGTAGCCATGCATGTGCCCAAAATTAATATGCATACTCCGTAAGTCACTAAAAATTAGGTTAAAATGTTAAGATGTCACTTACAGTCGTTATAGATCAATCACATCGAAAACGAGTCCACCCGCGTTCCTATTCCCCCAGGCCCTACGCTCAAATCAAGCCCACAAAGTTGAATCAGATCCAACAAGGACAACAAAAGGAGGCAGAGCTCACTCTATGAGTCCAAGGAGCATCAGTCTTAGGCCCTGTTTGATAGGACTGCATCTTTCTGAACTGAACGGAATTGATCTGAAAGATTCTGATCTGATCTGATCTGATCTGAATGATTCTGATCTGATCTGATCTGAATGATTCTGATCTGATCTGATTGATTCTGATCTGATCTGATCTGATCTGATCTGAATTGGTTGAAAATTTGATTGAATTTCAACGAATTAGTATCAATTATGGACCAAATACATAGATAGTTATTTGAACATTTCTGAACTGAATTGATCTGATCAGACTGATTCTGATCTGATCTGATCTGATCTGAATGATTCCGATCTGATCTGAATTTATTTGAGAATAAGTCCTATCAAACATGGCCTTAATCAACAATAAGATCAGGCGTGAGTCATTGGTTTCAAAGTGATCAATTCTCTCTAAATCTTTTAATAACATTTTAACATTCACAATACTTCTTTGTGGGAAAGAAGCTTTTAGCTGGATTATACTACAGTATCCTATCCTTCTAAACACACCTTTGTATTTTCCGCATCCAAATACCGGCTCATGAAATTATTACAGCTTGAGAGCAATAAACGCGTACAAAGTATCCAAAAATATTAGTGAGTCACATAAACTGCCATATAGAGTACGCCGTGTCAAACGGCCGGGTTAGGGTCTCTCACAGTTCTCAATCCCATATAAAACGCAGCAAAACGAACCAATCAGATATGAAGAATTGTGTTATTTGTGTCTATCTGCAATCAGGGGTGGAGATAAGGGGGGGCTTAGGCTACATCCGCCCCAATTTTGCGGAAAATCTAAATTTTTTGTGTATTTTTAATATAAAACTAGTTAAAAATTGGTACATCATAGTATTTGGCACACCCTAATTCCGATAAATAAGTTTTGGCACCAGTGTAGTTTTCAATCCGGGCTCCATCATTGTCTGCAATGAACCATCCTAGGCTATCTAGCTTGTTTGACTCTGGCGACATAACCATAATTTTTCACTAACTCCCTCCAATTAACTTGTGCAATTAGATGATCAAACTTCATCCTAACATATATTTCTAGGTCTGCAACAAGCTATAGAGAATTGTGGCTTTTTCACAAACTGATCACTTTATCTAAATCCATAATTTTTTTTAATTGCAAGTGGTGAATAAGACACTAATTACTACATTAGTTATACACCAAGCCTAGGTGCGCCATCAATATAATCGACATTGTATGATCTCAAAAAATAATCAACATTGTGAGACATCAAGATTATGTTGTATATATGGACTCAGTGGATAATCACTATCAAGATCTTATTGTAAAACGGGATGATATTATGTTGCATATTCCAATATACGTCTTTTGGATCCTATCGTACGATTATATTGCCTCATTTGTCAGGCGTATACCACTTTCACCAAGTTTTTACTAATTTGTGATAGTAACACACAAACATGTTATGACGAGATACTTTGAATGAGATCACTGAAGATTCCGTCTTGAAAACTCGAAACACATGTGCTAATCATATGAAAGTAGCTACAACTACTAGTACACAACATTAATGCACATCATGGATGAGTTAAGTAGTAGTAATGGACTAATGGGGATGGGATTAGAACAATGATTAGTCAAACACAGTAGATTAAACTTAATTATTACTAAGCTTTCTTGACCAATTTGCTTAATTTCTTACTCACACAAGACAGATTATCTCAGCAAATTTCGAGTCCGTACACAACTTTTGAGGTGGGTATGGAAATTGGAAGAGATTTGTACTTGAAGAAAGCATATGCAATTAAAGTATTGACGTACAACGGAATTGTACCAGATCCACATGGGTATTGACAGTTTAGTCGGTTACTCTTCAGGATCTGTAACTATTATTAAATTAGAAGAACTTAGCAGTGAGCATGCATGCTGTAGAAGATGAGATGGTCAATTGATTGAAATATTTCACCACAGCAAAATATTTGTTTTCATAATAAGCATCTGTTCACAAAATTATAAAAACGAATACCGAGAGTAGAAAGATATAGAATTCATAAAACGTTTTAAAAATCAAAACTCAAAAGGTCATAAATTATGAGTTCGATATTGTAGTCAATATGCCAATGGAAGTGATAAGGGAGTCGTACATGTTGATATTTGCAAATCGTAGTTAAAACTCATTTATAGTCATTAGCTACATAAGTAAAGGTTTCAAATTACAGTGACCCTATGCAATAAGTCATTAGAAACATTGCGTTTCGACGTTCTTTTTTAACAATTAGTGACAAATATTGCATTTTCCAGTTCAAAAAATTTACATATATATGAAAACTTTCTAAAACTGTGGGCAGAACACTTAGTTTGGTTTCAAATTTGTGAGCAAGAAAATCAGAAAATTACCATTTGCACTTTTTAACATCAGACGTTCTTAAAAATAACAATAGTAAGTCCAATAAATACTTCCTCCGATTAAAAGAGATATTTCTGTTTCTATTTGTAGTTTTGAGGTGTCATGTTGAGATCTACTTTCATATCAAATTAATCATTCACTTATTTAAAAATTTAGTACATATTTTATTTTGCAATGCAGTTTACCAACTCCAATTGATGTTACGACAAATGGATCTTCCATTTAGTCAATATAAAAAGAAAGAGGAAAATTTTCTTGAATAAGAATAAATAAATAAAATAAAAATACACAAGTCTCAGAGATATAAGCAGAGGACTCTTAATTAACCTCCTAGAATCTCTCCATTTTCATCATTAAGAAAGTCTAACCATGTGAGTTGTAAGCTTAGATTCAGGAACAGAATGTGAGAGTGATCATGAGAGAGGAATGACAAGTTTAGTTTAGAATAAAATATAGAGTGATCAAAGATGAAGATTACACAAACCCAGAGATGAAAAAAAAAAAAATAAGTACAGCTTTTGAAATTCTTACCTCCTCATCAAATCATATTTTTTTGCTTCTTCGAGTGAGGACAATTCATTAATGATAGTTAGTCATACGTCATCTAAGCAACAATAATAGAATTTAACGAATTTCAAACTAGGATAATTAAAATTACAATGTTTCGCCTTTAAAAACAAGTTATAATATTGTTTTGGGTAAATTTCTAACCCCTGCCTTTTATATATCAAAACTTTCAAAACCCTACCTTATTTTTAAAAAGTTTCCAATTCCAACCTTATAAAACATTTTTTATCAAACTCCTACCAAAACTTCTACTCCGGCAAGTTTGACTCTATTTTTCGGCATTGACCTTCAAATTGACGCGATTTACGTCGATTTGTATCGTTTTCCCTCCAATTTCTACCTTCAATTTCACCTTCTCTCGCCTATATCCCACATTATATCACATTACACTCCAATTTGATCGCAAAATGTGGGAAATAGGAGAGAGAAGATCAAATTGGAGTGTAATGTGATATAATGTGGAAAATAGGAGAGAGAAGGTAAAATTTGAGGGACAAATTGGAAGGAATATGAAACAAATCGAAGGAAATCGCGTCAAATCGAAGGTCAATGCCGGAAAATAGAGTCAAATCCGCCGGAATAGAAGTTTTGGTAGGAGTTTGATAAAAAAATGTTTTATAAGGTAGGATTTAGAATCTTTTTAAAAATAAGGTAGGATTTTGGAAGTTTTGGTATATAAAAGGTAGGAGTTGGAAATTTTTCCTATTGTTTTATATATTATACCTTATAAAACAATACTCCCTCGGTCCCTCCTATTCAAAGAGATTTTCCTCTTTGGGTTGGACACAACAACCAACAACACAATAAACAAAGGCTAAATAATTGGGTAAGTAAATAATTAATTAGACTAATTAATATACTTAACTTCTAATCTCCCCTCCCATCACCCGACATGTATACCATACTCTCGGGATTATGTACTCCCGAATGTGCTTTTATGTACTTTAGCGGGGTTTTCATGTACTTTTGCAAGTTTTTCATGTACTTTAGTGGATAATTTATGTATTTTTGTGAATTTATGTATAGTTTTAGTCATTTGCAACCAAGATAGATTAATACAACTTTGAATTGATATTTTTAGGTTCTAACCTATTTAAGTAAACATTTTTCATCCATTAAGAGACTCTAATGAATTGATAATCAATATTTTCATCTTTGTACTTCAAGATCGAGTACATCTTTGTATTATTCAACATATTTATACTTCCAAATACTATAAATATTAGCAAAACTATACGAAAATGGTTTGATGTGTAAATTTACACCGTTTAAACAAAGAATAACAAAATTGTACTTAAAGTACATTAAATTAGAGTAAAAGTACATCAACTTCTATGTTAATGTACACAACCAGATAAACGAGAGTACGTACTCTCGGGTGTATACAATAATTTTCCCCCATCACCCCCTCAACTTATCTCCACCACCTACACCACCGGCGAACAACCACCAACCCGACTGGCGTCCCATTGCGTCAGCCCGTACCTACCCCCGTCGAACAGCCGCCATGCCATAGCCGGCCCCATCTCTTCTCCTCCCTCCAATCCATCTCATGTGTCTTTACTCTTCGATTGATTCAATTGCTCCGATCCATGACCACAGATCACCCACCACCTACCCCCCCGTCGGCGTTATATCACCATTGATTCGATTGTCTCATCCCCAAATCATCCGATCTCATCATCCTCGCCAAGGCACCGCCGATAAGCCCGTAATGTCCGGCGTTGTCTTCTCCCCACGATCCCTCTCTCCCACTACCGGCCATCATGTGGGTTGCCGGACTCGCCTTCGATCTAGGCAACTATGATTTGAATTAGAGAGGTGATGATGGTCATCTGGTGGTTTTCATCGGAGCACGTGGGATGAGGGAGGTGGTGAGGAGAGAGAATCTGGGTTGGGCATATTAGTGATTAGGGAATAATTAAGCCCCAAAACTGAAATTATTGAGGGCATATTAGTCTATAAATTTGCCAAATGGGGTAAGTTTCGAAAGAAGAATGTTAGTGAATCGTGCCAAAGAGAAACAGAGGAAGTTGTCTTTGGGTAGGAGGGAGTATTATACTATAATATAATATATTTGTCAAAAAAAAAACAAGGTATAATATAATATCGATAGTCCTTAATGAAATTTTTATCGAGACGAATTGGTTTTTCCATAGCAAAGGGTGCGGGGGTTCAGATCGTATCTCGCCTTCCCACCAATTTTTTTTGTAATTTACTATTGATTTTTTCGTGATCTCAAATAATATGAGGATAAAATATTGCAACTAGTTTACTACATTATTTTAATATCCTTAAATTTCACCTAGTTGAATGCAAAAATGTAGCATTGAACAACCGAGAGTGGTCATAAATGCTCAAAGACTGAATCCTGCTATAAATAGGGGGTTCGAATAGAACTAAATCACCAAGCCAAAGCAAACATTGTAATTAGCACGGTTATTTTTTCATAAGCACATAAACACCCAGAAATGGACTCCTCTAAACAGTCCAACAAAATTAGCGACATTGTCAAACTTAAACGGATGCTCAAAAAATGGAGGATTCAAGCAAGCAGCGCTAACGCCACTGTCAGCAGTGGCGATGACTACAGAGGGGACAACATGAGCAACAACGGCCCTAAGAAGGTTCCGTTGAGTAGGAGCGACAGCAATAACAACCTCATCAACGACAACAACAATAACACTGACGACAACAGCAGCAGCAGCAGCAATAAGAGAAACAGCAGCGCGAAAAAGGGCTTTTTAAGTAGGAGCAACAGCAACAACAACATCTTCAACAAGGACAATAACAACAACAGCAGCAACAACGCAAAAAAAGGCTCTTTAAGTAGGAGCAACAGCATCAAAGGTATTAAATTCCTGAAGAGAACACTCTCGTTCACTGACCTGTCCACCAGCACAGTGTCGAGCAGTGCCGTACCAAAAGGCTTCCTGGCTGTTCATGTTGGAGAGGAGATGAAGCGATTTGTCATCCCAACAAACTACTTGAAGCATCAGGCATTTTGCTTGTTGTTGAAAGAAGCCGAGGAAGAATTTGGGTTCCAGCAGGAAGGCATTCTCAGGATCCCCTGCGAAGTGGAGGTGTTTGAGAACATCTTGAGGAGTGTTGAGGCAAGAAACAGTCCATATGGCAAGCAATCACTTAAATATAGCAGAAATGACGGCATTGTATGTGGTTCAATAGAGAATCAGAGTCTCTCTAAATCCCACCAACCTCCAAGCCCAATGTGCAGATAAATCAATCATATGTAGCTCGCCTCTTTAATTTTATATCTCAATAGGAGGAGAAAGGGGGAACGAGCATGAGACAGCAGGTGAATTTTGTAACCAAAGAGTCCAAAACTCCAAGTATTTTGACGAGTTAAGGTATCAAAATGTAATAGGCATTTACTCGACTTCTGAGTACAGATGTACAAGTAGCCGTATCTTTTCAATTCCCGGCTCATGCATTACTTTTCTTTAGTCAATTTCGACATGAGAATTCAAAAAGGCAGGAGCCTAAATATAAACACAGTTTACGGAGATATGAGTTTAAACAGGCATATCAAATACTAGTATAAACAGATAAGCTGATGAACAAAGTCCAGAAAGGCAGGAACAAAGACAACGGAGCCATAGCTCTAGATTCTTCCATGAGTCATGCAATGTAAAATGCCTTCATTTACGTTAAGATTGTTAAAATGAAACGAAATGGCAAGGTCAAGGACTTCAACATACCACATCCATACGACCACAACTGATGTGCTTAGATGTAACCCAAAAAAAGTAATAAAAAAAAAAAAAAAAAAAAAAAAACAACTGATGTGCTTAGTATCTCATACAAAGCGATGCACCACATACAACATTTTTCATCATCATTGGTTTTAAATCATGAGTGAGTCCTTCACAGTTAATACTTACATAGAAACACAGCTCAACAATAAGCTATACCTGAGGCATGACGTCACATCTATAAGCAACTTTTCCTTTCAGAAGGGTTATGCATTTCAATGTAGGTTGGCAATCCAATAGAAGCACACTACGCATAATACGAGCCTAATTGACCAAGCTGAAAATGAAAATTAGCATTATTAGGTACCAAAGGTCAGCTGTTGCTGATCTAAACTACAGGAGATTGAATAAAAAACACCTCACGTCTCTATTTCTCTCATTTCCATTAACAGGGTGAAAGAAAAGTGACTCTACACCATGCATCACACGAGACAGAAGAACATTCATCATAAGCATCGTAAAAACTGTTCATCATCATTCATCAATTGATGGAATCTTAATCAAACGACAGTCTTATAAATTTAATCAAACAAACCGTTACATTGTGCTTCTGATATTAATCATCAAAATACAGAAGTCAAGTACTCACAATAGACATTCCGGATTCACAGACCAGAAAACAACGTTTTAACAAAAGCTTCATTCACCAATAACAAGCCCAGGTTTCTAAATTATCGACTTTTGTCTTTAGTGCCATCAAGAATTAACATATCTTAATCAGATTATGTGATAAAACAGATATCCAAACACAGTCAGCTACATAGGATCTTTAAATCTAATTTAGAACTTGTGACAGTTGGCCAGCTATTTTTAGTTTGCAAACAAAAGAGAGTGACAGTTGGCCAAACTATATTTAGCTAACAACAAATTACGCTCATAGATTACCGTACAATAGGACGCTAGCATCAAGGTTTCCATAAAATTATTTCCTTCAATAATGAGGCAGTAAGTATCCAATGTGAGTCTGACAAGTATTATGTAAGCACCAAATAATGCAGATGGTGAACCATTTACCTTGAGTTCTGCCAGAGTACAGTGCAAAATCAGCAACTTCATGTTCTATTTATTGATTCACATGCTCTGATAAAATTTTCAAGATATAAAACAAATAAAATTCTGTTTGACTTCAGATCTATCAGAGGATTTAAAGGTTCATCTGCTTTCGTGAAAAATAATAAATTTTGATCAAGTCTAAGCCATAGAGCACATGGAAAATATACCTTTGGTGCATGTGGAATTTGTAGTTGACCTGACGGGCAGAAGCAAGTACTCCATTGCAGACTTCAGAAGACATTTTCCTGATGAATGTACTTCAGAAGCCAATCATAGCAGATGCAACTAAGAAGTTGGTGATAGTTGGTAACACACATGACAGAACGGCAGTAAAAAAAAAAAAAAAAAAAAAAAAAAAATCTCAAGGATGAGTAATTTAAGGTTGAACAGGAAAATGGAGTTTGTTCTGCTCAAATCTGATTAATAGTGATTGTAACCTGATCCAGGATCCCATTGCTGGAGGTCATAAATAAAAGTTTCAACTGAAAAATATCTTACTTTATATAGGGCAAAACGGTCATAGTTTGGCGGTAACTTTAAAAGCATTTTCCAGATGCTAGAACAGATAAGGTAAAAACTTTTTAGGGAAATTATCAACCAGCAGAAAAGAACAGCTAAAACATACTGTCATATGGAGCAAGAGGGTCATAGTTAAATCACAACCTGCTAATGTCATCATCCTATTGAGAATCACTCACAAACATGCAAACAATTGGGAGTTCGAGAAAGGTCAACTTTAAACACCAGATAGCTGAAGTGATCAATTTACACATCAAGAAACACCAGAGGTTCCATAAGGCCTAAAACAACTCGTCAGCCCTTGCGAAACTGAGAAAAGGGTCCAGGCACTATGAATTTTCTAAAAGGATTCAAATAAGAAGAACTTGAAGCATCTTATAACAACTGCTTTCTCAGATGCGCTGTTACACATCAACAATCACGCCCTACCCGGCTCAGAGATGCTGTTAAATTATAGAAATCAGGAACACTTCACATCTGACAGAGTCTAAGTTGCACTAATGTCTCGGCCAGGTGTGCAGTTCCTGGTTAAAGCTATAATTCAAATCTTTTAGGATATACATTACATATAAGAGGCTAATTATCATTGACCAACAAAGAAGGATATAAAGGCAGAAAACAAAACATTCTCTAAAGAACCTGCATTTAGCCCAGGCTATAAGAAGTTCAGAACAAAACAAGATACATTTCGTATCTTGTTCCGAGCCTATTATCTGCCTCCTTACTCCATCGAAATATAGTACTGTGCCACATAGAAAGCTATATTTGAGTGTCTGGTCTGGGGTAGCAAGCACCCACTTATATATTCATTGGCACAGAGAAATGGAACAATGACATTCAAGAGCAAGAATGTCCAACAAAACCAATCAATAACATTGTAAGCTGTCTAAATAAAAAACTGATACAGAGCCCTTACAAGCCTCCAGTATGTAGTAATAACAACATGGCCAAAAGTGGCTATGCATTTCAGCTGGACACTCTAGGCTCCTGCAAGCTAAATCCACCAAAAATCAATATGCCAAAACCAATTCACTTTTCAGGCAACTCATTAGTCAACTGAGACAATTAAAGTAATCTTGTACTAAATGATTCACTACTCATGAGCTTGCCCAGTTTGGAGCGGGGTGGGCTTGCATTACGTGAATCAATATATCCAGAAAACAAAGATTGAATTTAATATCGGAAAAAAAAAATCTAAAATAAGATGAAAGTGTATCAAACTGTCAATCATGCTTGCCAATGTGAGAACATAGGATCTAAAAGATGTCTGTAATTCCTTTGAATACTCAATTTATCTGCAAATGCCGCCAAATAGTTGATGCATATTGCATAAGTGCTTTGAAACTCAAACAGACTTAACAATGAACAAGAACAGGGTGGTTCGATCCCTACAACAACAAACACAAACATGACAGTTGATAATCACCAGATTTGAGCCTCTCTAAAGGTAGTCTACTTATAGGTCTTATAGTTACCAGGGACCACAGAATGCAATATAACCACCAAACAGGTACGGAAGACGCATGCCAAACATTTGTTCTTTTTTACAACGCAAGATGATAGTGAAAAATAGGTGAAAGGACTAGAATATTAACTCTTTCAGACAAAGAAATGCACTGGTATCAGGTTCTTGGTATATGGCTATATGCCAATCATCCCGAAGTCTAATTAACAATCAATTAAACCCACTGAAGAGCCATATACTGTAGAGGTGCAGTTTTATTTAACTTTGTTGTAATACCAAAATTGATGCTTTTGTGATCATTGAGAGTCAAATTATTCGATAAAGATTGTACTCATTGTAGTATCACCCCTAAGAAATTGGGGGAAACTGACACAACAACATACCAAGTACTGAACCACTAAAGAGATCGGGGAATGGAAGTGTTCATTTAGAACAGAAAAAAGAGGTCACAAACAATTGCGTAAAGCCATATTTTTAGACAACAGAATCACAAGAATGTACTGTATGTATTGAACAGTGCAGTATCTCTGTACAAACATGAGAGAAACTGGAAACAAAAAGTAATAACTACTTGAAGATTTAATCTGTAATTAGGACGGGATCCTTTTAGGTGAAGTTAATATATTGCTTATATGTGCTTGTCAAAAACAAGGTAGAGAAGACTAGAGAGGGCTCATCTTTGAACCTTGGATCAGTCATGCCTCATTACTGCAATATATAAGATTGCCTCGTCAAGCACAAACTATTCACCATAAATTGAAGATCTTCAAAATCAAAGCTTGTCAACATCACTCTCATCAGGAAATGTGACACATTTGAAAACTTTACAGTTTGAGCACAAGATGTATCCAGTCTGCAAGCAAAAGTTTAAATTCCTACATTACATGCAAACCTCATTTGGATATAATCGATGAGACAAAAAGCATACACTTTGCATAGACTATGATATATGTACTAATACAAGTAAACTGCTAGGCATCATGACCAGGTTGGAGTTAATTGCGTGCTGCTCGCTGAAAGGTATTCATTCATATTTTCTTTAATTTCTGCAGAATAATAGAGTCCCTAATTTTTTGTTTGATGGACAAAAAAAAAAAAAAAAAAAAAAAAAAAAAAAAAAAAAAAAACAACACGGCTAATTTTCTGAAGAACATATGATTGAGCAATATTCATTGGGACTTTATCACCAAAATGTATATGAACTCTGAACTTCCCACAATGCTAAACAACTAATGACTGGATTCCAAATATTTGCGCCAATTTGTCTCTCACCCTCTCCAGGTTCCTCAGCAAGAGTTTTAGTGAAAGTTTATGGCAAGAAAAAGAAGATTCTCAAGTCATATATCAAGGGGTGAAACTAGTAGTAGAAAATCAGATAGAACTTTAGTTTACAGAAAATATTATGGACCGTAAATGACAAGTAAACAGATACAAGAAAGAAGGATTGGCATGAAAGGAAGCCCAATTGTTTTTGGTCGAAAAGGTTAGCCTAGATAACAAAAAGAAGGTACAAGAGTTCAAGGGGGAGCCACCACCACCTACAAAAGAATTTCAACACTCAAAGAATATAGATAAACGGAGTCCTAATTGCGAGAGCACTTTAGTTTATTAAGCCAGACAGAGAAAGAGAGCCATTTAAGCAGTCCCTAGATATACACCATTTTCCAAATTCTGTGCTTCAGAGTTAGATTGCTACTTTCATAATGTGATGATAGGCATCACTATCCAGAAATGAAATCACAGCAAGAATGGCAGACCAATTGTATACATTTATATTACCAAACTATGTGTGCTGAAAGCAAGCTCAAAATTCAGGCTTGAGGTGTTTCGGCTTTAGTGCATTACAATACACTTTCTTACTTACCGCTTTACATGATGGGCATCGACGGTAGATTCTGTTAGTTGGGGACTTCACGTTAATTTTCTGTCCATTGCAGAAATCACAAAGCAGCCATCCTGCCCCATTGCAGGGTTTACACAGAATACCAAGCTTCTCCTCCTATATCACAATCGTTTTAGATGAAATAATAAGCAAAGCTCGTTAATGAAAGCAAAACAGAAAGTTGGTATAAACCTTTAAGTTAGCACTGTTGCACAATAAAACAACCGCAGAGCTACGTAACCTATCCCAGAGGCCTACTTAATCCACCAATGTGAGGCTAGAACTACCTCAGCTTCAGTAAAGATTGTTTTAATTCTTTTCCCACCTTGGTCCTATAATATTCATGAATCCTTTTTCATACTTCTTTTCCGTAGGAGAGAATGTGAAATCTAAAACACCACTTTCACCGATACTTACGGACCTTTAGGTTTTTTTTTTTCCTTCTTTTGATAAGAAAGTATTTTCATTAATAAGCGAAGCAAATCAGAAACAGATTCCTGAATACTCTAAAATAGTTACAAAATTGCACAACTATTTTGCACAAGAGTTAAAGGGTTTCTATAAAGACATTGCAACCTTAGCCCAAACACAAGCAAGGGAAACAACCTCCTCAAAACAAAGTCGTGACTTCTGCTCATTCAAAAATGCACTAGAATATAGCAAACACAACCAAATTCCAAAGAAACTTCTATTTATTTAGCCCTAAACCCAAAAACTTCATCTAGAAAAAATCAAGTTCAGAGGCGGGACAGACCCCCTTGCTCCTCGAGCACAGCAGTCAACCAAAGCCAAAGTGTAAGAGAAAGCTATAAATGAAAGAAGAGATGCTTAGTACATTCACTGTTTTCCAGCATATGAACCAAATATTGGAATATAACAGGTGCAATTTATCACAGGTATATATCTTTCGCAAAGCCATAGTCCAGCAAAAAGATCGCAGATTGAGAGGAATTTGACTTCCAAATTGTAGTCATAACAGGCTTCAATGGAGAAGTAACCACATCCGCAGTGTCATAGAGAAAGTTCAATAGAGAAAACTCCTCGAGGAGTTCGCCTTTCAAACTTGCATATCACTGTGTCACAAGGAAGAAGTTTCTAAAGGAAACACATATAACCCACTGTTAGGTTTTTATTGCTGAAAAGAACTTGAAATGACATCTATTCTATACAGATCGACCAATGGGAAGATTGAGTTGCTAGTTCTTCTTGAGGAAGGTTTAACATTCTCACTTAGCAATGATGATATTGAAGAACTAACTGTTAAAGAGGAAAAGAATAAGAGGGTTGAAGTTGGCCTAGTGATAGGAATTTCATGTTTCGAATCTTCATATGACATATAACCATCCCCGCAGCATTAGCTGCTCCAATGTACCCAAAAAAAAAAAAAAAAAAAAATATGATCACATAATGATAAAAGGAAGGTTGAGCCAATCACATCACATAATACTAAAAGGAAGGTAAGAAGCGGCTAAGATAACTCAAAGACTAAAAGTGAGACATTATGATCAGAGGGAGTATAGGAACTGATGACCATCACTGGTTTTACTAAAGGCACAAACTCATACAATAATCAACCATCTTGCTTGTCCACCATTGCAAAAGAATTCACTTGATAAATTAGAGAATTGTTTACCCTCCTTGGATTTTTGCAATTTGTTTGTCCACTCAATTACTCTATCCGACAACCTCCACGTACTCTGTAGTCCATATACGTCGAAAACTCCAGACTCAATAAGTCAATTACTTTAGCTTAAAACTTAAAAACCTTATCAATTGTCATGCTTAGTCCACCATTGCAAAAGAATCATTTGATATGCTAGGAAATTGTTTTCCTCTCCATTCATCTCCTTGGTAAGACTTTAATATGTCCGTAATTCCAGGCTCAGGTACTCTATCAACTACGAGATGAAAACTTTTGGCAGTAAAGTTCTTTTAAGGAAACTACATACCATATAATCAAATTCCCTAGAGAAAGATGAAGCAAAAAATAATGACCCTTGGCACAAGCCCCTAAAAATGTGCCTTATCTTGCCTCTCCAACTCGAGAGCAACCACTAAATATTCGTAACCAAAGCAATCACATAATTCACGTCCTTGTATCCTCAAACACAAACCTTGGTTACGATAGTCTACTCTTCAGTCTTCACCTTGATGAAGCATAAAGCACCACTACAATAATCCCACACTAAAACAAGCACCATATATAATGTAGTACAGTCGAAACAACAATAAACCAGTAACCACTCAACAAAGAGAAATTAAAGGCATAATTGATAGTCTCAAATCAATTGATCATATATCACATAAGAAGAGAATCGAATTGCAGTAGAACATTAGTTTTTTAGAATTCTGCAGAGGATTACACCTGCACAAACTTAACCTGTATACCAAACATCCTACCACAAAAAGAATGATACAATGATACACATATCAACGCCAAAAACACAAACTAATTCGGGCACACGAGCCAAACGCAAAAGATGATCCATACCATTACGAAACTTTACCGGCTAATCTAGCTATCATCAACCACAAATGACCTTTACGTGAACAGAGACCACAAGGCAAAAACGGCATACCTGTTGCTCCACTTGTTGGACAGCAGAGCAAAAACTAGGCTTCAACACTCTCCTCTTGACAGAATTCAAAGAGATTGGAGTCTTCTGCAAGAAGCTCAACTTCACTGTTGGCACAAGAGCAGCCATTGTCAGTTATCAGTTAGCAACTTAGCAGTAGCACTACACTATAAGTCAAAACAAACCAATAAACAAGCCACATATAACAACCTTACAAAACCTTCAATTTATCACCCTCAATATCCACTGAAATCACAACACTGCCACTCCATCACAGTAGAAAATTAGAAATAAATTATGTTTCCTCCTCTCATTTGAGTCGCTGACGTTTAGTTTGAATATGTACCACTAATTCAAATCAAAGGTAAAGAAAGAGCGAGTACTTAGATCTCACTCAAGAAGTCAAGAGTCAAGAGCCCCAAATTTTCAATAAAACCGCAAATTAAACCTTCAATTTCTCATCATTTGGGGCTAATTTCACCCTAATTTTTTCTCGCCTCCGAAACAAACACTCTCACTCACTTTCCCTCCAATGAAAACTCAAAAGTTTGCCGCCACGTTCTCTCTCCTTTGTGTCTTCTTCTTTACTCTTCCGCAATCGACTCGCTCTCTTCGTTCTCTCTCCACAAAATCAAACATATGCGGCAACAGAACTTCAATAGAAGCTCGATTTCTTCGCTCCGATCAACTTACGGTTATAATCAACGGCTATTCGGAGCTCCGGATTCCTCTCCTAAGCGAAATCGCCGGCGCCTACGCTGCGTCACCGGTGGTCGCCGCCGTCGTCGTGAATTGGGGAAACCCGACGACGCCGGCGGAAACGCTAGCTTCTCTCTCCAAGAATTTGTCGCTCCTATACAGCTCGGGTGCACCGGTTAAGGTGATCTCACTGAGATCGAAGAGTTTAAATTCGAGATTTATTCCTGGCCGTTGGATTAAGACACGTGGCGTATTAATATGTGATGATGATGTTGAGGTGGATGCAAAGTCAGTGGAGTTTGCGTTTGGGGTGTGGCAAGTAAATGAGGATCGTTTGATTGGGTTATTTGCGAGATCGCACGGCTTGGATTTGAGATCGAAAGATTGGATCTACACCGTCCATCCGGATCGGTATTCGATTGTATTGACCAAGTTTATGATGGTCAATGTGGAGTACTTGTATTTGTATAGTTGTGGGAGTGAGGGCTTGGAGAAAGAATTTAGGAAGTTGAGAGGGGTGGTTGATGAAATGCATAATTGTGAGGACATATTGATGAATTTTGTGGTTGCAGACGTAATTGGGCGTGGTCCGATTCTTGTTGGTGCAAAGCGAGTTAGGGACTGGGGCGATGCAAGAAATGAAGTGGCGGAAGTTAAAAGGGTGAAAGAAGTAGATGCTGGGTTAAGTGGGGTTAAAAGAGGTCTTGGCGAACATCGAAAGAAGAGAGGGGGTTGTATAAAGGAATTTCATAAGATTTTAGGGAGGATGTCCCTAAGATATAATTATGGGGAGATAGTCAATTCGGTTACTGAGCAAGGGTTGTGTGAAAAGAGGGGAAAGTTGGTGCCTTGCGACCAACAAGTATTTGAATGAATTTGTAAAAGTATAAAGTCTCTACCCATAGTTTTTTTCCCGAGTTAAGTCCCAAATCAGGACCTCAACTCTTCCATTTTGCTGAAATAAGGATCTCTCAACTTTTTTGGGTGAAATCAGGACCTCACCCAATTTTCCATCCAATTTTCTCAACTCCGTCAACCTTCATCTTCATACCTCTCTCTCTCTCTCTCTCTCTCTCTCTCTCTCTCTCTCTCTCTCTCTCCTCCATCATCGTAATATTTCCCCAAATTTCTTCCCCCCAAATTTATCCATCATAACTTATACTCTTGTAAAGATGAGCAGGGTAAAACCTAGGCAAGAAACAAAAGTGAAAGAGACAACACCAATGCTAGTGGTCGAAAAGAAAAATGCAATTAAGAAAAGTAGAAGGGAACAGAGCTTGTGAACCAATGCTATTCAAGGAATGAAGTTGAGCTTGGAACTAGTTTACAGTTAGTGTTAGGATCACAAGTAGCTAATGTCATTGTCAATGTGGTCATTAGACAAGAACTCAGAAATGAGAGTTGTAATATATAAGTGTTCATGTGATGTTTGAAAAAATCATCAATAACATAAGAAAATTTGCAACAAAATACATCTTTGATGTCATCTACAACAATACAATGTTTAACTTGATCTTCTCATGCTTCAATAGCCCTCGATTCTTCATTGTATCAGAGCCATGAAGGATTAAGAGGAGATCATTTCTTTTCTGTTTTAATTAGTTGTAACAACCTTCCTTTCAATCCAAAAACAAAACAAACACAAACAACCTGTTTTCAGACTCAGATATGTTTGATAATCAGGAAGACAACAACAACAACAGAAAACAGATGGATTTGGCACATTCACTGTATATCCATCCCTCAGATTCACTCAAACCTCTGTCAATTGGACTAAAACTTTCTGGTTTAGCCAATTACTATGAGTGGAAAAGAGAAATGGATATTGCTTTGGCAACCAAAAGGAAGCTGGGCATTCTGACAGGTTTAGTCAAAAGATCAACCACAGATTTTGTGCTTGCTGAAGCTTATGATACCTGTAACAACTTGCTGGTTGGTTCAAGGACGTAGCCAGGATAGAATCGTGAGGGGGGCTCACTACTTTAGAAATTCAAAGACGATTTAAATAAGTTCTGTTTTATGTTACATAAATCAAGAACACAACACAAGACTAATCATAGACATAAAACGTATATAAAAAAATAATAGCACCACTAATTATGCTCAAATTTAAAAGTTGCATTTGATTAAAAAAAATTCTAAAACGTACCTAAAATCGAACTCGACGCTCCTTGGAGTCTTGAAACGCGTCAATAATCGAATCGGTCGTGAAGTTCTTAACAAATTCTCGCTCGATGTCAATGACCATGCAACTTTAAAAAAAGTCATCATCCATCTTGTTACGAAGTCGAGTCTTAATGATATTCATTGCTGAGAATGCTCGCTCGGCACTTGCTGTATAAACTGGGAGAGTTAACACAAGTTTCACCAACCTAAAGATAAGAGGGTATATCCTCATTTTTCCTGTTTTTACCAACCACTCACTTAAGTCGGAAACTGTCACCAATTGTTTAAGTTCTTGATGACGAGATAATTCAACTTCAAAGTGACACAATTGTACTTTCAATGCTTCCTTCTCAACATCTGTGAAATCTTCGGGATAGTATTTGTTGACAAGATTAAAAATGTCGTCAACTTTGAAAAACTTGCCTTCTCCTCGAGGCTCCAGAGCACAACTAAGAGTTAGAAGTTCAACTGATTTTTCATTAAACCTGTTATTTAACTCTTGCAGTTGCACGTCGATTGCAGCAAAAAATATGTTTACTCGATAATGGTGTTCAAGTGTGTGATGATCTTGTTGATGTCGAGCTCGACCACCCCTTTCAATGTAACTAGAACTCATATCTGGAACTTCTATATTTCGCCTCTCACAAAATGAATTAACCTCAAGTAATAGAGAATTCCATCCATCATCTCTAAGTTTCTAGAGAAGTACTTTTGTGGTTTCAACAAGATGTAGTGAGTTCAAAATATCTTGATTCTTCCGTTGCAAAGCTTGAGAGAGCATATCAGAGACTTCTAAAATATTTTTCATTAGATGCAAAATGAGAACAAACTCAAACGTAGTCATAGTCTCGATTGATGTGGTTGCTTCTCCACGTTCTTTGAACGTAGCTCCTTCCTCGGCAAGTTTGTAAAGCACAGAGCAAACGGAGCTAAACATTTTTATCAAACTTGATATCGATCTCAAGTGAGAACCCCAACGAGTATCACCAGCCCTCTGCAAATTACTAGTTTGGTTCATACCCGTTCCCGTTTCAAGTTGATCATCCTCCAATAACATAGATATCTCAATCGAATAAGCAGATCTCAATTCATCAACACGTTTATTAGATGCCCGGACAACATTGACCACATAATTCAAGAGAGTTGTTAATCGCCGCCCTAAAATATGCTACTCGTCGCCCTAACATTTAATACTAATCATCGTCATTAATGCTAATCATTGTCATTAATTCCCCTAATATTAATTTTTTCTAAATTTATAACATTCTCTAATTCTAAATTCCCCTCCTTCCACTGTCGTTCATCTTCATCACTTCATCAACTTCATCACTTCATCAACTTCCTCAAACTTCATCAAACTAATGTTCAACTTCATCAAACCCTAACTAATGTTCATCTTCATCAAACTTCATCACCATCAAGTTCAACCTCATCAAACTTCATCATCATCAACCCGAGCTTCATCAATCATCAACCCGACCTTCTGAATCTTCACCCGAATCATCACACTTCGCGAATCTTCACCGGAATCTTCATCATCAACCACCTGACTCGAATCTTGGTTCCCTCCCACCTCAATCATGCTTTGAAGATCTCACTTATTTAAAGAAGAGAAATTGCCAATATACAAGTAAGTTGTAGTAATCATTAGCTAAATTAGTTTAGTATTGGTATCATTTGTTAAATTTGGTAATATGAATTTGTTAGATTTCGAAATTTTGTAATTGGTTTGCTAGATATGATATGTAGTACGTATATATGGTTTGTTGAATCTGTGAATGATTAGATTGAACAAATTAATGATTAGATTGAACAAATTTCGTGTGGAATGTGTGCTCGACCATGGTAGCCGTGTTGAAAACTGGGCTACACCATGGTCTGGCAGTGTTGAAAACTGGGCTCGACCATGGTCTGGGCGTGTTGAAAACTGGGCTCGACCATGGTCTGGCCGTGTTGAAAACTGGGCTCGACCATGGTCTGACCGTGTTGAAAACTGGCCTCGACCATGGTCTGGCCGTGTTGCATACTGGGCCAACGTTTTGGATGGTTAATTTTCTCTCTGAATGGGAATGCGTTTATATGAATCATAATAAGATGAATTCATAAGCATTATTATTAGTAAAAGTATGATATAATCTTAGAATTTTGTACGTGAACATTTTATGACGTGAATAATACATCTGAATGTTTTTTAAGCTATATGAATCCAAAACATTTGATAATGATGAATTGTTGTTTAAAATTCATCTGAAGTATTACAATGTATAGTGAAACACATTTTATTGATATGAATCGGAGTTCATTTGTCTGAATCACATATTGTTGATATGAATCGTATTTCCTTAATTTGAATGACATTTAGTTGATATAAATTGAAATTTGTTGATATGAATCACAATTTGTTGATATGAAACAGAACTTGTATATGAACCAGAATTCATTGATCTGAATGACACTTTGTTGATATGAATCGAAAATCGTTTCTCTAAATCATAATTTGTTGATATGAATCGAAATTCGTTTGTCTGAATCACAATTTGTTTCACTGAATCATAATTTGTTGATATGAATCGAAATTCATTTGTCTGAATCACAATTTGTTTCTCTGAATCACAATTTTTTGACATGAATCACAATTTGTTGATATAGGTGAATGTTCCCAGTTACGGTGGAGAAAACACGGATTATAGCTGTAACACCCCCAAATTTCCTTTCCTTTTTAAAAACGTTTTATTGAGTACCAAACCACAAATAAGGAAATTCAGAGGTGTCACTCCGCACTCGAGTCCAAGACCCGAATGCAAGGAGATTTCAAAAGTCACAGTATAAGAGTCTAATGATCTAAAATAGTCTATTACATCCAATACTTAAAATTACAATAATCCAAAGTCTGAAAAATATGAAATAGTCTAAGTTCAATAGATTGTCTAATAAGCGAAAGTCTAAATTTATTAAGTCCATCTAATGTCTAATGAGTCGTCATTCCCGCATGCATCAATCACTTCAAACATGTGGTGAATTTAAAGCACAAAAACCACAGTTGAAAAAGTCAGAAAATTGAGTAAGCTAACACCTCAACATGTTTAAAACCCAAAACCCTTACCTGGATTTTGAAAACGTTTTAGTTTTATTTTCGAAAACACACTTAGCACATAAATATATAATCATCCAATAATAATTCCAAACCAGTACTTAAGAGTCATATTTCATAATCCACCATTCAATTCATCATACACTTATAGTATAAGAAACATTCCACATTCCATATCCAACAAATCAAACATTAACGATAAATGAGAAATTCATAAGTCATAAGTCATAATTCATAATCCATAGTTCACAATCCACAATCCACAATCCATCGAACATTAATTTGATCACGAGTAAGAAGTTATAAGTCACAATTCATAATTCACAATCCATAACTCAACCAATCAGACATTAACAATAAATAAGAAGTCATAAGTCACAATCCATAATCCACAATCCACAATCCATAATCCATAATCCGTAATCCTTATTATTTAGTAATGTACCTTATAAATTTTAAATGGTATGAGCTAAATGAGGAAATTGTATGTTACAATAAGCATGCTTTTATACATCTATTTTCATGGTTGGATGATGTGCTTTGGTTGGAGCATAAACTGTTTTAACCCTTTTCCCAATTGTAAGTCTGTAATTATGATTAGGAGGTGGTGATAACTTTGTGGGCATGAGTTACAAGGTTAATTCATTATTATTGAAATGTTGTTGCATTAGTAATCCCAATCCCTAAATTGTAAGGACAATTGCTAATTGATGTGTATGGCTAATAAGAATGATTACCGAACTAAGGGAGAGATTAGGATATCTATAAATAGTTCCCTCCCACCCTACCCGTAAAAATCAAGTTGGAGGCTAGGTATAATAATTATGATAAAAAATAAGTCATTCGCAACCACTGATGAAGGATTCCTCGAAAAGTTAAAAAATGATCCATACTTGGCATTTTAGACTTTTGGTTACACATCGATATGTTGATTATATATATGTTTTATTACTTATGGATACTCCAAGCTTTATTAATGAGATTGATATGACTTCTCTTATTGGTTTCGTGACATGGTTATTATATGCTCATTGCATTGTAGTATAACTACTAAGTAGGCGGAAATGTAATTGGAAATAATTTGTTAGTGTAGGTTGTATGCGCCCTATTCACCACTACTACACAAGAAGAAACAACGCAAACATGAACCACCAACAACAAAACGATGGATTTCACCAATTTGCAGCTGCTGTGGTCCAATTGCTGCAAAACAATAACCAACCACCTGTGATTGACTGGGCTAAGAAGATTTCCCAAAGGAAACCTGATTTCTATTATGGGCGTGAGGATTCTACTGAACTTGAGAATTGGATAAGGGATATGGAGAAAATTTTCAACACCATTAACTGTCCAGCAAACCAAAAGGTAGATGGGGCTGTATTTTATTTCAAAGGAGAAGCTGATATTTGATGGTCAGCTGCTAGGGCAGCCCTTCAAGCTCAACCAAACTTCAATTGGGATAGCCTTAAAGATGCTTTGATACAAAGATTTTACCCTCAACATGTTAGGCAAAGAAAACTCTCTGAATTCCTAGCATTGAAACAAAACCGAGGAAGTGTGAGTGACTATTATGCCAAATTCCTTGAGCTTTCTCGCTTTGCAACCACCATTCTGCCTGATGATGCCTCTAAGATATCTAGATTCATTGAGGGACTTGACTATAGCCTCCAGGAAACCATGATCATGATGAAATTTGCGGATGTACACGAGGCCTATGGGAAAGCTGCTAGTGGGTGGAGCGTACATGAGCTAAAGGAGGAAACCCGGAACAAGAAAAGAAAATTTGAAACCCAATCTGCCAATCTGAATGAGACTGATCTCCACACCGACAATGGGAATGAAAAGAGGGGCAAACCAAACACTTTTGGGGGGATCAAGGGAACAACAGAAACTTTAACGGGAACAACTTCCAAAACCGTGGCCAAGACAAAAGGGCTGAGCGTCACTACTTCTGTAAGAAATGTAACGAGGATCATCCGGGTGCTGACTGTTTTGGACAACCTGTCAATTGCCTTCATTGTGGGAAACGGGGTCATAGGGCATATGAGTGTAGGTTTAAAACTCAAGACCAAATGGGAAATGGTAATTATGTGGGAAACAACAAAGGGAATCAAAACTTCAACCAAAACACATACAACCCAAATCCTCGCCCCAATAACCAAAACTACAATCAGAATTCTTACAATAACAATTCTCGTCCCAATTACCAAGGCAACAACCCAAACCACAATCAATTTCAGAATAATTACCAAGGGAACAATACTAGATTCCAAGGGAACAACAATGGTCAAGCTACAATGGTAACAACAATGGGGTTGCTGTTAGGAATGCCAACCAAAATGCTCAAGGAGGGAATAACCAGCGTAAAGTGGGTCAAATTTATGTCATGAATAGAGCTCAGGCTGAAAATGAAACCAATGTGGTGAATGGTACTTCCTAATCTATAATACTTTTACTTGCCTCTTATTTTATTCTAATTAGAGTTACGAGGACGTAACTCCTTTAAGGGGGGAAGAATGTGATACTAACTTCGTTTATTTACTTTAAGCATGCATTGCATTCATACATTTGCATCTTATGAATTGTTATGTTTTGTTATGTGTTGTTTGGTTGTGATTTGAGTCTGTTAATTTATTTTGCGCTTCGAGGACGAAGCGTTTTCTTAAGGGGGGGAAGGATGTAATATCCCGAAATTTCAAAGTAAATTATATTAATATTTTAGATTTACTAAGTACATTATCTAAATAAAAAAGAATTTTAAAATGTTATTTGTGAAGTCGTTTCCAAAATGAGTTCGGAATTGATCTCTAAACTCGGGATTTCAATTTTGGGTTCTATTCCTAAATCGGGTCAGCCATACCCAATGGACCAACAACAACCCAAATTGACACCAATGGCCCAACCACCAATCATCCCCCAACCCAACCCAAAGGAGAAATCAGAAAAAAAAGGAAAAAGAAAAGAAAAAAAAAAAACTCTCTCTCCACGCGGAAACCCCTCCTCCCCTGTATAAAACAGAGCCTTCCCCTGCCTTTTTTTTTTTTTTTTCGCTCGTTCTTTCGCCGCACGCCGCCACCTTCGCTTCTTCTCCTACCCAGCCGCTCGCCTCCGAGCCTTCTTCCGACCACCGCGTCCCCTTGCTCAATCCTCGTTCAAATTCGTGAGCAACACCCTCTTCTTCTTCTCCTTCCCCTGCTTTTCGTTTTCTTTAGAAATCATTGATTTTTATTCGTTTTTCTTACTTTAATTCATGTATAATTGATCCTAATAGATGTTATAGTTAGTGGGTAATCAACTTGGGTTAGTTTTATGCATAAAGAATTGATTTTGATGATTGTTTTAAGTTGATTTTTACTAATCACGAATTTGGGTTAATTAGTTTAGTTAGTCAAAATTGGTTTAATTAAATTCGGTAATCATAGATTGGGTATGAATATAGTTAGTTAATTAGGGTTCTTAATTGTAATTGGGGATTTGAGTTGGGTTTGTTCATGCTTTGTATAAATTGTAATTTGTTGTGATTTTGGGGATTGATCTAAATTATTGTAATTAGCTCAATTAATTATTTTAATTATAATTTTCGAAAATTAGATGAATTATAAATTTAAAACTGATTGTCGTGATTTAAATAAGTTAATTCGAATTTTTGGGATTTTATGGAATAAAACATTGTTTTTAATTAATAAAACATAATATAAATTGGTATAATAAGTTCTAAGTAAATTATAGTACTTAAGGGTTGATTTTATGAGTTATATTCTGTTTTAAAACTAATTTTAGGCCTTTCGGAATTTTTATAATAATTTGGATGTTATTTGATTTTTATTGGATAATTATTGTTATAAAATTATAATTATTGGATCATTGGTAATTGTTGGTTGGACTAAGTATATGTTTGTTCATACATTGCATATAGGATCATACCAACATAGATGTATATAGTGGGTTAGTTGGTTGAGAAAGATTGAGTGTTAATTTGAGAATGTCGTTTGTGTAATTGTAGAGTCTGAGTTCGTAGACGAGGAGTACTAGTGATTTTTGTTCTATTGAGTTTTCCGTTTGCTTAAAAAGGTAAGCTAGCATGCTCAACCTTTCTTAAACTTGTAGAAACCTTTCAAACTTATGTGCTAGATGTGAATGGTATGATTGAATGAGAACATAGTAGTATCATGATAGGTGGAGAACGATTCAATTTATATAATTTCATTATCATGATTGGTTGGATTTATGGTATTGATATTGGTTTATGGTTTGGCTTGTGATATAAATGTGATTTTGAAAGGTAAGGTTGAATGTATATTGAGTTCATTGAATTGGTTTGGTTTATGGGCACATAGCCAATTTATATTATGATGTTGGTTTGATATCGTTTGATATGATTTGTGATCATCAATTCTCTCAATAAGATACTGGTTACTTAGACGGAGCAAAAGAACTCCTAATTATTTGTTCGAGCCAAAAGAGCTCCTATTTATTTGCTTGAGTAAAAAGAACTCCTATTCATTAGATTGAGTCGCATCGACTCCTATTTATTACCCCACCACATCGGTATTTAAGAGGGTTAGGCTCTAGTCTACTCTACTTGGGTTAAAAACACCCAGTAGGGGGTGTGCACACTTAAGGTCTAGTAGTCTTGGATTATGGATTATGGATTATGATTGATAGGATGAATTGGCAAAAGATTCAGTTCATTACTTAATAATAAGGATTATGGATTATGGATTATGGATTGTGACTTATGACTTCTTATTTATTGTTAATCTCTGATTGGTTGAGTTATGGATTGTGATGAATTATGACTTATAACTTCTTACTTGTGATCAAATTAATGTTCGATGGATTGTGGATTGTGGATTGTGAACTATGGATTATGAATTATGACTTATGACTTACGAATTTCTCATTTATCGTTAATGTTTGATTTGTTGGATATGGAATGTGGAATGTTTCTTATACTATAAGTGTGTGATGAATTGAATGGTGGATTGTGAAATATGATTCTTAAGTACTGGTTTGGAATTATTATTGGATGATTATATGTTTATGTGTTAAGTGTGTTTTCGAAAATAAAACTAAAATGTTTTCAAAATCCAGGTAAGGGTTTTGGGTTTTAAACATGTTGAGGTGTTAGCTTACTCAATTTTCTGACTTTTTCAACTGTGGTTTTTGTACTTTAAATCCACCACAGGTTTGAAGTGATTGATGCATGCGGGAATGACGACTCATTAGACATTAGATGGACTTAATAAATTTAGACTTTCGCTTATTAGACAATCTATTGAATTTAGACTATTTCATATTTTTCAGACTTTGGATTATTGTAATTTTAAGTATTGGATGTGATAGACTATTTTAGATCATTAGACTCTTATACTGTGACTTTTGAAATCTCCTTGCATTCGGGTCTTGGACTCGAGTGCGGAGTGACACCTCTGAATTTCCTTATTTGTGGTTTGGTAGTCAATAAAACGTTTTTAAAAAGGAAAGGAAATTTGGGGGTGTTACAATTGCGGTTTTTTTCAGACCAACGACAAGTTTTTGTCATTCCTTGATGCATTTAAGTGGGCGAATGAAATAGCAAAGGGGAAAGGGGTTTTTGGTTAAAGATACGAAAAAAGGAACAACAATAAGAGTGAGAATGGTCTATGGAGGTACTACTTGTGTTGTGAAGAAGTCCATGTGCTGCATCAGTGGGAGCGCTCAAAAGGAAACGTGTTACTACCACCGGTAAGCTGTCATGTGTTTTGTTTGCGAGTTCAAGAGATGGAGGACCATGGTAGCTGTGTCTGGATCACAATTTATTGATAATCACAATCTGTTGATATAGGTGAATGTTCCCAGTTACGGTGGAGATTTGTAGGGTGAATAGCGATGCAATAACGATTCCCAAATACTTATAGTTATTCACATGCGTAATTTATTGTGTATTACACATATATGTATTTGAACCATAGTCATTTGCAATAATCAAATGGAGTACGATAAAAATGATCAATTAACGTTATATGGACTAAGACGTGTACTCCTAAGTACGATATAATTATCAATTCACGTTTCTCAATTAATCCGAATACCTCTACATAGTATAAAATGATCAATTAACCTTATATGGACTAAGTACTAGCCGAGTACTCCTGAGTACGATATAATGATAAATTCACGTTTCTCAATTAAGCCGAGTACCTCTACCTAGGATAATGTCATCAATTAACCTTATATAGACTAAGACTAGTACTTAACCCGAGTACCCTTGACTAAGAAAATAAAACAATTAATTTTCTCAATTAACCCGAGTACCTTGACTAAGAAAATGATCAATTAACCATATCAATTACTATAATGTGATCAATTAACCTTATCAATGATCAATACTTAGCCGTGGTAAATGTTTTTGTTTCACGGTCGAATGTTATGTGAATCAAATTCTTGATGGTAGAATCAAAATCTACTTATTGGAATCAAAATATTCTTGTTCGAATACTTCATAAACGTTAAAAGTTAAGTTATCAAACTTTCTTACCGTGAAATCAAACGTATATCAACTAAACCCTAAGTAGGATAATGTGATCAATTAACCTTATATCAACTAAGCCAAGTAATCCCGAGTTCGATATAATGATCAATTAACGTTCCTCAATTAAGTCGAGCACCACTAGGTAGGATAATGTGGTCAATTAACCTTATATCAACTAAGCCGAGTAATCCCGAGTTCGATATAATGATCAATTAACGTTCCTCAATTAAGTTGAGCACCTCTAGGTAGGATAATGTGATCAGTTAACCTTATATTAACAAAGCCGAGTAATCTCGAGTTCGATATACGGATCAATTAACGTTTCTCAATTAAGCCGAGCACCCCTAGATAGGATAATGTGATCAATTAACCTTATATCAACTAAGCCGAGTAATCCCGAGCTCGATATAATGATCAATTAACGTTCCTCAATTAAGTCCAGCACCTCTAGGTAGGATAATGTGATCAATTAACCTTATATCAACTAGGCCGAGTAATCCCGAGTTCGATATAATGATCAATTAACGATCCTCAATTAAGTCGAGCACCTCTAAGTAGTATAATGTGATCAATTAACCTTATATTAACAAAGCCGAGTAATCTCGAGTTCGATATAAGGATCAATTAACGTTCCTCAACTAAGCCGAGCACCCCTAGATAGGATAATGTGATCAATTAACCTTTTATCAACTAAGCCGAGTTATCCCGAGTTCGATATAATGATCACTTAAGGTTCCTCAATTAAGTCGAGCACCTCTAGGTAGGATAATGTGATCAATTAACCTTATATCAACTAAGCCGAGTAATCCCGAGTTCGATATAATGATCAATTAACGTTCCTCAATTAAGTCGAGCACCTCTAGGTAGGATAATGTGATCAATTAACCTTATATCAATTAAGCCGAGTAATCCCAAGTTCGATATAATGATCAATTAACGTTCTCAATTACACCGAGTACTACCCTTGACTAAGATATGTGAACAATAAAACTATACATGTGAATACTTAGTCGAAGTAAATGTTATGTGAATTAAAATCTTGTTATTGGAATCAAAATCTTCATATTGGAATCAAAATCTTCTTGTTGGAATACTTAATAAAAGTTAAAAGTTAAGTAACCAAAGTCTCTTACAGTGAAATTAAACTTTCATATAAAAGTTAAGTAACAAGTTACAAAATTAAAAACATTCTGAATACAACTTATTTGTTTACAATCAATATGGAATACAAATTCACTTTGGAGCACGCCTCCTAGGTCCATCTCGTTTGTATTCATCACACAGTGGACGAACTTCATTAATCACCCGAGAATACACTTCACATTGGGCGCACGCAAGAGATGGTACCGACTCAAATATCGGAGCAAGTCTCCGAACAATTTCCTTCGCTTGCCGCAACAACAATAACCATCTTAAATAACCAAACAAACATTAAAACTTTGTTAATGTAAAATAGGAAATCAAAGTACAAAAAACAGATTTTTACCAAGTATGATGGAACAAATTTTTGATTTTTCAAACGCAAATTCAATTAAAACAAATTCAATCACTAAACTATCGTACAACCGTGTTGAAAACTAGGCTACACCATGGTGAGGCCGTGTTGAGAACTGGACCACACCATGGTGCGGCCGTGTTGAGAACTGGACCACACCATGGTGCGGCCGTGTTGAGAACTGGACCACACCATGGTTCGGCCGTGTTGAAAACTGGCCCACGGAACTTCACCAAACGTCGACCTCAAACAACAATCTCCCAAATAGCAACTCTCATATCAAATTCAATTCTAAAAACACCATTTCTACCTAATCTATGTACACCATCCATACCCAAATACAATCAATTGAAAAACAAAATATTTCAAATAAACAACCCAACAAATCTAAACATACCTTCTATGTCCTTCAATTACTGAATTCACAACGACTTATTCTCCAATCAATCTTCAATTATTTGCTCCGCTGACTTCAATTAATATAGAATTTGGAGGGAATTTTACGGAAATTATTGGGGAATTATCTGGGCAAAAATCGATGCAAAAATTCGGGATGTATAACCCAGAAATCGTATAAAAAATTGGGTACTATTTTGGGGACAAATGTTATGCAAAATTTGGGGTGGTATTTGGGGGGGGGGGGGAAATCGATTGAAAATTTGGGGTGGTATTTTGGGGAGAAATCGTATCAAAATTTGGGGGTATTTGGGGGTTTCAATCGTATCAAAATTTTCGGTGGTATTTGGGGGAGAAATCAAAAAATCGTATAGATGGTATGATTTGGGGGATTAATAGTAGCAAAATAGTAATGGAAAGATATTGTTGGTACCACTTTGTGAATGGGCCATATCCCTTAAAATAGTGCACCTTAGTAAAGGCCCATGTGATATAATAAAGCCTCATTAAGGGCAGCCCTTGGATGGGAGGGGAATAAAGGGTCATGATTGAGTGGGGAAACCTAGGATTATTCCTAGGACCTCCCTCTTTTAGTATAAATACTCCCTTTATGACCCATCAAAACTCAGGTTCTAAAACAATTCTGACATTCTTTATTCTCTGATTATTCTCCTTGATTTACGCATAAAAGGCATCTCTTGTCCTTATTTGCAACCCCTTCTCGAGCCGTCGTACTGACTTAAGCGTCGGAGGGGCGACGCTTGGTGAAAACCGGGCTCCCTTTGTGCAGGTATTCGGCGAGGCCTTCCCGAGCAACTGTCCTTCGAAGAACTCACCTCAACAAGTGGCGCCGTCTGTGGGGACAGTTCGTGAGGAAAAGTCGTTCGAGAATACCAAAAACGCTTCGTGATAAGATGGCCCCGAGAGGAAGACCCGTGCGATCCAAGGGGGGTGCTACGAGCGAAAACCCCATCCTCGGACTTGTTGACCCGAATCCCTCGCGCCCCGACAACCCTGGCGAAGGTTCGTCGAGGGCGTTCGAGGCGGAGCGGTCAGCACCAAAGGGGGGAGCGCAGCCCATTCCCGAAGAGATTCCCGAGGAGCAGGTGGATCTCGAGGAAGAATATGAAGATTATGAGGAGAGTGAGCCGCATCACCGAGATGTGGCCTTGATGAAAGAGCTCGCCGAGGCGCGGGCGAGGCTTGAGGTGCAGGCTGATCTACAGCGCCAGATGGGTGAGAGGATGGCCGAGTTGGAGAAGCGGGGTAGCTTCCCAAGCTAAGACGCCCGCTGTCGAGGTAGCCCCCACCAAGAGCAAGCATAAGCGAGGTCCTCGAAAGACGCCCTCGCAGCAGCGGCGTCCCAAGAATTAAGGCGATTTATGATAAGCACAACCCACCTGAGTTAAGGGATACCATCAATGCTCTGAAGAGAAAGAGGGAATAGAGAGAGGCGACTCAGGCTTCGCAGAGAAAGCACTCGGGGATCGGTGCGAAAGATAAGGGTAAAGGCATCCCGGTTGAGGAAGAGCCTACCAGGAGATCTAAGTCTCGCGGAAGCCGACCCCAAAGCAGAAGGGGATCACGCTCCCCGTGAAGGGCGCCCATACCATCTAAGCCTTCCAGAAGCGCGACTCGTGAGATCAGCTCGGACTCGGCGAGCGATGACTCAGAGTCTGCTTCGGAAAGCGAGGCAAGCTCGAGACACCGCTCTCACCGCTCACACCGAATAAGGAAGACCTTCGCCTCCGAGTCACCCTTTGCTAGATGGATTCTCGAGGCCGAAAGGATCCCCGGGGTGAAGAAGTCTAAAATGAGGGAATATGATGGAGTTGATGACCCTTTTGACCATTTATCATCTTACATGCATAACATTGGATACATGACCAAGGACGAGGCAACGGCATGCCGGTTGTTCCCAACCACGCTGACGGGAATTGCTCAACGGTGGTTCGACAAATTGTCACCCGAAAGCATCCGTTCGTGGTCTGGGCTGAAGAAGAAGTTCACCGGACACTTCGTCACCAGCAAAACAAGGAAGAAAACATCAATACATTTGACAGCCGTGAAGCAAGGAGACAAGGAGTCCCTTCACGACTATATCCAGAGGTTCCGCTCGACGGCCACGCACATTGTCAACCTGACCGACGAAATGGGGGTGAGCGCATTGGTGCAAGGGATGGCCGAAGGGAAGTGTAAATACGACTTGGCGAAGCGTGAACCCAAGACGCTCGAACAGGCATACAAACGAGTCGCCGCCCACATTAATGCCTCCCTGGTGAACAGGGCAGGACACAATGAAGCCTCGATGTCCCGAGTCAGAGTCCAAGATCGGCTCGGACCCGTTGTTCTCAGCAAAAGGCCATACAGGTTTAACACTTCGCTCAGGACTGTGTTCATGGCGATCAAGGAGACGGACCTGCTGAGGCCTCCCCGACCCATGACACAGGACGATCGGAGGAACATGGGCACATTCTGTGAATACCATATGGAGAACGGTCATAGCACTGCGAGCTGCAAGGACCTCGAGGAGGTGCTTGAGAAGTTAGCCGATAATGGATTACTGAACCGTTACTTGAAGCAGAGGGACCGGTACCGGCAAAACAACAACCAAAGGGGCCCTCGTGGTGGCGGTCAGGCAGGAAATGGAGCCAGGGCTCGAAGCCCTGGCGTAATCAATACCATATAAGGAGGCCTCGCGAGTGGAGGACCGAGTCATCGAGGTCGAAAGACCAACATGAGGCTTTTTGTCAACTCGGTCGCGGCAGCGCTCCCCGAGATCAAAATTCCCACCATGGTGATACAACAATCAGACATTAAAAACGTTCGGACACCTCATGACGATCCAATGGTGATCACCATGCAGGTGGCCAACAAACAAGTGAGAAGATCTTTGGTTGACACATGCTCGTCCGTGGATATAATGACATTTGAGTGCCTCCAACAATTGAAGTATACATCAAAGGACATCACGCCACTTCGTGAGCCGATAGTAGCCTTCGGAGGGCAAACGATCTATCCAATGGGAACGATACGCCTCCCGGGAGCCGTCGACCAAGGAGCCGATATGAGGCGAGCCAATGTCGAGTTTGTAATTATCGACATACCGTGCGCATATAACATTGTCATTGGAAGGCCATTGTTGAACGATATTGTGGGGCTAGTTTTTCCCCTGGGACTGCTGATGTTGTACGTCACAGATGACGGCCGAGCCGCGATTGTCCAAGCCGACCAAAAGGTCACTCGCGAATGCTATCACGCTGGACTCAGGCCTCCCATGGTGAACCCTAGCGAAACACCAACCGAAGAGTCACCCTCAAAAAAGAGAAAGAAGGAAGCAAGCCAAGCGAAGGGCGCGGCTGAAACTTTTTGTGTGGAAAGTATTGATGCCAGGCACGGCCTCAAAGGGCCCACCCAGCCCTTCAAAAAAAACTGAAGAAATAGCTCTAGAAGAGGACAGAGCCGACCGAACGGTTCGAGTGGGAAAGGCCCTCGAACCAGAGGTTAAGGCCCCTCTGATAGCATTGCTGAGGGAATATATGTTTGCATTCGCTGTCGAGGAAATGCCGGGCCTCGACCCCTCGGTCATTACTCACAAGCTGAACGCGGATCCCTCAAAGAAGCCCGTTCATCAAAAGCAGCGACACTTTGGGACGGAACAAGCCCAAGCCATCAAGGAAGAGGTCGACCGATTACTCGGAGCTCGATATATCGAGAAGTGCACATATCCGGTTTGGCTGTCCAATGTGGTGTTGGTAAAGAAGCCACCAAGTTCCGATGGATGAAGAAGATCGACCGAAAACTGCTTTTATCACACCACTGGGGGTGTATATGTATCGGGTAATGCCGTTCCGCTTGAAGAATGCCGGGGCCACGTTCCAAAGGCTGGTGAACCAATTGTTCAAGGAGCAGATTGGGAGGAACATGGAGGCATACGTTGACGACCTGATTGTCAAAAGTGTCCGAGCCGGCGACCACCAAAAAGATCTGAGAGAAACCTTCGAAACACTAAGAAAATATGGGATGAAGCTGAACCCGAAGAAGTGTGCATTCAGGGTAACTACCGGGAAATGCCTCAGATTCCTGGTAAGCCAGAGGGGGATCGATGCGAACCCAGAAAAAAAATCAAAGCTATCTTAGACATGTCTTCCCCCAAGAACGTTAAAAGTGTGCAACGGTTAACAGGGTGCGTGGCCGCCCTTGGACGCTTCATTGCGAAGTCGGTCGACCGCTGCCTACCTTTTTTCGCCGCTCTCAAGAAGAAGAAAAGTTTTGAATGGGATGAGCAGGCAGAGAAGTCATTCCAAGAGCTGAAGCAATACCTAGCCAACATCCCAAAGATATCCGTACCTCGTGAGAAAGAGGAGTTATACCTATACTTGTCAGCGAATGAACAAGCGGTCGGAGCCGTCCTGGTAGTCGAACGAGACAAAGTCCAGAGCCCGGTGTATTACGTGAGCCACGCCCTCGCAGGGGCTGAGCTGCGATACCCTCCGCTCGAAAAGCTCGCTCTAGCATTACTTATCTCGAGCCGACGCCTCCGACCCTATTTTCAAAGTCACAAGATTGTCGTGCGAACCAATTACCCTTTGGAGAAAATACTGAACAATTTGGATGAAAACGGAAGACTGCCTCGATGGGCTTGTAAGTTGAAAAGCCACGGCATCGAATACGAGCCGAGACGCCGCCTCGCGGGGCAGGCCTTGTCCGACTTCGTAGTCGAGGCAGCCTTCAGCGAGCCAGAGGGGCCGATGAAGGAACAGTGGACGTTGTATGTTGATGGTTCGTCCAACTCCGCTGAAAGCGGAGCATGCATGATCGTCATTCTCCCTGGAGTGGAGAGAATGGAATATGCGCTCCGCTTCGGCTTTGAGGCAACCAACAACGAGGCTGAATATAAAGCCCTTGTCGCAAGGATTCATGTGTGCCTGGTGGCGGGGGCCACAGATGTAAAAGCATTTCTGACTCGGCCATAGTGGTAAACCAAATTAATGACAAGTTTGAGGCCAAGGAGTACATGGCTGAATACAGGGACAAGGTTCGAAGCCTCGCTAAACAGCTCACACATTTCCAAATTGAACAGATCCCTCGGTCAGAAAATCAGCAAGCAGACGCTTTGGCTCGGCTGGCCAGCTCTTCTGTTAATGATAGTCCAAGGATAGTCAAGTGGGAACTGCTGCCGTTTTGAAGCATTGATCAAACAGCTCGCATCTTGGTCCTCGATCGGAGCCCTGAATGGATGAGGCCATTAATTGCATATCTGAAGGAGGGAGAACTCCCGAGCGACCCAAAGCAGGCCAATAAGGTAGAAAAGAGATCAGAATGGTTCACCCTGGTCAACGGCGAGCTGTATAAGAAAGGGTATTCACAGCCATTTCTGAAATGCGTCGATCCGGTGGAAGGAAATTACATCTTGAAGGAAATCCACTTTGGAGAGTGTGGGGGAAACATAGGGGCTCGAGCATCGGCTTCGAAAGCTTTGAGAGCCTGTTTTTTCTGGCCGACAATGCAAGCTGATGCGGCCGAACTAATTAAACACTGCGATAAGTGCCAACGGTTCGGGCCGATCAGTAAAAGGCCTCCCACCCAGCTTAAGCCAATCTCCACCTCTTTACCTTTGCAAGATGGGGTTTGGACATTCTCGGACCGTTCCCAAAGAGCTTCTCGCGCAAAAAGTTCATAATAGTGGCCGTCGACTACTTCACCAAGTGGGTTGAGGCCGAACCATTGGAGAGGATCACTGACCGAGACATGACCAACTTCATCTGGAGGAACATCCTCACCAAGTTCGGAGTCCCTCGAATATTCATACTCGACAACGGGACACAATTTGACAGCAACTAATTCAAAGGATTTAGTGCTCAATATGGTGTTGAGACCTGCTACACCTCGGTAGCCTACCCTCAGGCGAACGGACAAGTCGAGTCTTCAAACAAGATAATCTTGCATGGGCTGCGAACCATGGTAAAAGGAGCGAAGGGAAAGTGGGTCGAGGAGCTGCCAGGAATCCTATGGGCCCTTCGAACAACAACGAAGAGAGCCACAGGAGAAACCCCTTTCCAACTGGTGTATGGTTCGGACGCTGTCTTACAAATCGAATGTGAGGCCAAATCTGCTCGTATAAGTACCTACGAGCCCGAGGAGAACGAAGTTGAGCTGCGAGTCGCGCTCGACCTTCTCCCCGAGTGCCGTGGAAATGCGCTTCTGAGGGCCGAAAAGCAAAAGCAGCAGATGGCCAAAGCATTCAACCGAATGGTTCGCCCAAGGAAGCTGGAAGTCGGGGACATGGTACTCCGAAACGCCAAGGCAACCGGAAAAAAGCTCCGAGGAGGAAAATTGAAGGAAAGATGGGAAGGGCCATACTTGGTGGTCGAACAAGTAAAAGAAGGAACTTTCCGACTCAGCACCCTGGAAGGTGAGATGGTGAAGAGGCCGTGGAACCTCTACAACCTCAAAAAATACTATGCTTAGTTATAACCCAGTCAGTTAGTCTTATTTTTGTTATCTAAAAATCAAGTAACGCTCTTGCAACCAGTTTGTGCCCACGAGTTGTAGTATGTAATCTTTTTAATTTTAAGTAATGAAAGGCCGAGGGCCATGATGTCATACAATACTTAGTGTCAACCCCAACCCTCCCCCTCCTTAAATCGGCAAAAAAAAAAAAAAAGTCGACAAATCAAGCGCAATGGCGATCCAAGCGCCCCAATATTCCTCGAAAAGGAACCGAGTGCAATCGCCCAAAGCGGAAGCCACTCAGTATAAAACGAGACGAGCGCAATCACCCACATGGGAAGTCACTCGAAGGGTACAAAAGTACACCTTAAAGCCCCTCTGCCCGACGAGAGCCGAGTGCAATCGCCCATACGGGGAGTCGCTCGAGGCATTTCGCCAAAGACAAGTATAAATTGCGCTACCAAGGTCGAAGGCTTTGTTAAAAATAACAATCGCTCGGAGTGGGTTAGAAGTTGCCCCACCTTGGTAGCGACACGCTTTCCCAGCTAGGGCTCGCGTTGAATAAAAAGTTCAGCTGAGAACAAATTCACTCTACGAAGGATGAAATCCCGTAGCTCCCTAAACTTCAGCTTGGAAAAGGAGGCCAGTGGGAAGCCTCCCTCGAATGGCTCCATCACCAGATGGGCTTCGACCAAGTACTTAATGGAACCCCTCGATAGTATACCACAACCCATGGTAAAACCGAGGCACCTCGAACTATAGTTCGTCGTCGAAATGGCACTGGGTTGAAATCCCTGTTTTATACGTCATCCAGGTGAAAAGCCGAATAACTTCGCGACTAAAGGCAGTGAGCCCTTTACCCCGAAGCATTATTCGCCTCGAGGGCGAGACTACACATGGATCACCAGAACAAGCAAAACAAACAAGTTGTGCACATAACGGCTAGAACATTCGAAGGCACACCACATCGATTAAAATAAAAAGGTCGGAGCCAAAACACCCCGAATAATGGGCGGCCCCGACCAAAACTGTTTACAACTACCAATAAACCCTCGAAGGGGCGGTCAGCGAACAGAAGCCAAATTATAATCATTTGTCAGCGTTAAGTGCAGGATCTTCTGCAGGTTTAGTGAAGTCGAATGCCTCAGGCAGGACGAACAACTCCTCCCTCGCCGCTGCCTCCTCCGCCGCAGCTGCAGCTTCGAGCGCCTCAATGTCGTACTCGACCTCTCCCTCCTCAGGGGCTTCACCAGACTCGGCCTGGTTGTGTATATCCAGTTCAGCACGGAAGGCAGACTCAAACTGCTCATCGTCCAGCTCGAAGTGGACTCGGCCTTCAGTACACTTCGCGAGAGCTTGCCATCCCAGTTGAAGACCCAACTCGATGCCAGCTTGTTTGGCAGCAGCCTCGGCAAGGTCATTCAAGTAGGCATAACCTTTGGAAGCGAGGAAGGTTGAAACTGCCGAGCAAGCGCGCTTCACCCAAAGGGTTGCATGGCTCGAAGCATTGACCAGTTTGAGACTTAACTGGTCAGCATCGGCCTTAGCCCTCGTGAGCTCGGCAGCGAGCGAAGAAGCTTTCGCGTCCGCTGCGGACATGGCAGCAACCGCCTTCTCGTTTTGCGCATGGCAGTCAGCGACGTTCTGCTTCGCCTCCACCAGCTCTTGCTCGAGCGCCTCCTTGGCTGTCTCAACCTCTTTCAGCCTTGACTCAGCAGCGAGACGCTTCTCTTTCCAGACCTCTCCTTCGGCCCGTTCCGCCTCCCGCATCTCGCCCTTACATACCAGCGCAGCGACCTGCGAGAAAAGCGTTGAGTCAAACAGGGTGAAAGGGAAATGGAGCGTTAGAAAGAAACGAAAGGGCACAAGCATACCTGGAGAATCTGAGCCACCGCTTGTCGAGCCCAGTCATTGGAGCGAGGCATTTCGCGAGCGAGATCATACAGCGCCTCGGCTGCCTTCGAAGTATTTGGAATGGAAGGCATGGCCATGGCCTGGACTTGTTCGGCTGAACGATTGAAGAACGATTAGAAAAAGCTACTCAGGCAACAGGCGAAAAGCTACGTTGAAAAGGTTACCTGTTGGAAGTATCGAAGCACCAACATCCAACCTCTTAGCAACCGATGTCTCGCCCTCCACGAGCGGCCTCTGCTCGCGATGTTGGTGGTTGAGAGCCTGAAAGCGAGTCGTTACCATCAGGAATTAATAGCAAGTATCAACAATAAAAGTACGGCGATATTACCTCTTCCTCCTCCCCGTCCGAGGATAGGAGTGTGACCGCTTCGGGAACTGCCGGCTCGGACCGAATCGTGACCCCCGAAGCTCTTGGCCTCTACGGGGGTCCCGACGCAGGTCTGACCGGCGCGTGTATACTCACAGGAGTAGCTTGGAGTGGAGTCCCAGAAGCCTACTGATGAGGATGAGTCCGAGCCGATCCCGATGGAGGGGGACGAGTCGAAGGGGAGGGCAGCTCACCAGCTGAGCGGCCTGCACTCGCTCGAGCCCCATCTCCTTCAGGAGGCGGTCGAACAATCTCCTGCCGAGCCGTGTCGCGACGAACGCTCGAACTCTCCTTCCTTGCCCGCTGAGCCATCAATCGGCTAAGGTTCGGCATCGTCTTGCGCCACTCGTGGATCTGAGCCCTCACCACAGACTGAACGACACCTACAAAAGGATGATCAGCCAAGGATAAACATATAAAAGAAATAGTGCGAGACACATCCCGAAACATACTTCGCTCCTTCTCGGTCGCGGGAGGAATTAGGCCCAAGTACATAAGCCACAGTGGCTCATTCAGCACATTTATTGAAGGGACCCATGTCACCTCCTCCGGGTCGGGATTATGCGGTTGAAGGAAGTAGTCTGCATAGCGATCCTCAACGCTGTTAAGCCTGGGCAGAGAGTCGTGGACTTGTCGAGCGCCAGGAGATCGGAGTAACACCTTTAGGTGAACGCCCAACCACAAGCCGTCGTTGGTAGTTAACAAATAGAACATGCTTTTCCATTCCGGACCTCGCCCAGGTTTTGGAGGATGAGTAACGATGGTATACGTCGCAGTTTTGCCTCGGACGGCAAAAATTTTAAACCCCCACTGATCGCTTGAAGCGTTGTGGAGGTAGCGGAAGAGGTTGACAGACAGCGGTATCCGAGCCGCTCGACACATCATGATAGAACCCGTCAGGGTAATGTGGGCATTGACGGTGAGCTCGGAGGGACAAATGTCGTAGGGATTAAGAAGCCTCGTCATAAATTTGCATAGGGGTACTCGAAACCCATATGCAAACGCCTGCGGGTAGACTACGAGACAATTCTCTGGAGGGTTCGAGCAAAGAGACCCCGCGGCAGGGACGACCAGGGCAAGCGGGTCGTAGATCTGGTTAGCATCCCTGAACGCCTGAGCCATTTGAGGCGTTTGGGATCTACGCCAACCTCCGTCTATCATCGCCGTGGTAAATGTATTGGCACTAACTCGCACTAGAGCTCTGGGCGCCATCGCGTCGGGTGGTTCCTGCGAGGGGTGAACAACCGAGTTAGGATGGGCATGAACAGCTCGGGCTATTCTCGGATTTGTCGAACCCCCCGCCCGCTCGCGAGCAGTTTGTTTAGTTCTCGCCATCTAAAAGAAGATAAGAAAGGCAGTTACGGCCTCGCCTCGTGCGAGCCGTTACCTTTCGTTTTCCCCTCCTCCGATGACGGGTCTAAAACACCCAACACTCGATGAGTCGACTAAAGGTCGAAAAAATCGAAGGATCGATTCGAAAAAAGCGAGTCGGCACAAAGGCAGATCACTCCTCTTCGCCGACCTCGAAACCGAGCAATCAATCGGGTGTTATCTGGGTTCCCAATCTCAGCACACTTGGCCGGCATCTTCTTGCCGCCGGAGTGGGACCGACAACCCGGGATCGTCACCGGGTAAACGAAGACGCGACAACGACAATAAAGGTAACCAAAGAGGTAATCCAAAAAGTACAATAAAAGCGTGCAAAAAACGACGAGAAAAGGGTAAGAGAGCATACCGTGATCGGAGAAGAAAGAGAGGACAAGCGGAGAAGAAACAACGCCGGAGTCGGAAACCTAGCCGGAGAAAATAAAACCGCAGCAGAAAAAGAGAGGAAAGCGAGAAAAATGAGGAAAATGAGGAAACCCTCCCCTATTTATAAGGGTGAGAAGGTCAAGGGCAAAAGGGTAAAACCGAGACTTTTTACACAACTACCCATGCGCCCCTATCATCATTACGGCGCGGGAAACGAAAAGTTTTCTACACAACTTCCCACACGCCCCTATCATCATTACGGCGCGGGAAACGGAAAGTTTTTCGCTTATTTTCAAGGTCACCTCGCGCGGGAATCAAGGGGCGGCTGGCATGAAAAACTGTTCAAATTATTTTTTTTTTTTTTTGAAATTACGTTGTTTAATTTCAAAATTTAATAGAAAGTTGTAAATTGAATTCGGAAGCCTCCCTCGACTGAGGCGTGAAATTTTCGAGCTCTCCCAAGCGAGGGATCGAGGACTCGAAAAGGGTGAAATTTTCGAGCCGTTATTGGTTCGAGTCATCCCTCCCTCGAATGAGGGGTGAAATTTTCGAGCTCTCCCAAGCGAGGGATCGAGGACTCGAAAATGGTGAAATTTTCGAGCCGTTATTAGTCCGAGTCATCCCTCCCTCGACTGAGGGGTGAAATTTTCGAGCTCTCCCAAGCGAGGGATCGAGGACTCGGAAGAGGTGAAATTTTCGAGCCGTTATTGGTGCGAGTCATCCCTCCCTCGAATGAGGGGTGAAATTTTCGAGCTCTCCCAAGCGAGGGATTGAGGACTCGAAAAGGGTGAAATTTTCGAGCCGTTATTGGTTCGAGTCATCCCTCCCTCGAATGAGGGGTGAAATTTTCGAGCTCTCGCAAGCGAGGGATCGAGGACTCGAAAAGGGTGAAATTTTCGAGCCGTTATTGGTTCGAGTCATCCTTCCCTCGAATGAGGGGTGAAATTTTCGAGCTCTCCCAAGCGAGGGATCGAGGACTCGAAAAGGGTGAAATTTTCGAGCCGTTATTGGTTCGAGTCATCCCTCCCTCGAATGAGAGGTGAAATTTTCGAGCTCTCCCAAGCGAGGGATCGAGGACTCGAAAAGGGTTAAATTTTCGAGCCGTTATTGGCTCGACACATTAAGAAATCGCTCATAAAAGTTCGGCACAAAAGCCTCGAAAGGGTACGTTGCATCGCATGGCTTTACCAAGGTCCACAGAGTACACCTCGATAAAGGGCGGCCAGGGGTCGTAACCTAGTCGCTACTAATGAGTCCGCCCTCGCCGACAACGAAGGGCGCGACCAGGCTCCGAGGGGCTCTGTTGGTACCACTTTGTGAATGGGCCATAGCCTTTAAAATAGTGCACCTTAGTAAAGGCCCATGTGATACAATAAAGCCTCATTAAGGGCAGCCCTTGGATGGAAGAGGAATAAAGGGTCATGATTGAGTGCGGAAACCTAGGATTATTCCTAGGACCTCCCTGTTTTAGTATAAATACCCCCTTTATGACCCATCAAAACTCAGGTTCTAAAACAATTCTGACATTCTTTATTCTCTGATTATTCTCCTTGATTTACGCATAAAAGGCATCTCTTGTCCTTATTTGCAACCCATTCTCGAACCGTCGTACTGACTTAAGCGTCGGAGGGGCGACGCCTGGTGAAAATCGGACTCCCTTTGTGCAGGTATTCGGGGAGGCCTTCCCGAGCAACTGTCCTTCGAAGAACTCACCTCAACAGATATGGATGATAGGATTTGGATGGAGTAATGGAGAAACATAGTACATAGTAATGGAGTGAGGAGAGGATTGGAGATAGTTAATTAGCAGTTAATTACAAGAGCTTAGTACTAATCATTACTCGTTAATTAGGAGAGGTGAAATAAGGGCGACGAGTAGCATTTTTTAGGGCGACGAGTAGAAGTTCAGTAATTCAAGTTAGAGAAAAATTGAAAGACAGGAATGACCTCTTTTGCTGCAGCCACTAGAGCCAACTGTAAACGATGAGCAAAACAATGAACATAATAAGCATATGGACACTCTTGTGAAATCAGTGCTTGCAATCCATTCCACCTACCACGCATATTACTTGCACCATCGTAGCCTTGGCCCCGCAAGTTCTTTATTTCAAAGCCGTAATGTTTAAGAACCACAAAAATTTCATCCTTAAGAGTCAATGCAGCTGTATTTGGAACATGAATGATGCTAAAAAATCGTTCTTTCACCACTCCCTTGTCATCAACGAATCTCAAAATAATAGCCATCTGTTGTTTTCCTGATACATCCCCTGATTCATCAACAAGAATGCAAAATTTTTTATCACCTATTTCTTTACGAATTGCAACTTTTGTTTTTCTCCAAAAATATGCAATATTTCCTTTTGTATATCGGGTGAAGTGTAAGTAGCATTTCCCGGAGCAAATTCAAGAACTCTTTTCAAATTATCATCAAAAGAGGATTGATGTTCTACAAGTTCAAGAAAATTCCCTCGATTTGTAGAGTTCACACTTTCATCTCGACCTCTCATCGGTAAACCTTCCAAAGCTAACCAACGAAGTGCTTTAATTGTCGACTCGAGTCTTAACCTGTTCTCGGCAATTTGTTTTGGGGTGTACTTAGCATAAACTTGTGGTATGTGAGATGACTGTTTAAGAAAATCATCATAGGCTCTCTCAGCGACCTGATGAGGTGAGTTATGATCTTTTCCCACATGCATAAAAAAAGCACACTCTTTCCCGTTTACCTTCTTCCAATTTCTGAATCCATCTACCGTAAAAGTTCTAAAACCAGGGTGACTATTTGGCTTACTAAAAAGGAAACACTTAAAGCAAAACGTAGCATCTTTCTCAGGGGAATACTCTAACCATGAGGGAAATTTTGCGTACCATGTATCCTGAAATTTGCAACCAGGTCTTTTGTCATTCTTCATTGATGGTTGAAATGGTTCGGCTACAATATAAGCTCGTCATATATCATTCCTTTTCTGTTCAGAAGGGTATTCCCATATTTGCTTACGTTTACCAGGATCTCGTTCTATAAAATCAGAATTAGGCTCTTGCAATTGGGTTCGCGTAACTTTCGCCGGTCTAGTTTCAGGTAAACTTTCTGTAGGTGGTGTATTTGATGTTTCACCATTTGGAATTTCAGATGTTCCACTCTCTTTTCTTTTGTAAAAGTTCGTAATCGTTGGATTCTTTCCCATTGATACTGCAATAGTTTTAGGCCAATTATACTCTATGTTGAATTAAATAATTAGTCTAAATAAAGTACAACAACAAAATTCCTGACTTGCAAACATAATTAGGTAACCATTCATCAAATAAAAGTACAATCAAGAACCAATAACACATGAACCGTGCTAATTACCAAATCGACAAATCAAGCAACAGTGCAATTATAAAGAATATAAACTAAATCATGTTATTGATCACAATTAATAAAATCATAATGAGTATTACCTTTTTTATAATGATTAGTCGAAATATAACTGCGGCAAGACGACAGCAACTTTGAAGATTAACTTACAGCAATCGTTGATTATTTGAACAAGGAACAAAAGGGATCAGAAGAATTCAAGAATAAGTCAATGAATAAAGAATTAGTGGGACCCAGTAGCTAGGTTTGTTTTGGGACTTATCACGTGGTGTAGAGTCAGCTTTAGGTAGGTGTATTATTTTACCAATTTTTGTAGATTAAATAATGTGGAAGTGGGCTTTATTTTTTTTTTAATTCACTAGTAACCAGCCTACTCTGACAATTTTTTCCCAAAAAGTTGAGAGGGGCTCAAGCCCCTGTGGGTCTGGGAGTAGCTCCGTCACTGGGTTGGTTGGCTTCACCATAACTTGGAAGGACCAATCAAGGCATCTGTCAGGTATGTAACTTCTGCTAAGGATATCTGGGAGTATTTGAACAGGACTTATGGCATCAGTAACGGTGCTAGAA
Source organism: Spergularia marina (assembly GCA_963680865.1). Taxonomy (NCBI): domain Eukaryota; kingdom Viridiplantae; phylum Streptophyta; class Magnoliopsida; order Caryophyllales; family Caryophyllaceae; genus Spergularia; species Spergularia marina. The sequence goes on along the minus strand of OY804560.1, from coordinate 12,613,744 downwards.
AGTACCAAATCAACCTGGAAATTCAAGAAGCAAAGCAGGGAAACAAGAGTATATCAGAATACTACACACATCTGAGTACTCTCTGGCAAACACTGGAAATGATGGAAGAGTGGCCATCATTTACTGAACACACATTGGAAATCAACAAGTTTTGGGAAATCTCGAACAAGTACAGAGAAGAGAAGAAGCTGTATAAATTTCTGAATGGTCTCGATGCATCATTAGGTCCAGTAAGGAGTCAGCTGCTACTGAGAAACCCTCTACCAAGAGTTGAGGAAGCTGTCTCTGTGTTACAACATGAAGAAATTCAGAAACAAGTGTTGGAAGGAGCAAACAAGATGGAAATTGACCAGTCTGCCTTCTACAACAACAATACCATAGAATACAACAACAACTGCAGCAGAAATGACAATTCAAACAAGAAAGAATGTGTCATCTACAAAAAGAAAGGCCACACCAAGGATGAATGCTGGTGGAACAAGGATATACCCAACAATCCAGGCCCTCCTCCAAAAAAGGGAAATCAAACCACCAATAACAAGTGGAACAACAACAAAGGAAAGAAAACCTGGCACAAATCTGCACGCAATGCTGCTGCAAATGAGGATTCTAGGAGTGGTAGCAACCCAATCATGATGACACAAGAGCAACTCAGGGCCGTGCTAAAATCACACTCAGATAAGAACCCTCTGTCTAATGAAGAACTTGAAGCTCATTTTGCAGGTAATGTATTTTGCAGCAATGTATTTTTAAATTTCATGGAAAATGGTTGGATAGTAGACTCAGGGGCAAGTGATCATATGATATCTGATCTGAAAGGTCTCAAAAACCCAATAGAGCTAACTAGGAAACCCAGAATAAACCTACCTAATGGTGAAATATCACATGTGACTCATATTGGGGAGCATCAGTTGAAAAATGGGATGAATTTGAGTAAAGTGTTGTATGTGCCTGCATTCAAGAATAATTTGATGTCTGTTTAAAAGCTCACTAAATCGAAAGGGTGTTATGTGACTTCTTACAACAACTTCTGTGTTATACAGGACTCCTTGACCCAGAGGATTAGAGGGATTGGAAGAGAATACAAGGGCATTTACTATTTGATAAATAAGACTGTACCTGTGTTTGTCAAGGGTACTGTAAATGATGTTGTAAATCTAGAGGAGTCATCTCCTGATAGTGGGGATGACATGTTGTCATATGAGTCCATGCTTGACAATATGCCAGATAGTTGTGAGTCAAATTTATGTAAGACTACAGGCCTGGAGTGTAATGATCAAATTTTGATGAATATTAAGCATGATGTTTTTGCTAAATGGCACTACAGACTTGGGCATGCTTCTAAGAAAAAACTGCAAGCTATAGATCAGATATCCACTACGTCAAAAATGACCTTCCAGAACCTACGTAAGAGAACGGAATTTTAAAAATCCGTCCTCAAAAGACCTTTCAGAACGGGTCCTTATAAAACCATTCTTAAAATCTAAATCCAGAAAAAAAAAAAAAAAAAAAAAAAAAAAAAAAAAAAAAAACCTGTCTTTGAGAGCGGTTTTCCAAGAAAGCCGTTCTCAAAGACTCAAACCAAATCTTTAAGAACGGTTCTTATAAAAACCGTTCTGAAAGATTTTTAAGAACGATTTTGTTGACAACCGTTCTTAAAGGTCAAGTTTAATTAACCGTCCCCTCCCCTTCTTCATTATATTTTTCCATCGTCTTCTTCATCTTCAATTCGCGGCCGACGCGCGACTCCAACCCAGAAAAAAAAAACAAAAAAAACTCGCTCATTGCAATCAATAATCCCCATAATATATTACCCAATTCATTATTAGTTTAGCTATTCTTCTCAAGGTTGTAGTAGTGGAAGATTTTTATCCCTAATTGAGTTGATAGAAGATTGTTACTACAAATTGGGGCAACCATTTTCTGGTGACCGGGACTCGATTTGGGCATCAATTTCCGGCGACTAGACTACATTTTGGTCAATTATCAATCTCCAATTCAATAGCAAGTAAGTCTTTTATGTAGCTTTTGTTTTTTAATTTCTAAATAAAAGTAGCTAGTTAGGTTTTAGGTTAAGTTGCTAGTAAATTTTAGGTTAAGTAGAAGAACTTTAGAATGTAGTCGAAGAACTTTAGAATGTAGGTTGCTCATCATATGTTGAGTTGGTGTTTGTGATTTAGAACGGTTCTTAGAAGAAATGTTCTCATATATAGGCCTATTATTGTATATATATTTGTTTTTTGGATTTTTGTTCAAATTTTTCGTTTTATGAGTATGATAGGATAAGAGAACGGTTTTGAAAAAATGTGTTATCTAATGTATTAGATTGTTTAGTTATGCTAGGTGAACTAGTACTAATTCAAAAATGGCCTTGCATATGTGTACTTATCGATATAATAAGTGTAATATTGTTGTATTAATACAAATGTCGAGGTGAATATTATGTTAATTTATGACTATAGATATGGATTTGGACGATCGCAAATGGATAACAACATCAAAGATAGGTGACAAAGAATATGAAGATGGGATTCTAAGATTCTTTGCATTTGTTGAAAAAAAATGTAAAGATCTAAAGAATGTGTGTTGCCCTTGTTGGAAGAGCCATAATATGAGGTGATTTTCTTGGCAAACTGTAAAGATACATTAGAGAAAGTCAGAGTTTGATTCGGCTTATGTGAGATGGGTTTTTCATGGGGAATCAAATGGTGGTGGTGAACCTAGTATTCATTATAATGTTCACAAAGATTTTAATGTGAATGTTAATGAAACTTTTGTTCAACAAGTACATGTGAATGATATAGAGCAAGATATGGATGTGCGATCTGAATACAATGATGATAATAAGGAGTTTGATGATGAGACCAATGAGGTTGATGATGATGTTGTTAATGAGGTTGATGATGATGTTGTTAATGATGTTGATGATGATGTTGTTAACGAGGTCGATGATGCCGACGTTAGTGGAGATGATCCAGAAATGATAAACAATTTATTGAATGAGAATAAAAAACGTTTGTACAAGGGTTGTAAAAAATACACCAAATTGTCGGCTGTTCTAAAATTGTTTAATTTAAAAGCGACAAATGGGCAGAGTGATAAAAGTTTTACTGATTTGTTAGAGTTGTTGAATGATATGTTGCCCGAAGAAAATACCCTCCCTACTCGTACATATAATACAAAGAAGATGATGGCTTCAATGGGTTTAGGTTATAAAAAGATACATGCTTGTCCAAATGATTGCATCTTCTATCGCAATGATTACGAGAATGAGATCAATTGTCCTATTTGCGGTGCTTATCGCTATAAGGAGAATCGACATGGGGTTCCGGCCAAAGTATTGTGGTATTTTCCAATAATACCAATATTTAGAAGACTTTTTGCAAATCGAGAGGATGCAAAGTGATTGACATGGCATAAATCAGGAAAGAATAGGGAAAATGATGGTAAGTTGAGGCATCCGACTGATGGAGCTCCGTGGAAGTTTATTGACTCCGAATATTCTGATTTTAGTAAAGAGCCAAGAAACTTACGCCTAGCTTTGTCCACCGATGGGATGAATCCGTTTGCCAATTTGAGTAGTACTCATAGTAGTTGGCCCGTGATATTGGTGACTTACAATTTGCCTCCACAACTATGCATGAAACGGAAGTATATGATGTTGTGTTTGTTGATATCCGGGCCTAAACAACCTGGAAATGACATTGATGTATACTTGGCCCCTCTTCTTGATGACTTGAAATTGTTGTGGAACGAAGGTGTGCAGGTTTTCGATGCGCATGCAGGTAATTCATTCAAGTTAAGAGCATTATTGTTCAACACTTTACAAGATTTTCCTTTTTATGGAAATCTCTCGGATATTGTGTGAAAGGGGGTAAGGCTTGCCCTATATGTGAGGACGATGCTGATATCATTCGTCCCAAAAAAACAAATAAAAATATTTATCTCGATCATCGTAGGTTTTTATGTGAAAATCATAGATATCGTAGATTTAAGAAAGCTTTCAATGGACGGACCGAGCACCGGCCGAATCCTAGGAGGTTGTCTGGATCAGAAGTCTACGATAAAGTGAAAGACCTACCAATCACATATGGCAAGAAAGGTAAAAAGTCTAGAAACGAAAGAATCACAATTGGGTATAAGAAGCGATCCGTGTTTTTTGAACTCCCTTATTGGAAAGATTTGTTTGTTAGTCATTCTCTTGATCTCATGCACATAGAGAAGAACATGTGTGAAGCTCTTTTGAGTACTTTGTTGAATATTCCTTCGAAAACCAAAGACACCGTTCAAGGAAGGAATGACATGATTGCGTTATATGAGGTAAAAACTGAATTGAAGCCACAATTGAAAGGGTTGAAATACTTTCTACTTCCGGCTGCCCATACTCTCTCAAAAAAAGAGAAAATAGCATTTTGTGAGTGCTTGAAGGGAGTTAAAGTTCCGGAAGGGTATTCATCTAATATCAGTAGTCAAGTTTCTTTGCAAGATTTGAAACTTGTAGGTATGAAATCTCATGATTGTCATACGCTAATGCAACAATTGTTGCCTGTGGCTATCCGTTCTATTTTGCCCAACAAGGTTCGTTGTGCTCTAACGAATCTTTGTTTGTTCTTTAATGCCATTTGTAGTAAAGAGATTTCCGTCAATGAATTGGACGCCTTGGAAGAGGGTGTTATATTCACTTTGTGTCAGCTTGAAATGTATTTTCCTCCTTCCTTTTTCGATATTATGGTTCATTTGCATGTTCACTTGGTAAAAGAGGTGAAAGAATGTGGTCCGATATATTTGAGATTTCAATATCCTTTTGAGAGACTCATGAAGATTTACAAAGATTATGGAACCAATAAAGCTTATCCGGAAGGATGTATTGCGGAGCGTTACATCATTGAGGAGGCGCTTTCTTTTTGCTATGAGTTCTTGTCAAATGCTAAACGTATCGGTTTACCTAAGCCTCGTCACATTGATAGAATGGAAGGTAAAGGGATCAATGGTCACAAGAACATCCAACTTACTTCCGAAGAAAAACATATGGTCCATACTTATGTTCTAAACAATGATCCTGACGACTGACGAGGACCTTCTTGCTTACTTCGAGAACCATAAATTGTATTTGAGGGAAAACAATCCGAGCAAAAGTGAAATGTGGATAGAGCAAGAGCACCATCGGAAGTTTTCTACTTGGTTCAAGAATGAAATTTTGAATGAAGACCCTAAATATGCTTCTGATCATCTCCTTACTTTGTGTTTTGGCCCAAGTGCACAAGTGTCATCATATTCTGGCTATGCAATTAATGGCTACACATTTTATACCGTAGCTCAAGACGCTAAAAGTACAATGCAAAATAGTGGTGTATCTCTTAAATCAGTGGCAATGCACTTTGCTAGTGCAAAAGACAAGAATCCAAAAGAAGCTTTTATGCTCTATTATTGGAGAATCGAAGAGATATGAGAAATATTTTACCAATGTATTCGGATTCTCATATTTAGATGCAAGTGGGTTGACAATAATAATGGTGTAAAAAAAGATGCTCCATTTACGTTGGTGAACTTTGAAAAAGTCGGTTATAGAGATGAAGAGTTCATATTGGCTTCCCAAGCTGTACAAGTGTTTTATGTCACTGATCCATGTGATAAAAAATGGTTGGTTGTTTTATCTACTAAACCTAGACATAAGGTTCACGAGTACGAAGATGAATCAATATTTAAGGGTTTAGATTCTCCAACACTCGTTGATGAATTTAATAATAATGATTCATTGGAATACGTACGTGATGATCATGTTGAAGGAGCTTGGGTAGATGCTGTTTCCGTTCACGGAAAAAGAGATTCAACTTCAATCTAATAAACGCGTGCGTAGAGATGTACGTAGTCTACTTTTATTTAATTTAATTTATTATCATTTTTAGTTATAAACTTATATGTTCATTATCACATGATTTTTGTAGCTATTTTAATTTTTTTTTATCTATCTAATAAATTTGTCAATGTTAATGTGTTTGTAGGTTGATGACTTGAGGGATGACGACTTGAGGGATGACGACTAGAAGGAGAAAATCAAGCAGTAGCACTACCGATGATGGAGGTGAGTCGGAAGGTGAGAGAGGTCTGAGTGTGCTTTTGCAATGTGCGAGGGCCTTACAAGATAAGAGACCTATTCTTTTGGAGTGGAGTGAGGATCGGATACTTCCTATGGGGACACACCGTTCCAGTTTCAGTTCTTGGATAGGAATAATTACTCGTAGACACGTGCCTTGCAATTTGAGGAAATGGAAAGACCTAAACAAAGCAACCGCAAGGCGAATATGTGAAGACATTGAAGTAAGTCAGAAACATCTTTTTACCTAATATATAGTACCTATTATATAGGCACTTATCATTAACTTTTAATGATATGTAATTGTATTTGCATTATGTAGGGTGCTTTCTTTGTTCCTAAGAACGTAAAGGTCATTGGATTCTATGTGAGACCGCTGTACATTTCAAGAGATGGAGATGTACCCTTCACATCCATCATATATATATATGACAAGGAGGACAAGAAACACACAAAGAGGTTAGGAATAAATAAGGTGAAACCCGATTGTTATGAGCAAATCACTCAAGAACAATTGGACGACTTTGTTGAGTATCATACCTCCGATGCATTTCTAGTAAGTTTGCAAAATTAAATCATCCTATTTTTGATAATTTAGATTATTTTTATATTATATTATTTGCTCATATTTACTTATTACGTATTTTTTTACAAGCAAAAAAGCAAGAGCAGAATTGACAATATTAAAGAGAAGAAATCACTATATTATGGGTCTCGAAATGGGTATATCGGAATCAATGAGGAGATTGTAAGTCACTATATCGCTTGATTAATTAAAAGGCTTATCTTCGATTATATATATATATATATATATATATATATATATAACTATCATTTCTTTTCAATTTTGATTAAGCTCGAAGATTGTGCAAAACAAGGGATCGAGATAGAAGATGTACCTAGATATCTCACTTGGCTAAAAGGACATTCGAGAAAAAAAAAGGCGAAATGACCAATTATGACAAAGAAATTGCCAAAGAAATTGTAAGAACGAACATTTATTTTTCGATCAAAAATTAAACTTATTTTTTGTGCTTAAAACTTTTTCACATTAATAATAATAATAATAATAATAATAATATTTTTTTTTTCATGCAATTAGGCAAGGTTGGAAAAAGAGACTAAGGAGGGAAAGTTTATTCCTCAAGGCTGAAATGATATTTTGGCAAGTGCGGTTAAGAAGCGTGACCATTCGGGACGTATTCTAGGGATGCCTACGAGTCTCACCATTTCCGATGTCTTTGGTAGCTAGACAAAAAAAAACGGACTTCGGAACTTAAGTTGGAAGAACAACTTCATGTTACCCAAGATAAACTCAACTCAACTCTAAATAAGGTCGATGTATTAGGTCATATTGTTATGTCTATGGGTGATGGTGTGCTTAGTCAAGTGCAAATGGAGTTGTTGTCTAAAGTTTTTCCGGTTAGTTCTCAATTTTCTGGAAATCGTGATGATATGGAGGAAGAAGTAGCCGGTATTAACTCAAAAACTCCTCAAAATCAAGAGGATGATGCTTATTATCATACTCCATCACCTCATATGCAATTTCAACAAAGTAGTCCGATTGTTACTCCAAAAACATCTCATTTTGTAGATCCCGGACATGAGGTAACATTTGAATTATTTATTCATATATTATCGTATGAAAAGTAAATTTTGTTTTATAATTGAATTAAGATGTACATGTTAATTGTGTTCTAGGAATGAACGGAGTGTCTATTTTTATCGCCGAAGACGGGGGACATAGTGGCGGAGGGGAAGGCTAGGAATCAAGATCCAAGAAGCAAGGTTCCCATCCATGTACATTGCATGCCTCTACCTGATAACTGTAAAGAAGTGATTATACTTAGAGATATCGTGCCACGTGAACCATTGCCATATCCCAACTCAGAGTTAGCTTTTGTTAGTCAAGCCTAAAACATCCGAACTATATGGCCTATATAAGTTAATTTTATATTCGACAAATTCACGTGGTGCCCCTAAACTATGTCAAAATGTGCGTGGTGCCCCCACTTTGCAAACTACTACTCAATGGTGCCCCTGAACTATGTCACCCCATGCACATGGTGCCCTTTTGACCGATTTTGACTAACGGCGTTAACTCTCATCCGTTAAGTGGGTGATGTAGCATGTGATTAGCCATTAAAATTAGTTATTAATTGAGATTTTTATAATCAAATATTAAAAAAAAATAGAAAATATACATATATATATATATATATATATATAGAAATTACATCAAGTAAGAAGTGCTCTTAAAGTCAGAAATATGAAACAATCTGGACCACAAATCTTGATACTCCACTAACTCTCATAACTTTAGTTGTTCCGTAACTCCGGTAACTATATCACATAACTCCACTAACTTTACAACTCAAACTTAACAATATTTAACCAAAATACGTAACTTCAACTTAACTCCAATAACTTTAACAACTAAAACACGTTTTTTGATATAACTCTAATAACTATAAAACACGTAACCCCGACTTAACTCCAATAACTTTGATAACTCCAATAACTTTACTAACTCCAATAACTATAAACACGTAACCCTGACTTAACTCCAATAACTTTAATAACTCAAATAACTTTGATAAAAAAAAATCAGAAAATGAGCCCACCTTTTTTCTCTCTCCTCTCTCATAACCACCTACCACCACCACCACGAGCCACCTGACTGCCGCTACCATTTGCTTCGACCACCACCCCATGCGACACCACCACCACCAAGTGACGCGTCTCCCTCCGGCGACCTCACGACGGCCAGACAATGTCGCAACCACCCTTTCCTCCATAAGCCACGAGCCTTTCTCTCTCTCCCTCAATCCCCTCCTTCGAATTGTCCCCTCGCGCACACCTTGCTCCACTGCCCCTCACACTTGTTCGCCCCTCCTTCCCCATCGTTCGCCGCCACTAGCCACCTTATTGCCGGAGATAGAAGATACTTAAGGAGAGAGAAAATATGGAAAAAGGAGATAAGGTAGTGAAGCAACGGGCGGCGGTATCAGGGAGGGGCGGCAGGAGAGACGCGGTGGACGGACGATCGTGGTGGCTGGATTGGGGCCGGCGGTGGTGGTGGTCGGCGACGGAGGCCGGCGGGGCAGGGTGGTCGGGGAGGTGGGTAGGGGTGAGGGGAGGAGAGAGAAAATGAAGGGAGTTGGGTCTTTTTTTTGTTTTTATTTTTTTCTTTATTTGGTTTAATCTCGACCATTGATCTAAGATAAATGTGTGGCTCAGATTGTTTCTTATTTCTGACTTTAAATTAGTTTCTTATCGGATGTGACCCCTATATATAGGGGCTGCATCCGGTCAGAAGTAAACTTATGTCAGAAGGTCAGAAGTAATCTGAGCCACACATTCATCCAAGATCAATGGTCAAGATTAAACCAAATAAACAAAAACAAAAACGCAAAACACCCACCCCTTCCCCTTTCTCTCTCCTCCCCCAACCATCCCCCCTCCTACCTTACCCGACCACCCCACCCTCATCGACCGCCGTCGCTGACCATCATCAACGGTGGCCCCGATCCTGCCACTATGGGCGCCGGTCCAACGCGACCTTCCCTCCGCCACTCGCACACGCAGCCGCCCCTTCCTCCTCCCCCGATTTCCCCATTTTATACCGAAATGACATATTACGGCAACTATAGTGCGGGGGTGGAAGCGTTCGTGTGGTCCGCGACGATGGGCGAGGGGCGGGGATGATTTCTGGGCGGCGAAAACGTGTGATTAGGGATGGGGAAGGGCGAGAGAGAGGAGAAACAAACGAAAAGAGAAGTGGTCGCAGGGTGGTTGTGCGACTGTGTTGGGCGGAATAGAGGGTGGGGTTGAGGTGGTGGTATGGTGGCGCGACAGGTGGTGGTTTTTCGGTGTGCTTGGTGGTGGTCGGTGTACAAGGCCGCCGTGGCTGGTGGCAGCAGGGAGGTTGGTGGTGGTGGTTGGGGGAAGTCAAGAAGGAGATAATTATTTTTTTATTTTTTAAAGTTATTGGAGTTATTAAAGTTAACGGAGTTAAGTCGTAGTTACGTGTCTTACAGTTATTGGAGTTACTAAAGTTATTGGAGTTATTAAAGTTATCGGAGTTAAGTCGTGGTTACGTGTCTTACAGTTATTGGAGTTATTAAAGTTATTGGAGTTATCAAAGTTATTGGAGTTAAGTCGATGTTACGAGTTTTATAGTTATTGGAGTTATATTAAAAAACGTGTTTTAGTTGTTGAAGTTATTGGAGTTAAGTTGAGGTTACGTATTTTAGTTAAATATTGTTAAGTTGGAGTTGTAAAGTTATTGGAGTTTTGGGCTATAGTTACTGGAGTTACGGAGCAACTAAAGTTATGAGAGTTATTGGATTATCAAGATGTGTGGCTGAGATTACTTCTGACCTTCTGACATAACTTTACTTCTGACCTGATTCAATTCCTAAAGTAAAGTAATATACATAAAGTAAACCCACCCAACTTCACCAGCCTTCCCCACCACAAACCTACCTACCACCGACAACCACCAAACTCCCCGCCTTCACCAGTACTGGGCCGGAAGTGGCGGTGCGAGCCCAGTCCGATGTTAGCCCGCCCCTCTCCCTTCTCTTCTCTCTCTTCCATACGCATGCGCCGATATTCGCCACGACCACGCAACATCACGATTCGATGATTTACGTCCACCCCATCTCGGCCGCTAGCCGCGTGTCCCATCGCCGTCAGTATCGACTGCTCCTTCCGCGATTTCTGGGCAGCACATTGCGCCCGTTGCAGGTGGGGGTTGAGGAGAGAGAAAGAGAAAAGAGATGAGGAGAAATGAGAGGGGTTGCATAAGGGGGTGCGTCTGGTGGTCGCCGGAGGAAGATGCGTCGGGTGGTTGGGTTGGGGGCGGCTATGATTGGGGTTGGTGGTGGCCGACGGTGGCCGGCGGGAGGAGGTGGGTAGATGAGTTGATTGAGAGGGAAGTTTTGGGGCAATTTTTTTTTTTATTGAAATATTAATTAATAGCTAATTTAATTACTAAGTGTACGCCACGTCACCATTTAACGGTTTCAAGTTAACATCGTTAGTCAAAATCGGTCAAAAGGGCACTATGTGCAAGGGGTGACATAGTTCAGGGGCACCATAGAGTAGTAGTTTGCAAAGTGGGGGCACCACGCGCATTTTGACATAGTTCAGGGGCACCACGTGAATTTTCTATATCTTTGTCTTGATTATAAGTTTTTTTTTTTAAATTAGTTGATAGGTTGAAGTCATTTATTATTATGGATTCTTTGTTTTATTATTCGTTATTATGCGGCGGAAGAACCATCCAAGAAAACTCGTCCGTCCTCCAGATCCAAACCTACTCGTGATCCATTCCAAAAGTTGACTGTTGAGGAGAAAAAGAAGATCGTGAGGACGGTTTTGGTAAAAAAAGCTTTGGAGAGAGTCTTTGAAAATAGCAAAGGCGGGGAATAATGAAATGAAGGAGATTCCTATTCCTGAGCATGTGGCACACAATGAGCAAATAGCATATGGCTGTTGGGAAGAGATGCAAGAATGGTGTCTTCAAAACGAAATTCAATCTACTCATATGATCATATTCATGAGGTAAGAATTTGCATACAATAGTTCTTATCGTTTCATTTTATACTTTTCAAAATTCATCACATGCATAAATTCCCAATTTATATATATACTTATATGATATATGTATGATATGGGTACTTGCACAATATGGCCACCCAAAATGGGACAATTCAATTGCTATGGGTTTTGGATCCAAGTGTTGCAAGCAACGAAACACGTGTGGCTTATATTTTAAAAGCATTTCAATGTACATCATGTCTAAGTGGTGGTAAATTATTCTGTGCTCCTTATAATGGAAGGTATTTTTTGCATTCTTGTAACACTTTTTAATTATTTATTCTATTTCCGGCCATGAATGTGATATTATTGTTTCATAATTATAGTGCACATTGGATGATTGCGGTGGTGAATCCCAGAGCGCGGATTGTTTAATGGTTAGATTCCGGCAATACAAGAGATGAACGCCCCACAATTTTTTATTTAATCTACTAGCCGAGTAAGTTTTATTTTTATCTATTATTTTAATTTCGAATTTATCACTACAATATTATATGATAAGAACTCGTATATAAACTTATAATGTGTATGTAGGAGTAACAATAGATTCCAAAGTGCTAATCCTCTTGCGAGTCTTGAAAACTCCTCAAAGTTAAGATGGACGACGGTGACGGTAAATCAATCATAATAACTTGTTGTCTTTTATTTTTCACTTAATTTTTTATCTATAACATTTCTATATGGAGTAATTAACTTTGTTTCGTGATTTAATGTAGGTCCCTCGACAACCTTTAGGATCAGTGGATTGTGGCTACTATGTGTGTCACTATATGAAAGAAGTAGTTGAAACGGGCAAAAATTTCATTCCCAAATCGGTAATTATGAAAAACTACTAACTTTAATAAATTTAGATTTTTCTCAACAATGAATTTGGAATCCTCTCACAATAGTTTGTGATTATTGACTATAGTTTTGTGTTCTTTTGTAGTATGTTATCAAAGACCGTCCACAATACTACTCCGATAAAGCAATTGATGAAGTGTGAGACATATTGGCCGACATTGTTCTTCGGGTTGGTCAAAACGATGATGACATCATTTAGCATGCGTATATAAGGTGATTTAGTCATATGTAGTATCGGATAGTTAACTACCTTATCTTGCATGCTTATGGCAGTTGATAGAGAACTTAGATTTTATAGGATGGTTGGGAAACTTGGATTGTAGGTTGGAGAACTTTTGGATTTTGTAGGTTGGACAACTTGGATTTTGTAAGATGGCAATGGTGATGGTTTGTTGAATATATAGTAGTTGTTAGATGAAAATGGTAGTGTTGGACATTGCTATTGTATTTTGGAGTATGAGAATGGAGTAGAAGATTGGGTATGATTTGTGGAGCATTGCTTTTTTTTTTCATGCAGGTTGTAGTCGGCGGTCCGCGTTGTTTTTTTGGCGGACCACCAAACCTTTCTGGATGGAGCCCTGTAGATTCTTCCCAAAAAAAAAAAATAGACGTTCTTAAAGACAAGCAGCCTAAGAGAACGTGATGTGCGCTATTTTGTGCGGTTAAAGTCGTGTTTTTGAGGTGTTTAACGTTGGTTTTTGGATCATTTGACTACTAATTATATTATTTGGTGTGATTTGTGTTTGATACAAGAATTAGTGGTTATTATGACGATTTGGGAATCTTAAGAAAGCTGAAATTCGGTCCGGTTATGCAACGAGAACTTTGGAGCTTCATATCTCTCAGAATATTTGGAATTTTGCATTGAAACCAAGTGGAGATGAAATTTCATGATCTTACCTTTTTAAAAAGTGGTTACACACCTTCATTGGATAAGTATCGAAGAAGTTATGCGAGTTTGAAGACGCGACCAGAAGGTTGGCCGCAAGCCGCGCTAAAATCACGGCGTTCCGCGGATGAGAGTGGCGCGGATCGCGGATATGGATCGACGGACCGCGGGCAGCTACGATTTTACTTTCCGTATTTCTTTATTTTCCGTATTTATTGTGAGACACTATTAATACCTAGATTTTACGTTTATTTTCACAACTTTGCACTCAGACTATTTAGCAACCTTGTAACCAAGATTTATGGAGAACTAATCTCCCAAGTTGGTTTATTACGGATTGAAGTTGCAGTTTATTATCTTATTGTGAGATCGTTTCTATCGATTCAATTGTGAGTAATTTCAATTCTCTTGTTTTAAATTCCTATATTTCATAATTGTTCTGGCTAGGAGTACTACTAGTTAGACCTTTTGTGATTTAACTGCTTGGAACAAGTAGCAACTAATCTGTTTGATCGATTGCTCTTTCAACGTTAGATAGATTAGGGGAGAATTGATTTATTATTTGATTTGAACCGCGTGTGTTCTTATTAATTATTGTTGTTGATGTTCTCAGACCTAATTGCTTCTATTGAATAGATCTAGGCGCGTGATTTAGATTGTTTGATAGTTAGGGCTATTTAGACACGCTGATTCGTTCTAAATAGCTAAAGAAGGAAGAATAGAAATCTTAATTTCGCAACAACGTGCTCACATTGATAGATACGGTGACTTTCTATGATCAATTGATAAACTGTAGTGGATCGAAGTATAAAACCAATATTTGTCATTCATTGAATTCATCTTCTATTTGCCTGTTTTTGTTCTGATTTGCTTAGTTAATCAAAACTCAATCAAACTCCCCCCATTGGTTACCCATTGGCGTTACATGCATAAACATTAACTGATTCCATGTGGATACGTACTTGCTTGCCCTACTACATAGTTTTAGGATAAGTATTGAATTAATTTGGTGCAACCCACGATAATTGCCTACCAGAACGGTTCTTAAAGGTCTTTTAGAACGGTTTTCTCCAGTATCGTTCTTATAGCCTTTTAGAACGGTTGCAACCGTTCTCTTAGGCTTTAAGTACCGTCGTCTAGAGAACGGTTCTACAACCGTTCTGCTTAGCTTTAGGGGAACCGTTCTTGAAGGTCTTTTTTAACGTAGTGATCTGAGGATATTAAGAAAGACAATGGAAAAGTCTGTCTAACTTGTCCTATGGCCAAACTCACTAGACAGCCTTACACACATAGATGCTACACAACTCAAAAACCTTTCAAATTGATTCACATTGATGTTTGGGGACCTTACAGAAAGGAAACTAGGTTACACCACATGTCTTTCTTGACCATTGTTGATGATTATTCTAGAGCTACATGGATCTATTTGATGAAAAATATGAGTGAGGTAGCAGAATTGATCCCAAAGTTTTACAATTTGATAGAAAATCGGTTAGATGCCACCATTAGAATGGTCAGATCTGATAATGCCAAGGAACTCACTGATGGAGAATGTGGAAAATTCATTGAGAGCAAAGGGATCAGACACCAAACCAGTTGTCCTGACACACCTCAACAAAATGGTACTGTGGATAGAAAACACATACATTTGCTGGAAATTGGTAGAGACATCAGATTTCAATCTGGGTTGCCTTTGAGGTTTTGGGGTGATTGTATATTGGTTGCTGCATACATCATAAACAGGTTGCCTTCCAGTGTTCTTGACTATGAAACTCCCTACTCCAAGCTATTCAACAAAGACCCTGATTATGAGAGGATGAAAATTTTTGGCTGCTTAGCAATGGTATACAATCCTGACAAGTCTAAAGACAAATTTCAACCCAGAGGTATTCCCTGCATATTCATTGGATATCCTCCAAACAAGAAGGGTTACAAGTTTTATGATTTGCCGTCCAAAAAATGCATTATCTCTAGGGAAGCAGTGTTTTATGAACACATATTCCCTTACAAAACTTGGAAACCAAAGAAAACTCAGCCCAAAAAATCACAAGGCACCTCATCTATCCCTGTCGACATTGAGTCAGATGAAAGGGAGAATACTCATGAACCACCAGGGCTTGCAGATCACCAAGATCAACCTTTCGAAGAAGTTCAACCAATTCCTATTAGTCAACCTGCTAGAGTCAGAACTGCTCCTCTGTGGACTAGAGATTTTGAAGTCACCAACCCTGTCATGGCACCCAATCTAGGAGCTAATCTGACACAGATTGATACTTCTTCAGGTTTTGCTAACTTTGTCAATGCCCTAACACACGAGCCTGATCCTAGTAGCTTTTATGAGGCTGCTAAGGATCCAAAATTGGGTGCATGCTATGAATTTGGAATTCCAAGCTCTCCTAGCCAACCACACTTGGGATTTAATTCATCTTCCACCACGCAGGCAAGCTATAGGGTGTAAATGGGTTTATAAAACCAAATATCACTCCAATGGCACAATTGAGAAACATAAGGCTAGGTTGGTGATTCAGGGGTTCAGACAGAGATATGGGATTGATTATGAGGAGACATTTGCTCCTGTAGCAAAGATGACAACTGTATGGGCAGTCTTGGCAGTTGCAGTTGTCAAACAATGGCAAACTTGTCAAATGGACGTCTCTAATGCATTTCTTCATGGAGATTTAGAAGAAGAAGTCTATATGCAGCTTCCTCAAGGCTACACTTCTCCTGGTTTGATTCAAGTTGGTGGAAAAGGGGAGAAAACAACAAATGCTGATGCTAATAAGGTCTGCAAGTTGAGAAAATTCTTGTATGGATTGAAACAGGCCGGCTCCTCGACAGTGGTTCCACAAGCTCTCATCAGCATTAATTGAGTGTGGATACAGGAAATCACACTCTGGTCATTCTCTTTTCAAAAGGCAAACACCAACAAGCACTACAGTTGTACTTGTCTATGTAGATGACATGATCATCACAGGAGACAGTGAGGAAGAGATTCAAAAACTAAAACAACAATTGAGCTTGAGCTTCAACATGAAAGATCTAGGAGAATTGAGGTATTTTCTAGGGCTTGAAGTGGACAGGTCTGAAGATGGTATCTTCATATCTCAAAAGAAATATGTGCAAGACTTGTTGAAAGAGTATGGTATGGAAAATGCCAAACCTCTCAGACTGCCATTAAACTCTGATGTGAAGCTTGAACCAGATAAGGGCACACTACTACCAAACCTTGAGGTGCATAGAAGAATGATTGGAAAACTTATCTACCTGACTATCACTAGACCAGACACAGCATTCACAGTGCAGCTGCTGAGCCAATTTGTTCAAAAACCCACTTCTGATCACATGTAGGCAGGAAGAAGACTGTTGAGATACATCAAACAATCTCCAGGTCAAGGTATCCTACTTGCCAGTCAGTCAGCAGCCAAGTTGACATCATACAGTGATTCAGATTGGGCATCATGTCCATTTAGTAGAAGATATACTACTGGTTACTGTGTAAAGTTGGGAAAATCTCCAGTTTCATGGAAAACTAAAAAGCAAATAGTTGTTGCAAGCTCATCAGCAGAGGCAGAGTACAGAGCTATGGCTCTAACTACATGTGAAATCACTTTGTTACCTTCTCTACTCAAGGAATTAGGCCTAAGACATCTAGGGTCAACTGAGTTGAAGTGTGACAACCAAGCAGCCATATCAATAGAAGCCAGCCCTGTCTACCATGAGAGAACCAAACACATTGAGGTAGACTGCCACTTCATAAGGGAAAAGAATCAAACAAGGGCAAATGCACACCACTTATGTCAGGTGTCAAGATCAGATTGCAGATGTTTTGACCAAGGCTATTCCTGCTCATCAACACAACAAATTACTACACAAGATGGGAGTGACAACAAGCTCACACTCTCATCTTGAAGGGGAATGTAAAGATGAGTAGGGTAAAACCTGGGCAAGAAACAAAAGTAAAAGAGACAGCACCAATGTTAGTGGTCGAAGAGACAAAATGCAATTAAGAAAAGTAGAAGGGAACAGAGCTTGTGAACCAATGCTATTCAAGGAATGAAGTTGAGCTTGGAACTAGTTTACAGCTAGTGTTAGGATCACAAGTAGCTAATGTCTTTGTCAATGTGGTCATTAGACAAGAACTCAGAAATGAGAGTTGTAATATATAAGTGTTCATGTGATGTTTGAAAAAATCATCAATAACATAAGAAAATTTGCAACAAAATACATCTTTGATGTCATCTACAACAATACAATGTTTAACTTGATCTTCTCATCCTTCAATGGCCCTCAATTCTTCAACTCTTGCCTCAATCTTTGCCAGATTTTTATCCATCTAAATATATATGAATTATCAAACTTTGCCTAGATTTCCTCAAGCTTTGTCCAGATTTCTCTTCCCCCAAATTTATACATATGAATCCTCTTTTCTCAATCTTTACATTATCCTCTTTCTTCAATCTTTGCTCAAATTTATCCATCTTCTTCCCTCAATTTTTTTTTATCCTCCTTCCTCAATCTTCATCACTTTACCCATAAATTCTTTCAACCACATCAAAATCAATCTACACCTCCAATCAATTTAACTACCTCTTGATCTCAACTATCTCAATTTTCATATCTCCAAAAAATTTCCAATAAATTTCTGATTTTTTTCAAAGAGAGAGCATGAAAATTGAGTTCAATGTGCAAGATTTCATTACCTTTACAATTGAAGTCTCTTTCCCACTCCCCTTTTAATCAATTCAAACCCAGAAATCAAAGTACAACACTTTGTTGACGACGCAAGCATCTCCTTCGGCGTCGGCGCCTATGGTGGTTCCCGATCCCGACAACCCTACGGCATCGTCGTAGCAAATGTGGAGGCAGAGGTTATTTTCTATGTTTTGTTTTGAAATCAATTTAAGAAAAACTGGGTTTGTTGTAATTCAATCAATTTTCTTCATAATTTCAAAGAAATTGTTAGTAATAATATTGGATGAATCTGAGTTGTTAATTATTGGGGAAAAATTGATTGAATATTTGGTAATTCTAAGATTTGGTGTAACACTACGGTATTTGGAAAGTGGATTATGGAGTTGGTTTGTGCCACACTGGGAAAATAAGGCTCTTATGATCAGTTTATAATAGATTCCTACCATCATACTACCAACAAGGCCTTCACCTTTTAGAGCCCACGAGAGGATATTCGAGCCTAAGGGGTGACTACCCATCTTATTGGGTTGTGTTGCGACGGACGGTGGATCAGGCTATTACATTTGGGGAAGATGATGAGATGAGGGAGAGAAAGGAAAGAGAGAAGACCTAACTGACGTTAGGAATGCAATGGATCAATTGGGTGAGGTCCTGATTTCACCCAAAAAAGTTGGGAGGTCCTGATTTCAGCAAAATTGAAGAGTCGAGGTTCTGATTTTGGACTTAACTCGTTTTTCCCCATTTGGTTTACCACTTGGACTAACAAAAGGGATTACACCTAGAGGTGGCCACGGGCCGTGCTGGGCCGGGCTCACCCGGGCTAGTACCCAAAATTTGCAGCACTGCACTAGCCCTAGCCACCGGTGCCAGTGTCGGACTAGTGCGGGGTTTGGAAAATCCCAGCCCTAGCACTAACCCGTACGGGCTTTGACCGTGCTTTGATCGGGTTTGACGGGGTTAGTGCCACGACGGGTCAGGGTAGTGCCAAAGTCCGATTAACTAATTTTCTCAACAACAACAAGACAAAACAAAACCAAACCAAAAAACTAATTTTCTGGATTTAGTTCATAAATCTTTTTAAATCACAAATAAAATATTGTGATATATATTTTTTTAAAGAATGTCTTGAGTGAATTTTTTTATTGTTTGTACTTGATATGTTGAATTTTTGCAATATTGAAAATTGAAAACCAAAGATAAACATCAAAAGGAACTTGTGAATCACAAAATCGAAAATATACATTACCAAGAGTGTATCTCACTATAGCAGTTAAAGTAGAATAACAATTTGAAATTACAATAACAAATTGCCATCGATCATAATTTGATAGTAAAACATACTTGTATACTTAAAAAGTAACACTATGATATATACATACAACTAATATAGGTACCAAGGTGGCAAGGCATATGTAGACTATTGTGTTTGAATACAACGTAAAGAAGAAAAAAAAGTGGAGGGGTATATATTATTTCCCCTAGCTAAGTTTCTCTCTTTATATACTATTTAAAATTCAGACGCAGCTGATGCAATTGGCAAACCAAGAGACAATGTTTAATACCATTATTGAATTAAAAATCTTCCAATTGCCCACTTTTTAATACAATCAATTAATATTTTCATTGAATACATGTCCATACAATAGCCCACAATTTAATACAAAAAATCATATGTTAAAAGAAATAAAAAATAAGAAAAAGATGGCTAAAAAAGCAAATGTTACCTTGATCACCCTGATTCCAAAAAAGGAGAATGCCACTCAGGTCACAGATTTCAGGCCTATTTCCTGCTGCTCAACAATTTACAAAACAATAAGCAAGGTGATAGCAAACAGGCTGCAAAAGGTGCTTCCTAGCCTGATTGGATTTGAACAAGCAGCATTTGTTAAGGATAGAAATATCTTTGACAACATTATGGTTTCACAGGCTCTAGTGAAAGGGTATAATCAGAAGAACATTTCTCCCAGAGCTTTAATCAAGGTCGATATCAGAAAAGCCTTTGGTTCTCTCAATTGGTCTTTCATTAGGAGAATGCTCGTAGCTTACAATTTCCCTGACAAGTTCACAGGATGGCTGATGAGCTGCATCATAACTACTGCATATACTTTGAAAATTAATGGGGGATATGAGGGTTTTTTTCCAAGGGAAGTGTGGTATTAGGCAAGGTGATCCATTATCACCGTACATTTTTGTCATGAGTATGGAGATTCTATCAAGATACCTTAGACAGATGCACAACAAACCATAATTCTCCTACCACCCTAAATGTGTTAAGCTCAAACTGACACACCTCACCTTTGCTGATGATCGTATGATCTTCATCAGAGGGGATGTGCCTTCAACTAAGGCTGTTGTGGACTGTCTTGCATTATTTGCTTCCACTTCAGGCCTGCAAGCCAACCAAGCAAAAACAGAGATCTATTTGGGAGTAGTGAATGCAGCTGTAAAGGAGCAAATTTTGAAGGAGACAGGGTTTGCAAAAGGGAAATTCCCTTTTAGATACCTTGGTATGCCTTTGCACTTAAGGAAGCTAAAAACTGATATGTTCAGCAACTTATTGGGGAAAATTCAGAATGCAATCTGGCATTGGAGCTCTCAGTACCTGTCATATGCTAGAAAAATCCAATTAATCAACTCCGTGATTTTTGGAGTGGAAAACTTCTAGACTGCCAGCTTGCTCATCCCAAAAGGTATTTTAAAGAAAATAAGCAAGCTCTGTAAAGACTTTCTGTGGGGAATTGGAGAAGGCAAAAGGAGAATGACTTTCAAAAGCTGGCAAACTTTTTGTGCACCAAAAACTGAAGATGGTTTCAACATTAAAGAAGTGCTCTCTTGGAATAGGGCTATGCTAGTAAAATGGTTGAGCAGGATGGTTGATAATTATCAGGGTTGCAGGAGTAAATGGTGCAGAGCTTATTGCATTAAGAATTCCAACATCTGGGATGTGAAGCACAATCAAAAGGATCCGGAATGCTGGAGGAGCATATTGTATGTTAGAGACCAGCTGATTTCCAAAGCAGGAAGCAAGGTTACTGCAGCTGAGCTGGTAAAGGAATGGAATAAAGGAAGGAATTTTAATGTAGGAAATGCATATAACTTCTTCAGGGAGAAACAAAACAAAGTGAAATGGAGTAGAGTGGTCTGGGGCAGCATTAACATGCCGAGGCACAGCTTTATAGCTGTCTTAGCAGCTGGCCACGGTTGATAACATTATGAAGCGTGGCATTACCATGGTAAATAGATGCGCATTATGTAAGAAGGCAGGGGAAAATCACAGGCATTTATTCTTTAAATGCCAGTACTCGGCAAAAGTTTGGAATGACATCCTCAAATGGCTGGGAATTGCAGCTAGAACTTGGCACCTGAAGAAGGAATTAGACTGGTTTGCGAGCAGGAAGAGATCAAAGCACTGGAGTGCAAACTGGGCTAGATGCTGTATCACTGGTGTGAGAGGAACTCAAGGATTTTTGCAAATATAGAGCATCAGGAGGAGTGGCTGGTGAATAGAACTAAGTTTGAAGTTAGTGTTAGACTATACAGTTGGAAAAACAGTGAGAATAATCCGGAGATTGTAGAGAGTGTCCTAAGATAGTTGTAACTTAGTTTTTGTTTTCTCTAGTGGTTATACTTTGTAAGCGGTTCTTTTTATTCCCGAATTTGGGACGAATAAAATCGCACAACTTCTTACAAAAAAGAAATAAGAAATAATGGCGACACATAAGCGATGACATGGATTTTTTTCTTAAAACACTGCTATCAGCCTATCAACCTGCCACGTGGTTTGTTATACTAGCCGATTAAAAGTATAGTATAGATAGATATGATATGATAGATTAGTATAATTAAATTTCTCTATCAAACTTTACCCAATTAAATCGGCATACTAGGGTAATATTTCGACTAAGGTAATCGTTGTTTATATTATAGTAAACTTGGTCTTAACGCAAGCATTTTCCGAATTTGAAACGTGTTAATTTTTTTTTGGTTTGGTGAGTGAGAAACGTATGTTACTTATAGGCCCATGTAATTATGGTAAACATGGCCCATAATCGAAATTAGTTAAGTGTTTTACTATATATAATGTGACCTTAGGCTTCCCTACTTTTCAACAATACAATGTATTGTTCATAATAAAACGAAGACCGTAGCAACTTCATAATATATTTTCCGAGAGTTAGGCTCGAAAAAATCCACTTCTATCTCTTCGCTTGATCACCGCAAGGTACGCTAATGTTCATGTTTTATATAATTTTTCTTGATTGATGGATGATGAATTCGATTCTTTTATTTCTTGAACATTTGATTTGAACATGCGAGAAAAGCTCAAACCAAACGAAGGGCGTATTTGATTCTTAGCCAAACTGATTATCATGTGTTTGATTCTTAATGTGCTTGAATACGAGAGGGACTTTTGGTTTGTTGTGACTGATGATGATTGGTATTTGATTGCCTACGTGAGTTTTTGTTGCGGTTGTAGTTAAATATAGCGGTTGGCTCACAAGTTTTTGCCCATCCCTTCGGCTATTCACACTAGTCGACCAAACACGCACTAATACATTAATGAACTAATGCAACAAGCCTAATGCAAAGGTTCATGAATAGGCGTTGCATTTGCTTGCCTATGACAACTTTATTCTATCTATTACTGCCTATTGCAACACTCGATAGGCGGGCGTTGCATTTGACAACTGTGGTTTCCTTTTGCTCCACCAAATGCAACGCTGAAGTAAAAAAAAAACCGCTAAAATTTCATCAGTGGCGCGGGACAACACATTTCAGGAGAAGCTTCTCGAACACTGGTCATTCTCCCCTAACCCTCACTCTCACCTCCTTCAATTCACCTGAATCAAACCCTTACTCTCACCTGAAATCCACTTCTCGCCACTCTCAAATCCACTCCCTGACCTGAAATTAACAAACCCTCTCAACCCAGAAACTGATTTGGGCGAAATGAGGTAAATTGATTTGGGGGAAATTTGTTCACCCAGAATTTTTTGCGAATTCGTTCTGAAATTTTTGTGTAAGTATTTGTTTTCCTTATTATTCGTTTTGATTTCATTCTGTTTGTTATTCGTTTGTCATTCTTTTCTGGAATTAATTAGGGAAAAATTAATGTTTTCGGGGTTTATTAGGGTAAAACTAGGTCATTTTCTGGGTTTGATATGATGGTTGTGCTGCAACGAGGGTGATTGGCTGTGTTGTTCTGATGCTTCTTAGTTCATAAAATTTGGTATTGTTTGAATAAAATTTGGGGCACTTGGTGAGAACACCCTTGAGACCATTAATTCGACTGAAGGTGTTGTTCTGATACTCTTGTTTGTTTGTACTCTTCTTCTTCTTCCTCTTTTCTTTTTTGGGTTCGATTTCGAGTACTAAATTATATTTCTAGGTTTTGGTACCATTGTACCATTGTATCTGCAGAATGACAGAATAATTGTTGCAGGGAGCTTGAATCTCAAGCAAGATTAGAATTGTTGTAACTGTAAGATTTTAATCTCTGATTGCTTTTTGTTGGCAACTTTGCATTGCCTGAATTCGCAATCGTCTGTGTTGTTGATTCGTTTGTCTGACCTTGCTGGTACTTAACCACTGCTATGATTGTATTATGCGTACATTGTGAAAACTCGGAATCAGTTTTTTCTGTGATTTATTTGGTTGGCCTTGTTGCTACATTGCTTCTGTTAATGGTCGCTTTTGCTCTGCTTGAACACTTGCGTGTATGGGGTTGTTATCTTTGAGGTAGTAGAAATGTACATTAGAAGCCTTCTAAAATACCTTTCTTTGGACTAATATTGTCTAGATTATGTGTTGCCTTTTAGTGAAATGTTCGAAACACTGCCATTGCCTTCTGTTGTAGCTATAAAGCTTATAACAATAGGAAAAGAAGTAGAAAGAGAAAGAGGAACGGCTCTTGTGTCTTGAGAGTTGTATTGGTTTATTTATTTGGTTTCCTGTTTCTTTTGACAACGGAATACCTGTTTATTTGTACTCGATTACGTAGAACTTTGTTACTGGCAGATGTTATATTTTTGTTCATGGGATTCCTTCACCTAGTTAATTATATACGTGAGTGGTCATAAGTGTTGCATATTTCGTTCATAATGTTCAAGTTCATGTGAAAGACTGATTGTCTAGTCTAGTAATACGTTGAAGGCAACTCGTACATTGGTTTTCTGAGTTTACCTTGTTGGCTAAGTATTGAATGTAAACTTATTGCCTGAATTGAGGAGAGTTGAACTTGATGAGTGGTCTTCAAAGAGCGGCATTTCCCATGTAAGAGGATAAAGATGGGGGGGAGGGGAGGGAGTAGGGAGAGAAATCTATTAGGTTTATTATTCTGTCTTACTCCGTATATGTCTTTCTCTTCTGTCTGTTTAGGCGAAATGGAATGAAATGTCACTTCCTCTCTTCGCCTATACCATACCGTCCCTAATTAAACTTCCCATGACATTTGAATATGTGAGGGGAAATCACATTTCGTGGGAAGTTTAAATTGGGACGAAGTGGTACACACTAATCGACCAATTAAAGTACCAAAAAGATTATTGTATGATGACATAGTTGATTAATCGGTTCGTGTTTATGCCCTCCTCAATAGGTGTGTCAAATGGCTCTATGGCTATACGCTATTATAGCCGAATGGAGGGAGTAAACATTATATGGTTGGGTCACTTGGGTTTATGGGTTGTTATTTGGTTAACTTAGTTTTATTATTGACGGATTCTTAATTAATTAGAAAATGGGAGGGAAACAATAAAGTTATTCTTGTTGTTTAAAGGTTGGTTTGCTCTTTTTTTTCGTTTGTGCTTTTTATTTTGGTTTGACAAAATGCTCTCGGTAACTTACCCATAAATTAACCTTGATTGTGAATTGTTTTGCACGAGGGTATGCAATGGTCACTCCCTTTAACCGAGTTACTCTGTACAATGGAACTTTGAAGTTTAGAAGGCTTTTATCCGCTTTTAGCTTAGCATAGTTAGACTTTAGTAACAATGTAACCCCAATGTTGAGGTCCGAAAGGGGTTCCAATACCATCATTGCCGCATTGCTATGCCATCATTGCTGCGATTTTTTACCCCTCTTTGTGTCTAGACTGTCGACTTTACAATCCTTTAGTAGTGGCCTAGCAAAGTCTATTTAATTCTCCCCTTTCTAATAACCACCCCCTAACCTAGAAACATCACTTAATTGTTGTCAAAATAATTCCTGTCAGAAAAAAACAAAAATGAATACATTGATACTATTGAGTACTCCCTCCATTCATATCCAATCTTCCTGGTTTTCTTTTAGGGGAATTCACATCCAATCTTCTTGTTTCTTATATTAGTAACATTTGAACCAATGAAATGCTTTCAAAGTGCTCTTATTTCCTTTCTCACGAAGTAACAAGAAACTATATGAAGTTGATTATTTTTAATAGCATTTGTGCCCTTGGTACCCTCGAGGCTACAAACTTTAGCACATGATATCTACCATCATATAAACTTTTACACATGGTGACCAAGACTACCACACGAATTGAACCAAAAGTAGGAATTAGTGGTGAGACGACATTTCGACCCTTTTTATCCACTAATAATTTGGTAAACTTGAGGATGGTATGTGTACAAATTATATACTCCTTGGTTTTCTTGTTTAGAAAACACTTCGATTTTTAGAAGATTTGCTTTTTTAACGACTTTGTCTTTAGGAGATTTGCTTCTTTTTTTTTTACTTTTTTTAAAGAAAAGTAGTCCTAGCTTAATATTGACACGTCTCTAACTTTAACAGAAAATGTTATGGGAAATCCATGCATGTTAGGCACGATGAGCATAAGTTTTGAACTTTGTAATGTGGAGATAGCATAGGTACCAAGTGCACAAATGCTATTAAAAATAATCATTCTGGCACAACGCATCATCTTACTTTGTGTTAGCTAACGGGGTATCCTAGACTATACGTTTAGCCCAGAGCATATCTGCTTCCAGCGTGAACTTCTTCACATATCTGTTTATTCCTGGTGTATTGAGACTTTGAGACCACATATTTGTCGATAAGATTCTTGGAAAAGTTCAAGAAATCTACGGTAGTTACTAAAAGTTGGTAAATGTATGGTTTTATGGTTAGTTACATGTGGTTCTCAAAACAAAATTAGTTAGCTTACATGTTAGTAGAATCATCAATCTGTCACAAGTATTACGCAGTTGGACTCTTTTATGTCTCGAAGTATACAAGTATATATTCTGAAATTATTACATGGTGCATGCACCCAAGTTGGGGCAGGTGTACACATTAATCGGTTTATCAAAGTTACCGAAAAAATAATATAGCGAATTAGATTAGAGTTATCTCTAACTTGTCATACAATTTTTTTGGGAATTTTGATTAATCGAGTAGAGTGTTCACCCTCCCAATTATGGAATCGTTTTTTACATGGGGTTTGAGCTTGGACCGAAGAGAGTATGTATTATGGAGTGTTTGCAAAACTTAATTAACTCGTTACGATTTACTTCTCATTCCTACGTATGAAAAATATTGGCTTTTCTTCCAAGAGACCGAAAACTTGCCAACTTTGGACATACTCCGTAATTGATAATTGTCCATCTCTTTCGAGGTGTCTCCTACATCTCCTACATCTCCTACATTGTTTTAAAGAATATGTTAGGATTTTTGTCATTGGTTAGATTATCTTGGTAAATTTCAAATTCAATTTATTTTCTTAATTGTGTAACTTTAACACTAGACTCATTTTGAGACACTATATTGTAATTGTAAAACTTTAGCTCGGGTTTCTATAATAAGCTTTGTAGAAATAGAACTTAAAAGGGAGTATGATTCATAGTGAGATGGTCTATTCAAGAAGAGACTCTTCTCTCGTGTAGGAGTCTTTCTTGAAATAACTTATCTTTATCAAGAAACAAAGGCAATTGTGTATTGTTGGGTTAACTAATTTCCAATCCAAAAAATTAATACACATCTTGGTTACTGTCCTTTTGTTAAAAGAACTTCGTATTTGTTGTAGGAATCTATTTCTGCGGAAGTTGGAACTTTGCACTTGTTTATTCATGGCTGATTGATCTAAGCTTCCGTATGAGCTTCTTGGTGAGATTGCGATGAGACTTGAAGCAATTGAAGATTTGGTTTATTTTTCTGTGGTATGCCGTTTGTGGAATCAGTTGTTCTCTTCGGTTAAACATGAATTCCGTGTGAAAACAGCACCATGGTTGTTACTGGCTGAGAACACGGAAAATAATCCTGAGAGTCTGAGAAAAGTTTTTAATCCTTGCAACAAGAAATGTTATCGATTCAAACTCTCGGAGATTAGTAGGTGTAGATGTTGGGGCTCCGCGTGTGGTTGGGTTGTGTCCTATAATCGCGATTTTGAGCTACATATATTCAACCCACTTACCAAACTAAGAATATGTCTCCCAACCCGATCGAGTTTGCCTTATAAATCTTTGAGGGGTGATGCGAGTGATGAAGAGGGTGGTGATTCGTACAATTCATGGTACTGCAAGGCTTTTAACTTGAAGTAGCCCAAGGTGATTTTGTTGTTTTTGTTACCTATTTTTCTGTTGGTCTCATGTTGGCTTATGCGAGGCCAGGTGATACGTCATGGACCTCCATTTAAGCGCCGAGGCCCACAGTGGACTCCTCGGATTACAAACAGTGGTTGATGTCGTTGTTTATGGTGACAAAATATTAATATTATACATAGATGCTATGGTTGGGTATCTTGATATCTATGATTTGAAGAATCCAAATATCTTTACTGTGGATGATTATTCACCTATGCGTGCAATGGGTTTAAGTGGTCAACGAAATAATCTTGGTTTGAAAGCTAGAGAATACGTTCCTAAACCTCCAACAATGTTACATGGCCCTCCCTCTACATTTGTAATATACCTGGTATATTGGGGTGGTGATCTTTTCTTAGTTGTACGAAGGTGGGGCGGCATTGAAAATGATGATGATGATGAATTTGACTATGCAACAAAAGGGTTTTCGTTGTATCAGCTTGGATTTGACACGAGAAGGTGGTCTCAAGTCCATAATCTAAGAGATGTTGCCCTTTTTGTTGGTAATAATTCTTCGATGGCAGTTCTTGCATCCAAAGCTGGTAATTGTGAATCAAATTGTATTTATTTCACTGATGACGCGTCAAATGTATGGAATCTTCCAACTCTTGGGGGCAAGGATATGGAGGTTTTTAGATTGGAAGACTCTCAACTAGATGATATATACGTTGGACCTGATAGAAGCTCAACCACGCAACCTCCTTTGTGGTTTATGCCCCGATTTTAGTTTATTGTATGAAAACTCTTCCAAGTACCTCATATGGATTACTAGAAGAGCACAGCTTTTAGCCTCATATTTGCTTTTCAGTTTCTCCTATTAAGTAGAGAGACGATAGAGGTGTAACTCGTTCTTGTAGACAACTTTATTTGAGCTTGTTAACTTTGTTATGGTATGTTTATGTCGAAATCTCACTTTTTAATACATTATTATCATTACACTGTTCTAGGCGAGCCCTAACATGGGCACTACGGATTATCAAGGCGTTTGACTCGAGTAGAAGTCTATTGGGCTATACCCTTAGAATGAACTTTGATCCAAGAGCGATTTTGCTCGAAACCATTATAAAGTCGGAGTTGAGTCTAAATGTTTCCGCCTCTTTAGAATTAGAAATCTGAATTTGCTTTGCTCACGGGTTAGCTCCGCTCGACTACTAGTATGGGGCTACACCTCTACAAGCAATTGATATATCTTCATCTAAAAATAACACGACCCAGGAAATGGGAAGAAGACTAGTTCAGCTGAATTTCGCACTTGCATGCATTGCGCTGATATTAACTTCCACGACTAGATAATCTCAATTCCATCTACGAATCTTCTAATTCGAGCTTCGGCTTTTTGCAGCAATTCTTCTCCAACTTCAAATCTTTTGCTAGAATTCATATACCGTAAAAATCTGACAATTTCTATCGTAATCTTCTACTTCATCGGCGAATTAAGAGAGTACATTTTGCAGATTTCACTGAATTGCGCAATTCTCATGATAACTTGAAGCTTTGTAATTGAAATTCTACAGTTTGTTAAATTTAGGGTTGTGGTTCTCCAAAGTATGGATAAGAGCTTAAAAAACTAGTCAAATAAGGCTATGTTTGGTATGCACAATAAGCTAGGTTATTTGGCCAAAGTAGCTTATTTGACTAGTTTTTTAAGCTCTTTGACCAAAATAAGCTTGCTTGGTACCACCACTAGCTTAATTAATAAACTAGCTCATTTAAGATGTTACCCCCTGTAACTTATTTAAAAATAAGCTAGCTTATCATAATTTTATTACTATTTTACCCTTAATTATTTACTAAAATAAATTGAGATTAAAAATAAATAATGCATTTTTCCTGTAATTTTATATATATCAGCTCCTATATCAGCTAATTTTGCCAAATACTTCTATGACTATCAGCTAAAAACTTTCACCTACTATTGCAACTATTATTTCAGCTTTCAGCTAATATTTCAGCTTTCAGCTAATATTTCAGCATTCAGCTACTATTTCAGCGTTTAGCTACTATTTTAGCTAGTTTTACCAAACATAGCCTAAGTTACTTTGATCAAATAAACTACCTTATGGTGCATACCAATCATAGCCTTTGTCACTAGAGTATTGAAAAAGTAGCCACCTTACATCAGCAGCCTCGTCATATGATCTATTTATTATTTATTTTAAGATAATCGTTCAAATACTACAGCCTACAAGTTACAAAATTAGTTTCCTTTTTAAGAAACTTAAGTGTATGACACTCGAATTTGGGTTTACGGTGAACCACCCGATATTTGATTTTGCCAAAAAGATATTGCCAATTTCGTAGCACTTATAAGTAATAACGTAATACTCTTTGTTGAATCTAACGTTAGCAACTCGTTCAAAAAAGAATGCAAGTTCTAAGGGTCGAACCATAGGTCCATAGTCAATTAGTCACTCATGCGGCTGGGCTCATAACCATAGGTCCATAGTCAACTAGTGAATATAGTAGCTCTTCAGTCTTCCCCCTCTCTCTCTCTCTTCCCACCACCTTCAATCTTCATACTGGTTCTCAGTATCTCAGACCAAAAAAGAAAAAGAAAAAGAGACGAGGTTCAATTAATAATAATAATATTAATTGGATTTTTTGTCAAACCTAACCTTTTACACTCCCTTATAAAAGGTTAAGTTTGTCAAACACTCCCTTATATAAATATTTTTGTCAAACACTCCCTTATATAACTTTATTTTTGTCAAACACTCCCAAATGAATATTCCCGGCCACAAAAAGTCAACTTTTCGGCAAGACCACCGTTAACAAGTGGCTTCAATCGGATTTGTCTTTTTCTTTTAATTTTCTTTTTCTTTTTTTGCCTTTTCTTACATATCCCTCCACTCTCTTCTTTTCACGTTTTAATATTTAGAGGGACAAAACGGATCTAAGACGGTGAAAAGAAAAAAAAAAAAAAAAAAAAAGACAAATCCAACAAAAGTCACGTCCTAGACGGTGGTCACGCCGGAAAGTTGACTTTTTGTGGTCGGGAATGTTACTTTGGGAGTGTTTGACAAAAAAATTGGTTATATAAGGGAGTGTTTGACGATAAAATATATATAAAAGAGTGTTGGACAAATCCAACCTTTTATAAGGGAGTTTTTGACAAAATATTCATATTAATTACACGATGTCGTCACGTTCTCTGGGTCCCCCTTTAAGACCACCCCGTCTTCTCCTCCTCGCTCCGCCGCAACCGCCGCCGTGGAATCTTCCGCTGAGCGTTTTCCGAGGAACTTAATGGCGTGGGACAGATCTTCCAGACTCTACTTCTGGGACTTGGACTACGATTGTCGAGCCTACCTCCGTCGTCGCGGCCTCTCCGGCGAAGGTTCGATTTCTACATTTTCAATTGAATTATTGGATTAATTTTTTCGATGCGGTTGAATTTTGTAATTTTATCAACAATTTTTTATTTGGGGTTTTGTTAGCTAGGGTTTAGGGTTTATGAAAATTCCAACTTGAAATTACATTTGTTTGTCACTTTGTCATGTACATTGGTGTGAAGTTCTTCGCTTTATCTTTCCTTTGCGCTGCTGTTTGAGATTTGAACTGTAAACAAGAAGTTTGCTTTAACATACACGGAAACCTTAATCTTTAAGACCTTGTTTGGATAGCATTTTAGGAGGGAAAGGGAGGGGAGGGGGAGAGGGGGAAGGGGAGGGGAGGGAATGGGAGGGAGAAATTAATCAAATCACCTTGTTTGGATAGGTGAGGAAATGGAGAGAAAGCAGAGGAAAATGGTACAAAAAATATTAACAAAAAATTAAAATAAATCAATAATGGTAATAATAATGTAATAAAAATAAAAATTAAATCAAAGCAACAACCCAGCCCGACTTCCATTTTCTCTCTCCGCCCTGCGCCGCCCCACCACCCCCGCGCCCAACACCGATGACAACCCACTCCAGCGGCGATGGTACCATCCGAAGCGTCAAGAGACGGCGCCTCATCCTCAGCCTCTGACGGCCACCGCCTCCCTTTCCTTTTGCGCGCGCGAAACGTTCTCTGTTTTTTCCTTCTCCCTCGTATTACCAAGAATCGCCCACAACCCACCCTCATCTCTCTCCCTCAAACATTCAGCCACCTATCATGGTGGTCGTCTACCCGAAACCAGCCTCCATTGGCCGGAAAAAACTATTTTTATTTTAATTTTCGGAAACCTAGTTCTAAAATTGGGGGTCTTAGGGTGGTGGTCGAAGACTGTGGATAAGGGGGAAGTGCTCGTCGGAGTCTTGTGGTTGCATTGGTGGCGGCGTCGGTGGATAAGGTGGTGGCTGGTGCATGTCGGCGGTGGAGAGGTGGTGGCGGCAGTGGTGGGGGAAAAGGGGGAGGAGAGAGAAAATATTGGGGATTAGGTTTGGTTTATTTTAATAAAGTGTAACTGTAAATATAATGAATTGTGAGGGCATTTAGGTCATTTGAAAGCATTTTCCTTCCAAATCTCTCCAAATTTGGAGAGACACAAAACTGAAAATTTGAGCGAAAACTTATTCTTCCAAATCCCTCCATTTCTCTCCCCTCCCCTCTCAAATTTGTATCCAAACAAGGGTCCCTCCCCCTCCCCCTCCTCTCTTTTTCCCTCCAAATCCCCCTATCCAAACAAGCTCTAAGTCTGGATCGAATCCATTCAATTTTGGTCCGCTGTCTGGACCGAGTTCTAATTCGATTGGGGCAGTGGTCATAGCTCACAAATGTGGCATTTTAGATGAATTTGTGAAGTGTTGCGATGCCTAGGTGTGTGCGTGGAGAGCGCTTAGTTGTGGAAATTATTCCTCCTTGTTTTCGTGGTGATCAGGAGTCAATCAGATTTCTTTGTGCGCAACTACCGGGAACATAGTTAGCTGAGTTGAGTGGTGACTGGTGAGGATGGACGAAATGGAGGAGGGTGTGTTATAGACTTTCTTGGAGAAGTAGATATGTAGATACCGGATTAGAGAAGTAGATATGTAAATACTCGTGAGACTTGAATATATGGGCGGATGTGTATAAAAAATATGCAAGAT
This sequence comes from Spergularia marina, assembly GCA_963680865.1. Taxonomy (NCBI): domain Eukaryota; kingdom Viridiplantae; phylum Streptophyta; class Magnoliopsida; order Caryophyllales; family Caryophyllaceae; genus Spergularia; species Spergularia marina. Next base: position 12,581,050 of record OY804560.1, on the reverse strand, counting down.
GAGTAGTTGAAGAGAGGATAGTTGAAGCCTCTTATTGGAACATTTGCTCAGCTGAGATATGGAGACATGGAGGCTCACTTTCCACATTCCCTTGTAGTTTGCCTTACCGTTGTCGATCAGGAACACTAATCGGTGTTTTTCTTTATACTGTCAGTGGCTAATGACCTTCTTTAATTGGTTAAAGGAAGTGAAATCTTCATCTTTTATTGCTTAAAAGCTGTTGATTGTATCAAAGGTATTGCTGAGTCGGTAAAACGTTTAGATGAGCCTTGATGTATGAGTAAAAAGCATCTTCTTCTTCTCGTTTATTGATTGCGACCATTAAGCTTATTTACCATAAATACCGTGAGTCGTGACTGAAATCGAGTTTTGAACCATGCTTGGGAGTGTTTTTCTGCTAAAAATGTAAATTTTTGTAAGAGAAAGAGTTGCTGATAGTTATCAGTTTATCCTTGTTATAGGTATTGCAACCAGATATTGAGATATACTGTGTTGTCAACAAAGTCTCGATTAATAGATATGGATTGGCGTTGCTTCTTGGAAGTTCAGATGGGATATATGTCTTGTACCTTTATGGACGTAATTATGGAAAGTATAATCCCATTAGTTGCAGGTGTGTGCGTTCACTCCATTACTCTGATGGCATATGTATCTTGTTCCTTTAATAGGTGTCTTAGGATGTCAGATATCTTATTAAATGTTATCGGCAAACATCACTGCATGATGTGTTGGGCCTCTACGTCTGTAGATCACCGGTTCAATTAGTATGATATTGTCCGTTTTGGGCCTAACCCTCACGGATTTGTTTTTGGGCTCCTTCCCAAAAGGCCTCATACTAATTAGTTTGGTAATCCCTTCAAAGGAAATCTTTAACTTCTTATTTCTCTGATGTGGGACTTGGGTTTGCACCCCAACAATCCTCCCCTCAAACCAAGACCCATCTTTGAACCTCGATTTTATAACCTCCCCTCAAGCGACAATCTGCTAGCAGCGCACAGATTTCGCGAGGTCTAAGATCCCTGCTAGAGGACACACCCACATCATGCGCAATTCCCACAAACTAGGGCACGCCGTCCCTAACCAAGCCGCCAAGAGCATTCTCGAGTCTTGATCACCTCCCCTTAGTCGACACACCATGCTACCTGAGTCGCCACGTCTGCACCACATACTACTGAGCCATGAGCCCATGCGCTCCTGAGCTATGTCTGCACCACATGTTCCCACTCCAGGTCTTACAAGCCCATGTCACTCTCGGGGACTTGGCTACACTGCATCCGAAGAGTCTTCGTACCCGTCCCACGGGGCTGGCTCCAGCTCATCACTCTTCCTTCTAGGTCTCGGGATTTCCTAGGTGCATGTACGCCACCTTCAAGTTTCGACCAATGCTTTTCCAACGTGTCATACGTGGACCTTCCGCAAATCCATTATCCACACGTTGTGCGCCTGACCCAAGTCGAACCTTGGGCTCTGATACCACTTGTTGGGCCCCTGCGTACGGCGACTACCAGTCCAATTAGTATGATATTGTCCGCTTTAGGCCTAGCCCTCACGGATTTGTTTTTGGGCTCCTTCCCAAAAGCTCTCATACTAATTAGTTTGGTAATCCCTTATAAGGAAGTCTTTAACTTCTTATTTCTCCGATGTTGTGCAATTGGGCGCGAAATTCGGAAGCGTGTAAGAACGATAACAAACAACAATAGAAAAGATCATACCAAGATTTAACGTGGTTCACTATCAACGTGATAGCTACGTCCACAGGGGCTAGGAATCAATTTCACTATGGTGGGGAATTACAGATACAAGATGAATTGAGCAGTTGTCTAGATCTGCTAGTCTAAGAACTCTCTTTGTGTGGCTCTCTCACTAATTCCCTCTCTCCACCATACCAAATAAGCTAGAGGAGGTGGGTTTTATATATTAACCACCTTACCAAAAGACCTATTGGATTTAGGTAAGTAGTAGCTAGTAAATCTTCCAAAACACTCTAAAAGTAATTAGGAAATAAGACAAACAACAAGCAAAGAAGAACCCGGAAGAACAGCATACTATTCGCGGACAAACTTATACCATTCACGGACGTCTGTATACCATTGGCGCTCCGCGTTGTACTACTGGCGCACCGCCAAATACCACTGGTTGTACCGTTTCTTCAATCTTATGTTTTCTCAACACTTGTCACCAATGCTATCTGTCAATTCCCAAAACTCGAACATTGCGACGTTCTAGTCACAATTTCAACATGATGCTTCAGATACTTCATTAACTGTTTTTTTTTCTTTTTTTTGAAGTAGCAGATACTTCATTAATTAATGCTGTCTTTTCTCTCAAGATTTTGTTTGGCTAGCGAAGTCACACTTCTCCTAGTTTTTAATCTTGAAAGCTCATCTCAGTGTAAATGACTTAGGTTTGCAGAGACACTCATAGCAGGGTTCATTGATATCTAAGCTACTATACACACTGTTTTAAGGTTCTGGTGTTGCGTTGGTCTTTGTTCATGTATTCTCATAGGAGTAGAAGTTAACTATATGGCAGACTAGCAGCTACATTTAATTAGTTATCTTGTTTCTTGGCAATGTGGCCTTGTTTGTTGGTAATAATTCTTCGATACCGGTTCTTGCTTCTAAGCTCAGTAATCGGGAGTTGAGCTGTATTTATTTCACAGATGACGCATCGTATGCGTGGATTTCGTCAGGGGGAAAGGACATGGGAGTTTTTAGATTGGAAAACAGTCAATTCGATGATATATACATTGGACTTGAGAAATGCTCTAAAAAGCAGACTCTGTGGTTTGAGCCTCGATTTTAAGTTATTGTGTGAACTTGTCAAGGATCCCATGTGGGTTATAGACTTATAGTAGAGAATGCTCATGGATCCTTTTTACCCTAGTAGTAGAAGAGAGGTTATATTGATGAATAATGCTGCGGCTTAGAGTATGCTGTAATTTCTAGGTGAAATGTCTTGTGCCTTTGGTTCTTCAACTTGCTTCATCTCTGTCTTTTGGTTTGTCTTCATTCAGTTGTACATTTATCTCGTTGGTCAGTTTAGTCTGATGCCATTTCTCTGGTAAGTGGCCCGCCACCAACTCATCAATTGCAACAATTTCTAACAATCTTCTCCGGTAAGTTTAATAGCTTACGAAGGACCCTTCAATTCGGAATGTTGTATTGCTTTAGGTGTGATTAACTACATGATCTCCAATTGAAAATCTAACAGCTTTTCCTTGTTAGCATACAACCTGACAGAGTAGGATTTATTTCATTTTAATTTTTAATTTTTTTGGAGAGGTAGTAAACAGATTAGGAGTTTTTAACAAAGGAGCTGGACTTTGCTTTTATTTTCTGCTCTGCTGGTACTTGATTTAGTTGGCTTTAATGGTACTAGGGAAGTAAAGGCAATGTTATATCTATGTACGAGACAGAGAGCTATGGAACTACAGGAGTAAAGGCAATGCTGTGATGATTTAGGATTAATTCTGATTTACCGTTGTTTTGGCGTTTTTTGCTTCCTAGCATTTCTAGGTTATAATTGCATCTTCATCGTATGTTTGTCGTACCTGGTTGAGTTCAAAGTCACTATATCTAGTAGCTTAGGGAACTTCATTTGAGTGTTTACATGGCTTGCCTGCTTCACTTGACAAGGTAATGATGCAATGTGCGCTGTGTAAATATATTGTTTGTGCTTTTGGTTTCAGTTGATTTTCTCAATGAGCTACTGTTGGCAAATGCAACCCTGAGTTGTAGTCATCTTGCCATTTTACGAGTGCTCCCTGATCTGGTTTTTGTAGTTCATGCGAAGTTCACTGATAATCTATGCGGTGCTAGGCACTTCAATTCACTTCATAGTGAATGTTTGCCTACATATTTCCTGATTGACGTGAAATGGTTATATCTACACCAACTTAAAGTGGTAAAACAATGGTCTTTGAGCTGTGCATTTTGTGGCTTCTCTTAAGGCCCCTCTCCGAAGATGGGAGATATATCCATGTCACAGCACTCTTAAGATGGTACTCATCTCAGTACCATGTCTCCAAAATTCAGAGTTAGTTTTTGTTACTTTATGACGATGACGAGAGCAGTATGGGCATATTCTGCATACCCTATACTCTTAGTCTCTCCGGTCTGTAGCGACTAGTTATTTTTCTTGACAGATCTGTTATTGCGTCTTCCTAGCTTTGGTACAAGAAAAGCTTAGGGACTGAACCCAAAAGCAGGATTATAAGTTGCCTTAAGATGTTCTGTGACAATGACTCTTACAATATTAGAAACATTCAGGAAGCTGAGATAATTCTGAGTTCTGACCACCCGAGAGGTGCTTACATGCTTATTTGCACACCTTATACTGATGATCTATGCGACATAGTGTTCTCATTAATTTTGCAGAGGTTTAATGTTGTCTCTCCGTTGCTCATAAGGTTGGTAGCTTGCGTATCTTCAGTGACATAGGATTTCTACTTATTGATGAAGTTTACTTGTTAAATGATCCACGTGGAGCAGCTTTTGAGGCTATAGTAACTGATTACTGAGTAGGCTTAATATGCTTTCCCGTGTACCTGAAATGAGATTTAACCCTCTTGCTCATGTTCATTTCATAGCTATTTCAGCTACCATCCCCAACCTGAAGGACCTAGGGAAACTTGCTATGAACACTGTTTCCCCTGGAACTCGATGTACTTCGTAGTAAATTGTATTAGAAGGCATTTTTACGGTTTTTTTTTCTAATTCAAATGAGGCATTCTTAAGGTTTACCAATGAACTTTTCTACCAACAAACTATTTTTCTTGCTCATAGTTTTCATCTCTTTATAACGTTTAACTGGTGAAGAAATAAGATCTGTAAAGCTGATGACTAAAGTTTTCGGTAACATTCCCGCTTGAAATACTAGAATCGTGGTGATTAAATTTGGTCCATCTATTGTTTTTCTGTGTCACAATTTTTCCATCATGGTCACTTACTATCCATAGTTGCATCCTTTATTACAGCTTGTTTCATACTCTTAGCTTTGTTTAGAACGCAGGGTGTGTTGCTGCTAATAGAGAAAGTGTTAATATATATCCATATACATTTCTAAATGTATATCCCTAATTTTTTATCCACATACCCCACCATATTCCAATTCTCTCTCCTCAATCCCACCACATAAGAATACAAAACATACCCTTATTATCCCCCATATATGTTTAGTAATGTATATCACATATACAAATAGCCTTACTCCTGCTAATAATGCTTCTCTTTTAAAGGTGGGTCCGTGGGTACAGAATATTAGCAGAGGAGTGCGATGTTGTGATATACTCAGTCACTCAGATCATGACATTATGTTAATACTTTCTTTGTGAATAGTTAACTTCACAATGATAATAGGCTTTCTTTTGTTGGGTTCCTTGTAATTTCTGCTGCCTTTCAAATCGGGCGCCTTCAAATTTACATTTCAGTAGCCGAAATGATTTACAATTAATCGTTATAACACACTTTAAATGAAAGGACCGTTGACTCACATATATATACCACTCCGTACCAATTTAAATTTCCTTGAAATTTAAAATCCTCTCACATATTCAAATGTCATAAGAAGTTTAATTGGGGACGTAGTGTTAGTTTTCAATCATTCACACACTATTGTCCCACAACCAATATGATTTGAGGTAAAATATAGTTAATGCGAGTGCTAGTACAATGAAGTAGAATAAAAATAGTTGCTCCCAACAAAAAAGTGATGAATATACAACCTTTTATAGAAATGTTCATTTGAGATTAAAAAAAAAATAGTTTTTTCCCGCACTATTGTTTGATATTTGAACCATAAGCAAGTTGTTGTTTACCACGTTTTAGACAAGAGCCTTTGAAGCGCAAGGATAAATGTTGTGAATTTTTTTTCGAAATAGGGCTTAAAAATAAATATTAAACAAAATGGGTCGGATTCAAAAATGTTTAATGTTATGGGGTGCACGTCACCCATTTCAGGTTCGGGACAAAACCGCCATTATCACTGGCGGTTTTACGTGTGTTAAACAGTAAACTTGAGCTGCAGTGGGAATCTTGGACAAGGGTGAAACCGCCACCCCCCATGGCGGTTTCACTTGAAGTGAAACCGCCACTCCTCATGGCGATTTCAAACCCGAACTGAGTATTATAAGTGTAAACCCCCAATTTTGTTAAGGGTGAAACCGCCATGGGGTGTGGCGGTTTCACTTGAAGTGAAACCGCCACCCCCCATGGCGGTTTCATTTTTTTTTTTTTTCAAACACTTATATCAGGTTTCTCTCTCTTCTTCCTCCATTCACCCGACTTCACAAAAAAAAAAAAAAAAACACCAGACTTTCCACTCCGTCCTCTCCCACCGCCCACGTCTCCATCTGCGCCGCTGCTCCGGCCTTCTTCCGCCTCTCTCCCGCCGCTCCGTCCTCTCCCACCGCCGCCGGCCGCCGCTGCTCCGCCCTCTTTTGTACCAATTTCTTTAAGGTAATTTCATCCCATTTTAATTGTACCAATTTGTTTTAGTTAATTTCAATTCATTAGTTTAATTGTTTGTTTTTTTAGTTAGATTACTAATTTATTGAATAATTTGTTTTGTTAGTATTGATAATAATTTGCAAATTCATGGTATATGATAGAAGTTGAATTTTTAGGGTGTTGTTTAATATTGTAACTAAACCACACTAATTTAGGTTAATTTGAGTTCATTGAGTTGTTTTTTTGTTTATGTTAGATTACTAATATATTTAATCCAATTTAGTTAGTATTATGCTTGAGTTTAGTTATTAAGATTCATAAGTCGATTTTTAGGGTTTTGGTTAATTGGAGATTTATGTTAGTTGAATTTCTTAATTAAATTAGTTTATTTTTCTCATTATAGAATGGAAATTACAGGATATCCTTTGGTATGTTATTGGGATGGAGAAATTGTTGGAGCTAGTGGAAATGTTTGTTATAAGGGTGGAAATGAGAGTTTTGTATTTGCTAGTACTAGTATGACTTATAATGACTTCATTGGGGAGATTTGTGAGGCAATGAAATCAATAGAAAGAGTGTTTCATTGACGGTGAAGATGAAGTATCCGAGTGCCGAGTGTTATAAGGTTGTACCCCTTAATTAATAATGATCGTTCTTTACTTGCTATGTGGGCAATTGTTAGACACTCAAAGGTTCCTTCTATGGACATTTATGTTGAAGTGGGAAGGGTAGACTCTAGAAATGTATTGCCAACAACGATTTTAACAACGCCCAATACTTCTCTCACATCAATGAGATTTGGGGATGTTGCGCAATATGTTTCCATTGAAACCAATAACATAAATAATGGGACCTTGAACGAGGATTTAGAAGGAGATGAGGCGGAGGAGGAGTTGAATGTTGTTGAACGTATGATTGATGATGAAGATGAGAATGATGATTTGGTTGGGAAAAGTGCTCCACATTTAGAATTCAATATGATTCATGAAATTGATCAACAACATGTGAATGCTTGGAAAACATGGGTCAATGAAGTTGAAGTTAAGGTTGGTAGGGAGTTTATAGTTGGTCAAGATTTCCAAATAAGGCTGCTTTGATAGAAAATGTAACTTTGTACTCTGTACAACGTAACCAGACTTTCAAAGTGCCTGAATCCAAACCCCACACTGTCACTTTCAAGTGCGGTAGAACGCCAAACCCATGCAATTGGAGGCTTAGGGCATCACAAAAAGAAGAACAATTTTCAGAAGCCTTCACCGTTGTCACTTATTTTGGGCCTCACGAAGCTACCTGTGTTGGTGACGTTATCCCACGCGACCATATGAATTTGAAATGTGGATTCATTAGTGAAGCTATTAAAAACCTCGTTGCCAAGGATTGGTCCATTACTGTCCCAGTTCTTATTGAATTTATCAAAGATAAATTCAATTATACTATCTCATATATGAAGGGGTGGAATGCTAAACAAAGGGCAATTGCAAATTTATATGGTGATTGGGATGAATCCTACACTTTGCTTCCTCATTTCATGCAAGCAATGAAAGAATCCAACCCGGGAACTGTTGTGCATTTTGTAAATACGCCAACAAGCAAACCTAATGAGGAAACTTTCTTTCGAGTGTTTTGGGCATTTGGACCATCAATTCAAGGTTTCAACCATTGTCGCCCTCTTATAACTATTGATGGCACTCACTTATATGGGAAATATAAGGGTACTTTACTTATTGCAATGGCAGTTGATGCTAACGACCAACTTTATCCACTTGCTTTCAGAATTGTTGAGAGTGAAAATACTAGTAGTTGGCCTTGGTTTATGGCATGTATAAGGACTTTCGTGACAGATAGAAAAGGTCTTTGTGTTATATCTGATAGACATGATGGCATCAAAGCTGCTATGAATGACGAACACATCGAAATGACTGAGCCGCATGCCTACCATAGATTTTGCATGCGTCATGTGGCATCCAACACCAATACAAAGTTTAAAAGTAGGGATTTGAAAAACTTGTTTGGTTGGACTGCTACACAACATCAGAAGAAGAAGTTCAATCGTGGTTTCAATCGAACGGGTGAAATAAATATTGATACACGACGATATTTGACCAAACATGGTTTGGAGATGGAGAAGTGGTCAAATTATCATGACGTTGGGTTCAGGTATGGTATAATGACTACCAATATGGTGGAGTGTTTCAATGGAGTTTTGAAAGGAGGCCGATTCTTACCCATCGTCGCACTTGTGAAATTGACATTTTATCGAGTCAATGCGTACTTTGTGGAACGGCGTGAGAAGGCAAAACAATGGATTGAAGAGAGACATGCATATTGTAAGAAAATAATGGATGTCATTGCTGTCAATTCTGAGAAGGTCGCACACCATACTGTTGTGCCATTCGATAGAGGACTGTTTCAAGTGACCACAGGGTCGGGGCATAGAGGTAGTGGAAAAGGGAAACATAAGCATACTGTGAATGTTGTGACTAAAACATGCACTTGTAAAAAACTTGAAATTTACAAGTACCCTTGTTCACATGTACTTGCCGTTTGTAGTTCAATGGGTTTAAGTACAAATGCATTTGTGGGTGTGTTTTACATTAGTGGTGAGTATTTGGGGTCATACGCACCCAATTTCGACCCATTCCGGATGAAGCTTATTGGACACCTCTTGATGGTCCTAAACTCCTTGCTAATAAGGATATGAAACGTCAACCAAAGAAGAAGGGTACGAAGGATAAGTCACATTCGAAGCGATTGCGTAATGAGATGGATGAAAAACCACCATCAAAATCATTATGTGACATATGTCGTCAACCCGGTCATAACAAAAAAACATGTTCTTTAAGAGGGTAACATTTTTTGTGGATTTTTATATTATTGTGAACTTATTTTTGCCTAATATTTTTGTGTAGTATTTTAACTCTTTTCTTTTTTCTTTTTGTAGCTCTCATGGAGGTAGATCTTCATCCGGGACCGATCGAACCGTCTCTTCTCAAACTGCAAGACAAACACAGGAGTCAAGCAATTTGGGACGGAGAGGAGGTGAGTCCGCTTAGATGTAGAACTCACGTAAAATGGCATGGCGAGTATCGTCCTAGTAAGTGGGTAGTTAAATTTATTAGGAAAACACAGTTTTATGGGGCTCATAGAGTAGCTAGTGTTAAATTAGATTAGGATTTAATAAGTGCGTTGGTAGAAAGATGGAGGCAAGAAACCCACACTTTTCACTTAACCGTTGGGGAGGCCACTATCACCTTGCAAGATGTGCAAATTATGTTAGGTTTGAGGATAGATGGTAGAGTTGTGACGGATGAGACCCATCAAGATTGGGAAGGATTAGTGACTAGATTGTTGGGAAGAGCACCGCGGGGAAGTTTGAAGGGAACTTCTTTGAAAATTTCTTGGTTGATGAAACATTTTAGTCATTTGCCCAACGGTATGGACGATACCGTATTTCATTGCTATATTCGAGTTTATCTTCTCATTTTGTTTGGTACCGTTCTATTTTCCAATAAAAGTGGAGATGTTGTTCAAGTAATCTATTTGCCATTGTTAAGTGATGTCAATAGATTAGATGATTACTCGTGGGGAAGTGCGGTACTAGCAACATTGTATCGTAACTTGTGTCGAGGGTGTTGTAAGGGTGCATTAGAGATATCCGGATCTCTTATTCTTCTTCAGTTGTGGTCTTGGGAACGTATTGCTATAGGACGTCCTATGAACATGGGACCATTAGAATATGAGGATGAGGATGAGGATGAGAATGATGATGAGGATGAGGATGGGGATGAGGATGAGAATATAGCTAGTCCATTTGGGTCACAACATATCTATGGGAGAGATGCATTAGGACGTAAGTGGCTTATGATCGATCGACGAAGAGCCGATGTGATTTTCTCTCTTACCACTTACAGAGATGCATTTGATTGCATGACTCATGATTAAATAAGTTTACTTATCCAATCCAATTTTTTGTGACTTTATAAGTATGAAAATAATTTGGTAGTTTACTTATTTATTTGTTTTGTTTTAGTTTATTTGGCAGCCTTATACAGCGGATGTCATCTCACCTCTCTCTCCGATTTGTTCTAAGGATGAACAAGATTGGTGTGTTTTGGCTCCCATGATCTGCTTTGACATTGTAGAGTGGCATTGTCCGGATCGGGTAGTACGCCAGTTTGGTTTGAAGCAAACAATCCCGGTGGACTGTGATACATCGGTGGCTCTTCATAAATTGGATAGGAGAGGAAATCGGAAGGTAAGTTGGACTGAAATCCACAATGTCTATATCGATTTATGGCGTAGGCGTCGAGAGATGGTGGTGGCTAATACCGATAGAGATGATAGCACGATGGATTACAATGATCCGTATATGGTTTGGTATCGAAACCATACTCGTCGTATCATTGGAGCTGTTAAACAATCTCATGGTGGCCCGGTTTCCTACCATCCATCTTCTCCGTCAATTCAATTGCTTGTAAGTATGATTTATCGTTATTTTATTTTTATTGAATAATAAGCATGTTTAGGAATTAATTAGTGCAATTTTTTTATTTTTATGATTATAGACCCAAGGTTTTGCAACTCTACACATGAGGTGTGAGCATGACCTTCAAGCTGCACTAAATGACACATCTAGTGTCAATTTTGTCCAAACTTTAAACGACATCCGCAAACATTGCTCTGAATGTCTCAAGAAGGTGGGATTTTCACATCTTATCCAACAATCTCGAGAACAACCAAGTGCAAGTTTGATCATTCTCCTCTTATCCAATATATGCGTCGACGTAGAGTTGGTTCTCCTATGACGCCAATTAAGGAAGGCGACACTCCGGGTTCTTCCTCAAGCCAACGTCGAGCTACACGCCGCCGCGGCCTAGCGGATGATTAGCTATTAATATAGTAGTTTGTAATGTATGGAAACGATTTTATGTCGTATTCGACTCTTTCAAGTATGTAAAATACGTTTTAAGTTATGAAATAAGATACACTACTACAAAATCAACTATAGACATCACCAAATAGACATGAGACTTTCAGAAAACTGATGTCTATTGAGAACCAGTGGCATTTTTGCAAATTCGACCAAATTACAGACATGGGCTTTTTTAGAAAATATGACGTCTATTTATAGACATGAGACTTTTTACAAAGTCCGATGTCTATTGGTCTTCTATACACGTCGTACTTTATGGACGTCTGATGTGTATTAGTCTCTTAGATTTTTTCTTTAAATTTCAAAATATGTGGTAGAAAATATACATTAAAAGACCGACGTTTTTTGTCTTAATTTTTAGATATTTTCTATACTCCAACCCTAGATTGAACAACCCCATACTTAGCCTCCTCCAAAGTCCACACTTCTGCTTCCAAAAATAAAAAATCATTGTCATCTCTTTCCTCCTTCTCCCTCCTCACTCATCACCCATGCATCTTCAAACTCAATTATTTCTCTTCATATATCTTCTAAAGAACACCCCTATGAAATTGTTAATGCACGGCTTCATCAACTGCATCAGTGTTTGAACCAAAATCCGTTTGCATGTTAGACAAGATCTCGTATTGTTCGTTCTTGTTCATTTTAAGGTATGAAATTAACCTATTTTTGTTAAATTGAAGATTCAGTTTTTGTTTCTAGATCACAATGAAGACTTTGAATTTGGGTAAAATTATTTGATTTGCGATTATATTTGAACCCTAAAGAAAATTAATATGAGATAAAAGAGTTAAAAAGAGAGCATAAGTGAGAATGAAACCAAAATTATATTTAGGGGTATAGTTTTTGGAGAGAGAACAAGTTTATTCAGTTGATTTTCTGAATTTTCCAGTCTTTCGAATCTCATTTCGCAGGAAAATATGTCTCAAATTCTTAAGTTTTTGTTTTTTTGTTCAACTGTTTGTGTTGAAAAATATTAACCTAAGTTCAGGTTTTTATGTTTATGTTTCCCATTCTCAGATCTAAAGCAGGCTTGACGATACTCTTGAAGCAAGAAGGTTGAAGACTATATATTTATTCTTAAATATTTGCTTTTGAGATCTTTGATTTTCTGTTTTTTTAGTAACCCTTTTTAGGGGTTTTTAGTAACATTTTGTTATTCTACAGTTTTGTAATGTTGGTCTGCTTCTCTGTTACTAGAGCATACTTCATTTGTATAATAATTGCGATAATTGATTTTAGATTTTTCATTCAAAGTCGATTATTGATGTTGGGTACCATTTTTTTTTTTTTTTTTAATTTCTTTTTTGACAATAGACGTCGGATTTTTTGATAAAGCTGATGTCTATACTCCCCTATAGACATGGGTTTTTCTAAAAAGTCTGACATCTATTAGATACATAGACATCAGTGTTTTCAGAAAAACCCATGTGCAACAAAGTTAAGCACGTGAGACCAAAATCCGACGTCTATGCCACTTATATAGACGTCACCCAACTTAACGTCTAAGCCAAAACCGATGTCTATGCTTAAAAAAATCCCACGTCTTTATGTGTTTTTGTAGTAGTGATACCATGCCTTCGAGTTCTCATCTTGGGTTGTTATTGTTATTATTGAAAGATTGTGGTCGTGGCATATTGGTTTGGGTTTGTTTGAGTTGCAGGTGAAACGGAAAATAGGGAAAACACCTTTAAAAAAAAAAAAACTATAACCGCCACGGAGCACAGCGGTTTCACACATAATGAAATCGCTACTCTCCCTCGCGATTTCATCACAGCTTCAAGGTATATGGGAAGTGAGAGGCCTTTATTTTGTTAAGGGTAAAACCGCCATGTGAAACCGCCACCCCCCATGGCGGTTTCACCCTTAACAAAATTGGGGGTTTACACTTATAATACTCAGTTCGGGTTTGAAATCGCCATGGGGAGATGCGGTTTCACTTGAAGTGAAACCGCCACCCCCCATGGCGGTTTCACCCTTGTCCAAGATCCCCACTGCAGCTCAAGTTTACTGTTTAACACACGTAAAACCGCCAGTGGTAATGGCGGTTTTGTCCTGAACCTGAAATGGGTGACGTGCACCCATAACATTAAACATTTTTGAATCCGACCCATTTTGTTTAATATTTATTTTTTAAGCCCTATTTCGAAAAAAAATTCAAATGTTGTATGGTTGTTTTATGTTCCAAAACCATAATTTTGATTAAATGCCATCTGAATGAAATTTAATTATCGTCTCTATGTTTGGGGCTCTGTTCTGTTTTCTATTTTAAGAGGTAGTTCCAAGTAGGACGTTTCGGTACTTTTTATTCGGCGAATGCGTTCGTGTGCGGCTACTCTTCGATGTTGTAACATTTTCAAAGTTGATCGTGACGTTGTTTCCGATGCACACACATTGGTAACAGGATGTCGGCATGTCGCCGAAGTCGTGTCTTGCCTTTTAGTTTTACTAATCCTTGTGTTGTTCGTTTTTAGATTTTGTAGTTTTGGTATGTTTTTTAGTTATTTAATCTGTAAAAAAAAAATAATGATAATAATAATCTCTACCCTATACACGAAGTCAAGATCTTTCGGTCTTGCATCAACATAGTTTTATTTACTTCTTCGTGATATCCTTGAATTAATTTTACCGATTTTCGTGACTACAACGACGTAATTGTGGGCTTTGAGGAATTTTGTGGGCAATTTGGGCCTCAATTCAGATGATATTATCATTTTCTCCATCTTAATTCTTAGTTGGGTGAGGTCCACTTATGAAAACAAAAGGGGCTTGCTATCAGCCCATAACAATTTACTGTAAGTTATCCGGTCCATTCCTTCGATTGGCCCTTGGATATTTGAAACGACACCTATGATGTCTCTTGGCCTCTCCTTGGGCACATTTCCTTCGGCCCAATAGAGAACTAGCCACCTTTTTCTTTTCTTTTTTTGGTCTATTACAAGATTTTATTTAACCAAAAGATAATAATAATTTACACGGTTTTTTTTTTGTTAAAAATGCTGTATTAATAATTTTGACAGTGACAAGGACTCTCATTATGTAGTTGAAGGATATCTCTAAGATTTAAGATACTCCGTATATAAATAAGAGAGCCCAAGTTTGTGATGGATTATACATTATCAAATCTTTAGCATTCGAATAAGATTCGTGGACGATAATCCCGGCACAAGGCATAGAGTATGCAGAATTGTAAATAGCTTATTGGTCACATTCCAAACATACCTGCTAAGACAACCACGCTAGGAATGCTTTTTGGAGCATTTTTTCCCCACCTTTGGCCATATGCACCTTTTGCCAACTTTGCACATCATAGTTCATAGGCAAAGTTCCCCTTTTATTAACAACCTCAAAATCTCAAAACTTCATTTCCCTTCACTAAAAGATGTCAAATTATTTTTACGATTCATATTACCTAACTCCAAATCATTTCGAAATCGTCACTGCAATATTATTGTTGTTGTTGTTGTAAACGATGTCAAATGTTAGTATGTTACGGGCTCCATGCCCGAAAAACTTAATCTAGTACAACAAAACCCTGTGTTCTTGTTCTCCTGATTATCTCTTCAATTCATCTACGAACTCCTTCACTTTCTTTAAAGCCTCTCCTTCATAATGGTTGACAAGTAATGACATTGAAATCTCCTAGAAGTATCCATGGGCCAATGATCAAAATAGTAAGGTGCAAAGAACCAAATGAAATAAAGGACTTACTTTTTTAAGTAAACCTCTTTCACAAAATTTCGGGCCTCACTTCGTTTAGTCATTATTTGGATCACATTGTTTTCAATTCTCGTCATTATTAGTTCACATCAAATTCGGATCACCCTTACCCTAAATATCATATTATTGGTCTTCCTTTCGGGCCAAAGTTCAAATAACCGCTCAAATAATCCAAGTCAAGTGCTCGAGTCTCGATCAATTTGCCTAAGAGTATATCCTTCGGCAAGATCCAAAATTAGCTTTTAAGGATGATGAGTTGGAATTGAGTCATGAAACCTAGGAAAAAGTAATTCGGATAAGTCGCCATATCCATATTTATAGTACTCCTCCCCGATAATGACACTCTCAAGCTCTCTCACGGCAGCGTCATCATCACACTTCTTAGATCATAGAACAAACAATCAACATTACAAACATTGCATCCCAACAATTTCAACAAACCTCGTAAAAACATATCACGCAACAATCTCCATTCTCTCTCTCTCCTCCAACAATTTTCGGGCAGTTTCTTCCAATTATAACGACCTCCTTTTCTTGTGTAATAAAATAAAACTCCCCCAAATTTCACACTCCACTCAATTTATCAATTTTTCCCCAATTTGATTTTCCGATCATCAGTTCAATCATTATTTAAATTTTGATACTCTGATCATATGATTATATGAATTTCTGGTGGTTTTTGATTGACAAATATTGAGAAGATTTGAATCAAGATTATTAATAATAATTATTACTTGATCCGAAAAAAATGAGGATAGAGAATGAAGGAGAAGATGTTTCAGCTCCAACGAGGCATCTTGTTTTTGCGTATTATGTAACTGGTCATGGATTTGGACATGCAACTCGTGTTGTTGAGGTCTCAATTCTCTCTCCTATCCTCTGTTTTATTAAGCTGTTTGATGTTTAATTTTCGTGTTTGGATTTCGTATTTATTGATTAATTGAAATGCATGTAAGAAATTGTGAGCTGATTGATTTATTTGTCTGGGAATTTGATGGAGGACATGTTAGTATGATAAGATGGTACACAGTTGATCTTGTAGAGATTCAAGCCCAGCTGAGAATTTGTGATCAATTTGGAAAGGAAATGATGTAAATTGGGAACTTTTATGATGTATGAATGTCTGGTGATGTTTTTACAAGCTGAGCTTAGTGGCATTCGCGAAAATTCGTGGAACTGGAAAAGGCTGTGTATCGGTGGTGAACTTTTCTTTTTGTATAGAGGAGCAACTAATGTTGCGGGGGGTGGGGATAGTTACCGTTCCTAACCACGAGGCCAACCTTAATCCTTTGGTGGTGAACATTGTGTTATGATTTCGGCAAAAGACTTCCTGTCCAGTGTCCACTTACCTTTAGCGTCTAGAGCCATTTTGGTTTACCTTGAAAAATAATCGTATCTAAAAGAGAATACTTTAGAATCATTAGTTGCTTTGGCAGGGCTAACTGTTTGATAATGACTAAGGCAGATCTTGCTTCACTTGATTTTTTGTTTGCCTTGTATACTGAATGACTCAGTTCAAACTGTGATCATAAAAGAGTTCTTCTCTCTTTTCCCATGGATGTTCTTGGTTATTATGCGAGACACCCTTT
Organism: Spergularia marina; assembly: GCA_963680865.1. NCBI lineage: Eukaryota > Viridiplantae > Streptophyta > Magnoliopsida > Caryophyllales > Caryophyllaceae > Spergularia > Spergularia marina. The sequence goes on along the minus strand of OY804560.1, from coordinate 12,564,359 downwards.
TCAATTTTCTTGTTTGTTAATTTGTCTCTTTTTTGTACGTGAGATGGCTTTCATGATTCTTGTCACTAACCTATATTTTACCAGGTCTCTCGACATTTGATTCTTGCTGGGCATGACGTTTATGTGGTTTCGGCAGCTCCAGACTTCGTGTACACTACTGAAATTCAATCTTCCCGTCTTCACATTCGTAAAGTAAACTTCTTGTTCTTTATCATAGTCTACATTTCCAACTTTATAGTTTTGTGGTTAAAAAAACCTATTTATAAACTAGTCAAGATCGTTTTCATTTCCAATGGAGCCAAAGACTAATTATTCTTTGGTTTTTGGGATATAATGGAACAAAGCAAAATGGCTCATAAAACTGTTTGTGCTTGTTATTTTGTGAAGTAGCAGTCAATCAGTGCGATTCTTGAAGCAATTTTCATTTCGGGTCATCCGTGTGCAGCCTCTCTATGTTTCGATAGGGGTAAGGCTTGCGTGCGTCCGACCCCCCCTTACCCCGCCTTATGGTGGGAGCCTTTAAGGCACCGGGGTTAAAGATGTTGTATAAACTAGTCAAGATAAAAGATATCAATTGTTGCTTGAAGTTCTTATAACAGAAAATGAGGGAAATTACATAAGTTCATCATAATCCATATTAAGAAATTGCACAATAATGATTTGTCCATTTTGGTTGTTGTGTGAATTGTTCATATATTAGTCATGGACTGCAGGTTCTCTTAGACTGTGGAGCGGTTCAGGCAGATGCCTTAACAGTAGATCGTCTAGCCTCCTTAGAAAAGGTAACATCCTAAATTGCAAAAGGTGATTCGTTTGAGGGGCATTTGAATCTTAGCCGAATTGAACTTCTTCGAGTATAAATTATCAGCTAGCTGTAATGTCTACTTTAAGGGGGAGGGTCTGGTGGAGTTCTGGATTAATTCCAAGCTAGACATGCTTATAGGGTATTGTCAAAAGTAAATGTTGAATATCAAACTCACTTGGTTTTTCTGTTTAGTACCACGAGACAGCTGTGGTACCTCGGGAATCTATTTTGAAGACTGAAGTTGAGTGGCTGAACTCTATCAAGGCGGACTTAGTGGTATTTCACTGTTTCAATATATCTGTCCTACCTTTTTACATTCTTCTAAATTTAATGTATTTGTGAGGGAGATACTATCGATGAATTCTTATCAACACATTTGTGGCTATTTGACAAAAGATACGTCATTGCTGAGCAGATTTCAGATGTTGTTCCAGTTGCATGTCGTGCTGCTGCAGATGCTGGAATTCGATGTGTATGCGTCACAAACTTTAGGTACAATTTTCTCATGGTCTTTACTCACATGTTGAATAGCTAAATTGGTAGTTATAATGTTCTCAGGGTTTTAGTCAATTGTTTAATTGCTACTCGTACATTGGTACCTTTACGTTGCTATGATAGTAATTTTTCTTACTGAGGATTAGTATTAATATGTATTTAGTACTTCGATCCACGCATGTCACCATGGTATGTAAGTCAGGGATGCTAAATCAAGACTCTTTGATTTATTATTTGTTTACTTTTCACTTGTGTGTTATCTTTTAAGATCAAGGTCTTTAGTAACCAATTTTACAGATTACTCTTGTTTCTAACTTTCCATGTTGCTGAAGTTTGTGAGTATTTTGTTCGGCAGTTGGGATTTCATTTACGCAGAGTATGTAATGGTTGCTGGACATCATCATCGTTCAATTGTTTGGCAGGTTTGTTATTTTTTTTTCTTTTCTTTTTTCTTATTCTAAATGTTGACGTATATGCGAGTTTTGAAGAATTTAAAGGACCATGAATAGTAGCCAAGGGAGAGAAAAACATCTTTTACAATATTGATATATAAGGCTCTGTTTTCTGTGTTTCGTGTCATTGAACTTATGTCCTAATTTTCAAGTGTAATCTAATCTAATCTTTATTTAAATGTGACACTACATAATTAGTCATAACTTATGATTTTATACGTCAGAAAATTACAGCACATATCTTATTAAATCGGTTTTGAAATATAATTTAAAATGCGTTCCATTTCTACATATGTTTGATAGAAATACATTAGTCAACACTTATCCAACGAAAATTGCAAAAAGGATATTGTGTTTATTTCTCAAATCAAACTCAACAAACAAGATATAAACACTACATGTGGGCATCTTAGAAAAATGTTCCGTGGGACTTTTGTATATCAACCATTAAACATGATATAATATGTGTGTGGTGCAACACACGAGCTCAAAACTAGTCTATCTTATATATTTTGTAGACGATTTTTTTTTGTGGGCATTGAAGAGGTCGAGAGCTTTTCGAATTTTCTTAGAGCTTTTGGTGAATAAGGAATTAATTTATGTTATGGAGTTGTGGTTTATACCATACTAGTATGTGAGTTTATGGTAATTATGTATAAAATTCATATATTTTACTTATGGAAATGTAGTATACCATATGTAGGTTTATGGCAATTTTGAAAAATACCATCAATGTAAAAGTTTCTTTTTTAAGTTATGGTATGACATTAAGTCAAACCTACATTTTAATATAAGAGAAAACTACACGACATTTTCTACATTTTTGGTAAAATATAAGAACCAAATGGTTTTTTTTTTAAATGCGTCTACAGTTAAATAAATTTTAATACACTTTTTGGTGAATAAAAAGTCCATTATAAGTTTATTTAGCGTTAAAGTGCCCCCAACATGGATAGTCGAAAGCAACAAACAAAACATAAAATTATAAAAAGATCGAAGGGAGTATATGACAATTAATCACGAAATGGTAAGATAATACAAATTAATTTTCAACTTATTCATGTGAACTCCCCAATAGTAATAACTACGAGTAAAGGATAATTGTTTACTCACTTTAATATATGTGTTATACTATAAGTCTATTCTTTTTTTGTAATCTGTGTTTTCGTATATATATAAAAGATTGACCACAAACTACGAATAAATGTAGTGTTTATATTTTTTAATTGAATCTGATCTTTTCAGCATATAACCATAAGCTTTTAATGCGTCTAGAGACGTTGAAATTGTATTTTATTTTCAGATGAAGAAAAAATTCGATTGGTTTATAAAAAATTCATTTATAAGTTATGGAAGATAATATTTCTAAGCAAGTATATTGTAGTCATGAAATGATAAGATATTACAAAGAATTTATTATGGGTAACTAGTTATTTAGCCCGTGCAACATTGCACGGGTTGTTATATAGCACTGTTATGAATATTATCTAATTATACTATGAGGATAATATTAAAAAATTAGCCAAATAATCGATGCATCTTAATATAAGTAAGATAGGATGTACGACATTAGACCTATTAGAAGATTCAATCACCATCCTTCGTAACTCAACTTGGTCCAATCCTTTTTTAGTATCCACGGCCCGTATTGGCCTAATCCGTTATGACCAACACATTTTTAGGTCAAACCCTGGCCAACCTAACCCGTTAGCACATACTCCCTCCGCCCCCCTTTAAACACCCCGCTCTTTTTCACGTGGATTAAGGTGGTGTGATTTGTTTATTATTGTTGCAGATAATGAGTGGTTTATTTATTCATCAACCACATATTTCACTCACTCTAAATATTCATCAATGGCAATTTGTTACACCATTGTTATTGCAAAAATCAGATACCTAGAGTACATAGATATTCCAACCAAAGTTGCGTAAAATTATATTAAATGAGCTCTGAAAAATGATTAATTACTTTATTTGTATATTCATAAAATGCCAATGCCATATGATGTTCTTCATGTTCATATATACAGACAATCAAATTATTAGAAATTGATTATCAGAATTTGATTAGCACGGTTGATAAATCTCGTAAACTAAGACAACTCGTTGAGTACTTTCGAGATACAAAAATTCTGCATATCAAACTGAGAAATGAAAATGAGAGAGATTGAATGACTGGAAATTGTAAACCCTTTATCTATTTGGACGGTTAGCATATCAAACCGAGAAATGAAAATGAAAAATTAAAAAATGAAGAAGAAAAAAACACGAAAGAGATGGCCTGCGTGAATTTTGATTTCGGAGTAAATGGAAATTAATGTGTGTTGATGCCCTTTTATACTGGCAGGGAGAGGTGTAAAGTTGTTCAAAACCCTAGAAAAAATAATAAATTTTAATAAAGTAATGATTTTTTCTTCTTGTGATATCCGGCCAAAAATATTTGATTGCCGATTCAGTCTTGGATGTTGACTAATTTGGGTTATCAAAGTAAAATAATAGCTAGTTTAGGCTATACATTTGGATAATCTCGATTTCTTTATTGATATATGAGGTTTTCCTATCTTTTTAATTATGGCTAATCGAAATCCTGGTTGATTTGTTTTAACCTTTTGAAAATGATTGCTAATTATTTGCTAAAATACCAGGTTGTATTAAGTTAATTGGGGATATGACATGATATGCTGATAATATAATAGATAATTATATGGCTGAGAATTCAATTGTATGATAACATAATATATTTTTGGCATGTAATTATATATATATATATTTTTTTTATAGAATATATGTCGGATTATTTCTGAAATCCTTCTTCTTTTGTAGAATTTTTTACGACACATCAAATGTGTTCTTAATGTAATTTCCGTAGAATATATTGTCGTTTAGGACATCAAATATAACGTTGCCATATTTGTATCAATCATGTTAATGTATTTAACATATTATGTGTTGAATAATTAGGTACTGGTATATCATTTTACCGTATTTTCATATATTTGACAAATAAAATAATCGGAATAGAGGCGTGTGCTAATCACACTTAGACGCTTTATTATTAGTGTTATGACATATTTTAAGATGAGTATTTTTATATTGGAAAAAATATATATATATATATATATATATTTTTGGTTATATCTGAATATTCTAAGGAAAATTCTGATAATTGAAATTAATTTTTATTCTTAAAAAATTAATCAAGGAATATGTCATCTTTGATGTAGATTATATTTAAGAGAATATCCAATTATTCATTTGACTTTGAGCGCTAACTTTTTTAATAAGTTCTGTTTTAAAAAAAAATCCGTTTATAACAAACTCCGTTTTTAAATTCGGCCGTAAAGATCTTTTTTAATGATTTTCGGTTTATATCGTTGTAGGGAAATTATGATTATTAGTCATTTCTTGGTTGTAATTTTGGGAAATTTTCATTTATAGTATCATGCATTATTTTAGGACAGAAAATAAAATTTGATTTTATTCTTTCCTATTATCTGATAAAAAGATTTGATCCCTATTTAAAGAGGCATGTGGATATCACAATTGTGTTTAGAATTGTGTGTGTTATTTCGGGAAATTTTCATTTGACATCATCACCTACGTGGCATCCTACATGGATATGTTTAGGAGGCCTTAAATCCACCGCTATTAATAAATTTATTATGGAAAGATTACATTATATTCCAAATTTAAATTTATTGTAATCATAAAAAGATAGTATACCCCCTCCTTTCAGAAATGTAAGACGATTTCATTTTGCGAGCTAGGGCATTGACTACTGATTCCACAAAAAACTGTCGCATTTGCACACTTAAAGTTATGCTCATTTAGTGAGGTATCAGCTTTGATAATATTATTATAGCTTTGTAATTTTTTGCTTTATGGGTAGCAATTCAACTTACTCAAGTGAATTTCCAAATACTAATAACTACGAGTATAAGTCACTAGGTTACTCTAAATATGCGTTATTTTATAAGTCTTTTTTTTTCTAATCATAAAAAGATGGGATACTCCCTCCTTTTAGAAATGTATGATTGTTTTAGTTTGTTTAGGTAAGGCATTGATTGTTGAACATTTCATATGTCAATTGATCTAAATTAATTATAAAGTAGCTTAATTTAGGTGATACGCTTTGGTATTTATATCTTGCAAAATTAAATTGAATTGTATCATACAAGGTCATTCCCGTATTCGATGTACTTATTTCTATGAGAGCAATAAAATGTTTTTACACAATGTGTAAATCTTTTTGCTCTAAAACAATTACTATCAAACAAATGTTTTTTTGGTCAGCTACCTTAATGTAATAATCTTGAGTTTTGAAAATTTTAATACATAGTTCTAGAAAACATAATATTCGATTTATAAATATAGTCTATCTATTGAAGATGCAAGCAATTGTAGGTATTATATGGAGGTCTAGACAGGTCATTGAGCCATAATATTGAAAATGATAATATAAGATCTTTAATTGAATAATAACTATAAGTAATTCTTGATTATCAAACATTTTCAAAGTGCATTTATATATATTCCAGCAGTCATAAAACCATTTATCACAAGCCTAGAATTACTTTTTATTGCTAGGTAGTTTGAAACATGGCCACATAAGCAAAGTCAGTGGTACGAATGGACAGTTTTTCATCTTGAGAATTTGTAATGTACAACATGTAAGCATTATTGCAATTATAAAATTTAAAATAACTAATCTATAATATTTAATTTGAGTCATTGATTCAACAAAAAATAAAAAATATTAGATGACTTAAAAGAAACATACAATTAAGATAATATAATTTTTTGGTTCGAGTTTGTAAGTTATGATATAAAGTTATTTGGATTTATTTAAATTGGAAAATTGGTAAAAAACCACCTTTAAGTTTCATAAGTTTGGAAATAACCACCTTTTAAAATTATCTTTGCGAGGAACCACCTAATAAAATTGATAAGCCTTGGTAAAACCACCTATTGTCTTTTGGCCTCCACCAAACCACCCTTGACTCCCTTTGACCACCCCTCGCCCGCCTTTATACCACCACCAGCCAAACATACTTTACCATACCATTTGATATACGGAGTACTAATTTGGCGGGATAAAAGTGGGTAAAAGGGGTTTTTTGAAGGATAATTAGTATACTAATTTGATATTTAGTGCGGGGTTTTAAGATGAACATAGTCTATAGGTATATTAATTAAGTTTTTGGATTAAGAATTTTTTTTTTCGATTTTTGAGGGTCGCTGGTGGTGGTATAAGGCGGTTTCAGGCGGCGAGAGGTGGTCAATGGTGGTCAAAGGTGGGTTGGTGGAGGTCAAAGGAAAGTAGGTGGTTTTAACAAGACTTGTTGATTTTATAAGGTGGTTCCTCGCAAAGATAATTTTAAAAGGTGGTTGTTTCCAAACTTATGAAACTTAAAGGTGGTTTTTTTGCCAAATTTCCATTTAAATATATTAAACTTACACTAAACTTATTAGATGTAAACTAATATAAATTCATTTGGAACCAATTTTTTTTACTAGATTCATTATAGTTGCAACATCTTACCCTCGTGATACGAATATGTTAAAAAGAATAAGTTGAATCATACAAAATCTCAATAACATCAAGTGTAATAAGCTTAGAAATCGGTATACAATATAGGGAACAAATTCGAAACGGAAACTTATTGTATTCGGTACCTCTATCTTAATCACTATAACACAACATTTGTCAATTTGTTATTTAGGTTTGTTGATGTGAAATAAATGTATATATCTTGCATAATTTGTGTTTAGTTTTGTTTAGTATTGACATCTTTATACTTTTGTCATGAGACATAAACACGTAAAATGACGAAGGTTGGTTAAATTAGGTAATGGAAGTAAATGGTTTTATTAAAAGTTAATGAATTAGCTTGAACATTAATGTCATGTAAGCATACAGTGTGGGAACTGTAAAAAATGAATTAATCAATAGTTCTAGATAAATGGTAACTTTATTTCGTTATTACCTTTATAAAAACTTTATTTAACTACAATAATTATAATGATTTTGGTAATGCAAAATGCATATACAATATAAATATTGTTAACATCACCGTGCAACGCACGGGCTTTAAACTAGTCCAATAATATACTTCGTATAATCCGGAACCCACTCAATTCCTAGGCGGACACTTGGCACCATATTATTGGATGGTAAAATAAATTAAATTTGTATGGTTAGAAGTAGTCTTAAGGTGAGAAGTCAGAAATGATACCTCTACTTACTAAACTACATAACTGCACTAACTAACTCTCATAACTCCAATAACTCTATAACTCCACTAACTCTATCACCACCTAACCCCAACCACCACCCCACCGCCGGTGGTCAACGGTGGTGGCCTTCATAGTTAATTGAGGTATGTTTGTGGAGTTGGTGGAGTTACTAGAGTTACTGGAGTTACACAATTTAGTTAATGCAGTTATATGGATGGAGTTAGCTAATTTAGTAGTGGAGTTTACTTCTGACCAAATGAAGTTAATTTATGGAACATAGTTGTATAATATAGCAATTAGTTGATTTATGGTAATTTAATCAAATAGTATTTTTAGCTTGGTATTCTGGAAGTAGGATTAACCACCATCAAATACATTCTTATCCATCAAGAGATGCCGAGGGAAAATAACATGGACAATCCTTAGTGCTGCTGCAAGTTCTATCCCCAAGGGAAAATGGGGTATATTTTGTTTGGGTCTTTACTCTTCCATGTTCGAGATGAAAACATGAGGTTGTCAATATTGCCTAGACCAATGGGGTCGTGATACTCTGTTCCTAGCTGGCTGTCATTCCTAGTGCCACTACCATCTGAGTTTCTAGTTTTTTGGCATGTTTTTCTTAAACGACTATGATTAAAATCTTGGAGCATTTAGATTCAGCAGTCTTTGCAGCTGGCAATCTACAGCTTTTCATATTAATCTTGCAGATTGCCGAGGATTATTCTCATGCGGAGTTCCTGATTCGGCTGCCAGGATATTGCCCCAGTGCGTCATAATTCTTCTGAAATGATATTATTGATTTGCATAGACTTCAGAGTTGATAAATTTGCCCCCATCTTTGCAGTGCCTGCATTTCGTGATGTTATTGATGTACCTCTTGTTGTCAGAAGGTTACACAAATCTCGCAAGGAGGTTTGCATTCTTATGCTTTCCTTTGATTCTCTCTAGTGCTTCAAGTTCAAAAGTTCTTAAGCACTGACATGTTTTTTCTTATAGGTAAGGAAGGAACTTGGGATTGAGGATGATGAGAAACTGTTGATCCTAAACTTTGGTGGGCAGGTAGGTTGTCATTTGGTTGATCCTAAACTTTGGTGTGCTCGTCTTATGGCTTGTACTGTAATCAGTGCTCTGAGCGATTTGCTTTGCTGAGTTCTCACATAGTATTTGTCTCATCCTCAGCCATGCTTGCATCATTATAGTCAACTGTCTTATTATCTTGTCTTTTGCAGCCATCAGGCTTGAATTTGAATGGCGATCATTTACCTCCTGGCTGGAAATGCCTGGTATGTAGGTTTAATCACATCCTTATTTGAGAAACTGTGATTCATATTATAGTTTTAAAAATGTTTATCTATGCATTTGTTTGATAGGTGTGTGGGGCTTCAGACAAGGATGTACTTCCACCTAGCTTCATAAAAGTAGCCCGAGATGCATACACACCTGATCTTATAGCAGCATCTGATTGTATGCTTGGTTGGTACCCAGATTCCTGACAGAGTATATTTATGTCTTTAGCAATATGAATCATCTTCCAACTTCTCTATTTCAGGAAAAATCGGATATGGAACAGCAAGTGAAGCCTTGGCATACAAGTTGCCTTTTGTTTTTGTACGCAGAGATTATTTCAATGAGGAACCTTTTTTAAGAAATCTTTTGGAGGTACACGTTTATACCACGTGTTGATTCTAAGATTCTTTTTTCCCGTTTGTCATAAAATAATATATCTGGCTGTCAATGCAGTATTATCAGTGTGGTGTTGAGATGATAAGGAGAGATTTACTTACTGGACACTGGAAGCCTTACATTGATCGTGCTATGAGTTTGAAACCTTGTTATGCTGGGGGTATAAATGGTGGCGAGGTATCTTTAAAGCGACTTTTTGATTGTGCTATCTTTGTAATTGCAGTTGATAAAATCTTTGCCTGCTCACAGATTTGGATAACACATCTGTCGAAAATGAAAATCCCCTACCAGATACAAGACACTCATTTCTGTTTGATTGTTGTGTAAAAAGTGCAAGCGGAACCTGATGTCTTATCATTAGTATATTTTACTTTATGATACTATAATAGCCATCAACCAATATATGGACAATATCATTCTATCTGAAATCTGGTTCACATTTTCATGTTACCTGGCTGCAGAAGCGTGTTTCCACGAATATGATGGGTAATTAAGTTTCAGCTACTAGAGACAACTATCTGAAAAAAGTTTTAGGGGTAAAGATTTGTGGGATAGAGTTGTTTCCCTATTACTTATGTTCTGCTTCTGCAGCCAGGTAAATTTTTTTTTTTTTTGGAATCTTGCTTTAATGGTTTGAGCCTCAATGGCATCCCTTTTTTTGTTGCAGTTATAATATAGAGGTTGTTCTCGCCCACTTTTAATATGTTCTGTTTTCATATCAATAATGGCTTGACTCATCTTGAATGTTTTTAAGAGCCATTGCATTAGATTGTGAAATTTTTATTAGTTTCAAAGGGAAGTACCAGTTTTCTCTAATTTGATTGACCATAGCCCAAAAAAAAAAAGGTTTCAGTAAGCTGTAAAATTGATTGGTAGATTTTACTAAAAAGTAAGACCCTTTTGACAAGTGAAAACTGTAGAAGTCCTTTCTGGCACTGAGGGTGCTAGGAGGCATACATAAGGTTTATATTGAGATCGATGCCTGAATTGCAGGTAGCTGCAAGAATTTTGCAGGATGCGGCCGTTGGGAAATACTATGTCTCAGATAAGGTTAGTGGAGAGATTCTGAAGCTACTTAATAGCATATATCTGTCACTAGAAATGAACCCGTATGGTTTACATCTGTCCTTGTATAGATCATCATGTTTCAGATAATTCTGTGATATTTTCTCTTTTTCATTATTGTTCTCATGTTTTGTGATGGTTTTTTTCATTATAGCTTAGTGGTGCTAGAAGATTGCGCGATGCAATCGTCCTTGGATATCAACTTCAGAGAATGCCAGGTAGAGATCCTGAGCTCAGTATTCCTGAATGGTACGCCAGCGCCCAAAATGAACTTGGACTTCGTGCTGGCTCTCCAAAGCTTGGTGCTGATGGAGCAATTGAAGATTCTCAGAGCTTGTAAGCCTCTGAAACTTTGGTAATTTTGTTCTAAACAGAAGAAGTAATTCATCCCAACTTGCAGATAATTCAATGATTTCTCTTTTCACTATCTGATTTCATGTTTCAGATACCAAAAAGAGTTCGAAATTCTTCATGGTGATCATCTTGATCTTCATGATACCAAAAGTTTTTTGAGTAACCTGGCGGAACTTGCTAAAGAGACTGAGATACATACAAAGCATCACATGCGGGAGCATAAGGCTGCTACAGCATTCTTCAATTGGGAGGTTGCTGTCTTCTAATTTTAAGACCTTGCTTCATGTTGCTAATTTTTTACCATCAGATTGCATGACTTCTAGCTAAGGAATAATAAGCATTTATGTACGCCCTCCAGTCCCCCTAAACATCCCATATCTTTGGCAAAAGGGTTATGGCAATGGGTTTATTTGTTGTTGTAGAGATAATGGGTGGTTTGTGTATTATTTTTTGAGATAGTGGAGTGTAAAAATAGGAAAGAGAGCATTAAAAGTAAGAGAGAGAGAGAGAGAGAGATGATGTTGGATAGGGCGGTGTGGAGGGACTCTATCCATGCGGAGGACTTAATTTGACTCTTTTTTTTCTTTGTTTGGTTTTTCTAACCTTTTTTTTTAATCTTCTCCCAAAACTTTTCCCTACTTTGTTCTCAAAGTTCATATGTTTTTCAAATTTATGTTTTTCAAATTTTTTTTTTTTTGGAGTGTTTTAATAGTTCTAAATGGTCCACAATGATTTTGAAATTTTATGGCATACACAAGACGGTTACTAGATGACTATTCATGTTAGCCCACCCCAAATAATTTTGAGAATAAGGCTTGGTTGTTGTTGTTGTTGATAAAATGTAATCTCTTGAAAGTGAGAAAGAGAGAAATTTTTTAGGGACGCTATACTATTAAATATCTATGAATATATTTCCAAACAAATTTTGGGGCTAAGGCTTGATTGTCGTCTGTTGTTGTTGTGAATACGCTTCCTCCTGCTCCTGCCCCCTTTTCTTGACAAGTGCAGTTTTTCGCTTCCTGAGAGTTTCAGTTTGGCTACAGGAGGAGATATATGTGGCTAGAGCACCTGGAAGGTTGGATGTTATGGGAGGAATAGCTGATTATTCTGGAAGCCTTGTATTGCAGGTGATTCTTCAAAGCTGTGAGCTGTTATCTTTTGCTCAGTATTTGTTATTTCAATCCTGACTAGTGAGACGTTATAAGGGATCTTTGTTAAAAGTTTATTTTCTTTTGACTATGGATCATTATTATTCAATACTAATTGAATTGCAGTATGTCTATACTCATATGTCTATGCCGGTAACTTTCAGAGAGGATGAACTCAGTATCAAACAGTTTGTTTTCTAGAATTGCGAGCTTTTATCTCACTGATAGAATTTTGTCTCTAGCTTTGAATCTTATGTCATTAACATCAAATCAGAAATCACGCATTAAAGTCACAGCCTCCAAAGTGTCTCTTCGATCAACTTTTCAATCCAATTTCTATCTTATACTTCTAAACCTTCAGTCATTGGATACAAATTGAAGCTCTTGCATGTCTCCTCTTTCTTCATTTTTTCCCTTTGTTTTTGTTACAACAACCGAGCCTTCATCAGGGTTTCACTTTCAGAATGAGAATACAATGTTGTCACATTCTGCAGTATACTGATAAACTTTCTGGTGATGCTATAGGTACTGATTATTTTACGACATCTTGTAGAATCATACAGCAACTAATGTGACCTGAGACAAAGTGAAACAAATACCTATAGTATATTAATATGGGCTATGGAGCAGAATTTAAAAGAGATGCAGATGGGCATGGGTGTAATTGAACATACGAGGGTTGTCCACTTCATTTTCACACTATAAAGCACGATTGGGAACATTATAGACAGTTACACTGTATGCTGATTTTACCAATTCTATGCTGGCAATTGATCTTTGCTAGTAATACTAATTAGTGGATGAACTGAAGCCTCAAATGGAAAGACCAAAGCCTATATGTCAATTTTTATCTCACGTACCCTGCTGACTCGCTCATGGTTTGAGCCATAAACTAAATCCATTGGCCTAATTTCTTTCTTCTTTTACTTGTTGTTTCTTGTTACTCTACCTAGCAGAGGTAAATTTTCTTGCTTCTATTCATCAGGAGACACTAGTATCTAGAGACTAGAGCTATATTTCTGTACTACAGATGATGTGGCAGATATATCTAGTTTTTGCTCAGAAGCTGCTTGAATGATATGGAAAGTCGTGCTGTGCTGGTAGACTCCAAACAGGAATGTCTTAGTTAAAAACTGATTGAGAAGAAGGTGCTATATCTTCTCACTTCTCCTTTTGTTTTCGCTTGTACTTGCAGATGCCAATTAAAGAAGCATGCCATGTTGCGCTGCAAAAAAACCACCCTAGTAAACACCGGCTATGGAAACATGCACAGGCTAGACAGCAAGACAAGGGACAGGGACCGACGCCTGTGCTACAAATTGTAAGGAATAATGAGTGTGATTTTGTTTCACTTTCTCATGATTTAGTTTTGAATGTTGAACACTATCAGATGGACATTAAGAGGATCTATTATAGAAAAGGTTTAAATAAAACAGCTATGTAACAGATCTTGGCTTTTGACATATGTTAATAGGTTATTAGGTTACTATTGACCAAACAGATAATAATCGCTTCTGTCCTAATGATGGCAAACTATTTACATCTTTCCTCTAAATTTTTGCTCAAAGGTTTCGTTTGGGGCAGAGCTGAGCAATCGTGGCCCAACGTTTGACATGGATTTGTCAGACTTTATGGATGGAGACAAGCCCATCTCATACAAGGAAGCACAGAAATACTTTTCACGAGATCCTTCTCAAAAGTCAGTTTCTGCTGTTGCAATATAAGCTTAATTGTCTTGTCTCATCCTTACTACCTGTTCTGGTTTTTTGACATCTAAAGTCCACTCATGATAACTTATAGGTGGGCAGCATATGTGGCGGGAACAATTCTTGTTTTGATGACAGAATTGGGTGTACGATTCGAGGATAGTATCAGTATGCTGGTATTATTTTCTCTTTCAACTTCTTTCCATCAATAATTAAATCGTGATGTCAGTATTTGCGAGGGTTTGTGGAAGCGATCGGTATATGGTACCCCGGGGGTACGTAGCTCTAGGTACCCCCATTCAAGTGGTATATAATGAGTGAAAATTGGAAATTAATGAGTGGAAGTTGGGAAATAATGATTGGAAGAAAGCTGTATATAATGATTGGAAATTCAGAAATAATGACTGAAAATAAATAATGACTATCATGTTATATATAATGAGTGAAAATCGGAAGATAATGAGTGAAAATTGAGAAAAAATGAGTAAAAATTGTAAAATAATGAGTGAAAGTACATAATGAGTGAAATTGAGAAATAATGAGTGAAAATTGTAAAATAATGAGTGAAAGTATATAATGAGTATAATGTGCAATATAATGAGCCGGGGGGGTACGTAGCTCTAGGTACCCCCGGGGTACCTAATAATTTGTGTTGTGCAAGGGTTTCCTTTCTGGCTTTTATTTGGAATAAGGAAACAGGTTTCGCGAAAGAGACCTGTGTAGTTCATCTGCTAAGGAATTGTGTGTCTTTAACTATAAATGAATTCTTTTCTTAGAAAAAACAGTGATGTTAGTAATCGCAAAGTTGAGGTACCAAGTGATGAACCAACACCCACAGACCAAACAGGTTGGAAGTAAGGAGAATTATATCAAACATTAGTGTTACTGGGAAACTCAATCAGCTAGTAAAAGATTAACATTTTCTCCTTCAATTATAAGTTCCACACTGTGTTTTCATGGTTAACACTTAACAACGTTGTTCTTAAAATGGGATGCTGGAGTTCAACCATAGCCATGTAAGTTTGTAACATGAGTAGACAATTAACTTAAAACTGTTTATCCTAGTAGAGATCAATAGCTATTATCGAAACCTTGACGGAACTAGTAAGATTATATTTCATCCTGAACTACATATATTCAGTATGCGTCTTTGAATATAAGTTCACCAATTGATAGGCGATGTTAGAATTACATTACATAGAGCATACTTTTAGTGTTTAGTTTCTATCAAGTGACTTGAGACACTAGGAAGGCCTTAGCTTGTTGAATTTCTCTCATGAGTCACTGTCATGAAAGACATGTAGTGAGTCAAAAGGGATCCTCTTTTCACACTAGACAAAAGCTGGAGCATGCTTTGGAGCTCGAAAATTAAATTTGGGGGAAGTGTGACACCCAAATCTGCCCAGGTGCTTTGAGGTTTGGTTTGTTCCCCATCGAGAAATTAAGATTACTTGCAATATGTTTATAAGAGATTTTACCTATGCTACTCTAATAGTAAGGGATGACTATATGCACCACTGGGGAATTTCTCATTCTATAGGGCCCATAGGGACATTAATCTCATATCTATCTGTTTTGTAGATTCCCTCCAATTAGAAGGGTACTTGAAAAGAGTTTACTGAAAAGCGAAGATGAGAGATGCAGATTAAGGAACATATTTTAATAGGGCAAAGTCTCATATGAGACGGTCTCACGATAATTTATTGTGAGACGGATTTAGTTGTTTAAAAAGTGAACCGTTCAACATTCATTGTGACCTTTATATGCTTTTAGTGATCTTATTAGTTACAATTTAAGATAAGTTGTGATTTAAAAGGGACAAAATATAAAATTAGGCATAATTTATGAAATAACGCATTTACTCATTTTATATGGGCCATTTAAATCTTACATTAAATTAAAACAATGGTAAATTACCATTCTCCCGGGAGCACAAAGAGCATGGTGGTCCTTCTCACAATAGAGGAGTAGGGAGTCTAGGGACCACATTTGAATGAATTTTAAATTATTTTAAGTGTGGTCCCTACTCCTCTATTGTGAGAAGGACCACCATGCTCCTTGTGCTCTTGGGAGCATGGTATAAGCATTGTAAAACAATCACTAAAAGAAGTATAATGGTTACTAAAAATGTAAAAGAGATAACTATTTATATAAAGAAAGATGGTCTCACAATAAGTTGGTGTGAGATCGTCTCATACAAGACTTACTCTTTCCATAGAAGATATTAAAATAAAGAATCAGTGGATAAATGTATTTTCGACCAAAAGTAAAATTTTACCGACTGAACCAAGTTCTACATATAGCATATCCTAAACAGATAACTTGGCTTTTTTTCTTTACATAAACTTCTTATAAGTCAAACTTTTTGTAGTAGACAGCTAGACACTGAATAGAGTTGAAGGTGGATTTTCATTGCAGCTGCTTCCCTTGTGAGTTCTTTCATTAATTTTAACTCTTTGTCGAACATTTAAAAAAAAAAGAACTGTCTTCAGCCTAATGACCCTTTTTTGGTATATTTGCGGACATCTAGGCTAGGTCTCTAAAGCTGATATGCCATGACTTCAGTTTCTCATTGGAGATTAGCCATTTGGTTTAGAGAAAGGTGTTTCTTTGGGCTTCCCAAAAATGCTCAAACTTAAAGACATAGTAAGGATGTTTGGCACAAGAGCTTCACCGAACTGTACAGACTATCTCTGTCAGACTAATGCTTAGTTTATTTGTTCATTCGAAGTACTTCTACCCATAGTCACTACCCATTATAAGGCTCCCCATTCTTTCCCTCTACTGACAATACCTCAAACCTTTTACAAATTTCGTAAAACTAAGAAAGCTCTCTATGACTACCTAGAAATTACATTTCTAACCCAAGCATCTGTGTCAGACTCAACCCATCAATAAAATGTTAAGGCCAACTTCTGCCTCCCGAAATTATCAGCCATGACGTGTCCACCAAATTGATAAACCACAGTGACCAGAGCGGCACTAATGATGTGAATTATAATCTCATGGAATTTGTAGAAGGTGCTACGTTCACACACTGCCCCCGTTGCCAACCACCAAACTTTCGCTTGGAGTTTTTCCAAACAATTTTTTCCCATGGGGATCAGGACAGACGAGTACCCAGTTTTGCACTAGCCATAGTGTAGCCACAGGCATGACTGGATAGCCTACTAATAACTGCATAGCCCAGTTTGAGCTGATTTTACTCCGCTACAGTTTTCCTGTTTTTCAAAGCCAAGTGGCCCTAGAAGCCCTTTTGCAAATTTCAAGTATTGTTCCAAATGGAATGTCGTGTGCGTTTATTCAAGAATACCTTTCTGGGCTGTGTATTTGATACTGAGACATCTTACGTTGAAAGGATGGTCTTCACTTATTTTGTTGTGGTTTTATCTGTAAGTGATTTTTAATCGGACTTATGGAAAAATTTACAGGTTTCTTCAGCTGTTCCTGAAGGGAAAGGTGTTTCCTCATCTGCTTCTGTGGAAGTTGCTAGCATGACAGCCCTTGCAGCTGCTCATGGTAATTGCTTACACCTTTGACCTTTGTTTGGGCCTTGACTCCTTTCTATTTATGCAGCTTAAGTTGCTTTTGTGCCTTGTATGTTCACTTCATATTGATGTGTGGCCTGAGACATATATGATGGGAATCCCTGTTGGGGTGCTTCAAGTTTCTACTATTAGTTATGGGCAGACAAAGTCACTGTACGCTAGATTTCGTGGTTTATAGAGTTTCATAGAAACATGGAGCTATAAACTCAACCAACCAAAGAAATAAAGCATATTGAACATACTAACTCTTCAGTTAATTACCCTCTTTAGATCGTTACTCATTATTCTTGATTCATGTCCGTGAAATGCGACTTGGCCGCCACACACCTATCGCAAATTGTCATGTTTTATCCGGATTTCAGACTAGCATTGAATGCCCAAAAGGACAGTCACAGGCGGATTTAGTCATCACCAATTATCTCTGTGGTGAAAATTTTAAATGCTCATAACTTTATCACATCTGCAGTAGCCAGTAGCTGATAAATTCTTTTGCTAGTCACACTTAGAGCTTTAACCACTAAACTGCTTCCCTCCAACTCCTCTTGTTTCTGTTTTGATTTTTTGTTGAACAAGCCAAAACTAAAGTCCAATTTGTTTCAGGCAGAAAAGTCAGTTTTTCGGTCATTAACCACCTTGGGATGTGATTTTTTTTCCATCGATTATCTTTTGTAAATTCACCCCTCCGCTCTTTTCTTCATTCTTCCTCTCACTTGCTTCAATTTTAAATATACCCAAATGGACGTAATAAAGCATAAGCTAATCGAAAGAAAGATTTGAGAAACTGGAGGGAAGAGGTCAAGATTGAAGATTATGGAGGCGAAATTCCTTTTTGTTTATGTGCCATTTGTCTGTTGTTATGTAATGCTTTTGTTTCTAAGAAAATTTAACTCAGTTTTACATATTTCTGATTTTCAGGATTAGATCTCTCTCCAAGAAACCTTGCTTTACTCTGTCAAATGGTATTCTGCAATCCACTATATAATCTCTTGAACGGATTTATAGTTAATCTCTTATGTTCCATGCCATGTATTTCTGATCATCGCTTCTGCTTAATTCAAGGTTGAAAATCGCGTTGTTGGAGCACCATGTGGTGTAATGGACCAGATGACTTCAGCATGTGGCGAAGCAAATAAACTTCTGGCAATGATCTGTCAGGTAAAGTGCAACAATTGCCTCTTAAATGGAATAGATTGTAGTAGCTGGTACAGGAAGTTTATATTTACTGATATAGGGCCTTGGTATTGTCATGTTTTGAACTTCTGAAGCCTGCTGAGGTGTTGGGCCTTGTGGAGATCCCTGGTCATATACGTTTCTGGGGTATTGATTCAGGAATACGACACAGGTACCATCTTATATTAACAACGCAATTAGTCAGGGTCCAGAACCCTATATATGGTTTATGTGCATTGACATCGTTTCATTTGAATTTGCATTGTGGTATTCAACACTACTTTATTGAATGGCGTCAATATCTTGCCCAGCTATTTCTTCTTTGCCCAGCTCTTTCAACGTTACATATGGAGTTCGTTGGATGTTCCAGCCAACTAATCTTGCATCTTTGAAGATGTTAACTGATTTTGTGGTTGAGTCATTTCTGTAGCCCTATAATTTTCGAAAAATATATATATGCTAAGATAGGAATAGCACTTGACAAGTTGACATTGTTAAATTGGCCCAGAAATTTTCACTCATAAAGTATAAACATAGTTGGACTGGAATAGTTTCTCCTATTTCAATTCTAAAGATATTCAGAAAAAAAAAAAAAAAAAAAAAAAGTGAGCAGTGATGGACATGGGTCTTCAGGTGAAAACATACACAAAGAAGTCCATCTCCCAAAATTAAACAGGATTCTGGTCCATTAGATACCCTGCGGTCCACAATTACTTTTCTTACCAGGCAGTCAGGCACTACCTGACCAATAAGTTGGATGCTGAGAGATCAGACCGCAGAACGAGCCCAGACCCATTGCCCCTCATGAATATTAATCAACCTTAGCCACCAAATATGGCCCACGTTACAATGGATGACTAGATGCACTCTTGTGTCGTGTCCAACCATTTTACAGCTCATACACAAACATTCAGACCAAGAGTAGTACCAGGTTTACCTCTGAATTTTATTTTTATCTACCTATCCTTTAGTTGTCATTTCGAATTGATTTCTGAGACCACTAATGCACGCATAAGACAAGCTATCAATGATTTAGACCCCTAAGAAAACTACAGCCAAGAGGAACATTCTAGAGAGTTAATGTTTTTCCCTGTAACTGGTCCCAGAATTTCTTGGCGACAACAAATGTCGTAGCAGTAAGTGCGACATCAGGGTCTATCTGCTGTCTGCTTGTAAAGAGCACAGAGTAGCCTTAATTTCCAGTTTTATATGACAGAATTTGTAACTATTTCTCTACACTGTTAACAAGCATCTTCTGGTGGTTGCATTTTCTTCTCTCTGTCTTTTGCATTGGACATACATGTGTGTCACTGATGAACTACTGGATGTATGTTAGATATGTGCTCGGTTCTGTTTGTAGATGCTCTGTGATGATGTTCCCAATTTCATGTTTTTTAAATATTATAAGATACTAAAGTCTTGTTACTAAATAAATACTCTTTCTGAGATATGATGAGGAAGAACATATTTCTAATATAGAGATTTATCTACAGTGTCGGAGGTGCAGATTATGGATCAGTCAGGATTGGCGCATTTATGGGCCGGGAGATGATTAAGTCCTCAGCTTCTGGAATATTCAGCCAGTCACAATCAAGCAATGATGTGATGAATTCCAATGATTCTGATGAAAAAATTTCTGAGTTGCACGGGGCGGAAGCTAAATTGGATTATCTATGCAATTTAACACCTCATAGGTAGGCTCTTCCTACTGCAGAGTCTTTATTTTTTACTGGCTGCTCAACCCCTGCATAGCTAGTGGGTTTAATGTATAATAAAGGGGATCCTAGCCCACAGAGAGCTGAGCAGCTGCAAAACTAGGCATGAGCCGAGTAGAAGACACTGAGACACCACAAATGGGGCCTATCACACATAAACCCTGAGGAAATGAGAGTTGGTTGCGGGGTACCACAAAATGGGGCCTGTCCCACTTTTAAGTATATCCAGCAATATACGTTCACCTTCCTAGTTACATGATTGTCTCATTTGCTCATCAAATTAATGGCCTTTCTATATCCACTGCATGCTTAAAAAATGGCACAAATCATAATAGTGCACTTATTATTGTTCGTGAATCATTTTGGCTACTTGTTTAGATATTTTTAGCTCTAGTGTCACAAGAAGCATTTCCAAATATCATACCTGTTGCCTATGTTACTCAGACACGGCTGGGAGTGTTGGACGCGAAAATGTGTTGGGGGTGTCTGACACGGCTATTTTATGGAAAAAAAATTTCTGCCTAAAATGGACTATCTAGGTGTCGTATCCGACACGCAACACAGCAGGTTAATGAAATATCGAACTAACAGAGCCTATTGCCTTCTATTTTGGCATTATTGATATGGGTCAACTATAACATAGAGTTCTTCAAACGTCACATAACGAGAGCTGGGAACATAAATATAAGGAAATTAATCCTTTTATCATAACCCTACTCCACATGTTGTAAGGTGGAGCGCCTTGCTTATATATTATGATACAAGGATCATGTTAGAAGCATTAAACGATGTGACCCTTGTTTAAATTTTACCGCCATTCCAAGTTTCGTTTCACCAGTGAATTTTCGTTGTCTATTCTGGGGAGTATGTGTTATTGGAGGTACTTGCTATATTATCCAGGATTTTGTTTACTGATGTTAATGACTCGCCATGATAGCATACGGAACTGTCTCTGTTTACTGGGCCCTCCTTTGGTATATAGAGACACTTTCTGTATCTTACACTTCTGAAACTTTTGTGCTATGAACCTGTTTTTGACTGTTTTGTTGAAGTTCCAAATACATAATTTATTTAAAATAATAGGTATGAAGCTGCTTATGGAAATACTCTACCTGAAAGCATAGACGGGGAAAATTTTGTGGAACAATTTGGGAACCACAATGATCCAGTGACAGTTATTGATCCAAAAAGGGCGTATGCTGTGAGAGCAGCTGCAAGGCATCCTATATATGAGAATTTTCGTGTGAAGGTTAGCATTTGTTACTGATGTTGCCTTTTTCTTATTAGGAGAAGATATTCATTCTATTCAAATCAATTAGAACTCATCTGCATATAATACCCTTTGCTTCATGTTGCTGCTTTGCTAAGATATATTGTACTTTGGACATGCTTCGTACTTCAGAAAAAGGCTTAAAGGAATGGTAGTTCCGGGATGTTTTTGAGTCAAGTTTTTCATTTAGCGTGGTTGTACTAGAGTTCAGAATTCAGATAATAGAAATTATACATACAGATCAATCCTGTGATGGATTATAGTTCCTGCTGATTTCTGGTTAGTGTGTTGAAAAATTAGATAGGAGTATCATTACATCGTATCAAACATAATTCTGCAGCTCCGGAACACTACATTTGATTTCTTTTTTTATGTATAAGATGATTTCTGCAGCATTGGTCAATTATGTCAGCTTTTATTAACTTTCATGTTGAGACTAAACTCTTTTTATTGAAATTAGGCCTTCAAGGCGCTTCTGACGTCTGCACCCTCTGAGGACCAGTTGACTGCTCTGGGAGAGCTCATCTACCAGGTAAATTTGCTAGTATCTGTGAGAACGACCATGGGAAAGTCGAATTAATGTTGGAACATTTTTAGTGAACATTATCAGTTTAAGGGAACATTATTAGTTCAGGTCTTCAATTTAATTTCTACGCCGCCCGCCTTTTTAGACATCATAATTGTTGTTACTTGTGTCAGTTACATTTCTTAAAAATTTGTTTTGCAGTGTCACTACAGCTACAATGCCTGTGGTCTCGGATCGGATGGAACGGATAGAATTGTCGAGCTGGTACAGGAGATGCAGCATGCCAAAACGTCTGAACCTGAGGATACTGCACTCTATGGGGCAAAAATAACAGGTGGGGGTTCTGGAGGAACAGTTTGTGTAATAGGGAGGAATTCCATGAAGAGCAGCCGGCAAATTTACGAGGTATGTTAAATCTGGAAACATATGTAGGATAATCTGAATAACATACTGCTGAGCTCCCCCACCTCCCTACCAAACTATAAGCCATGGCAACATCTGTTTCAAGCTACTGTCTGCTGTCCTTACAATTAGTCACACTGTAATGGTTTTAGAGCCATTGTAGTAAATACTAAATACCCATTAGGTGGGCACATGATCTGTAGGATTTTGGTAGGTTAAGATGTGAGTCACCGTTCCCCTCAAAACGTTGATTTGGTAGAATATGCCTTCTTTTCCAATTGTGACCCATATCATAGCCAATTTGATTGCAATGGCCATTCTCCTTTACAGATTCAGCAGAGATACAAAGCAGCAACCGGGTATTTGCCATTTTTATTTGAAGGTTCATCCCCAGGTGCAGGAAAGTTTGGCTATCTAAAAATTCGACGCACATCCTTGACTTGAGATCAAAGTCAGCTCTTCGCCCCTTTGTGATCATTGGGAGACTAGAATATATCATTGATATTACTATTAGCGATCTTGTTGTATCCCCCCTTGCACATATTTATGTACACTCTAGCTTTTGGTGGATAATGTGTCCGGCAATAGACATAGAAAAGGAAGACGGGCGTCGATTTACACGAGCCAAGGCATTTGACGAATACAGTTCAACCAATTCACTACTCATAGGCTGCAGCAGATATAAACCAATCTATTCCCGCAAATATCTAATGCAACTCAGCCAGTCGGCCGGAGAGGAGTAGAATTCAAGGATGCTTCGAATGCACTTCAAAAAGCACATGAAGGTGGCAGAAAAAAGGAAGGAAAAACATTACCAGCTCCTGTTTCCTTTGTAAACAAGCTACTACTGACGTTGAAGAAATCATGACAGAGTTGCAGGGAGCAAGTGATGTTGATTTTATAAGCAAGAACTTTACATGTAGTTTAGGCCAATAATAAAGATCATCCTGCATACTTCCCTGGGATCTATTAGAACATGAATTTATTATTATAGATATACTGTATTAAGTTTACAAGTGTGGTCTTCTTACGATCACTCGCAACTCCCTTCCTCGAAAACCCGGAACAGCTTCCGCCAAGCTGCCAGTTCAATTCTCAGTGAATATCACTACTCTTGGCAAGTATTTGTGTCTGATTGTAAAATGTGTTTGCTCGTCTGAGATAGACTATTAGTTGCAACTAAAAAGATGGCCTTTTGGAATCCTTTGTCACTGAATGCCAATTTAAGACATTGAAACTGAGAATTGGTGTAAAAATGACCGGGGTCACTGTAGTTTATCTATATGGAACCAGCTGCAATTACATATATTAACTGTACAAAGTGACAATTTCAAGCGACAATCTAACAACAAACAGGTTGAGCCAAAAGTAACCTGCCATCTCCAAACAGGTCGAGCCAAAGGTAACCTGCCATCTCCTGATAGGGGAGATCGATATGTCTCGACCCTTCATTTTGCTTCAGGCTCTTCGACTTTCTCCATGAATTCATGTTTGATAAAATCATCCATATGTGCCAATTTCCAAGCCTAGGCAAAATCAGGGAGAAAGACTGGTCAGAGACATCCCAACCTTTGCAAACCATATTTAAGGAATAACACGAATGGTTAACAAAAAAAAACCCACATCTATTTTCCAGCATGCTAAGTACACTGAATTCGGGAAAACAGTGAAAACCATTCAAAGACAGTTTGACCTTCAGGTGATCTTTGCGATGGAAAAAAAAGAGGAAGTTCACAGCCATACACTGCTTCAGACCGTTCAGGGTGGATTTACATCCTAACATTCTACTTTCTAAGTCTGACCTGCTCAACCCAACCTGTTGCACATGTCTAATTCTAATCAACAATCAGAGCATTTCACTCATTCATCCCAACCATGATGGACATGGACTATTCATATCACGAGATACGATGAAACAATAATAGTCAACCAGAATCTTGGTTACATCCTTACATATGCTAAGTTTCTATTTCGAAACATGCTATTCGATTATTGCTTTTAAATCATTATAAAAATGGCAAATTTATAGAAAATAACCCAACGTTTGCCTTATCTTCTCAAAATAACCCAACCTTTCGACGTAAATAGAAATAACCCGACGTTTGACCTATAGTTACAATAATATCTCGAGACCCCCAGAATAAGAATCTCCGGCTCCCCTAAAGATCTAGATTGCCTAACTGGTCTCAACTCTATATAAGGGAGAGCTACAATTAAAAGAAGTACGGTGATTAGTTAAATTTTGTTGTTGTTATCTGTAAGTGGAACCTATGTTGATCTCCCTACTAAATCGGGTCTCTTATATTATATAATGTACGGTAAACATTTGTTAACCAATGAAAACACGCCCTTGATCGATTTTCCTCCAGAACATATGACATAATCTGCATTCACTTGCCCAACAATTTATGTGGATTGGGAACATATGACATAATCTACTACGTTCCAATTAACATGAGAATTAACAGCGACACTAACTTGTCAAAGTTAATAACATCGTTAGTTCCTAGTTTAGGCATAACTCTCTAATTACTAGGATTCTAAGGGCTCGGATTTGATTCATTTTTCTTAATGACATGTGCTAGTCTTTTAGGTGTGCATTAGATAAGGCCCATCAAATAGGGTACCGGAAATTATTATTTCAGGGGGTATTGGGATATAATTGTAACTTAAGGGAAACGTCAGGTTATTTTTATGAACATCGAAAGGTTGGGTTATTTTTAGATGATATGGCAAACGTTGGGTTATTTTCATTAAATTTACCTATAAAAATTGGTGTATTCAAATTCTTCCTTCTAATCCAATTAGTTCAGTCCAGAAAATCCAAGTGTAATCGCACCTCAGCTTAATTGGAGGGTAAGTAGCTACTACATAATAACCACCTTGTGCATATTTGGCAGGAGGTAAACCCTGTTACAAATGGAATAGGATCTTTTCTAAGAACTATAAGGGGAGATAATAGCTATTCGCAGAATCTTTTGTGGGATGATAGTGGCATTTGGTAAGAAGCCCCTTACCTGCATGGGAAAGATTCTGCAAACCTCAAGAGGTTGGTAGCTTAGAGATTAGAAACGGTTTGGATCGGAACAAAGCTTGCATAGGTAAACATGTCCCATGCTTGTTCGAAAAGGCTGATCCCTTGTGGATCAAGTGGATAAGTAGCATATACCTCAAGGATGAGCCTTGGTAGGCATACAGCATACTCCCCCCCTGAGGATTCCAGTTGGTACTGGAAGAAGATATGTGGAGTAAAGAAACAAATGTTACCTGCTTTCACTTACAACACATGGACTGGAGCTGCAGGCAGATACTCTTATCTCAGAAGGTTATATATGGTTGAAAGGAAAGGCCAAGTCATGGGGAGTAGTCGAGTAGACATATGACCCCTAGGACTTCTTTTATAACATGGCTAGTGATGAAGAAAAAACTGCAGGTTAAGGAGAAAAACTGGTTCTGATGACTTGTGTATTTTCTGCCAGAATTCGCAAGAACACGCGACCCTGTCTTCTTTCAGAGTAAATACAGTACTCAGTGTGCGCAGCTTTAAATAAGAGGTGCAATATCCGAATTCCAAGCTGCAATGCCATGGGCTGGTGTGTGAATGAGGAGTTTCAATCAAAGCTGATCAAAGTGGTTACTGGCTTATTGATTTGTAGTGTACACTAACAGGTATGGTTTGTGACTTTGTGCTAAGTGCAGAATTGAAGATTGTGCCATAAGGCCAGAGTCCAGAGAAAGTTGTTGAGAAGATTAGTGAGGAAACTAAGTATAGACTTAGGAATATTATCCAAAACGCTGCTTGTAAGCATATTAAATTATTAACTGACTCAAGAACAGAAACTTTTACTTTCTCTCTGAGGTGATCCGTTGTATTTTCGAGGGTATCCCCCGTTGATTTGTGTAACTATTCTTTAATGCAATGTTACATTTTCCACACACACACACACACACAAATGAAGGTAAGTGGGGAAGAGAAAGAGAAGGATGTAATCATTAGTCAGTATAAACACAATAATAGTATATACTTCAACGTAATCCATCAATGTATCCTCCTTGCGACTCCTTTCACTCCCCTTCATGTTCCTGAATTTGATTAATTACCCTGACTATTTGTTGCATTTTCAAACATGCACTCTCATTTTTCATTAATTAAAGATTAACACTCTTCATTTTCAGGAACCTCGTACGGTATAAGTTGTAAATAAGGGTAAGGAAACTAGTCTACGTCAAACCATATAAAAATTATCATTTTTCACCTTATTTCTACTGAGCTGAATCCCATTAAATTTGCTGTACGTTTGCAGCTCCTCGTACTTCTAAATTTTCAGGTCGATAGTTATATGTTCTTAATTATTTAAACATGACATTACTTGTTGTCTCGTCAGGTGCAAGGTTTTACTCATCTAAAGCAACAACTAGATCTCGGTGCAACTTGTCAAAGACCATGATAAATCAGAGATGACCAAAGGCATTTGTGGATCCTATATTTAGAATGCTTCTTGAACAAAGCACGAGGTAACAATAGCATTCAGCCTTAGCCTCTGGAAACCATTGCTCAATAAATTTCACAAATTAAGGTTTTTATGACATCCACATTACCTGTAATAGTAGCATTGGCAAGAAATAATAACTTCCACATATGCCCATTTGAGACAGAATACAGAAATTTCAAAAAATTGCAATTTATACCCTCACCAAACACATAAAGAGCTCTAGGCGCTAGCTTATAATTTCAGGCAGGGGTGCAAATAAACAAAACGAAGATTACCTCAAAATCCCAACTTCCGTACAAATCTTCATCGTTTTTGTCTTTCCATACATAAGCATATACCTGTAACTTTTTTGTGTCGTCCTGCAAACACAAATAAGACCTGTTTTAGTCACTCTGAAGAAGCAGAACATCTATTTGTCAATCATAAAACTATACATGACACAATCAATGGTATAAAATCAAACATCCAAGGCATGCAGTATAATTAAGAAAATGTAATTAATTTGAAACCATTCATTTGTCTTGCTAAATCTTTCAAACCAATAATTTAGAGTATGTTATAGCTAAGCAGTAAGGAACCACTTTCAGAGTGTTTTGTATTTGCAACTAACAAAACATGGTATCCATTTTCTAAGGCACATTTTGCACAAAAACTTCCATAACTATGTAATGCATGTAGTTATTTACTGTTGAACCATTCCAAACATATGAGTAATATTTGAGTTGGTGAAACAATTACCACAAGCGAGACCTCAACTGAATCCCTTACATACTCGACATCCTCAAATACATCCAGACCATTCAGCTCAGTATTGGTGACCCCCATCAAAACCTGCAGTAACAGCAAAACTTTTAAAGAAGCAAGTTACCTCACGGATGGAAATCATCGAGATGATTTGAGTATTTGGCAACTATTGTACCTAATATGTTGGAAGTTACAGTCTTGAACTAGCTAATTTGAAGGAACTTTGACTGAAACTTCTATTTTAATACAAGACTTGTTGCAGTAGTTGTCAAATGAAGTTACACGAGGTCTCATCTTTTAAGAATGAAATCGAAAAGGTTTTTTTTAGAAGAGTTTGAATGCTACTTCTTTCACCGTGATTCCAAAAGTGGCTGGGGCAACAGATGTTAAAAAATTTTTAGACCCATAAGTTTAGTTAGTAGTTCCTACAAGATTCTTGATAAGGTCTAGTCTTCTAGATTGAAGAGAGTAGTGGGTAAGCTAGTGGGCCCGTACCAATATGCTTGTGTTCCTGACCGCCAAGCATAGATATATTAAGGTTTTCAGTTGGGCTAATTGGAAAAAAGTGTGTTGTCCGAAGGAAAAAGGGCCAAAGGGGGTCTTGGTATAACCGTATAACACAACTTAGCAATGTCAATGAAGCACTCAAATACTCAATGGTAAATGGCTTTGGAGGTTTGCCAGTTTGCCACTGAAATGGAATACTTTTGAGGAATGACATCGCTCTAAAATAAGGAGTCCAAAGGCTGGGTTGGTGGAGTAAAGAGGTTAGTAGTTCGCACGCTGTTAGTCTTTGGAAATCTCTAGTCTCTGGTTTTAAGCTTTTTAGGTCTTGTGTGGGTTTTAAGGTAAAAAATGGAGCAGGGGTTCTTTTTTGGCGTGACGGATGGTGCGGGGAGGTACCTCTGTAAACCCTTTTTACGGACCTCTTCAAAATTCCATCTAATAAGGATGCCACTGTTGGTGATGTTGTTTTATGGGAGGGTAATTATCATCATTGGGACATTTAGTTTTCGAGGTCACTCCATGATTGGCAGGAACATTCATTTTTGAATCTCTTGGAGCTCCTTTCTTTTGTCAAACTTTTCCAGAAGATGAGGATGAGATAAGTTGGCTGCCTGATAAATCAGGAATCTTCAGTGTATGTTGTCTTCCATGATGACTTTCCGGCTACTGCTTTGAAATTGCAAATCTCCTCTAAATTTTTTTTTTTCTTTTTTTTTTTGGCTTGGGCAGCAGCTAAAGACAAAGTCCCAATACTAGAATGCCTTAAACGAAGGGGTTTTAGTTTGACCAGCCATTGTTCTATGTGTTGTTAGGCAGAAGAAACCATCGATCATCTTTTGCTCTTGTTTCCTTAGGTCTTGCCTTAGCGGAATAATGCTTTGTCCTTGTTTAGGTCGAGTTGGATTCATCCTCGGAGAGCTAAAGGTATCCTCTTCCCTTGGAAAAGGAGAATGAAGGAAGGGTTGCAAGCTGAACTTTGGAAGTTGGTACCATTAGCTATTTTGTGGTGCACACCAAGACTTACAAATTTCACTCTTTAGGGGTGTTGTATAGTTAGAGTCAAGTGTTATAATGCCCTCAACACTTGACTTTCCATCTTTTTGTGGATAAAATTTCAAATAGCTTAATTAGCTCTCTTTTGTATATGGGCGTCACCCCCTTAGGTGTCTTTTTGTATATGGGAGCCACCCATGTCCTTGTGAATATATTGATATCCTAACTAATTAAAATATAAGAAAAAAAAAAGAACTTCGATGAGTTTGGCTAATACGAGATATGATGCACTCTACAGAGTAATTATCCATTAATTAAGAGCATTCGATACTTCAACTCCCCCCCCCCACCTCCTCGGACAAAAGAAGCTCACTCCAAACAAATGGTAAAAACCTGAAAGGGTTTCTCGCAGGACATTAAGCATTTCAAGATTGATTCCAAACGACCTTACAAGTAAGGACCAGGGCTAGGTCCCAAATAATCATTTCATCACAAAAAAAGAAAGAGCCCTCCCGAACTAACAAGCCCTGAGGTGAAGGGCAGACTGAGACTGAGGGGTAACTACTGCTTTGCTAAAGAAAACAAAAATTCCCTTTTGAGTTCCAATTAACCCCAAACTTATAAAAAAAATTAATGTTATTATCTGCTTGAGAATTCGGCTGTTATTTTGCTACCACCAATTTTAAAATCCAGATCCGCCCTCAGCCCTCACAACGTATCAACAGTAGTAGAACAAGCAGCAAAGTAGATACAGAGATATAAGTCAGCCATACCCTTCCAAGCACATTCTTATTCTCAACAGGGAGTATAGCTGGATATAAACGACCCTTGATGCTGAACCTATGGCTGATGACACATAAAGTTAACTCAATCACATAAAAAGTAAGCATGATATCACTTGACAAATGCCAGAAAACAAACACCAATTCCACAAAAGACATTTACTTTCAGCCTATTTCGAGCTAATCAAATTATAAAGTGAACCCATTATATCAGTAGACTTATACCAACACAACCAAAGTGAATTCCAATAATTATAAAGATGGAAACTTTCATTATGGGTCATCCAGAAACAACCTCTCCATGTTTTCAACATAGAGGTAAGGCTGCTTACATAGCCCCCTTCCCTCCACCCCCTACCTCGCCATAGGTGGGAACCTTTGAGGCACTACATTAATGTTTATTTTTTTATTTTTCTTGGTATATAGGAGTAGTTAATGCAGTAATGTTGCACGGATGGAGATGGGATATGAGGATTTGAACCCAGACCCCGCAGGCAGGTTGATGTCGTAACCAGTAAGCCAACCTTATCCTCACGCTAATAATATTGTTGTTGTATAAAGATAGCAACTAGAAATACTATGTGGATTTTCCCAAATATCCCAATTAACAGCTACTAGTAACAAAGTAGAATTAAGCTCCTGAAAATGAGGAAATTAAGTAAACCCATTTCATCAAATTTAATGGGCAAGGATAAGAACTGAATAGGTTTCAATAGAATTTAGCAATAAATGATTTCATGAAATTCAAGATCATCAACATAAATTTCATTCAATCAATAAACGAAAGATTGATTACAAAAGAAATAAGGAGAGAGGAAAAGGAGCTAACTAGTTATGGAGGATTGCAGGAGAAGATACAGGGACACGGTTGAGCACGACTTGGACTACTTCATCAGCAAGAAGACTTCCGTACACAAAGACATTATGTGAAGTACTACCCATTGCCATCTTTCTCTCTCTCTTTTTCTTTTCCCACAAAACAACAAAGGTAAGATCAAACCCAGTTTGAGTCAAACGTTTAGGATCTCAATTGAAAAAAGGAAGACTAAACAAAGAAGGGGTAATGTGAAGATATTGCTTTTTGTTGGTCGAGAGTAGACAAAGTAAAAAGGAAACTGTACCCAACAAAACATTTACGTTAACACTTCCATCCAGCGGTGGTTGGGTCCCTGCCGGATCAGGTCGAGTTATATTGGTCGGGTCAATTTCGGTCTCATGGAGTTATAGTGTGCTTAATTTTCAGTCGGAGAGTGATTTTTGTAGTTTGTTTCCTTTACGTCGGATTATTATTTTCTTCTTGGGTTGAGATTGATTTTCGGTTTTCATCTTGTTAATAACCTTGCAAAAATATGTTTTCATTAATACGAAGTCGGTTGAAATCCGGGTATTTTGAATGGTTTTGATTGAATTTATCAATGTTTATTTGCATGATTATGCATACCATTAGTTGGGTTACGCCGAATTGAGCTGAATTGGGGTCATGTTGAGTTCGAGTCAGTAATTGGATCGTTTCGAGACGGGGTCACATTGAATCTTGTTGGAATGAGAAATCATGGCATTCGAGTCAAGTCGGTTACGATTCACCTTATTGAGTCTTAAATTAAGTCGTATTTATTCGGCCTACTTCCATAGTTTTCATTTTATTTATTTCTTTTTCACAAAAATAATTATATTTACATCCACTGCATTTGCCTTCCATGTTAGTCCTTCACCAAAAAAAAAAATGTTTAAGATCACAATAGCCCCCCAAGAAAGAAAAATAATAATTAAAAAAAATGGAGGAAATAAAAGAAACTTGTGAAGTAAGAATGTGAATAAATTGCTTTATGTGGGTAGAATGAGCTGGTTTCAGGCTCAAGAGTCTTCAGCCAACCGCCAGGGTCACGTGGTTCAACTGGACCATGTCCAAACCTGATGAACTGTCACCCGAACCTAAACACTTCCCCCAAGCCATCTCGGCTCGGACAGCCGTTTGGTCCCCTACCCAGTTCCCCATAACCAAATAATTAAACAAACAAAAAAAAACAGTAAAACCCTCACAGTTCACTTCTTTATTGTGTTTTTCTTCTTTGTCAGTTAGTAGTAGCCCTTGGTTAGATTAAGTCATTTCATCTTCTCTTACAAGCTACACCAAAGATAACTCATTTTCTCTCTCCTTAAAAGTTGCAAAAACCCAGAAACATTAACCAAGACTCCATCCTCTCTGTCTCTCTCACTCTACATACTTTCTCTCTCCTCAATATATTTGCTTAGCTTCCCATTGAAGCTACCACCAAACTACTCTAATAATCTCTGACTGTCACCCACCTCTCCCCCCATTATTTCCCCCACGAGAAATTTGGTAAGAACTCTCACGGAAAAGCATCATATCATATCATATAACCCCATCCCCTCTACCTTTGTATATAATACCCACATTATACATTGTACACTTACATTATTTCATCCTTAATCCTCATTTCATTTCATACTTTATATTATACACTTCTTATTATTATTATCATATCATAATTACACAATATCATTACAAACTTATTGATAAAGATGGTGAACAGTAAGGTTGCGGCCGCGACGGGGTCTATCATAAAAATGGTGATTATATTGAAATTGATTGCAACATCAACAGCATTGTTAGACCCAATGGATTTCCTGGCGCTCCAATCGCTACGGAAATCGTTACACGACGTCCCGGGTTCGAGCTTCTTCAGCACATGGGATTTCACATCGGACCCATGCAGTAACTTTCAGGGGGTTTACTGTGAGTCTGACAAGGTCATCGCACTCAACCTCGGCGACCCACGTGCCGGCTCACCCGGTTTAACCGGCCGCATTGACCCAGCCATTGGTAAACTCACCGCGCTCGCCGAGTTCACCGTTGTTCCCGGTCGAATCATTGGTAAAATCCCTGAAACTATCTCACAGCTTTCCAACCTCCGGTTCTTCGCCGTGAGCCGGAACTATCTAACCGGAGAAATTCCTCCCGGTTTGGGTGAGTTGCGTAACTTACACACCCTTGACCTGAGTTATAACCAGCTCACCGGTTCTATTCCTTATCCGCTAGTTTCACTTTCCTCGTTAACCAACCTTATATTATGTCACAATCATCTTACTGGTACACTTCCTTCTCCTTTTACTTCCGGTTTGTTAACCCGGGTTGATTTAATGCATAATAATTTAACCGGGTATATCCAACCGGATTCTCTCCCTTCTTCGGTTCAATACCTTTCTCTTGGCTGGAACAAGTTCGCTGGACCGGTTGGTGGCTTGTTGGTGAAGCTAAACAAGTTGAATTACCTTGACTTGAGCATGAACCGCTTCACTGGGTTTATCCCGTACGAGGTGTTTTCCTATCCGATCAGTCACCTCCAGCTACAAAGAAACCAGTTTCTCGGCCCGGTTCAGCCGGCTCAGGAGGTGACGATCTCCACCGTTGATCTTAGCTACAACAGGCTGTCGGGTAGAGTGTCGCCGATGCTATCGACGGTCCAGAATTTGTTCTTGAATAATAACCGGTTTATTGGGAGTGTGCCGGCCGGGTTCAAGGACCGGTTGATGGATGGGACAATACAAACGTTGTATTTGCAACATAATTATCTGACCGGGTTCGAGATTAATCAGACGGCTGAGATTCCATTGAGCAGCTCTTTGTGCTTGTTGTACAACTGCATGGTCCCACCTGCTCAGTCAGCTTGCCCGTTGAAAGCTGGGTTCGAGAAAACTCGCCCTACTGCTCAGTGTTCTGAGTTCCGAGGGTAATATGGTAACTTAACCTTCGTAGCCGCTTTTGCATGATATTTTGATTTTATAATTCATTAAATGATTAAATTACTTAAAAAAAGAAAAAGGTCAAATTTGCTCTTGAGGCAAATATTTTGGGTTTTGATTAAATTGAATTACTTTTTGGGTTATGAAGTGACTCAAGAGACAAAGAATAAGAAGAACAAAGTAATCAAACATGTTGATAATTAAGCTAAAGTATTAGGAATTTTTTGTTTTAATAAATATTATAATGTAGTGTCATTTTGAGTAAAATTACGGTGACTATATATGTTTTTCGCTTTTTTTGTTGCCCATCTAGTTCGCCGGAGACAAGATGTGGATAGCTATAGATGTTTATTGTATGTAGACTTGTGGTAAGCAGTAGACAAGTAGTGTAGTTGAGTCAGAGAGTTAAAGTAGAGTGAAGTACAAGTGTTAGAAAGAATGTTGTGTAATGTTGTGTGTATATGATGATTATTATTGATTCTTTTGTAATAGCCGTTGGAGTTGATATTTGTCTTTTTATATCAGGCCTTATTCTATCAAATTCTTATAAATGTCTCTTGTGTTTTGGGGCGTACATTGTAATATTTTATTACTACTTGTATAGTTGTATGGTGTAAATGTTACGCTAATTCAGTTGAGTATCATAAGAATTGTTTGGTGAAGACTTTCATGTTATAGGCCTAGATTTCCATATATGTTATTGCTAACTTTTAAGTGATGAACAATGAGATTCTGACAAAAGTGGTTAGTAGATTAATTACTCTAATGGAGTGAGTATTGATTACTACTTCGCAATAACCCAATGGCAAAGTTTTGAGTTTGAGGGAAGTTTCGTCATTAAAATGGATCAAATCCATTTGAATCTAGATTCAAGAATGTTATACGCAGCATTAGATTTTTAAGTTTGTGGCTGAAAGATCAATGGCATAACTATTTGACGGATTCAAAGACAACAAAACAAACAATCGAGCTTAATGACGTTATTTCTTCTCGATTCTTAACCTGGATTTCACCATTCGAGTAGTTGAAAATCGATGACCCTGTTTCTTCTCGATTTTAACCTAGATTTCACCATTTGACTATCGACCATTCGTGATTTGAGCTCCCTGAAGCTGCAAAGTCTACTGCTGAAAAATCATGATTTGAATGAACAAAATTGGTGTTGTACCAAGTGGAAGAAAAAAAATGTGATACAAGTGCTTATAAAACGGCACCGGCACGAGGACATAGCAAAAACCCCTGATAACTTGTAAGCTGGCCATCCTACGTGAAAAATATACCAGTGAACTGCAATCTTCAAACTGCAGCATATGAAGTTTAGGACCCCATTGAAAATCTATTTGGATCGAGTACTAAATTTCGTCAAAAGTTGATGAGAGATCATGCACGTCTTGGTTTGTCCCGATTTTTATTTGACTATCGACCATCCCTGAGTCAAATCAAATTAAACTGAATTCAAATCTGCAAATTAAGGGCTCAGCCGATATCACTCACATTTTCATTTTTTTTTTTTTTTTTTGTATTCTTGAACTTAGTCGAATAAGTTAGCAATTGACTTTAAACTGGGCCGTAAGACCTAGAAAACCATGATCAAAATGAGAATCGATGTTCTATCAGTTGCTACTTTTCGATTACATAGGTGTGCAATCCTCAGACTCTAACATACGGAGTGTGAAGTTGTGAACTTTAGGTCCCCCATTGAAGGTAACTGCAATAACGAGTCACAAAAACGGAAACGACATTAAACCATCCAAGCGATCATTTGTATACATTATAGCAAGCGAGTTTGTAGACTGCAGTTGATTCGGTGTCGAGTTTTAGCAAGCTACTATTAATTCCAACTGGTCGTTGTACAGTTGATTAAGAACATAGCTCACACATCATATTATCAGAATTCAGAATCCCCATCTCGAGCCATCTCAAGCGCAAATGTGCAATGCTTCAATAAAACTTAAATGCGATACACGGGTGTGCAGATTAACGACAATTGTGCACTGGTAATAAGAACTGAGAGTGTTTTACAGTCGCGAAGCTAAAAACCAGCCCCTAAAGGAGGCACTAACATTGAGAGTAGCAGCCTATTCGCACATTGGTTCTGGGCTAGCAGCAGTAGCACCCCAGATGTCTAAAACGGAATTTTGTGGCTCCAATTCTTCGTGCCACAGTTGGAGCTTGTCACTTGGGTAGAATTTCCTCTCTGGACCATTTTTGTCAATCTAAAACCCATACAGATTTATCAAGAACGGGACTACATGTTGTAGAGACGCCAATATAAAAGCAGCTTTAACTTAAAGCAGACAGGAGGACTTACAGTGACGGTTCGAACAACACCACCACTAGCACCATCACGAGCAATGGCAAGCGAAACTGCTTTCACCACTAGTGCCTAGAAAGAGTAGACTTACAGATCAGAAAAAAATCAAGATAGGTCATAATCCATATCAATCCCAACTTTAATCCCACTCGTTTCTTCTAATATAGCATAAACCACACACCGGCATTTCATCCGAATGTATCTACCAATCATCATTCCATTACCTGCTCGTTTTTATGAGCAAGGTAGGTTGGGGAGCCTTAATCATCATGTTTATTCTATTTTTCGTGATGAGATTATCATTCTCGCTAAGAATTTCAGATGCAACCAACAATGGAGCTATCAGAATGACTAACCTCAGCTTCTTCTTTTGTCATGTTATCCTTCCAGGCTTGATCGAAAAATCCATACAAGTACGAAGAGCCAGATCCTGCAAACAACACGCATAATCAGATAAAAATGTGAGTATTCAAAGTGACTGTCACTTTATGCAAACTTGCACTCATTGATCGCATCTTAAAAGTTGCAAAAGAACTACATGTGTCCACATAATCAAGCTCAGACCAGTTTCTGGCCGTTCCTTGAAATTTATTTTAAACACAATTACCCGTAGGACTTTTTGCTTTCTTACATGCACATTTCTAGCGCTTGCCTTGAATATGACTTCTAATCCGTATTAAATTTCACTAAGGTAGGATACCCATATATGAAGTATTATTTTGGTCCGATAAACTATAACTATAGCCCACCAATAATTGCACATGCATTTACAGTGGTAAACAATTTATTCGAGAAGACATACCCCCAATGGCAAAAGGTTGCTCAACAACGGTACCACCTAGTGGAATACCAAAAATTTTCCCTCCTTCATGCTCACTCCAGCCTCCAACTATAAGCCCAGTCTGGAGCATGTCCTGTAGTAGTCCAAAAAGACAGGTTTAGGTGATTAAGTTTCAAATACACAAATTAATGTAATTTCATAAACTAATAACAATGTAGCATCTGGATGGGCTTCAAATTATAGTACAAAACCAGAAGTCAATCTACTTTCCTCCAAACTTCCAGGTCTTCATTATACCAACTACAGTTATATGGTCACAGCTCATTCCCTCCCACCAGACCTGATATCAGGATTTCATGACATAAAGCAGGGGGAAAAACAGGCTGTGCGAGATTAGATCTTTGGTTTTTTTCTTTGTTACCAGAAAAAGAGGGTCAATTATTTATATAGATATATTCCATAGATACAAATTGTTTAATCTCACTAGGACCCTCTTTCACGGTTGCACAAAAGCCAGATTTTGAAGCACTCAATTACCACGTCTACAAACATGCAAACAAGTACAAAGACCAAAAGACTTTCTTAGACAAATAATGTCGTCTTAACCAAACTATTCTTGTACTGAGAGCTGAAATGACTCTAAGGTAGTCACTTTCCATAATCACCATTCGGAAACTGCTTTGCAAAGTAATCTCCATATGGAAGTTATTCTATTACTGCTAAGAATACAAAGTTTACTCCCAACCCAAACAATACCCTATTGGCAGTAAAATGCCAGAATAATTCACACAGCCATACAACGCAATCTCAATCTTTAAAAAAAAAAAAAACTTAGGCGGAAGTTAATTAATTAGATAGCATAATATTCCAGTGTACCTGCCCTCTATCTGCTGAGATTAACCTCGACACTCTCAACAACAAAGCCTCAAGTCCCAAAATGATTTGTGGTCATCTTACATGAGTTATCAATTTATCATATTGAACAGTCACCCAGAAAACAAAAAAAAAAAAGAGAAACAAAGGAAAATATGATAGTAACAAGGAGGGTAGGCAGAGAGACAAATAGAAGAAAAACAAAAAAAAAAAAATAGAGGATGTGATCTGAGGATATATCACGCATAAAAACAGTAAGAAAGTAGGAAAACATTTGAATGATTCGGTTAATAGTTGCTAGTAATGAACTAATGATGGAAATGGTATCAAAGTGCCATATTGCACGAAATAAGCAGGCACACTCAACTAACAAAAAGTCACCTTGTTATTATACGACAGTAGCCTGACAAGATTTGCAGCAACTTTCACTGTAGCAGGCTGGTCCAACTGTATCCTGCATTACACGTATTGTTTAAAAGTTAACGATGAACAAGACGATTAGTGAAAGGGAGAGCGGGAGAGGAGATCAAGGTAAGAATATACGACACGATTACCTGACCCGCAAGAACAGAAGCACTGAAAAGCCTTTAAATAAAAGCAAAACAATCTTGAAATGGTCTAACAAGAGTACTAAATTTGAAGGAAAACAAGAGATGGCCCTCAACATGGCCTTATGAGCAGTAATTTCAATACAAAAACCCTGGAATAATGATTTTTAAAACTACCCCAAAACACAGACACCTGTTCACATTGTCCAAATTAATTTCTCCCATTATTCATATCAATTTCTTAACCTTTTGGCTCAAAATGATTTAGGTGAAAAGCAAATGGCAACCGATACTTGGTTAAGGTTAACATCAACCTCCCACCATTATCAACCAGCACCACCACATCATCAAAAGTTCTCACAAACCTATACCACACCACATGCCCTATCCCAATCAGCGCACCACACCAGTCCTTCTATGTTCTATGATGACTACATCCTAGGCACACTCGTAACTTTTCAAATCAATGCCATTAGTAGAATGCATCTCAGGTTGAAAGATTATCAGATCCTCAAAGAAGCCATCTATCATTTCTTCTACAGAAATACTAATTACAAGGAAATCGAAAGATCAAGAGCAAGGAATTAAAGATCAAGAGAAAGGAATCTTACGTGTGCTGGTGAAGAAAGTATCGTGCATAATCTGAAAGTACCTGAGAATCTGCTGCCTGCAATGTATCAATATTTAAACATGTTATTAAAGATAAATGTAATCAAAACATCTTACAAGAAGTCACTACTGATGTCTCAAAAAAAAAAAAAGGCACTACGATATGTAAAACATAATAACCGTATTACTAACCTAAGACCACAGAACATTAAGAAAGTTACAAGTATACCACATCCCATGGCAATACTTAATGATCAGGTATGTTCAGAACATAAACTACCAAAATCTCACGAACTGCCCAGCTAAGCTACAATAGAACTTATCTCGAAAACACATATCTCTCTGTTCCAGTGATATGTTGGATGTTGGACTATTCTATATTTGGGTGTTTCCGTGAATTGTTGACCTTTCCTAATTTAGGGGGTTTTGTGTTTGTAAAATTACTATAGTGCTCTTACTAGTTACTTCTAGTCCTCTACCCCCACTTTTATTGGTTTTGTGGGGATTTTCTTTTTCTCTCCACTCTCCCCCACCTATACCCCACCTTTTATTGGTTTTTGATCCAAAAGCAAAGTCCAATGTATCACTAGAACGGAGGGAGTATACAACTAAGGGTTATCGTCTGGATGCCCACATATACCAGCATTTACGAGTTAAGACAAAGAGCAACGTCAAATAGAACACCAAAGGACATTCCCCTGTTCCCATATCAAGATGGGTAATTCACAGATGTAAGGACCGAAAGCTAGTCAAAAATAACCACTACAAGCTCTAAGTAAACCTTCATATTGAATCTATACTTAAGAAAGGAATGTAATTTCGTTACTAGAGCCTCGCCAGCATTCCCAAAGATCAACCATATAATCAACTAATTAGCTATCAATTACCGTCAAAAGTATAGGTATCGGTAGAAAAGAAGCATATGAATACATAATGTTAACGTAGAAGCATCATCACTAAGCCTACATTCTCATACAGAATAAATATATTGCTCATGTACAAAGAAAAACACAAGAGCTTCTAACTCCAAGTACTCTGACCACCGCCAAAGAACATTAGCAACATGAATCAGCCCTGTCCGCCAAAGAAAGCTCGTGCAGCTTACAAGGTCTAACTATTGCAAATCCTATGGACCGAGCAAACCAGAGAGAGCACAAAATCACCCCGGCACCAAAATTAACAGAACTTATCAATCAAAATAGTTACAAGGAGATGAGATTACCGATCCAGAACGGCAAACATAGACATTATCAGTAAGCTTGGTAATCTTGTCCGATGCACGATTCGCAACATAAACACCTATAACACAATCACAAAAGCGATATCAACTACAAAAGGAAGAACAAGCACACCGTAACAAATTAACAATCCGCGAGTGAAAACTAGGTTTGAACTCGCTACAACCCCAGCATCACATATCCCACCCATAATTTTACTCAAGCTTCAAACTTGAATGAAACTCAATTCAATTAATCGAAAAACAAGGTGTGGGTCAGTGGTCACAATTATTCAATTCAATTGAGGGGAAAAAGTGAACAGCAAGATTCATGGACGATCAAAAATCAAATAATAATAAAAAAAGAGAGAGGTTAAGAAATTACCGGTGCTAGTTCGCGAGTCGGCACCGAGAACGACGCCACCGTTGTAGGTGACGCCGATGATGGTGGTTCCCATAGAATGTTCGCCGTCAACATTGAGCTTGTCCATTTTTCGACTTTGCTTTGAGACTCTGAGGTGTGAGATAGAAGTTTTGTTTTGAGGTTGCGTTTGTGTGAGACTGAGGAACTGAGAAGGTAAAGTCGGAAAAATATAAAGACCAAGGCTGAGTGACTTATTAAGCAAGTCACACCTCACACGAGTCGAAAAGAAAAGAGTAAAAGAGAGGTGTAATTACGCAATTGACCTCAAGACGTCCCGTAGTGAGTTGGGGGCAGAGCCAAAGACCACACTAAAACAACATATTTGCTTTAGTTCACCTTTTTATTTTTATTTTTGTTTTTTTGGTTGCATTGAGAGAAATCAAGTCCCGAAAACAAAAGTAAAATTACAGATCATCCCAATAGTAAAGCTACAAATCAACTAATCGAGGTCTGGAAACCCTGAGAATAATTAGCTTTTGATCTTGATCTGCTACCCAATCTGTCGATAGGTTTGCTTCTCCTCTATATGTGTGTTCAAGCTAAGCACTTGTCGTAGACCTCTCACCATTAACCATTTACAAACAGGTGGAATTTTCCATGTGCACAATTAGTTTCTCGAACCTAATATAAGGCGCTTCCTCCAAGCCCCGCTTAAGGGCCAATAGGCCGACTCTCACTGAAGTGCGTACTCCATGACTCGAAAGAAAAGCGTGTACAAAGTTACCCGATTCATCTCCGAAAATCCACCCCCTGCTGGCCCTACTTACGCCATCAGTATTAGATAAGACTCATCCACGTGGTGGTTTGAGGATGTAAAGAATCTCTTTAGGGAGCTACTCAATCATACTATCTCACGAAAGTTGGTTTGGTTGATCGTGTACGATCAAGTTTTGTAATTTCGTATAAGAGTTTGTGCCTTGACAAATTTCTTAGCCTTTAATGAGAAAACATATTATTTGATTGATAGTTAATCTCATTAAGGATATCAAATTTGAATTAACAACTCCTTTAAAAAAAATGAATTATCAAAGGATTTTCTATTTCTTTACTATATGCGCATATGACACATGTACAAACTTCATTTCTAATATTCTCCCGAATTTATCAATGATACTTTATATTCTGTTTTTTCAAGAGAAAATATCACTTAATTAAGAAAGAAAATAGTGTTTTTACATCGGGTTATCTAACAGGTTCCTATAGGACACATGATAAAAGTTCGCAAATTCTATCGTACCCCTGGGGTACCTTCCTTTGCGTACCCCCCCCATTTTATATTATAATTAGTTATTGTTATCTATTCCTTGCATAAATAAATCTACAGCATGGTGGTCTTATGTTTAACATAACAATACCTAGCTCATGTGTCCGGATCCTTTTCACAATGATTGGCCTGGTTTTTCTTTTTCTTTCTCGATTATAAAATAAATATTAATAAATAAATACTCATCCCAATCCATTTACTCTTTCTCTCTCTTACCACCCCTTTCCCTTACTCGTCCTTTGAAAGCCGTCACATCGCTATGCTTTCCTCTGAATAGAAAGAGGGGAAGGTAGGGCATCCACAGTTTGGAGAGATATACCCTTCGACACATTCATCCATCCCTCGGCCCCCTCTGTGAGTGCTTTCTTCCAGCGAAAGGAGGGTTCTCTCTACCAAGCGAGGCGGCGCCCGGTCTTCCTGCGCGGCTTCGCGAAAGGGCCGACTTCGAGTTACCCGAAGTCTAAACTTAAAAAACGGGCTAAGCTAATAGTCTTAGTTTCTCAATAAGTTCATAGAGTGATTGATTGAGCGAACAAATCGCGTCCTTCTTAGAACCCATCTTATCTTTCCTTTAAAAGTCTTTCTACCCTGTCTCCT
The DNA here is from genome assembly GCA_963680865.1 of Spergularia marina. Taxonomy (NCBI): domain Eukaryota; kingdom Viridiplantae; phylum Streptophyta; class Magnoliopsida; order Caryophyllales; family Caryophyllaceae; genus Spergularia; species Spergularia marina. The sequence goes on along the minus strand of OY804560.1, from coordinate 12,521,873 downwards.
GAGGTCGACTCGTAGCACCACTGATGTTGCGTTAACGGGGGGTTCCGCGAAAGCCCGAAAAAGAAAGTCTGGTAGGAGACGAGCTCCGATGCTATTTACCATGAAATAGGGCTTCCTTTCAAGATCTGACCATGCCCTTCCAAAGGAGCAATGCGTAGTCACATCTGTTGGATCAACCTTCGACTTGAAAGAATGTTTAGGGTCCATATTCCTGGCGTATTCCTACTTAGGACAGGAAGGCTCGGCTTTCTCTTCTTGTTGCTTTTGGGTTCTTGAGAATGCTTTGAGGTTGGGCTTCTGAAAGAGATTACGCTAAAAAAATGTAGAATTAGCAACTTTTATACGAATTTTCAAGCGGATTCTGCTCCTAACCTTGCAGAATTAGTCTTCAGGTTGTGGACACAAACCTCAGAAACCACCAAACCCGAAAAACTGAAGTGAACTATTGAAGCTACCAGTGGGATTGATCTGATTCAAAAGGTATTTAGCCTTTCGCCCGTCCCTACTTCTATGATTCAGTCATTGATAGAGAGGAATCGCTTAGCCTAACATTAGACTAAACTAGCTAGCCCTCGAATCAGTGGATTGAAGAATGAAAGCTTGAAGACAAAGAGAATCGAGCGGGTGTGTGGGGAAGGAACCCCCTTCGAGTTCATGGCAAACACACACATCTACCCGGTAAGTAAAAAGCCAAGAAAACGCCCAAAAAAACCTGCTACAAATTCTTCCAAGACGTGCAAGGCCCCCCCAGCATTTCAAGGAGAAAGACAACCATTATAGCAATAGAAGACGGCCCACTTATAGCCTTATTTAGTGAAAATTGTAGAAAAGGTTCCCCTCTAGCGTACGGCTCTAATGAGGGCTTCCCTCTTTACTGGGCTCTGCTCGCCCGTCTACGCTCCGACCTAGACCGAGAGGGCATCCTTTCCTTCTTTGTTGGGTTGGTTCACTTATCTGACTCAATCGCTCGCTAAGTTCAGTCGAATGAATGTGAAGGCTACCCAGCTTCTTGTAAGCAAAGCAGAATACGAATCCTAGCCTTGAGCTTCCTTCAATTACGATAGAGATAGTGACCTAGGGAGATATGACTCTTGCTGAGTACATTTCTTTGTCCTTGTCCCGCTTCATTGCTTTCAATATCATAGGAAAAGGGGTACGATACCTACTCAAAGGGATTGGAAATCCCGAAGTCAGTAAAGGTCGAAGGTCTGTGCTTGATATCTGGGAGGGAGGCAAGAACCATGCTTTAAGAAAAGTGGCGATTTTTATCCTAATTGCGGAGTTGGACTTGAACCAACACCCCGGGTGTAATAAAACATCGGCGAACTTCGGCATTCAATCCATGTCTCGCATTTCCTTGCCTCCTGACCCATTGTGCTTTGTCCTATACCCCAAGTCATTGGGTAAGTTTCCAAGACTCAAAGTCGTATGAGAACAAAAACATTTCCAATAAAATAGCGGTAGATGAAGAGGAAATGCCCTAAGTCGGTGCAGGAGAGGCAGAAGTTTTACATGGCATGATAACCCAGCAACCCCTACCCACCATAGGAACAGCCGACGTCCGGCGACACCACCCTGCACCACCGCGTCACCTTTTCTCCCTCCTCCATTTTCTCCTCTTTCCACTTTTCTTTCTCCTCCAATTTGCCCACTTGCCGGCGAAAACGATGAGGAACAACGTCTTTAGAGCGCTCCGGTGGGTTGGGCGGCGACTTTTTTCCGAAGGTGGTAGTCAGGGTATGGGGGTGAGGGTAGGAAAGGGCGACAGTGGTGGTTTGTAGGAAAACATTGTTGTTAACAGGTGGTCCAGTTGGAGGTGTCGTCGACGTGTATAGTGGCAGGTGGTGTGACAGCAGCGGTGGCCAGGTGGCTGGAAAGGGAGTGGGGAAGGGGAAGGAGAGAAAAGAAAAAGAAAAAAACAAAACATAAATTATTATAGAATAAACCGGGTCATTACAAAACATAAATAGACCATTGTATTAAAAAAAAGTTCATTATGCAATAAAGATCATAGCACATGAATACTATAACACAAACAAAAAATTACAAAAATAAAGGGAAATTTTCCAATATGCCCCTAAGGTTCCCTAAATTTTCAGGTATACCCCTCTAGTTACCGAGCTGTCCAGCGTGCCCTTGAGATTTGCAAAATTATGTTTTTTTTTTGTGTTTTTCATTGACGGACACTAACACCGTTACCATTTTGATGAAATTTGACTCTCTTTTTTAACAAATTGACTAATAATAACATAATTTAAAAAAAAACAATTTTCTCCCACCTCTCTCCCTAACCCCGCCACCCACCCAACACAGCCCTTACCCCACTGCCTCATCACCGCACCCCATCATCGACAACCACCTGAGACACCTCATCACCACCAGCAAACGCGGGTCCCTCCCGCAACCACACCACCACCGCCATCTGGGTCGCCAACCGTTGTGTCCCCCTCAAAGACCTCTCCTCCGCCGCCCTCTCTCTCCTCCGACAAGACTCTCTCCCTCTCCAACTCCGTCAACTTCGTCCTTGGTACCACTTTGGGTCTCATCCGTGGGGTTCTCCCAAATATGCTCATTTGTGTACAACACTTCTGCCCCGTAGATCCTGGGATTATCCGAGATCAAACTCGATCGAATATACCGTCCTAGTAATTACCGGTTCCACCACTTCCAAATGCGTGTCCTCTATTAACCCATTTGCCCGGGTTACTAGCCGATCTATTCTGTTATTGTTACCGTATGAAATATTACCCCTCATGCATAGCTTGTTGTTTGAAGAGAAAGGGTCGTGGCCTATGGAGGAGTAGGTGGTCGGGGTAATGGGTGGTCGGAGTGTGGTCGCGGGAGGGGGTCGCATATGGTGGTGGTGGCGGTGGCCTAGATGGTGGTCGGTGCAGGGTGCGGTGGTGAGGTGGCGGCTCTATTGGTTGGGTTGGGGTTGGGGAAGGAGGTGTGAGAAATTGAGTTTTTGTTTGTTTTTAATTATGTTATTAATGGTCAATGTGTTTTAAAAAAATCAAACTCATCAAAGGGCTAACGGTGTTATACTGTTAGTGGGCGTTAGTGAAAAATACAAAAAAAACCCCATTTTGCAAACCTCAGGGGCACGCTGGATAGCTCGGTAACCAGAGGGGTATACCTTAAAATTTCGGGAACCTCAGAGGTATATTGGATTCCCAAATATAAATTGATCATCTTAGGACAAAAAGCAGATAATTGCAAAACCTAAATAGTTCATTATACAGCAAAAACAAATCATTCCAAAACAAATCGTAAAAAAAAATATCGATAATTTTAAAACAAAAATACATCATTACTAAACATAAATAGATCATTTCAAAACCAACAATGATCATTATAGAAAAAAAATGATCATCACAAAACATAAATGTAGATCCAATCTTAGGTTTTTTCTTCCTGAAAGATCTATTTTTGTTATCTAGTGATTTGTTTTTAAATCACCTTTATTATGAACAATTTTTGTAACCAAAAAAATTGTTTTATAAAAAAACTAGATGATATAAAATAACTGATCATTCATAAAAACAAAAAAAAATGTTTTTTTTTTGTCTTGGAATGAATGGTTATTGTTCTTGAATGAATGATTTTGTTTTGGAATGAATGCGTTTTGTTTTATAATGACTGGTTTTTGTTCAAAAATGAATGGTTTTTGTTTTGGAAAGAATGACTTTTGTCCTAAAATGAATGTTTTTTTGGTTTTGGAATGGATGGTTTTTGTCATCAAATGAATGATTTTTGGTTTGAAATGAATGTTTTTTATCCTTGTTTTGAAATGATTTTTTTTTGTCCTGAAATGAATGGTTATTGTTATGTAATGAAAGTTTTTGTTCTGAAATGAATGGTATTGTTTTAGAATGAGTGGTTTTTGTTTTAGAGTGAATAGTTCTAGTCCTGAAATGAATGATTTTTTTTCTGGAATGAATGGTTTATGTTCTTAAGATGGTTTATAATCTAGAATGAATGGTTTTTGTTTTGGAATTAATGGTTTATGATCTGGAATTAATGGTTTTTGTTTTGGAATTAATGGTTCTAGTCCTGAAATGAATGGTTTTTGTTCTGAAATGAATGGTTATTGTTCTGAAATGAATGTTCTTTATTCTGAAATGAATGTTTTTGTCCTGTAATGAATGATTTTTGTTCTAAAATGAATGATTTTGTTTTGGAATGAGCGATTTTTGTTTTGGAATGAATTGTTCTAGTCCTAAAATGGATGGTTATTGTCCCGGAATGAATGGTTATTGTTCTGAAACGAATGATTTTTGTTCTGGAATGAATGATAATGGTTTATGATCTGGAATGAGTGGTTTTTGTTTTGGAATGAATGGATCTAGTCTTAAAATGAATGGTTAGTGTTCTATAATGAATAGTTTCTGTTTTGAAATGAATGAGTTTTGTTTTGGAATAAATGATTTTTGTCCTGAAATGAGTAATTTTTTTTTAATGAATGATTTTTGTTTTGCAATGAATGTTATTTTGGCTTGAAAAGAATGATTTTTGTTCCGAAAGAAATGGTTAGTATTCTGGAATGAATTATTTCTGTATTGAAATTAATGGTTTTTGTTTTGGAATGAATATTTTTTGTTTTGAAATGAACGATTATTGTTTTGGAATGAATGACTATTGTTTTGGAATGAATGACTATTGTTTTGGAATGAATGATTTTTGTTCTGCAGTGAATGATTTTTGTTGTAAAATGAATGGCTACTGTTAGAAATGGATGGTTTCTATTCTGAAAAAAAAAATTAAGGGAAAAAAAATATGATAACCCATTTCTCTCTCCTCCCTCCTCCATCACCGTCGGCCATCCCTACCACTATAGCCCACCACGTCCATACAACCAGCTCCCCTAATGGTTCCATGCCCGGTGCTTTCAATACCACCTCGACGCCACTCGAAAAGCGCCTGAGATGTCTATTATTCGGGATGGGGGTGGGGTGGGTCAGAGAGTGGAGGAAAAGAAAACGAGAAAATGGTGGAGGAGGAGAGAAGTGGTGGCGTCGCGGGGTGGGGCTGAGTTAGACGACTCCAAACCGGTGGATATGGTGGTGATTCACACGGTGGTAGTGGTGGTCAATTATGTCGGCGTCGTGTGGTAGTGATGGTTGTGGGTGGAGGAGAGGGGAGGAGAGAGAAAGTGAGTTTGTATGTTTTACGGATTACATGATTTTTTTTTTCCAGTTTGGGTGAGATGTGTTGGTGTGATGCATTGAGTATTTGGGCCAAGGGTACCAGCTTCTTTATTTATGGTTTTTTCGATTTGGTGGGTTGCGTTGTGTATTTGAGCCGGGGTACTAGCTTCTTTATTTATGGCTTTTTCAATTTGGGTGAGCTGCGTTGAATATTTGGGCCGGGGGTTACAAAGAGAATGGTACCCATGGGGTACCATAGAACGGTTGATAAAACTTCATACTTTCTTAACTAAGTGATATTCTCACTTGAAAAAACAAATCGTAGAATTTTTTTTATTAATTTAGGAGAATATCACTTTATTAAGGAAAAAAAATTCATGACAACGAACATACTATATGATTTTTTACTTTTTTTGAAAAAAAAAATTATAAGCTCAAATAGTCAAATTCAAGGTATAAGGAACATCAAAACTATTTGGATTTTATTCTCTCTAAAAAAAGTATTTGGATTTTAAGATTCCAATTATTAAATTGAAATTTAATGGTTGTTTGGTTACGAAGCAAAATCATGTGAATTAAATATGAGTACTCCGTAGTTGTTTTTTTTTTTTTTTTTGCAAGAAATTAGTAGTCCATTTTATTCATCCAAAAGGGAAGAAAGATAAAAGGACAAAGCTCTTACAAAAATTATAACCACTAGAAAACAACCGGGAAAAAGAGGCAGCCTAACCAACCCCTCCTAATTATCCAGACAATCTACAATTTCCTCATAATTACAAGCCTTAGTTACAGCTAAAATTCTCACACTAGCAATGTACTTTGCCTGTGCAAGAACCCAATCTTCACTATGATAAACATTGCCAAAAATCCTCGAGTTCCTTTCCTGCCATAGTAAGTAAACCACAGTGGTCAGGCTACAAACCCTGAGTTTTTCAGATCAATGCCTTCGACTAAAGCTCTGATTTTTCCGAAGAAGTTCCCTCCTGAGACTCCAGATATTTCTGTTCAAATTCATCCACCTTAGCATACCTTTCCAAACTGCAGCTGAGTATTTACACCCAAAGAAGAGGTGAGGGTGTGATTCAGCATCTGCACAACAGAGACTACAACGATTGACAAGAATAAGCCCTCTCCTGCACAGATTGTCCACTGTAGGTAATTTCCTTTGAGCAGCAAGAGAAGTGATGAAGGCATGCTTAGGCAAATTCACATTGCTCCAGACTGCCTTATACCCTCTCATTCTCCCAAATTTATCCCTAAAAAACTCATAAGCTTTGGCTGCACTATATTCCCACGTTTTTCCCAGCTTTTGATCAAATTGACAGCATTATGCTCCGACCCTGATATGCTCAGAATTTCATCTCGGACCAGAATTATGCTCTTCATGCTTTCTGAGTGCTTAGAGTTAGCCTCAACCTTCCAAATGTCTGTCTTATTACAGATGTATTTGCCAATCCAATCTATCCATAGGTTAGTTTTGCTCTGATCAATACTCCATAACCACTTGGCAATGAGGGCCTTATTCCAAGAGAGGATCTCCTTTATATTGAAACCTCCTTCCGCCCTGGGAGCACAGGTGCTCTTCCAACTCTTAAAGAACAACTTTCTTTTTCCTTCCTGAACATTCCAAAGGTAAATTCTACAAAGGGAATTAATCTGCTTGACCATACCCTTTGGAATAATAAAAGCTCCACACCAGTAATTTCAATTCCAAAAAGAATTGAGTTGATTAGGTGAATCCTACCAGCATAAGACAGAAGAGATGTAGACCAATGCTGCAAGTTACTCTTGATTTTACCAATAAGCTGGTTAAACATGTGAAGCTTTAGCTTGGCAGTGTTTAAAGGGATACCTAGATATTTGAAGGGAAAAGCTCCCTCCTGAAACTTAGAAATCTCAAGAATTTGATGTTTAACACTAGGGAGAGTACCAGCAAAGTAGATTTCAGTTTTGGGTTAGCATGCAGACCAGATTTAACAGCAAATTCCTTGAGATTAATGACAGCTGCTTCCACTGAAGGGACATCACCTCTGGTAAATATCAGGAGATCATCTGCAAAGATCAGATGAGTCAGCCTCAATCTATTGCATTTAGGGTGCATAGTGAAGTTCTTCCTTGCTGTCATGACCCTCAATCTCCTGGAAAGCATTTCCATACAAAGAACAAAAAGATATGGAGAGATAGGATCTCCCTGTCTTATGCTACATTCACCCTTAAAAAACCCCTTATTTGCACCATTTATCTTAATTGAATACCAGGGACTTGAAATACAAGACATAATCCAGTCAATAAATGGTTGAGGGAAGTCCATACACTGCAGCATGCATCTAATGAAGCCCCAATCCACTGAATCGAAAGCCTTTCTTATGTCCACTTTCATCAAGCATTTAGGGGAAGAGTTACTCTGATTATATCCCTTCACAAGGGCTTGAGAGAGGGCTATATTATCAAAAATATTCCTCCCTTTTGTGAAGGCAGCTTGCTCAGGGCCTATTAAGTCAGGCATAACTTGTTGCAATCTATTAGCAAGTACTTTAGTGATAGTCTTGTAAATAGTAGAGCAGCAAGAGATGGGCATGTACTCCAAGACAGAGCTGGCATTGGTCTTTTTTGGGATGAGAGTGATGAGAGTAGTGTTAACCTGCTTCAGCATTTTGTTTGTCCTAAAGAAGTTAAGAACAGCCTTGCAGAAGTCATGCTCAACAATATTCCAGGATTTTTTGAAAAAGCCTGATGAAAAACCGTAGTTGTTTGGTTGCCCAAAGTCATTGAAATTTCTAATTCATTCAAATAGAGGAATTGCTGGTAGAAAATTATCGTGGGTTGCACCAAATTAAATCAATACTTATCCTAAAACTATGTAGTAAGGCAAGGAAGTTCGTATCCACATGGAATCAGTTAATGTTTATGAATGTAACGCTGATTGGGTAACCAATTGGGGGGCGGATTTGATTGAGAGTTGATTAACTAAGCAACTAATAAAACAAACGAGTCGAATTGAATTAAAGAGAAGTCTTGGTTTATGTTTCAATCCACCAACAATTATCAATTGATCATCGATATTCACCTAATTCCATCCTGTGAGCAAATCGTTGCGAAATCGAAATTCCTGTTTTTCCTTTAGTAATTAACTCGAACGAATCAGCGTATCAAAGTTAATTCTAACTATTAATCAACCTAGAACACGCGTCTAGATATATTTCAATAGAAGCAGCGAAATCTAGAAGCATTTCAACGAAGATAATCAATTCAAACACACGCGGCTTAAATCGAATATAAATCAATTCTCTCTACAACAATCTAACGTTGAATCAACAATCAATTGGAAAGATGCAGTTGCTACGAATTTAGCGATAGAAACATACAAGTACTATACTAGTAGCACTTCTAGCAAGAACACGTATAAATCATGCAATGTTAGGGCAAGAGAATTGAAATTACTCACAAAGGAATTGAATAGATGATAATCTCACAATCGGACGATAATTGACGGCTTCAATTCACAATAACCAAGATGGAGGAATTAGTTCTCCATAGAGTTCTTCAATAATCCCAATTAAAGTCTTAAGTTGCAAAGTTGTGAAAATAAACGTAAAACCTAGGTATATATAAAGTCTCCAAAATTAAATACGGAAAATACAAAGAAATACAGAAAGATTGATTCCGTCGCCAGCCGCGGTCCGCCGATCCAAACGCGTGGTCCACGCCTTACACTCCCGCGGTCCGCCGTCCATCAGGCGCGGACCGCGCTCGATCTTCTGCGCTCTTCTTCGATTTCCTTCATCACTCAATCCGCGGAGCGCCTTTAGTCTTCCGCGGTGCGCGCCAAACATGCTCTTCGAACCTTTAATCCTTGCTTTGCCTTCGCTCAAATCGGCTTCCATAATTCGGGAACTTAAAGTCTAACAAAACCGGCTCTAAATAGCCATTTTCTAACATAAATCACATAAATCAATTCCGTGAGAATTACAACATAAATACCAAAAATACATCCCGAAATAGCATTAAAAACAAGCCAAAAAGCGTGTCAAACACGAGCATATCAATTATCTTACCTAGCTCTCCTTTGTAATTGAAAATTCCAGTAAGAATTCATTTCCTACATAATACCAAACAATTTTGAGAAATTCCCATGAATTTCTATTTTCTAGGAAGTGGCATCTCATGGGAATTTCGAATTCACGCATGCAACGGAACGACCACTTACTCCAAAAATTCCCGAATTTGTTAGAAAATTTCTCCACATATTTTAATTGGATTTTGGATAGCGTTTCACCTTTCAACTATCACAAGCTCAATGTTCATGGAGGAATAATGGATTCTTGTCAATGGCTCGCAAACAGCGCCTTGATCACAAATAAACGAGTATTGCCAAAACAATCACGGTGATTAGAATAGCTATTCTAATCACTGCAAATAGTGTTTGCTTTTAAGTCCTTCCTCACAACTTATTTTGTACTTTGATGCTTCTGCTTTCCTTCTTCCTTACTTAGTCTAATTTACTTCTTTTCTCTTCCCCTTTCCTTTAGTCTAACTTCTTATCTACTTAATCTTTTTTAGTAAGTCAACAAATTGGTATCAAAGCCATTTGGCTCTAAATTAAGAATTAAACTGGCTACTCCGCCAGATTGTTGTCCTAATCCTGAATATACACATATTCAACATAGTCCTCACGGAAGTAAAACCTTAGGGCCCGTTTTAAATTATTTAGTAGACGAAATAATTTCAATAAAAAATACTCTAGCGGAAACTGCTAAACTTCAAGCTGCTCTTGGAGAACATATACTTGAAATACAACATCTCATAAGAGCAAACCATCTCGTTTTGATAAACGAAATTAGACATTCAACTAACTTAGAAGCCAAAGGAGGATCTTCTAAGAAGAACAAATCTTTTAAGTATAAATACCCATTTCAAAATCAAAACGAAAATAAAAAATTTACAGTTACTGCACCCGCTAATAATCCTAAAAATCCTATTAAAATAGAAGAACCAAATGACAACAATTCTTAAAGATTGCACTATGGCAAACTTACAAGAACAGTTCGAAAAGGAAAAAGACCCAGAAAGACTTAATGAAATCATGAGCATGATATCAGAAAAACAAAACATAGTAGACGATAGTAATCACGAAGATTATAATTATGCACAAATAGAAGAAGATCTATATCATCAAATGGGATTACTCAAAATGGATGATCTAGAAACTATTCCTATTGAAGAAATTAAGAGGCGTCTAGATAAGAAATTTGGAAAACCAATAATTAACAATAATGAAGTAGGAGAAGAAATCATTCAAGATGAACTACCTACTGAAAATAATTTCTTCAACAATAATATCACCCATCAAAGAGGTTCAACAAGTTGTATGAGACCTCGGGAGGTTTTCGGTAAATCGACACGTTTTAATGCTAGGATTATGCCTAATCCAATGCCTAAACCCAAAGAAGTTGAACTCGAGAGTATTAGTCATACAGGTTATAAACTGAATCTAGATGGAGTAAGAAATCGAGATGACGTCTTAACTCAATGGAAGAAAAGCATGACTACTGTTTTAAACTTAAATTCAACTTGGGAAGCCGATCAATTTCTAAATTACGTCGAACACAGTCGTTATGGTTCCATTGCTGACTGGTACGATGGTCTATTAGCTACAAAGAAAGCTAAACTGCGAGTATTAGCTTCTCCAAATATAATGTTCGGACAATTATGCGGATACATAGAAGATGAATTTATTGGTATAATTACTGAACCCAGAGGTAAAATTAATGAGTGGCAAAGAAAAATCAATAACCTTACAATGGATAACATGAAATATTTGGACAGTTATATAGCCGAATTCGAGTATTATTATTACAAGATTGGCGAGAACACTACAAATTTAGGAATGTTTTACGATAAACTTCCAGGAGCTATAAATGAAGAAATTAGCGAACAATTTGAAGAATGGAAATAAAAATACAACGCCAAAGAAACATTAGGAAGTAAAGTGTCTTTCCTAAGAAGATAAGTTGAGAAAAAATGTCGAGAAGTCGTAGGAACTCAACACATGAAAAAACAATTCCTTACTTGTTGGGACATGCCCAACAATTATGGAACAAAAAATTATGATATGAAAAAGAAAAAGTATTACAGAAAGAAAAGTTTTAATAAACAACGAGGTGAAAAATATAAGAAAAAATATTTCAAAAAACCTGGTTTCAAAAATAGAAGATTTTTCAGAAAAGCTTCGTATTGTCCTAAGAAGAAAAATAATTGCAAATGTTGGGCATGTGGTGAAATTGGTCACTATGCTAACGACTGCAAGAAAAAGAATAATAAACAAATTAATAGAGGCTATAGGAAGCCTTGATTATTTCGAAATTTCTGAAGAAGAAGTTGTTAACTTGGCTTTAGAAAATAATAAGGGAATAATTGGAGTTATCGAGGATGAAGAAGAATTAGAAGAAATAGAATACAAAGAATTAAACGAAATGAATGAAGAGTTTGACAATCAAGAAGAGGAAATGTCAAGCTTAGCCCAATTACAAAGCGCACCCATGTCCATTGATGATGACCAACTAAATGAAATGGTCAATAGAGGGTTAGATTTCTCTAGTATTACTAAAAATAAAATACTTAAGACATCTTTTATAAAATTATCCACCAAATATGTTTGTGAAGAAATGGAAGGAGATATTGAAGTAAAGAATTACGATAAAAAAGCTGCTGAAATAAATATTATAAATTGGAAAAATATTCAGAATCATAATAAAGATAATAAATATAAATATATTTATATTGGAGCAATTCAAGTATACCTAACTCCTTTACAAGATTTTGGTAAAAACGTTCAATGCATAAGTTTTATTTGTGACATTAGACACAAAGAACTTTTTGATCAGATAGTAAGCGGAGCAAATTGCGATTTAAGCCAAGGAACGGTAACTTGGCTATGCGAACCAAAATACTATGTAAGTTTTTACGATGCTTACGCTCCAAAATTTCTATCAATTAAATTATTAACTGATGGAATAAATATGCATAAGGGAACGTGTCCTTTGCGTATTAAGTGGAAGGTCATATATAAGCTAGAAAATACAATAGATCCAAAAATGAAAATAGGGATTGTAGATGCAGGAAAATTTGAATCAGGAGGCCCAAGACAAAAGGTTAGCCCTGAGAAAAGAAGACCTGAAGACATTAGGCTAAAGAAAACTTGGGTAGAATCATTTATGAATACAACTACTGTTAGTAAAAATATATTAACAATCAACGAAACTGACAAAATATTTACTAATGATCGTATTCCGAGAGGTCCAATTATTACAAGAAGTCGGAGTTCTAGATTTAGCCTTTTTAAAAGCGAAATACCTAAAGAAGAGGAAGAAATAATTAGGTTATTAGCAAATCTAGGTCAAAAATATGATTTAACTCATATGATACAAACTTCGAAACGCAATGAGATTAGATCAAGTAGCAACGAATCAATTGAACCCCCTAGAGCAAGATTTGATCTTCGGGAGCCACCTAGATCGAGTTTTGATCTTAAGGAACCACCAAGGTCTTGATCAAAGAAAGATCATTGGCCATAGAACTATCACAAAAATGAGGTTGATGAAGTCAATATGACAATAGAAACACCTCAGGAAGTTGTCGGAACAAATCCTAATAGTATATACATTCCGATAAATATATGCCTAGAAGGATACAATAAATTTGAGTTGTGTGTTTACATAGATAGTGGATGTTCGTGCTGTTTCGGAAAGAGGGATCTTTTCCCAGAATTTCTCTGGAAAAAGGCAATTAAACCTATGCATGTTAAGATCGCTAACAATAGTCTAATGACTCATACCGAGATCATTGAAAATTTACCTATAGAAATTGGCGGGATCCAATGCATAATACCCAAATTATGGGCAACAGACCAACCTTCTCATGATATGCTTATAGGGAATAATTTTCAAAAATTATATTCACCATGTACTCAAACAATTGATCATCTAATATTTACGGTAAATGGTCATTCTGTACCGATAAAAAAGATGAGTAAAGCCTATACTCATAATAAAATTGAGTTTACGCGCAACCAGCGTGGTGATAAGGTTGTTCCAACACAAAGAGAGGTTGCTTTACGAATCACTGTTCATGAATTATCATTAAAAGATAAAATTATAAAGCAACAAGAAGATTTGTGCAAAGAGCTATATTCAGATAACCCACTTAAATATTGGGATAAAGATAAATCGGTTGCTAAAATAACTTTATCAAATCCTACTACTATTATTAGAGTAAAACAACTGGTTTACACCTATCAGCATATTAACGAATTCAAAATCCAGATCCAAGATTATTGGAAAAAAAATTAATCCGTAATAGCAACAGTTCTCACATTAGTCCTGCTTTCATGGTAAGAAATCATTCAGAAGAAAAACGAGGTAAAGCTAGGATGGTTATTAATTATAAAAAACTAAATGATAATACCATCTTTGATAGTTATTACATTCCTAATAAAACAGTCTTATTTAATAGAATACAATGAGCCACTTGCTTCTCAAAAATGGATTGTAAGAGTGGCTACTGGCAGATTAAGGCCCTGTTTGATAGGACTTATTCTCAGATGAATTCAGATCAGATCAGAATCATTCAGATCAAATCAAATTAGAATCATTCAGATCAGATCAGTTCAGTTCAGAAATGTTCAAATAACTATCTATGTATTTGGTCCATAATTGATACTAATTCGTTGAAATTCAATCAAATTTTCAACCAATTCAGATCAGAATCATTCAAATTAGATCAGATCAGTTTAGTTCAGAACGATGCAGTCCTATCAAACAGGGCCTAAGATGGAAGAAGAGAGCATTCCTTTAACTGCTTTTAGTGCTCCTCAAGGTCATTATGAATGGATTGTTATGTCGTTCGGTTTAAAAAATGCCCCTCAAATATTTCAAAAAAGAATGGATAACATTTTCAAAGACCTTAATCATTGTTGCTTAGTTTACATAAATGATATTCTTATATTTTCAAAAACTCTTGAGCAACACATGGGCGATGTTAAAGCAGTCACTCAAAGATGTTTAGATCATGGTATTATTCTTGGTAAAAGTAAATGCAGTTATGCCCAACAAGAAATTGAATTTCTTGGGTTAGAAATCAAGGCAGGCCAAGTAATCTTACAGAAACACATCCTTGAGAAGATTGACAATTTCCCTGGTAAACGAAAATAGAAAACAACTAGAAAGGTTTCTAGGATGTCTTACCTATGCCTCTGATTTTATACAGGATTTAGCTAAGTTTCGAAAACCTCTACAACAAAAACTTAAAAAAGAAGCTCTATGGAATTGGAATCAGTCGGATACAGAATCGGTTATAAAATTCAAGAAACTATGTCAAAATCTTCCTGTTTTAAATTTACCTACTGACCAAAATGATCTAGTGCTTGAAACAGATGCAAGTGATGAACATTGGGGTGCAGTATTAAAAATAAAGCAAGGAGAAAAAGTGTGTAGATATTGTAGTGGAAGCTTTAATAAAGTTGAATGCAATTATCCCACTATGGAGAAAGAAATCCTTGCAGTCATAAGATGAATTGAAAAATTACTAATCTTTTTAGCTCCAAAACCATTTTTAGTCAGAACTGATTGCAAAGGCATTCTTGGATTTATTAAAAAGAATTTATCTAATATGCAAGCGCAAGGGAGGCTCCTGCGTTGGCAATTATGGCTTAACCAATTCTCGTTTTCTGTTGAACATATACAGGGGTCGAAGAATTCCTTAGCTAACAGTCTCACAAGAGAGTTAGGAAATGGCAAAGAGATCGAACAACCGTCAACTACCTTCTGCAGAACAAAATATTCGAATATCTGCAGAAAGGAAACAACTAGTGGATGAAACCAATATAGCTATGAAGAGGGTTTCCACCTCCAGTTGGGCTCTCACAGAGGCCCTGATCATATCCTGAAAAACTAGATTGAGAGATGGTTTGATTAAAAGTACACAGAGGGTTGTCCACAGATTCTTAATCTTGGAAATAATAATAAATATGTTGATGCTACCTCACGAGGTTCAACAGATGATAATAAATAAAATAAAAGATAATAATTTTCGAGCTTGGTACTCGGAACTAGTAGGAGGAAACACTCCATATTATGACATTTGGGAAGGATGGTGCAGTTGGATTTACTATGGTGCTAACAACTCAGGAGTAAGAACATTGTCCATACCACCAAATTTCATTAGAGAAGGTGATGATGTCTTAAAGGCATGGAAGTATTGTTTGATAACCCATTTCAGAGAACCAGTGATCCTAAATGATCAATATTTCAGGAAATGACAAAATTCCAAAAATACATATTCCGTAGACTTCATAAAATGAAGAATTTGATTTTTGAACGCATTTCATGCGCAAATATCGAAATGGTAAACGGAAAAGTGTACCCAGCGCATTATCTAATCATATTGGGATATGGAGATCTGATGAAAGATCCAATCTGTATCAAGCCAAGAAGAAGAATAATAAATCCAACAGAAGCAAGGGCTATGGGATTTTTCTATATAATCCAGAAGATTGACTACTATTTGGTAAAGATGAGGGATAAATATCCAAACCGTATAATATATTGTGGTAATACAACTTTGATATTCCCGAAGGATATGGTATGCGCAAGTCTCTTTTCAGAAGCAATTGACAAGTCTGAATCGATCCATGATTACATGTTTAAATTGGAATCTGGAACATTTCTGTCTGATGAGGGAAATGACTTTCTATTTGATACCCTAATGACATGGGATCAAAAATATGCTGCTAAAACAGTCCGAGAGCTTTGCGCTGATCAAGACGATGATGCGATCTATCAAGAGTACGAAGAAGCCGAAGGATGGGAAAATAATATCGGAGATGAAGGCATGCAAAATCTGCTAAGGGAATAGAATCCCTACCATCACATGCAAAATAGTTCATTTTTACGGTTGTAAGCTTTATTTTGTGTGGTGTAGGTTTTTGCTTTTACTATTCACATCTTTATAATGAGTGCTCTCCCAACAGCAAGAGCCACAGCTCCTCTATAAAAGCAGAGCTTGGTTTCAGATGAAGAACACAGCAAATTAGAGCAAAGAAAGTCTCAAGCAAGAAACTAAGAATTTAGAGAGAGAAAGTCTTAGATGAAACTTTCAGTTAGAGTATCCAAGAACTGAAAGATCAATAGGGAACTCCCATATCTCTTAGATCAAGAATACTCTGTTGAGAATTTCATTGTTTGAGAGAGGATCAAATGTATTTTAGTTTTCAGTGTGTAATCTTTCATTAATCAATAAAAGTTTCTTTTCCAAGGAAAACTATCTCTTCGGACCTTATGATATTTAATCAAATATAAATTATCCAACTCCGAAAATTGATATCTCAAAAGGGGACTACGATTCGAGGTAGGAAACGAGACGAATCTGTGATGTGCCTGATCTAAGGTTAGTCGTGGTTGGGATTAGCCACCCATGCAAAGCCGAAAGCTATATAATATCGGAGGATCCAGTTAACTAAGTTCAGGTATTGATCGAAACTCTCTTTAATCTATCTTAAATCACGAAGCATGATGGGCTTATAAGTTTATCATAAGTAGTAGATGCATGATAGTGAGTACCATAAAAAGTTATATAAAGACAAATCGTTATTTCTCTAATCACTCCTTAATTACGTTTATTAAACTAATTTGCATTTAAGTTTGATAATTTATTTGTAAAAATATTGTGTTAATCTATTGTTGAGTCTTTAAACAGTTGCATTAGCCTTAATCTTATTCTACAAGTGTTTAACAAACAAAAACAAGTAATAAAAACACCAGGGACTAAACTGCAAAAGACGAATCGGTGATTAGGCACTATTCACCTAATCACGGTGATTGACTTAGACAACCTCCAAATAAACCACACCAAGAAGGCGAAAAGCTTCATCTTTAAATTGATCTGATGTATATAATCATCATTTCTTAATTCGACCACTACAACAACATAACTGTTTTTTTTTTTTTTTTTTTTTTTTGGAGTGGAACATTATTGGTTTGTTACTCGTGAGAGAAAGCGTCCATATCGAAAAAGAACAAAAAAAAAAAAAACGAACAGAATGCTAATCGAAGAAGTTAACAAAGAAGTAAGGCTGAAAGCAAGTCATTAGATGTGTGATCAGTTTATTACTATGACATACAAGACACTCTTAACTAGTAAGAGCCAGTCACAAAGCAGAAACGTCTCTGAGAGCTGATTCAACATCATTTTCGACTTTCCGTCTAATTCTTAATACATAATCGCCTCTTCAGTCATCATGCCCTCCTATCAAGGCACTAATCTAATACTCTCCTCAGTGTTAAGAGGTAAAATAAGTTAAATTCCGCCAACGGTGAGTGACAGAATAGATTAAGCTAAAGAGGGAATCAGAAAAACTGCAGTTATGAGTCCATTGCGACTGCTTCCTGACGAGGACGCAGTTGGAGGGATGGGATCTGGTCCTTAAAGGTAACTGTGATATGCGGAGCTGCAACAAGCATCTGCTCCTGGGCTATTCCCTTCGCCACCTCTAGTACTTTCCTCACCTCGTTGGCGAGCTCTATTACATAATCATCTTCGTGATCTGTTAACAACAACCATTGTCAATAACAGACCTCCGCCATATAATACACGATAAGCATAAGTTAGCGTTAAAACATAAAACCGAAGCATGTGAACATAGACAACATGTCACAGGCACAAATGGAATGAGTGAATATGTGATATTTCTACCATTTTCTTCAAATGCAAGCAGATACGCAGTGGTAAGACAATACCTAAACCAATCTATGACCATAACTGTCGTGAAAATTTAACCAGCCCTGAATGCAAAACTACCTAGTTAAATCGCAAGAAATCACGAATCACAAAAATCTCGAGTGCATTGTGCATCTCTTAGAGTAAGAACAGTTAGTCCGTGTTGTCAATATGGACCTTGAGCACACGACAACCATAAGAAAGGAATATTGATACTGGAAGAGCTGCTCAAAATTCGCTTCTAAGAGGGTAAATCCACAACCCACATGATATTACACACTGAGATATTCCGAATATGTCAATTGCATGCAACTAAGCAACTATACACATGACAAACACGGAGTCCAAGCAAGGATCTGTCAGTGATCATGTCGTAGGTCTCTGGATATCTTTCGTGGGAAGTGCAAACTTTATAAATGTCAGTAGATAAAAGTTCTCAAAAACAGCAACTAGCTTTGAACCACCTGTGAACAACAAAACTACCTAGGTAAATACGGAGTATAAGTAAAAACATAAGGCTTTACCTATTTCATGCAAGGCCTTCTCAAGTAAGAAAAGATAGTCTCTGTTGTTCCCGCAGGGACCAAAAGCAGTTGCAATTTGCAAGGCCATTTCATCCAATGGGGCTGGCCCCAGATAATATTTGTTTGATACTACATCGGGAGTAGACATGAACCTGCATAGCACAATATCTATTTGTATCAGAGTTTGCACATCGGTCCAAAGACTTAGTCAAGCTCCAAAGTCGAGAAAATGATGAAGGTTCATCAGGTAAGAGCTATCGACAACTTACACTATGACTCCTTGGACTAAAGGCTCAAGGTCTTCCCCTTCCTGAACTCACACAAAGACAATAACAAATCAGAATAAGAGCAACAACATATTGAAAGCTGATACATTCAATTTAGTACGACTTTTTCCCTCACCTTGTAGAAATCAACAGTTATCTTGTGGTCATACTCGCACTCCCGACGTTCCAAGTACTCCATGGCTGCTGCTTCTACTTCAGGACCTCCACTCACACGAAATGCCGCACCCCACTGTGGAAAAAGAAAACCAAATGTTTGTATAGAAACAAAAAGAGCAGAAATACATGTACCCCCAATGGAAAATGGAGTACAACAAAAAAAAAACAGTAGAGCCAGATTAAACTTACGCATATTGATCCTTCAGTATATTCCAAAGTACAAGTTCTGGCCGGGTGTTCAGGTGTACCCCTGTGGTCAATGCATGCTGACAAACAAATTTGAAAGTGTAAGTGTTCAGAAAGATTTTACTCTGCAATGATTAATATCCAGATAAAAGTGTGACATCTTACCAAGATCAAAGACCCTCCGGTAGTCCTTGACATAGCCAATCACTTTCTCGTCATATGTAAACCCAGGGTTCCACACCAATGAACCATAGCCGAAAACCCAAAACACCATGGCTGAAGATCTGAGAATAGTTGAAATGCAACTGGATTAGTAAATGTGCAGCCTTAGTTTCCTATGTCTCCTCCTTGGCTCCTTGCAAAGAGGAGAAGACAAAAAGTTGATTTGGTGAAGCGAGAAGGGTATTCAAAACAATTCATAATCAAAAACATGCACAGTTGACACACATATATATATATATATATATATTATATATACAAGATCATACAGCTGTAGAAGAATTTGAAATAGATTGTTTTGCCATGTCAACAAGAAAAATTCAAAATGACCAAACCTAGAACTGAAGGGTCAAATAGGACATAAATCATGTGACCAAACGCTACAATTTGCAAATGCTTGTACATTAATGTAGTACATTTAGTATATTTCACCGTTTTATCCTAGGTCATGTTATATTGTTATATTGTAAATGTAACCAAAAGAAATGTTTTCATATGAACTGGATTGATAATCAGGGACAAAAGGAAGAGCAGCTTAGATTTCGCCAGTTCCGAATACAACACTACACTGATCAAGAACCTCTGCTGCTTAGAGGGTGATACAAACCAAATTATCCTTCTTAGCCTCATTATTCGTTTTTATCCTTACACCAGAACAAGGGACAACTTCAAGACTTGTGCTTACAAAATTTATATCCGAAAACACACAAAGCTGTGGCCACCATTCAACTAACAGAATCAGCCATTTATGCACTGCCATGGACCAAACTTATCTCAAATCATACCCTCCTCTTAGGTGCATTAGGAAGAGACAAATTCTGCATATTCTTTAAACAATTGATTTTCCATTACCAATGGAGCCAAAGACTACTTATTCTTTGGTTTTTGGGATATAATGGAATAAAGCAAAATGGCTCATAAAACTGTATGTGCTTCTTATTTTGTGGAGTAAGAGTCACTCGGTGCAATTCTCGAAGCAATTTTCATTTTGGGTCATGCGTGTGTTGCCTCTCTATATTTCAATAGGGGTAAGGCTTGCGTGCGTCCGACCCCCCCTTACCCCGCCTTATGGCGGAAGCCTTTAAGGCACTGGAGTTAAAGATGTTGTATTCTTCAAACAATTGAAAACTTTGCAAAAAGTGAGTCCTCATTTCCCATTCTATCCATATTAGCTCACTTCATCCCACCATTTGTCTAACTCTATGTATAGATTCGGCATCAAATTTATGAATCACAACTCAAAAATAGTTTGAAATTTTCACAATGCAAACACATAATCTTATGACACAGATAACCCTAAGATTCATATACAAGGAGGCTTGATTAAATCCTTAATTGAAAAAGGTACAAACACGCGCAATGATTGGCCGCAAATGAGCTTCCTAGTAAATCCTATATCTATCTATTTGAAACTCCTCCGTATGTGGTCTGTGCAACACGACTGCACAAGTTGTTGCACAACCCACATACGAAGTTTGTTGGAGTCTGTGGTTTGGTGCAACAAGCGACACTACTTGGTCACGTGACTCCAAACAAACAAGAGACATAATAACGTGATCAACATTTTCTTAAACAACTTCCACCCCTTTTTCCAATAAAAAATATAAAGGTTTCCAGCAACAGACAAAAGGGCCAATCTAGGGTTTCAGACCCAAAATAGAGAGACGTAATATATACACTTCTACTTAGAACACCATCTCAATCCAAGCATTGTAAACACCCTAATAAAAATGGACCTATGTGATTCCCTACAACAAACATTTTACCCACATAAAGTTCAAATTTAGAAATAAGAGCTCATCATTTCAAATTAATACTCTTTCTACACACTTCACCTATACTAACAATCAATTTGTTTCAATACCATATAAAATCCCAATTTAGCATAAATTTCATACAAAACCATCAAATTTAAATCGGTAAAAAAAACTTATACAATCAGAATCAGCATAAAGTTCAAATCTTCAAACATTTCACACCCATTTTAATTGCTAAATTAGCAGAACGATTCAACCTCTAAATCACCAATATATATTAAAATCAAAATATCATATAAACATCAAACAAATAAAAAAAAATGGTCCGATCTAAATCAATTTGATCAATATAAAAAACCAATAAAAGCATGATCAGGAAAAGGATAGTAAAAATTTCATCAAAGATTCAAACTTTGATATACAATCAAACATTTTATACCTTTATAAAAATGAGCTGAGGATCGCAATGCAGCAGAAAAATAGAGGAAAGTCGGCAAGTTTTTTCAACAATATGATCACCAAAAAAGCGAGATTGAAGGGAGAGAGAAAATGGATGTTGAGTTTATTCCTCTGTCTCTCTCTCTCTCTCTCTTCTTGTAGCTTCTCGCTGAAGATTGGCGGATGCCCACTTTCTCTCTCTCTCTCTTACTCTGTGCGACAATGGCGATGGTTTTGTTTGTTAAGGGAGAACACTAATTGGAGATGGCGGTGTATTTATATTAGTTTTTCGAGGTAATTAATATGTGGATTATTTAATTGATTTTATGTGAGGTAACAATAATACTGTATATATTTGATGTAAGAAAGTAAAAATTTGTTACTGTTTTTAATAGGAAGGGAGAGGTTTGGTTTGTGGGTTTTGGGAAAAATATGAGTATTTATTGTGAATGGGGATTTTGGAAGTAGACAATGGCGTGTCTAGGTGCATTTTTTGCATTGATATTTTGTCTTAATAAAATTGTGTTATTATATGGGGTGTCTTTTTGGTGTAATGTGTGATTCGGTTTCTTAAAAAACGAGTGAATGAATTTTTATTGTGAAAGTTGTTTGGGGTGAGTAGGAATTTTGATGTATTTGGACACAAATGTTCTATATATTCAAAATCACCAAGTTTACCATGGTTAATTTTTTTTTTTGAAATAAGCTTACCATGGTTAATTACTCTAGTGTAATGGTAACATTGAATTTGCTTAAGGTTTCTTTTTCAGAGAGTTAGAAAATATTTAGTGGTCGTTTGGGGGCAAGTAAGGCCATGTGCGATTCAACTTATTAAACAGTGTTTTCAAATCAGATTAGATTTATTCAAATCAAATTAATTCAGATCAGTTTTATTCAAATCAAATCAAATCAGATCAGAATTTTCCAAATAACAGTCAATAAATCTAGTCTACTTCTAGTTATTAATTCGTCTAATTGCAGTTAATTTATCAATTAATTCAGTTCAGCTCAAATCAAATCAAGTTTATTCAAATCGAATCAAATCAGATCAGTTCAAATCAAATCAAATCAAATCAGATCTAGAAAAATGCAGTCCAATCGCACAAGGCCTAAATCATGAGAATTCAGAATTTTATGAATTGAAATTTTTGGAGTAATTCGGCTGTATAAAATCATGCGAATTTCCAATTATTCCTTCAAATTTTTGGACTACTTATTTATTGCATGTATAATCGGAGATGTAGAATATTCCCCTCAAAAAAGTGTAGAAATATTTAACATTTTAATCCGAGTTAAAGTTGTTACGTTAAATGTCAATTTTATTCATGTGGATCATTATCGTGCTTATCATTGATATATAGGTCACCCATTCGGTCAAGGCATTTGTGGCTCGCGGATAATGTGGGATTCAGTTTAGTTCGATTTCAGGCAGGACATATCATCATATCATATATCATATCATTCATATCATATCATATATAATATTAATACCCGTGGATTTAAAGGTCTATGAGACCCTCCACGCAAGCGCTGATGTCAAATAAAAGTTACTCTAAATAGCTCTAATAAGCTTGTAATGAACACATGCCAACCAATGCTTGCCACACGCCCCAACATTTTAGGCAATAAAATCTCCAGTAAAAATGACATATTCCTTAATTAAAATAAGATCAAATAATAGTAAATAAAATCTCCATTAAAAATGACATATTCCATAACTAAAATATAATAAGATCACATAATAATTTCGAAAAACATAATATTCTTAAAAATTTGCCACGGATTTTTCAGAAGATATGTATCCATAATTAAATTAAATCAAAATGATAAAATAATTTGAAAGAATCATATGTTTCCTAAATGATATCAATATCGACCCAAAAATAGCCATAATTAATGGAAACTGACCAAAATTTCGTGTCATGATCTTAGGTCGAATTTCATAAAAACGGAATAAATCTTTCTACATTTTATTTAATACTTAAAATACTTTGCAAAAAAAAGGAAATAATTACAAAATTTGCAGCAAAATGCCAGTTTCCTTAGTTAAATGTCTCATATATTAGTCAGTATTTTACGGATAGATCATATTTTTTAATTTTAATCTCATATATTAAATAATTTTAATTTCGTGAAGATCATATATATGTCGTTGTTTCTCCATTTATCTCAGCATAATAAAGCTATCAAAATAATAATAAAAAAATATATAAAAAAAAAATATAATCCTTCATCCAATTACCAAATATGAATATTGTACAATCCTATATTTGGGGAAATATGACAAATAAATTTGTATCAAAATAGTTTATCCGTTTATAAAAAAAAATACCTTAATCCGTTTATAAAAAAAAACGGAATAAAATCTTTTAAATTAGAATTAATTTTGAAAGCCATAATTTCCCAATTTAGCTGCATATAAACCGAAATTTATTAAATACCTAAAATAATTTATCTATACTATTTCCTATAAAAATCAGGATACTCTCAGCAGCATATATAATAAAAAAATCAAATCATTCTCAAAATAACTTGATAGTTTACGCAAATTGCGGAAAATATAAAAAAAATCACACATACGACCGTATATTTTGTTATCAAACAATATTATTACCTAAATGACGGGTGGAACTACGACCTTAAACCCTAAATTTCCCCATCCGATCCTACTATAAATATAACAACAAAGAAGTCTGGTGACACACATCCATACCATACTTGCAACATCACTCTGAAATGGCAAAAAAGAAACATCCATCCAACGTTTATATTAGACAATTGAAATGGAAAACGACTCAATAGGGTCGCCATGATTCAATTTTGTTTATTAGGCCAAATTTGTATTTTTTTCAATTGATGTATGAATGAATGATTTTATTTTTCTTTTGATTTGTTCGATTTTGTATCTAAGCATATTTCGATTAGCCTTCTTGGTGAAGGAGTTTTGTTTCGTGATTGAAATTGCGATAGTTTAAGCCAATATCAAATTGAAAGTTGCAACAATATTTAAAGTTAATATCATGGGTTCATTGCTGGTAATATATTAATAGTCGTGTTTTTAAAGCATTATTAGGACATACATGTAGGCAATGATGTCAAATGAAAAATGTCGTTACTAGCACTCACATTTAGGAAACTAATATATTTTGTCATTTATGTATTTTTTACAATTAAATAATCCATATAAATATTTATAACATTCCGTAATTAATTATAGTGTATTTTATATGATACCTAATTTAAAAAAATTGGGTTGGAAAATTTTCAGTAATACGCCCGCACTTATAGGAAATGAATCTGCAATTAAAAAAAATAGAATTATCCATAATTAAATTAAAAAAATATTAGTATATTTCCAAAAAAATGTTTCCCTAAATACTACTTAACTACAGCCGAAATTTTTTTTAATATAAAAAAGGAAAAATTGTTTTAAAAGCAGAAAGTATCAATCTTTTAACAATATCTTCCAAGTTTTACTCTCTTTACCCACCTAATTAGCCATCTACCGAGATTATAACTAAAAAATTGTCAAACTAGGAAAGAATTTTCTGGAAAAAAAGGAAAAAGGAATAATTTCAAGAAGAAATGGAAAATGTCACAGCTAAAATTAAAAATACTTTGGATACTAAGTCCTAAACATTAGCTAGATAGTAGATACCAGTATACCACTATATCATGATTTTTCTTTCTCTTTTTCTGGCGTCCAAAAAAAAAGATATCCCTATCTTTTTTTTCTTTTAGGAAAATATAATCTTCTTTATTATAATATCAAGAGAATTGTAACCAAAAAAAATATATATGGGTTAATTTGTAAGGGGTCTAATCAGGTCAATGGGTCGGGTGAAATTAGATGAAAAAAATATGAGGGCTAACTGGCTAAAACAGGACCGGGTAACTATGGGTCACGGGTCGTATAAAGTATTGTCATTATCCAGTAAAATCAGGCCGGATTGAGTTAAGTTGCTCGGTTACTTAAGATTTTAAGTTTTAACAGGTCTAAAAAATACAGTTATGAGACGCATACAAATTCCCCTTATTTGAAGGTTAATCCTACAGTAGCTACTACCATATTAGCATATTTTAGTGAGCTAATTACTGGTCAAAACGGGTCAACAAGTCGGATTATCTCTGACCAGAAATATTATAATGGTTTTATATTATTCTTCTTACGTGGTGTATTATTTAGCGCCACAGCTACATTTTAAATTTGTTTTAACATGGATATAATCTGTCAATGGGTTGAATGAAGTTAGATTAAAAAATATGCACGAGCAAAGAACTACGGGTCAAACACGGGTTGCAAGAAAGGGTGGTCATTTGGCAGAGAAGGGTGGTGGTTTTAGGATTCGGTTAGACATGGGGAAATGATTTTTAATTATATTTGCCTTTCTTATGCTTTTTAAGAGAATGACACCCGAAATTGTTCATTTTACGTATTGTCATGGCTTTTTTTTTGTATTGGGGTTACGACATCATTTTAACAATAAAATTCTCCAAAACAAAGATAATATATAAAGATACATTTAATAAAGAGGGGCAATTGAGACTAAAAAAATTAAAAATGAGCTAAATAAGGCAAGCCTAAAACACATAAAACAATAAAGTTTGAAATTTATATTGAATTTAGGCTGATTTATGTTAGTTGGTCATACGGGAGACCAACCATAATATTTACATCATGACCCTATTTACAGTATATAATAGTGACTATTATACTATTGTTTTAGTTAATGACCTTGACAATTAATCTAAGTTTTGCAAAGAGGTTACTTTTTAATTTTTAACTAATTTTATATGATGGTATATTAAAAAAAATAGATGATATAATTTATAATAGTAAATTAATAAGATCACTAAAAGTATTTTCATGGTTACAAGCAATGTAAAAATAGTCATTTTGTCACTCAATATAAAGGTGGTCTTTCAATAAATTATAGAGAGATTGTCTTTTATGAGACTTTGATCAACGGGTTGGATCGAGTTTGAAATTAAATACATGGTTTAATAGGGGTGACAAGTAAAAAAATCAAAAAAAAAAAAACGGGTGCATGACGAAAAAGCGAGTGGGGTCAAATATCATCAATATTGGGAATTAAAATTAAAATTATTAACACAATTCCCCAAAATGAAATGTAATACGGAGTATATAAAGATAAAAGGGGCGTTTGAGAAAGAGAAAAATAAATGTTATACAAGTTAGAATTTGTTTTTTAATTACACAAATTATTTGCAATTGAAATAATAGTTTTTCTAGCTAGCGTGTGCCCACATGCTACATGTTAAGAGTCTATTTATTTCATCTCAATAAGTGGTTGGTTTGAATTTAGGTGATTTGTCTTAATTAGTGGTCAAATTTGATCAATGGGTCGGATCGAGTAACATTAAAAAACTATGGGGTTCATGACCATGAAAATCGGGTGAGGCCAAATGAGATCAACTTTTGTATGGTGTATGTTCGCGGTTCTTTTTTTTTCTATCTTAATACGCGTCTATGAGTTTGACAATAGTTCAAAATAGTATCATCATAGTAAGACCTTTAGTTGATAAAAGTGACATTATTATTTTAATGTGTTGTTTATTACATCTATAATTAGCAATTCCGATTGAGTATATGCAAACATAAATGAAAAAATAAGTCTTTTGTGAATCTATCGCTGATCAACGCGGTACATTTATTCAATAGTTATCGAGTGTATTATAGTGTGACAAAAGCTTACTTTATTCGGAAATCTAACTAATACGAAGTACCATTTTGTATATTGGGCGTAAAAATATCGACAACTTATAGAGTTATAGTATTGAGAACCGGTATAAACATTATCTAACGAAAATCAATCCAAAGAACAAAGAGGTAAAATGCCCCGTGCAATTTTGCACGGGTCAAATAACTAGTATACATACAATATCGGTAGATTTAGAAATATTTTAGGCCGTCCACATCAGATTTGACATCAGCGTCATGTCATAGCTGACATCATCACCGGTAAATATGGCAAATAAATATGCATCAAAATGGCATATTCTGTTTATAAAAGAAGAATCAAATATTTTAAATTATATGATGTGGCCGATATTTTTGGAATGAAATAAAATCATTTGATTTTTTGAAAATATAATCTGAAAAGTCTAAAATCATATATAATAAATATAATGACGGTTAATAAAAATATCATAAATTATGGGCCAAATTATTTAAAAATGTAAACAAATAAAATAAATTTATGAGGAAAGTAATCAAATATTTAAAAATAACGAAACAAAAAATATCAATTACCATAAACAAAAAGAAAAACTGCAGAAACTATGACACTTTCCATAAATAATTTTGATCTACGATAAGATATAATTACACAAAATTATAATTTAAGAAACTATGTAAAATCATACCGGAATTATAATAATAAAATGGCAAAATCTTTCAAGTTTTTGAAAAAAAGAAAGAAAATAAAAAATTACCGTGAATACTAGAATTTGTATAAAAAATCCAACTATACATGATTAAATTACCAATAATAATAAGTAGCATATTTTTCGCAAAAATTCTAGGGTTATACCAATTTTACTCTTTACCCTGCCAATATAAAATGACAACAATAAACAATAATTAGTTTTTGTGCCCGTGAAATCACAGGTCTGTATTAGGCAATCAATTTTATAGCTCACATGTGGTAATTTGTTGTTCTACATTTGTATTCTTTTGCTAAATACAATCCTTGAGCACTCGATTTACCATTGAGTTCGGGCTCGCATGCCCATTGAGCACCGTCAAGGCGTCTATAATTGTTGAATTCATAATGCTGATACAATGTGATTTTCAGGAGTCACATTGGAATTTCAAACTATTCTACAATTTGATCACCATTCATGGAATGTGTGGTATTATACAGGGTGTATCCTTTTGTTAAAGAAGCTAATTAGATAGTATCATTTGGTAATTGTGCAATCCAGAATCATACACCCCATAAAATTTATGGAAAAACCGTGTGGTTGGTTACACTACTGAATGTCTGTATCTATAAGAATAACTGATTGATTAGCTTTGTGCTCTATGAGTTACATAGCGCCTCCCACACATGTGTTCCATATGAATATGATGCAAGAACTTGTAAATACTATGCACAATGTACAATATGTTGGTTCGTAATAGTATCGTACGCGTGGTTTTAACTCACTATGAACTTGAGAGATTCATGTCTTTCTAAAAAATGGCATGCTCTATTCATACAAAATTGAGAAAGTGTTCCAGTTCGTGTGTTCCTTTATTTCTAATAAATGTGCAGCTGAAGCTCCATTTGAACGGACGAAAGCTATGTTTTTCAGAGTGCTTATTAAGAATGAAATGTCCAACATTGAGAAAGCCCCTAGGATTTTCTAGAACATGAAACATTCTCCAACAACAAAAGCATCCACCGTCTAAAATTTTAGTAACCTTTGAAGATGAATCTTAAAATCGGTGACATTTTCTAAAGATTAGGAAAATAATATCAAACCAATAAGTCATTGGCAATTCCGTGTTTATGGGACCTACTCGATCTTGTGTTAGGTGTACGACTTTCGGTGTCTCTTCTTTCTTCTTCCCATTTGTCTACCTATATGATGAGATTGAATAATCAGCACCTTTTTGGACCAGAAGGAATGGTAAAATCCGTAAACAAAATAAAGTCAGCACATAACAAACAAAGGTGGCATATGCAAAAATGATACGGAGTCATGTATCTCTTGCCTCTACTTAATTATTCACAAGATGACCAATACAAAAAATGAGAATGAGAGCCAATTGTAGCATCATAAACGAACGTGGCAATCACTTTTAGTGCCGATGAGCATTAACAGAGCTTAGAAACTTGCTAATAATGGCAATGCCTACATCTACACATGCAATTAAGTACACATCAGAGCTTTTCTTCATACATTAGCAGAATAAGATACGAATATAAGTTAGATACTTATTAAAGCAACAACTATGTACCTGCCAATGAGCCAACTCCCAGTAGAGAGGTACGCTCGACAGCCGAAAGACTGTTAGGAACATCTGTTTTATCGAATGCCGCCATAGCTGCCGGGGAACTCTCGTAAGTCATTCACCTACAAAAGCTCTCCAGGGGAGTTGAAATTCTTCCCATCAGCATAATGTTATTGTAAGTAACACAATACAAAAATTTTGAGCTAGAGTGGCAGACAATTCAATCTATAAACAAAATGTAGCATGTTAGGCATGAATTAAGATTAGCACAACAACATAAGACTTTGTTTGGTTTGGCAAGCAAATGTTCCAGGTCATTCTAAGATGGTACATTTTACTCCTGCGTGGTCCTTGTTATTTTAAAAGAGGTTATGTGATCAGAAGCGCAAATCACATTAACTAATTAAAGAGCTTCAATATAATCTAGTTTCAGTATCAACTTGTTCATAATGTTCAACATTCTTTCTATATATTCTTTCTATATAATCTATTAAATCTCTAGAAGGCTACAAGTTAGTACCTCCAAGCCACACATTATATGTTGGAAACATAGGCAAGAGATTACAACTTCACGAAGAATTTAAAAGAGCACTAAACAGTATATTTTTCATAACCAAATGCGAGTTTTTAAGTTTTTTTATACGCAAAGGTCGAAAAATCAAAATCAGATGACTTACCATTGACCGTGAGCAACCCAATTTGAAAATAGAATGAGCAAAGGTGAGGAAATCTGCATTGGTATATGAAATCTGCAACCCGTAAGCATTCACAGCAAGATGAATAAAAAGATGACTAATACGCAGACATCCCAATTCTATCTTGTGAGTCTAACAAATACGAATCAAAGCGATAGTAAAAAAAAAATATGAATGCATATAGCCGGAAGCAGCTTGTGGTTGACTTACCGGGGACATAAATCACATCCAGTTCACTTACCATGATTTAACATACAGTTGTCAATCACATGAACATTGGTCTCGAGGGCGTTATCCTATCAATGGCCCGGATCAAAAAACATCCAACTTTAATTAGATCACCACATAATCCGATCGTTAAACAACTAAACTTCACATGTTAGCTACAATTTTGCCTTCTACGGCTGCCCAACAATTGGTTCACCCAAACAGAAATGATTAGTAAAAAACGCACAACCAAGGTTGTTTTAAAGAGAGCAGGGAAGGGAAATAGGAAAGAGAAAGAGAAGCATTTATATAAAGAATAGGTAGTAGTTGTTTTAGCTGTTCAGAAAAACTAATATAAAAGCGTAGAGGAATAGCAAAGGAGAAGAAGGAGAAGAGGAAGAAGACCAATTGATCGAGAATAAAAACTGACTCACTAGGGAGACCTATACTAAAATTGTGTATGATCTTTCCAAGTTCCAATGTGACCAAATAAATGAAAACAACACTTTAAAGTCGACAATAAGCATTAAAGGGGTTTTTTTTAACAAAAGCATCTATAAACTGCCACGTGGGGCGACTGGGCGTAAATGTTAGACAATTAGTGAATAGCTATTCGTCGCCCAAGTTTTACTATTATCGCCCAAATTTTTTCACATTTTTCCAATTATCACATACACAATCCTTTGTTAATGCTTGTTCTCTCAAAGTTTATATCTTAATGATCAGAGTCAATGTGTCACTCTAACATTCCGTCCACTTCAACTCCCATCAACACCTCTACTCCAACCAGCCGACCAGGCCACCACCATTGTTCAAAAATTCAATATGACAAATATTGGCGAGGGAAGAGCACCACGTATACTCGAATTGCTACAATAATACTACGATACTTAAAAGTTCATT
The DNA here is from genome assembly GCA_963680865.1 of Spergularia marina. Classification (NCBI taxonomy): domain Eukaryota; kingdom Viridiplantae; phylum Streptophyta; class Magnoliopsida; order Caryophyllales; family Caryophyllaceae; genus Spergularia; species Spergularia marina. Next base: position 12,490,620 of record OY804560.1, on the reverse strand, counting down.
AGAAAAGAATCATTTTGGGAGTGCTTACATCAACGAGTTTTGTGCTGTGGTGGTGGGAAATTTGGGCTCGTCCCCTTGTTGATGGTAATTGAGTGATTGAAAGAGTAATTTGTTCTTTTATATTTTTTTTTTAAGTTGGATTGAGTGAGCAGTGTTGGGGAATGGTTCAACTATTTAAGGGGGAATCAAATTTGAAGTATGGTGTCGTAGGTACTTCAACTTAATTAGTAGGGGTAATTTGGGAATTATGCGGGCGATATTAGTAATATGGTGGACGACAAATAACGCCTCTAGACAATTAAAGGTATAGTATAGATAGATAGATTAACATATAATCTGAAAACAGACTCACATTAAAGATTCGTACAATATAGCACAATTAAACACCACTACAGAATCCTACATACACGCCGGACTTTTTTTTATATAATCGGATTCTCAGTCGACGTTAAGTTCGGGGATGTCTATTGTAAAAGAATAGACATCGGATTTTCGTCCGACGTCCATCACTTTTTAGACATCGGTTTTTTAGAAAAGTCCGATGTCTATTTGTTGAATAGACATGGGATTTCTCATAAAATCTGATGTCTATTTAACGAATAGACATGGGATTTCTGGAAAAAAAAAACCCACGTCTATTACTCTAAACCAAAAAAAAAAAAAAATACCTAGAAATATTTGTTCGGATCGACAAACTCGAGTACCGGTTTGAATAAAAGGAATTGCATATGAACAAAATGAGAATATGCCCAGAATTAAAGAAGATATATGTGTTGCGCTTTATTAAGAAACTTTAAGTATTACAAATTAGACGTTATGTACTGTTAAACTAGCTACATATACAACAAAATTAATTGCGTAATGTAAAAAAGATGGTCAAGACAACAAAAATATAGATCTGAACAAGGTACTAAGAACAAACCCTTTTGACTTTTCTCTTAAGAGTACAACACTACAACCTAAAAAAAAAAGACATCTTACAAATCTGGAAGACTTCGAATCATCAAACAGAATTACAGATCTTGAGCAAACGAGAAAACACACATTTGTAAGGATCATTTGAGATGACAACGATCTAGACTCTACCTGCAAAAAAAAAAAACAAGAAACTTATACTCTGTAAAATTTAGAACGACCACTAACAAAACATGGAGAAGAAAAACTTAAAATCATTCAACAGTAACTCTATATATATATATATATATGCATGTAAATGAAGAACCCCACCTTATCAATCTCGATAGAGTTAGATCTGTGCATATTTCTACTATGGTTCAAATTAAGATTCGTAACAAGAAAAAGGCAGTTGTATTGCTCAAATTCATTACAAAAACGGATTACCTCAAAAAGTTTAATCTCTGATGCTTGAAGATATGCGGAAACGATTTTGACTTTGATTATATTAGAGTTTGGGAGTGATAAGATATAGGGGAGGAGGGAGAGAAAGGGATTTGGGGATCGATCGAAAAGAGAATAAAGTGATAAGGGATAAATGAATTGAAGAATCTGGGGATTGAGGTTTGAGAGAAAAAGAGGCACAACCCGATTTAAACTAGAAAAAAAAAACTAGATCTGATTTTGGGATATCAGAGATGATAAAGCTAAATAATAAGTATGGTCATCGTATTAGAATGCACATGGGTTTTTAATTTCGGATTTTTTTTCCTAAGCTAACAACAATACACATGGGTTTTCCCAAAAATATGATGTCTATGTAAGAATAATACACATCGGTTTTTTCCAAAAAACCGACGTCTATTATTAGACATCAGATTTTTTCAAAAAACCCATGTCCTTTATTTCAGTTTAATTACAAAATTGCCACCGCACTCTTATACACATCGGTTATATATATGTCCGATGTCTATACACTGACGTCTATATCTTGTTTTGTAGTAGTGAAATCAACCTATAATCCCAGAATAATAGATTAAAAAAACCCAAAAAGTTAACTACAAAGCTTACTTTCCTCTATGAGCCTGCAACCCTGCCTGTTCGCACCGTCCATCCTGCTTTACCCAAACAGAAAGTCCCAATCACATAACCCAAGCTCAGCCCATTGCTAGTTTCAAGAGGCCAAAGAAGAAGAGAAGGAGTAAGGGAGCATTTACAAAAGCTGATTTTCATAATCGATTTTATAAGGAAAAATAGAGCATGTACTCTGTACTTTTTGTTCTACACTACGCAATGTTTGATAAGTGCCTATTTTATAGGTACTTTTAGGGTATTTAAGTATAGTTTATAGTGTATATATGATAGTTTTAGTCTAATTTATTATGTAAATAAGTTTTATTTGCGGATATTATGCTTTGGGTATTGTTTTGTTGTTTTATATGATTGTAGGGGCATTTTGGTCATTTCACATGTTGGACCACGCGTGTCGGAGTGCTCGGAGGTAGTGCGAGTGTTCGTGAGTCCGTATACCAAGTTTGATAGCCATCCGACAGAGAATTTAGAAGAAAAGAGCATTTTGAGATTTAGCACAGCTGTGCTTATTTTGGCGCGCCCGCGCCAAATGGTCAGAAACTTTTCTATTTTCATTGTTGAGATTTGGCACGGCCGTGCGACTTTCAGCACGCCCGTGCAACTGGACATCCGGGTGGTTACTACAATTGAAGAGAGAGATGTTTTTAGTTATTTTTAGTTTCTTTTCTCCTCTTCCACCCCTATTCCCTACACATTATAAATACCCATTGTAATCCTCATTAGAACAAGATCTTATATTTTTTTTTTTTATCATATTACATTTTAGAAACATCAAAACTCTCTAATTTCCTAGAGGTTGGAGATATTGTTGTTGTACTTTGAAGATTGAAGTTTAATATCATATTGAAGATTTCTCTTACAACTTTTGATCATTCTACACCATTGTCAAGACTAAGTATTTCTTTCCCTCATCTTTATTTATATCTTTCATAATGTTTGTAGAATTGATCATGTTTAGTGAGTAGATTCTTAATTTCCTAGAATTAGAGACATGTAATATATAGTTTAATATGTAGAACTTTGTTCATCTTTATTATCATGTCATTTCAATGCATTCTTTGTTTCTCTTCATGCTTATGAATATAGAGACGTCTATGTTCGTGAGATCATAGTTAATTAAGACAAGGACGTAGCAGTGAATCTTAATTAGCGGAACTACAATGAATGCACTAGGTTGATTAATCACGAGAGTAGTTTAATTGTCTAGGGGTGGTCCTTTAGTGGAAATTACGTGGAATTGATATTGTTCTTAATGGGTTTAGATTAGTGCAAGTGACCATCGAGAGATAGGCCTTCTTATTCTAGGCACGCGTGCTAAACCTTGATCGTGAGAAGTTAGTACAATATAGCGTAACACCCTTGATGCTTGACATGAAATTGTTGTATGAACTTGTTCTATATGTTAGAATTGTTACATTGATCTAGTTCTAGGAAAGCTTTCTCATAAATTTCATTCATCATTTAGATTATAGTTATAGTTAGACTTTAGTCATTCAATTACAATTCCCAATTTTATAGTAACTTATATATTTTAGTCTAGGTTAAGCAACTCTAATCATTGTAACATTGTCCTCGTGGGATACGACCCATATTTGCCGAAGTATAACTACAATGTACACCGTGCACTTGCGGTATATAGCAAAATTGCTATCAAGTTTTTGGCGCCGTTGCCGGGGACAACGGTTTACTTATTAGTTTATGCTTTAATTTAGATATGTTTTAGTAGTATTAGATATTTATTTTATAACTTCATATTTTTGTTTCAAATCTTGTTGTTAGTGTTTTCTTTCTAGGTATTTTTGATTCCGTTTGATGCGAACAACTTTAAGTCTTGAGAGATTTGATCCCGAGATTGAAAGAACTTTTCATAAAAGATTCAAAGCACAAAGAGAGAAAGAAAGACAAGCCAAGATGGCTCGAGAAGATGAAGCTCCACCACCACCACCACCAACTAAAACCTTGAAAGAATGTGTCATTCCAAGTTCTTCGGGGTTGAGATCACCAATTGTTGTGCCAAACACCAAAGCGGCAAACTTCGAAATCAAGCCACAACTACTTCATATGGTCTTGAACAATCAATTTAGCGGATCACCGTTTGAAGATCCTACACATTCAAGTCTTTTTGGAGTATTGTGATACATTGAAGATCAACGGAGTTTCGCCCGATGCTATAAGGATGCGCCTTTTTCCTTTCTCATTGAAAGATAAGGCGAAGCAATGGCTCAACATCGTTCCACCCGATTCTCTAACCACATGGGACCAAGTGCAAATAGCCTTTCTTGGAAGATTCTTTCCACCTAGCAAGACCGCTCAACTAAGGACTCAAATCACCAACTTTGGACAAAAAGGAGATGAGTCACTTTATGATGCTTGGGAGAGATACAAGGAACTTTTGAGAATGTGCCCTCACCATGGTCTTGAGAAATGGTTAGTTGTTCATACCTTCTACAGCGGTCTTTCGTTCAAAACTCGTGAGACTATTGATGCCGCTGCGGGAGGTGCATGGATGAACAAAGGAGTGGATGAAGCTTATGACTTGATTGAAGAGATTTCCTTGAATCACTACCAATGGGCAAATGAACGTGAGCAAACCAAGAAGACTCCAGGTAAGTACGATGTTGACACTATTCATATCTTGTCTTCTAAGGTTGACATGCTTCTTAAAAAATTTGATCAATTGAATGTAAATGTGGTAGGCACGGTTGCTTATGATATATGTGGTTCTTTTGTGCATGGTACGGATGAATGTGAATTGGTTGCAAATTCATCTTTCTTAATCCCCAATGAGCAAGCTAACTATGTTAATTCCTATAACCAAAAGGGTGGTATGTATTCCAACACCTACAATCCGGAATGGAGAAACCACCCTAACTTTTCATATAGGAGTAATAATGTTTTGAACCCTCCTAGACCACCACCACCGGGATTTCAACCCAAACCTTTCCAAGGTAATTCTAATACTTTTCCTCCCTCCAAATCAAAATTGAACTTTATCATGGATTTCATTGTTGATACAAAGAATGCCCAAGAAAAGACCAATAATGAGTTTAGGGAGTCATTTAAGCAATTGAATGGGAGATTCGATAACCTAGCCGCACACAACAAGATGTTGGAAAACCAACAAGCCCAACAAGCTAGTTCCTCCCATAGACCACAAGGAAGTCTTCCCGGTCAACCACAAAGACCAAATGAGCATGTTAAGGCGGTGACTACTAGGAGTGGTAAGGAATTGCAAGACCCACCTATGCCTACCATTGATGACCACAATGAGGAACCTCTTGTTCCAAGTCCACCCATACTTGATACTCATGAAGAAGAGATAGAGAAGGACAAAACTCCATCACCCCCTCTACCATCTAGGACTTATACTCCACCTATACCATACCCCCAAAGGTTGATTAAGGCCAAGTTAGATAAGCAATTTGCTAAGTTCTTAGATGTGTTGAAGTCTATCTATATTAACATCCCATTTACCGATGCTCTACAACAAATGCCCTCTTATGCTAAATTTCTTAAAGATATTCTTTCTAATAAGAGGAAATTGGAGGAGTATGAGACCAGGAAGTTAGTGCCGTTTTGCAACGGAAACTTCCTCCCAAACTCAAGGATCCAGGTACGTTCTCTATTCCATGTGACATTGGTAAATATTATGTTGATAATGCCATGCTTGATCTTGGGGCTAGTGTTAGCCTAATGCCATTATCCGTTAGTAAGAAAATTGGTGTGTGTGATCTAAAACCCACTACAATTTCTCTTCAACTAGCGGATCGCTCCATCAAGTACCCCATTGGTATTTTGGAAGATTTTCCTTGTCGTGTGGGGAAGCTTGTCATCCCCATTGATTTTGTTGTTCTTGATATGGAAGAAGATCATCATATCCCCGTCATTCTAGGAAGACCATTCCTTGCTACCGCAGGAGTTATCATTGATGTGAAAAACGCTAACCTTTCTTTGAATGTAGGGGATGAGAAGGTAGAATTTAACTTGTCCAAAGTTATGAAACGCCCCATTCTTGAGGATTCATGTTATGTGATTAATGTGCTAGAGCATTCTTTGTCTAAGGAGTACAATGAGTTTTTATCTAAGGATCCTTTGGAGGTTTGTCTTACTAATAAGGGACCTTTAGATCATGATGATGAAGCATACGATTATTCCATGTATCTTGAAACTACTCCTCATGTGAAGAATGAAGACTCTTCTTTTCTAAAGTTAGAGCCATCACAACCACCATCTGATTTTGAGCAAGGTAAGGCTCCTCAAGTTGAATTGAAGCCTCTTCCTCCCTCATTGAGACATGAATTTCTTGGTCCAAACTCTACTTATCCCGTGATTTTTGAGTCCTCTTGAAACTGAAAAATTGTTAAGAGAACTTAGATTGCATCGTAGTGTCATTGGATACACAATTGATGATTTGAAAGGAATTCACCCTAAGCTTTGCATGCATAGAATTGATTTAGAAGAAGATCACAAGCCTTCAATTGAGCATCAACGGAGATTGAATCCAAACATGAAAGAAGTTGTAAAGAAAGAAGTTCTTAAACTCCTTGATGCGGGAATCATTTATCCCATATCTGATAGTAAGTGGGTTAGTCCAGTTCAAGTTGTACCTAAGAAAGGAGGTATGACCGTTGTCAAAAATGAGAAGAATGAATTAATACCCACTAGAACTGTCACGGGTTGGCGCATGTGCATCGATTATAGAAAACTTAACAAAGCCACCCGTAAGGATCATTTCCCTCTTTCATTTATAGATCAAATGCTAGAAAGGTTAGCCAAGCATTCGTATTTTTGTTACTTAGATGGATATTCGGGATTCTTCCAAATCCCCATTCATCCTAGTGATCAAGAAAAAACTACATTTACATGCCCCTATGGTACATTTGCATATAGGAGGATGCCTTTTGGTTTATGTAATGCTCCCGCAACCTTTCAACGATGCATGATGGCTATCTTTTCCGAATTTATTGAGGATATAATGGAAGTTTTCATGGATGATTTCTCCGTTTATGATCCTTCTTTTGATGCTTGTTTGGAAAATTTGTCTAAAGTGCTGCAGCGTTGCAAGGAAGTCAATCTTGTTCTTAATTGGGAGAAATGTCATTTCATGGTAAGAGAAGGTATAGTGCTTGGTCACATGGTGTCCGAAAGAGGTAGTGAAGTTGATCGTGTAAAAGTAGAAGTCATTGAGAAGTTGCCTCCACCCACAAGTGTTAAGGGTGTGAGGAGTTTATTAGGTCATGCCGGTTTCTATCGGCGTTTCATTAAAGATTTCTCTAAGTTCTCTAAACCTTTAACTAACCTACTAATAAAAAATGTTCCTTTCGTTTTCGATCAAAGTTGTCTTGATGCTTTTTACAGGTTGAAGGATGTTTTGGTCTCCGCACCCATTGTGCAACCTCCAGATTGGACTCTTCCATTCGAAATCATGTGTGATGCAAGCGATTTCGCCGTTGGTGCCTTATTGGGGCAAAGGAAAGACAAGAGGTTACATGCTATCTACTATGCAAGTAGGACCCTTGATGATGCTCAAGTCAATTATGCCACCACCGAGAAAGAACTCTTGGCGGTTGTTTTTGCCATTGACAAGTTTCGGTCCTATTTACTTGGTTCCAAGGTTATCATAACGATCATGCTGCGTTGAAATACCTTTTGAGCAAGAAAGATGCCAAGCCAAGACTCATTCGTTGGATTCTCCTCCTATAAGAATTTGACATTGAAATAGTTGACAAGAAGGGGTCCGAGAATGTTGTTGCCGATCATTTATCACGTCTTACACAAGACTTAGATAAATTCGGTAATGATGGTGTCCCTATTGATAATTCTTTTCCCGATGATCACCTTCTTGCCGTTCATGGTGTTCAAGCACCTTGGTTCGCGGATTTTGTGAACTTCTTGGCTTGTGGTATACTCCCACCGGATATGAGTTACCAACAAAGGAAGAAGTTCTTTTCGGATGTGAAGTATTATTTTTGGGATGATCCCCTCTTATTCAAGCAATGTTCAGATGGTGTTATTCGTCGTTGTATCCCTCATGAGGAGATTAATGATATTCTTCACCATTGTCATTCTTCTCCTTGTGGTGGACATGCTAGTACCTCCAAGACCGCAGCCAAAGTTCTTCAATCCGGCTTCTATTGGCCTACACTCTTTCATGATGCTCGTCAATTTTTTCTTACTTGTGATCGTTGCCAACGAACCGGCAATATCTCAAGGAGGAATGAGATGCCCTTGAACAACATTTTGGAAGTAGAAGTTTTTGATGTATGGGGTATAGACTTTATGGGTCCCTTTCCATCTTCTTGCAACAACAAATTCATCCTTGTAGCGGTGGATTATGTCTCAAAATGGGTTGAAGCCGTCGCATCACCCACAAATGATTCTAAGGTTGTGACCAAGCTCCTCAAAAATGTTATCTTTCCAAGATTTGGTGTCCCAAAGGTTATTATAAGTGACAAAGGCTCTCACTTCTTGAAGCGTCAATTTGAGGCTCTTTTGAAAAAGTATGGAGTCCGTCACAAGGTTGGAGCCGGATATCACCCTCAAACATGCGGCCAAGTGGAGGTCTCCAATAAAGAAATCAAGACTATCTTAGAGAAGACGGTCTCCACTTCGCGAAAGGATTGGTCTTTGAACTTAAATGATACTTTATGGGCATACCGCACCGCTTTCAAGACTCCTATTGGCACTACGCCGTTTCGGTTGGTGTATGGGAAACCTTGTCACCTCCCCGTAGAGTTAGAGCACAAAGCATTTTGGGCTATCAAAACACTCAATTATGACATGAAGGATGCGGGTGAGAAGAGGAAGCTCCAATTACAAGAACTTGAGGAGTTAAGGTACGAAGCCTATGAGAGTGCCAAGCTCTATAAGGAGAAGACCAAAAGATGGCATGACAAGCATATTATAAGGAGGGAGTTTAAAGAAGGCGATTTGGTTCTACTTTATAACTCCCGCCTTAAGCTATTTCCCGGAAAGTTGAAGTCTAGATGGTCCGGTCCTTTTCAAGATCGCAAAGCCTATACCTTTGGTGCCGTAGACATTTGGAGTGAGTCTAAGGGCGTCTTCAAGGTTAACGGACAAAGGCTCAAACACTATCATGTTGGTGATCCGATTGGTGTCGTTGCTACTATGACACTTTTTGATCCTCCACCTCCATCGGAATGATCACATTAAGGGGTCGAGCTTATGACCTTAAACAAGCATTTGTCGTCGGGCGGTAACCCGGTCCGATCCTTCATCACATTGTATATATAGTCTTTCTAATTTGTTTGTTGTGTTTTATTTTCTTTATTTGTGGTTAGTGTGGTGTGTTTTTCTAGTCTTTACTTAGCCTTTTAAGTTTGGATTTTATTACATATTACTATATTTAGTCTTAAGTAGTGTGATTGATATTTAGGTTGCTAGGTAATTAAAATTAATAGTACTTATATTAATTTCTTAGGTCTATTAGTATTATTATTACTACTAATAATAATTAACGTGTGTTTTTCTGTATATGATTTGGTGTTACATAGGTTTTGGCATTAGATGCACGACCGTGCTTGTATTTGACACGGCCGTGCCAAACAGTCAGGGAATTTTCGAATTTTTTGGCGTCCAATTTCAAGGCCGTGCTACTTTTAGCACGCCCATGCCCAAAAAAAAAAGAAAAAAAAAAAGAAAAATCACAACAACTGCTCTCATTTTCTCACACCCAGATCGACATCACTTCTCCACACTTCTCCTGTAACACCCCATATTTTTAGGACTTCTAAATTATTAAAGTCGTCGAGAAAAATTCATTTTATGAGATACGAGTTTCGATTTTCGGAAGTTTAGGGCCACTTTCCTTTTGGGTCACTTTCCTAATTAGCAAAATTACCTAGCAAAATTACCTAATTGCCCTTACTTACTCTCCTTCACCATAATATAAAAAAAAAAAAAAAAAGAGAAAAACTCATCAACACAAACGCACGCAGAAGAAAGGAAAAAAAAAAAGAAAAGAAAAGAAGGAAAAGAAAAGAGAAGAAGAGGAGCAGGAGCCGCGCGACCCCTCGCGAACCCCACCGTGAGCCACCAGCCCGCCACCATCAAGCCACCCACGTCGCCTATTTCCCTACCCGTCCTCTCTCCCTTGATTTCAATCAAGAGTAGTAAGTCCCCCTACTTTTCTATAATTGTATGAAGTGGGTTTTCGAATTTGGGTCAAATTGATGATTAGAACACGATTGGGTTAATTAGATTGTTGTTTTAAGGTAATAATCGTGATTTTCGTAAATATAATTTGTGAGTTATGATTTTAAAAATTGGGGTTTTGTCAATTAGGGTTTATGTCAATTTATGATTGATTTTGTTTGTGGAATTGCTTGATTTTTGGTGGAGGGCCTTGTTATGAATTGGGGATATTGTGTTGTTGTTTTGTGAGCTTTTGATGATGATTTGAATGATGAACGAACCTACTGCCCGGTTCTGATTTTTGGGTTATTTGGGTGGTGTTGTTGTTATTTTGGTGTTAAATTTATGGGATTGTATAATTAGTAGGATGGGAAAGGTGTGGTACGAGTTTGGTGTGATTATTGGAGCATTTGGATGTCGAAAACATGATTGTTGTGATCTTGTTGTAGTTGGTTGATTGTTTTTGTGTGGGGATTATGATGGTGATCAATTAGTAATTCAATCTTATTATTTTTGGTGATTAGGGTGTGTGTTTGAAGAAATTCCTTTCTAGTTTGGAGAAGGTAAGAACGTTGATCAAGCCTTTGAACCTCGCTAATATTATGTCCTATTTCAATGATCGAAGTTCTAACCTTAAATCTCCCTCTCTTCACTTGTTTATGTCAATTGGAATTGTTTCATATGTTGTTCCTATGCGCCATCAAGCCCTTCGGCTTCCTTCACGTTTGACCTCTCGGCCACTTGGCTTCTCGGCGGAGTGGTCTGTCTCTATTGTTGTCTCTATTGTTGATTTACTTTGCTTGTATTCTTGATTGATGAGAATTGAATTCCGGCCTCGGCCGTTAATAGATTGTATGTCAAATAACGTACCGTCGAATAATGAACTTAAAACGGATGAAAGAAAATGATGATATGATTACCACCTAGAGTGAATGTGATGCGGCACGGACCGATCACTTTGTATACCTCTGATCAAGGTAATGTTTGGGTCGGAGTAGCTACCGACTTCCTAATAGGCTTTCCTCCTAGAGGCTTCGCATCCTACTGGCCCTCTAAAGAGGGGTGTGCACACTTCAAGTCCTTAGGATCTGTTTTACTGTACTCTAGCTCGCGTCGGATCGAGATTGCGTTGGCTGCGGGGTAGGAGCCCAGCCGTGTATATGATTGGCGAGACCATTTGTCTCGTCAGCGATATCATGATTGTCGCACTGCTTGACGGTACTCTGAATTTGTTGTTATATCTAAAATCCGTTATTTGTTAGCTACGCGCCTCAAGGGGCGTATCTTTGTTGTTTGCTTTGTGATTCTTACTCAGCCTGTATGCTGACGTTCTTATTCTGGTACGTTTCCTACCATGTTCTGGGGCCTATGTCATTCTTCGATGGCATAGTTGATAGATTTTGATGATTTGGATGCTTGCTAGAGAGGTCGTCTTGCATGCTGGGAATTTATAAACATTTTATTGGATTTCTATTTTATTTCGGACTTGTAATTTGATTCTCGTTTTGAAAACTGTAGTTCGACATTCTAAGTCTTCCGCTGTCGTCTTTTCATTTGTTGGATTTAACAAGTTGTATTGTATTTCAAGCCTAGAAGTTGACTCGGTAGTCAACTGCGGCATAACAATTCTATATATTTTCCTCATTTATTATTGCGAAATTTTAGGGTTGTTACAGTTGGTATCAGAGCGATCGGTTCTGATTCGTCGTGTCTACAAACGTTTTCAAAACTTGTTTCAAGTAATGTTTTTCAAAAGGGGATGAGTGGGTGCATTCATACGCATGTTAAGTGCTACGTGTTACTTGATCATGCAACGAATTCTTTAGAAATGAATTTTATTTGGAAGGAGAATTACGGACTTAGACTACGTGCGACATGCTATGGAGGAGTACTACATTACGGAACATATCCAAATGACTAATTTTGACAAAAATCAGTTTGAAGATTATCTTTTGATATTAATTGGGATGGATGGCCCATTGATTTATGTTTCCCTGAAGACAAGTACATGCTAGCTTCGCCATATTAATGGTATAATACTCGTAAGGGTAACATGGACGTGTTGAGGGTGACTAGGGGTTTATTCGTAATGAATTGGAACTATTGAAGGTCAAATATGATATGAAAGGTCTTTTGGGTTGTATTAAGGATAAATTTGATGATGATTTAGGACTCGCCTACTTAATGCCTAACATATGATAGAAGTGTTAGGCGCCTAAGATATAATGGGGTCAAAATTTCTTGCCTACCGCTATTGAGGTCTTTTAATCTTGAAAATGGGTTGCGATGTGAAGCATGTTGTTGGGTTAGCTTAACTGAGGTGTTAAACCACAAATTTCAAGACACCCGTTTAATTTCTCTCTCCTAACTACAACGCCTATCTCCTATCTCTGAAAATATTTGAAGAAACCAATTGACAAACTTATGCTTATCCCTTTTAGAATACCCCGCTCTACTCCATCTAACTTGATCACACGCCCATAGGTGAGGAACCTTGATTACTTTAGGTGAAATATGGAAAGTTGAAGAAGGGACTAGTAAAGGTGCGCCTATAAGGGAGTTGAGCATGGGAAACTTGAGAGTTTCGTGTATATTGTTCAATTTATTATTTGGGTTAGAAGAAAAGAACTATGTGCATGCAAGTACACTACTTTGAATTTTGAAATTTAGGAATGAGTAAGAGGGATCGATTTATTAAAGCGTCAATGAAGTATTTGTGGTAACGAATAAAACTCTATATATCCTTGATCATAGTATCGTTTGTTGAAATATTGAGGATCGTCCTTTTAATGGAGATTATTGAGGGTGTGATTGGTTTATTATCCTTATAATTGTGTGTACATATGGTACCGATAAGTCGGATTTGAAGATTGTATGTTTCATCAATTTATAATTTTAGTTGGAGTCTTGTCAATGCATACGTCTAAGTGGGGACAATACCCCAATACTATTACGATATTATGATTATCAACTAAGATTGATTTGATTAAATGTTATTTGAGCATGTTATGTGATTGAATGTTGTTGTTATTGTTTGAAATCGCGTTGCTAGGCTCAAGTGAGAGCAACACGACTCGTGCCCAAGATGACACGACCCGTGCCGAAATTTCCGTGCGACAGAATCGTTTCTGAACTTAACACGTCTCGTGCTACAGTGACCACGAGTCGTGCTCTCCGAAAAAAAAAATGTCAGTATCAAGCGAGACGAGTAGTCGGATGACTCTTATTGCACTTATTTATTGCCTATTCTTTTATTGATCTCTATTATCTTTCAATAAAGCTGCGAGATACCTTAAATGTTGTGATATGCTACTAATTTGGTTTGTTACTAAAAAAAAAATGGTGCGCGAGAATGACCCTGGTAACCAATGGAATGAGAATTGACGGGCTTCTGACCCTTGCTACATGAATTTCTTTGGAAGATCACATGATCAAAGTGTTGGATATTCGATATGCGAGGAGGAGAGTTGCTTTAATACATCTTGAGCAATTATATATTATGGAGAATTTAACCCCAAAGGAATGGTGGGCTGACTAGAGGAAGATCCAACTCTAAGAGATGATATATATATATATATATATATATATATATATATATATATATATATATATATATATATGCATTTTCTCGTAAGTACTTAGTCTGGTTTGTAATGTGAAGAAGGTAAGAAAGATGGATCTAAGGATTTCTCGGTCATATAAGTTGTTAGGGAAACTTACTCACTTATGGATATGACTCGATTGTATGATAAATGGTCATGATTTTGGCATCACTATGGAGTTAGATCGCTATGCCAATTGTTTCCACACCAGTTGGGTGTCTATACGCTGAAATTTTGGTACAATTCGAATAATTAAGGATCGAAATATTGGGGATTCATGGCACAAAGGTGCAAGAGAAAGGATAAAATTAAGTATCCACTATGGTGCAACAATGAAATTTACCATACGCATTTATGAATAAACTATTGGACATGTGAGTTGTACCCAAAAGACACCTTCTACCATCCTTGGACTTGACATCCTGAGTTGAGTTAGTAGGTTATAAGTTCGAGTAAAGGAAAATCGATACATAGTAAGGTACGGGATCAAGTGAGATGTTATCAGCTAATGAGATTGTAAACACATTAAAGATGTAGTAAGTGGTATGTGCACATAAAGAAATGCAATTCGGTTCGCGAAGTTGAACTACAACCCGGGGGTATGGCTATGACATTTGATTATGAAGAACGGATTGATCTTGAAGTAATCTATTAGATTTTGAAGCTTAACTCCGCGAGATAAGGTAGTGAAGGGATTTATGGATTTGCCTTTGCGTTATGTCTATTTGGATCCAGAGAATAAAGTGGGATGATTTAAAGACAGAGGGCCTAATTCTGAACTCAACCAGTTGGGTGTAATTTTGACGCCTTCCGTTGTTAAGAGATGCCACAATTCATTTGTGATGCTTATATATTATGCCCTAGTGACAACCCTCATATGATAATTGTTGATTATAGTTAATGGACGAGCTAATGTGGAAATAGTGTATTCATGGTAAATGAGAGACTGAGTTTTCCAATGCCCTCTCGACTTGTAGTGGTGGAATTTGATGAGGAAATTTAAAGTATATCTATTTTGGTAGTAAATATTATTGGGTTAAAGTTGTTAAGAAGCTCAAATTATAGAGGTACGGTCATTTGGTGAGTGGCTTTAACGAACGCAATGGAACGTTGGCTTGGGTTGATAAAATTTATTTTATGAGCAAGATTGTCGAATCTAAACGCATCATGGTATGTAGTAGTTCTGTAGTGTCACTTTTTGGGACTCCAGCACTTGTAGTGTCGTATCTTGAGGTTTAATAGTTGGAAATTTGATTTTACCACCAACTTAAGATATGGTTCTTGTAACGATCTCGCTTAATTGTGTGTGAAGTGAATGAGGTCAAATTTTAAAGGTGCAGAATCATGGGTCGAAGTTGTCTTGAAGGAATTCGACAATGTTGGACAATCAAACACAGATTTTGTAGATAAATGGAACTGGGATTGAGATCGTACTAGTTAAATTAAAAGGCAAGGAGACACTACTTAATGGAGGTTGCGTTCAAGGGTTTTTCCGACTATGAGAGTCTAAAGTATAATATTCGCACAAAAGGAGCTATATATGTGCAAGAGGACATAGTTAGAGTTGATCAAACACTGCGACATGAAGATACAGTATCATAGAGGAAATGCCAATGTCGTACCTGACACACTGAGCAGAAAGTCTCAATTCAGTCCAATTAGTTGATCAAAGGGAAAAACTAAGAGACGAATCCTTAATGTTGGAGTCCAGTTGACTAAACCAGGAGCGACTTCTGGAACGACAACAATTGGGGATGACATCTGGGGTGAAATAAAGGAGTTGCAATCGACTGATAAAACAACTTTGGACATACCGGCAAAGGAGCTTGAAGTATTCAAAAGTGTGGAGATTGTATCATACGATTTCAGGGCCGAGTCTGCATACCGCTGACACTACGCTAAGTAACAAAACTCTAGCCGAAGCCCGCGCCAGCAAACGTTCAATACACCTAGGAGGACATAAGAGTACCAAGATTGGAGAAAGGTGTTCCGGTGGTCTGGAATGAAGAAGGATATGACTAACTTTGTATCTAGGTGTGTTTGGTTATCGAATGTTAAGAGTGAACACAAGAGACCTCAAGGCAAATTTACAACCCCTACCAGTACCGGAATGGAAATGGAGTTCCTTATCCATGATTTCATTGTAGGGTCACCTAGGAGACCCAAGGGGAACAATTTGATTTGGGTGATTGCGGGTAGACTGACAAAGTGCACACATTTTGTACCCATGAAAGGCACGTGGAAGAAGAAACAGTTAGATGCCTACATATACCATGTGTTACGACTCCACGGTACACCAAAAGAGATCGTTATCTGATTGTGATGCGCGTTCCGTTTCTCGATTTTGGAAGAAGTTACTAGAAGCCTTAGGGACGAAACTTCTCATGAGTACAACGTTTCACCCGGCCACAGATGCCCAAACTGAGAGAACAAATCAGACTTTGGAGGATATGTTAAGAGCTTGCACCTTACAGTACCAAGGAGGATGGGAGGAAAAGTTGGATTTGATCGAGTTTTCCTACAACAACAACTATCAAGCCTCAATAAATATGGCATTGTACGAGGCTTAATATAGCAGAAAGTACAGGAGTCCATTGGAATGACATAAGTGAAACAATGGTCTTGGGTCTAGACTATATTCAGGAAATGACAGATCAGGTCAAGCTGATTCAGGAAAGGCTCAAGGCTGCAAAAGACAGAAAAAAAGAGCTATGCTAGCAAAACTCGCAGCGATATAGAGGTTAAGGAGGGCGATACTTTTGCGAGTGTCATCTACCCGAGATGTAATGAGGTTTGGGAAGAAAGACAACTGAGCCCGAAGTTCTTTAGGAACCTACAAGGTGACCAAGTGGATTGGAGAAATACCTTATGAGTTAGACTTACCTGTAACCTTGATAAGGTCCACAATGTGCTCCATGTTTCTCAATTCAGACTCTACGTCAGTGATCCATCTCATGTGTTGAACCCAGAAACCATCGTGTTGATGAAAATATGACATATAAAGAGGCACCGTTGAAAATCTTAGACACCAAACTGCGAAAAACTAGGCGTACTTAGACTAACATTGTCAAAGTGCTGTGGTGCAATAACAACGTTCAGAAAGCAACATGGGAAGTGGAATCAGTGATGCGTGAGAAGTACCCTCATCCTTTTCGACTACGGTACCCTCGGTTCGGGACGAACCTTTGTCTTAAGGGGGACGAGAGCCCTGCCCGCCTCGTTATCCCTCTTGTTGACGCAATGTGCTACGTTGTTTCTTGTTATTTGAGCTTAATGTGTTATGTGTTTGTTATTCTCCGTTTCAATTTCCAGTAAAAAAAAACCTTTTACCTCGTGATACTTACTCTACCTTTTGATCAGCGTTGCTAGTTGAAGGCGAAACCTTGAGAAATGGGTTTAAAGATTCGGGACGAATCTTTGTTTTAAGGGGGGAAGATTGTAACACCCCATATTTTTAGGACTTCTAAATTATTAAAGTCGTCGGGAAAAATTCATTTTATGAGATACGAGTTTCGATTTTCGGAAGTTTAGAGCCACTTTCCGTAGGATCTGTTTTACTATACTCTAGCTCGCGTCCTACTGGCCCTCTAGAGAGGGGTGTGCACACTTCAAGTCCTTAGGATCTGTTTTACTGTACTCTAGCTCGCGTCGGATCGAGATTGTGGTGGCTGCGGGGTAGGAGCCCAGCCGTGTATATGATTGGCGAGACCATTTGTCTCGTCAGCGATAACATGATTGTCGCACTGCTTGTCCTGACGGTACTCTGAATTTGTTGTTATATCTAAAATTCGTTATTTGTTAGCTACGCGCCGGCGCGTATCTTTGTTGTTTGCTTTGTGATTCTTACTCAGCCTGTATGCTGACGTTCTTATTCTGGTTCGTTTCCTACCATGTTCTGGGGCCTATGTCATTCTTCGATGGCATAGTTGATAGGTTTTGATGGTTTGGATGCTTGCTAGAGAGGTCTTCTTGCATGCTGGGAATTTATAAACATTTTATTGGATTTATATTTTATTTCGGACTTGTAATTTGATTCTCGTTTTGAAAACTGTAGTTCGACATTCTAAGTCTTCCGCTGTCATCTTTTCATTTGTTGGATTTAACAAGTTGTATTGTATTTCAAGCCTAGCAGTTGACTCGGTAGTCAACTGCGGCATAACAATTCTATATATTTTCCTCATTTGTTAGTGCGAAATTTTAGGGTTGTTACATCTCCACAATAATATCTCCACACTTCTCTCTTCATCACCATAGCCGCCACCCTCCTATTTTCCGACCACCATCACCGCTCGCGCCGCCCTCGCCATCGTCGCCCGGTTTCGCGCAACAACAGCCGCCTGCATCAATCACCGTCACCATCGTATCAATCGCCGCTTGCGCGCGTTTGGCCGCCTTCCACGGCTTTTTAATTGGGTAACATACTCTTCCTTCTTAATTTCAATTTTTCCCGATTTCCCCTAATTTAATTCAATATCAATCTGAATTCTGATTTTCTAATTGAGATTTGGAATTTTGGAATTGGGAAAACTGTGATTTTGGAGTCTTATCGGTTTAACTGGTCTATTTGATTAATGGTGTGTTGCCTTTGTGTTGACTTGCTTGTTTTCGTTTTATGACTGGGAATTGCATTCTGGTAGGACAACTGCGACGTAGTTCGCATGCTATTTGTTAGTTTGGTCTAGGTCTTGTTTGTTGGTTTCTTGTGAGTTTGTGGTCTCGTTGGGCTTGTTCTCTCATTATTGTCGTCTGTTTGTCTTAGTGTAGAGAATGGGTCTAGTGTTGATGGCTGGTCGTGGTAAACGTTTGGCTAGTGTTGCCTCTAAGGCGAGTAGTTCTTCTAAACGGGGTTGGGGTAATTCCTCTCGTACACGTGAACACTCTACCCCTGTTCCTCTTCCTCCCATCGAGGACTATGGTATTGTCTTTACCGACCCTGCTCATGCGGCTATTTTTGCTAGGTTGAGTCGTGGCCGTGTTCATGCCACCAAATTCCCTGATTTATCTGCTTTAGAGACCTTAGGGGTTCTTGAGGATGTTCGCCACCTTTATAGATCGGTAGAATGGGAACGTTTTCTTTCACTCCATGAGATGACCTATGCGAGACTCACTTACGAGTTTTTATCAACACTGACCTACCGTTCTGGAGAGGGCACCTGCGAGCACTATTTGGATTTCCGTCTCCTAAATCAAAATCACTCACTTTCTTACACCCAACTAAATGATATTTTTGGGTGGTCTTCCCGTGGTACTATTGGCCCCTCTAGTTCTTACTCGGTTTATTATGATAGTGATGTCTTTTGGACCCAGCTCACCGGCTCCTCTCCTTATCGTCCTAGGACAGCCAAGGCCTCCTCTATTATTCATCCTGCTTTCCGTCTTGCCCACCGCATTTTTTCCTGCACAATATTTGCTCGGACGGACACCGGCACCATACCTAAAGAGGAACTTTTTCTTCTATGGGCTTTTACTCCCACTCAACGCATACCTGTTAATGGGGCAGCTTGGTTGGCTAATCGGCTATTGTGTTTTCAAAAGGACTTTGTCGGTGACATTTATTTGGGAGGTCTTATTACTATTATTGCACGTAGTAACCTTCTTAACCTTGACATACCCCCTACATTGGTGCCTGTTTCTGGTTCTACCCGTCTAGACCTCAAAACTCTTGCTAGGATGAGTATGATTCATTCTACAGGTGATGACACTTACACTTGGCTTGTTGGGTCCTCGGCTACTCCTTACACCATTTTGCGTAATCCTGATATCCCTACGGTCTGTTGTGCTTCTCCTTCTACTTGGATATTTCCTAAGACCATTGCGGATTCTCACGTCCACGAGGAGCACCTTCCTCAAGCCGACGACCCCCTTCCTACACTCCCTCGTGACTTTGATGCCCGTTTTGCGCAGTTAGAGCCCATTTGGACCCATGTGTACTCTTGGGGTGTGCAACAAGGCCATTGGCTCACTCTTCCCGATCCACAGAATCCACCTCCAGGTGACCCTTCTTGAGGTATTTCTCTTTTCTCTTCCCTTATGTTCTCTATTTTGTCGTGTTCTCAAAACATTGAGGACAATGTTTGTTTCAAGTGTGGGGGAGAGAATTTCTTCGCTTTGTGTGTCTTAGCTTGATTTGTGTTTTCAGTTTGCATTTTCATGTAGATAATAGTGCATGTAGTTGCATTATTTTTGTTAGTTTCTTTTGTTTTCTATTTTGTTTTTCTTTTCATGCATTGCATTTTAGTTTGCATTATCATATTAGTGTGTATATAACTATTTTTTTATATTTTCCATAAAAAAAAAAAATTTGAGACATATCCTTTTGATGACAACTCTTATTTGGTGTATGATTCATGATCACCTTCATTTTCCCTTGCATCTATCTCATATTGTCCCATATACATATGCCTCATATCTTTTTGTAAATGTTTTGAGGGATATTTTGTGCATATTAGAAAGTAAATTAGGAATTATAGACGTTCATAGTGTTAATAGATAGTACTAAGTAACTTATGCTTGATTGTTGAATCTTTTACCATGTGACATTTGAATGGACAAACACAAACCTAGTGAGGTTCTCTTTTAGCCCATAGATCGGCACATTTGCACCGCTCTCCATTTTTCAGGTGTGAAATGCTTCCAATGGGGTGTACACCTCGGGACTTTGATTTTTGACAATGATTCCAATCATCTTAAGACACTTATGTTATTATTTGTGCGCACTTGAGTCATTTCCCTTTTAGCTTATCCTTTCCTTTTGTTAGCTTGTGGACCTTATTGAGTTTTGATCCACATCCTTATTCCACAAATACATATAACCCTAACCCTTTTTAGGCTTGTTGTTAATATGTTAGAGCTATTTTGAAGAAGTTGATAATGTGGTGTTCACATCGGGTATTTCTTAACCATTGTAGTGTGTTTGTAAGTATTTGTTATTTTGTTGGCTCTCATTCTCTTGCGAAAAAAGAAAAAAAGCAAGAAAAAGAAAAAAAAAAGAAAAAAAAAGGGTTAAATTTTGAGCCAAAATTGTTTTGTGTAATGTAATCTCTACAATGGTTATGGAATTCAAGATGTGTTGTGGTTGTTTGTAGTAATTTGGAGGATGGTGTTTTAATCTAATAGCTAGTTTTTAATCCTTGTATGGTATTCCTCCCACAATCAAACTCAATCACCATCCATTATCTTTTCACATTTGATTGAATATTTCGGAGTACTTAATCATTTTATTTAACCACCATTTTCATTCTCGCCTATATTTTATTAGCCACATTTTCTTTAGCCGCCATCTTCCCTAACAAATTGCCTTTGGTTTGAGTGTGCGCAATTTCATTTTTTGTGTCTTTGGTATGAGTTGAGAATCTTAGTCCTTAGTGGTACATTACATCTATCCCATTTGATGGAGCATGTATGAGTGTAAACACATTAGCCCTAAACACATGATAAGTGACATCCGTGAGAGTCCATTCATTTGATCGTGTCATGGTTCATTTTCTCCTCTCATTGCATTTGTATGTTAGTAGTCTCTATTAATACTATCGTCACTTATAATTCTCGATTTGCATTCTAATGTTCTCTTAATCTCTTTCGATAGCATTTTTCATTTCGTTTATATGGTGTAATTTGTGGGGCAATTATGTGTTTTTGCCAAGGTGAATATCGTTTTGTATGAATCATATTCTCAAACTTTGAGAAGTCATCTCACATTTCTTCTTTTGTCTCAATGTGTTTTATAACTATTTATTTCTTTATTATTTTTCTTTCGTTTAGTCTTGTGTTATTCTCTCCTCCTTATTGCATTTGTATAGGCTTGCTTGAGGGCAAGCAAGGTTTAAGTGTGGGGGAGTTGATAAGTGCCTATTTTATAGGTACTTTTAGGGTATTTAAGTATAGTTTATAGTGTATATATGATAGTTTTAGTCTAATTTATTATGTAAATAAGTTTTATTTGCGGATATTATGCTTTGGGTATTGTTTTGTTGTTTTATATGATTGTAGGGGCATTTTGGTCATTTCATATATTGGACCACGTGTGTCGGAGTGCTCGGAGGTAGTGCGAGTGTTTGTGAGTCCGTATACCAAGTTTGATAGCCATCCGACAAAGAATTTAGAAGAAAAGAGCATTTTGAGATTTAGCACGGCCGTGCTTATTTTGGCGCGCCCGCGCCAAATGGTCAGAAACTTTTCTATTTTCATTGTTGAGATTTGGCACGGCCGTGCGACTTTCAGCACGCCCGTGCAACTGGACATCCGGGTGGTTACTACAATTGAAGAGAGAGATGTGTTTAGTTATTTTTAGTTTCTTTTCTCCTTTTCCACCCCTATTCCCTACACATTATAAATACCCATTGTAATCCTCATTAGAACAGGATCTTATATTTTTTTTTATCATATTACATTTTATAAATATCAAAACTCTCTAATTTCCTAGAGGTTGGAGATATTGTTGTTATACTTTGAAGATTGAAGTTTAATATCATATTGAAGATTTCTCTTACAACTTTTGATCATTCTACACCATTGTCAAGATTAAGCATTTCTTTCCCTCATCTTTATTTATATCTTTCATAATGTTTGTAGAATTGATTATGTTTAGTGAGTAGATTCTTAATTTCCTAGAATTAGAGACATGTAATATATAGTTTAATATGTAGAACTTTGTTCATCTTTATTATCATGTCATTTCAATGCATTCTTTGTTTCTCTTCATGCTTATGAATATAGAGACGTCTATGTTCGTGAGATCATAGTTAATTAAGAGAAGGACGTAGCAGTGAATCTTAATTAGCGGAACTACAATGAATGCACTAGGTTGATTAATCACGAGAGTAGTTTAATTGTCTAGAGGTGGTCCTTTAGTGGAAATTACGTGGAATTGATATTGTTCTTAATGGGTTTAGATTAGTGCAAGTGACCATCGAGAGATAGGCCTTCCTAGTCTAGGCACGCGTGCTAAACCTTGATCGTGAGAAGTTAGTACAATATAGCGTAACACCCTTGATGCTTGACATGAAATTGTTGTATGAACTTGTTCTACATGTTAGAATTGTTACATTGATCTAGTTCTAGGAAAGCTTTCTCATAAATTTCATTCATCATTTAGATTATAGTTATAGTTAGACTTTAGTCATTCAATTACAATTCCCAATGTTATAGTAACTTATATATTTTAGTCTAGGTTAAGCAACTCTAATCATTGTAACATTGTCCTCGTGGGATACGACCCGTATTTGCCGAAGTATAACTACAATGTACACCGTGCACTTGCGGTATATAGCAAAATTGCTATCAATGTTCTAGCCACATGAGATATAAACCAATAGCAAGAAAAGGGTATTCTTAAAACTTGAATGTCACACTATTTCATTATTGAGTATTTATTATTCCCCTAGTTCGCCTCTTTGTAGTACTTGACCAACTGTTAATCTCTTACACTCATTGTATTTGTCTAGCTAGTATGCTAAATTTTAAAATCCTCTTGTAATTGTACAAACTGCACACATTAGTAAAGAGCCATTCCAGCTAAAAGACTACTTGAATGTAGGATACAGAGCTTGAATATGAAAATCCTAAAAGCATCAGGAGCTGTAGATTTCTTGTCAAATGCAAGCAAAGTTGTTGTTTCTATAGTTAGTCATATCACCAAATATATGAAGGGAGAGAGATATATCGTCATCTAGTAAAAAGATGAGTTTTGTAGCAACTGAAGTTGGGGTCTATAAGCTGTTGGCATTCCATATCACTAAACCATTTGTTGTTACTCTCGGCCTTTCACCCCGAACTTTGGGAAATACCCAATTCCCAAACACTATGCAGGTGGTTTAATCTAAACAATTTAGGAATTGTAATGTCAGAAATTCTAAAACACTATTGAGTCAAGAGGAGGGACTATGGCTGGATTGGACATTAGCGTATCCACTTCAGAGGAGCAGCATTTGGCAAGTTAAGTGTAAGGAGAAAGATTCAAAAAGATTAAGAAAACTGGAGAAGAATACTCAAAGTAAGGGATGAAATAATGGAGAAAGCTGGCAATCAGGAAAATGCTATTAGTATTTTTGCAGATTAGAGCAAAGGTGGAAAATTTGGAGTGCAAAAAGCATACGATTTTTTCAGAGCCCACTACAGTAGGAAGAAATGGAGTATAGTAATTTGGAACCACACAAATTCACAGCAAACCTTGCTGGGCAAAAGAGTCTGCCCACCATTGAGAATCTAAATATGAGGAGTATGGTGATCGTGAACAGGTGTCATTTGTGCAAAAGAGAGATGGAGAATCATGAGCATCTGTTCTTTGACTGTGCATACTCTCGTAAAGTTTGGCAGAAAATGGTAAATTGGATGGGTCTGAAGAGACCAAGCTAGAGTTTAAGGCGTGAGTTAAGATGGAGCGCAAGAAGAAAGAGCAAAAAGCATTGGAAGTTTGGTTGGTATTGTGCTAGTATAACAGCTACAATATATTAGATCTGGAATGAGAGAAATGCAAGGCTTTTTGGGGACAAAGATAGATTAGAGGAATGCCTAGTAAGGAATGTTCAGAGAAATGTTAGTATAAGGATTTTTGCAGTCACTAAGGATATGTTACATGATGAAATAGTGGACTGTATTAATGTAGTTTAGTAGCGTAAGCAATTTCTAGTGGACTCCGTTTTGTAAGATCGTCTTTTTCCCTTAATGGATGAATAAATACTACCTTTCTTACAAAAAAAAATCTACTTAGAAAGTGGGTAGATAGGTACCTAGAAATATCTCGGAAAGTCAGAGTGTTTTTGAAACTTGAGACAAATAAATGAAGAACCGGGTATATTTTATGTACCTAGGGTTGTCAGATCATTGGAAAATAGATAAATTTTCATACAAACAACGGTGGAGCAGAGTTTTAGAAACAATGATCTAGAGGTTTTGGAAAAAAGAACCTAGTAAAGAGATAACAGTTATGAAATATCAGCCACTTATCAAATTATATAAAGGAAAAGATAATTATACCGAGCTACCTGCTTCTATCCAATTGTAGTGACAAATGCAACGGATAAGAAAAGGAGTTAATTTGCAAACATGAATCTACATATTGAGTTGAGTATATTGCTGACCTTGAACCGAATGTTTCAAAATGGAATTAAAGGGATGTAAGAACATAATCTTGCCCTCTGCCATTCATCACGCCTTCTTCAAAGTTTGCCGCCACCTTGAAAGAGCTAAATGTCACTGTGTAAACCATAAAATTTACACTCCAATCAGAAAAGATCCTGGAGATTTGTTTAGTTTTGAATAATTTGTTCACTTTCTTTGAAATAAACGTAGTAGTGAGATGCAAACAAACAATACAAACAAATAAAAATGTACTTACAAAACCAATACGTACAAACGTGTAACAGCAGGACCTTGGTGAGAAACGTATACATGAAAATTTTGCAACAATTCATAAAGTGTAAGTGAGAGGGACATTAACAATAAATTCGATAAACATACCACGACCGTATGCAATGCGGTTCAAACTTGAATCTAACAGTAAGGTGAAAAGATTATGGTGAGTTCCTTGCCCAGATTCTTGTGGAGAGATTATTATCACAAATGGTCATGAATTCTCATCGACAAATCATCAAACAGGTTGTGTGGGAACAATAATGAGTTAGGAGAAACTTTACCTTTTACCAGTAAATGCAACCTAAGATTTGACAAACACAAAATCAAAGTTCAGTTATACAATCCTTTGCACATAAGCGATAAAACTGAAGTAATTGCACTCTCTTGAAACACATACCTCAAGAGCTGAAGGAATAGTCTAACCAAAAGAGACGGAAACATATGTCAACATAAAAAGTACTACAAAAGAATCTTATACAAAAGCTGATGATAATACAAAATGAACGTCCCTGCGTATATATGATCATATTACGATACCCAGGAGCTAACAACTTGCCGCGACTCGAGAAGAAAGAAGAGTAAACTAAAACCCATAAAAAATTTTATGGTACCAACCTCGCCAATTCATTCCAACCCAATCATATAATTAGATCATCAAGTATAACATTTAACATAGGAAAGAAAGAACTCTGGAGTAAATACCCATAAT
The DNA here is from genome assembly GCA_963680865.1 of Spergularia marina. NCBI lineage: Eukaryota > Viridiplantae > Streptophyta > Magnoliopsida > Caryophyllales > Caryophyllaceae > Spergularia > Spergularia marina. The sequence goes on along the minus strand of OY804560.1, from coordinate 12,464,817 downwards.
GACTTTCAAATGGTAGAGATTGTGTTCCCTGATTTTCGCAAAAGAGACAAAAATCGCGCATAATTAATTCCATCCTCGAAAGCAAATTCTGAATTATTCAAAAATAGAAAACTCAAACTTGGTAAATTAAGAAAGGCAGAACAAACTAAGCATAAAAAGAATCAATACAATTACTCAAAAAATCGTGTTATTCAAACTATGGAAAGAGGCGGCTGCTTGGTCGGAGTAAAGAGGAGGATGGTGGCAACTAAGAATGGTGGTGCTAGGTCGGAGCAAAGGCGACATCCTTTGCTGGAGTTCATGTGAAGAATAAAGATTTTTATGATAGATGGATCGAGGAAGAATAATAGGAAAGGGGGTCATAGTTAATTAGATCAATCAACATACAATCCGATAGTTAAACAACTAAACTCTCACATGTTAACTACAATTTTATTGTATCACCCATACAGAAATTATTAATAAAAAAACGCACAATCCAGGCTAAAGAGAGCAGAGGAAGGAAGGGGAAGGGGAAGAGGAAGAATGAGACTGATGGAGAAGCATCTATACAGTTAGTAGTTCGTTTTAGTTGTTCTGGAAAAGGGTAGATGATCGGTTTAACTGATGGAGAAGGAGAAGAATGGGAAGAGGAAGAAGAACAACATATTGAGAGTCGAACTGACGCATTGGGGAGATAGGGAGACTAACAATAAACCTACGTATGATGTGTCCAACATGGCAAAATAAATGAAAACAACGATTTGAAGCCGACAAATAAGCATTGACGTGGCTTTTTTATTTAACAAACGCATCCACAAACTGACATGTAGGCGGGGATGGTAGGCAATTAAAGTTTAAGTATAGATTTCATACTAGCAAAGATTGTATCATCCTTATTATTAGTTGGATAATCTTCTACTCTCATGCACTCTCTACATAACTGATCCTTTAAGGACATACCTTTTATTTTGTTCATATCTTTTTTATTTGATTCTACCATAATTCTAGCCATCTGTAACATTGTAATTAGATTAATTGAATATCATTGTTTTTTCTGCATCATTTGATCAATGGAAATGAAATCAGTGTATTTGTGTTCAATCGTCATCACTTATAAGTTATATTGTTTAATTGTGTGTATTCCTACTTCTACGGACTTTTCATGTTCATTAGTTTAACACTACATGTTCATCACAAAATCAATGTTCATAAATTACATTCGATTTATCAATTTTTTATATGTTCATTATTTGATTACCCTAAAAAATTAGCCGCGTAAAAAGCGTAAATTTCAAAGTTTTAGGCAAGAAAATCTCCATGATTATATTGAGCAACAAATTTTCAAAATATAATTTCCATAAAAATTTGTAACAGAAGGTATTATCCTAAAATAAAATCAATGGAAATGATAATATAATCTGAACAAATTAAAAGTATCCTAAAAGATATCAATTTATGCTCCTACATTATTCCAATATATTATATACGGAGTATTGGATAAATCAAAAAGTTCCCAAAATAAATACTATAAAGTTGAAAATTTGGGAAAGAAACAATTTCCTACGCAATAAAAAATGATTTTAAGGTTATAAAATATGAATAATATACCGCGATTTCACGTTAAGGCTATAAAATCTGAATAATATATAGCTAGAAAAGGAAAAAAATAATTTCCTACAGCAATAAAATCTGGTTTTAAGGTTATAAATATGAATAATATATTGCAATTTCACGTTGAGGCAATAAAATATGAATAATATATAGTTAGAAAAGGAAAAAAAATAAATTTCCTACGACAATAAAATTTGGTTTTAAGGGTTATAAAATATGAATAATATATTGTGATTTCACGTTAAGGCAATAAAATCTGAATAATATATTGCTAGAAGAGAAAAAAATAATTTCTAAATTTTCTATATTACACTCTATAAATCAAAAACCTGTCATATACGGAATAGATCAAATAAAATTTACTTAATGATAGGAAATCACATTTAATAAATTCTCAATGAAATGACATTTCTTCAATTAACATCGGATGATATTATACAAAATAGTAAAGGAAATCGATCTCCATATTTTTTTTGTAATGATCAAGATTTTATAAACACCGGGATGATATCCCAAACCATTAAAAAAATGCTACCTATACCTTGAAGTGCCAAAAGAACAATTTAAACCATGGTAGCAAGAGTTTCCTCGGGAATTCCTGAATTTACATACATCATCATAACTGCTACAATATAGCTAATTCTATGAATTAATTCCTCAACACTTCTTTGTCTCTCCTTGAAAATCCGGTAGTTTCTATCCTGCCAAAGCTCATACACTGTGCACATCAAAGCACATCTATTCCTCATTTGTTTCCACCCTCTTCTTTTATTAGGCCTCTTAAACCAGTTCATTTCCTGCTTAAGGTTTGAGATGCCATGAGGAAAGTGATATTTGGCAGTCATCAATCCCCAAACTCTTCTAGAGAAGCTGCATCCAAAGAACATGTGATTTGTAGTTTCTATACTTCCACAACATAGGACACATCTGTTAGCTAGCTGAAAACCTCTTTTGCAAAGATTATCCACAGTAGCTAAGCTTTTTTGCAGTGCCATTGAGCATATGAAGGCATGCTTGGGAATTATTGCACTGTCACAGATGGTTTTGTGCCATAATTTCTCTTGCTCCTTTTCTCTGAAGACATTATAAATGTCATTGGTGCTCCTAGCCTCAGAGATTAGTCTTTTTGCATTATCGATCCCTCCCGCTACATCTATGAGATTATCTCTGATATGGATGATATTTCTCCAACTGCAGGACCAGACAACTTTGTTTTCCATTCTCCACAGATCGTTGCCCCTCGTTATGTAAGCTTTAGTCCACTGCACCCAAATGCTTGTAGTTTGTTGCTCAAGCTTTTTTATCCATTTTACTAGAAGTGCTTTGTTCCAACTGAGAACTTCTCGAATGTCAAAGCCTCTCTCCTATCTGGGTCTACAGAAACTCTTCCATGATTTGAAGACCATTTTCCTTTCTTCTTCTTTAATACCCCATATGAAGTCTTTGCACATCCTGTTAATGCTCTTGATAATCCGTTTTGGCAGCAGGATACTTGCCCCCCAAAAGTTTTGCAATCCAAATAGTACTGAATTAATCAGCTCCACTTTCCATGCATAGGAGAGGAGATGATTTGCCCAGTGATCAAGCTTTTGTTTTATCTTGCTTAGGAGAGGCTGGAACAAGCTCGAGGTGAGTCTGGCATGATATAAAGGCACCCCTAGGTATCTGAAGGGGAAAGATCCTTCTGAGAACCCTGTGGCTTCCCTTATAAGCTGCTTAACCTCCTTTGAAACTCCTCCATAGTAGACATCAGTCTTGAGTGGGTTTGCTTGGAGACCAGAAAAATCAGCAAACTTTCGAAGGCAATTTGCTATTGCTTTTACAGAGGGCAGGTCTCCTCGTGTAAAGACCAATAAATCATTAGCGAAAACTAAATGAGTGAGCTTAATCCTCACACATTTAGGGTGAAAGGAGAAACCTGGGCTGGTAGGAGAGTTTCTCAACATCCTAGAAAGAACTTCCATACATAAGAAAAGAGATATGGAGATAAGGGGTCTCCTTGCCTTAAACCCCTCTTTCCTTGGAAGAAACCTTCAATTACTCCATTAATATTTAGGGAGAAGTGTGTGGAGGTAATGCAAGCAATAATCAGCTGAGAAAACTGATCCGGAAACCCAAAGTCGTGGAGAATGCTCTTCACAAATCCCCAAGAAACAGAATCAAAGGCTTTTTTAATGTCTACCTTGATTATGAACCCGGGGGAGATACCATTTCTGCCATATTTTCGTGCTAGTTCATGAGCAAGCAATGTATTATCAAATAACTGTCTGTCTGCACAAAAGTGGCATGTTCCATTCCAATGATGTCAGGGAGTACCACCTTCATTCTATTTGCTAGGACCTTGCTGATTGTTTTGTAGATGGTGGTACAACATGAGATTGGCCTAAAATCCGCAACAGTCTTGGGAGTAGCTCCTTTGGGAATGAGAGAGATGAGAGGGAGTTAGCTTGTTACAACATTTTTACTCATTATTTCTCAATTTTCACTAATTATCTTTCGATTTTTACTCATTATATATAACATTATATTCATTATTTATTTTCAGTCATTATTTCTGAATTTCCAATCATTATATACAACTTTATTCCAATCATTATTTCTCAACTTTCGCTCATTATTTCCCGAATTCCACTCATTAGTTTTCAATTTTCACTCATTATATTGCACTTGAAACGGGGGTACCTAGAGTTACGTACCCCCGGGTTACCATATACCGATTGATATTATAAAAGGTAAAACAAAATATTCCAACCCGTCATACACTGGATAAATCGAACAATTCCCAGATTAAGAAATATACCATTTGTTTTATTAGGAAAAGATACAATTAACATATTCTTTGCAATCAATCATATATATCATTTTAAAGTTTTAGACAAGAAAGTATTTGGGATTATATTGGGCAGCAAATTTTTGAAAATATAATTTCCATAAAAATGTGTAACAGAAGGTATTATCCTAAAATAAAATCAATGGAAATGATAATATAATCTGAACGAATTAAAATTATCCTAAAACATATACATTTTTGTTCCTGAAATATTCCAACCTATTATACGGGATAAATAAAAAAAATTCCTAAAATAGATACTATAAAATCGAAAACTTGAGAAAAAGATATAATTTTCTACGGTAATAAAATATTTTTTAAGGTTATAAAATATGAAAGATATATTGCAATTTTTTCCAGATTTTAAGGCAATAAAATTTAAACAATAAATTGCAATTTCCTAAGATTTCGATATTATTCACGAAAAAGAATATTCCTTCAAAAAAAAAAAATACAAACAAGGGTTTTTCCCCATGCAAACGACGCTAACCAAGATAGTAATAAATTAGTGATATGATCAGTCAATTTAAAAGTAAAAGAAATAGCAACTAATTGAAATCACATCCTTATAAAATCAAATCAAATCTTTTAATTTACGGAAAATATAGGGGCTGAGTATTCGAAAATAAGGTACAAAATAATTTGGAAATAAGTCCTATATATGTTGGTTAATTTAGAGATCAACATGTACGGTAGATTAGACCCAAATGTACATGTATCAAAATGAGTTCGGGTTAATACGTATCACCTGTCATATAAAGCGGGTTCATAACTAAGAATTTGGGTTACGGGACATAAAAGCGGGTCATGACCTAAAAAATATGGGTATCCAAACAAGGTATGGTTCGAGCCATGAAACTCATGAAAGATTAATTTGTAACTCAAATACGTGTCAATTGCTTGAGTCAATGCAAGCCCAAAAGTATGTGTATCAAAACGGTTCGAGTTAATACAATTTACGAGTAAAAAATAATGGGTTAATGACCCTAAAATAACAGGGTTAACCCGTAATGCCGGTTACGGGCCGTAAAAGTAGGTTCATGGCCCAAAAACCAAAAGATATTTTACATGTAACACCCCATATTTTTAGGACTTTTAAATTATTAAAGTCGTCGGGAGAAATTTATTTTAAGAATTACGAGTTTCTATTTGGGAAATTTAGAGCCACTTTCCTATTTGGGTCACCTTCCTAATCAAGAATTAGCTAGCAAATTAGCTTTTTGCCCTTACTAAACCCTCCCTCTCTATACTATAAAAAAAAACAAAAAAAGAAAAAAAAAAAAACCACACTCATCACTCGTCCTCAGTGCCGCGCGAAAGAGAAAGAAGAAGGAAAAGAGAAAGAGGAGAAAGAGAAACAGAGGAGGAGCGAAGAAAGGATTCGCGACCCCCTCACCGCACGCCGCCTATCGCCGCCCATCGAGCCGCCCTAGCCGTCGCCTAGTTCCCCAGCTGTCTCTCTCTTGATTTCAATCAAGAGTTGTAAGTCTCAAACCTTGCTCAATTAATTTAATTTGGGATTTCGATTTTGCGTCAAATTGTGATTAGTGTTCGATTGGATTATTTACATTGATTGTTTTAGAGTTAATCATGTTTGTGATGAGTTAATTCGTGAGTTTGGGTTTTTCGAAAATTGGGGATTTTGTTCATAAGGTCATTGTTGAATTTGTGTTTGAAATTGTGTGTGGAATTGGTTGATTTTTGGTGGAGTGGTTTGTTATGAATTGGGGACATTATGTTGTTGTTTTGGGATTGTTTTATGATGATTTGAGTGATGAACAAGTCTACTGTCCAATTCTGAATTTTGGGTTATATGAGTGTTGTTGTTGTTGCTGCTATTTTGGTGATAAATCTTGGAGTTGTGTAGTTGGTAAGATGGGGAGGTTGTAGTATGAATTTAGTATGATTGTTGGACTGTTTTGGTTGTCAAAACATGGTAATTGTAATCGAATTTCTAGCCTAGCAATTGACTTGGTAGTCAATTGCGGCGTGCCAATTCTAAATTATTTCTATTTATAGTTCGGTCAAAATTTAGGGTTGTTACAGTTGGTATCAGAGCTATAGGTTCTGATTCGTCGAGTCTACAAAAGTTTTCAAAACTTATTTTAAAGGAATTTTCAAACTGGGAATGGGATGGGTGCATTCACTCGCATGCTATGTGCTAAATTCTATGTGATACTAGAGAGAAGTTGACACTAGTAGATTCAACCTACGCATTATATGGTTTGATTATTCAATAAGGGTACTAATGCATTTGGAGTATCTTTGGTATACTGGCAGAATGCGAAGCTCAAGAGCGTATGTTTGGGAGTTCGGACCATCTGGTGTAAGGTCAATTGCTGGTCCATGGACGATACCGGACCATATAGCTTACTCATCTGAGACATTTCAGGATCGTATGAGAATTGGGGAGACTATAGAGGATTTCGTCACCAGAATGAGGGTAAAACTGGCTGAGGCAACCGAAAGGTTCCCATGGGCAATTAGATCTGAAGTTCAAGTCTTTGTGACTTTGGTTAATCTGAGGTTACACCCCCGCTGGGAGGAGGTTCGAGCTAGACTAGAAAGAAATGCCTATTATGCATGTCTCACAGGGAATCCTAACTACTTGAGGGACAGATCGGGCAGACCGATAGATCTGGATAGGTTGGAGGTAATTATGGAGTGGGAGTATGAGATATCCCATAGCCCTATGCAGATACCTGAGGATTTCCCAATCTACATACCACCTGTACCCTCGAACCTTGGTAACAGTAACCCTACCCCGAAACCTCACAAAGCCTATATGATGAAAGGTAAGAAGGTCCAGCTACAAGACCATGGGTCACCTAGCCAGTTAAGTCAGAAGAAAGTTAAAGTTGAGGAACATCACCAAACTCCTAGTCCCCCATCCTCGCCTATTGGAGACAATGTACCAGTGGACATGGAGGAGGAACCTGAGGAAGTTCCCACGAGTGATGAGGATGAAGATACTGTAGGACCTAATGACACTGAGATAATTACGATCAACTTGAGTGAGGAGTCGGGCCAGGAGACAAGCAACTCAGATACAGATGATGGAGGGGAGGTCCCTAATGATGAGGATTACGACCCAAGTAGTGATGCATAGAGAGTAAATGGGAGCTCTTAAATAAAAGGCATAAGGCCTAGTTACTATTTAGTCGTTGGTTGTGTTGTTCTTATTAAACCCTAGTGTTAAGTATTATGTTATACTTTGGTCAAGCATACATTATTTAAGTACTTTAAGTTGGGGACAATACCCCAATGTTCTTACAATATTCGTTTATTTATTAAGATTGGTGAAATTGATTTCAATCTGAGGCTTTAATGTGCTTATTTTGTTGATATGCCTGAATCTTTTTCATTCGTCCGATGCTGCTGACCCTGACACGACTCGTGCTACAGCAAACACGATTCGTGTTCCCGAAAAAAAAAAAACGAAAGGTTCCGTAAAGTTAAACTCGAACGAGACGAATAGTCGGATGCTGATTACGATGTATTTATACTTCTGAGCTGTTTCCTTGTCTTAATTCGTTGACTAAGCGTCTGATTTGTGCCTTGCTTGATATTTATTGATTTATGCTGTAGTACTCGAGTAAGTATGAGATGGAATTGGCCACAACTAATTCAATCGTTATTACCTTATAGACAATGGTGCGAAACAATGGTCCTGATCTGACAGATATCCTGGCACAAATAGCACAACAACAACAGGTGATGGTCGAGGCTATGCAGCAAATGGCACAGAATAATGCTGCTGCAAATGCTGCTGCAAATATGGCTGCAAATAATGCTGCCAACAATGCTGCAAACAACGGCAATGGGAACGGTATTGGTAATGGAGGGGGAGATGACGATATGCTGTTGGCTAAGATGTCGGACGCCGTGCAGAAGAAACGGCCTGACAACTTCACTGGGAGAGGAGAACCGAGTATCCTACTAGACTGGGTGGAGGATATGGAGAGGATCTTCTCAGCTGTCGGTGTTCATGACAACTTGAAGGTAAAAGTTGCTGCATTTTACCTAAAGGAGGTAGCTGGGAGGTGGTGGATGAAAATCCAAGAGGAGTTCTTACCAGTGGAAGAAAAGTTGGCTAACGGCATTGTTGTTGAAAGATTTAGGGACTGGCGAGTCTTCAAACATATCTTAGAAGGAGAGTTCTTTCCGGAGCATTTGAAGGAACAGAAGGTGGCTGAATTCGAGGCACTTCAACAGACTGAGGGGATGTCTGTGAAGGAGTTTTATGAAAAGTTTGAAGACTTGAATAGATTTGCTGGGAGTGTAACCCCAACAGAGTCTTCTAGAGCTACTAGCTTTCGGAAGAAACTACTTTGGAGCATTAAGGGTTGGTTTGCCTCTGAACGATTCCACACTGTAAAGGATGTTTATGAGAGAGCAACGACGGCAGAGCAGAACATGGAGACTATGAGCATGGAAATCGGAGGGAAAAGAAAGGAGACTCCTTTCGATTTGATCAATATACCCAATAAGAAGGGGAACTTTGGGAACTTCAAGGGGAAGGCACAGTCTACGGGGGCTGGAAACTCAGGATTTAGGAACTACTCTACAAACACAAACGCAGAGTACGGGTACGGTTCAGAACAATTCATGCACGAAATGCCAGCTCTACCATAAGGGAAAGACCTGCACGGGCGTGCCTATCACTTGTTTCCATTGTGGTAAACCGGGGCATAAAGCCGTCGACTGCTACTCTAAGAAGCGTGGTTACCCACCAGCGGCGTCTGCAGGAGGGTCTGTAGCCCCGAATAGGTTTCATAACTTCAGATCTCATAGTGGTTATGCGGGTTCGAATAACACTTACAGAAATCCAGCGCCAACCAAGGGAACAACTTATGCGGCTCCAGCTAAGCAGGCAGGGTCGGCCAGTGTGGCCACCCCAGCTAAGAAAGCTACGGGGCAGCTGTATGTCATGAACCCAGAAGAGGTTGAAAACGCGGATGTCGTATCGGGTAAATTTCCTGTTAACTCAGTAATTGCAAATGTTTTGTTTGATAGTGGTGCGTCCCACTCGTTTATTGCAGATAAGGTTGTGGGGAAATGTGGACTTAGTAATATTTCCGCAGTAGACTTCGAGTTTTCGATGCCTAATGGGGTTGCATGTAAGAGTCAGTTTAAAGACGTGCCTGTAGTAATTTGTGGTCATGAGTTCAAATCTGATTTGATAGCTTTTCCCCTAACCAATTTTGATGTAATATTGGGAATGGATTGGATGGGAAGATATATGGCGAGAATAGACTGTTGGATAGGAAAACTTTCACTTAGAGGACAGAAAAATGCTCATATGACCTATCGTGTACTCCCAAAAAGACCAAGGATAAAATTTGTGTCTGCCATGAGTCTGAAGAAACACTTAGCTAAGAATGAACCCCTATTCTTGTGTCATGTACGAGATACCCGGGTAGAGTACCCCGAGATAGGCGACGTCGAGGTAGTAAACGAATACCCTGATGTATTCCCTGAGGAAATTCCCGGAATGCCACCTAGAAGGGAGGTTGAGTTCAAGATTAACTTGGTCCCAGGAACATGCCCTATTGCTAAATCACCCTACCGAATGGCACCGGTAGAGATGCAGGAACTGAAGAAGCAACTTGACGAGTTGGTGGAGAAACGTTATGTGCGATCGAGTGTTTCACCTTGGGGAGCACCTGTATTATTTGTCAGAAAGAAGGATAGTTCGATGAGATTGTGTATCGACTACAGGGAGTTGAACAATGTGACGATCAAAAACAGATACCCCATACCCAGGATTGATGACCTGTTTGACCAACTGAAATGTGCTAGTGTGTTTTCGAAGATCGATTTAAGGTCTGGATACTACCAAATGAAAGTGGCTGATGGGGACGTACCAAAGACAGCGTTTTCAACTAGATATGGGCACTATGAGTTCACAGTGATGCCCTTTGGGTTGACCAACGCACCAGCGGTGTTCATGGATCTCATGAATCGCACTTTCAGACCTTACTTGGATAAGTTTGTGGTGGTATTTATTGATGATATTCTAATTTACTCCAAGACTGAAGAGGAGCATAAGGACCACCTGAAGATCGTACTGGAGATTTTGAGAGGAAAACAACTATACGGTAAATTCTCGAAGTGTGAGTTCTGGTTGGATAAAGTAGCATTTTTGGGACACGTGATATCCAAGGACGGAGTTGCTGTAGACCCAGCTAAGATCAAGGCGGTAAAGGATTGGCCGACCCCTAAGAATGTAACAGAAATTAGGAGCTTTTTGGGACTTGTAGGCTATTACAGGAGATTTGTGAAGGATTTCTCAAAGATTGCTAAACCAATGACAACCCTAATGAAGAAAACCAACAAGTATAAATGGGATGAGACTTGCGAGAAAGCCTTTCAGGTTCTAAAGGAGCGGTTAACAACGACTCCAGTCTTAGCACTACCCGACGAGAACATACCGTACGAAGTGTACACTGATGCTTCAAAGAATGGTTTGGGTTGTGTCCTAATGCAGAACATGAGAGTAATCGCCTATGCGTCTAAGCAGCTCAAGAGTTATGAGGAAAACTACCCGACCCACGATTTGGAGCTAGCAGCTGTGATATTTGCACTGAAACTGTGGAGACACTACCTGTTTGGAGTTACATTCAAGATTTTCTCTGACCATAAGAGTTTAAAGTACATTTTCACCCAGAAAGAGTTAAACATGCGACAAAGGAGATGGTTAGAGTTGATCAAAGATTACGACATGGAGATACAGTATCACGAAGGGAAAGCAAATGTTGTAGCCGATGCACTGAGCAGGAAGTCTCTACATTCAGTACAATTGGTTGTTCAAAGACAGAGATTAAGAAATGAATTTCTCCATTTCGGGGTTAAGTTGACAGAACCAGGAGTAACCACGGGGTCAACTGCAATTGAGAATGACATCTTTGAGGAGATTAAGGAGTTACAGAAGACTGACAAGCTAGTAACGGATAAAGTAGCAAAGGAGCCAGAATTGTTCAAAAGAGGCGAAGATGGGATAATTCGATTTCAGGATCGAGTCTGCTTACCTAACATCGCCACATTGAGGGATAGAATCCTGTCTGAGGCTCATGCAAGCAAATACTCGGTACATCCTGGTGGCGACAAGATGTACCAGGATTTGAGGAAAGTGTTCTGGTGGTCAGGGATGAAAAAGGATGTGGCTGATTTTGTGGCTAGGTGTTTAGTTTGCCAAAAGGTTAAAAGCGAACACAAGAGACCTCAAGTTAAATTACAACCCTTACCAGTACCAGAATGGAAATGGAGTTCCATATCCATGGACTTCGTTACTGGACTACCTAGGACGCCTAACAGCAACAATATGATTTGGGTGATAGTGGACAGATTGACGAAATGTGCACATTTTATACCAATGAAGGACACGTGGAAAAAGAAACAGTTAGCCGATGCTTATATACATCATGTACTGAGACTTCATGGTACTCCAAAGGAGATCGTCTCCGACCGCGATGCACGTTTTGTCTCTCGGTTCTGGAAGAAACTACAAGAAGCTTTAGGGACAAAACTTTTAATGAGTACCGCATTCCTCCCTGCAACGGATGGTCAGACAGAGAGGACAAATCAGACTTTGGAAGATATGCTAAGAGCTTGTGCCTTACAGTACCAAGGTGGCTGGGAGGACAAGCTGGATTTGATAGAATTCTCCTACAACAACAGTTACCAAGCCTCAATCAAGATGGCCCCATATGAGGCACTTTACGGTAGAAAGTGCAGGAGTCCAATCTGGTGGAATGACATCAGTGAAACGATGGTGTTGGGTCTAGATTACATCCAAGAACTGACCGACCAAGTCAAACTAATTCAGGAGAGACTCAAGGCTGCGCAGGACAGACAAAAGAGCTATGCAGATAAGACTCGCAGTCAGGTAGAGTTTAATGAGGGCGACATGGTACTACTCCGAGTGTCACCTACCAGAGGTGTAATGAGGTTCGGGAAGAAAGGAAAACTGAGTCCTAAATTCATCGGACCCTACAAGGTGACCAAGCCAGTTGGTGAAGTCGCTTATAAGTTAGACTTGCCAGCAAATCTCAAAAAGGTTCACAACGTGTTTCACATTTCCCAACTCAGACGATACGTTAGTGACCCGTCACATGTACTCAACCCGGAAACAATCGAGTTAAATGAGACCATGACTTATGAAGAGGCACCATTGAAAATTTTGGACAATAAGGTGCGTAAAACTCGACGAGCTGAGACACACATGGTGAAAGTTCTGTGGTGTAATAACAACGTTGAGGAAGCAACCTGGGAAGTGGAGTCGGTTATGCGTGAGAAGTACCCTCATCTGTTTACTTAAGGTATATTCGGTTCGGGACGAACCTTTATTTAAGGGGGATGAGAGTCTCGCGCGCTTTGTTTCTAAATGCTTGTTTGATTCGCTTTGTTTCTAAATACTTGTTTGATGTGATCTACGTGTTTTGATTCATATGTTTGCCGATTCTTCTTCTTTGTGAATTGTTGCTTCGTACCTCGAGTACAACAACCCAGCTCTTTTTAGAGCATGTTCTTATGATCTTGTGCTATCTTTCCAAATACTCATCTTACCTTGTGATCAATGTTACTAGTTAGGAGCTTGTCTTTTGAAGGATGGGTTTAAAGATTCGGGACGAATCTTGGTTTTAAGGGGGGAAGACTGTAACACCCCATATTTTTAGGACTTTTAAATTATTAAAGTCGTCGGGAGAAATTCATTTTAAGAATTACGAGTTTCTATTTTGGGAAATTTAGAGCCACTTTCCTATTTGGGTCACCTTCCTAATCAAGAATTAGCTAGCAAATTACCTTTTTGTCCTTACTAAACCCTCCCTCTCTATACTATAAAAACAAAACAAAACAAAAAAAAGAAAAAGAAAAACCACACTCATCACTCGTCCTCACTGCCGCGCGAAAGAGAAAGAAGAAGGAAAAGAGAAAGAGGAGAAAGAGAAACAGAGGAGGAGCGAAGAAAGGATTCGCGACCCCCTCACCGCACGCCGCCTATCGCCGCCCATCGAGCCGCCCTAGCCGTCGCCTAGTTCCCCAGCCGTCTCTCTCTTGATTTCAATCAAGAGTTGTAAGTCTCAAACCTTGCTCAATTAATTTAATTTGGGATTTCGATTTTGGGTCAAATTGTGATTAGTGTTCGATTGGATTATTTACATTGATTTTTTTAGAGTTAATCATGTTTGTGATGAGTTAATTCGTGAGTTTGGGTTTTTCGAAAATTGGGGATTTTGTTCATAAGGTCATTGTTGAATTTGTGTTTGAAATTGTGTGTGGAATTGGTTGATTTTTGGTGGAGTGGTTTGTTATGAATTGGGGACATTATGTTGTTGTTTTGGGATTGTTTTATGATGATTTGAGTGATGAACAAGTCTACTGTCCAATTCTGAATTTTGGGTTATATGAGTGTTGTTGTTGTTGCTGCTATTTTGGTGATTAATCTTGGAGTTGTGTAGTTGGTAAGATGGGGAGGTTGTAGTATGAATTTAGTATGATTGTTGGACTGTTTTGGTTGTCAAAACATGGTAATCGTGGTTTCGTTGTAGTTGGTTGATTGTTTCGTGTTGGGGATTATGATTGTGATCGATTAGTAATTCAATCTTATTGTTTTGTGATTAGGGTGTGTGTTTGAAGAAGTCTCTTTCTAGTTTGGTGAAGGTAAGAACGTTGGTTACAATCCCAACCACGAAATCTAAACTCCAAAGATTATCTCATCTTGATACTAACCTTGTTTCCAATGACCATTGCTTACGTATTATCCCTATCGTTGTCCTACTATTTTTGTATCATTATCATTTGAATTAACCTTGCAGCGTTCCCGCCTTTCGGCACAAAGAACCGGCCCTTCGGCCTCTTGATTTTGCCGGCTCGGCCTCTCGGCCGGCTCGGCCTTTTCCTCGGCCACTCGGCCGAGCGTGCGCATCGTATTTGCTCCTTTGTTCATTTTGATGTGATTATATGATTTATGTTATATTAACGATTGCATAATGTATTGTTTACGCGCGTATGATTTTGTACACCAATGTTTATGATATTGTATGTCGACGAAAACCACCTAGAGTAAGGTGACGCGACCAGGTTCGGTCACCTCTATACCTCTGATCAAGGTAGTTTAAGGTCGGGTTAGCTACCGACTTCCTAATAAACTTTCCTCCTAGGGGTACGCATCCTACTGGATCCCTAGCGAGGGGTGTGCACACTTTAAGTTATTAGGGGCGTGTTTTTACTACTCTAGCTCGCGCTGGTACGAGATTGTGGTGGTTGTGGGGTAGGAGCCCAGCCTTGATTTGTAGCAAGACCGTCGGATCTTGTAGCGATATGGAGATTATCGCGCTATATTATAGTTGAACGATTGTCTATTATAACGCTTGCTTTTTATTTGTTAGCTACGCGCCTCAAGACGGGTATCTTTTGTTCATATGTGTTTTGTACTTCTTACTCAGCCTGTATGCTGACGTTCTTTATTCTGGTTCGTTCCCTATCATGTTCTGGGTCCTGTGTCATTCTTTGATGGTATAGTTGACAGGTCTTGTTGAGTTTGGATGCTTGCTTGAGGGACGTTAACATGCTGGGGTTTCTTAATGCGTCTATTGGACTATTTCATTTGATTATGTAATTTTGGATTCCGTTTTGAGAACTGTAGTTCGACATTTAAAGACTTCCGCTGTTTTATCTTTCGTTGGTTTATTGTAATCGAATTTCTAGCCTAGCAATTGACTTGGTAGTCCATTGCGGCGTGACAATTCTAAATTATTTCTATTTATAGTTCGGTCAAAATTTAGGGTTGTTACATTACACGTCAAAGATCATGTCTCCTATTTTTTTACAGTACAATGCCAACTTTCGTTCTTATTTTTTATGCAAATTGCTTATATGCAAATAAAATCTTATTACAATAGTCAGTGCAATTTTTTTCAGGGGTTCAACTAACTTTGTCTTATTTAGGGGTCAAATCAGTCAACAGATCGGGTCAAGTTAGACAAAACATGGGGGTAAGATTGAATAAGCGCCTGTAGAGGTCATGTACGGGTCCTAGATAGTGGTTTCATGATTAAGAAAACCCGAGGTCGAATTGGGTTGATAAATTAAATTTGGTTTATTAAGCTTTCAATTAAGCGGTCTAAGGCCCTGTTTGATAGGACTGCATCTTTCTGAACCAAACTGATCTGATATGAATGATTCTGATCTGATTTGAATGATTCTGGTCCGATCTGAATTGGTTGAAAATTTGATTGAATTTCAACGAATTAGTATCAATTATGGAACAAATACATAGATAGTTATTCGAACATTTCTGATCTGATTTGATCTAATCTGATTTGAATGATTCTGAACTGATCTGAATTGATCTGAGAATAAGTCTTATCAAACAAAGCCTAACTATGTTCAAACTAATCTTTTATCATACGCATTTATTAATTTGGTAACCCAAATAGTATCATCACTTTCTCTTTGTCCTATTATGGTGATGCTGTATTTTATTGTATAAATTTTTTTTTCCCTTTACCCTTTTATAGTTCAAGACCAGATTTGCGTAATTTTTTCTTAAAAAATTATTAATAACAAAATTATCAGTTTGTCGAGTCTCAAACATTTGTTTTTTGATGCCTTTGTACACACCGTATAAATGGCAGCCCGTGCAATTTTGCACGGGTATTAAACTAGTATATAAATACAATAGGGTTAGATTTAGAAGCATTTTAGGCCGTTCACATCAGTCGTGACATCATCGCCACGTCAAAGTTGATGTGAACACCTCCTAATTAGGCAATAAAATCTCCCGAATAAATAGTAGTTTACATAACTAAATCTGCAGCATATATAACATTCTCCATAGTTATTGTTGGAAAATATAATCTTGCACCATATTTGGATCTAAGTATATTTGACCTTAAAAAATTGGCAAAAAAATATATAACCGAATCTTACAAACCGGAATCAAATCTTTCAAAATTTGATTTAATACCTAAAAAGTTATCAAATCTTTCAGTTTACCAAAAAATATCAAATATTTAAGGATTTTTTTTGTCAAACACTTCCTTATAAAATGTTGGATTTGTCAAACACTCCCTTATATAAATATTTTTATCAAACACTCCTTTATATAACCATTTTTTTTGTCAAACACTCCTAAATGAACATTTCCGTCCACAAAAAGTCAACTTTCCGACATGACCACCGTTAGCAAGTGACTTCAATCGGATTTGTCTGTTTCTTTTAATTTTCTTTTTCTTTTTTGCCTTTTTTTACATATCCCTCCACTCTCTTCTTTTCACGTTTCAATATTTAGAGGGACAAAACGCATCTAAGACGGTGAAAAGGAAAAAAAAAAAGACAAATCCAACTAAAGTCACGTCCTAGACGGTGGTCACGCTGGAAAGTTGACTTTTTTGTGGCCGGAAATGTTCATTTGGGAGTGTTTGACAAAAAATTGGTTATATAAGGGAGTGTTTGACAAAAAAAATATATATAAGGGAGTGTTTGACAAATCCAACCTTTTATAAGGGAGTGTTTGACAAAATATCCAATATTTAAATTTGATTCGGAATTGGAATTGTTTTTTTTTTGGTTTTGATGGATTTTTACTTAATTTGTTTTGGGTGTTGTTTATTGATTGGAAAAACTTACTCCCTTCGTCTCGCTTTAAGCATCCCACTGCCAATTTTGATAGGATTGAGGTAGTTTGGATTTTTTTTATAATTTATGAAGATAAATGGGTGGTTTGTTTATTATTTGTGGAAATAATGGGTGATTTTTTTATTATTTTTGGAGATAATGGGTGATTAATTTATTATTTTGGGAGATAACGGAAGGTTGATGGGTCGTGAAAACTTACCGCAAATAGTAACTTTAGAAGTGAGGTGTTTAAACAAAGACACCCAAAAAAAAGAAAGTGAGGTGAAGACAGGGTCACATCCCACAGGGGAGTATGTTATAAAATTTAGGGTAAAATTTTCTGTTATGAAACCAATTTATTAATATTTTTTATGGTCAAAAATTACTTTAAGATTATGTTACTTCTAATTTTGACCAAATTTGATATTGTAGTATTAGATTACTCTCTCAGGGACTGCTATTACCAAAAAAATTGTTTAGTTGTAATCAGTATAAAAAAATGTCGGCGGATTTCGAGAGACGGATGATGATGGAGGAAACACGAAAGATGTTTGAGGAATTAGTGAGGCAGACGATGGAGGAAGTAAATCAGAAAATGCAGGAAATAATGAATAGATATATGGAGGAATTGGAGAAGAAGATGGAGATACATATCGAAAGATTGATGGAGAAAGTGATGAACGAAGGCGAGGAGATGGACAAAGTGGTGTTGGAGAAACAAGAGAAGACGATGGAGTTATCCTCAGAGTTATAACAGATGATGAAGATGGAGGATAATGAAAGAGTGAAGATGAAGCTTTAGGCTTTGAATTAAAATTGGCTGTCACTATTTTGAGTACGTACCAATTTAATTTCAAAGAAGATAAAAACTATCTTCCTCCTCCTCCTGCTCTTAGTATTGTTAAAGGCCAGGCTTTAGATGTGGTTGATTTACTCTCGAATGGAGGTCAACTGAGATACCTTGTCCGTAACAATGGTGATGGTGTTGGCTTAAATGACGCTATTTCTGGTAAATATCTACTCATCTTTTGTGTCGATGTGCATATGTTCTCTGAAAGCGAGGCAACCCTCCAATGCAATGCTGCAATTAGGGCATACTCCAAGTTAACAGAGCAGAAGAAGAACTTTGAGAGGGTTGTTGTGGCTAAGATGCGAAGTTCTTTTGTACGTAGCCGAATATGACCAGAATGAACACGAGGCTGGTTTCAACCACTTGTTCTCCGCTTTCTCTTGCCCTGCCATCCCCTTCTCCCACTCCGAGTCCAGGAACTCGGTTTGCAACTGTCTTGGATTGAGCATTAATGACAGGGCTTGTCTTTTCCTCGATCCGGATCAAAAGGTGTTTGACACTCACCCCGGTTGTTTATACAATTACGGAGCTGCTGCTTTCCCATTCACCAAAGAACACCTGATGTCCTTGGAACGAAAAGAGGATCGGAGAAGCTTAAGATGAGGTTGGATCCCACATTTACAGGGAAGCCCGTTATTCTGTTTATGGGTCGGATGATCCCCTGGTCAACAAACCTCGCCCCCTAGAGGAAATCTTGTGATGCGAACCTGATACGATCCTTAATAGATGTGGCGGAGGTGGCGAAAAGGTAACTGTTTCAGAGCTAAGCAAGAAGAGGTGTGTCATCTTGTACCTTTGCTATGATGGTAATTTCATGAAAACACTCTATAACATCTGCAGAAATCATGAAAATAAGTATGAGCTAGTGCTCGTATCCAACCTCATCAATTCTGACGAATCTTCAGACTCCAAGGCTCTTGACCTGGCCTTACAAGAGAACAAGAATATATCGTCATCTTGGTGGAAGCTGCCCTTTGTCGATGAGGTTAGCCATACGCTGTTCCGACTATCCAATGTTAGTTGGGGACCGTTAAGGTGACCGTTTTATCACTTGGGCAGATAGTGGCACTTCTGGGGAGCTTACGACTGATCAATGGTAAAGGCTACGACACTTATCTGAGGTCACTCACCATAGAGTCAATTACGGGTGAGAATGCTCGCCTTTGCCTTACTGATCTTGACGTTGACATATATAGGAGGACTATCTGTTCTCAAGGGGCGCAATGTCCTCCTTTACTTTTCCTCATTCTGATCTATACCTTGGCCACTGATAAGCATTACCAGAATATGCTCTGGGACTATTGCAATCAGATTAAGAACGATCATCCTTGCTCTATAATTATCTTTGTACCCGTGAATAATACGCGATTACCCAAGCCGCATAATCAGCTGTCGTGTCTCCTAAACTGTCCCTTCCTTTCGCACCCTCTGATCCGGAGGTTAAAATATTGTTTAACATCCGTGTCCTCTCTCAAGATTTTGTCGTTGCAGTCAGGGCCGACAACAAGATGAAATCTTTACTTCGATGCCTCTCCGGCGAAACAGTGAGGGTGTCATTGTTTGATGATACTCTTTGGGATGATCTTGTCCTTGAGTTGCCACCTCCTTTATTTTGTATGCTTTATTAAAATCCCATGCACAAGCAAGAGGGGAGTTACACGTAGTAAAAGTCCAAGTCCAAATTGAATGTTAACAAGTTGGGCATCACTTTGGCATCTTTTAGATAGATAAGAGTCCTAATATAGCTAGTTTTTCCACGAGTCAATCCAAATTAGTCATTTATAATTCTCCTGATAAACTATTATCTTATCTATTCATAAGATAAAGGAATCTCATTCCAAATTCTTTGAATTTTCTTATTAGCATGCGATGGGATTCTTCTACTTAACAAAAAAGGGTTGCATGTGTTTGTGTGAGACTACTATCAACAACCCAAACAACCACCTATACTGTCGAAATAACACCGAGCAGACCACGTCCCAAATAAATCATACAACAACCACAACTACGCCCAAACGACAACCAATGAAACAACAACCGCAACACGAATTACATAGCTCTATACAACCTTAAAAATGGACTAAATTCTTCTATAAACCATTCCAAACAATAATAGTAGTATTAAAACTTCCTAAATCATCGTTTAACAATGATAACATGAAGTGACGGTAACGGTAAAACTTGAATAAAGCTAGGAGAAATTTACGCCGTTATGGAGTGGAGAGGAAAAGCGGATTAATGGTGCTAGTTTCGTCCAAAAAATAGCTGGAAATTGGAGGTGGTAATCGGATGAAGGTCACGGCGATTGTGAGGCGATGATGGTGCGTAGTTCGCCATGAAATTGATGATGATAGACAAAGGGTTTACGTGGAGGCTTTTATGTTTAATGTATATTTAGGTTTAGTAATCTATAGAGGTAAAATTGATACCCTGGCCAGAAGAGTTACCTGATCTCGTACACTTTGTGTACATGTTCTTACTTTTGATTAAAAAAAAATGTAGGGGTAAAATCGTACGTTGATAATTAGGATGTTAACATATAAATTTTCTTTAAATTGTTTAATTAGTCTAGTTCTTGTAAAACCAAATAAAATTCCTTTAAATTCTGAAAATATCCGAAAAATAACCCAAAATAAATATAATTAGTAACACCCGGCTTAAACAATTTGCCAAAACATACGGGGTGTTACAATATCAAACATCATACCATTACACTAGTTCTCCGCAACTTCTAAGAAAATCATCGGAATGAATGAGAACTAGTTTACTACTCGGGCTACTCCTGAATTAACTTTTACCATAGAATTACTCCTACGTATAATCCTACAATCTTATTTATAATTATGTATATTAATAAAAAAAATAATAAGGAAGGTACAAAATAATAAGGTATAGATGAAATCAATTAATAAAATAAAGAAATATTGTGAATTTTTTATTTGGAAAACGTATATCACCATGTATGGATCGTCCATCTACACTCTCTACCATAAAAAAAAATTTTAAACGGATTTTTTAACTGAAAATTAAAGTGATATGTCACGTGGCATGACAGATGGCCTAAGCGAAGCCGGTAGACGTGGTCATTGCCTCTAACACATCTTTTAGTATATAGTATAAGATATCAAATTAAACATATCATACCGACGTTTTCAGGATCTCTACATAAAAGTGTGGTATGACGACCGTAAATTTATTGTTAAATATATAATGAACTAAAAATAAGATTAAATATGTAATTATTATTTACTAATTCTACAATAGCTACCAACCCATAGTAGCCATTGTAAGTTTGACCATAAATTAATTATTTAAAAAAAAATTATAAAAGAATCCCCACCCCGACATCACCCTTTTTTTCTCTCTCCTCCCTTCCCCCTTCTCCAAAACCCGAGTGACCCGACCCATCCCTGCCCCCACCACTGTGCAGCCCCAACTTACACCACCACCGTCGCCTCTCTTGCCATCCTGACCGCCAGATGCCGGCATCCTTACGCCCTCGTCGCCGCAATCTTGCTTTTATCTCCTCCTCCCTCATTTTCCTTTCTCCCACGTTTCTCTCCCCTCACTTTCATAGGGATGCATATTGAGGGGTGGTAGAATATAGGCGGTGTGCACGGTGGCAAGCACTGGAGGGGGTCGAGGCGGAGCTTCTGTTGGCCGGAAACGAGAGGAAAATGAGGATGGAAGGAGAGAGAGTATGGTTTGTGGGGCCTTTAGAATGTGGGGACGGGGGAAGACGATGGCGGTCGCGGCTCATGTGACGAACGTCGAGTACAATGGTGTCCAAGGTGGTTAAAAAATGGTGGTTGGTACAAAAGGCGTCGAGGCGGTGGTGGAGGGACTTCGTGCGTGGTGGTGGAAAGGAGAGGAGAGAGAAAATCAAGGGGGTAGGGGCTGTGCTTGTATGTTTTTGGGCATATCTAGTTTTTTACTAGTCAAATCAAGGGATGGTTGAGATCGATTTAATTTAAATGAACGGTTTGATTTAAATCTATTACAATGGCTACCATAACTTGGTAGCCATTGTAGAATTCCTCATTATTATTTATTGAATCAAGTATACATACTTTTTTCATTATTTCAAAGTCTTAACGTTTGTTTAAATATGCAAGCAGGAAATTGAAATCAGACGTTAATGGCTCAAAGGGGTAGAGAAAGTAGATCATCAATTCACCACCAATCATGCTTTTTCTCTAACATTGTTTCGGGGGGAGCATTTTTCATCCTTCCGTAATCATCAACCTCCCTTTTTTCATAAACACAATGCTTATAGAACCCATTTGCTTTAATAACCCACTCAACTTGCCCACCATGCACCCGCTCATCAGGCATGTACCAAGGATTTTTCTTCCACACCGTACACCCTTCTTTATCACGATTATACACCCACACATTGAATACCTTGTCCTTGTTTCCTAAGTAAAAGTGGCAAAAGTAGAGCGTTGTAGGCCACATCCCCTTGAATTTGTGCTCGAAAGTCGCCCCAAATGCAACTTCTTGAGTCCCCATGTCCTCGTCCCCCGATTGGCAACGGAATGTCACCGGCAATTGCTCGACTTCGTTTTTCAAAAAGAAGTACTCGAGCCCTTTAGCCATCTTTGCCAAGGCGAAAATGGCTAGGGCTATTATGATTAGGGTATGTTTTGACATGGATTGAATATGAACACCAAAGAATTAATCTTGCATAACACCACTCACTCTTGTTATAAGCTATTTGTATAAGCATGTGTTATTAAAGAAAAACTTACTACTTTATTTATGAAAGCAGTTACATTATTAAGTGTTAAGGCTAATTAAACTGAGTACAAATAAATGTTTTAAGTTATGGAACTTAACTGATATGTTCCACAAAGATAATGTAGTCTAGTGTAATAATTAGAGGGCAACGTACTAAACTTTAGGGATCGTTTAATATCGTTTTTTTTTTCTTTTTTTACTATTTAATTTCAAAATCCCGTTTTAATTTTGAAAACCAGAAATTTGGTTTTTTAATTTTTAGTTGTCAAATTTCATTTTCTATGTCTATTATTTAAACAACCTTTGATTTTCATCTATAACTTATTTAGCAGGATTTTATGAAAAATGAAAAAACAAAATTAAAACGTCAATTATACTGAATGAGCCAAGAGTGACACTTTGATGTATTTCAACCGTTTTGACTTTTGACTTAATTTATGCTTCATGACTAAATTAAAAGTCATCCACAAGAGTTACTAGGCGACCCTTAAATGCAAGAGTACTAGCTACTAAGCTACATAGCACAAAAAAGACATGTAATCTAAACAAAGTAGCTCTTTGCCTGTATTAATAATTTTATAAGAGAGTGTTTTACAAAGAAAATTCACATTTATAATATTAATATAGTTTTTTTTTTGGATACCTATAAAACTAGTTTTAAACTTGTGCGTTGTTCAGCTCAAATAACTCTTTTCACAAATAAAAATTTCTAATAATTTTAGAATTTAAACAGCCTTTGTATGCTTGATTATCGTTGGATAATACATACTTATTAGTTGAGGGTAATCATAATATAATTGCTTATTTTATGATCGTATTATCCGCCCCCGTAATATACATACATACCAATATTCCCATAACATACACGTATGGTCTCACGGTAAGGCTTTTTTTTTATTATGCTAAAATTTCCATTCATGCAAAGTCAATCTTCCATATTTTTATGCTCAATTTTCCATTCATGCAAATTCAATCTTGAATA
This sequence comes from Spergularia marina, assembly GCA_963680865.1. NCBI lineage: Eukaryota > Viridiplantae > Streptophyta > Magnoliopsida > Caryophyllales > Caryophyllaceae > Spergularia > Spergularia marina. Next base: position 12,441,201 of record OY804560.1, on the reverse strand, counting down.
TTTTTACATCCTAAGTTGGCATGCATAAATTCCTTAACGCTTATCCAGGAATGATTCTAGAAAACATGCACGTATAATCTCATGGTAAGTTTTTTCTATTTTTATGTTTATGCACCATCTTTTCCCAAACGTATAGTGTAACAACCCTAAACTTAATAATACAATAATCTAGGATTGTTAGGCTGCAATTGACTATTGAGTCAACTGCAAGGCTAAAACACTGATAAAATTTAAACCAACTTATTTACATAAATGATAACAAGTTGACAGCGGAAGACTGAAGTCAAGTTTAGAAAAAAAAACCAACCCAATTTGATAATAACGGACATAATTGATTCAGTTGTCTCAAACGACGCAACAATTACTCAAAAGCTAGCCCCATGATATAAATTGACGTCCATGCAACATTTCACTTCAAGTAAACCTGCCAACTGCTTCATCAGAGAATGATACAGGCCCAAAATAGAGTAGGCACGAACCCAAAACAAGAATTCACAAGCATACAGAACAATAAGGACAACAAGATATGCGCCATGATGGCGCGTAACTAATCAAGCAACGCTTTGACAAGAAAGCCAAGTATAGGATCGTAATGAAAGTTCAAAGCCAAGACTCAATCAGTTCAATATCTCAACAATTATAAGTCCCGCTTTCGTGATTGGGTCCTACCCCAACACGCTACTAGAGCTCCGAACCTCCCTATAGACCCGAGTGTGCACACCCATCACTACAGAGCCAGTAGGATGTAACCCTTCTAAGAGGAAGTCTAAAGGCGATTGGCTGCTACCCCAGCCCAAATCACCTAGATCAGAGGTGTATTTGTAATTCCCCCACGGACCAGTGGTCACGCCTGCTCTAGCAGATTATGATGTTACTTTATTCAACAAGCTCATTTAATCTGTCTTAGATGCATTATTTCATTCATAGAATGGATCTCATAATACCACGTAGGCCAAAGCCAAATATCAAACAAAGACGAATACAAAGACTGAATATAAAACGGAGGAGTCGAGCCCCTTGTCATTTAATTGAATGTCAATAATCCGACTTTATCAAACTTGGAAACGATATAAGCATATATTGCAACATATATAATATGAAATGATTTGTCGGATCACAAAAGATATTTAAAACATGCTCGAGCTCAAGATGCGTTAATGTTCTTACCAGCCACGCTTAACTTCTCCTTAATAGTCTTTCTCAAAATCAGCGAACAGGATCTCTTTGAATTCACAAAGCTCTTAGCTATCCCGAACAGCTCCTTATTGCGAATCAAATATCCAAAACCTCCATACATCATCCTCCAACGAACCATGTAAGCATGGGACATCAAATAACTACATATTATCATTTTACTTCCCAATAATCTCCCAAAGAGACTAAGTATAACTTGTCCAAATCCAATATAACAATAGGCTACCCTGTCTTCATGTTTCAGAATACATGACTGGTGTTTAGATGATAATTGGGAACAAGTTCATTAATATTTAGACAAAAACCCAACTTGACATAATACAAATTCCTCTTAGGAGTATTTCAATACATCAAACATCGAATTTCATTAACTATTCAAGGATTTATAGCCCATATACCACAACTGCTCCAAAACAAAGTACCAGAAGCGCATCCAACTTCTAGGGACAATAAAAAGAACATAACAATAGGTTTTTAAGCATTAAAAAAGCCTAACATAAACATATTGAAATGAAGTTCAACCTAGAGTTTTTTTTCGATTAAATACAAGAAGAAACGAGGCCGCTATGATCAACATACGAAGACCTTAAGTTCATGATACAAGTAGGCAGAGCAACGAAGCAAGGGTTTACTTTAGCATATGATTTGGGCAACTAAATCATAATGAAAATAAAATTAACCAATTATGATTTGTTTCAATATATCTTAAGAGTAAATAGAAACAAGAATTAAGGATTTATCTTACCAAATGAAGCAAATATGACCAATATACCAAAACTGATCCAGAAACAAGTTCAGAAAGACACCTGAACTTGTAGAACAATTTACGCGATTATAATGAACAAATCTGGGCTTGAAGTCTTCTGTGAATTTGTAGAAAGAAAATATTAGTTGAATTTAGGCTTTTGTTTAGCCTAATTTGGATGAGAGATAAAAACGAAAATTGATGACAAAGTTGAAGCTTTTGTAGCCTAAATCAAGCGGCAAGCAGCCAGCTCCGTGGCTCCTTCTTAAGGCACGGTTAATGATGACTATGCAACATTTTGGGGGACCAATTAGATATCAACATAAGGTATTATCATCTAGGATTGCTTGTGTACTTTCCGGCAGCTCGTGCTTATAAAATAAGATCGGTTTCTAGCCCCACACTACACACAAATTTCTAAAATTGGGTAAATTGAGATTGTTTAAGTGGAGAATTTATAACTTATAACTTGTGACATTTGACTTCATATTTACCAAGGAAAGCTCCTCGAATGATACAATGGAACAATCACAACTTTGTTCCGGGTTTACGTTAAGAGACTACTTAGCGATTAAGAAGACGTTTCTTCACGATTGAGAAAGCTATCAACACGACATTGGATTGAGAATGTAATCGAAGATTCCATAAGTAAGACCTCCTCAATAAACTTGGTATGATCTATTCCATAACCGAGATCACTAATGGTTAATAGCATTCAGGGATGCTGGTTAGTAATGGGAGATTTGAACACAATCAGAGATCCAGAGGAGAGATTGAGTAATGCTGAGATCAGCTTAGGAGATATGGCTGGATTTAATGACTGCATTACCAATTGTGGTCTTGAAGATATGCAGAGTCAAGGTGGAGAATTCACCTGGTGTAATAAACAAGATGGAAGTGACAGAGTTTGGTCAAAGTTAGATAGAGCACTTGTGAACCAAGATTGGCTAATCCAGCAAACAAATTCTACTTCAACAATTCTGCCTTTTGGTATTTCAGACCATACCCCCATTTTGGTTAAGACTGACAGCACTATTAACATCCAGAAGCCTTTTAGATTTTTGAGTTGCTGGGCTGATCACCCAGCATTTCTGAGTCTAGTTAAGGATGCCTGGGATATTCCTGTTCATGGTAACCCAATGTTCAGGCTTTTCAAAAAACTGCAAAAAGTCAAAGTTGAGCTGAGAAAACTCAATAAAGATTTCTACACTAACTTGCCTGAGCGTGTAAGGACCTGCAAGGAGGAAATGGATAAGTGCCAACAAGCATATCTGCTGGATATCAATAATGAAGATCTCCAACATCAGGAGGAAGCTCTGAAGGAAAAATTTAGCTCTTTAAAAAAGGCAGAATTAAGTATGCTGAAACAGATAGCTAAAATCAACCATATCAATGCTGCACACTGTAGTTTGAGATATTTTTATTCCAAATTAGCTCAGAGAAATCATATGGGAATAATTGGCAGTGTTTTTTATGAGAATGGGATCGTGCATACCACTCAGGAGGTAATTGCAAATGCTTTTATAGACTATTATAAAGGTCTTCTAAGCACACAAAAAAACGGTCACTGAGGTTGATGAACCTATTTTCCATGGAGACAAGATAACTGGAAGCAAGGTAAAGATTTATGCAATGAAATTACTGACAGTGAAATCAAGAAGGCTCTTTTCAGCATTGGCTCAAACAAGAGCCCCGGACCCGATGGATTTTCTTCTGGATTCTTTAAGTGTGCTTGGCAGACTGTGAGTGAGGACTTTTGTAAGGCTATCAAAGCTTCTTCAGATCTCATAAATGGTTGAAGCAATGGAGCACAGCTATAATCACATTAATTCCGAAGAAAAAAAATGCTAGCTCTGTATTGGAATACATGCCCATTTCTTGCTGCACAACAGTCTACCAAACTGTCAGCAAAATCATTGCAAACTGTAGCAGCCCGATTTTCTAAGCTAGTTTTAAGACTTAATTAACTGTATTGGCGGAAGCATTATTAGCCTAAATCGGACCTGTTACCGCTGTGTATCTTCCCCAAAGGAAGATACAAGTCTCTCCAAAACATAAGACACTAATAACTCGATTACAAATGATTATTATATTATACAAGTATATCAAAAACTTCCAATCTGTTTACGAGTTATAATCCTTGACATACCAATACTAAAGTCTAATACGACCTGGCTTCTACTAGACGTGGTGATTCATCATCTCCACTATTATGTGGACCCTATACACGTACACCTGCACATTTAACAAAACACGACACTTCTCATTCCAATGAATTAAATGGACAAGGGTAACTCAGCAAAAGCTGGTAAGTTCATCGTAGTTACGACACACATATAGGACTACCGAGGTACACCTGGCCACCTGCCCTCATTTGTTCGACATATAAAGGTCCTGAGACCGACGACGATTGGGTAATCAACCAAACCCATTATTCATTTGCTAACCATATATATATAGAATAACATGTCATGGTAGCAATACACATAACACCACCTTGGAAATACAACCATACACACCAATAAACACTTTCAATTAAGGCTACATATATGAACAGGATTATCATATTCCACCTCTAAACACAACTTGAATTCAAACACGTAATTCATTGAATCACATTACATATCTTTCATAGCTCTATTTCAGAACTAGACTATACGTTTCACATAGCACAATCATGCTCAAAGGATAGCTCAATACGATACATAACTTGCAACATACAATTTATAGTTTCGTTGGCAATAGGTAAGGGAAGGACGCGAGGGCGGCAAAGATCGCATTGCGGGCTTGCTCGCTTGTTGGGGAACGTCTTCCCCTCATTACGCAGGCCTTAACAGTCATTAGTGTGCACACCCCTTGGCGGTCCTTACCCAAATTCGAGGTACTCTCCTAAGGCGACAATCAATATTGCCCATCAGGGTCATTTCAATCACGTAACCCAAATTCGAGGTTACGACTTTCTGTCATACGTTCATCACCTCATGGTACTCTCCCATCAAACCACTGAGGCTTCTTAACCAAATTGCCATCTAACTTACACATACGATGATTAGTGCGTCAACCATCAATTAATAAGACATCGAACAATAGGTGATTAGTTCGTCAATCACCAACCACAATACATTTACATCGGGTGATTAGTTCGTCAATCATCTCTTACTATACAATTCATTTACACAGGTGATTAGTTCGTCAATCACCAGTCACAAACAGTTTCACATATACGCTTATACTCATGTATATGAACTACAATTCAAATAAATTACGTTTCCACACATGTCAATTTGATTACACAATCTAATAGAAATCACTTACTTAACAACATACAAATACAAGAACACATCATGTGTATTCACGCAATTCAATAGAGCATGCGGACACATACCACGTTCATATCTCAAAAACCATCAATTAATAGTATTATCATGTAATAATGCACACCGTGTGCATAACCATGCACTACTCGCCCTCAAAGGGTTCTATCCACATAAATTATGACTCGACGCATCATATACTATTCACATGTACTAAACAAGGTCATATGAGTCATAACACCACTCATATTATCCATACACATTCATATTGTAGACACAGAATTTTGTCTCACCCTTTTAATTTCATTTTTACTAATCTATTTCTATTTCTAATTCCATTTCACTTTATTCATTTCTATACTGCCATTTCTATTCGTTTATTTGCAAATAAAACGATTTTTCAACAATTTTAATTTCGCCATTTTTTCTATTATTCGTATAAATTTCGGAAATTGTGTAAATAATATTAATAATATTTATTTTTATCATTTTTAGTTCTAATTTCGTTAATTAATTCATTGCTTTAATTCACCCGGTTTTCATTTTCGCGCAAACCGAGGTAAATTTGCTCGAAACGAGCTAAACTCAATTTCATTTTTGTAATACTAAACCACATAGGCAATGACATCATTTTATATATGTCATGCCCATGTCACTCACATTTACACTAACAAGATGCTAAAAGGATGCTAACTATTTGATATTTTGATTTAATTTTAATTAGTGACTCATGATTCTTCCTCATTCAATACAAGAGCAAAAAGACAAAAAAAGAGATGAGGTGTGAGACATGAGAGCCGGCCAAGTGAGGGATTGGAGAGCAAACTTTTATTTTATTTAATTGTCCAATTAATGAGATATTTTCATTCCACATCAATTTTCCTTTCACTCATTTTTTCTTATCTTAATGCTTAAGTAAATACACCTCATTTACTACCACCATCAACACTCATCAACGACACACAAACAAAAGCAAGCAAAAAAAAAAGAGAAGAAGAAGAGGAGAGCCGGCCCTCTCACACACACAAAAAAAAAAAGAGCATTTGCTCTCTTGCATTTACTTCTACATTTGATTCTTCTCCCATTTATTTCTCACATCAAAACTCCACCATAAAACTAAATCCACTAATAAATTTGTAGTGTTACGATCACCTTAGAACATAGGTAAGTAAAATCATTCAACCTCACCTAGATTAAAATCAATTTAGATGACTTAATACCCTAGCATTGGAGGATCTTTAATCATTTATCTTCAAAGGTAGTCTACTTCCTTTCTTTCGTCTCTTATTGTTATTTCAATTTAATTTTTTCTCTCCAATACATTACTAACACTTTTTTTTGTCTAGCCTTGGTTGGTAATGGGTTTAGTGTGGTTTATTGAGCCACACCAAAATCCATAAGCCAACTTCTAGGGCCTTACGGGGGTCGTTCCCTTTATTGAGGGGAACATTAGTTGCGAGAGTTTTAGGAGTGGAGCGCCTCTTGTGTGTTTTTCTTGAGTTCTACTGTTTTATTAACCTTTTGAGATTATTTGGTATTTTTTACGAATTTTTTTACTATATTTTCCACGTACAAAACGATTCAAACTCCAACCCGGTTTTTTGTTCACTTCAAACTGTTTTTCAGTCCGACTTACAAAATTTTCATAAAAACATTGATCTTATAAAGACAGATTCTTTGGAGTCTTAAATTCATTTATGAAACATTTTAGATCCAAACTCAAAGCAAAATATTTATGACATTTTTTGAAATACAACTGCTCAAAGCTGGTCCCAACTCCAACCAACTTAGTTCAACGAGGTTTTTAGTATTGAAAACGACCTTTTCTAGGTATGTCTCCTTCATGAGAGTTGACGAGAAGACTGCCAGGTTTCCATAAAGATAAGGGTCAAAAATTAGTCATGTACCTATCAACAGTTATGATTTTTGGAAAATAGACTCTGTTTTGTTCAAAAATCCGGTTTTCAACCATAAATTTATTTTGTGAGTAAATGAACTCTTGGAATCATGAAAAACTTCATGAGTGATCCTAAGATGTTCATAAACTCACTCTCAACCCAGAAAAATTTGAAGATTTCATTTGATCTTCCAAACCATTCAATTTCCCCTAACTTTCTGTTTTTTGGGGTCATAATGACAAGTTTCTCCCCCAATTTAATTGATTTAATTAACTAAATAATTAGACTTAATAGGGAGTCTAATTAATCCACCTCTTTGAAGTGTCAAAATGTTAAAAACAATTTAGACTTGATTAGGAGTCTATTTAAGCAATTTTAATCAAATTAGACTTAATAGAGAGTCTAATTAATCACTCACTTGTTTGATGACTTTAATCACTTAGAATGGAATCTAAGTCAATCTAAGTCAAGTCAAACTAATACAAGTCAATCTAAGTCAAGTCAACCTAAGTCAAGTCAACCGAGGTCAACTCAATGAATGTCAACCATGGTCTAAAACCAATCCAAATACAACAAAGTCTACCAAACTCCAACAAATAACCCAAAGTCCACTCGAGTCAACCAAAGTCAACTCAAGTCAAACAAATCTACCCAAGTCCACCGACGTCAATCAAATTCTATCCAAGTCAACCCGACTCTACCCGAAAACCGACTAAAGTCAACTTTGCAAATAGGTGCAAGTCAACCGAAGTCAACCTGGGTCGATTAAAGTCAATAAGGACTAAAATTGACCCTCTTAGTGTAAATAATGTAATTAATAAAACCAAAAACCCCTAAAAATATTTTCTCACTTAATTTCAAACGTCTTTTTCTTTGTTTTTCTAATTAAAGTCGTTTTCTCCGTTTTCTCTAACATTTTAAGAATTTTCAATCTTTTTTCAAAACCTTTTGTACATGGAAGTAAATAAACTTTTCTTGATGTGTTTTGCATGTAAAGTTTTCTTTTCCCCTTCTTTGTATGGACTTTGGACGGGACCCTACCCCAACACTAGGCAAGGATTGCCAATTCGCTTATGCGCGATCTTGACCTTATATTGTTGTAGGGCCTACACGGGCAGCTCTATCGATACGGCCAATTCCACCGAGCCCAAACACACAACCCATTCCATTCCATTAAATCTCCCCGTGAGAGTCAATTCAAACCTAGTCAAACTATTGAGAGGTCTAATCTTTAAACTCGCATTAGAGAGGTCGAGTCATCCACATTAAGACCTCGTTCAGGAGGCATGCCTGGTTCAGGAGGCATGGCGATCAATGGCGATCGTCGTCTTGATGTAAGACACATAGATGCAAGCGGAATATACCTTGCTTTATTCTACGTGGATCGACTTGACTCTAATGTGAGTCATCTATAAAGTCTCTCAATAGCACTACTTTGAGTGAAACGAGTTTCTATCCTTTCCAAGCGAAGTAAACCCATCTCTACCCCTACATGGGTGATATCCCCAGTGGAATCAACCCGATCATTTCCCCTGTGGAATGATATCTACTCTGTGGATCCATCCACCTACCCTAGCGGATATTAGCCGCTACCCCCCCAGTGGAAAAGGCCGTTGTCATGGGGCTGCCCGTCAGAACTACGTAGGGTTTTGATCCTCGAGTGGATTCCAATCCCACAATGAAAGGTACGTAGGGCAACTTTGGTGCTCAAACCCCCCAAGTCCGTACAAAAAGACTCGGGAACTTTTGTAAATTCTTTTTCCAAACTTCTTGCATGTGAATGACAATGTGAATATATGTGCTTTTCTATTTCTACTTGTTTATATGGATCTTAACGTAACCAATATAGCGAGAATCTTTAGAAGGAGATGATGTATTAGTAAGTGCCCGTCCTTAGGACGGAAGGGGAGACGAGTTCCAAATGTTCGCACCCCTTAACTAAGGCCCCGAACCCTTTTTCTCTATTTCGCAGACCAATTTTCCTAATTTTGTGAATAAACAATAAAACGGAATTTTGCCTTAGGGCGCATGGAGTCATTTTTGGTTTTCGAAAGGTTTTCCTTAAAATTCTTTCATTTGTTTTCGAACTTGTGCTTTTTAAACATGTTTCGAAACCCTTCTTTGTCGGGGTTAAGACAAGGTGGCGACTCTGAGTTTCTATCATCAAACCTAGGTTAGTTCAATAACCTGCAAACCCCTACCCAATTTTTTTAGAGCCCCGCACATATACGCATGCCCTAGTAACCAAAAGATACATTATTAGGTGTTATATCGTGTTCTCATACATCACAACATGATTGAACTCATAAATTATCATTCATTCATAATTATAACATCATATCATTCATAAACTTCCTTTATATTACTCACAACACGCAACAGACATATATAGTAAGTATGAACTTACGCTCTTAGCTATCCAGAACGGCTCCATACCGCGAACCAAGCATCCAAAACCTCGATGAATCGGCCTCCAACGAACCATATAATCATGGGACATCAAATTACTATACATCAGTATATAACTCACCAAAATTCTCCCAAAGAAACCAAGTATAACTTGTCCAAATCGAATATAACCATAGGCTGCACCGTCTTCATGATTCAGAACACATGACTGAGCCGTTGCGTTAGGCGCTACAGCATGGGGCGGGGACTTGGGGTTCGACCAATCTCGAGCCCTTGTTTAGATGCTCATTTGGGAAATAATTCCTCATTGTTTAGACACAACACCAACTGGACATTATATCACTTTCTCTTCGGAGTATTTCAACACATTAAACTTCAACTTTCGTTCACTATTCAAGGATTTATAGCCCAAATACCACAACTGCTCCAAAACAAAGTACCATATGTACATCCAATTTCTAGGGACAATAAAATGATCATAAAGACAGGTTTTCAAGCATAACAAAAGCCTAACATCCAGATATTAAAATGAAGTTAAACTTAGGATTTTGTTTCGATTAAATACATGAAGAAATGAGACTTTTATGATCAAAATACGAATACCCCTATGTTCATGATACTCACAGGATGAACAACGAAACAAGGGTTTACTTTAGAATATGATTTGGCCAACTAAATTATAATAAAAATGAAATTAACCAATTGGAGATTCTTTTCAAAGATCAAAATAGTAAATACAAACAATAATTAAGTAATGATCTTACCAAACGAAGGAGATATGGCCATGAACACAAACTGGTCCAGAAACAAGTTCAGAAAAACACCTGAACTTGTAGAGCTAATAACGCGATCTTATTGAACAAATTTGGGCTTGACATAGTCTGCGAAATTGTAGATAGAAAATATTAGTTGAGTTTAGGCTTTTGTTTAGCCTACTTTGGCTGAGAAAATAATGAGAAAATGGATGTTGAAGATGAAGCTGCTGCTGGTCATTCCAGCGGCAAGTACCTAGGTAGCTCCGTGGCTCATTCTAAGGCGCGGCTTGGTCGACTAAGCATCAAATTTGGGGTCCAATTAAGTGTCAACATGAGGTATGATCATCTAGGATTATTATGTACTCCCGGCACCTCGTGCTTATGAAATAAGATCGGTTTCTAGTCCCGACACTACACACAAACTTCTAAAATTGTGTAGATTGAGATTGTGTAAGATGAGAACGGACTTATAACTTGTGATATTTGACTTCATATTTACCAAGGAAAGCTCCTGAAATGACACAATGGAACAATCACAATTTTGTTCCAGGTTTACGTTAAGAGATTACTTAGCGACTAAGAAAACGTTTCTTCACGATTAAGAATGCTATCGAAACGACAATAGATTGAGAATGTAACCGAACATTCCTTAAGTAATAGCTCCTCAATAAACTTAATGGTATCATCTAATTGCATAACCGAGATCTCTAATTGGAGATTAGGAGAGTGATTAAGATAATCAAAGTGATTAAGGAACTGGCAATTACACAAACAGACTCCAGTTTGTAATGCCATCTTTGATTGGTTTTGAGCAAGCAGCCTTCACTAAAGGCAGAAATATATTTGACAAACTTGCTCTATCTCAAACACTGGCTAAGGGTTATGGTCAGAGAAATATATCCCCTAGATGTCCTTTGAAAATTGACATAAGGAAGGCCTTTGACTCATAAAGCTGGGATTTTATTGAGAAATCTCTCATGATCTGCAATTTCCTTAAGACTTTCATTGACTGGACTATGGCTTGTGTTAGAAGTCCTTGGTACTCTTTGAAAATCAATGGGACTAGTAAGGGTTTCTTCAAAAGAGCAAGTGGAGTGAGACAATGTGATCGAATTTCACCTTATCTCTTTGTGCTAAGCATAGAAATGCTCTCAAGGCGCCTGAGAGCAATGATTCAGCAGCCAGGTTATTCAATGCATCCCAAATGCTCCAGAATTAGACTCACCCATTTAGTGTTTGCTGATGACCTAATGATCTCTTTTCAGAGGGGATAGTTCTTCAGTGGATGCAATCACAAGAGTTCTGGAGAATTTATCAACTATGTCTGGCTTGTAGGCCAATCCTCAGAAAACTGAATCATATTTTGCTGGTACAAATGTTGAGGTAAAGGAGAAAATCCTTAGCATAACTCAATTTCAGGAAGGCAAATTCCCATTCAGATATCTGGGGATCCCCTTAAACTCCGCAAGGATAGAAAGCCACGTGTACATCCAGCTAATTACAAAAATCCAAGTCCACCTACAGCACTGGTCTACAAAACTCTTTATCTTATGCAGGAAAAGTTCAGTTGATTAACTTAGCCTTATTTGGCATTCAAAACTACTGGTGCAATGTCATTCTTCTCCCAAAAGGTATTCTCAAGCAACTTATCAAGTTTTGCAGAGGATTCTTATGGAATATCCCTGAAGGACAGAGGAAAATGGTGTATAAAAGCTGGGCTAGCTCTTGTACTCCTCGAATAGAAGGTGGTTTTGATATTAAAGAGATTTTAGCATGGAATAAGGCCCTCATTACAAAGTGGCTTTGGGTGATTGATTCAGGAAAAAAGAATGTCTGGAGAAACTGGATCATGCAATACATTTGTAGGAAAAGGAGTATCTGGGAAGTGGAAAATAGGCATCAGAATGCTGAAGCCATGTCTAGCATTCTCAAGGTAAGGGACGAAATTCTATCTCAATCCAATTATATTGCTGAAGCAGTTAGTCTGATCAAATCACTGAGCAAGGGAGACAAATTTGTTGTCAGATATTCTTATGATTTCTTCAAAAATAGAAATCCTAAGAAAAGAGGAGCAAAAGTTATCTGGGATTCCATTGTCTTGCCAAAACACTCCTTTATAGCTACCTTAGCTATACAAAGGAAGCTCCTCACAGTTGACAACATCTGCAAACGAGGATTAGTCTTCGTTAACAGATGTTGTTTATGTAAGAATGCAGCTGAATCGAGTGAACACATGTTCTTATGCAAAATTGCAAATGCACATGATTTTCCACATTGAGCTAATAGCCTTTAAAGAATTGCAATCTCAACAATATACTTACAAGTTACATTTATGAATAGTTAAATTGTATATCATACATAGTAAGCACCATGATAGTCAAAACCTTAAAAAATTCATACGAGTCACATCAGTTTAAGTAAACATGACTAACTAAAACCAAAAATTATATTAATCTTCTCCCATAATCCTTTACCATTAATTGGACAACCTAAAATATTTGGCAACTACCAATTTTTAAGAAATTTGAACAAGTATGCACTAAAAATCTTCACAACAAAGCCAGAACAGAATATAGATATTAACCAAATAAAAAAAGGTACACCAGCATAAGCCTTTACCTAAAAAAATCTCAATATAGTCAAGAAGACCTTCTGAAGCTTATATGGCATCCCTAAAGCATAGTACTACTGGGTCACTAATGCCAACTCTATATCAGGGGACTTAGTGCTACACAAAGAGAACAAAACATCAAACAAGTCCAAGATCCAAACAACAGCCTAAAGTATATGTGAATATCAGGCATATTCACTTATACTAATATCCATTGACCTAGTTATAAAAGTTGTCAAACTGACTCTCTATAAATCACAAGAGATATTGATCTAGACTTTGTAATAATAGCAAGTCCGAACAAAAAAAAATACAAGAGGGACCATTTCTTAACACATCAAAACATGAAAGTATTAGAACACCAAAGAGAATAATGTTGAGACAACACTGAGAGTATGCAATAGCACAATACGGCCCTCCAAACAAAATCATAAGCACAATTTATCAATTAGTTTCTAATAGAAACTAACATGATTTATCAAAACGTTGATTTATCAGCTACCGAGCACAATATATCAATTAGTTTCTAATAGAAACAAACATGATTTATCAGTATTGTGACTTGTGAGCATGTCGATTATGTTAAATATATTGGGGCTATGCGTTGTCTATCTTCTTTGTAACTTTCTGTACAGTGAATGACATTTGCTTTCTGAGCATGTTTTTTTCTAAAATGAAGAAACGCTGCTGTGATCTGGCAGGAGCTCAAGATAGGAAGACTTGGTCTGGGACCTCTGTGATATGTTATTCGATTTTCGATATTTTTTTATCAATACTGATAAATCACGTATAGATGTACAATAATAACATACCCACTTTTCTCCTTAATTAGGTCATCAATTTACCAAAACGTTGAATCCCAAACAAAACCCCTATTCACAAAAAAAAAAGAAATCAATTCATAAAGCTGTGAATCCTAAAACAAATCAAAAAACTTATATTCAACCAGCTACCACCAATTTCTAAACCAAATTCAATAACTAAGAAGTGATATCTAATAATAAATAACTACACACTTCTATTAATTAACAAAAAAAAAAACCTACTAATAAAACAAACAATATAACAATACCTGATCGCTGATGGGCAGGGATTGTATCTGCTGGCGGTCGCTGATGGGCGTAGAGACGTGAGAAACGAGATCCCCAAATAAATTTTTAAGCAATTAAAAAGGAAACGAGATCCCCAATTTAGAACAAAACTTATAAAGTTAAGAAATTATATGATTGATTTCGTTTGATTTCCCCAAATTAATCGAATGAAATTATGATTTCCCAAAATTAATCGAATGAGATAAGGGAGAGATAAAGTAAGAGACCTCTTTAGCTAGGTTTTGGATGATACCGATGACGAAACGTTGGCTTGACCAGCGAATCAACGCCGGCGTGAGGGGGAAAGAAGGAGTCGTCGGCGTGAGGGGCGGTGGATTTGAGGATGAAAGGTGAGGGTTTGAGAAACTTGGGGCTGGGAAGACAGAGAGAAAAAGAGAAGGAAGGACTGAGATGCGCGATGTGAGAGAGAGATATTTGAGAGATGAATTATATGAGCCAGGATTAAATTCAAGCTGTGTAAATTGTATAAGGACCCTTGCTTGAGACGGATTGTAAGTGTCCGTTTCTGATTTAGAGACGATATGTGTGATCCGTTTCTAAGTTAGAGATGGATCACGAAGTCCGTCTCTATTTAGAGTTGGAACCTCATTTTCCGTCTCTGATCATTTTTTAAGACGATTTAATTTTAATTCGTCTCTAATTTGAGACGGATACTTCGCGCCCGTCTCTAATCTGACTTTTTCTTGTAGTGAGTATTATTCAGACCATCACAGTATTGCAATTCTTTCTCTCTACTCCTTTAATTGTGTGTTTCAATTCAATTATTATTGTTCTTGTTAATGTAGATATGTGTGAGTAGTCTTTTTTTTAGGGTTTGGTCGAACCCTAACATGCTAGTACTATGATTTAATTCAAAAATTTGCAAGTCTTTAGATTCCTATGATTAGGGCTTATTATGGCTAGGTTTAATTACCAACTTGAGTTTGATTATTGTTGTCTAGTTTATATACTTGTTGCTGCGATTATATTTACATGAATTTATGCTCGGTGAGTGCTAAACGGAGTTTATAAACGGCAGTTGCGATTCTTGTTTAGTGATTAGCCCTCTAATATTTATTAGAACTGTTTCATCAAGTAAGTGGGTTGCTAAGACTAATTGGGAAATTTATGCGTTTTTAATGCTTCTATTGCATGATCATTTCACTACGGAAGTAGAACTTAAAATTTTAATTAGAAAGTCTATGATAGACTCGCTTGGTTAAGTAGTAGTTATGTTGCATAATCCCCCCTTAATCAATGTTTTTATGACTTGCAATGTATTTTATTATCGTAGTCGACGAATGCTAGTGGGGATATCTACGCCCTAGGCTTTTAGTTCATTGAATTACACCAATCCATTTAAATTCTTGTGAGTTTTAGTTGATAGAATCACCAATAATGTCGTCAGTTGTTTTTCTTACGTATTAAAATGTAAGTTTGACGTATGTAGTATTATCTTACTATAACTCATAAAAGATGATTTTTATATTGATTCATCTTTTTAAAATTACCATAAACTTACATATGCTAACTACATATTCATAAGTAATAAATGATCGAATTCTTATAGTGTGAAGATATTCATTTGAATAAGTTCAAAAAGGCTACCCATTTATATATAGTAGGGTAACTTATAGTTACTAGTATTAGTGTCTCGAATTTGAAGGTCATCATCGGTTGCCTATATGTACCAAAATGTAGAAAATTTCATATTAAACTTTTGGCTTATGGAATATTATCTTAGCATAACATATAAAATAATATCATAATTATGAAATGTCATATTTTCATGGTTACCATAAGCTTATTTTCATGATTGCTATAAGCTTAGGTATGGTATACTACATTTCCATACTAATATATGAATTTTGTACATGATTAAAATAAACTCACGTATGGTATAACAACAATTTCATAACAAAGGGCTATAAAAAAATATTGGCCATGAGTTATGGAGAAGCTTTCTCCTCAAGCTAAACGTAGCTTGCGCCATGGCAGGAAATGGCAAACCTGGTTGCCTAAAGAAACAAAAGATACAGCAAGATTCAGAATGTCAGGATGAAGAGGTTGATGGTACTTTGGATGCAAATAAAGGAGAATCGGCAGAGATAACTGAAACCCAGCTGGAATCCCCAAAGCAATCACAGGTACTCCCTAACCTGGATGATAATTCTAGCATAAATTTGGATAGTGTAGTTGAGTTTCCAAAAATAGGAGAGATCATTGTGGAAAATCCAGGAAGGAAGGATGTTGGTGAAGCTAAGAAGACTTGGTCGAGAGTGGTTGGCAAGCCTCAGGCGGGTATGAGTTTATTCTTTTGTGAGAAGAGCTCTAACTCGGAGGAAATTACCATTGATAGTGAAGATGTGGTAGAGGAGTTGGAGAAATGGAAATACACATTAGTATGTCATGTAATTGGAATAAAAGTAGAGCTTAAACAGATTTAGTAGCTAGTATTTAAGAATTGGGATGGGGAGTGTACTGTCAAATATTATCGGAAGGGGTGGTTTGCTTTTAAGTTCATCTCGCAAAGGATATGGAGGTGATCGTTAAAGGGGGACCTAGGCTAATTGCAGGAAAAACATTGATCCTTAAGCAATGGACTCCTAAAATTGCCTAAGAACTGGATAGTCTGACAACAATTCCTATCTAGGTTCTTTTTCCTGAGCTAGACCCTTATCTGTGGTCTATAGCGGCATTGAGTAAGATTGTAAGTAAGGTGGGCAAACCCCTCTTTGCTGATCAAATCACTACTCAAAACCAAAGGCTTTCATTTGCTAGAGTTATGATTGAAGTGGACATCTCTCAAGAACTTTAATCAATTGTGCCCAAATTTAAAACAATTGTGCCCGTGACGTGGAAGATAGCCTAACTGAAACCAGTGAACGTGGTCGGTGCCACTAACACAACTTTTAATATATAATATAATAATATAAGATAAGATATAATAATTACTTATGTATTAGTTTGAAGGGAGAATAGAAATTCAAGACACTATATTGTGTGAAGAAAATTTTTGTTTACTATACGAAAAATTTGTCGAAGATTGTATAGATAATTGCATTATAATACTCCGTATTTGGTAAGCCTTCATATTGTGTAAAGGAATTTTCGGAATTTTTCGTTTACCTAAGAAAAATTTGTGTCAGATTATAGAAATTATTGCATTATGATATATGGTAAGCCTTCCAATAAGACTGATTTGGTTTGTTTGGGTAGAGGTCTTTCCCAAAAATTCTCTTTATTTGTTAATGTCGTCAAGTATGTACTTCTACACGTTTTATCGGAGATTAATTTACTTTTCTTTTACTTTTTTCTTACCATAAGACACAACTCCAAAGATTTTGGTAAATGATTTTTTAAAAGTGAAATTCAGATAGACATGCCACGTGGCATGGGAGAATGTCTGCTTGAAGCCGGTGAACGTGGTCGTTGTCTCAAACACAACTTTTAATATATAGTATAGTATAAGATAAGTATATACGATATCTTTGCCCCTTTTATATAAATATAACGGACCTCCATCTTATATTAACACCCTTTTATAGGAGTTAGGCCCTGTTTGATAGGACGTATTCTCACATGAATTCAGATCAGATCAAAATCATTCAGATCAGATCAGTTCAGTTCAGAAATGTTCAAATAACTATCTATGTATTTGGTCCATAATTGATACTAATTCGTTGAAAGATTAGATCAGATCAAATCAAATCAGAATCATTCAGATCAGATCAGATTAGATCAGAATCATTCAGATCAGATCAGTTCAGTTCAGAAAGATGCAGTCCTATCAAACAGGACCTTAATAAAAGTAGTATTCAGATCAATTCAGAAACCATTCAAATCAGGTGAGTTCGAATTAAACTCATTCTAATATGATCTGAGACCAGATCAGATCAGAAAAGTTCAAATCACTATCAATGTAAATGGTCCATAATACTAATTTGTTGAAATTTAATCAAAATTTCAAGATATTTGTATCTGACCGAATCAGTTCAAAGTCATTCAAATCGAAGCAGATTAGATCAGAATTATTCAGATCAGATCAATTCAGTTCAGAAAGATGCTCCTATCAAACGGGGCGTAACATCAATTTGGGATGAAAAATAACGTCCGATCATCCCAATCTGCAAATTTACGACACACTGACACTCACTAGCCAAGTAGCCATAAATTCATAATGGTGCACTTTACTCATAATAGCGTCTATAATAATCATAATAGTATGTAAAATACTGAAGATAAACTATTCTGACCCTCGACCAAAAAAAATAATAAAAAGTTTAAGGTTGACCCATAGCCCCTAGGATAAAGATGAGAGTCTGAGACTAGTGTTAACTGTTAAGTGGTAATTCTAAAAGGAACAAAAAACGACTTCATTGGGGATCGAACCCAGAGTCTCTGGTTTCGTAGACCAGCGCCTTATCCATTGGGCCATGAAGTCCAGCTGATGGTAATAATTTCCAGAAAAGTCTATTATTTATTAAAACCAGATTATTCATAAACTAAATATGGGGTCATGGGTCAAGTAGTCAAGTTACACACTAACACACGTTTGATCTGTTCCGGACATGTTAAAGTCTCGAATGTTTAAGAACTTGAAATACACAATTATTGTCATAGAGTAACTAATAAGATCCTAAAAATCGGCACAGACTTATTTTTAATTACGGCAAACGCATGTGGTGTCCCCGAGTTTGACGTTTTGCACATGGTGTCCCTTCTTTTGAAACTATTACTCTTTGGTGTCCCTCAGTTTTACACAACCCGACACATGGTGTCTTGAGTCTACCTCTGTTTACAAATGACGTGGACGTCATTAGTGGTTGGCGGGAAAATATTTAGTGTTGTCAATTACTATATTTTAATAAAAAAATATATAAAAAATAAAAATTCTCTAAAAATTCCAAAATATTTCCAAAATAATACAGATATAGATTTTTCAAAAAATAATTCTGAAAATTGATTTTTCGAATTTTTTTCCCCGAAGTTATGTTACTGGCGAAAAACACAGTGTACGTGGTGTCCCTGAATTTTACACTTTTGTGCACATGGTGTCCCCCAGTTTACAGTTTGTGTAACTGATGTCCCTGAGCAATTTAATGCAAATTGTGTCATGCTTTACATTGCACTCGTTTTTTTTTTAAATTATTACTTCAAAATTGTGATTTGTGTTTATATTAGATTCCAAATGACTTCCTAACTAATGTAATTAACATAGTCACCACCATTAATCTTGCTTTGGAAAGTAAAATTGGTAATTATCCTTTTCATCTCCCCCCTCGTCATACTCATTCCCTCTTTCTTTTTTCTCTGTTTCTTTTCTTCTCAAAACCTCTCCAACTTCAACAATAGCTTTAAAATTCAAACTTTCTTCGCTGGTTACTTTACTAGAGTTGCATCAATTCATCTGGACATCTTCATTTAACATACCAACAGGTATGTCTCGCCCAATTCATCAACACTTTTGTTGGTAATTTCCATTTTTTTTTCTTAAACTGTCCAATCAGGTCATGTCCACGAAAACTCATTTTGAGAATAAACTTCCATGAGATATTCATAGGTTTGATTTGATATTAACGTTTGATTTGGGGTGTAATGTGAGGTTTTATAAGATCAATGCATATGTCTGGTGGTGTCTATTTATACCACAATATGCAATTATAACGGCTACAACAAACAATAGCCGTTACAATATATTCAATGTAAAGCAGGGACACTATACTCATTAAACTGAAAAACTCAGGGACACCACATAAACAAATTGTAAAACCGGGGACACCATGTGCACAAAGATGTAAAACTTAAGGACAACATGTGCACTGTGTTTTTCACCAATAACATAAATATTTTGGAATTTTTAAAGATTTTTTTTATATATTTTTTTTATTGTTTTTATTAATAAAATACAATTAACAACACTAATAATTTTTCCGCCACTCACTAATGACATCCACGTCATCAGTTAATAGAAGTATGTTAACAGAGTTAGACCCAAGGACACCATGTGTCCATGTGGCGGGTTGTGTAAAACTAAGGGACACCGAAGAGTAGTAATTTCAAAAGCAGGGACACCATATGCAAAACGTCAAAACTCGGGAACACCACATGCATTTGCCGTTTTAATTATCGAACTAGTTTCAATTGACGTTGGATCAAAAACGATATGGAACACGATTCATGGTCTGGCTTGGAAGTTGGACGTAGCTTAGGCTAGCTAGTCGTCCAAAGTCTACGAACGCATACATAACTAATCAATTATTATGATCAAAGAATAAAATCCTACTAGTTGATTAATCAATTGATGAAGCTGCAGACTTCACCAAACAATAAATTAAGAGAAGAAATCTTCACCAAAGGCCGGCCTTCACAGCTAATACCATGGCAAGTATAGAACATTATCCCACGACCTCTATCATTCTCATCACCATTTGCTTTTCATAGTTTCTTCATGCATACTTCTCATCATTTCCTCAATTCTTAGTTCTATTTCATCTCTTTCTCAAAACCTGTTTCGGTTTTTCGCCTTTTTGTTTTCCTCCCAATGATCATAATTTGTTAACCCACAAATTAGCAAAAACAACAATGTCAGCTCACCATCATAACAAAAATCAATTTTTTTGGTTGAGGAATAACAATGTTGTGCTAGTTTTTATTTTGTTGGCAATATTTTTGGTGAAAGTTGACATTGTTTCTTGTGATGGTGGTGGTGATGCTAAGATCCTCCTCAAGTTCAAGGAGTCCCTTATCACAAATGGGGGTGCCCTAAGCAATTGGAACAGTTCAATCCCTCCTTGTACTAATCATACAAGAAATTGGGAAGGTGTGCTATGCGATAAGAACAGTTTGTCCGGGCTACAACTCGAGAATATGGGCTTAAAAGGCGCTATCGACATGGATACCCTAGCTCAAATATCGAGTTTGAGGTCTATAAGTTTTATGAACAATAGCTTTGGTGGTCCATTGCCACCCATCAACAAGCTTGGAAGGCTAAGGGCGTTGTTTTTGTCCTACAACAATTTCTCCGGCGACGTCGAAGACGATGCGTTTAAGGGTATGGAAGTGTTGAAGAAGGTGTATTTGTCAAACAACTCCTTGACTGGTGTAGTACCTTCATCATTGGCTGAATTGCCTATGCTTTTGGAGTTGTCCATTGAGAACAATCAGTTTAGTGGTAACCTACCAAATTTTGTGTCCCATGATTTGAGGATGGTCAATCTCTCCAATAACTTATTTAATGGTGAAATTCCTCCTAGCTTCAGGCTCATGAATACGTCTACGTTTTTGGGTGAGTTTTCTCTTTTAAACCTTTGCAATAACAATAATTGGGCTTTCGTTTAAATGTTTATGTGGTAGGGAAATGATATAGCATCATAAACTCCTACTGAATTTGAGTATCACCCTTTCTTTTATATACCGTACACTTTAACAACTCATCTTTTGTGGGTTCTTACCTACCACGAGTACATGATAGAACACTTAAGGTAGGGCAATACTCAGATACCACACGATGTCACAATCAATTTCTTGTAACTGCTAGTATCTTTTTAGTATTTACATGTTCTTACTTTTTTTTTAGAGTTGGAATGATTACCATAGGTATAAATTAAATGGGAGGCCACATTGTCACGATCAGATAATTACTTAGTGACAAAAAATTCTACTAGTATAACAGTGTACATAAAACTGGGTCTAGGTCACACTGTCGTCAAATTTTACAGGCAACCATTTTTAGGCCAGCAGTGAAAGGGCTAAAGGCTATGTTTAGTAAATCTAGCTTAAATAGTAGCTAAACGCTGAAATAGTACGTAGTTAAATGCTGAAATGATAGATGAAACCTGAAATAATAGCGGTAGTAATAGTTGAAAGTTTTTAGCTAATAAAAATAATGTTTGGCAGAATTGGTTGATAAAGGAGCAGATGTATATAAAATTACTTAAAATGCATTAATTTTTTTTAAGTATATTTTTGTTATGAATAAATTAGTTTGTATGCCTGACCCACGCCCGGACTGTATATGAATATTGTCATACTTATTTTATAAAGTTATCAGTTCATTTTTGTTATAATATTATTAGCAACACTATTATTTTCCTTAAATCAGCTTACCACCATAATCACCATAAATTACATTATTTTCCATAAATTAGCTAACAATTTCCATGTTATGTAATTTATGATAAGTACGTAGCTTATTGTTTAATAAGTTACATGGGGTAACTTATTAAATAAGCTAGTGTATTACTTAAAGGCTATGTTTGGTAAAACTAGCTGAAATAGTAGCTGAACGCTAAAATAGTAGCTGAAAGCTGAAATAATAGCTACAATAATAGTTGAAAGTTTTTAGCTAAAAGTATATATAAAATTACATAAAAATTCATTATTTATTTTTAATCTCATTTTATTTTAGTAAATAAATGAGGTATATTAAGAATAAAATTATGATAAACTAGCTTATTTTAAACAAGTTACATGGGGTAACTTATTAAATAAGCTAGCTTATTATTTAAGCTACAGGTGTTACCAAACGAACTATTTTGGTCAAAGAGCTTAAAAAACTAGTCAAATAAGTTATTTTGGCTAAATAAGCCACCTTATTGTGCATACCAAACATAGCCGTAAGCTAATGGTGTCAACGAACCAAATTACTGGGAAAGAGCTTAAGAAAATAGTCAAATAAGCTACTTTGGCCAAATAAGCTATCTTATTTTGCATACCAATCATACCTAAGTTTAACTACTTTTTTTTTTCTTCATTTTACTTACAACTTGGGCGCATAAACAATTTAAATAGTATTTTATCAGCCAATGCAAAGCTAATTTGATACAAGAAATATAGTGATTTAGGCTTATTAATTTCATTTTTGCATCGTGCTTTCACGATGTGATGAGATGTCCATAAAGCTCAAGTAGTCAAGTTTGTCGTGAGTTAACGGAACGCACGTACGCATAAGGTTCGGAATTAGGTAGTTGTAGGATACTAGGCGAATAAGCTTAAAAGTTAAGACTTAGGAGTTTATGAGCCCCTGGACTCATGAGGAGTAAATTCTGGTTTTGTAAGATTGAGGTAGTCCAGTCCTATGAAAATAATTACTATAACGAGTATTTTTTTTTTAGTTATACTAGACTATTTATACAAAATTTAAATATTTTGGATTCTTGACTTGTTACCCAATAATTTCGACCTGTAATTAATTTTAATTTCTAGAATGGTCTCTTAATTTTTTTTTTCCGATTCTCAAATGCAAATTGAGCTTAGGCTCCATTAAGTTTCAAGCAAAGTTTAGTGATGGGGTCTTGACTGAACCATGGACGGCAGTTTCCGTGAATAATAGGCGTAATATATTAGACGTGGTGTCACGTTGACCTAAAGTTTGATGATGATAAAGGCAAACTAGAGACGTGTAACTCTTGTGATTAATAGAAAAGGGACACCTAACACGTAGTATTAGGATGTGATTAGTTGAAAATTTTATTATTTGCCGCCTAATCTCCTCTTTCAATTATGAGTATATAACTTCTTTTTCAATTTTAGTGGCAATTATTCAAAGACCATGACTTAAACAAACGAACGAAGCACTAAGGTGCGTGTCGTCAGGTCAAAATGACATGAAATACATTTATATATCAAGATTCTATCAACACATTGAATCTGCGAGATGCTTGATTGTTGCCCCTTTATATTAGGAGACTGGGAGGCAATATTTTGGTACGTCAAGGAGTAGCTACATACTATCCCGGACTATATATAATGAATATATACTTATGGAAAAGTCAGAACTGATCTCATCCTTTGACTGATTCAATTTTTGTTGCAGCTGCACGCTTTCTTTCCTGTAAAAAAGATTGAGGATCAGTATAAATGATAATTAGTTCGAATTCTAAATGTTAAACATTTGATTTAAATATGGTGAAATTCAAATGAAATTTATGTTTTTTTGAAAAATGATCTGAGTATGTCCAATTTTTTAATTTTTTGAGATAGAGCGAGAGTATATGTCAATCACACACACAACGAAATGAATTAGGCAAATTGCTAGAGGTCTACAATGTAGACACAATTAATTTGTCTACAATGTAAAATTGAGTTAGTAGTAGTAAAATTGAGATCGAAACAATAAAACTAATTATAATGAAAATTTCAGGTAGTAAAACTAATTGTGAGTAGTAAAATTTTGATGGTGTAGTAAAATTATTGCTGACTGTAGAAACTTTTGGGTGTCTACACTGTAAACCTCTAGCATTTCATTACTCCCGACCCGGCCCTCTATTTGACTTTTTTTTTCTTATTTATTGATATTTCATTGAATATGTGGGAGAATCCAAATCAAACATTAACCATTAAATACAAGTATACAACGGGCAGAGTGTATTGTATACTTTATATTGTTTTGGAATGGTTATTATTGATTTGTTGATGTTTAACTCTATAATGTTATAACACTGTTTTTGTACATGTTTTAAACAGGTAATCCAGGTTTATGTGGCAAACCATTAGCACCATGCCCACATACACCAGTCTCACACCTTAAACTAATCATAATCATGGTAACAGTAGGACTTTTGTTCATGGTAAGCATAGTATTCATCATTTCCCGAAATAGAACCTACGGCGGCAACATGATCAATCAAACTTCCACAAATAGAGACATTGAGAGCTCTCCATCAGATCAGAAAGTCAAGAAAACCCAAACCAACGGCTCAAATGTGTACCCGAACGGCCAAACAAGGGGCCTAGATAGGCCAACAAGCTACAAGAAGAGTGACAATGGAAAACTCATCTTCTTAAGAAATGACAGGCAAAAGTTTGAAATGCAAGACTTGCTTAAGGCCTCAGCTGAGGTTCTTGGAAGTGGAAGTTTCGGATCGTCGTATAAGGCCGCCATTGTAGGTGGACATTCCTTTGTTGTCAAGAGGTTTAGGCAGATGAATAATGTTGGAAAGGAAGAGTTTCAAGAACATATGAAGAGGCTTGGTAAATTAAGACATACTAACTTGCTTCCTCTTGTTGCCTTCTTTCACAAGAGAGATGAGAAGCTTATCATATCTGATTTTGTGGAGAATGGTAGCTTGGCCAGTCATCTTCATGGTAAGTAATTACTCTCACACTTTCATGTTATTTTAGCATGCATGCATGCATGTGATTACATTACACTAATAATTAGTTCAGATTGGAAAGTTTGTTTATTACTATCTAAGCAATATTATATTAAATTTTGATTGTGTTTTTTGTTATATGATTTTGAAATTATGTAGGAAGGCGCACGGAAGATCAACCAGCACTAGAATGGTCTACTAGGTTAAAGATTATAAAGGGTGTAGCTAGAGGCTTGGCTTACCTGTTTAGGGAGCTACCTCAACTTCATGTTCCTCACGGACACCTTAAATCATCCAATGTACTCCTAGACGATAACTTTGAGCCCTTACTCTCGGACTACGCATTGGCCCCATTGATCAACAAAGACCATGCAGAGCAGGTCATGGTGGCCTACAAGTCTCCAGAGTTCACCCAAACAGGAAATATAACCAAAAAGACCGATGTATGGTGTCTAGGCATCCTCATTCTCGAAATCTTAACGGGGAAGTTCCCGGCCAACTATCTAAAACCCGGGAAAGGGAGCAACGACGATCTAGTAGCATGGGTAAATTCAGTGGTGAAGGAGGAGTGGACGAATGACATGTTCGACGTGGAAATGAAGGCGTCAAATGAAAGTAAAGGGGAGATGTTGAAGTTGTTGAAGATAGGAGTGTGGTGTTGTGAATGGAATGTAGAGAAGAGGTGGAGTTTAAGGGATGCTGTTGAGAAAATTGAAGAGTTGAAAGAGAGGGATAAAGATGATGTTGGAGACTTCCCTTCTTCTTATGGAAGTCAAAGAGAGTTGTATTCTTCTATTTCATCAATTCATGATGAACATTAAGAATTAATTTAATTTTTTTACTAGGCAGTTGAATGATCAAGTTCTTTTTTAATTAAAAGGAACTTGAGGCAAAAGTTTGGGGCAAATAGGTCGGAATTGTACCTTTGTAATTTTCTTAATTTTTTCATCTTTTGAAAATGTAAGTTCCTCTGATCTGATTTTTCTTCTTAATTTTTTTTTTCTTTTTTACCAAATAGGAGGAATGTTTGAAGTAGAAATATGTTCTTACAATTTGTGACGATACGCTTTTCTATGTTTTTCTTCTATATAGTTAAAGGCTCTTGTAATTTAAATCAATCTCCATAAAAGTGTAAGTTTAAACTTTGGTTTATATAACAAAACAATGCCTAGGATTTATCTTGTGCCTTATTTATAGTGAGCATTGCCTTTTCTTAGACTCTTCTAGGAAAGGAAATTTCGTTTTACTACATCATCGCATATATTGCCGAAATTAAGATATGGATATTCGAAATCGAAATTAAACAACTCTTAGACAAAATGGCTTGTTACCTCTAAGCTTAACCATAATGCTCAGAATCTCCAAATATTGGCCATCCTACTCCAACTTTGGGCCCACTCCCACGCGTTTGCGTCTTTGCGAGTGTGAAAATGCCGCTTGCAACATCGGATATTCGTAGCCCATACCAATTCATATTACTCGTAATCAACTCAATCAAACACTTGCCCAAAACTTTGGCAATATGTATAAAACTCCCAAAATCCATATTGTTTTTTCCCATTCTCTGGGACCAACTTGTGACTCAAACAACTCGCTCATATTCGAAGAAAGAGGTCCCTCCATCGCCAAACCCAAATCTTTAAGGTAACCCTTTAATTTTTGTCCTCTCAATTGCGTTAAAGGGAATAAATTATTTTCCGGTGATAAAAATTCGGATAAGACAAGTTTATATTATACTATAATTTTGCTCACTTTAGAGATATGATGGCTAGTGGCATTTGCAATGGTTGTTCTTAAATTTTGAATTCTTAAATAAGAACCCAAAAACGTAAGTTCTTCCATTGTGTGATATCAAAAATAGGAATTGAGTTCTTATTTAAGGACTAGTTCTTGCGCAAATAAACCAAAGAAAGATAAGAACATGGAAAATTAAAGTGAGATGATTTAAGAAAAACAATATACCGTTATTCCATCGTGAGTTATAACTTCTTATACATTAAAATTGTCAAAAAGTGATGTGGCATGAGAAAAACTCACGTAACTCGTTAACCGGTTATTGTTCCACTTCTTCAGCATGCATGTGTGATTTGCCAAATAGCTTAATTACCTTTCCTACTATGTGATAATGTGAGTCCACTGTAACATGTGTTGGTCAGATTTGTAGTATGTTAGTTGAGAATGAACATTTTCCTTTTAACTTTTTTTTTTTTTTTTGGTATACGTGAGAACTTGCTTCTATATACTAGTACTATATTTTTTGGTCAATCTAATATATTTTTGTGGTCGGTAAAAATATGTCTGGTTCTATATATTTTGGTTGATTGACTGATTGAGTTTTCTTGCATGGCATTCGATCAGAAATTTTTTGTTTTAATGATCATTTATAAATTTGTGATGATGATCTTCAGGTTGTTAGGTTAGATAATGCATGGTATAAAAGAGGGCTGATAATCTATGACTTTCAATAATCAATGTTTATTTACTAACTGTACTGCATCATTTATTCATTTACGATCAAAGATAAAGAGACAAAAGAAAGAGGGTAGATGGAGTCTCATTTCTAGTTAAGGGTCACCCGAAAATGACCTAGCCTTATTGACAGGAAATTAATTAAAAGGTTGTTCACACTAATAATGCGTCAAATTAACTTGCTGAAAACGATAACCTCTTTATAATAAGCATTTAGGTCTTGATAAGAATGACTTTATGACTATGCATAATATTATCGGAGGTTTTGTTAACATAGGGTCAAATTAACGATGCAACATTGTTACATTGACCCCTCCTTCCTCTAACCTTGTCATGTGGCAACCTTTAAGACATTAAGGTTAAGTTGGTGTTATTGTAGATTAGCACGGAGAATGCTTTATATATTATTGTAAGAATTTTCGATATGTTTTCGGTTCTGCTTTAACCCTTCCTAATATAAGGATGAAAATATATATACACCGTATAAAGTACTAGAATAGAACTCTCTAGAAAGGGACTTAAAGGAGGCCATCAAACCAAGCTGGCATATACCTTAGAATCTAATACCAATACCACATTATCCAAAATTAGATAAAGTTGTTGCTTATGGGACTGATAATGATATCATATCAATATGACATATTCTGCTGTGACGGGTTCTGTTAAAAAAATCTTACTGCTTTGTCTAATTCTTATCTTCCCTATTTTCCTTCAAGTATCTCAACTTACCAAGTAGACTTTGCAACTTGTTGGCTACTTGGTCTGCTATAACGCGCGTCCGCAAGGTTTTACCAGGGCGCACCTAAGGTAGTGGTTGCGGATTCCTCACGTCATCTTAACAGAATTGTGATCAGCCTAGGAATTAAACATTCTGTCTTTCTTATGTACAACCTTATAAGTTATAAGTTACTGTCACATTTTCTGAGTTCATGTGTCCTTAGATTTTCCCTTGAGTAGCTTATGGTTCTTGTTCTGTTGATTATGCACTAGATCAAAAGGTGAACAAGATCAAGATCAGACTGTAGTTTTCGCGCTTGCCCGTGTCAATGGATGGACTGCTTGAATCTGTACAGGAAAATGGGTTCAAAAAGATGTTAGCTTCTGATGGTGTTGAGTTCCTATTTTCTTCTACTGGAAAGGTACTCCCTCTCAATTACAGGTCTGTTCGTTTTTTCGTTGTTTTTTTTTTATATTGTGCAATTCTCTGCGCAAATTTCATTATGGGTCATCGGGAAACAGTCTCCTTACGTTTCCAACATATATAACGGACATATATGTTGATTTTAGCTAAGAATTGTTGTATTTAATTAGGTGTCCTGGAGTACGCTTGAAGGAAAAACCGTATGCCTATTCTTCTCAGCAAACTGGTGCAGGCCCTGCAGAGCTTTTAATCCTCACCTGGTGCAGCTATACAATACACTGAAAAAGCATGGTGAAAAGATTGAGATTGTTTTTGTGTCGTCTGACCGAGACGATTATTCATACAAAGAGCACTTTAAGGAAATGCCCTGGCTGTCAATTCCTTTTGATTTAAATCTGTACAGACAATTAGCTCGCCGATTCAATGTTAATCATCTCCCAGCACTCATTCCACTGAGTTCGGATGGAAAGTTGATTGAAGAGGATGCTATAAGCTTGGTGGAAGATTATGGGTCTGATGCATTCCCTTTTACAAGGGTTAGAAGAGATGAACTGAGAGCCTTAGATGAGAGAAAACGTCGAGGCGGTAAAATAGAAGAACTTTTAGCACATGAAGAGAGGAACTACATCATTTCCAGAGATGGCAAAAAGGTACACTCTGGCTTGCAGGAGTTGCAGCTTGCTTCCTGTAACCTTTACATTTCTCTGTTCTCGTCTTTGGATTATCAGGATAAGTTTGATCTTGTTTTGCAGATATCGGTGTCTGAACTTATTGGCAAGACAGTAGGGCTGTACTTCGGTGCTCATTGGTGTCCTCCTGCGCGTATATTCACTACTCAACTTCTTGATTGTTATACTGAACTAGTGACCAGTCTAAAAGAACAATTTGAAGTAGTCTTCATTTCAACTGATAGAGACCATGACGAATTCATCTGCAGCTTATCTAATATGCCGTGGCCTGCCATTCCATACGAAGATAAAAGCAGGCAAGACTTGAAAAGGATATTCGGTATCAAAGGGATACCGGCTCTTGTCTTAATTGGACCAGATGGGAAAACCATTACCACCAATGGAAGGGCTATGGTCTCATTGTACGGTCACATGGCATTTCCTTTCACAGAACTGAGGATTGCAGGGATTGAGACCGCCTTAAGGAACGAAGGGGAAAGATTACCGCGCCAAGTGCAAGACCCTAGGCATGTTCATGAGCTTAAATTGGACATGGCTAAGGCTTACCTCTGTGATGCTTGCAGAAAACAAGGTAGATTCTGGGCATTCTCCTGTGATGTTTGTGACTATGACCTTCATCCAAACTGTGTTCAAGAGACATTCTAAGCATGTTCAGATATACAGACCTTGAATTTGTATACTTTAGCCTTTAGCAGGGGTTTTGATATTATAATACTCCGTCGATGTTTAACTTCAATAGTTATTCGCATCAGGGTGAGTCTGCTCTTCACTAGTAATGTTCTCAGTTCTCAGTTCTCAGTTCTCATTCCCCCCCTCCTCTACCCCAATTTGTACGAAGAGGCACATTATTGCCATACATGAAGAAATCAGTGTTTTGTACAGAACAAACTGGCATGGATGTCATTCTCTTTTCGCTTTAGGCACAAGCAAACACCAATGAATTGTGTGATCTGAACGTTGTAATATGGAGTTTCAAGCATTCTGAGGAAGTACTCTCGCGAGATGCTCCTTGGCAGTTGGCCCCCAATACTAAATCCCCCTAAGCGCAGTCTCCTATCTAACAGCACCTAGTGAAAAGGCTTACACCAAAGCATGACTGTATGCTTGGCTATATCTTCTGCAACTACTTAAGCATATTCTTAGAAGACTGTTCTCACTTACGAACTGACAGCCGCTTCTGCTACTTAAGGCGATTGAGAGTTACACAAACCCAGAGTCACCTGGTATAGAAAAAGTTTTTTTCCCTGCATTTTATTGTTAGCGTAAAATGAATGTACAGCTAAGAAATTTTTCAGCTATACTCCTCATCTCTCGTCACATCCAGCCTTCTCTGAAATCAGACGCTGCTCAGGTTCTCCTGAATCAGTCATTCATATAGGGTTTTCACAGAAACAACACTTCAAAAGTCACTCACAGTACGTAAAGAAATGTCGTGCATTCGTATTAAACTTTGTAAATATCAGTACAAGGCCACTGAGGGCTATTCACCCGTCCAGGTTATTGTAACAGAGCTTCTTACTTGACCAAACAACAGTGTGAAGAATGCCAGATAAACTCAGATGGCAAAAGAAATAGAAAAACTACTATGACCTACAAAAATGGAATACAAATACATTTGAAATGCCTTTTATATATACAGCAAACTGTAAGAGGCAAGAACCTTCAATTCCTTGCAGAGAGTGCGTCCTATTTCACCTTGACCTGAAGGATGAGATGGACATTCCTTTTGAAGATGGATCTAAGTTCTTCATTAGCCTCAATGCCTATCCTCCTATTAGATTATCATACACAAAATACAGAGAGATGAGTGCCCATAAGCAAGCTGAAAAAGTATAGGTCAAACACAAGACGACCGTTTAGTTTGTTTTCTAGTACTGTACTGGTACTACAAACTTAACACTTCAGCACTTTAAACGCTAGTGTGGCTTTGAAGCAAGAGAAGGCTAGACTCACACTTAAATTGTGTACTCAAAACTGTCCAACAAAGGAAAAAGGATCACAGCTTCTGAAACTTGAAGTCTAAAAACTATAGGAAAGGTTCAGGTGTATCGACAACAACATAACCACAACAACACTCTTACTCCATAACATACCCGATTCTTGAGCCATTTTTCCCCACAAGGATCTTGCGCTTGCTTTGTTTGTTAGTTATGAAATGTTGTTCAATCCTCAAAGAGCCATCTCTTAGATCTTTCCAATCCATCAATCGATGCTCTACCTCATACGGAATTTCCTGCATACAATTATGGATCATTAAGCATTGCGAATCTCTGAACTATATCATCATGTTTAGCTGCTAAAAACCATTTAACCAAAACTTGATAAAATAAAAAACAGGAGTTAAAACACTATTGGGATAAAACCAAGAAAGTGATGTCAAGAAAAAGATTAGAAAGTACCTGATGCACATGATCTAACAACTTCTCACGGACTACCTCTAACGATATGTTTTTCATAACTTCTTCACTCATTGAAAACGGATCTTCATCCCAAGGTTTTTTTACTGCCTAACAAAGTAAGTAAAACAGCTTTAAAAGGAGACTTACTGAATGCCTACCGCATTACTTAGTCTATTGCAAATTAGATTAGCAGGTCTGCATCTTTAATCTGTCACGTCTTAGAAAACAGTATAGCCACAGATATCTAAGAAAGCATAGGAATAAACATAATGCCAATGACAAGAAAGACAACCCACATGAACGCAAATAAGCAGGAAAAGAAAGGAAGTATTAGTAATATCAGTAAAAGAAAGGTATAAAATACAGTATGTAGGATGAAGGAACAAATGTCTTATCCAACCCACCCCACTGCACCACACGGATAGATAAAGGCCATGACTATTGGCAGTCCAAATCTTCCAGCACTTAAAACTTATAATACCAAGCAACTAAATTATGCAAGCGAGTTGCATGACCAAAAAAATTGACGGAGTACTAATAGTCTTAACGGCCTCTGTGAAAGGCAAATAAGATTGGTCACGTATCATGGTCTGCTTCATGGGGGGGGGGACTTGCACAGGAAATGAAAATCCGCATATGACAGGGGTTATGATGACAATCCAAAAATATAGAAGAGTTGAGACCAGCTAACGGAATAAGAAGCAATTGCTGCCTAATTACTCATTACCATCGACGTTTTTTGGCACAAAAGAGATAGGAAGTTCGGGAAAAATATGCTTAAAATTACTTTATTACTAGAATTTCCACAACTTAGCTTTTTCCATAAGTAAATTCCCACAGTTTATTCAGCGATAGCCATGACTATATACAGATCCTCAATATAGACTTGACCAAGTAAGCCACTAGGAGACATGAGAAGACTGGAAAGGATACATGGGAGTAATTAATTTAATTCGTCTCCAGCAAGACATAGCAATCCTCACATATTCTATTCAGCAAAGTAAGAAACTTACTTATACGTTCAAATATGTGATTATTAAGTATGAAAAAAGTAGGAAAAAAAAAATGGAAATAGAGTATTAACTAACAAGTATCTCTACAAGTAGAAGCACAGCAACCACCTAAAAACACTTTGTGGAGGTTCTTTTTGTTGATGAACAGTATATAGCTCAAAATCCAGTAAGACATACCTGCTCCATCAAATAAGCAGTAAGATCCTTAACTCCACCACCCTTGAGCCCAGATATCATAAAGACCCTGAAAATAGAAATTCAATCAGACAAGTGGCTATTAAGCACAACCACAGACCCAAAAAAAGGGAGTACATCTTACCTTTCATATCCTTTTAGATCCTTGAATTCTTCTGACACCTTTAGCAAGTCTTTCTTCTTTTCAACCAAGTCAACCTTATTCATACAGAGTATCCGCTTCTGTTTTGGATCAGATTCTGAGCCCATCCGCTCAATTAGTCTAACGACCCTTGAATCAGGCCTGATTGAGACAGGTTAGAAGGGTAAATTGAGCAGGCATGCATATACTAGCACATATGTGACAGATAAAAATAAACCAAGAGTGCATATTATGATGGCAGAACACAGATTGACTTATTAGGTTATTCAAATCACCCGTGTTAGACTTAAAGGAAGAGATCCATATGCTAGAGAGCCTTATAAATAACTAATAGCAGATACAAAGTCGAGATTTTAAATTCTCAAGAAATCGAAGCTTTCAGTGTATCCTAAAAAAGCTACTCATTGCGTAAAAATACAACATTACCATCTCAGAACATGATGTACACATATAATCTTGCAAGATACATTGGACTGAAATATTCTGCATACATTTTCCCTTTTTTCTGAGTTACTAGAGAAAGGGATTAAGACATTTCCAAGATTGTAATCCCCTAAGAAGCATGGATACTGATGCGAGACATGGATACGACACCAACACCCATACTCATTAGTGTCGATTGGCATTCCGCTTCTCTAAACTAGCTGTAATATAGAAAAAAGACTACGGTACGTCACATTAGGCGGACACATCATTCACTTTTTCTTACACAAAATTTACTATCTACCATCCAAAGTCTAGAGCTTCTCAAAACCTGAATCTTTGCTGCCAATATCAAATAAGAGTTTAGGACCCAAAAACTCTTCCTGTACATTCCTTTGGAGTTATCCAATTTTCATTGTGTTTTAAGAATTTGGGTGAGAAGACGAGATAAATTAACAGGTTTTGTGTTTGATAGTGTCCAGAGAAGCTTTTGATCCCGGTTGATCTTCTTCCGACCTTTCCTTTGAAGTCTAGTTCTTGTGTGTTTGTCAAGTAACCTAGAGTGGTTGATCTACTTCTTTGTATATTATTTGTAAAGTTCGTTTCCTTTCTTTAGAAGAGGTCAATAGGAGAGATATATTAGTGATCAATATAGTTAAACATGAGGGGAGAAAAAGGAATCCTCCAGATATAAAGCAAACTACAACCCCTCCTCCCCCCAAATATATTGCAAGATTGGATGGAAATCCCTAAAGACCCAGCAGGGTAGCATATAAGAATGCAAAATAGACAATTCATCCCCAAAGGTAATAAAGAGGGTGAGCGCCTCCCTGGATTTTGTTCAAACCAAAGGCACCAAAAGATAGCCATAAAAGCATACTTCCAGGAAAAACATAAGTTCTTTTGAGGCTTTGACTCCTAGGTCCAGCATAACATTTTAAAAAAGACCTATTGGATAGATCAGTCTGCCACAATCCTTAGTTAGGATTTCAATAAAAATCAAAGGCTGATGCTATTTGGAATCCTCATTTTGGTATTTCTTAAGGATCACAAAATGCCAAAGAGGCATTAAGATCTAAATTTTGGGTATTCAGACGTTTTGTTAAAGCTAGAACAACTGAAAACATTATGTACATGTAATGATCAGAAATACAAATGATATGCTTACTAATGTAAACAGCTATGTCCATGACAGAAAACTTACTTGGTAAGATGTCTATGAACATCAAAAATGACAATGAGTACGTCGTACAAGTTAACAGAATTCCATGCACTTTCAATTCGAGCTTTAAGGTCCCTTGATGGAAATCCACTTTTCTTTAGCATTAGTCCTGGAGTATCAAAGAAACACTGCACAAAAAAATCATTACATAATGACTGCAGATGCCACAAAACTTGCCAACCTCCTAAACAAATTTCAGTCCTCAATTGTGAAAGGATAACAACAGTGCGCACCACATAAAGTCAAAATATGATCAATAAATCCAAGACAGGATACCACTTTTATACCAATTTTCGAAAGCTCGGAGGCAGCTGAAAGCACAAAAGTGAGAATATTAACTGAGCAGAAGTCATTAGCCATCTCATATACTCATGCCTTTTCTTCAATTTTTTTTTTAAAAATCATTTAATTAAACCGCTGCCCGGGGGGTATCCTCTTAACGAAGGGCAAATATCTTTAGAGTTCATGAAAACCTCTTTCATAAACACCAATCTGGTCAAAGAGGTCACACAGAAGAGAGAAAGCATCACAAAAATTCAAATTAAACTGGCACTTAGAAGAAACGACATACTATCTGAGTGTCGCCTTTTGTCATAACTCCTAAGACTTCATGAGTAGTTGTATTTGTCTTACGTGAAACAGCAGCAACTTTAGTCCCAACCTGCATTACATGTGGAAACAGACTAAGAAGCACATATGCAATTATCTAATACAGAAAGAAGAGATAGTTAAGAAGAGATAGAAAACACTCCTCCAGTTGAAGAAGAGAAGTAGAGAACAACATTTCTTAATGTAGATGTTTCCCCACAATGTCTATCTCATAAGAACTTTGAAATGAGAAAACAGCAGAAAAATATGCTGAGCCACAAGATTTTGTTTGCTAAGCACGGCTCCAAATTACTGAAATTGGTTATGGCATTTCTCTTCTAACACTAACATTTCATTTTTAACGTTATTGTGTGCCCAATATGTTTTACAACTAGCAACAAGTACTCCCCCCATCCCACTTCAAACACCCAATTTCCTTATTTGGATGTCCCACCTCAAACACCCTATCTATTTTGGGACATCTTTCTCTCTCCTACTTTTATCTAATCATCACATCCTCTCTCACATTATCTCTCCTATTTTTATTAATCCTTATATTCTCTCTCCTCTTTTTTCCTAATATTCCACACTCAACTTACTATTTCAAATTTTCTTATTCCATTACAAAGACCCCACAGGGTGCTTGAAGTGGGACAGAGTGAGTAGCTACAACCAAATCGGAGAATAAGAATTCTGGAATAACAGGACATGTGTACCACACTAACTTTGCTCACTTCATAATTTGGGGTCATAAGTACAATTGCCTTAGCATAAGATCAAGTTCAAAGGTAAGAACTCTTCTTTGATGGTCAATAGAAGTCTTATTCATCGACCAGGCGCCAAAACCAAACCTTTATTGTTGATCATTAGTTCATGACCAATCACTAGAGAGAGTACCTTTAATCGAACGTAACCAATAAACATAGCAAAACCAATCCTACTGAATCCCTCCCTATTCATATTCAAGATAAAAATTTAAAAAAAAAAAAAAAAAAAAAAAAAAAAAAAAAAAAAACACACCATCCCATTACGTCATCCTATTCCTATTACATGGAGGATCCTATTTAGAAGGATCGAGACATCATACCAACTTAGCCATAAAGAAACGCATCTATAAATTATAGTAATACTAATAGGCTAACACTAGTTTCTATAATCCTACGTGTCACTCTCAAATTATTGAGAAAAATTGCTAATCTTAGGTGTCAAGTTTAGATTCTTTTCCGTGAGTTGTTAACTTTGAAAATCCATGTTGGCCTATTCGTGTCATAATAATTCTTAACAACATAATTTCAGCCTGCAGAGCTCACTAATGAAGAGCTTCCATATATACGCCCAAGATATACTTGGGGAAGCTCTAATTTTCTGTTGGTTTTTTTGGGATGATCTAAGTAAGGGCAAATTTTTCTTACAGAGTTAGTGTGAACATTGGTTTGACAGAAGTTTGAGCATTACAAATCTAATACTTCCATATAAAAGCGAGTTCTTTAGAGCTGATTGTAATAAATGGAACTAATCTTTTTCGAAAAAGGACTTTGAAATAAAGTCTAATAAAACAAGAAGCTAACGAAGTAGTTTAACAGATTTGGCATAAGAATTCTGGAGAATCTATTCTGGTAGTGTCCGTTCTCGGTATGGAAAAGCAGGAAGGAGAGCGGGGGGTACACTCTCGTGCAATACTTGTAAGGAGAGGATGTACGAGGATAGTCTTCAGAGGCAATAAGAAGTGTTCTGTTGGTCTACAGAGAGCAAGGTGATAAGGGTGAACGTGGAATTAGGATACTAGTGATTGGCTAAGAAGCATTTTGACACGTAAAAGGAATAGATGTAATGTTATCTTTTTTTTTTCAAAATCCGGCCACCGACATCTAAATTCAATGACAAATGCATTTTATATAATGAGGGATTTGACGTATGGTATTTGGGTTAATTATCAATTATGAAATCACATGGACTCGGCACCCCACCCTTCCTATAGATCTATACCTATCTACAAAATTTACTAATTGGCAAGCCAAGACATCTACCCAAATTCACTTGACAGGTTCAAAGGAAATTCGTGCGCTACATATTTGAACTTGGCAGAGTTGCACAATTGATAATTAGCTTCAGACCTTAGTTTAGCTTTGCTGGTGTTTTTAGACTAAATGATCTATTGAAATTAGTGACCCCGTTGCTGAATCTTGACAAATAATAGGATACTTTGCCAGTGTGGTACTCTGCTGAGCTTTCACGGTTCGACTGTCCTTTTTTTTTGGGTGCCATGGTTGGATTTGTCTATACACTTGGTGTTTTGTTCATTTGCAGCTGCTATGTCTGAACATTACCATGTTAAGCAAAATAACGATCTTGCTAACAAGTCGAAGTGAATGCCACGTCTATGTTTTCCATTAAAACTCGGGCATAAAAATCAGGCATAATCCTTTAAAAGACTTGCCATAGGACTTGCGTTCAGAATTCCTAATGTAAGCTAAAAGACAAGTGGTGGTGCAACGTAACAGAATTACAGAAGACAGAAGATGTTTGACATCAGAAGTTGTTGGGAACTGGGCAATTGACACTGCTCCGTGAGTTATACATTAAAATCTCAGTGATGGAAAGCTCTTTTTCTTGTGGTACTTCTACATGTATTCTACTACTGAATATTTTTCTGTGAAAACAAGTCAGTGGGCAACCAAACTAGGTAGGCAAAGATGGACATGAATGTAGTCATTCACGAGCAAACCCGTGAGTTCACTGAGTCCAAATACAGTACTAGTTAATTGTTTACACAAAAACATAACTAAACAAAAAAGGTGTCACATACTCACATACCAACAAACAAGGCAAATTCTAAAGCTACATAAAGATATCACACCACAAATAGGTCATAAAACCCGACATTCAATCTTTTATGAGGGCGATAACCCGCTGCAAAAGCCACTACAAGTAATACAAACAACCTGTCCAAGGGATTCAACTCTAAGACTTTAACATACTCACTCCACTACCCAATGCCTCTACCTAAACAAAGGGCCATCATTCTCAGCATTTTTCGAGTACAAACTCCGCATATCTAATTTAATCTAATCACTAGAATAACAAAGACATTGAAAATAACACAGAAAAGCTGAAATTAAGGAGTGGAGAAGAAGCTAACCATGCAATTAGTGAGTGCTGATTTACCAGCATTAGGAGCACCAATAATCCCAACAGAAACACTCTTCTGATCCTCAACATCCACCTCCTCATCCTCATCCTCATCCTCCTCATCTTCATCATCAGCCCTCGCGAGGGCGGCCTCGAGAAGCGCCCTCGCGAGTGCCCTCTTCCTCTCTTCCTCACCCCTTTTCTCCTCCTCCGCCTCCTTCTCACTCACGCTCCTCCCTATTTTCTCATCGAACACCTTGCTCCTAACTTTATCCCTATACTTATCATCCCAAAGTCTGCTGCTGCCCCCATTTTCCGGGTTTTTTACCGGGTTTTGAGGGGGCAGCTCGAAATGGGCACTGTTAAAATCCGAACTTTCGTGATCAGTCTCATTCTCAGACGAAGACGAACCGGAATTTGATGAATTGGGTTGATCAAATCGAGGCTGTGAAGAGAAAAAATGGGATAAAAATGTGGGGTTTTTGTGGGGTTTAAGGGAGAAAGCAGAAATGTTTCTTAGAGTTCTCAAAGAAGCAGCTTTCATCTGAAGATTAATTAGGGATTAATTTGGGGATGCAAATTCAGAGGAACAGCATAAATGGGGACTTGGGAATTGAAGAGGAAGATCTGGGTGATCAATCAGATGAGGTTGAATTTAGAAGTGTGAAGTTGAAGCTCAAGAGGAAGAGAGAAAGGAAGGGAGTTGCAAATTTATTTATTTATTTTTTTAAACAAGGGAGTTGCAAATAGTTGAGTAGGGTTTTAGGGATTTTGTCAAAGTATTACGACTGGGGTTTTAGAACAGACAGGATTTTTTTTTTTTTTTTACAAGAGGTCAGAATATATGGCCATTGTCACACACAAAACACAAAAAAAAAACAAAAAGAAAAAAAGAAAAATGGCTGACATTAGTTTTTTTGCCACGTGAAATTACGGGAGCGATAGATATAAATCATTTTATGAGGCCTAGTTGGCAGAGTCTCCCTAAACATTATTTTCAAAAATTTTGTAGTTAAAACTTTATCATCATACACTTATGAATTATGGCAAGTGTTTTAGGACTTAACTAGTTTATTAGCCCGTGCAAAATTGCACGGGTTGTTATATGAACTTGGTTATAACTCTATTTTACTACTCATACTTAACGTAAAATATTAGAATTGTAAAAAAATTAACCGACCAGATGTTACCCGTTGTTCAAGGTTAATAGCCCATTCTTTCCCTGATCAAGTTCTGGCCATACATAATTCGAACCCGTTTAGACCAGTATTTTTTTGGGTTAAACTTGAGATGACCCGTTGTCCCAATTTTCTATAATTAAGACGAAAAAAAACATATTTAATTTGGTATCATCTTAGAAAAGTTATGTTTGATTAATGAAAACAATTTAGTAAGCATAGCGAATTTATAACAGTACTTTATGTTTATGTACGAATTACAATTTTTGACCCGTGACCCGTTATTTTCGGGTCCCGGTTTTGTGAACTGTAATTCATATTAATCCCGACTACTTTTTAACACACTTTTTTTTAACTCTGACCCCACCCGTTGACCCGTATTTTAAGTTAAAACGAAACACACGTAAGATGTGTTATTTCCTAATATATTGCGCCTATATATTTACTTCATAAATTATCTCCAAAAATGAAATGATTTGATTTGATTCAAATTATCTCGTCCAAAGTTGTTTGAGAAATTATCTCCTAAAATTTCAAATCATTTATATATAACTTTGTTAATAAAAATATCAAAAAAATCAGTTGTCATGGTGGTTGGAGTGTTAAACTTGTAACCTTGAGGTTACAGGTTCAAGCCTTCACAAACTCATTTTCTATGTGTGTCAAACACGAGTTTGTTGGTTAAATTCAATGTCCTGCCTATATAAAAAGAGATGATTGGTGACCGTGATTACTCCACTTTGAAATGACTAAAGTTTCGTTTGATAAGACTTAAAGAAGTAGTATCTTCAGTGCAGATCTGACTTAAATTCAACGTGTTCGACTTCATAGTCTCGACCCGAGTACGTAGACATGGACCTTATGTTTAGCTCGTTAGCTTGAGTGACCCATTGATCAATTAGTTGGATTATCATTTCGTTTCATCCCGTTTACCACTTTATGGCACCCAATTTGTGGATTAACTATTCAGTCCAAATTCCTAATGTTGGCCCACGCACTATGCGCCTGACATAATACGTTTCTGGGCCCATCTTGGCAACTGGCTGGCAACTCCGATTAATCATCTTCTTGAGCTTTTCATTCCGGCTTACCCTTATCTTTTTATCATTATCTTTATCAATTGATAATTTACTCATAAATTGTGGTAATCGGAGGATAATACAAGAATCAAGAGATAAGATAGAATGGGGATGGCGTTTGTTTGGGATCGTGTTTAAGGACTCTAATTTGGACGTCATTTTGGTGCATATTAAGATGATCAGTTGGCAAAGATAGGATAGGATAACTTTGGCCTTGGTATTTTGAGTTATCATAAACTCTCATTTAATTTTGCTTCTCCTCCAAGCATGAATCGGCTGCACACTTCCTCTACAAACCCTACGCCACTTCCTATATAAAGAGGTCTTGATCCCTCCGAAGCGGGGGACGAAAGTCTTAGAAAGAAAAAGACACTTACCATTATTTATTCACCTCGTTCTCGTATTCTTGGGAACAAGGTCACAAACACTTCTTCTATATACAATCACAAGCACATACTGTTCGAATCAACGAATACTCACAATAGCGAGGTCACCGCGGCGAAGGTTGAACTTAGATCGTTGGGTGAAATGGCGTAAGAGGCTCGAAGATAAGGGTTGGGCGCGTTGGGACACGAAACCGAGATCCGCACGACGACACAAGTATGTCCAACTGAGGGCCTCTTTTATCTCTTCTAAATGTTTTGAAAATTAAACAGTTTCCATTTCTCCGTTTTACTTGTTCGTGTTTATTTTTCTCTAAGTGTGTTTTCTTGTTTTCTGAGAAATTTTTCATTCATGTTGTCATGTGTGTATGGCGTTTTGTCAATAGGTAAAGCATGCATGCCTTGATTCTTAAAGTAGACTAGCTTTGTAGGCTTATGCTCGTAGCCTTTATTCTATATGCAATGTTTATCTAATTATGTTGGTTATCCCACATGCATGCACTTGTTTTATTATTCCGTTTTCTTTTATTTGCATATTCGTGTGATTAATTGCTCATGTACGTAATTGCATGCTTCGTCACGTAAATTCATCCGCATGACTTGCATATATATACACTCGCATAATTAGTTTCTATCGTACTTGCATGCTAAATGCTATATGATTCTGTCGTCGATTATGAACTTTATATTTATCTTAGATCAATTAGTAGAGGCCGTTTTCGTTCGGACGAGCGATTCGGTGCCTAACACCTTCCCGAATCGTACCTTGCAAAGGGCCCATCCTCGGTTTGTAGGATCCTATAAAATCCTGCTGGCGACTCCAATTAAAAATAGCGAGACCCAATCGGTCCACCCCCAGGCCGGTACGGTATCTCACAGATCAAATCCATACAAATCAGATCATACGCATTCAAATCAGATCAGTTAAGTTCAAAATTAGTGAAATAACGAACAATGAATTTAGTCCATTTCTTAATATAATTCGTCCAAATTCAACTAACATGTTAACAAATTCAAATTAGATCAGATTAATTCAGAATCATTCAGATTAGATCAGAAAGATGTAGATCTATCAAGCATAGCCTAAGGCGTAAGACCTTGTGCGATTGTAGGATGATGATATCGAGGTGAGTTGATGAATGTGTTATGCTTGGATTAGATCACAATCAAACACTTATTTAATTTGGTAGTTTAGAGGAAACTCTGTTTGTTAGGCTTTGCTTGTATTCTGAAAGACCTGATTGTGGTTATATGAGTGGTCCTACTGCACAATGGAGATTTTGGTGAAAAGTATCCATGGCTTTAACCTTGCACACTTACGTAACAAGAAGTAAGAAAGCTAGCCAATTTTGTAAGCAATTTTCTTTAAAATTTGGAGTTGTTGGTGGAGTTCCTACATCTTAGGGTAGCTTGTAAAATTTCGATGTTTGTCGGAACATTATGGTGTTTATGTGAGAAGTTGTGAATAGTTAGCATATTGACATATAGAGAGAACTATGTCGAAGCGGTCTCTGAAGATTCTGACTTGTTTGGTCGTGTGAGGAAGTTTTGTGTTTTTTTGCCTCTTGTGCAACCTGCTTTTCAATCTCCCTTCTGCCTTCATTTTTTCAGTGGACTTGCAAAAGTTTTTTTTTTCTTGGCTTATCAAGCCTCCATTTTTGTTCAATGTGTCTTAATGTTATTCACTTACCCCATAATCGTCTCCCTGGTGATGTGTCTTTGTATGTAGCTTAGTGATCCTGCTGTGGTGCTTTAGCTAGTCTTGTGTGTGTGTGTGCTAATAAATAAAAGGAAAAGCCTCATAATCGACTGACGAGCTTGTCTTAGTAATAGGATATAGTTGCTAAGAGCATCTTAGGTTAATTATATTCAATTTATTAGGCGCATTTCAAGCCTTACATTGAATTTTGGCCATATTACTAACTGCATGCTACTTCCTCCCTATCCTATCAATAAACTTATACCATTGTTGTTCTCTTGTCTATATTTCAGGTTTTTCAACCTCATGGTCCGATGTGAGAAACGACAAGTATGTAGTGAAGATATGGATCAATATTTTTTTATCACATGTATTGATGGCTTGATCAACACTTTTTTGAGAAGATGCATGCTATCAATACAGGTGATATATGTACATAGTTTAAATAGTAGTGTGTAACTAGGAGCTGGCTATTCGCTTCCATGCTCTACTAATGTCTCAGGGTGCCATTTATGTAAATCAAAACTATGTAATTCTATATTGGAATCATTTATCAAGTTATGAAAATTCGATGTTAGTTGTATATTTTGTAATGGAAAAGGCTTAGCTTATTGACAAGTAATGTTGCTTACAAAAAGACATCGTTTCCGGTGTGGGTTCGAATAAAGAGCATCACCTAGAACGAGATAGCCCTTGTAGAAAAGTCATCGTAAATCAAATTATGTGTGGATCGGAAAACAGTCTTTTGCGACGAGAAAATGACCTCGTCGCTAAATAATATTATGATTTTTAACGAGAAAATGACCTAGTCGCAAAAATTTATTTACGACGAGACGATCAAACCGGTTGTTAAGTTATTTGTGACGAAGCCTTTTGCCGAACACATTCTCGTCGCAAAAGCTCTTTTGCGACGAGTTTTGCTTGATCGGGTTTGCTCTGTCGTAAATGATGCTATTTGTTGTAGGTGTTTCTAACTAATGTAGTTAGGGAAGTTGGGATCGTCTACATGAGTAATTAGGATTAATGTTATGGTTATTATATATATGGCAAAGTAATATCACAAATAAGGGGTTTTTGAAATGATTTAGCAACTAAGTAACAAAATCAAACAAGTGAATAAATAGGTGGTTTATAATTAGGAACAAGTGTTGGATCCACAAATGTCACTAACGAATTTTTTTTCTATTAGGTGGTTGATATTCCTTCATTTTGATTGCTTAATCACAAACAGATTTCTCTTAGTTATTA
This sequence comes from Spergularia marina, assembly GCA_963680865.1. NCBI lineage: Eukaryota > Viridiplantae > Streptophyta > Magnoliopsida > Caryophyllales > Caryophyllaceae > Spergularia > Spergularia marina. The sequence goes on along the minus strand of OY804560.1, from coordinate 12,397,091 downwards.
AGATTGATGAATTTAAGCGCCAACTCTAAATTCACGCTAACTGCTCTAGATAACCTAAACTATCGTCTTTCTTTCAACCTAATTAATGTTAGTAATAACAACGAACTAATGTCGATTAAGAATGACAAGTTTAGTAACCAATTCAATTAACATCAACCGCTTATTAACTAATTGTAACCTTCAATGATTATTGTGTTAGTGTCGATCTCCTACGTCTAAAAACAGTAACCGTGCATCAATACACGAAGGTTGCTTCACAAATCAGACTAGTTGAATACCACCAAATTATTTACACAAGTTAATAATCTAACCAAACTAAATCTAGTAGCGACCTAGATTAAACGAGATAAGATTATAAATAAACTAGAAAGTATCTCGTGCTTCGCACGATAAGGTTCTATATTAGGTTTAAACACTTGGAATAATTTAGAAGTTTTTTTGCACCGTTTATAACAATAATGACATCAAATAATGATTCAGCTAAACCAAGCATAAGAATGATTGAATTAAGTAGAAACTTTGATTGAATAATATAATGCATGCATTCATGTTTAACTAAAAATTAAACCCCAATTAATTATTTCATACACCAAATAGAAACCGGTTAAATAACACAAATATTAATTACCTATCTTTCAAACACTAACCTAATATCAACTACTTGTCACAAAGTGCAGACTCGTCTAAAAAATGCATTATCTTCATGCTAGAATAAGTAGATTAATATCAATAATATGATACATATATTTTATGAGAGCATACAAAAATTTGTTTGTTATGCACTTGCAAAAAAACACAAAATACATAATGTAAATTTGAGAGGTCAAAACTCATGTATCTATACTTGTATAGTTGTATTGCATGTGTACTTTATTTCATATACTTTGAACATCTCAAATTACATACATTCATGCAATTAAAATGGTACTTTGAACATATCAAACTACATACATACATTCATGTATAAAGTTTATTCATGTACATCAAGTCAAACTATGCACATTCATTTTCAAGATTCATGCACAAACTCAATGTACATGTGTGACTCTATGCATAGTGTAATGTGAATGTCATGCCCCAAAAGTTGAAGTATACAATGTCTCAACTTTTAGCCAATTGAAATTGGACAAATGTCCCTACCACACTTTTGCAACCCAAAATTATATAGAGATATAGGATGCAAGAAAGAACAATCAATCAAGTACGTAAAGGAAAAGACAATAACTTACAATCGAAAGTTTAGCGTTTCAACAAGATTTGGGAGAGTTTAGCTCTCCATATTACAAAACATAAACAAAGTGTATGTGGGAAGCTAAAGGACAAAAGAGTTGAGGAAAATGAAAGATAAGAAATAAGATGTGATTTTCTCTCTCCTCCCATATTTATACAAATAACTAAAATAGAAATGAAAAAAAAAGATAAAAAAAAATAATTCTTATCGGAAAAACTAATCTCGACTTGAGAAAGTAAATTCCGAGTCGAGAATTCTAAAATCCAAAATAAACTCAGAAAGGGTATTCTCGACTCGAGACCAGTGTGTCTCAAGTAGACCTGTAAAACGGGTCGGTCGGGCGGGCGGGTTTTGGGACCGGGTAGAATACGGGTCGGGTGTACTTCAGGTTCAGGTCAATACGGGCATCGGGTCAGGTTACGGGTTGACCAGCGGGTCGAAAATACATATTCACGCTGCTTTTCGTCGGTAAATTTTAACACTAATATATTAATGTATTCTTATTTACCAATTATTTTATATATTATTTTTAATAATAATGATTTCATTATGTATGCCTTATATGTCTTAAAAGAAAATTTTAATTAATATTTAATTAATATGAATTGTTTTATATTATTTTTTATTATTATAATATTTTTTTACTAAATATGTTTGACCCAAGGGTTGACCCCGCTCTGGTCGGGTCTTGACCCTGTCATTTCGGGTATCGGATGCTTTTCGGGTTCGGGTTGAAAAAGTCCGGGTTTTTTCAGGTTATCTTCGAGTTGGGTCTCAGACGGTTTTTCGGGTCGGGTTAGTTTCTTACAGGTCTAGTCTCAAGTCAAGATAGGCATCCGTCAAAATGTTTTCTTGTTGTTTCATTTTCGACTCGGCCAAAGGTTTCCTCAAGTTGAACTATGTGCCCGTTTTTTCAAGCTTGTCTCGATCCGCGTGTGAATAGTCTTCTTACACTTTTCCTTCTTCCTTGCCTTGCTAATGAACGGCTGACCTATATCCTCTGGTTCATTTGGAAAGGTCGAAATGCTATCATTTTTCGATCATCTCCTTTTAATATTCTAACGGTTGTGTGTTCAAAAGTAGGTCTGCCTATGAAGAATGACAAACCGTCGATCATCAACAACAACCACCATCACAACATGCGCATCCTCCATCTTTCGACGGAATGGGACGACATCGAAGTATCGATCGCCAAACTCTATGGCAGCGCCCCCCTGCACAGACATTCAAGTTAAACTTCGACGGTTCGCTTGTCCCTGGAAATGCGGCCGCTAGATTCGTCATTCGCGATAGTAATGGTGAACCCGTTCTAATCTCCTCCACGAACCTTGGATTCTGCTCAATCCTGCGTAATGGTCTTCTTGCAGCCAATCGACTCAACATTGAAGAACTGCACATTGAAGGTGTAACAGCCCAATCCACCGTCCGTCACAACACGATCCAATAAGATGGGTAGTCACATCTTAGACCCGTAAATCCTCACTTGGGCTCTAAAAGTTGAAGGCCTTTTTGGTAGTATGATGGTAGGAATCCTTCTATACTATTAAAGAAGGCTTTTTTAGAGCTCTCACAATGACCGGAGGTTATTAGAGAGTTTTGGCAATTTTTTAATTCTATTTAGTTATCAAGTTTATATGAAACTCTTTTAATTAGACAATCTTCTAATAATAATAATATTATAATAATAATGATTATACTAGACAATCCTACTAATACGTAGTTTTCAAAGTCCTATGTCATAGAATTGCTATAGTACGATAATACACATTCTAATTAGGAGTTAATGTTAGCTATATTCATCTAAAAATCAAGTGAAGGTTGCTAAATGTGATTGGTGGTTTTTTTTTTTTTTGCTGAAATGTAAATTTTATTGCAAAAGATTGGTGGGTTTTCATCTGGAAACTTTGTGATGATCTTGAATTCGTCAATTTTCATGTCTCTTGATAATAAATGGTTCCAATATGATGTTCATCTCAAGAAGTATTTAGAACCCCTATATAACTTCTATTATTGTCAGTTAATATGTAGTATTAGATTGTAGTTAGCCTTCTTCATTTGTTAGGATTAGCGTACGATATGCGTTAGTGTAGAAGGTGTTTCCAATCACAATTACAGTACTAAACGCAAGACGTACACTACGTACTTATCCTAGCTCAACGAAATACATTATAATCCTACGTACTTTGTGCATGAGTTTTTAATAAGTGTGTCCAATATCTAGCCTATAGGTTGTATAAATATAATTGTATAAGATTTGCTTCTTCTCCTTATTTGTTGTTTTTTCAAAAGAATTAGTTGATATATTTATCATCCAAAAGAACATTTCGAAGAGACTTACAAAAGTATAGCTAGCTACTAACAACCTATTGGTTGTATAATTTTAATCTAATTGTCTAATATAACCTGTAGTGTCTGTCTAAACTCAAACTACTCCCTCCATTCATTTCCAAGCTTCATGTTGCCTTTTACACAAAGTTTTAGGAATGGATTAAAAATTATTAAAAGCAACCGGGAAAGGAACATCCAGCACCCAAGAGGCCTCTCATTGGCTCAGAAGCTATAAAAACTGGAAACATGAAGCTTGGTAGTGAATTCCCCTAAAAGAAAAATAGGAAGCTTGGAAATGAATGGAGGGAGTATCATTCATTGTAAAAAAAAAAAAAGAGCTTAACTTTCGTGACACTCCTTTAACGTTAATATCTCTCAAAATACAATGGTTGGATTATAATATTATTCACTTATGAAATTAATTTTCACCAAGAATCTAACGAGAAGTTTTATAATTGTTTTGAAATATTTTTTCGTCAGCCCTGACAATCAAACCCCTAACTTGAAAAACAAATATGTTATACAATGTATAAAAAAAACTTTATAGATTAATATGAAAATATGTTTATTAAATAGAGATTTTACCACACAATATCCATATCCAAACATAAAATACAAATTTCAGTTTTAATAAGTTTAATAGAAGTCATTATTAAGAAACCCGTGCAACGCACGGGCTTTCATCCTAGTCTATTATAAAGTGATCATATGAGCTTTATTTTTCCAATGTGGGACAAACCAACTCTATAATCCACTTTCCAAATTCCGTAGTTTTACAGAAGGCGACAATTTAATCATCATCAACTGTCTCCAGGATACATTCCGTTGTCCATGGCTCATCGACACTCTTATTCAGGATGCGACTAAGCTGCTACACCAATTTCGTCATTTCACAATTTCACATATTTTCCGTGAACCTCACCAAGCAGCTGACTGGGTGGCTAAATGGGGTCTCAACATCCTACAGACTCAGGATATATCCCTGCCACCACCTTATTCTCTCTCTTGTAATTGTCGTCTGACAGATTAGGTGATACCCTGCCTAGAAGGGTGACCTGATCTGGTACGTTTTTCTGTGTACACGTTCTTACATTTGTAAAAAAAATATTATTACATATCATAGATAAATCACATCAATTTCTATACATAACATTTACTCCCAATTCTATCTTCATCTGTAAATGCGGTCAATCAAATATCTTTCATCTCTTCCGGTACAAATCGGGTGATTATGCATTCCAAATTAGCAACCAAACGTATACAATCCCACATTTTTCCGTAGTTCTTTTCGTAATTGGTTTTACGAATCACTAATCTAATAGTTGTACTAAACTCATCGTCTTTCACAATTTAAAGAGTAATTGTGCACTCCCTCCGTTCCAGATTTCTTCCCGCACACTTTTGCGCACTTCAAAAGGCTGTTGGTAATAATGGAACAATTATGTTTGTAGGAACAAAGAACTAATAAATAATCTAATATATATTATAAAAGCCGAGTACAACCCTTCATTGATGGACACTTGACACAATTCTATTGGGTGAGAAAAAAATAAATATTATTAAAATATATATCAGGATATGGAAACTGTTTGTAAAATATTAAATAATATGATAGTTATCAACTAATATATGGAAATTAAACATGATATGGTAATGATGTGATATGAAGGGTGATGTGATACTGGAAAAAAAAATAGCATAACGGGTGACGTGATAGTGCAATGAGAATCAATATCAATATATATTATTAAAAGAGGCTTTTGTTGAGCTCCCACAACTATTGGAACATTCTAGAATGTCTAATTTTCCTAATTACAATCTGGTTATTCTTGAGTTCACACAACGATTGGAAGATCACAAAAAGTCGTAATCCATATATGATTCTAATTTTCCTAATTTCAAACCGCCTTTTTTTTTTTCGTAATATAATTTTCCTAATAAATATATGTTACTTACTAATCCTAATTTTCCGAATTTTAATAAGTACTTATATGAAACAAGAATTGATCACATAAGAACTATATTTTTATATACGTATAAATCATATTTTCATCACCAAAACATTAACAATCTAAGAACTACAAAGAAATGAAGCTTTTATGAAAATCGATAACGGTAAGGCTTAAATAAAACTATGAGAAATTCATACCGTTGTGTAGAGGAGAGGAAAAGAGGATTAACGGTGCTAATTTCGAGCAACGAAGGTGACGGCGATGAATAGTGAAGAAAACGTACAATTAAGATGATGTGCGTTGATTTGATGTACGTAAAAAGAATTGAGAGTTTACAAATAATTAGGCTTAGTCAATAAAACATGGGCATAATCGTAATTTGATAATTAGTAAATTAAAATAGAATTTAGTTTAAAATTTATAAAACCAAATAAATTCCTTCAAAAATCTGAAAAATTATATTAACAATTTACGAAAATTAACCTAATTTAAATATAAATATAATTAGTAACATCCGAATTAGTAAGATATACATAGAGTTAAACAAACACTATTTAAAGGGCCTCACATATGAAAGTATGAAACACGATAATCGTTCTTTGAGCATCCAGTCTTAGGTCATGGTACCGAGATATTCTCTAACTTCTCTTACTTGGTAGATTTTTTATTTTTTATTACATGCATGTTGTAGTATTTTGTATTCTTTTTGTATGTGTGGTTAAACCTTTTTTTTTTCATACAAGGATTTAATATCATTTTTTTTATTATCCTCCTTTTCTTTTCTATGTTTTCAGGTAATAACTATTAATTATTTTTTGTTGGACAATTGTAGATAAGACTAGTTTTTCCAATACTCTTTTTTTTTCTATGTTTGTATGTACATTAGTTTTCTATTTTCTATGCTTAATTAACTCTTCTTATAACTTAGATTTCATAACTAAGTAGTCATATGGTATTTGCATCATAATATGTCAATTGGGAATAACATTTATCTATTTGTAATATATTATCTTAGAAAAATGTGGACAGGGGGAGGGACGACAAAAAAAAAGGTTAGGGTAGTTAATGCTAGAATAATTAAAACCAAAACACGACAATATTAGTACTATTTGTTGAGAAAAACAAATAAATTAAAGGTACTATGTTGGAAGAAATTTCTATCAAGAATCTTTTTTTTTATTCATGAGAATGAAATTTACTATCTGTTTGACCTCTTTTAAAAAGTATTTGCGTTCACATGTTTGTGTACATGATACCCACAATGTTTGATTTTTGTGATTATAATACTTACTCCCTCCGGTCCAGATTAAACTTTCCGCTCCCTTTTGCGCACTTCAAAAGGAAAATTAATAAATAATTTTTAATGATTCATTTAGCAAATAAGTTTAAAAGCTAATTATCACCAACATCTTCATCTTGCTCCCTAATTATTCACTCGACAAAAAACTTAATAGTTTGGAAATGGGGAAGACAAAGTCGAAACCATAAAAAAGATGATAGAAAGTTGAATCTGGACCGGAGGGAGTATTTGCTAAATTTTCGTAAGATCTGTTAGCATTAAGAGTCAAATTATTAATGTAGTATTTATCATTGCACCTATGAAATGTTTAAATATTGAAAAAAAAATGTGAAATTAGAGTTTACTGCTTCAAAAAAATTTGAACACATGGTTCACAAAAATTAAACCTCAAAAATATAAACTAAACCCACAAGATTATCATGTGAATGTTTCTAAATATTAATTTAAGATAGTGATTTTAAATGAAAATTTAATTTATTATTGGAGGCGTCAATTTAAAGTTGTACAATTAAAGATAAATATTTTATCTTGGATTATACGGAGTAGCATTTGTTTTCTTTTTCCAATTATGTTCCCAAAGGGCAAAAGTTATTATACGAACATGAAAATGTGGAAGTCAAGGGAAAGATAGAAACACAAGGATACACTGTGAATGTTTCTAATAAATAAGTAATAATGTCATTTTTTTTAAGAAGTCGAGTAATACAATAATATTTAAAATAATTGTAGTGGCATTAAAGCGTGGTGGTTTGAGAGTATAAGTTCCCAAACTTGTGAAATGAGGATCATAGAATGAATAATTGTATGTCTACACAAGTTAAATAAAATACAAGTAATATATAATAAGGGTCGAATATTTATCAGTTCAATTTTATCATCATAATTGAATATCAATATTAAGAGACCCGTGCAACGCACGGGCATACATCTAGTGAAATAGTATAGCGGGATACGGATATGAAATGAATTGAATAATATAATGGGTGACGTTGCACAAGTAGAAAGGAAATAAAATTACGATGACTTAGTAGAAATAAATAATAATATAATATGATCGGTGAGCAAGATTGAAAGGAAAAAAAATCATGTAAAACATCCGTTCAAATAATATTATAATAAAAATAAACCTACATTTTTATGAAACGTATATAAATAATATAAGTAGATAGCCCGGACGCGGGCCGTGCACGCAATCTAGTTTTTAATGATTCTTTAGCAAATAAATTTAAAAGGTAATTGTCACCAACATCTTTATCTTATCTCCCTAATTATCATTCGATAGAAAATGTAATATTTTGGAAATGTGGAAAATAAAGTTGAAACTCTAAAAAGAGGATGGGAAATTTAATCATGGATCGGAGGGAGTAATTTCAAACTTCTTGGAACTTTATTTGCTTTATACAAAAGAAATTCGTTTGTACATGCTGTCGTATTTGTCCAAGTAAACGCGCATCATCATAACTCGAAAATGTAATAGTGGGATTGAAAAGATGACTCTAGCCTACTCTGTAAATGTAATAGTGGGATTGAAAAGATGACTCTAGCCTACTCTGTTTCCACTAAAGGCCGATAATTCAACCTACGGAGTACAATTTTACATATTGAATTATCAAAATCACGTGCAAATTATCAAATTTTGTATTTTTAAAGAAAACGGTAAACTACAAGTATATTGTCCTTAAAGAATCCTATAATTTACTCCCCCTTCGTCCCAGTTCAAACCCTCATGTAAAAAACGATCTAATATTGAGAAGGGTGTACACTCTACTCGGTTGATCAAAATTCCAAAAAAAAATTTGCATGACAAGTTAGAGAAAACTCTAATCTAATTCGTTATAGAAAAATAAAATTGAAACTTTGGTAAAACCGATTAGTGTGTTCTCCTTTCTCCTACACAAAGGTATTTTGGGGAGAAAACGTTTATGGTCGACCCAAAAGTTTCTCGCACCAGAGACATCTTGTGCGGTTGTGCCATACATGATACAACTATACAAGTGCCTTAATAGACAAAGAGCCTTACACTCGTACAAGATACATCAGAGTGTCATACACACTGATCCTGTACCCTACACATTTTATTCCTTACAATGATCTCTACGTTACATGTTTCTTTGCCCAAACAAGTGTTCTTTGAGTAAGTAAACCAAATTTCATTGCCGGTGAGAGTCCTGTACAAGACCATCTTTTGTTCTACGAGTTTTTCTTTGCATACAAGAAACACGCTGCCACATCTTGTGGCAAAGGTAAATTACTCCGGCATACTTATTTTGTTACACGACTCAAATTTTTGAAAACATGGTCAAATATGGTGGTGTGGGTAGTGAAATCTCTTAGGAGATGAACATTGAAGATAATGGTAGATGTTCTTGAATAGCTGAACATTGAACACGATGGTTGGCTTTTGCTTGGATACGGCAAGTTAAGAGAAAGAAAGCAAGTATTGTGTAGTAAGGGAAGAAGCGGAACTAAAGTGGTAATTTGTGGGCACTTTTAGTAATTTGTGTGCGACATATATATATAGTAACATGCGATAAATAGTAACACCCTAAAAATTACTACCAAAGCAATTACCACATGGTAAAAAGGGGACACCTGCATATATTTTGCAAAATAATTTTTCTGCTACTGTATGCGATTTGTTTCCAGTCTTTCCACCAACGTCTTTAAGCTTGGGTACAACTAAAACATAACCCACACTACAAAATCGGGTGCTAAGTTCCAAACATACACATGATAAATAATTAAATAGCTAATGTGCCGCTCGAGTCCTTTTACTATCCATCGGCCTCTTACCAGAGTTTTTACCCGAGCTTTTCCCATTTCTACGTCCACCATGTTTCTTATCTTTCTGATTCTCTTGTCTTTCATGTGGATCTACTTCTTTGAACGAAATCGGAGGAATAATAACACCAGACTTTTTAATGACCTGAACAGAACCAAGCTCAATGTCAGAAAACAGACACAGCAAACTAATAACAGCCAAGGATTTTCTTTTCGGGTGGTGTTTTTGGGGGCGGGGGCAGAAGAACGCACCTCTGGGCGGGTAAGAACTCCAGCAACTGTTGCCGGGTTAAAATCAGGGCCAAGAGGCATCCGATTGCTACGATTATAAACTTCTTCCGATGTAAAAGGGTAAGGTAGTGTCTTCGGATGGAATTTCTCCGCCTGAAAAGTTTGATATAAACATGCAACAACATCAAACAACTTAACATCGTCAAATCAACTAGAAGGACCATATTAAAGCAACAACAAAAGCAGAAAGAAAAAGCACAGTCATGCCCAAGCGAACCTCAATTACTTAACCCGATACATTCTAAAGTGAGATATACATGAGGTCAGTCCATCACGGCCTATATTAAGTAAGCTTCTCAGTATATATAGCAAAAGGCGATAAATGAAATGAAGTATGTCTTAAACCCTATCCGTTCCGTTTTTTAGGACGAGAGTCCGGAATCACAGATGAAAATGAGCCACTCGAGTCATGAAGCAAGAAAATGAATTGATGATAACATGAAAGGCACATAAAAAAATCTGATAGTAGTCAGACTAACCTTCTTGTCTATTTTCTCTGAGATAATAACATGTTTAAGCCGTGCATCCTTCCTTTTCTTCAAAGCTTCCTCTCTTTTCTGCTTAGCATCTGCGTGCTCTTTTGACATCCAAGAAGGCAACCCCCTCTTTTTCTGGATATTAGTCCACTGACCCCAGCCAGGAAGCAGAATTGGTTTTTCTGGTTCAGGATTCTCCTCATTCAGAACATCATCTTTGGTCTTCTGGAATTCTTCCTCCACATCATCCCCAGCAAATGCACGTCTTAGGAGCTCTTCATTTGACGGTAATTCATAGTTTTGCTTTGCACCTGAAGATAATATACCATCCACCATCTGCCCACCACTGTCTGAATCACTGTCCTCATCCACTACCTACAGAAATTAACAGAAGCAACACAATGTCATTAGATCAATGACGATTTATATAAAACGAATAAGCTGGCATATCCTCACAAACCCAAAAAAAGATGTATAAGCTGCAACTTCTGCCATAAAATGTTTTATACCTCTCGGGCATCATTGTTTACGGAAGGTTTTGCAACATCTGGATTATTGTTAGATCTGTCCTCCAAAGTAGGATCTCTTTGCTCCTCACTACTTCTCATCTGGGCACATAGTATTAACAGCTCCTCAGATCATTATGAAGTACATAAAATGTGTAAAAGAGCAGCAGTAACAACTCTTCTAGCTGAATACTTTTCCCATATTCCCTCACAGTCATTTTACTAAGAGCATATCAGCATATAGCAACTGCTTGCAACTATTGTCAAACAAGGTTGAAGGAAAAGTGAGACGAGCAACAAAATTACAAGGTCCGACTCTTTCTGGTTTGTAATTTTTGGTCTCTGGAAGGGGGGGGGGGGTTCTAGAGAATCCTGATAAACACAAATATGCATATGAGAACATGCAATAGGCCAGAATGACCCACATAGAAAGAAAAACTTACCTTTCTCCAAGAGCCTGATGCAAAAACAGATACATCAAAACTTGTCCTTGGCCCAGGGTCATCAACAGTAATATCATGAACAGGCTGGCAGAAAAGCTACAAGTTAGCAGGATGAAAAAATAAACAGAATTAATGAAAAAATAAACAGTTATATATATATATATTGATGAAAGGCAAAGCATTGGAAGAATCAGTTTACTTCAAAAACGGATTCCCGGCCAGTCTCCAAGTCTTCACGAAGTACATCAAGATTAATGTCGACATCTTTGTGCAAGTGATTACCTTCCACATCTCCTACATCAACATTATCATTCTCTTCAGTAATATCTTCATTCTCACTTCCATAGTTGTCAACTTCTGGTCTATCCCTTAACTTGGGGTCCTCATCTATCTTTTTGGTAGCCCCAAATACCCTTCTCCCACTCAGAGTTCCATGTTTGGGGCCCTTTTCTTTATTTCCATCTAGCTGATTCAAAGACAATTCTAACTCCTCAAGAGCACTCTTGGCTTCTGCACTGGCAGCTTCCTTTCTTTTCTCTAAAGCCCGTTCCTATTATTTGAAGAATTCACACAAAACAAAACATTAATCATCAGAGATGATATAAAGAGTTGTAGATTTGAGTACGTAACCAACTGCAACTATCCATAATCTTTGGATATGAAAGATGTTTTTTTAAGAATGCATCTATGAGACCATGATTGACATATAACGCTGAATAATAAATTTTAGAGAGTATTGAACAAGGTTAAGAGATCACAAGCACATCCTCTTTGCAAGTTTTCACAGACAAAAGGTTAATCAAGACAACGTAAGGAGGTCATACAGCTCCAGACTAAAACAAAACAAAGAGATAGAACCTTCTGAATGAAAAATAGGAAAAAACAAATGATTAGATAATTAAGACAACCTCGGTACCAATTTATAGAGATTATAAAAACACGAGAAAAAAGCTTCTCAACCACCACAACCTACCATAAGAGGCTTAATAGCTAAAATCGACATAGAATCCAAAGGGCTCTGTCCTCCCACTTTCACTCAAAATGAGGAAACAGCTTGTCAAGCACCGCGCACTTTCATTAGCCACCAAACCACTTTACATGATCTCCCAATAAATCACAAGGTTGGTGGAGGCTTGTGGTTTTACATGCTAACATACAATTCGCTCAACAACAACAAAGTCTTAAGTCCCAAAAATGTTCTATTGCGTGGCTTACATGCTATGTCCCTATTACAATAAGCCATAAGGGGAGTCAAATAAAAATATCAAGGTAGGGAGATAGAGACACACAAGGGGCAAAGACGAGAAATATTACGAGGGCAAAGAAGAAAAAAAGAAAAAGAGGAACCGTGGCAACTCGTTCGATATCACCACAAAATCTGCTGACGCTATATGTTATAGACAACAAAAAAAGAGTCTTTCGTGGCCAATACGGCGGCAGAGAAAGGTCAGCACTGTCCACAATGGACCGTTTGAGGAGCCTAAAGAAATAATATACAGATGTCACACTGCGTAACTTTTGGAAGGCATAGTTAACAATAAGATCCTTTTTCCCCTACAAGGCAGTATACAAAAGAAGAAAAAAAAACCAGAAGGGGATTTCAAGTTAATATTTTAAAGAATCCAGAGCCAGAGATAAATTAAAGGCTGCTGCAAATATCTTCACCGACAATACCATCAAAAGTGATCAATGAGCTATACATTCCAAGTTCCAACTTCTTCCCCAAATGAAGAGAACAGACTGAAGAAATCATATCACGCTAAAATGGCCCGCCTTTTCAATCTTCACATATAAATTTTGTAGGGGCAGCCCAAAGATAGAAGTGATGGTGATGGAACACTGATAAACTTTAATGAGATAATTCTCAGGCTACTTAAAAGGTTTAAAAATACGCAAATAAAAAGAATTTTGAAGTACATACCATGAAAGACAACTTAAAGAGACTACCAGACTCAGGCACCCCGCCCTCCTCCTCTGCCAATTTGAGTGTTTTTTCCTTGGCTTTGGCAACCAGCTTTGAAAGATCCTCCTCATCTGAACTGTCCAAATCCTCATCATCTTCAGAACTATCATCACTGCTACTGCTATCTTTCATAGAACTCATTTTCCTGGTCAAACGGTTATGCAGATGCAGTTGTTCAGATATAGCAGCTCGAGTGGCATCATCTTGTTTATCCAAACCTCGCTCAAGAGCACGCTTTGCCCACTTTCCTTGATTTCTGTGTCTCAAAGTCATGCGAGCCTGCACCACATTGATGTAATACCATACACCACAGTTAGCTAATTTTTTCCTAGAAGAAAGACTACACAAACACATGAGGTTCTACATAAAACGATAGCACATCCTAGACCGTCACCTCAGCTCTTTTTCGTTCTTGCTTCTCTGCAAGCTCTCTGGCGGCTTCAGGATCAATTTGTAGATCTAAGGAAGCTGCCTTCATTTTATCTTTCTTCATTAACCGATGAAAAGTCTTGGACTTGATCTTCTTAATGTGCTTTGCCTTCAATTCATGACGGTAAAGAAGGCTCCGCATTTTAGCAATTCTATCCTGCTGGTCCTTTACATCTTCTACTGATATCTGCAATTGCAAAAGAATTTAGTTACACAGCTAACAATCATAGAAGAACAATGACAACTATCATAAATGTATCCCAGCCATTGCTTCAGATCAAAATATCTTAGATGCGGGATAATCTACAGTAGGCTGTATAATACACATATCTATGGCATGTTGATTGAACAAGTCAGACGTGATACATCACTAAAGCATTGAAGCTTTTGTACAACACATATATGCTATTGTTGCAGCTAAACCCAACATCAGTTTTGCCTCACAGAAATTATCAAAATAGCACCGCTGCGGCATCACAAGGTTAAACACGGAAGTAAAACAATGACAAAATCTTAACTTTTCCAGTCGGTTACCTAAGCCACATTTCACAAGTGATATAAAAGTAAACAAAGATATGCATCCCACCAGCATCTTATTTCATATACTTTCCAATACGCAAACTCAACAAATTATTGTAAGCATGGCATGCTCAAATTACATTCATTACCACAATCAGGCACAAGCATCAGTAATCGAGATGAAAAACTCTTGATAGAGCTAAAGAGTCCATGAGTCATCAAATTTGACTTACAAGAGAGGCATGGATAAAACAAGAATATTTAGACGTACAATGAGAGAAACAAATGAAACGAGATCTCTATGTTGAAAGAGCGAAAGAGTCGGTGAATCATCAATGAGAAACTCTTCAGTTTTCTAAATAAGAAATTTGATGACATCCACTGCTTCTAAGAAACTGCCCTAAACAATTATCTCAGCATTACATAACATAAATGAATTTCCACTAAGATCCTTGGATGAAAAGGCTGGGAGTCTTTATTATATATAGAAAATATTTGAAAACTAAATCCCTTTAGAGAGTGTTTGGGAACAAGGATTTGATTCTCAAATCCAAATTTGACACAAATCACATGTTTGGAAACTCAAAAATTTGAGAATTTGGATTTGTGTCAAATCCTTTGGAATTTGTATCAAATCCAATTAGGCCAAAAACAAATGACACCTCAAGAGGTGTCATTTTGAAATCCCACCCTCCCCAAACATTGAATTTATATTTGAATTCTACATTCTCAAATGATGGATTTGAAATGATTACAAATTTCCAAATTCATGTTTCCAAACGCTATCTTAGAGAGTGTTTGGGAACAAGGATTTGATTCTCAAATCCAAATTTGACACAAATCACATGTTTGGGAACTCAAAAATTTGAGAATTTGGATCTGTGTCAAATCGTTTGGAATTTGTATCAAATCCAATTAGTCAAAAACAAATGACACCTCAAGATGTGTCATTTTGAAATTCCAGCATTCCCAAACATTGAATTTATATTTGAATTCTACATTCTCAAATGATGGGTTTGAAATGATTACAAATTTCCAAATTCATGTTTCCAAATTTGTAATCATTTCAAACCCATCATTTGAGAATGTAGAATTCAAATATAAATTCAATGTTTGGGGAGAGTGAGATTTCAAAATGACACCTCTTGAGGTGTCATTTGTTTTTGGGCTAATTGGATTTGATACAAATTCTCAAATTCTTGAGTTCCCAAACATGTGATTTGTGTCAAATTTGGATTTGAGAATCAAATCCTTGTTCCCAAACACTCTCTTATGAGAAATTGAGAATCCATAATTGAACAGAGAAGGACAAGAAACAAAGATAAGTGACGCTCAAATCAGAAGGAATAAGATCTCCTACCTTGTTCATTTCCAGAAGCTTGATGCCATCATTTTGGTAAGCATCCACAATTACATCATCATGCATTAAGGAAGCAATTTTTTTCTCAAGATCGGTGCGAGGTTTGAATCCAGAAGCTATTGCTCCCACTGTTGAACCCTTAATATCACTTCTTTGGTCAAAAATCAGAGTGGGTGCCTCCCTGTTTCTCTTTATTTGAGCCTCCCATGGGAAGAGATCCTTTTTTGTTTGATCATATGCTGTCGCCCTTTCCACCCTCTCCCTGTCTGGTTTAGGAAGTGGAGTTTGAATCTTTATCCCTTTCTCCTCCGTGCGTTTGATCTTGGTTCTAATTTTGCTGTAACCAGAAGTCCCACGGAGAGGGTCAAGAAGGTCTTCAATGGTGATTTGATCGTCACCAGTCAGCCTATCACGGCTGGAGTTCAACTCAGACTCTGGATACTCCTCTGAAACAACTGTCTTTCGTTTCTTTTTCTTGCCTGAAGCTGAAAACAGAAGACGATTAGTACTGTGAGTGTGAACTTCAATATTTTATATTGTTCTTTTTGCTGTGAAATTTGATTGTTTTTGAAATAAACAAATCAAAGAAAGCAATATAATGCAGCACTGAAATACAAGCACTAGAAGGAAAAAAACAAACGGAACTGCTTTCCGACTTCCTTTTACATACATGGAGAGGAAAGTTTCAGCAGCATTGACAAGCCTACATAAATCATGTTATAACCACTTTTAGGGCTTGCCTGGATTGGCAGTAATGAGCCCCAAAAAGTTAAGGTGTAATGTTTCAGGCCCAATTTGTATGTTTGGATTGAGAGGAAAAAGTTTGGGCCTGAACTCATTACCTCCATCAAGCCCTAACATTTTCCTCCCTCACCCCATCCTGAAAAGATTATGGGAGTAATGTTTTCGGCCCAAAACACACGCATCTCTCTCTTCTCAGGCGAATTTCACCATCTTCATCTCGTTCTTCATCTGCATCTCGTTCTTCTGTACTTTACGTCTCTCTCTCTCTTCTTCCTCCTCTACCACCACGTATGCAGCCATTGTTAAGGTAAGTAATACCCTTTTAATTGATGATCCAATCTCAATTGGGGTTGATTGATTAGGTTTTGAGTTTGATTGGAGTTTTTGGTCAAAATTGAATTGGGGAAAAATTAAATTGGGGATTTTTTTGTTTTCAAATTTCAGAAAATTATGTCTCATAATTGCAGCAAAATCAATCCGATTGATTTAAATTGCATTTTTGGGCAATTTCTAACAATTTTCGAATTGCTTTGCACGAAATTGATTCAAACTAATTTCATTGTTTTCTCAATTTTCGGCCAAAAGAAACACGAATTAATCTATACCCAAAATTGATTCTTTATATCTCTAATGAATGTCAAATTCAGTTTTTAATTTGGTAAAGATTACCCCTTGACCAAACCTATGTAAAGATTACCCCCCTAATCATTACCTTAGCATACCAAACTTTCATATCAAGTAATTGTTACCCCCTTAATCAATCCCCCCCTAATCAATTACCCATGAATTTATTCACCCTCAACTCATTACTTGCATACCAGGCAGGGCCTTAGTGTTTAAACACATGTATGAGCACTATCCAGCAACTTAGGTATCAGCAAACACTCACAAGCATCCTTTACAAGGCTACAACCAAAACTGCTCAAATTAATCAACATACGAAATGTACCTTCAAAAGCCTCAGTCGGAATTCCGGTGATATCCTGTAACATCCTAGCATGCCTTTCATCATTATCGGAATCGTCATCATCTTCCCCATCATCTACATCAGCATCATCCTCAGAGAGTACATCTTCGTCCTACACAAGTAAATTAATCATAAAGTAACAATCTTTCGGACACTACTATCACACCTCGCATCAAAGATGACATCCATTATCCCCTCACACCTTCCCCTGTTGCAATCTTTCCAACACAAATATCAAACCTCCCATCCCCATTATCCACCAACCCGAAACTGTAATTAACACGACCTCGATTCCCTTCCAAACAATTAACCTCACCATGACAATTACGATTAAAAAAGCCACTAACTTAACACGGTTTCACATCGTACCATCATTTCCAATACAATAACAAAGCTCAAAAATTAAAATCAAACTCTTAACTATGCTAAATTTGCTAAACTTGTTCTACAATCCACCTCTAAAATCACTGCAAAGTGCAAAAATATATGAAACTTGAACTAAATTGGGAAGATAGATAAATAAATATAAGAAACCTGAAATTTCTCAGGGAGCTGATACTCGAAATTATCGACAGGATCATAACGGCGATTTTTCTTAGATTCTTCCTCGGCAACTTCTTCCTCGTACTCGTACAAGTCATTCTTAACGTCGCCTTCATCGGAATCAATTTCTTCGTCATTAACAAAGATATTATCTTCATCTTCGCTGATATTATCGTCTAAATTAGGGTTTCTGATGCCGTCGAGCTCCTTCCTCAGCGCCGCCGGCAACCGAGGGCCGGTGGATTTCTTCGAGTTTCTCTCTCCTCCGTCGCTCTTTTTGTGCTTTTTCATTTTGTTGCCGGAGTTTAGTCGGGATTTTCTCTTGTTGTCCGCCATTGTTGTGCGGCTGAAGTGTAAGTTTGCGGCGGAGTAGGAGGAGAGAGAAAGAGAGTGAGAAACGGCAAACGTAGGGAACTAGAGATCAGTTGGTTTTACTGTCTTTTACATAGAAGAAAATGTGAGCCGGTTTAAACGATGGGTCGGGTAAACGGGCCATGAGGCTGTATGAGGACCTAGGCAGCACGGACAAGCATGTCCAGTGCCGTGTCCCTGTCCGACACGATACGACACGTGTCCGACATGCCCAAAACTCGTGTCCGGTTTTTATTTAATTTTAGGAAATGGTTACGGTTTTTTTATTGGTATGAACCGCACTCAGACCAGACACGACATAAACCTACGTCGTTTTGACAAATTTTTTCTTAAAAAACTATTTTTTCATTCTTCTATTTTAGATATACTAGGGCCTTGTGCAATTCAACTTACTCAACAGTGTTTTCAAATCAGATCAGATTTATTCAAATCATATCAATTCAAATCAAATCAAATCACATCAGAATTGGCGTCTTAGCATCTTCATGCTCCGAACGGCTCTTCCACCTTCGACTGGCGTCGCCTTAGCAAACCTCCTCTAACCGACGTCCGATAGAAGCCCCACCGCTATGTAACACCACAGAATTTGGAAAGTGGTTTATGGAGTTGGTTTGTCTCACATTGGGAAACTGAGGCTCATCTGATCAGTTTATAATAGATTTCTATCATCATACTACCAACAAGGCCTTCACTTATAGAGCCCACGAGAGGGTATTCGGGCCTAAGGGTGACTTCCCATCTTATTAGGTTGTGTTGCGACGGGCGGTGGATCGGGCTATTACAGCTACCTCTCCACCTGCACCCGACCGCACCAACTCCTCCTTTACCTATCCGTGCATAGTTCGAATAATTAAAAAAATATGCATTCAAAATACTTCTTATTTTTGGTTTTTTTCCGTGTCCGTGTCCACTCAATTTCAAAGTGTCGTGTCACGTATTTGTACCGGTGTCTGTATCAATGGTACCTAGAATTGAGGACGGGGGAAAAATGGATAATGCTCAACCAATAGTTTCTATTCGATTAATCATCCAATAGGGGTACTAAAAGACAAAGAGGCATATAATTTGTACCAAACTTAACCCTCTTTCTCATCTCTCTCACCAGCCATGGCAGCCCGATCAAATCACCCATCTCCCTCATTCATACTTTCGACCATAACCACCCAGTTCCACAACACAACCCCTAGACCAACCATGACACCACCGCCCACAAACAACCCCCACCCCCCCAATTAAGTCGTGTTGTTACACCCTACGGCTCTCTTATTCCATCTCCATTGTTGCAATTATTCTCATTTCATCTCCATTGTTTCCCACGCTCAATCACCAAAAGAGGTTTTAGGGTTGGCGTTTTCGGTGTAACTGTAACAACCCTAAATTTTGACTGAATTATAAATAGAAATAATTTAGAATTGTCACGCCGCAATCTACTACCAAGTCAATTGATAGGCTAGAAATTCGATTACAACAAACCAACGAAGAACAAAACAGCGGAAGTCTTTAAATGTCGAACTACAATTCTCAAAACGAAATCCGAAATACATAAACCAAATGAAATAAGTCCAATAATCGATTAAGAAATCCCAGCATGCTAACGTCTCTCAAGCAAGCATCTGAATTCAACAAGACTTGTCAACTATGCCATCAAAGAATGACATAGGCCCCAGAACATGGTAGGGAACGAACCAGAATAAAGAACGTCAGCATACAGGCTGAGTAAGAAGCACAAAAATACACGTGAGCAAAAGATACGTGCCTTGAGGCGTGTAGCTAACAAATAATAGACAAACGTTATAATAGACACTCGTTACAATGATAATACAGTGCGATAATCCCCATATCGCTACAAGAACCGACGATCTTGCTACATACGTTTAATCAAGGCTGGGCTCCTACCCCACAGCCACCACAATCTCGACACAGCGCGAGGTAGAGTACTATAAAACAGATCCTAACGACTTGAAGTGTGCACACCCCTCTCTAGAGGGTCAGGTAGGATGCGAAGCCTCTAGGAGGTAAGCCAATTAGGAGGTCGGTAGCTAATCCGACCCAAACTACCTTGATCAGAGGTACAGAGGTGACCAATCTGGGTCGCGTCACCTTACTCTAGGTGGTAATCATCGTCATTCAGTCAGTAGTGTACACTTACGCGCGCATTAAATAAAACAATAACAATACATTAAACATTCAACAACACAAGTATTAAACATACGAAATCATACTAGCGATTCTCAAGAACAACAAACGGAAACACACTCGGCCGAGAGGGACCTAGCCAGCCGAGAGGCCGAGCCGGTCCGCAAAACGAGGAGGCCGAAGGGCCGGTTAATGAGCCGAATGGCTTGTTGCCTGCAAGGGTTATTTTTGAGCAATGATAGGCACAAGAATAGTTGAACAAGCGATATGAATAATCTATGAACAATGGTTACTGAAAACAAGGTTAGGTTCAAGAAAGGTAGTCTTGGATGGTTAGATCGCAAGGTTGGGAGTATAACCAACTGTTAGATGCCGTACCGGCGGGTTGCCGATCCGCTCTCCCGAAAAGAGGGGTGTGAATTACACGGAGTCGCCAGCGGGATTTTTTATAGGTAACCCACGAACCTAGACTGGGGGTTCGATGCAAGATTACGAGTTAGGAAGGTGTAAGGCACCTAACTCGCCCATCGAGTTGATGGTCTACTAATTGATCCGGATTAAATATAAAAGTTGTAGTTAACTATGAAAGCACGTACAAATAGCATGCGAGCGATCATTAAAATCATGCGACGAGATAATATGTGTACGATGATAAATCACGTAAGCAAAGACATTGCGATCACAAACTTGCCATATGTAGATAATTAAATATGCCAATGTCATGCATGCAAAGATAGATGCCAATTCATTAATAAGACAAGAAATATGAAACATGATGAAAACATATCAAGGAGAAGCCATGTAAACTATAGGAATCATGCTCATGTATTATTAAAACCAGAGCTATACTTTTACGTACACATGCATATAACTTCTTATGTCTTTCATGGAAATTTATGAGCGATAGAAATACTTATCTTGACTTAACATATCAAACATCAAGATCACGAACAAACAAACAAAAATACTTTGAAAACGTTTTGAGTAGGAATTTTGGGCCCTCAGGTGGACGTTCTTGTTGTCGTATCGAAGATCTCAGTGCCGTTTGCCAATGAATTCACAGTATAGTCTTGACCCTTGTATTCCACGTAGCCTAGGTGTCTTAACTTGATTGGATGGTTTATGGTCGTAGGTTAGGTGTATGTGTTTATGGTGATAAGGGTGTTCTTTGACATTTTCCCAATCTCCGTTGTTGAAGATGTAGGTAGAGTTTTTTAACTAGGATGCACGAATATGTGTGAGAATTATTATTCGAGACTCATGTGCTTGTTCATGGGTATCTCGTGTCTTTTTATACTCACTAATTGGAGGAGTTTTGTGGGTTGTGTGCCTGAGAAAATATGGGGTACAAAGGCCTTTATTTATAGTAGGAGGGACTAGCATTTGGCTGGCATTAGGTCTCTTAGTTATGATGTCAACGAGCCAATCAGAGGGAGTTTGTGGGTATGAAGTATTAGAATGCTAGTAACAAGATAGCATTAGGAAACTTATGCAAAGTTCTAGATCATCTCGGGTAACAATCCTTACGTATAGCAGAGAATTCTATTTCAAGGCAAACACCAATACCAATATGCTATTGAGTGACTGGCATCAGTGAATTTCCCACAATGCTACGTGTTACCTTGGCCCAAGTTTTAATAAAGAAATATTCATGAATTAAAGGCCTATTAGCATTAAACTCACACTAGTCAAAATTAAACTCTCAACCCACGATTATCTGCAAAAGACTATTTTGGGCTAAACATGGTAATTTGGGTCTACACTGATATATCGAACCCATTGGCAAACAATACCTTTCAACGCGTGTCCACTGTCCATTTTCATCATCGGGAGCTAAAATGGGTGCAAATGTAGGGTGTCTACACCAACGTTCTTACCTTACTAGCACAATCACGGGGTCAACTCAAGACTTTAGAACGGTACTTCCTCGAACACACAACCTAAAACCAACCACAATACACCAATTACTAATCATCACTCTACTAGTGCAAACAAGGCAACTCTACTTTAGATTTCTATACTCAAATGATCTCCGAACGACACCAAATTCGCACAACACCTTCCCAAACATACCAACAACATTATCCCATCATTAGATCATCAAAACTACCAAAATAACACTCAAATTAGGGCTGGATCAGATCTGGACATAATGTATTTTTCACCATTAAAACACCATAAAACATCCCCAAATAGAAATCATGAATTATTCAAACCATAATAATCAATCCCTTTGAATACTATACAATTCCAATCATAAAATCATCATAAATTCATCATAACTTCAATTAATAGAACTCTAATACAAAAACCCAATAAGTCATGCATCAATTCATAATTAATCACAACTACAATCCCAAAAATCAACAATCATCATCAAACTCATGTTTTCATTTCAATAAACATGAATATAAGAAAGCCCTAATCTGAAAATTATGGGAAATAGGTGTAGAAACATACTTCTCTCGATGTAAAATCAAGAGTGAGGGCAAGGAAGGGCGGCGGTGCAAGGGGCGGCGGCGGACGGTGGTCGGCGACGGTGATCCGCGGGCTCGGGGAGGGGCGCGCGACTCTCTTTTCTTCTTCTCCTCTCTTTCTCTTTCTCGGCGTGGTGACTGATGTGAGGGAGGGTTGGGGTTTGTGTTTTATTATAGTTTAAGATACGGGAAATAATAAAAAGGAGTTTCGGTAAATTATAAATCAAAATACCTGATTAGGAAAACAACCCAAAAAGGAAAGTAACTCTAAATTTCCCAAAATATAATTTAGTAACTTCTAAAATGGATACTCCCCGACAATACTTACTGATTAGAAGTCCCAAAAATACGGGGTGTTACAGTATCAGCCCGACTCATCGTCTGAACCGGAAGTAGTCACCTATGGTAGCTTTTGCCAAGCTGTGGGCTGACCTCACAGACCAACAAGGGTCCTTTCGCCGCATTTTGACCTCACTCATGTCAAACACGCTTAACTATGGAGTTCTTATCACATGGGCTTCCTAAAAGGAAAGTCGACTTTTGTTGGTATGAGTAGTACTATCAATCCCTTTAAGCACTCATATGAGCCTTAATCTCTTATAAACTTCCTCTAAAATCTGGGGTATTACATCCGGTGTCGGGGTAGCGGTGCCGGAAAAGCCAACCCTAAAACCTTTTTCGGCAACCTCGATCAATGCCCAAAAGGGTTCACCAAACCCCTTCAAACACTCAAATAGACATAGGGTGTCATTATGTTTCGACAGCGAAGCCGGCGAGTGGTCGGCAGCTATTGTTATTGGGTTTAATCTTTTTGGTGATTGAGATGGTATATGGCGAAAGTGGAATAGTATATAGTTGATTGGAAATTGAATATATGGAGTTTAATATATCGGAATGTCGTCGGAGTTTGAGATGGTATATGACGAAAACGGAACGGTATATAGTTGTTTGGAAATTGAATATATGGTTGTTGGAATGTTGTCGGGCCTATCTTTGTCGGAAGTGATGAGTGGTTTAGCACGAGATGAGAAAGAGGTTGAATGAGGTCTTTGGGTTGAGTAAGGTTATTGGGTTGGGCTTGGGTTATTATTGTGGGGGTTTCGGTGCGACCAAAATGGGTGGTCGACTTGTCATTGATGGTGACAGATTGCAATGGTGAAGATGGTAGCCTGGGGTGCCGAGTGCGTAGCCATGGAGGAAGTTTGCATGTAAGAAGCATACGGAAGAAAGTGGATGATTGGGGGTAGTTAGGTAATATGATATGATGCATTTTTCTCTTCTAGCGCCCTATTGGACGATATTTCGTCCAATAGGTGCTATTGGGCTATCAAAGGTCGGAGAATAATTGTATTCATAGGTAGTGCTTCGGCTTGACATGGGATCTGTAGGAGTGTTTATGGATACGGGGTTAAATCATGGTAGTCTTTCCTACTCTCAAGGCCACAGAGATCTCCCTCCCTTTCGAAAATAGTTTTTGGGTAGGCTCTGTTTGGTAGGGTTCCTTCTTCTGAATTGATATAATCTGATTTGAATGCAACTGATTTGATTTGAATAACTCTGAACTGATCAAATCTGAATTTGTTGAAAATTTGTTGAATTTCGTCGAATCTTATACTATATATTACAAGCTCTGTTAGAGGCGACGACCACGTTCACCGGTTTTAGTTAGGCCATTTGACAGGCCGCGTTGCATGTCTCTTTAATTTTCACTTGAAAAATTTATCTAAAATATTTTATTATGGTAAAGAGTACAGATGGGCATTCCATGCATGGTGATATATAAGTTACGTTTTCCATATCAAATAATTCACAATACTTTTTTATTATAAAAAATCAATGTTTAGTTTCATTTATACCTTATTGTTTTGTACCTTCCTTAATACTAATTTGAACTGGAATCACATCATCTGTATTGAGCTTGAAAGTCTTATAAATGATAAAATTTATTGATAAAATTATTTGTTCACAAATAAATAGAGTGACAAAATTTATTTCGGGCGTAGCCCGCGTAGTAAACTAGTTTATATAAAAATTGGATTAAATTCATTAATCATTATTTCAATAATTCTGAACTGATCTGATATGATTTGAACGCATTTGAACTAATCTGATATGATTTCAATGCATCTGAACTGATCTCAATACACTGTTTTTGAAAACTATCAAACGGAGCATAAACAAGCCAAATTAACGGGTGCTGATTTTGCCAATACAACAATTACTATTGTCAAGACAAAATATAATAACTCCCCAGTTTACCCTCGGATAAGAAAATAAATCAAAACAAATAAAAAACGAACCCCCATCTATTAGTGTTTAACGACCCATAGCTTTCCCCATGTCTCCCCTGATTCCACCATTTGCCCGCCGTGCACCTCCTTCCAACACTCCTCGATTCCCACCTTCATCATCCCAATCCACCACCCACCACCAACATCACCGCAGCACCCATCATCTTCACCCTCCCGTTCCTCAACAACCACCTCATCGACCCTATTCTGTCGCCACTCTCTCTCCTCCCTACCACTTCCTTCTCCTTGCAAAACGCATCTAGCTTCTTTGTTGACGACGCCAAGTGGTTTGTCGACGACCCTTCCGCCCTCCTTTGTCCTCATCGTTGTCGTCTCTTACTTCACCAGCGTCGCGGCCGCAAGATCTCCGACCCTTCATCCTTACCACGAATCTGAAAAACAATCTGTCGCCATCACAACCATCCCACTGCCATCGTCGACGTCATCCCCCCACCCCCTTTACGCAATCCATTTGTGCCATACATTCACTCCTCCACGGTGTTTTTTTAAGTAGGCGTGGTGGGGATGGGGCGACGACGGGCGGTACCAGGGCCGTCTCTGAGATTTCGAGGGCTCTCGGCGAAATTCAATACGGAGCCTTAAATACAATTTATATCGATAAGTAGTGACTTTTATTAGTATTATTGTTATTGTGTAGTCGAATGTTCATCGATAATTTTCAATGGAAAATAAAAAAGAAATCAAGAAAAAGCCAATATAAATGAAGCTAGGCAGAATTCAAACCCTACACTCAAATATGGAAGGGTGGAACACATACCACTAGGCTAAAGAAATGTTTATGAGTATATTTACTTCCTATTTTATATGTATTGATCCAGCAGTTAATCGGGGGCCCTAGACAGCCGCCTAGCTTGCCTCAGCTAATAACCGGCCATGGGCGGTACGCCGACATGGGTTGGTCGGCATGGCCACATGGGGAATGGGAGGAGATAGCACTGAGCAAACATGAGAGGGATTTTTTAGACAACTTTGTTGTTTGGTAGAGATATGATCACAAGGGTATAATAGGGAGTTATTATATTTTGCCTTGGCAACAATAATTGGTGCCATGGCAAAATCAGGACCCCGAGGTAACCACATTACAATCCCAATTAGAAAAACATAATTTAGAGATAGAACATCAATTTGAGATATTATGTGAAAAATATTGAAAGAACTGATAATAGTTCGCTGATAATTGACCAAACCTAAAATGACCAATTTTGATTGAACCTATCCAAGAAGTGACTGAATATGACAAACTCCATCATGACCTAACCAGATTGACCTATTATCATTCCGAATTTAGTCCAAATTTCAAAATGATTTGACATGATTCGTAAACGACTGCGACTTAGTTTGACCCTTTTTTAATCTAAGCTTGATACTCGTCATAGAAAGCATAAATGATCCAAAATTTTTAAACCTTGATGCGAATCATATTCTAAGGTTCATTTAACCATATCGGTATATGGTGTATGCATGCATTTGAGCAATATCACATTTTCATAGTCTAATGAAAAATTAAAAATATCGTTGACCAAAGCTATCAAATTGAGGACACAACAAAAGCAAAATGTCAGAGAGAGAAAGTAGTGAGAGAAGCCTTCTCCCTCAAGCTAGCTAAATATCTATATGGACGTATTTCGAGTTTCTCAGCCATGGCGAGGAACAAGAAATCGAGTAATAAAAATAATAAGAAACACAAAAGTAAGGATGGATCTAGTAGTAAGAGTAAGATTTGGACTGAAAAGGAGGAATCTTTGAGGATTGGGAGGAAGAACATCCCGACAACAAGTGACGGGGTTAGAATGAAATCGATGATGGAATTGTTCCAATCGCAGCTCTAAACCTGTCGAATTCTGACATAATAGATGAGGAGCAGTATGGAAATGATTATATTAATACAGGTGAAGATGAGGGTATGGGAAATGATGAGAATGAGAATTGGACAAAGGTTTGAAAACCAACCAGCAAAAGGAGGAATCATGAAACTCCAACTAATGGCAACAAGGTCAACACTGAAAAAGCAAAGCCGGTAGTGCAACTGACATATGAGGATGTTGAGGAAGGTATAAATTACTGGCCGAATGCTGTTATTTGTTTCGTGTTGGGTTCAAACCCTTCCCCTGATGTCATGTATGGTTTTTTTTATGGAGGATTTGGGGGAAATGGGTTAGAGAATGTTGCAATTCACCCACGTAGCATGTTTGTAGCTAGATTTAAGACATCTGAGGATAAGAATAAAGTATTGGCTGGAGGATGCCATCTATTTGATAATAAACCTTTAATTGTCAAAGAATGGAGTCATGATGTTTCGATGAACAAAGAACTTTTGAAATCATTATTAATATGGATAAGGCTAAGGAATCTGGAATTAAAGTACTGGGGAAACTCAAGCCTAAAGAAAATTGCAGGCAAAATTGGTAAGGTGATAAAATTTGATGCAGCTACTGAAACCGGGACCAGATCAAGATTTGCTAGGATAATGATGGAGGTCGAGGTAGACCAATAATATTTCCATGAGGTGATAAAAATAGTGGAAGAAAAGAATGCAGCAGTGGATGTAAAGGTTGAATATGAATGGAAACCTATCATCTACAGTCTCTATAAGGGCATAGGACATGAAGCATCTCAATGTAGGAGGAAGAAAGAGGAGAAACAAAAACCAAAACAGGTGAGACAGGTTTGGAAACCAAGAAACACCCAAAAACCTGTATAGACAACAATTCCTACACCCCAACCACAAGCAACTTAAACAACTTTTGTGACACATGAGACTGGCACCATTGTAGGACCATCAACAATCAGACCAGTGCACATGCTACTCAAGTTAACATATGGAATGACACATAATACATTTGGTATGCTTGGCTTCACTACAATACAAGAAAGACCATCGTTCGCACATGTGATGTTACATGGTTCAGGAAGAGTCATAAATGAGGATGATGTGGGCAATGGAGTTACTGACCATGATCATGTTGATCATGGCTAATGTAGGGTATTGAATATAAGGGGACTGATTAAATCCAACAAGTAAAAGGAGGTTAAGAATTTTCTTAACCAAAACAATATGGGTTTATTTGGTCTCTTTGAAACTAAAGTGAAACCTGGGAATATGGCTCAGGTTCCCTTTCGTATGTGTGATGGGTGGTCTGTTACAACAAATAATACCCTCCATCCAGGGGGTATAATCTGGATCATATGGAAACCATATATTTTTGAGGTTAATGGGAATGAGTCTTGTGCACATGCATTTTAGTATACAATTGTGTATGGGTTCATTGACCAATATGAGATGGGAAAACTTTAGCAGGATCTCAGGAACATCAAGAGGAATGTAAATGAAGCATGTATTGTTGGGGGAGACTTCAATAATGTCTTATATCAGAACGATAGGTTGAGATCTAAAGTTAGATTGGGAGAATTAAAGTCGTTTCAGGGTTGCATAATGATTGTGGCTTGTAGGAAATGAAAGCAAATACCTGGAATAATAAACAACTGGGGGAGAAAAGAGTAAGTAGTAGAATAGATTGGACAATGCATAATGATGAGTGGCTATCGAAATATGATAACAACATAGCATACTTCTTACCAGAGGGGAGATTTGACCATTGTCCATGTGTTATCCATATCTATGGTGAAAAAAAGCAAGGAAATAAGAGTTTTAAATACTTTAACTTGTGGAGTAAGGCTCCTAACTTCCCTAAGCATTGTAAAAGAAGGATGAGAGGAACATAAGGAGGCTACAAAAAGTTTCCGACTGGTGAGGAAATTGAAAGCTCTCAAAACCAAATTCAGAATGCTCAACAATGCTAGATATGTCGGGATACAGAATAGGGTTTTGGAACAAAAGAAGAGTTGGAGAAGATCCAAATCAAGTTGCAAAACAACCCAAGAGACCATGAGCTGATGAGTCAAGAAAATGAAAAAAGCTGCTTTGTTGGGTGAGTTACTGGAGGCACAAAATAGTTATTTCAAACAGAAAAGCAAAATTGAATGGCTTGAGGAGGGGGATGAAAATAATGCGTTCTTCCACAGTACAATCAAAGCAAGGAGAAGCTTTAATCAAGTGCAACAAATCAATGATATTAAAGGAAAGAGCTGCATAGAGGAAGACCAAATACAAGAAGCCTTCCTAGAATTCTATCAAGGGCTGCTAGGTACCTCTACAGAGGTCAACATAGTTCATAAGAAAACAGCTCAGAAAGGAGTATGTATAGATGATGCAATGACAAAAACATTGATGAGGCATGTGTCTCTAGAGGAAATAAAACAGATAGTGATTAATATACCAAAAGACAAGGCACCTGGACCAGATGGATATACAAGTGGCTTCTTCAAGGACACCTAGATTGTAGTAGGGAAGCTGGTCAGAGAAACTATGATGGACTTCTTTAAAACAGGCAAATTGCTGAAACAATTGAATGCAACAACCATCACCTTATCCCAAAGGTGAAAAACTCTGCTAATGTAACTGAATTCAGACCAATAGCATGTTGCAATGTGATATATAAATGCATAGCAAAGGTGTTGTGCAACAGAATTGGTGAAATCCTGCCTAAGGTAATCAGTAATAACCAAGGAGCTTTTGTTCAGGGGAGGAACATTGTGGAAAACATCCTGATTTGCCAGGATATTGTCAGGAAGTAAGAAAGAAACAACAATTCACCAAGATGTATGATGAAAATAGATCTGAAAAAAGCATATGATTCGGTAGAATGGGAATTCCTGGAGGGCATGCTGCAGACACTAAAGTTTCCAGACAAGGTGATAGGATGGATCATGGCATGTGTAAAAACACCCACATTCACCTTGCCGCTGAATGGAAATAAATTTGGATTCTTTTAAGCAAAGAGGGTTGAGACAAGGAGACCCTCTATCTCCTGTCTTGTTCACAATCTGTATGGAATATTTGGCAAGAATAATGGTCAGGATAGGAGATAATGACAGATTTAGATTTGACCCTATGTGCAAGCAAATGAAGCTCAGCCACATGTGTTTTGCATATCATCTGCTTATGTTCCGTAAAGGAGAGGTGGACTCGATAATGCTGATATTAAGAGCTTTTGCAACTATCTCCCAAGGTTCAGGATTACAGATGAATAACAATAAATCGAAAAGTGTTCTTTTCAGGGATGCAACGTGAACTAATTGAAGAAATCATTGCTATATCAGAGTTCAAAGTTGGTAAGTTGCCATTTAAATACCTCGAAATCCCAATTGCTACAAGGAAACTAAGTGTATTGGAATGCAATATTCTTGTGGAAAATATAGTAAATAGGATAAGAAGCCTGAGAACCAAGAAATTGTCGTACGCAGGAAGAACAGTTCTAGTTAAAGTTGTATTACTGCATCTACATTCTTATTGGGCCCACATCTTCTTAATCCCAAAAATTGTGCTAAGGAAGCTAGTAGCTATTTGTAGGAACTACCTACGGGAAGGGACTGAAAACCACATTAGAGCTCCAATGGTGTCTTGGAAAAAGATCTGCAGACCTAGGAAGCAAGGGGGGCTGGGGATCAAAGACAGCATAATGTGGAAAATAGCTGTTGTAGCTAAATTTTTTTGGTGGAATTACAAAAAAGAGGACAGATTGTGGATAAAGTGGGTTAATAATGTCTACTTAAAAGGCCAGAACTGGGAGAATTATCAAGCCCCAAGTGAGGTAAGTTGGCATTGGAAAACTATCTGCAGAATAAAAGAGAAAATGAAGGTAGCATTCTGCAATGACAGATGGTTAAATTCTGATAAGGAATACAGTATAAAGGAAGGATATAATTGTCTCATGAATTAGGAACCAACATAGAAATGGACCAAGCTTCTGTGGAATAAATTTAGCATCCCTAAACATAGCTCCATAGCTTGGGTTGTAGGGTGGGAGAGCTTGCTCGTAAAGGAGAAACTGCACAGGCTAGGTATAAGTGGAGATGATGTGTATACTCTGTATGCAACATAAGGAGACTCATACCCATCTGTTTGAGCGTCCTTATAGTCAGAGGTGCAAGGAGAAGGTAGAAAAGAAATTGAAGAGAATGATTCCTCACAAGAATGCAGTAGAACAGAGCTCGACAAGAAGATGCAAATCTAAGCTACAAAAACAAGTGACAACATCTTGTGTGTATAGTCTCATATACCACATTTGGTGGGAGAGGAACAGATGTAGGATTGATAATGTAATGAATGTTCCTGAGAGAGTAGCAAGCAATGTAATACTTAGTATTGCTACAAAAGCAAGGAAAATACGTTGTAATCTTAAAGAAAAGGATAGAGTGTGGTTGGAGAATCTAAACTTGTAAAATCCTCATGAGCTTTGATCACAACCACTAAATTGTAAGGGTTTTGCCTGGTTTTTTAGCTATAAATTACTTACATTTCCTCAAAAAAAGCTATCAAATTGCATTATATATAGTCTTCTAGTACAATAAAACCGTATAAAAAAATTGTGATATATAATTTGGAGGTAACAAAACATAAACACTTATATAAAGACTGAGGTCCTATGCGATTGGACTGCATTTTTCTGATTTGATTTGATTTGAATTGATATGATTTGAAATGGTCTGAATGAACTTGTTTTGATTTGATCTGAACTAAATTTATTAATAAGTTAACTGCATTTAGACGAATTAAGAACTATAAGTAGACTAGATTCATTGGTTGTTATTTGGATAATTCTGATCTGCTATCATTTAATTTAAATGAAACTGATCTGATTTGATTTAATTTGAATAAATCTGATCTGATTTGAAAACACTGTCTAATAAGTTGAATCGCATAGGATCTAACAACTATTAATACATAATACTATTAAAAGATGCATGCTAACATTCCTGTAAATTGTTGTACGAGAAAACAATCTATACTCCACTATGTTAATATCTAATTCTCTAGCCTAACTCCGCTCTCTCTTTCAAAATGTCAAATATGTGTTTTATGCACATTTATCTAACCAAATGAAACAAATAACCAAGATATATATAGTATCTCAAACTAACATGTAACCAATAATTGGCAAGCGAACAACCAAGAGACGCAAAGTTTATTACCATTAGTAGAATGAATAATGATGATGAATTATCATATAAATGATGAAATTGATGACAATTAATTTGGAAGAAGTTGAATGTTTACAACATTGGAGAAGGCAACTCAAAAAACTATATTCACTAAAATTAATTGAGAGTGACACATAGGCTGATGATATGGAATTAAACTAAAAGAAATCGGTCTTAGCATGCCACGTGACTTTATGAGAACATTCTTATTAGCCTATTAATATTATCCTATATATAGATAGATCCCCTTTGATTGCCCACTAATTATTCAAGAAAAAAAATTAATAAAAAATAATCAAACTCATTGTCTCTCTTCTTCTATTTTCCCCACCCCTCCCTAGCCAACCCCCAACAACCCAAAAAACCACCATGCCAGCCATCCCCATATATCACCACACCAGCCACCCACGACACCACCTCCGACCCCTGCAAGACCCCTACATGCCTGACGCCCCTCTCCCTTATTTCATTTTCCCCTTTTTCCCATTAGTTCTCCTCATTTCCACTCTTCCAAGACTAAAATTGGGACGTGCATCAGGGTCGCCGGAGAAACGCCGCTCGGGGTGGGGTGGTGGTGCCTGTGTTGATGGTGGTGGGGATGGACGACGACAGGGGAAGGGATTCAGAGAAGAGAGAGAACATTAGAGATAGAAGCTGCATGAGGCAAGAGAGGCGGTGGCGCACGAAGAAAGCTGTCGTCCCAGTCTCCCAGAGCCGCCACATCAGCTCGCCCCATGTGGTGGTGGGAGTGTCCCGAAAGGTGGTGGTTAGAGCAGTCGTTGTGGCGGTGTCGTGGTGCGTTTGTGGCTGCTCAAGGTGGGCGAAGGGGGAGGCGAGAGGAGAGAGAAAATGGGAGGAATTTTGGGTTAGGTTTTTTTCTATAATTTCTTTTTTTTGATCTTATTTGATTAAGGGTAAAATATTTCAAAAATAAATCAAATAAAGTAATGGTGTTAGACTCTAACACCGTTAGTGAAAAACATCAAAATATCTCATTGCAAACCTCGGGGGCAATTTTTTGAACGTGAAAACCTAAGGGGTATACCTGAAAATCTCGAATACCTCAGGGATACCTTAGAAAATTTCTCAATAAAGTACTCAATGTAATAAAATTAGGCCAAATATTGTAAATAAAGTTTATTAAAATAATAAAACAATAATAATAATAAAATAAAATATTGTAAATCATAATAACACCATCAAAAACTCTTTCCAAAGGTACAATAGTTTAATATTAAACTAAATATGCAAAGTGCTTCAAAATATTAGAGTATAGTCATAAAAAATGTAATAATTAGTTACTACATAACTTT
Organism: Spergularia marina; assembly: GCA_963680865.1. Classification (NCBI taxonomy): domain Eukaryota; kingdom Viridiplantae; phylum Streptophyta; class Magnoliopsida; order Caryophyllales; family Caryophyllaceae; genus Spergularia; species Spergularia marina. Next base: position 12,363,607 of record OY804560.1, on the reverse strand, counting down.
AAAAAAATCCGAACAAGCCCAAAATCCACTTTTGGCCCGACCAACTATGCCCAAAAGAAAAAGCCCGACCCGACTCGCCTATCCGCCCTATTTTTTTACACCAAGCTCGACCCTGGCCGACCCATGATCACCTCTAGTCCATACTCCATACCTCAGAGAATATATTACGTCATATAGTTATAGCATGCACACATATACGAATATCTTCTTACCCTATTGTAAACGTCTTGTGCTCCAAGACATTTCTTGTATATATTATACCCCACCTGACTTAATAAGGTGATTACTGCTCTCTTTATCTCTTTAATGTTTCTACTCATATCCCTTGTGCCTTGTTTCACAATACGTTATCAACACAAATTCTAACTCTAAGTTTATATATAGTTAACATTTCACTAATATTTACTTGTCATTCTTTGTTGTTACTTTTTTCCCCGTATTTCACGTTAACATTTGCATCGATTGTATTTGTTTGACCTTCGCCGTGAACTTCTCATCATTGGGATTGGAAATCAAAATGTGGATTTTAATCGGGTATGTAATGGAGTAATTGTGATGCTTATAAAAAGTTGATGTGGGAGCCAAACAAGAATCGATTTATGGAGTTTTCCTAAATTCATTCTAACTTAGAGTTTTCCTTATTTACTTAGGGAGTCTTATAATTTGTTTCCGATAATTAGTATTTCCTAATTTATTTGGGATGTCTGGTTATTTAGTAAGTTTTAAGTTAGTTTACTAATTCTATTATAGCTAGAATTAAGGCAATAAGCTAGACATCTCTAACCTATATAAGGTGAGATATATAGTCTCATGTATTTAGACAGATTTTAGAACTACAGTTGAGTATTAATATCAAAGAGTCGAAGGGAGTTTCCTTCAAATACTTTGTGTGGTTGCTTGCGGGCGACAAACTCATGCGTGAGTACTTAATCCTTTGCGGATGATCGAATTAGGGGTTGCGGCTCTTTGAATTCGGCAGATTCAATTACTTGCGGGTATTGAATCATATCTTTATTGTTTTTCTTTAGTTTATTTTCATATAAACACAAAAACACAAAAATAGTTTCTTTTAGTTTTAATTCCGCTGCAAATACTCTTAGTTTGTTAATTCTAGATTAACATACGCATCAAAAGTTAATTTGGTGATCGAAGGAGGTAACGTAGACAACCACTACGTAGCTGCTACATATGATCTTGAACACAATCAGGTAAAACAAGTTTAGCTTTCTTGCTTATTTTTGGCTTTATATTAAAAAATTAACTTTGTTCGTCAGGTAATTTTTCTCTTATATCCGTGTTGAAATTAAGAATCTACAATTACGTATGTATATTTATTAAAACAACTACATTATTTCTTGGAGTGAATGTAATCTTTTATATACATATAGTCATGGGCTAGGTAGCACCGATACGGACTCGGACACGGACACGGACACGGACACCGACACGGATACCTGACACGGCACTTTGAAAAATAGCGGACACGGGCACGACAAAAAACAAAAATTAATATATATTTCAAATGCATATTTTTTCAATTACACGTACTGTTCGCGGGTCGGTAGAGGTAGGCTAGTGCGGTCTGGTGCAGGTTGGGCTGTAGCGATGGGGCCGCTAGTGGACGTCGGTCGGAGGAGGTCTTCTAAGGCGGCGTCGATCAAGGTGGAAGAGTCAGCCGGGGCAAGAAGATGGGAAACAAAAAGAGACAAAGAAGTAAGACATATAGTTGAGTTATCTGCTAGTGTAATTAGAATAGGAGAGAGAAAAAATAGGTTTTTTTTTTTTAAAAAACTTGTCAAAACGACGTAGTTTTGTGTCGTGTCGGGTGTCTGGTTGGTGTCTGGTCGATGTCCGGTTCGTGTCCAATTAAAAAAAACCGTGTCTGTGTCCTAAAATTAAATAAAAAAACCGGACACGATTTTTGGGCGTGTCGGACACGTGTACCGACACGGTGTCGGACACAGACACGGCACTGGATAGGCGTGTCCGTGCTTCCTAGGTCATGGGTGAGACAATTACATATAATTATTAATTCATGATGATCATAATACGAGCCTTATAATTCTCTGATAATAATCATCTATATATAATAGGACAATGTTTTGCAAAGAAATTCGAGTTAATTTCGAACCCGAAGTTTGAACAATAAAAAAATATTTGAACTAATATGTGCGTAGGTTGCGGCACATAGTTTCACTTGTATTATAGCCAAGGGTGTTGGGGTCCAGATTGTTTTGCGGCTCCCAACCAATTCTTGTAATTTAGTATTTATAATTAATATATCAATAATATGTCTTTATTGATTGGTTAAATTTATAACAACGGAGTAGAGCGAATCTTTGACCTAAAGTCCAAATTTGTCTCTTAAATTACATACACATGACCTAAAGTCAAATTGATGAGTTTGAGATTAATTAATATCAATCCTAAAGTGTAAGGATCGTAATAAAATGCCATTTGTAGAAATAAAAGACTTTAAGTTGAAATTCAAAGTGTTTATTTTGTGCATTGACTATAATCTTATACTGAGTTTGAACGATAATATATTGTTGCGCTACATGTGCAAAATTGATTGAGAAACTAAATTAGTCTAGTTGACTTATAAAATATTGGACCTGAAGTTTTATATTATTAATCTCTTTATGAATGAGCAATTAAGTTCCGAAATACTTTTTGTAAGAAGCTAAGCTCAAAATTTGGTCATGTAGATAATCATAAGTAACTTGTTGATTGTGAATATGAGAATTCGTTCATAACGACTATCGGACTCGTAAATTACTTTTGGACCTGAAGTTCCAAATCCGTGAAGTGAATTACTCCAATAAGTTAGACTGCAAGTCACATAGTACTTGAACTTGAAGTTCTAATTACGATTTATGATAAACAATAGAGTTGCATCCAATTATAGAGTGAACTTGAGGTCTCAATAAATTTTTATGAAATCCTATATCTTTATATAAAATTGGGTTGGCCAAGTGTGCATACATAACTTTAACAAGAACTAATCTCATATTCATTGAATCACAATTTAAGGGAATTAGATATTCACATTAGAAATAAAAGGTTTTTAAGTAAAGTAACTTTAGTTCACAAAAAACAACATATCAATGGACCTAGGAAATTGTGCGTATGCTGATCATCATTGAGAACAAAACAAATATTTTATTTTTGTAAGATGGTGATTTTATTCATCCACAAATGGGGAGTAAAAAGAAAATAAAATGAACTTACAAATAATAACCACTATAGAGAAATCACTCTAAAAGACTATCTATAATTTCAGAAGAGACATTAGAACCTATCCAAGTGTAGAATATGGTACAAATAGTTATCAACTATCCATTTTGTACTATGGTTTTGATCCTCAAAAATTTTATACTTCCTCTCCATTCAAATCATGTACACAATGGCATTCAAACTGCATTTTGCCCACGGAGTAGTCCAGTGTTTCTTACTCTTGTATTTCCAAACCAAGTCAGTTTTCTTTACGAATCCCAATTTCTCTTCCTGATTCCCTGTCATGTAAGGATAGTTTACCAAATTTCCTTTGAGATCGGGCATTTAAAGAACATGAGTGAGTGATTTTTCTTCTGCTCGTTTGCATAAAATACATCTGTTTGTCAAGGCTATCCTTCTCTTCTTGATATCATCAGCAGTTGGTAAGAACTTCTGAACAACAAAGGAACAATGATGCTGTGCTTTGTCACTACCACTACATCTCATACTGTTTTATTTCAGGTGACCTTTTTATACTTATTTCTGAAAAACTCATAGGATTCGGCTACTTTGAAGATACCCCCTTTACACCATGATTTCAGCATTTGATCAGCTTTGTCGGGTGTACATGCAACCAACAATATTTCATTTCTGATCTCCAAAATACCTCTCCAGCATTCACATAGCTTTTGGTGTACTTGCCAGTAAATATAGTAATCCCTACCTTTCAAGACATATGATGAACTCCACTTACTCCGTATGCCATCATTCTGATCCAATTTCCATTGCCATTTAGATTACAAAGCTTGTTCCAAAATAAAGCTTTCTTTATGCTAAAACCAACCTCTAATCTAGGGGAACAAATAATTTTCCAGGTTTTGTATGTCATTCTCCTGCTTTCCTCTGCTATGTTCCACATAAATTTTTTGCACAACTTATTAATCCTTTTGAGAATGCCCTTGAGAATTAGTAAGCTAGCACTCAAAAAATTCTCCAAACCAAATATCAGTGAGTTAATTAGTTTGCATGTGACAACAACTGAGTAGACCAGTGATGAATAGAAGCCTCTAACTTCCCCATGAGAGCTAGATACATGTCAGATTTAAGCTTGCTAGCATGGAGAGGAATTCCCAAATATCTAAATGGAAAATGACCTTCTATAAAGCCAGTGGTCTGAAGTATTTATGCTTGACTTGTTGAGAGACACCCCCAAAGTATATGTATGTCTTAGCCGGATTAGCTGCCAAACCTGATATACCTGCAAATTATCTAGACCATTTCATCACAGCCTTTATAGAGGACAAGTCCCCTCTAGTGTAAATCATAAGGTCGTCAGTAAGAGTGAGGTGTAACAGTTCGATCCATCATGTCGCAACACAATCCAATAGGATGGAAAGTCAGGCTAAAATGTGAAGGCCTTGTTGGCACAATGTATACCATACTCTCGGGACTATGTACTCCCGAATTTGCATGTATGTACGTTAGCGGGCTTTGCATGTACTTTTTGCAAGTTTTTCATGTACTTTGGTGGATATTTTATGTATTTTTGTGAATTTCTGTATAGTTTTAGTCATTTGCAACCAAGATAGATTTATAAACTTTTTATGGATATTTTAAGGGGTTTTTTTGCCAGACACCACCTTTTAAGTTTCCGATTTTGACATACACCACCTTTTAAGTTCAAAAATCCTAAACACCACCTTTTAAGACTATTTTCTTTGACAGACACCACCAAAAACAATTTCGGCCACATTTTCTCTTGAATCGTGCGTTGAATCTTGATATCTGGAACCTTCATACCCTTCATTTACCTTCAATAAAATTCGGGAAAAAGTAATGCAGCTCTTTATCCACTCTATGTAGAGATTTGGAAAAGTCATGGCTTTAAGCATATAGTTCACAAAACTCCAATTTAGGGAGTCAATGCTTTTTTGATGTCTACTTTTATTAGACATCTTGGCGAAATGCTATTTTGCTTATAACCCTTGACAAGCGCTTGAGAGACCATGATATTGTCGAAGATGCATCTACATTTGACAAATGCAGCATGCTCTTCTCCAATAACACGTGGAAGCACTTCTTGCATTTTGTTAGCCAAAACTTTACTCACTGTTTTATAGAAAGTGGAGCAGCAGGATTTTGGTCTAAATTCAGAGACATGACTAACATTCTCCTTTTTGGGAGTTAATGTTATCATGGTGTCGTTGGCTTGCTTTGTGAGCTTTTTAATGTATGAAAGAACTCTTGTACAGCTTGGGAAAACTCCTCCCCTCTCATGTCCCAGTTATCTCGTCCTGGCGAAGGATTTTATTCGAACAAATATCAAATAAAGCAGTTTTAACCTCCTATTGGGTTGTGACCTTGATAAGCTGTGTTATGCTCCCCTCAGTAACCTCCGGCTCTTTACCAATCAATTCATCATCTAGAGGCTCAACATGGTGTTCTGTTCCAAGTAAACTTTTGTAATAATCAGTAAAAGCGTTAGCTATGCCTATAAATACAATTATTGTTTATGGGATGTATATATTATAATAATAATGCTGATGCTGAATTTGTATGTGCATGAAATCCTATAAAAAAAATTGCCCAAAAGTAGTGAAGATACGATTGCCATAGTAATACAAACAAAAGTTGGTGAAAATTACGAATGTATATTATTGACCTAGAAACATAGTTAGGAGTACACAGTTAAAAGTAGACGGGTCATACACGTTAAAGTATATAAAGACAATACATATCTGTTACATGATATACCACTATAACTACTGCTGTATTATTGAATTAGTTTCCGCATTACGATGGTCGTGAACAAATTAATTAAATAGATAAATATACTTCTAATTTCACATTTTTATAATATTAAAAAAAATATACAGTGTTCATGGAGCCTATTGTAAAGGTCAGAGTCTAGAACATTTATGCCCTATTGTAATGTCAGGTGAAGAAGGTTTTTTGGAGCTTCTCTATGGGTACGCTTTCGTCTTTGGCAGCATTTCAAATGTGAAGGATCCTTTTGTTGTGACTCGGTTATCAAATTCCCTAGTTTAGAGTAGAATAATATGTAATATCATCTACAATTGGGAAACTTTGCAGTCGATTTGCTAAATGTAAGATTATTTTCGGTTTCAGATTAATAAAGCATGTGCTTTATCATCCCAGACGATCAATGGCTTTTGCCATCGTTTTTTAATTCTTATTACTTACATATGGCGTTGGTTGTTGGACAACAACTGACGCTTTATGTCTCCTTAGAACCAGGCAAATTGCTTATGAGGTAAAATTATTGGGCTCGTTATAGCTTACAATCGATGCCTATTGTGGACTTAAGGCGTCGGTTGTAATACAAGAACTGATACCGAAAGTACACTTTAGGCGTCAGTAGCGTCCCTTCATTCAACTTCGAACAAAGACCGACGCCCAAAGCCTTTTATGACCGACGCCACTTGGTCATTTTCTACTAATGCACCTAAAATTGACATTGACATTGAGTATTGTTTTCAAACAAACTTTAAATTTCGAGGGTTTTAGAGGAAATATCTTTGTTAAGGGTAATAAATGTATCTTATCTATGATTTGTCTGCCATTCATAGATTGGCCTGGAGATCAAAGATCAAAACTAGATGAGGTAGTCTAGGGGTTGGTCGAGTTTGAGCAAGTTAGTAGCTAGCTTGTTCATCCATGTCTTTTACTTATTTCTTCATCAAAGTCTTAAACACACAAATCCAAAAAGAGTTCTATTATCAAACTCACTTCATAGTATAAAACTACAATCAAAGATTCCGCGTACTCGTATCAAGTATGATGGCAAGTTTGAATCAATCGATAATTTGGAAACCGCATTACCTCGTAAGAATCATTCAAATTTTGCAAACTTAGTATCATGTCTTGATATTTTTTTAGAGTTCTTTTTTATTGCTCGTCTTCCACTACTTTATTTAGCAGGTTTAAAAAACTTTCACAACTTGACATTTATGATTTAAAGCTTTGGGTATATATATTTTTCACGTCTTTCCAAATGTGAGTTATGATCAGTGGCGGCCTCCTTATGAGAATGCTTTTAGAATACTACGTTTAACGTAGTCTCTAAAAAATTAAAATCTCCTTTATTTTGTATTCATGATTTTGTAATTATATGACACGGTTATTAAACGAATTTGGTGTGAATCAAGACTCGTTAAGGGTTAACTACATATGTTAGAGAATGCAATGAAGTCGAAATGGAAGACATCCGTCTATTATTGGCATAAGTCAATTTTATCGTCGAGGGAATGAGACTTAAGTCCACACGGAGTTTAATTAGCAGTGTACACCCGCCTCTAGATTGGTAACGATCGCATGCATGGACTTCAATTGTTAAGAAACTGATGGATGTCTCAACGAATAATGAGGGAAGGTAAGCATATGTTGAATATTGATGTTGAATGCTCCTCAACGTTTTCTTATAACAATACAATGGAAACAAGAAATATAGACAAAAATTCGGTCTCTAAATCATTAACTAGGTTAGCTACCGCATTAGCGACCAAATGAGAAAAATAAGAACATATGGAAACTTTCACCATGTAGAAGATGACGAATAAAGAGTTGATGAAATCAAATTACATATTCTACATTGAGAGTATCAAGGACCAGAATAACTATGATGACAAGGAGGAAGAGGTCAGGGTAAATGAAATTAGGGGCAACCACCTTTCGAACAAATGTTTGCTTCACTTTTACGGATTTATCTCTGGATATTTTGAATGAATTGTATGAGATCTGCCACTGAAGGGTCATGAGTGAATAAGAATTCGGAAGGTTATTGAACACTAGTGTGAAAAGTATAAGCTTTCTATTTACTACGATTTTGAAACATTTTTAAGGTGCAGATTCAAATAACAGGAAGGTCAGGGCTCAGTTTCTTATCATCCATTTTTCTCTTCTTATTACCCAAAAATCCAAATAAATTGAAAATACCAAAAATAATTGTAACATTTTTGTAAGCAGGGTCGTCTTGGTGATTTTGGGGGCCCTGTGCGAAAGGAGATTACGGGGGCCCTGCTCCAAACTTAAATGAGCCTAAACTTTCACGGAGTATATATTACTCAAAATATATTTGGAATACGAAAATAAAAATGTAGGCTATACGAAAATAAAATCATGGTCACATCGCCTATCTCGGGGTATTCTACTCGGGTGTCCCGTACATGACACAAGAATAGGGGTTCGCCCTTAGCTAGCTCCTTCTTCAGATTCATGGCAGACACAAACTTTATCCTTGGTCTTTTAAGGAGTATGCGATAGGTCACATGAGCATTTTTCTGTCCTCGAAGTGAAATATTCCTATCCAACAGTCTATTCTCGCCTTATATCTACCCATCCAATCCATTCCCAATATTACATCAAAATTGGTTAGGGGAAAAACTATCAAATCAGATTTGAACTCATGTCCACAAATCATTATAGACACGTCTTTAAACCGACTATTACATGCAACACTAGACCCATTAGCAAAGAAAACTCAAAGTCTACAGTTGAGCTAGCACTAAGTCCACATTTCTCCACAATTTTGTCTGCAATAAACGAATGGGACGCACAACTATCAAACAAAACATCTGGAATTACTGAGTTAACATGAAATTTACCCGATACGACATCAGCGTTGTCAGCCTCTTCTTGATTCATGACATACAACTGCCCTGCGTTTTTCTTAGCAGGTGTGGTTACACTGACCGATCCTGCCTGTTTAGTTGGTGCTGCCAAGGTTGGTCCCCTAATTGGTGCTGGGTTCCTGTAAGTGTTATTCGAACTCGCATAACCGCTCTGAGTTCTGAAGTTATGAAACCTGTTCGGGGCTACTGACCCTCCTGCGGACAGCACTGGTGGAAATCCACGCATCTTGGAGAAACAGTCGGCGACCTTGTGCGCCGTTTACCACAATGAAAGCACGTGATTGTCTCGCCCGTGCAGGTCTTTCCTGGGTGTTGTCGCTGACACCTCCTGCAAATGCTGTTCTGTGCTGTACCTGAACTCTAAGCTCTATTGGTTTGGAAATTCTTAAATCCTGTTGTAACACTATGGAATATGGAAAGTGGATTATGGAGTTGGTTTGTCCCATATTGAGAATTTAAGGCTCATATGATCAGTTTATAATAGATTCCCCCCATCATACTACCAACAAGGCCTTCACCTTTTAGAGCCCGAGTGAGGATTTACGGGCCTAAGAGGTGACTTCCCATCTTATTGGGTTGTGTTGCGACGGACGGTGGTTCGGGCTATTACAGATGGTATCAGAGTAACCCTGCGACCGCGTGCTGAGTGTTGGGGTTAGGCCAAGGTCAGCCGTCTAGCGGGGGAGATCTTCGACCTATGTTGATATGATGTTGGTATGGAATGTGGTTTAGGCGCGTCGGGGACGTCGCGTTCTTTAAGTGGGGGAGTTTGTAACACTACGGAATATGGAAAGTGGATTATGGAGTTGGTTTGTCCCACATTGAGAATTTAAGGCTCATATGATCAGTTTATAATAGATTCCTACCATCATACTACCAACAAGGCCTTCACCTTTTAGAGCCCGAGTGAGGATTTACGGGCCTAAGAGGTGACTTCCCATCTTATTGGGTTGTGTTGCGATAGACGGTGGTTCGGGCTATTACAGAGTGTTTGTAACAGCCCGAACCACCGTCCATCGCAACACAACCCAATAAGATGGGTAGTCACTCCTTAGGCCCGAAAATCCTCTCGTGGGCTCTAGGTGAAGGCCTTGTTGGTAGTATGATGGTAGGAATCAATTATAAAATAATCATATGAGCCTTAGTTTCCCATTGTGGGACAAATCAATTCCATAAACCACTTTCCATATTCCGTAGGGTTACAAACTCCCCCACTTAGAGAACGCAATGTCGCCGTTGCGCCTCGGCTAAACCATACCAACATCAACACATGTCCAAGATCTCCCCTGCTAGACGGCTGGTCTGGGCCTCGCCCCAGCACCCGGCACGCGGTCACAGGGTTGGTCTGATACCATCTGTAACAGCCCGAACCACCGTCCGTCGCAACACAATCCAATAAGATGGGTAGTCACCTCCTAGGCCCGTAAATCCTCTCGTGGGCTCTAAAAGGTGAAGACCTTGTTGTTAGTAAGATGGTAGGAATCTATTATAAACTAATCATATGAGCTTTAGTTTCCCAATGTAGGACAAATCAATTCCATAAACCATTTTCCATATTCCGTAGTTACACCTGTGTTCCCGGTTCCAGTAGATTGTGCCTTCCCTTTAAAATTCCCAAAATTCCCTTCCTTAGTGGGTATATTCACCAAATCGAAAGGGGTCTCCTTTCTTTTTCCTCCGATTTCCATGCTCACTGTCTCCATGTTCTTCTCTGCTGTTGTGGCTCTCTCATAACGTCCTTTACAGTGTGGAATCGTTCAGAGACAAACCATCCCATAATGCTCCAAAGTAGCTTTTTCCTTAAGCTAGTAGCTCTAGAAGACTCACTTGGGGTCACACTCTCAGCAAATCTGTTCAAGTCCTCAAACTTATCATAAAATTCCTTCACAGACATTCCCTCAGTCTGTTGAATTGCCTCGAATTCGGCCACCTTCTGTTCTTTCAAGTGTTCCGGAAAGAACTCTCCTTCCAAGAGGTGTTTGAAAACTCGCCAATCTCTAAATCTCTCAACAACAGTCCCGTCAGCCCTCTTTTCTGGTACTGGTTTGAAAAACTCCTCCTGGATTTTCATCCACCATCTTCCAGCTACCTCCTTTAGGTAAAACGCAGCAACTTTTACCTTCAAGTTGTCAGGAACACCGACAGCTAAGAAGATCCTCTCCATATCCTCCACCTAGTCAAGTAGGATACTCGGTTCTCCTCTCCTAGTGAAATTGTCAGGTCGTAAGCATCCGACATTTTAGCCGACAACATATCATCATCTCCACCTCCATTTCCGGCACAATTCCCATCGTCGTTGTTTGCAGCATTGTTTGCAGTATTGTTTGTAGCATTATTATGTGCCATCTGCTGCATAGCCTCAACCATACCCTGCTGCTGCTGTGATATTTGTGCTAGAATAGCTGTCAGATCAGGACCGTTGTTTCGCACCATTGTCGATAAGGTAATAATGGTTCAATCAGTTGTAACCAATTCAATCTCATACTCATTCAGATATTAATAAGCATAAATCAACATATGTCAATCCGAACACAAACAATAAATCGCATAATCAGCGAATCGTGACAAGAATTCAGCTTAGAAGAACAAATACATCATAATCAGTATCCGACTATTTGTCTCGTTCGAGTTTAACTTTTCGGAACTTGTCGTGTTTTATTTATTTATTTTTTTCCGGAAAACACGAGTCGTGCCAGGATCAGTAGCAAACGGACGAACAAAAATTCAGGCATATCAACTATACACACACATTAAAGCTTCAAATAGCAAATAATTTTCCTCAATCTTAGTAAATAATCAAAATATCATAATAGTATTGGGGTATTGTCCCAAATCTAAAGTACTTCAATAATGAAAACTTGACGAAAGTATATCATAACACTTAACACTAGAGTTTAATAAGAAAGCACAACCAACGTCTAACTAATAACTAGGCCTTATGCCCTTTTATTTATGAGTTTCTATTGATCCTTTAAGCATCGATCACCACTCGGATCATAATCCTCATCATTAGGAACTCCTCCTCCATCATCTTGATCTGAGTCGCTCAACTCCTCATCCGAGCTAATCACAATTATCTCAATGTCACTAGCTCCAATAGCATCATCCTCCTCTTCACTCGTGGGGACTTCCTCAGGCTCCTCCTCCGTGTCTACTGGTGCATCCTCTCCAATAGGCGAGGATGGGGGGTTAGGAGAATGGTGATGTTCCTCAACTTTAACTTTCTTCTGATTCAACTGGCTAGGTGTCCCGTGCTCTTGTAGTTGAACCTTCTTTCCTTTCATCATATAAGCTTCATGAGGCTCCGGGGTAGGGTTACCGTTACCAGGGTTCGAGGGTAAGGAGGTATGTAGGTTGGGTGATCCTCAGGTATTTGAACAGGGCTATGGGATATCTCATATTCCCACTCCAGAATTACCTCCAACCTATCAAGATCTATCAGTCTAACCGATCTGTCCCTCAAGTAATGTGAATTCCCTGTGAGACATTCATAATAAGCATTCCTTTCTAGTCTGGCTCGAACCTCCTCCCAACGGGGATGTATCCTCAAATTAACCAAAGTCACAAAGACTTGAACTTCAGGTCTAACTGCCCATGGAAATCTTTTGGTTGGCTTAGTCAGTTTTGCTCTCATTCTGGTGACGAACTCCTCTACAAATCCACCAATTCTCATACGGTCCTGAAAAGTCTCAGATAAAAAAGCTATATGATCCGGTATCGTCCATGGACCAGCAATTGACCTTACACCAGATGCTCCGAACTCCCAAACATACGCACTTGGGTCTGCCATTCTGCCAATATACCAAAGAGAAACTCCAAGTGCATTAGTACCCAAATTGTATATTCACACCACATAATCTGCAGGTTAAATCTATTAGTGTAAACTCCCTCTCTAGCATCACATAGCATTTAGCACATAGCATGCGAATGAATGCACCCATCCCGTTCCCAGTTTGTAAATTTTCTTAAAACAAGTTTTGAAAACTTTTGTAGACTTGACGAATCGGAACCTAACGCTTTGATACCAACTGTAACAACCCTAAATTTTGACCGACTCATAAATAGAAATAATTTAGAATTGTCACGCCGTAATTGGCTACCAAGTTAATTGCTAGGCAAGAAATTCGATTACAATAACTAAACGAGAAAGAAACAGCGGAAGTCTTAAACAAAGTCGAACTACAGTTTTCAAAACCGAAATCTCAAATACATAATCCTAATGAAACGAAAACTCAATAAATGTTTATGAATCCCCAACCATGCGACTCGACTCCGCAAGCAAGCATCCAAAGCATCAAGACTTGTCAACTACGCCATCTAGAATGACGTAGGTCCCAGAATATGGTACGAAACAAACCAGTAGTAGAACGTCAGCATACAAGCCGAGTAAGAAATCACATAAAATACAAGAAAACAGAAGATACGCGCCTTGAGGCGCGTAGCTAACAAATAACAGACGAACGTTATAATCAAAAGGACGATGTGATAATCACCATATCACTACGAGCTCCATCAGCCTCGTTACATAACACGAGTTTAGTCAATTCAAGCCTGGGCTCCTACCCCACAACCACCACAATCTCGAACCAACGCGAGCTAGAGTACCCAAAATAGATCCTAAAGTGTTGAAGTGTACACACCCCTCACTAGAGGGCCAGGTAGGATGCGAATCCTCTAGGAGGTAAGCCTATAAGGAGGTCGGTAGCTAATCCGACCTTAGACTCCCTTATTACAAGGTACAGAGGTGACCAATCCGGCCGAGTCACCTTACTTTAGGTGGTAAACATTATCATACTTTTCTTTTCATCTGTTTTAGATTCATTATTCAATGATACGTTATTTGATAATACAAAACGGATCGATCACAATTGATAGATAACAAAACAAGCTCAAGCTGAAACAAAACAATCAAAAGAGACCACCCGGCCGAGAGGCCGAGTGGTGCGTCGGCAACAAGAGGCCGAGGGGCCGAGAGCAACAAAAGGGCCGAGTGGCCGAAAATAGTGGAAGTCGAATGGCTGCAAAATGGTTAGCAATTCGAACAATAATACACTCATGATATGAAAAAGATATAGGCGAAGCAATAATCAAGATTAAGCGAATAAATCAAAGGTAAGACGATCATATGAATAAACATGATGGTGAATCAAACGAGAGTAGTGGTTAGTCAAAGGGTCATGATCAACGTTCTTACCTTACTCGCACAGTTTCAAAGATTGATTCAAGACTTAAAACAGTACTTCCTCGAACACACAACCTAGAACCAACAATAATACCAAATTACCAACCATCAATCTAATAACACTAACAAGGTAACTCTAACTTTAGATTTCAATACCCAAATGACCTCCAAACGACACCAAGTTCGCACAACACCTTCCCAAGTATACTAACAACATTAATTCACCATTAAATCACCAAAACAACAACATAAACATCCGATTTAGGCAAATTTCAGAAATGGGCAGGATACACTTTCATAAATCAAAACACCATAAAATGTTCCCAAATTAAAACTATGGTTTACCCATCTCATAATAAGCATCTCCTCCAACTTTCACATAAATCCACCCGTAAAATCATCATCAAATCATCATAATTCATCATTACAAGAACCCTAATTCTAAATCCAACAATTCATGCACCAAAACCATAATTAAGCATGATTATAATCTAAATAAGCAATATTCATCAACACAACCATGTTTTAACCTCAAATAACATGATATTAAACAAGCCCTAATCTGAAAATTATGAGAAAGAGGGTTTAAACTTACAACTCTTGGTGTGGGAACCAAGAGAGGCGGCAAAAGGGGGCGACGGTGGCGGTTGGTCGGCCGATGGAGGCTAGCAGCGGCCTCGGGGTGCGTGCACTGCCTTTTCTCCTCTTCTTCTCTTCTCCTTTCTTTCTCTCTTTTTTCTCATCCTTCTCTCGTGCGACGTGAGTGATGTGAGGGTTTTGTTTTTCTTTTGTTTTACTTATTGCAGAAGTAGGATGGGGTTTAGTAAGGGTATTTTGGTAATTTTGCCAGATAGTTGCCCAGTTAGGAAAGCGTCTCTAAACGGAAAGTATACCCTAATTTCGAAAAATAGAATTTAATATCCTCAAAACCAAATTCTCTCGATACCTTAAACAATTCAAGTGACCCAAAAATATGGGGTGTTACAAATACATCTCTTTTTGATGACATACGAGCACATATCACCACAGTTGACCACTGATTAACAAGCGATGTATACAAACCATTACGTCACGTTGTCTCGCACAAACATAAGAGTGTTACTTACACTCGAACACACATATCATATCTGCACAATTTCCAATGTAAAGCATGAAATCTATAACACTACTACTTTTAAAGCACTATATCTCAAAGTGTAAGATCAATTGGTATATGGTCCCCGTCCTGATTATTCTGATGTGCATGTTTTCATGTCTGGCCGCCCAGTCTAAATGACTACAAATCAGGCGAAAAATAATATTAGCCCACAACATCAAACATAAAACCCCAAACATATTCTCTTATTCTCCATCAGTCCCTCTCACCTACCTCCTTCCTCCACAGCCAGCCATGTCGACGCCACCCAGCCGCCGCCAACCACACACGAAATTCAGCTGGCGACAGTGCTTTGCCTGCCAAATTTTAAACCGCCTTTACAATGTGCGCGGGGAATTTGAGTAAAGGAGGGAGGTCGTGGCATATGGCAGAGAGGGGTCAGGGATAGGGTGGCCGACGTGACGTCGGAGGGGGAGCGTTACTTGGTGGTGGTGGTATCGGTGTTGGAGGTGGTGGTCGGTGCTTAGGACCGTTGTGGGTGGTTGTGCGGCTTATGCGTGATAGTGGATGTGGGGAGGGGAAAAAGAGGGAAGAGAGAGAAAATGAAGGGGTGGGTTCACGGGTGGTTGGTTTTTTTTTTTTTTGGACAATTCTGTATTATTAATGATTAGATGTGTTTTAGTAATGATCAAGAATATGTCAATAATGATTTATTTTGTTAATAATGATCTCTATGTTTTGATAATCATATTATTTTAATAATGAATAAATTTGCCTAAGTAATGATCAAATATATGAAAACAATGATCAATTAGAAGAAATGTATGACCAATTAGAGAAACATAAGATCGACAAGAAGAATGAAAATAATGATTAAATGGACAAAAATATGATCAAATGTGAGAAAATAAGGATCAAATAGAGAAATAAAAATCAAATAGATGGCCGAAAAATCATGCTCCACTTTTCGATCATTATTTCCTAATTTTCAGTCATTATTTACCACTTCATAACGTGTAAATAATGAGTGAAAATTGACAAATAATGAGTGAAAATTAGATAATAATGAGTGAACAACGGAAAAATGAGTAAAAATTGAGAAATAATGAGTGTAATAAAATTAAATAATAATGAGTGAATATTGGGAAATAATGAGTCAACACGGAAAAATAATGAGTGAACATTGGTAATTAATGCGTGAAAATTAGATAATAATGAGTGAACATTGGGAAATAATGAATCAACACGGAAAATAATGAGTGAAATTGAGAAATAATGAGTGAACGTTGGAAAATAATGAGTGATCGAATATCGGAAAATAATGAGTGAAAATTGAGAAATAATGAGTGAACATTGGGAAATAATGAGTGATCGAATATCAGAAAGTAATGAGTGAACATTGGTAAATAATGAGTGAAAATTAGATAATAATGAGTGAACATTGGGAAATAATGAGTGATCGAATATCAGAAAGTAATGAGTGAACATTGGTAAATAATGAGTGAAAATTAGATAATAATGAGTGAACATTGGGAAATAATGAGTCAACACGGAAAAATAATGAGTGAAAATTGAGAAATAATGAGTGAACGTTGGGAAATAATGGTGATCGAATATCGGAATATAATGAGGGAAAACTGAGAAATAATTAGTGAATATAGGGAAATAATGAGTGAAAATTGAGAAATAATGAGTCGAAATTGGGAAAGAATGAGTGAACATCGAAAAATAATAAGTGAAAATTGAGAAATAATGAGTGAAAATTAGATAATAATGAGTGAACATTGGGAAATAATGAGTGAACACGGAAAAATAATGAGTGAACACCGGAAAATAATGAGTGAAAATTGAAAAATAATAAGTGGACATTGGGAAATAATGAGAGAAAATAAATAAGGAATATAACGTGGCATATAATAAGTGAAAATTAGGTAATAATGAGTGAAAATAAAATAATAATGAGTGAAAATTGGAAGATAATGGTTTAAAATAAATAATAAATATAAAGTGGTATACAATGATTAAAGATAGAAATAATGAGTGAAAACATTTACCTGATATCATTATTTCGACTTTTCAGTCAATAAATTGTATTTTTCAGTCATTAATTTGCACATATTACATTATCTACCTTCAATCACTATTTGCCACTTTTGAGTCATTAATTTGCATTTTCAATCATTATTTTGTATTTTTCAGTCATTATTTACCTTCAATCATTAAATTTTGATCATTATTTCATTTTTTTTCCTAGTCATTACTTATTTTCTAATTAATAAAAATAAATTAATTAAAATCCAACCTAAAATACAAATTTTTCTTTCACCTCTCCTCTCTATTCCCCAACCAACCCATCGCCCAACACTAGGGCTGAGCATCGGTCCAAGACCGGACCGGACCGGACCGGACCGAGGACCCAAATTCTAAAAAAGTTGGACCGAGGACCGGACCGAATCTCATTCGGTCCTCCTTAGTCCAGTTCGGTCCGGTACGGTCTCTTAGATATAGTGGACCGAACCGAATTTCCTCAAAATAGTTGGATCGAGGACCAGACCGAACCGCTCGGTCCGGTCCGGTCCGGTTTTCGGTCTGCACCAAATTTTGCTCTCCCCTATCCAACACCGAACACCACACCCCCAGTTGCCGTCGTCGTTGCCGTTGCTTCCATCCTCGTACACCATATAAGCCACCCATTACCCCACCAACTGAACGTCCAACCGCCGAAAATCCCCACTGACCACCCCAAACTCACGGTGGACATCCCCACCCCATCACCCACTCCCTTTTTTGAAATTTCTCGATTCCCCCACGATTTCCCCGACCCCGATGGTAACAACCCTAAATTTTCAACAGTTTTAAATAAGAAAATTAAGGACTGTTATGTCGTCGTGGACTACCAAGTCAACGGCAAGGCTTATTAAATCGAAATTCATAAAAAAACAATAAAATGTCAGCAGAAGACTTATAGCTAAGTTTACAAACCAAATGAAATAGATTACAATCGTTCATAAAATCCAAATGTTCGACGAATTTATTGTGCAAAATCCCATGCCATGCAATGGAAACCCAAGCCGACAAGCAAACACCTTCAAGACCTGCCAACTACGCCATCGAGAATGACATAGGCCCCAGAATAGGGTAGGGAACAAACCCAAACATAGAGAACGTCAGCACAGGCTGAGTAAGAGAAAAGAGCAACAAAAATGAAATAAGATATGCGCCTTAAAATGGCGCGTAGCTAAAAATAAGTGAACAAACTACGACAAGCAATCAAGACAACGAAGAACTGGGCACGAGTCGTGCACGACTCGGGCACAGTACAGAGACCGGCAGAAAAGTGCCAAACGACGGGCACGACTCGTGTGCTTAGAGCACGGGTCGTGTAGAGCGCGAACGAGGATGTTCATCACCACAATAATCTTATTTAGCATTCTTTGTATAAATTGTTGCGCAAGGGTCCTACCCCTAGCCGATCCAACATTAGAGCATCGAGAATAAAACGGTCCTAAAGACCCGAGTGTGCACATCCCTCCTAGGGGGATGGTAGGACGCACCGTCACTAAGAGGAAGTCATTTAGGAGACCGGTAGCTGATCTCCGGCCTAGCTACATATACCTTGATCAGAGGTTAATCGCTCTAGGTGGTTTAAACACCATAATGTACGTATAGGTATAATATATATATAGATATAGAGTGAGGATCATAAGAGTACCCTCCTTAGGTGAGTACTGCGCACCAAATCTCAGCCGTACGATCTAACAATTCCGACGCCCCAGATTACGCCACATGTCTTCCACTAGAAAAATAAACTGTTTTCTAATTTTTCCCCAATTTCCCATCATTCTCCATTTTCTCGTTTCTCTCTCTTCTAATTCTCCCTCTCCTCGACATTTTCTCTCTCCTCTCCCCGCGCTCTCATCTCGCCCATTTCCTCGTGTCGACGATGGCACCTCCGTCGCTGTCGCGGCCACCATCGCCGCGTCTGGTACAAGCCGCTCGGTTTCTCTCACCTCAATCGCACCTTTTCTCATCTACGTCGCCGCGTTCTCTCTCCTCTCGCCGTCAATCTCCGGTAACTTTTTTTTGTTCAAATTTTGGTTGATTTCGTGTTCTCCGACCTGTTTTGTCTTCACATTTTTTTCGATTTATTGGTTCAACAGTATTTTTATGCTTAATTTTGTTCATTACATGTTTGATTTCGGTTTTTCGAACGACGGTGCGATTCCGGCACAATTTTCGCACATCACTGGCGAGCTTTCAGATCGTACCTACGGCATTGACGGCGATATATCTGGATTTCAGCGATCAGCAGGTATTAATTGAGAAATTAGATTCGTTTTGATTCGCTCATTCGTTTATATCTTTGTCGAAACCATTGCTTGGATTCGAGAGGAAATGTAGTTGATTCTATGTTAAATCGACTTTTCTTAATCAATTAAATTTCATTTCGTTTTTATTGATTTTGGATTTCATTTCGTATGATATGTGATTTGAATTACTTTGTGATTTTGAATCATTTAACGAAATGGACAGTGAAATTAGGTAGATTTTAGTTTCATAGTTCAGTGTTTGATGAAGTGTCTCAAAGAAGCTCTGTGCGCCCTGTTGTCAGTGGCGACCGCGACCGCGACCGCGGTATGATTTTCTCCGGTTGTGATGAGTGGCGACAGTAAAAACGTGTGATATTTGTCGATGAAAATTTAGGGTTTCTACTTTATTTCCTGCGAATTATATGAACATTTTGATAGATTTTGAGTGTCATTGTATGGACTCTGTTGTGTCATTGTATGGACACTTTTGTGTCATTGTATGGAGGTGTCATTGTATGGACACTTTTGTGTCATTCTATGGAGGTGTCATTGTATCGACACTTTTATGTCATTGTATGAAGGTGTCATTGTATCGACACTCTTGTGTCATTGTATGGACAACGAGCGTCATTTGATGGAGGTGCCATTGTGTGTATGCTTTTGTGTCATTGTTTAGATAATAAGTGTCATTGGACAGAGGTGTCATTGTATAGATAGTGCGAGTGTTAGGCTTGCTAATTAGTAGGATATTTACTTAATGGTGTAAGAATCCTGATGTTTTCTTGGTATAATGGTCTTAGACGATGCATAGTGTCTACTGTTTTCTGATGATGCCTTCTTTTTATGACTGTCGCTTTGTGTTTGGACTTTAAAGATCGCTGCTTACATGACTAGAAGCCTAGTTTTGAGTTGTGCAAATTACCACTCTTGTTTTGAGCTAGCTGCTGAGACATTGAGTTATATTTGATTAGAAGAATCTTTGATCACACAATATTGCAGGTTTGGAGTGTTAATCAAGTCCACAAACTATTCAGTTGCACCTTAGCATAAAGGAACTGATAGGAGAGGAGCACATTAGGCTTGCTTTCTTTAGAAAATAGTTTTAGTACTTGATGATCGTTAAATTCTTCTTAACAAGTCATCTAGTCAACGTAATCATGTTAATATACTCTGATGTCTTATCCTCCTATCGCGTCTATTAGCTCAAAATGGTAGAGCATTGTGCTATTGTTATTGCACAAGGTGTGGGTTCGATTCCCACATAGACGAATGTATTTATGAGCTGAGCAACTGGTTTCAAAAAATTGGAACCAGTACTAATGACTCCTTTTTTTCCTTCTTCTTTGGCCTATTGTTACTCTTGGATAAGCTGCTCTTGTATTTATGTGAAAAGAAGTAGCTAGATGGCTAGGCCCCAAGAAGAAAGAAAAATGATGTAGGGAAATATGAGGGTTGGACTGACCGGAAAGAAGTGGGTTCTTGAAAGAGTTGGTTATGATAAATAACAAAAAGAGATCATGCATACATAGCCCAGCAAAGCATAACAAATGAGCATTAAAAACATGCTGCTGTAAGCCTTGAAATCTGATCTAATTCGAGAAAAAACAGTCTTGAATTTTGTTGTTTTCTCTTTGAAAATGCTGACAGGCCTGACTCTGACAACATTTCTAGAGCTACTCATCAACTCCACAGACTGGGATCAAGCTCATCAGGTTCTCCAATTCCTGAGTACTCAACTCTCGAAAAGAACGAGTAATAACCACTTCGTAAGCATTGCTATTGCCTTGGTCACAGTTGCTGTTGTTGCAATACCCTTGCTTCAGAAAAGGAAACAAAAAGGTGTGCAGTATATGTATAATGGTTATGCAGTACTCCTAAACTTTTTTATCATTCTACAGACATATGACGATTCATGCTACTGTACCCAAATATGTCTTAGACTAAGGCTTTGCTGTCATTGCTGATGGAATACGGAATAACAGTCTCATGTTTTATAGGTTTATCTGATATATAATCAAAACGACAACAACATTTAAACGACAACAAGAATCCCCAAATTTGTGATTAAGTTACTAAGCACAAAAATTGTATAAACTCTCCTGACAGAGATTGGAATACATTCAAAACATAAAGGGAAAAAAAATTGGGCATTGATTGGTTTGTTGAATCGTAAAATTCCCCAAAAAAATTATTGTTATATTACAACCGATGTGGGATTTGAACCCACACTCTTGTGCATCGCACAAGGCTCTTACAATTGAGCTAATCGGCTTTGGCAAGAAAAGAAACATTACCTAGTTCCTATAATCCAAACAGGCGACACATGTTACTTCATAGAATGACACAAGTTTGTCCCCAAAATGACACATGTTTCTTCATGAATTTAAACATCCATAGAAGGAAACACGTTTGTACATAAAATCACACACGTTGTCCATACAGTGACACAAGATTGTTCATAGAATTACACAACTAGCCATAGAATGACACACGTTTGTACATACAGTGACACATGTTTGTCCATGGAGTGACACAAGATTGTTCATTGAATTGCACAACCATAGAATGACACACGTTTGTTGAATTAATTTGAATGTTTTTGATTAAAATTTGGGGGAAACAATTGAAATTACTCAGTTTTACATATTGAATGATTTGTTCAGTTTAATTTATATTCTACGTTGTGTGTATGAATTAAACAATTGATTATAGAATTTTTAACTTGATTAATAGTTTTTATTTCAGATATTAGTTGAAAAATTTCGTGGAAAATACAATGACACTAAATAAACAATAGAATGGCACTGAGTTAAATACATTAATTTTCAGTATCACTGATTATGTTAGTGAAAAACATTTATTCTTTGTCATTCTATGGTCGTTCAGTGTCATTGTATGTTTGTCTCTATGTCACTATGATAAAACAAAGACACTAGGTTAGCTTGGAGAATACAATGACACTTGCTCCACAATAGAATGACACTAAAAGTTAAATAGAGTGACACTAAATTTACATTTATTATTTTCAGCATCACTAATTATGTTAGTGAAAACATTTATTCTTTGTCATTCTATGGTCGTTCAGTGTCATTGTATGTTTGTCTGTATGTCACTATGTTAAAACAAAGACACTAAGTTAGCTTGGAGAATACAATGACACTTGCTCCACAATAGAATGACACTAAAAGTTAAATAGAGTGACACTAAATTTACATACATTAATTTTCAGTATCACTGATTATGTTAGTGAAAACATTTATTCTTTGTCATTCTATGGTCGTTCAGTGTCATTGTATGTTTGTCTCTATGTCACTGTGATAAAAAAAAAGACATTAAGTTAGCTTGGAGAATACAATGACACTTGCTCCACAATAGAATGAAACTAAAAGTTAAATAGAGTGACACTAAATTTACATACATTAATTTTCAGCATCACTAATTATGTTAGTAAAAACATTTATTATTTGTCATTCTATGGTCGTTCAGTGTCATTATATGTTTGTCTGTATGTCAGTGTGTTAAAACAAAGACACTAATTTAGTTTGGAGAATACAATGACACTTGCTCCACAATTGAATGACACTAAAAGTTAAATAGAGTGACGCTAAAATTAAATACTTTAAATTTCAGCAAAACTGATTTTATCAGTGTCATTGGATGGTTGTGTGTATGTCACTGTGTTAAAACAATGACACTAATTTAGTCTGTGTCTGGGGTTTCAGCGGTATTGCAAGGTTGTGTGTCTGTCATTCTATGTTGATTCATGTTCATGCTTTGATTTTCAAAATTAGTTACAACACCTCCATCTATTGTCTCCTTAGTCCTCGAGGTTCTGAGTAGTGGGTTAGAAATGTAGAGGCTGAATTTACACCTATGTTGGGGATGCTTTTTGAGACATTGGATGAGGGGGTAGAATTTTACAAGATATATGCACTTGTTTTTGGGTTTGATACAAGGTTGTATACGTCTAAAAGAGATATTAATGACAGAATAGTGTATAAATCCGTTGTATGTAACCGACAAGTTTTCAAAGAAAACAGGGAAAAGAAACCTGTTACAATGGATGGTAGTGAAGTGAACAACTCCTTAGAGTGTAATACCCAACAAGTTGCAAAGCGAAGGATTAAGATTACTCGATTTGAGTGTCAAGCAATGATTGCTTTTAGGTATGAAGGTGGTAAATATGTAGTTTCTAAGTTCCATCACATTCACAATCATAGGCTTTGCAAATTGAAACATAGGGAGTTTCAAAAGCTTGCTAGAAACTTGACTTTGTTTCATAAGCAAACCATTATTGACCACACAAAGCTTAAAATTGGTGCAACAAAATCTTTTAGAATATGCAAGGAATATGCGAAAGGCTATGAAAATGTGGGCGCCAACCTTGTGGATTTTAAGAATTTCGATAGGGATATGAAGTGTTTCATAGGTGATAGGGACTCACAAATGTTGATTGACAAGTTTAAGAGAAAATCTGAGCTAAAGAAGGGTTTATATTTTGCCTATGAGGTTGATGAGGATGAATGTTTGTCGAAAGTCCTTTGGACCGATGCACGGGGTAAGAATAGGGGTGGCAAACGGGTCATCGGGTCGGTTATGGGTCGGGTTATATCGGGTCGGGTTGTATCAGGTTGGGTCAGACTCGGGTCAATTGTAGTTCGGGTCGGTTTCAAGTCGGGTTGCACGGGGTTATTTCGGGTCGGGTTTGTTCCGGGTTATACTCGGGTCGATTCGAGTTCGGATCGGGTCAGATTCAGGTCGGTTCATTGTCGGGTTTCAACAGGTTCGAGTCGGTTTTGATCGGGCTACTTCGGGTTCTGGTCAACTTCGGGCGGGTCAAAATTTAAATCGGGTTGGGTCGGGTCATTTGAGATTGCGGGTCAAACTGAGTTTGAGTCAGTTCAGTGCTTATTTATTGGAGGAGGGTGTACACATTAATCCGATAATCAAAGTTTCATAAAAATTGTATGTCGAATTAGATTCTTATTAAACTCGCTTCGTAAATTTTTTGGAACTTTGATTAGCCGATTAATGTATACACCATTCTTCATACTGTGGTATTAGATTATGTGGTGTTTAAACCGGGAAGGATGGAGTATTCGAGTTAAGATTCAATGAACTGTTAGGGATTCCGGAATTCATTCATTATTGATGTTTATCTGACAACAAACTATTCTAAGATGATCTTATATAAGAATAAAATACAAAATTTTAATTAGATTGACAACTTTTAACCCTCACGCTTTAACGTTTATCGAAAGACTGAAGGCTATTAAGATTTAATAATCTCTATGACGTTGTCCTATCCCCTCTCTGTCACCTTACTTCCTCTAAACTTTATCTCTCGTCATCCCCCTCCCCCTCTTATCACTGTGTACAATTTTAAGTATCTAATAGGATCGGGTAAGTTAGCAAAATATATTGGAGAACAAACACAAAAGAAATCGAGTATTCCACTATGTAATGGACTTCTCGAATGACCTACGATTACATATGAAACATATTTCACTCTATTTATCGATTGATTAAATGTACAAATTAACGAATGTTGTTAATCCTGTTATGTTGGTGAGATTAACTAAGATTGCATTAACATGTAGTATTATCGACTATATATTGGTCGCTAAACAGAAATAATTAAGCTTGCGTTGCAAACGCGTTTTATAGACTATTAAATAAGAGCATATATATAGTGATTTAACGAATAATTTTTTTTTAGATTTTATATGTTTAGGTTGTTAGACGAACTAATTTCTCATCATATAAGTTGGCGTTATCATTTATGGCAATTCGTTACGCAAAGTTCATATTCACAAGCGCGAAAAAGTTCATTATAATTTATGGCGCCAAAACTTTCATCATGGCGCCAAAACTATCTTTCATTATGGCACCAAAACTTTTCATTATGGCGCCATAAACTTTTATTTTGGCTCCAAAATATACAATTTTTCATTTGAACCACAAAAACTTAGAAAAGAAAAAAAATAAAAATAAAGATACCAAAATATCTTCTCACTTCTCAGTTCTCACTTTTCTCTTTGCTAACTTCTAGTTCTCACTGAGTCATTGCTCACTTCTTCTCTCCCGACAAATAATTAAAAAAAAAAGTTTTTTTCACTTTCTCACCTTACCATTTCGATCCCTCTGCCGACGATACTCTCTCCCGGAGCTCCGACATCATACCTAATAATAAGGTGCGCGATTTCTCTTCTTCTTTTCTTTCTTTTGGCATTATTTTAGATATGTTTCATGCTCAATTAATTGGGATTTTGTGTTGTGGATTTGTGGTTCACTACGTCAAAAATGACCTTCCAAAACCTACGTAAGAGAACGGAATTTCAAATAACCGTCTTCAAAAGGTCTTTCAGAACGGTTCCGTAAATAACGGTTCTTAAAATGTGAATCCAGAAAAAAAAAATAAAAAACCTATCTTTAAGAACGGTTTTGTGGTAAAACTGTTCTAAAAGACTTAGAACGAAAGCTTTAAGAACGGTTCCCACAAAAACCGTTCTTAAAGGTTGGCCTTTTAGAACGGTGTTTCTAAGAACCATTCTTAAAGGTCTAGTTTGATAAACCGTCCCCCTCCTCCTTCTTCATCATTTTTTTCAATCGTCTTCCTCGCTGCTTCTGTTATTCGCAGCGCGACTTCAACCTAGAAAAAAAAAATCGATTATTTGCAATCAATAATCCCAATAATATATTACCCAATTCATTAGTTTAGCTATTCTTCCCAAGGTTGTAGTAGTGGAAGAATTTTATCCCTAATTGAGTTGATAGAAGATTGTTACTACAAATTGGGGCAACCATTTTCCGGCGATCGGAATTCGATTTGGGCATCAATTTTCCGGCGACTAGCCTACAATTAGGTCAATTATCAATCTCCAATTCAATAGCAAGTAAGTCTTTTATCTAGCTTTTGTTTTTTAATTTCTAAATTAAAGTAGCTAGTTAGGTTTTAGGTTAATTTGCTAGTCAAATGTTAGGTTAAGTAAGTAGAAGAACTTTAGAATGTAGGTTGCCCATCATATGTTGAGTTGGTGTTGTGATTTAGAACGGTTCTTAGAAGAAACGTTCTCATATATAGCCCTATTATTGTATATATATTTGTTTTTTTGGATTTTTGTTCAAATTTGTCGTTTTGTGAGTATGATGATAGGATAAGAGAACGGTTTTGCAAAAATGTGTTCTCTAAGGTATTAGATTGTTTAGTTATGCTAGGTAAGCTAGTACTAATTCAAAAATGGCCTTGCATATGTGTACTTATCGATATAGTAAGTGTAATATTGTTGTATTAATACAAATGTCGCGGTGAATATTATGTTAATTTATTATCATTTTTAGTTATAAACTTATATGTTCGTTAACACATGATTTTTGTAGCTATTTTAATTTTTTTTTTTATCTATCTAATAAATTTGTCAATGTTAATGTGTTTGTAGGTTGATGACTTGAGGGATGACGACTAGAAGGAGAAAATCAAGCGGTAGCAATACCGATGATGGAGGTGAGTCGGAAGGTGAGAGAGGTCCGAGTGTGCTTTTGCAATGTGCGAGGGCCTTAAAAGAGAAGAGACCTATTCTTTTGGAGTGGAGTAAGGATCGTATGCTTCCTATGGGGACACACCGTTCCAATTTCAGTTCTTGGATAGGAATAATTACTCGTAGACACGTGCCTTGCAATTTGAGGAAATGGAAAGATCTAAACAAAGCAACCGCAAGGCGAATATGTGAAGACATTGAAGTACGTCAGAAACATCTTTTTACCTAATATATTAGATATGCACTTATCATTAACTTTTAATGATATATATATGTAATTGTATTTGCATTATGTAGGCTGCTTTCTTTGTTCATGAAGAACGTAAAGGTCATTGGATTCTATGTGAGGCCGCTAAACATTTCAAGAGATGGAGATGTACCCTTCACATCCATCATATGTATATATATGACAAGGAGGACAAGAAACACACAAAGAGGTTAGAAAAAATAAGGTGAAACCCGATTGTTATGAGCAAATCACTCAAGAACAATGGGATGACTTTGTTGAATATCATACCTCCGAAGCATTTCTAGTAAGTTTGCAAAATTGAATCATCCTATTTTTGATAACTTAGATTATTTTTATATCATATTATTTGCTCATATTTACTTATTACGTTTTGTTTTTTTTTTACAAGAAAAAAAGCAAGAGCGGAATTGACAATATTAAAGAGAAGAAATCACTGTATTATGGGTCTCGAAAAGGGTATATCGGAATCAATTAGGAGATTGTAAGTAACTATCTCGCTTGATTAATTAAAAGGCTTATCTTTGATTATATATATATATATATATATATATATATATATATATATATATATATATATATATATATATATATATATATATATATATATATATATATATTTACTTATCTATTTTGTTAATTATAACTATCATTTCTTTTCAATTTTGATTAAGGTTGAAGATTGTGCAAAACAAGGGATCGAGATGCAAGATGTACCTAGATATCTCACTTGGCTAAAAGAACATTTGAGAAAAAAAGGCGAAATGACCGATTATGACAAAGAAATTGCCAAAGAAATTGTCAGAACGAACATTTATTTTTCGATCAAAAATTAAACTTATTTTTTGTGCTTAAAACTTTTTCACATTAATAATAATAATAATATAATAATAATACTAATATTTTTTTTTCATGTAATTAGGCAAGGTTGGAAAAAGAGGCTAATGAAGGAAAGTTTATTCCTCAAGGCCGAAATGATATTTTGGCAAGTGCGGTTAAGAAGCGTGACCATCCGAGACGTATTCTAGGTATGCCTACGAGTCTCACCATTTCCGATGTCTTTGGTAGACAAAAAAAAACGGACTTCGGAACTTAAGTTGGAAGAACAACTTCATGTTACCCAATATAAACTCAAATCAACTTTAAATAAGGTTGATGTATTAGGGCATATTGTTATGTCTATGGGTGATGGTGTGCTTAGCCAAGTACAAATGGAGTTGTTGTCTAAAGCTTTTCCGGTTAGTTCTCAATTTTCTGGAAATCGTGATGATGTGAAGGAAGAAGTAGCCGGTATTAACTCAAAAACTCCTCAAAATCAAGAGGAGGATGCTTATTATCACACTCCATCACCTCATATGCAATTTCAACAAAGTAGTCCGATTGTTACTCCAAAGACATCTCATTTTGTAGATCCCGGGCATGAGGTAACATTTGATTTATTTATTCATATATTATCGTATGAAAAGTAAATTTTGTTTTATAATATTGAATTGAGATGTACATGTTAATTTTGTTCTAGGAGTGGATGGAGTGTCTACTTTATCGCCGAAGACAGGGGACATAGTGGCGGAGGGGAAGGCTAGGAATAAAGATCCAAGAAGCACGGTTCCCATCCGTGTACATTGCATGCCTCTACCTGATAACTGTAAAGAAGTGATTATACTCAGAGATATCGTGCCACATGAACCATTGCCATATCCCAACTCAGAGTTAGCTTTTGTTAGTCAAGCCGTAAACATCCGAACTATATGGCCTATTGCATATATTTATCCCAAAGATTATTATAAGGTAATTTTATATTCTTTTTTCTATATGTTTATCTTGATTATAAGTTTTTTTTTAAATTAGTTGATAGGTTGAAGTAATTTATTATTATGGGTTTTTTTTGTTTTATTATTCGTTATTAGGCGGCGGAAGAACCATCCAAGAAAACTCGTCCGTCCTCCGGAACCAAACCTACTCGTGATCCATTCCAAAAGTTGACTGTTGAGGAGAAAAACAAGATCGTGAGGACGGTTTTGGTAAAAAAACCTTTGGATAGAGTCTTTGAAAATAGCTAAGGCGGGGAATAATGAAATGAAGGAGATTCCTATTTCTAAGCATGTGGCACACAATGAGCAAATAGCATATGTCGGTTGGGAAGAGATGCAAGAATGGTGTCTTCAAAACGAAATTCAATCTACTCATATGATCATATTCATGAGGTAATAATAATAATATAATAGTTCTTGTCTTTTCATTTTGAACTGTAACGACCCAAATTTCCGTAAACGGGGGTTAGATGCTAAGCCCGATTTACGAAGACTTAGAAGTCGTTACCGCCGTATAGGCTATGTTTACCTAGGTTGGAAAACAACCACCACCTAGGGAAAGATAGACTACACAAGGCTTCATGGATCTTCACCTAAAAACATTATATAATACATACTTTTGAAACCATCTAAAGTTCAGCGGAACGCTTTCTTGGACTCGGGTATTTAAACCCCAAAAATTGAATTAATATTACAAGTATTTCATAAAAATTTGAATAATATGATTCAAATTCAATTACATATAGTCATATATCGACAACTCTTCTTTATTACAATTAATCTCAAATCTTAGCGTCTTATAGCTAAAACTTCCCGCACTTGCAACTAGCTCAAACTCTTGTAACCTGTAAAACATTTAATATTGATTGGGTGAGTCGAATGACCCAGTAAGCTCTTACCTCTTCCCTTTGTTTCACAAATTTTACTCACCGCTGCCTTTTCACAATGGTTCTCCACATCACCACATACACATGGTTCACTCGCAACTTAGGTGCCATAATTATCACTTAGACATGAACAACTATATATATATATCACACTTTCACTTGTCTCGTATGCATGTACACCAGCATACTATAATCACTTCACTACTCTAAATCCATCAGCTAGCACACACAGTTCCAATCTACATTTCATAAGGTCTTTTCTTATCATAACATTGTCCAATGAACGGACATAAAGATGCTATGCACACCTCTTCATCGCATATAATCAGGATTATACAATTTAGCACAAGTAGTGTCTAAGATCATTCCACCACATCATACTATAACAATGTTTATGTTCAAACGACGAACATAAAGATGCTATATGCATATCATTTTATCACACAAAAACAGGTTTACCTGACTTCTAATGTAAACCCGTAACCTGCAAGCTATCTTATGTAAGATATTTCTTTTCATAAGCAATGAATTCTAAATATATATTGCTTCTCATAAGCAACGGATTCTAAATGATATGTTGCTTCTCATAAGCAACAAATTCAAACTCTATGTCTAACATGGAGTGCGACGACGACAATGACAATACGGGACCGTGGAAATCAGGCCGAGGTCCGACCTCTTACTTAGACCTCCCCCTCACAAGACAGGGCTTGATATGCCCTAAGTTCCTATTTTGTCCTTTGTGTTCCTCACACAGGACCATTTCTTTTATAAGGTGTGCTGGAAACCCACACCGTCAGTGTTTGCACCCGTAGACAAACACCCACTATGTTTTAGGCCAAGTACTCCACCTTTACTTGCCGACGCTTTCAGGATCCTTGGTACGTCTCAACCACTCCAGACACAAAACAACTTCTAACTTTGTCGTCACTCCATTTAGACTTCTACACGCTTGACCATCTCAGATATGGACGGCCAGTCATCTCAATTTCAACAACCGGACTTACCCATGAGGGTATTGTCGGTCTACTAATCACTAGTAGACAATCAATTCAAGCATGTTATAACCGTATTATTCGGTTTCTTATCTAATCATAGCAACATATAACTAGCAAAAGCAAACTCTAAGTCTATGTTCGCTTATGCTCCACATCACTTGATTTAATCATTCTCTGATCACAAGTATAGACAATCTTTAAATTATCATAACACAAATGAAACATCTATTTACTTACATACATGCTTTTATCACGTAAAGACATCCCATCATAAGGATGACTAATCACACTACAAACTATCACACTTGAACCTTAGGATAGACTACAAGGTTCAATACATTCAATAACCATAGGGAAACAATCATGTCAAGGCTATAGCACACTTTGGGTATAAAAGTATGTCACAAGAATGACATCAGTCACAACTGGGAAACTGAACCATTCGATTTTCAGATGCAAGAAATACATGAGGAAGATTAATATTTATAGAACTCAAAAACTTGACCACCTGGTCTATATTTGGTTAACCGATCTACATCAGACTTGTAGTTTAGGTATTTCGACCCTTTTATGAACTAGAACGTCAAACTCATTCATTTTGTGACCCCTTTCTTTTAAACATCATTTGTCATTTACCTTTTAAGGTTGTTCAATTAAAATCTATCGGGTGGTGATAATCAACTAGTTGTTCGTGGAACACTTTTGAAATCATATAAAAATGTTATAGATAAAAAATCAAGTGAAAAATAAAAGACAACAAGTTAATTGATTTACCGTCACCGTCGTCCATCTTAACTTTGAGGAATTTTCAAAACTCGCAAGAGGATTAGCACTTTGGAATCTATTGTTGCTCCTACATACACATATAAGTTTATATTCAAGTTCTTATCATATAACATTGTAGTGATAAATTCGAAGTTAAAATAATAGATAAAAATAAAACTTACTCGTCTAGTAGATTAAATAAGAATTGTGGGGGTTCATCTCTTGTATTGCCGGAATCTAACCAATAAACAATCCGCGCTCCAGGATTCACCACCGCAAGCATCCAATGTGCACTATAATTATGAAAAAATAAACATTCATGGCCGAAATAGAATAACTAATTAAAATGTGTTGCAAGAATTGAAAAAATACCTTTCATTATAAGGAGCAAAGAACAATTTACCACCACTTAGACATGATGTACATTGAAATGCTTTTAAAATATAAGCCACACGTGTTTCGTTGCTTGCAACACTAATTGGGGACAACATACTTGGATCCAAAAACCCATAGCAATGAATTGTCCCATTTTGGGTGGCCATATTGTGCAAGTACCTATCATACATATATCATATAAGTATATATACAAATTGAGATTTTATACGTACATGTGATGAATTTAGAACCGTTCATGTAAGGCCCCGAATTTCGAAGTAGGGGTTAAATTATTTAATAGCGTGATTAACACGTTTTTACGTACAAATTTGAAATTTTATTTACTTGGCTAGAGGTGGCCGAGCTTGGCGTTGAAGTTTGTGTGTGTGTCGCTTAGCTTTGAATTAAGCTATATGTACAAAAAGTGATTGTTTGCAATGAACTGTCCTATTAATTGGGGTATTTTAAAATGTGAGAACAAGACCTAAGAGCCTAAAGGTAACTGTCCTGGTGTATTCTGACAATTTACGAGTTCCTATTGTTATTCGTATTGATAAGACCTAAATATCCCTATAAAGAATATCGACTAATTCGATGAGTCCTTACTATTATAAGTTTTATCGTCTCATTTGTCTACGACCCCCGAAGCCCCGAGTCTTCTTTTACAAGCCAACACGATTTCTTAGTAAGGAAGAAACTGTTGCTATTGATTTGGGTGATCAATAGTTGTGTGATGAAAAATAACGAATGCAAAAAAACCTCAATATTACCTTGATACGTGGAACTACCCAGGAGAGGTAGTTTTGCTGTCTAATTCTCCTTCATCCTCATCTTATTGTCATCCTCATCCCCATCTTCACTCATCCTCACCTCCTCACTTCTGAACCGACAACAACAACAACAAAAAAACAACAAAAAGGGGCAACGCCAATATAATTTTGAGAACAGCCCCAAAAATGATATCTCATCAATTTATAAATTGGGGATTCGATTGTGAATGAAAATCGAAGAGTATATGGGCAGAAATTAGGAGAAGAAAGGGAAGATATATGGGTAGCTAGCTAGGAGCTTACGTTTTTGGAGGATCAATCGATTAAATTGATTGAGGTAAGCTCTAAACTCATCCTGGAATTAGATTAATGGCTCAATTGAAAATAGTTATACATTTAGGTGGTTTAATTTCACCTAATAAGTTGTATGGAGCTTTAGGAATCAATAAGATATTTAATCACTTTAGCAAGTTTGATTGATTGATTGACCAGTTTCGAAAACTGGGATTTTGTGAGAAGTATAACTTTTTGTTTGTGGAAACAAATTAGATATTTGGATTCCTCATGAAATTTCGTGTGAAATAGTGTGCTCACTTGTTGGAATCGAAGTAGAAATGAATGAGTTATGGTGTGTTCTTCTTGGTGTTGTTTCCTGATTACGGGAATGGGCAGCAGTCGGTATTTGATGTGTTTGGGGTACCAAATGAACCCCAAAATTTGATATCTTTATATGTTTGGACTCGTGGGAAAATTTCCTACATGATAGTATACTTTCATGTTGTAGTTGATTAGAAATTGATGAAGATATGAAGTGATCTTGGTGATACTGATTTCTGGGCTTGTGACAGCCACTATTTCTTGGAAAGTGCTAAGTTTGAGTTAGCAAATGAACTCTGAGTAGGTGCCCATATATGATTGAATTCCCTATGATTTGTACTATGAATTAATGTGGTGGTGTGTTGAATTGTATTAAGAAATGAGCAAGTTATGCTCACTTGATCAAAGTGTGGTGCCATGAGTGCTCAAGTTGGTCAGTGAATTATTTAAGGTGAAATTGCCTGGTGAAACTTGTTTGAAACTCACGATTATCTTGTGAGTATGTGTGAAGCAGATTATGTGCGGACTATGAATTTGATTGAGTTCCCCTAGCATGATTAAGGATAAAGTTTTGTTTATAGTATTCACTTGTTGCAAATGAATGTAGTTATACCTTAGTTGGAAGTCATGGTCTTTGTGAGTTATTCTCAAATTGGAAAACCCGACATCTTTAAGTGTCTTTCTAAACCATATGAGCTCTATGAGTCTAGTGTATGCGTCGTGTTGATTAACTACGACTAAAAGTGGTTAGACAACCAGTTAAGTGCACGAGATGGATTAGATAGAAGTGTATCGACGTGATGACGTCTTAGTGCGTTTAGTCAGTGGCTATTACAAAAGTAATAAAGTTTCTAATCTGCCAAAGCGGTGGTCGTATCTCCCTTTAATGAGGGTCAGCCTATGTTGTGTCAAATGAAGGTGAACATTAGGAAAAGTTGCCTAAAGTTTACAGGCTGTCCGGAATTAAGGACTGCACGCAGGGTCATCTTAAAAATTAAACTGCGAGCAAATGACAAAGAATCTGATGTTGTGTAATATATTGTTAGAGTTGTACGGATGTCTAGTTTCACCAGAAATTTACGGATTTACAAAACGACAAGTAAATCTGGAGTTATAACCAGAATAGTGAGACTGGGTCAGTTTACTAGTAACTTGAGCAAGGAATAACAAGGTCACTTTATTTTGTGATTTAATGTAGGTCCCTCGACAACCTTTAGGATCAGTGGATTATGGCTATTATTTCTGTCGCTATATGAAAGAAGTAGTTGAAACGAGCAAAAATTTTATTCCCAAATCGGTAATTATGAAAAACTACTAACTTTCATAAATTTAGATTTTTCTCAACAATTAATTTCGAATCCTCTCACAATAGTTTGTGATTGTTGACTATAGTCTTGTGTTCTTTTGTAGTATGTTATCAAAGACCATCCGCAATCCTACTCCGATAAGGAAATTGATGAAGTGCGAGACATATTGGCCGACATTGTTCTTCGGGTTGGTCAAAACGATGATGACATCATTTAGCATGCGTATATAAGGTAATTTAGTCATATGTAGTATCGGATAGTTAACTACCTTAGCTTGCATGCTTATGGTAGTTGATAGAGAACTTAGATTTTATAGGATGGTAGGGAAATTTGGATTTGTAGGTTGGAGAACTATTAGATTTTGTAGAATGGACAACTTGGATTTTGTATGATAGCAATGGTGATGGTTTGTTGTATATGTAGTAGTTGTTAGATGAATTGGTGTTGGACATTGCTATTTGGAGTATGAGAATGGACTAGAAAATTGCATTGGGTGATTTGTGGAGCATTGCTATTTTTTCATGCAGGTTGTAGTCGGCGGTCCGCGTTTTTTTTTTCGCGGACGCCCAAATGTTTCTGGTTGGAGGCACTGTAAATTGTACCTAAAAAAAAATATAGACAAACCGTTCTCATAGGTCCCCTCCAAAATTCGCGCCAGCAAGGGGGTCTTTAAGAACGGTTTTGCCCAGAACCGTTCTTAAAGGCTTTAACCGTTCTCTTAGACTTTAAGTACCGTCGTCTAGAGAACGGTTCTACAACCGTTCTGGTTAGCTTTAGGGGAACCGTTCTGGCAAGTCTTTTTTGACGTAGTGGTTTGTTTTGCTGCATGTTGTGTTTCATCATGTCGGTGTGGTTGTTGATGGTTGGGTAATTGATTCGACATGAAATGATCAAAGTCCGACTGAGGATGATGAGTTATTCGTTTTATTTAAAATCAACAAAGCAATTACTCAATCTGAGTTTGGGCCACTTTGTAAGCCTCTAACTCTGGCTTTATAGTTCAATCTCTTTGAAAATATTGATATTGTCTTTGTTGCTATTGGAATGATTAGTGGTGGTGGTGGAAATTGTTGGTCCTAAATTGTTGGGCATGAAATGTTTGACAAGTTTAAGAATGTCGGATGATTAGTAATTAAGGCTAATTTGAATGATTGATGTTACTTTTGAATCAAGGGAAAGTCTGAATGTTTACTCTGTGTGTTGGTTTTTGTTGTTGATGTTTAGTGATTTAGTCCTTAGCCCGTGAAATTAGTTGTACAATAGTATCTATGGAAAATTATGTTACCCCAGTTTTGGAAAATACAAGTTTGCTCAGCAGTCTGCTAGTCTTGTACAATATTTACGAATCCAATATCTGGCTCAAATGTGATGCATTTGTGCTTCTTATATGTGTAGTAGCATTTGACTGTTTTAATTCGTATTGCTATTATATTTTGGGTCACTTGCTAATAGTCGTTATCCTCACTTTAATTTTTATTTTGGCTCACTTGTTCCTGCATCTTTGTTTGATGTCATTAGATCTCCTGCACACACCTTTTGCTGCTGCCGTGTTGATTTGCGTGGACTCGTGGGTGTTGCCTTTTGGCTGCCAGTTTGCTTTATGATCTGATTCTCTTTTGTTATTTGACTTATAGCTAAGTGTTTGAACTAGATGTGTTGGATCTTCACATTAAGCACATTTGATAATGTAATCTATGTATTAAGAGCTCCAAAAGGGAGATGTTTGACCTCTTATCACTTTGTCACTTTGAGATACTACGGTCTACCGTTTACATAGTCTTAATTTGACCTATTATCAAACTTATCTTATGTAATTAATATTATAGGTTGTTATAATATGGACAAAGCAATCCCTTCAGAAAAAAGTATGGACAAAGCAAGTGCTACTAATTTAGACAAAACAAAAATTGTTCAAATAATATCAATAACTATTAATAAGAGAACGTATATTGATTGTGGGTGGAATAATGAACATTACAAATTTACAATATCGGGTCGGGTAATTTTCGGGTCAGATAATTGTCAAGTTGTTAATCGTCGGGTCGGGTGCAATCGGGTTGTTTGTTAAATCGGTTCGGTTACGGGTTGGGTTCTATCGGGTCATTTATCGGATCGGTTCGGTTATGGGTCGGGTTGTTTCGGGTCGGGACAATTGCAGGTCGGGTTGAGTCAGGTCTCGAGTTTTATCGGGTCAATTTCGAGTCGATTACGGGTCGGTTACTATCGGGTCTTGGCGGCTTGCGGTTAACCTTCGGGTCGGGTCGAGTCGGTTTTGAGTTCACATATTTTCGGGTTTCATCGGGTCGGGTTTCGGTTAATTTTATCGGTTCGGTTCGGGTTTGCCAGCACTAGGTAAGAAGAACTATGCACTCTTTGGTGATGCTGTTTCGTATGACCCCACTTATGGTATCACCAAGTATTACATGACTTCCACTCCTTTCACTGGAGTGGATCATACCAAAAAGTTTGTGACATTTGCTTGTGCTCTCTTGTCACACGAGGATGAAGAGTCCTTGACATGGGTGTTTCCAAAGTTCTTGGAGGCTATGGGTAATAAAGAGCCACAATGTTTTTTTACGGATCAAGATCCAGCAATAAGGAAGGTTGTCCCCTCTGTTTTTAAACATGCCACACACAGATTTTGTATGTGGCATATAACCGATAAGGTGAAGGCCAAGGTAGGGGTAAAAATATGCAATGAAACTGAATTCTTGACTCGATTCAATTCCATTATTTGAAATATAGATCTCGAACCTAATGAATTCGAGCAGAAATGGGATGAAATGATTGATGAATTCGAACTTGAAATTTCTTGGTTGATTGACATCTTTGAGATTCGACACCAGTGGATACCAATTTACTTCTAAGGACTTGCAAATGGGTTGTATTCTGAGAACAACTCAAAGATCA
Organism: Spergularia marina; assembly: GCA_963680865.1. Taxonomy (NCBI): domain Eukaryota; kingdom Viridiplantae; phylum Streptophyta; class Magnoliopsida; order Caryophyllales; family Caryophyllaceae; genus Spergularia; species Spergularia marina. The sequence goes on along the minus strand of OY804560.1, from coordinate 12,325,947 downwards.
AAGAGTGAAAACAGCTTCTTTAAAAAGTTCCAAAGTGAGTATGGCAGCTTGGTAGAGTTTTGGATGAGGTATGAGAGTGCTATCGAACAACAAAAGTACGTGCAGAAAACTCTCACCAAGGCCAACTACACTTCCTTTCCTCAAACAATGACTCCCTTACCTAATAGAAGTTCATGCATCAAAAGTCTACACCCACAATATATTCTATGACTTCCAAACAGAGTTGTTGGCTTCCATAGGTGCTTGTGGGGTGACGGGATTCACAAAGACAGATGATATTGAAACTACGGTGGTAATGGATGCACAAAAGAGGAAAACATTTGAAGTGGTCTACAATGTACTTACCAATGAAGCAACCAACTCTTGCAAGCTTTTTTCGATGAAGGGCCTGCTATGTAAGCATGTGCTCTGGGTTTACTCCGGGAAAGGGCAAAAATGTATACCAGATCAGTACATCCTCACAAGGTGGACAAAGGATGCTCTTAAAACCCATGTCCCGGACTTGGATGGTAGTATTCTCAAGGAGTCGGAAGCACTTGATAACCGTAAGAAAGCCATTTCTATTGTTTGGTCTGAGTTCTATTCGACCCTTGGTTGCCTATCAAACAAAGAAGAGGAAGACATAAATGCATTGTGTGCTTTGCTGAAAGAGTTTAGGCAAAAGTTAAACCCAAACCCAACCACTCTCACCAAAGAACAAGAATTGGATATGCTTTTAGACTGTCAGTCAAATGTTGAAGTCACTATCCACCCCCCAAAGATATCGAGCAACAAAGGGAGTGGCAGTGGTGGAAAGAGGCTTATCTCTCAGAGAAAGCAAGGCATTGAAGACAGCAAGGCAGCGCGCCTTTGTAAGAACTGCAACCAAATGGCGAAGCATGACAGATTGAATTGCCGTTACCCACCTGGAGGACTAGCTCAAGAAAACACTCCTGAGATGCAGCAGCTAGTCAATGCCATGAGAGATCCACGATTTTGTAACAATTGCAAACAATTGGCAACTCATGACAAGAGGAACTGTCCTCTTCCCACAGTTGTAGACAAGCAACCACGTCCACAGGTCACGTCACTCTTTCTCTTTTTGTCTGTGCTTTTATTCATTTTTATTAGTAAATTAGAATTACAGTTCTCCATGAAATTGATATCTGATTCTTATTATATAATGCAGGTTGTTGTAGAAACTACATCTTTTAAAAGACAAACTCGAAGTCAGGGTCAAGATGATTCGTAGAGATCGTCATAGAGTGACACTTTATTATTCATATAGTGACTAGACATTGTCGATAGAGGGATACTCTATTTGAGATACAGTGACATTCCATTGTATGTAGGCTTAGCATGTTATTTGTAATATAGAGTGACACTATTTTGTTGAAAAAGTGACATTATATTACGCATGCAATGACACTATTTTCTCCTCTGAGTAACACTTCAAAAATCTCTATTACAGCTTTGATGGACTTCATCTTGAATGTACTTCTGATCAATGACACTTATATTGTTCATACAGTAACAGGAAATTGTCCATAGAGTGCTACTCTATTTGAGAAATAGTGACAGCCCATTGTATGTAGGCTTAGCAGGTTATTTGAAAATATAGAGTGACACTGTTTTGTTGAAAAAGTGACAATATGTTACGCATGCAATGACACTATTTTCTCCGATGAGTAACACTTCAAAAACTCTATTACAGATTTTATGGACTTAAGTTTGAATATATTTCTGATCAATAATACTCTATTATTCATACAGTGACAAGACATTTTCCATAGAGTGATACTCTATTTGAGAAAGTGACATTATGGTATTGTAATATAGAGTGACATTGTTTTGCTGAAAAAGTGACATTATATTATGCATAGAATGACACTGATTTTATCAAATAGTACCACTTCCAAAATGTAATATTTTCACTGAACACACTCCATACAGGGACACTCTATTTCAAAACAAGTGACACTCCATTGAACACAATGACTTTGAGTACACACTATAAAAAATGTGATCATAGCCACACAAAAAAAGGTTTGTCTAAAAAAGCATACACAAATTTACATAGATCAAAACACAAAAATTCATGTATTCCCCCACGACCTCTGCCTCGGCCTATTGATGGAGATCCCCCTCGTCCTCTTGGAGATGATCGTCCTCCTCTTGCACCCGCACCATGTATATTGCGCAGAACAGCCTCTTCGGTCAATAACGGTTTAGGATCGACCTTTTCCGATTACAATAACGTCTTCTTTTTAGGCTTTTCAGCCTTCTTCTTCTTCTCGCTTTCTTTGTTTAGACGTTCCTCCTGCAATTTCCGAAACAAATCTTCTCTCCTTGGGTTCAATGCAGCTGAGAGAGTAAGAATTCTCTCACTCTCTTCATTGATGTCACTCAACACCCCAATGCAGCAGCCATCTCTGCAGCAAAAAGGCGCCTTTCTACCTTGCTTCCTAAGTTACTATCAAACAAGAATCCTTCATAATAAAAAAGGTGCATCATCATAAAACACCCAGACTCATCATTGAGTCTATCGGCACTTCACCAACTGAAATCCATGCAGGCAGACTTTTCCATGTCAAAAAATGCCGATTGTTCATCAACTTTGCGACCCTTTGTGTCCAAATAATCACACACCGATCCAATCTGCATAAAAATAGACAACCACAAAACTAACACTTAGTATTCAATTAATTCAAATAACACAGACTGTCTTAAAAAAATTACAGACATCATTCATGGAATAGAGTGAAAAATAGTGTCATTGTATGCGTAACATAATGTCACTTTTTCAGCAAACAGTGTCACTCTATATACAATAGAGTATCACTCTTCTTCAATGGCTGTCACTCTTTTTCAAATAGAGTATCACTCTATGGACACTGTCCTGTCACTGTATGAATAATAGAGTGACAAACATCATCCATGGAATGTCTATTGGTGTGAAAAATGTTAAAAGTATAATTAAACTTACCGCTGCCTTTGTGACTCGATAGAAGTCAGAATCCTTCCAGTCCTTATGGATGGTGTTATCCAAAACTTCAATTCTCTGTTCAAGCCAATTGAGACACACGGCAAAGTAATGATCGTTGTAGAAGAATGGAACCAAATCAGCATCAAAATTCAATTTGACTGGGCATTGATCGAAAAACTTGTCCCATATCTAAAAGAGGTTGTCAGCTTGATCTGTGTCACATGTTGTATCAATCAAACTGGACAGAACGCCCATATGATCAATGCTAAAGAAAAGCCTTGATGGCTTACAGGTCTCCTCAGCCTCAATGACATTCAGCAGAACCGGCCAACAATCTGCAACTTCTGCGCTCATATTTGTACTAGGGAGCATAGTTAACAGACTTTTCCTTCGAAAATTTAACAACCAATTCCCTAAACACACACACAAAAAAAGAGAAAAAAAAGCTTTCAAGATTATGATTCTCATAAAAAAAAAGTGATCATCTGTTTTGCAAGGAATTATATATAAAAGTTGTCTAACAAATTCAAGCACATACCGATGGTCTAGTTGACTGTAGTCATCCAAGAAGCAGTAGTCTACAACCTTCTTTCGGAGCTTAAGCATCTTATTAAACATCACATCATTGGCCCTCTTAAACTTCGACAGAAAAGTAATCTTAGTTTCTGGAGGACCGCAGTCTATGCTACACCCAGCCCCATCACTCGTTTCAGGTGCCAGCCTTCTCAAAACTGAAATATCAGGTGTGATAAGAGTTTTTGAGCGTGCGCTACGGCTGCCAGACTGAGGAGACATAGTATCAAACTTGTCTTTACCGCCTGTTTTCTTCTTTTTCCCTTCCTTTGGCGTGGCTTTGCTTTTCTTACGTTTCTTCTCAGCTTCTTCCTCCCGCTTTTTCATCAGATTAGGATAAAAAAGTAGCCTTTTCATCAACATATTGAGCAACCGATTTGAGGATATCAATCCTCTAATCGTTGATGTCGCTCAAAACCAAGGAAACAGCAAGCTCGCAGCGATAACGAATTCTGGATTTAGAAGATGATAATGGACAATGGAACACATATCCTTTGTAGCACATCATATGTATCATCAAGAAAATACCGCAATCAAACATTTTGTTCTGTTGACTGCCATTCAAACTCAACATTGACCATCCCAAACTTAGACACATCAGCTCCTCGAGCAATAGATTTGGATTTGAGATAAGAGCCCATCATTTTACACTGAAAAACACATTAGTCACATAGAAAATCAATATACTTTATGTTGTCAAAGGGACTCAAACAAAGTTCACACAGAAAAACCCAAAAAAATAAGAATTACAGTAATTACCGCAAGCAACGCCATTAACTTGCACTCATGTTTGTCCCAATTAGCACAAACTCTGTTGTCAAGGTACTCAATTCGACGAGATTTGAAGTTGATACATGCACAAAAGAAGTGTTGTTCAATTAGTAGAGGGATGAACGGCTACATTTAATAGAACAGAATTAGAAAACACCAATAACACCAATAAAAGGAAAAATGCATGTCACTATATTTAAATATAGTGTCACTCTATTGACAAAGTCATGTCACAGTATGTTGAATACAGTGTCACTCTATTTGACAAAGTCATGTCACTGTATTTTGAATACAATGTCATTATATTGTCAAAAGTCATGTCACTGTATTCAAATACAGTGTCACTCTATTGACAAAACTCACCATATCAGCATTCAGGTCAATTGGCAGGCGATTACAAAAACTCCAATTATCCCAACAAGAAGTCAGCTCCTCAAAAGCACCCTTCGACTTTCTATTCTTTTTGAGATCTAACAATGGCCCCTGCAAATAAACGGAATAAACAGATTGGTGAAAAACACAGTGATAATATACTCCAAAAATTTACTCAAATGGGAGTGTAAATACCATGTGACTAACGCCAAAAAAGGTCCTTGACGGGTGCTGAAACTCCTTTTGTTGAAGATTGTTGAAGTGAATTGACCAACACTCAACAATGGTATTTGTAATCATTTCACGATCGTGAAATGTAACCAAATCTTCCCTTGGAAGAATATGGTAGAGGCCAAAGTTCACCAGCTGCTCACTAGGAAAAGCAAATAAAAAAAGTCAGCAAGTCTATAAAAAAGTCTGTAACTGTATGCACAATCGAGTATCACTGTGTGCGCAATAGAGTGTCACTGTATGAAGAAAAGCTTGTCACTTATTCATTTGGGAAGTCAAAATCATCTAAAAAGACGTAGTCAGCTACAAATTTGCGTAGCGAAAGCATTGATGAAAAGATCTCTCTGTGATTGATCATAAAATTGGATAGGAGCAAATGATCTTCGCAGACACCACCAAAGTCGAGAGAGCAGCCTACCTCATCATGGTTGCCCCCCTGAAGACTAATCCAAACCCCTTCCGAAGGCATAATTTCCTCTGCAAGATTCAAAGAAGGCTTGGTAGCAGCAGATTCGGTAGCAGCAGACTCAGTAGCCTTACCCTTGCCAAGAGCAGGCTCTATAACACCAGAATCTACGACAAGAGGCTTGATAACGCCATGGTCTATGACAGACGGATCGGTAACAACAGACTCTGTGACAAGAGACTTGGTAACGCCAGGGTCTACAACAGGATGAAGCTCGGAAATACGAGGCTCTGCGACAGGAGCTCGCTAGTAACAATGTTGATATGAGCAGCCTTGCTACGAGCAACCTCTAGAGGCTCAGTAGCAGTAGACATACTAGGAGCAACACCAATGGTAATATCATTGGTGACACTATCAGTAACCATAGACACAATCTGTTCTAAATCTTCAAAGCCAGTGATTGCTTCTGTAGAAATAAAATTCTCAGCTTGTTGCTGTCCAGCTTCATCACCACTAACACCACCAATAGGGGGGTCACCACAGGTGGTTGAGAAGACATCCCATATGCTGCTAAGAAATCTGTCATGTCTTTCACTGCCTTCATTTTCTCACAAAGAGAGTCAAAAGAACGGAGGACATCGGGATCAAATAAACATGAGGGCGTTGGGGACAATTTCAAACCTCCATCATCATCAGCAGGCCTTGAGGCAGCCCTCTTCTTTTTTAGTTCATTAAGCGAACTCAAAACATTGAGGTGTACAACCTCAATGTTTCGTTGCATAAGAAGAAAAATCTCCTGGACTTCATCACCACTAGCCCTCCCCTTAATTTCCTCATCTGTCGCTATGCCTTCAGGAAGCTCAAACACAATATACTTGCATCCATCAGACCGAGAACCAGCAGACGTATGAGGGATATCTTCATGCATTGATTCTGGGACTTTCTTTGATTTGGAAATTGGGTACACAGTTTTTGTGATCAAACCATTAGCCAAAGAACCAGAATTAAATTCTGCCATTACCCTTTTTGACAACTTCTCATCATCCCAATGTTGGATGAGTGGCAACTCACAGTGTTGAACTTCTCCACGAACTTCAAGCCTATGGAAGTTCTTTACCTTTTGCTTCATGAATCCATCAATTAATTGATCAAACACAAAACCACACTATTCAAAGTCCTTAATCTTCGACACATCGTCAATGGCATGTAAAAGACTGAAATCAATCGTAATTAGAAGTTGGAGCCAAGAAAGATGACATAGCCAAGAGTACAAACATTTGTTTGAACTCGTCATCTGCGACCTCCTTCTCTTTCAGCCTACTAACAAACTCTCCAATAGGAATCACATCACTATTACCCTTAATATTAAATTTCTGCCTCCATTTCATTTTTAATGGATGTTGATCAGACGTGAACCTGTTTCCTGTCTCAAACAATTCAACCGCATTCGGTCCTCTAGGCAACAAAAACATGTCATGAACATCATCCTTACCAAGCAAAAACTCCTTGCTCGAGGAAGCTTTCAAAATAAAGCTCTCATGATTAAAAGCATCAACTAACCACATGATTATTGAAGTTGGAACAGCCCCGAGTTTCAACATTAACAACCCCCCAAACCCAATTTCTTAACGCCATTTACAAGCTCAAGGTTGTCGTTTATCACTCTCAACACCTTCATCAAAGCATTTGGGCGGCATTTTGTAACCCGTTTCACCCTGCGTTGGAGAATAAAATTAAAAACACATACAATGACTGATAAAATCAAAGACAGTGACACACAAGTGGCATACAATGACACAGACATAAAAAAAAGACATGAGAGTGTCACAGAAACACATATAATGACACATAAAATCAAATACAGTGACAAACATAGAGAGACAAGGAATTACTTTGACAATGACACACAAGTGGCATACAATGACACAGGCATAAAAAAAGACATGAGAGTGTCACATAGAGTGACAGATAAAATCAAAGACAGTGAGAGTGTCATTGTATGACACATAAAATCAAATACAGTGACAAACATGTCGCATACAATGACAGTAGCATAAAAAGACATGAGAGTGTCACAGAAAACTCATACAATGACACATAAAACCGAATACAGTGACAAAACATAGAGAGACAAGGAATTACTTTGACAATGACACACAAGTGGCATACAATAACACAAGCATAAAAAAAAGTCATAAGAGTGTCACAGAAACACATATAATGACACATAAAATCAAATACAGTGACAAACATGTCGCATACAATGACACTAGCATTAAAAGACATCAGAGTGTCATAGAAACTCATACAATGACACATAAAACCGAATACAGTGACAAAACATAGAGAGGCAAGGAATTACTTTGGCACATCAATTTTACATTCTTCATTGACGACAAGCAAAGCGTCTTCTACCGGCACATTTGTCTCCAAACGACGTTTTTTCTTCCCTGCTTCATGCAATACTAAGGCAGTAGACTCCCCTTTCAACAGTTTCGAATTAATTTTAGGCGACTTCCTTTCCATCTTTGCTACACACCAAAAAAACAATAATTAGCACTAAAATCAACCAATTAATCAAGAATGCGACTGAATTGAAATGTACAATTAACTCAAACATCACCGGAGTTCTCAATCGGTCGCCATAGCGTCGTCGAAGATCTCAAATTCGACAAAAAAAAAATCAACATTTTTCTCAAAGAACAACAATTGCAGCGAATCAAAATCAAATTTAAAAAAAAATGGGAGCAAAATAGGAACAATATACATAGATCAAAATAATTAGGATAAATTAATCAAAACAATAAACAAAATTTAGACAGATCTTATCGAAATTCGTAGAGACGGCGACAGCGAGGATGGGAGGTAACGTGACCGAGGCGGTGGCGGCGAGCAGCGAGCAGCGAAACCAGCGACGACAATGGAAACCGGCGACGAAGAGGAGAGAGAGTGACACTGAGAAGAAAGAGAGATCGCGCCGGAGTAGAGCAAGGAGATTGAAAATGTAACGCCGTATGACAGAGGTGGCGGTGAGGAAGGTGAGATGAGAGCGTGGGAGAGGAGAGAGAAAATGTCGAGGAGAGGGAGAATTGGAGGAGAGAAAAACAAAAAAAAATTGAAAATGGTGGGAATTGGGTAAAAATTGGAGAGCAGATTATTTTCTAGTGGAAGACAGGTGGCATAATCAGGGGCGTGGAAATTGCTAAATCGTACGACTGATAATTGGTGCGCAGTACTCACCTAAGGAGGGGTACTCTTATGATCCTCACTCTCTATATATATATATATACATATATAGGAAAACTATCCAGTTAGAAGTGTTAATTTCGTCAGAAGTCAGAAGTAGTCTGGTCCCTTCATCTCACCTTGATCAATGGCTTAGATTAAAACCTGAAAACAAAAACAAAACAAACTGAAAATAAAAATCCCAAACCCAAATCTCACATTTTCTCTCTCCTCCTCTTCCCCCCTCCCTCTCTCTCCACGGCCCTACCTCCGCGCCGCCCACCACCGTCGTCGTCGCTCACCGGCATCATCCTTCGCCGGACCAGACACCACCGGCAGGCTCGTCGGACTACCGCGAGTCTTCGTCGGACACGAGCCTCCTCCGTCGAGCGTCGTTCGGCCGCGAAAAACGTCTTCTCTCTCCCTCTTTTCGCCCTCATTTTTCCAGATCTAGCGGACTTCGGTATTCGCCGACGTTGACCTTCGCCATTTTTGGTAGTTGTATGCAATCAATCGAGGGCGGAGAGAAGCGAGGGAATACGAGGTAACGCGGCTGGTGGCGTCGAGGTCTGAGGGCAGCGCTGCCACGGCTGAGGGTGGGCGGTCAAGCTAGTGGTGACTGAGGTTGTGCAGGAGGAGGTGGAGGCGTGGCTAGGGCGGCGCAGGGGCGGGGGAAGCGGTGAAGTTGGGTGGTGTGGGAGGAGAGAGAAAATTGTGGAAGGGGATTTATTTTTCTGTTTCTTCCCTATTTTATTTTTTTCATTTTGGAGTTATGTATTTCGTAGTTGGAGTTATTAGAGATACGTGTTTTTGTTAGTGGAGTTAGGTTAAATTACGGGTTTTAACTTTTGGAGTTAAGTTGGAGTTATTGGAGTTACAGGTTTTAATTTTCGGAGTCACGTATTTTAGTTGATGGAGTTATTGGAGTTACGGAGTTTAATTATTGAAGTTACGTATTTTAGTTGATGAACTTAAGTTGGAGTTATTAGAGTTACGGGTTTTAGTTTTTGGAGTTAAGTTGAAGTTACATATTTTAGTTGATAGAGTTAAGTTGGAGTTATTGGAGTTACGAGTTTTAGCGAGTAGAGTTATATTAGAGTAACGAGAGTTAGGTCGAAGTTGGAGGAGTTTTGATATTACTAGAGTTATACATTTTAATTATTGGAGTTAGGTGACTGGAGTTACTAATTTTAGCTTCTGGAGTTAAGCGGCTGGAGTTACTGATTTTAATTGGTGCAGTTAAGCAACTGGAGTTATGCAGTTCAGGTTATGGAGTTATACTTCTGACTTCTGACAAAAATTATACTTCTGACCGGATACACCACATAAATATATATATATATATATATATATATATATATATATATATATATATATATATATATATATATATATATATATATATATATATATATATATATATATATATATAGGGGGCCGATCCAGTGAGAAGTGGTAATTTGGTGATAAGTGAGAAGTAATCTCAGCCATTGATTTTGCGTAACTCCAGTAACTAAACTACATAACTCTAGTTCTATAACTCCAATAACTAAATTGTTTAACTCCAATGATTTAACTCCATTAATTTAACAAAATTATCTAACTCTAGTAACATTAATAATTCCAATAATTTAACTAAATCATCTCACTCTCGTAATTCTAACATAACTCCACCAACAAAACCTCGTAACTCCAACCTAACTCCACTACCTAAAACACGTAACTCCAACTTAATTCCATCAAATAAAACACATAACTCTAATAAATCCACTACCTAAATCACGTAACTCCGACTTAACTCCATCAACTAAAACACGTAACTCCAACTTAATTTCATCAAATAAAACACGCAATTATTCTAATAACTCCACTAACTAAAACACGTAATTCTAATAACTCCACTAACTAAAACACGTAACTCCGATTTAACTCCACTAACTAAAACACGTAACTCCAACTTATTAACTCCACTAACTAAAACACGTAACTCCAACTTAATTTTATCAAATAAAACACGTAACTCTAATAACTCCACTACCTAAATCACGTAACTCCGACTTAACTCTAATGACTAAAAGACGTAACTTCAATAACCAAAAGACGTAACTCCAACTAAAACACGTAACTTCAAAATAAATCCACAAATTAAATTATGTAACCGAAAATAGAAAAAAAAAAAAAAAAACAGATAGGACCAATCTCCCACCATTTTCTCTCTCATCTCACGCCACCCAAACTACACCCGGACTACCTCCCCCACCACCCACTGCTCCGCCATACGTCCGCCCCATCCTCATCCAGAGCCACCTCAATTGCCGGAGATAGGACCGGTCGCGTCCAGCGAACCAATCCCCGACCTCCGATAACTAACTCCACAATCGCCGCCCCTCTTATTTCTCCCCTCTCTCTCACCTGACCGCCCTTTCATTTCCATCAACGGCGGCAAAAACAAGAGGATGCGGTGCCAATCAGTGCGGAAAAGTGAGGCGAGGTCGGAAAATCGAAAATGTTGGAGGAGGTCGGAAAATGCGATGAACGACGACGGCGACTACATCTGACAAAAACGAAAACAAAACGACGGAAGGAAAAGGTGTATTTCGCGGTGGTTAGATGCTACCGGCCGGTTGGGAGTAGGTGCGGAAATTAGAGAGGATTCCGGCGATGGTGGCGATCGACGGCGGCGTTCGAAGGCGGCTGCGAAATCTGGAAAAAAACGAAAAACGAAAAGAGTGAAGGAGAAGACGGTTTTCGTGGCCAAACGATGCTCGACGGAGGAGTCTCGTGTGCGACGAAGACTCGCGGTACTCCGACGAGTCCGGTGGTGGTGTCGGCGTTGGAAATGGTGGTCGCCGGTGGACACCGACGGCGGCGTTGCGGTGGCGCAGAGGGTTAGGCCCGAGGAGAAAGAAGGGGAGAGGAGAGAGAAAATAATGGGAGTGATTTGGGGTTTGTGTTTATTTTTGTTTTTGTTTTCCTTTTATTTCTGTTTTAATGTGGGTCATTAGATCAAGTGAGATGAATGGCTAAGATTACTTCTCACTTCTCACGAAACTAATACTTCTCATTTGATATACAGGCGAGATCAGGTGCGAACTCTCGCTCGTGTGAGAACTGCGCACCGCCATAGAGTGACACAGAATGTCACATACAATGACACACGCGCGTATTATACGCAAAAATTAAAAAAAAGAAAAAAAAAAGAGATAGAAGCCTTCCCTCTTCATTCCTGTCACTCTCTTCACTCACTTTCTCTCTCCTCTTCCTCTCATCTCCTCCTCTTTCTCTCTCTTCCAAAATCCCCAAATAACTTACAAAAATTCATCAAATTTCTCAAATATGGGTTTCGAATTTACATAGAATCACTGCGAATTTAGATCAATGATGAAGAACGCCTAAAATCAGGTTCTTGAATCGAGAAAATGATGGTAAACTCAGGCGAAATCGCGATCTCGATTTGTTCGATTCGATCGAATTTAGTAACGACTGTTGTGTAAAGATCGAGACGAGATTATCCATCACGAAATTTTGATTCAATTAATTTGCGTGCTGATGAAGTCAAAATTCTAGGTAAGTATTCTTTACGTTTTGATCTTATTTTTTTTTATTTTATGTAATCTTTGCGGAATTTTGATTTTGTTAATCTATATACGTGACCTATTTTGATTTTTGATTTGTTCATTCATTTGTTCTTGTTTGTTCTTGTTTGTTCGTGTGATTCTAGATTTTTGGATTTGTAATTTCATGGAAAATACAATGACACAAACCTAACAGTATAATGACACTATGTTTCGAATATGAGTTGAACGATCTAGTTTTAGTATTAAATTTGTGGTTTTGAGATTTTTAGATTTCGTGGAAAATACAATGACAATTACTGAATAATAAAATGACATTAGGTTTAATTTTATGTCTCATGTGTCACTGTATGGACAAACTTGTGTCACTGTATGGACAAATTTGTGTCACTCTATGGACAAACCTGTGTCACTCTAAGGACAAACCTGTGTCACTCTATGGACAAACCATTCGATGTTACACGCAGGAAACAAATTGTGTCATCCTATGGACAAACGTGTGTCATTATATGTTAAAAGCAGGAAACTAATTATGTCATTCTATGGTTGTGTCACTCTATCAACAAAATTGTGTCACTGTATGAACAAAGGTGTGTCATTCTATGTTAAACGCAGGATACTAATTGTGTCATTCTATGGTTGTGTCACTCTATCGACAAACTTGTGTCACTCTATCCTTCTATGGTTGCTTGGTGACCTGATTTTGAGGAAGTAAGTTCCTCTCTGTCCTTCGTGTTTTAATAAAATGACACTAGGTTTGAGATTAATTTTTTGGGTGAAACAGTCTGTGTCACTCTATGGACAAACGTGTGTCACTTGATGTACAAACTCGTGTCACTCTATGTACAAACGTGTGTCATTGTATAGTTGTGTAATTCTATGAACAATTGTGTGTCACTCTATGGACAACCCTGTGTCACTTTATGGCTGTGGCATTCTATGTCGGTGTCACTCTATGGAGGAACGTGTGTCACTCTATGAACAAACGTGTGTCAATCAATAACAAACAGAGTGGATGAACCTAGTTTCCGATGATTTATGGTGTGTTCGAAGTGAGCTATTCACAAACTGATCATGTCCTGATGATGGAGGTGCCTGTGTAGCTGTACCTTTTGTGTGCTTCAGATTCAATTGTATATGAATTTTCAAAAGTTTAATGTATGTTTGTCGAATACTATTGAGCATGACTGATTGACTGTGAGAGTGTGAGGTTTTGAATTTAATCTATATAATGCGATTGGTATGAATAGCAGCCTATTAGCTCAAATTGGTAGAGCATCATGCAGTTGCATGAATGGTGTGGGTTCAACTCCCACATAGGCCATGTTTTTGAGCACTTGTCTGGACTTTTTTTGCAAGTTATTGTGTTGATCAAGTTCTTGCGATCCTGATCAAAGTAGTCACTTCTCCTACGTAGTAAATTGTGACTTTGTGCCTCGCTTTTATAGGATAGCTGCAAAAGCGATTACACCCGTCTGCCATAACATCAGTGCTGCAATTCCTGTTGAAACTATATGGTCTCAAGGTGAAACACATCCTCATCTTTTCTTTCTATGTGTATGTGTTCTCGTTTGACTTCAGGCTGCTATGGTACGGGCTTTCTTACTTGTGTTGTATGAGATGGGAATGTTGTATTGAGCTAGTTATTGTGTTGGTAGAACATTCACAAAAAAAAATGCCCAAAATGATGAACAATACCAATCTGAAACAAAATTCATAAATTACATATACTATTCTATCAATAATCAAACCCAAAACATAAAATTGGAAAAACACAGTCAAATGAGAAGTGCCCAGAATTCGAGTTATTAAAAATTTAAATTTGCCGAAAAATAAAAGGGAACCAATAAGCCAGAAACGTACCTTCAGCAAATGATTTGAAGGCAATGGTTGATTTGGAGAAATCGATTGCTATACAGCTTCTATCCGATCAAGTAATTCTGTTTCAATTGAAAATACAACGAGTGATGAAGATATGAATCGTTAATAAAATTGAATTTAATTTAAAGTGGGTAAGTTAATAAAATACCTGAGATTAATTAAGAGAAGAAGAATCAATGGCGAGATTAATCGGTGCTTGGATGAGCAGTTGATCGTACGCACTACCGAGAGTGGGAGATGAAAGATGAGATTAGCGCGATGAGAGGGGAGAGGTTAGGGTTTTTTTATTTTTTTTTTTGCTTTCCAATATTGCGTGTAAATCTGGTTTTTTTTGTTTTTTTGTTGAAAAATGCAGTGGCGGGTCATTTCACTTTCATCTGCCGCTATCTTTTTGAGGTTGGGAGGACGACGCTTTTAAAAGTGTCCTGAAGCGTAAAAAAAACAAGGGGATTGTAGTAGTGGCGGCCAAATTTGGAAAATGAGCGCGAAATGAGAGAGTGAGAAGTCGCCATTGCGCGATGGGAAGAGGTGGACACAGTCCACAAAAGGTCGACGAGAAGTCGTCGGAGTGGGCGGAGTCCGGCGGTGGTGTCGGCGCTGGAAATGGTGGTCGCCGGTGGACGCCCACGGCGGCGTTGTGGTGGCGCGGGGGTTAGAGCCGAGGAGAGAGAAGGGGAATAAGAGAGGAGAGAGAAAATGAGAGTGATTTTTTGTTTTTAATGTGGATCATTAGAACAGATGAGGTGGATGGCTGAGATTATCTCTCACTTCTCACGAAATTAATACTTCTCATTTGATAGATTTCCTATATATATATATATATATATATATATATATATATATATATATATGTATAGGAATTGAATCAGGTCAGAAGTAAAGTTATGTCAGAAGGTCAGAAGTAATCTCAGCCACACATCTTGATAACTCACTAACTCTCATAACTTTAGTTGCTCCGTAACTCCAGTAACTATAAAACATAACTCCAATAACTTTACAACTCTAACTTAACAATATTTGACTAAAATACGTAACTTCAATTTAACTCTAATAAATTCAATAAGTACAATACGTCTTTTGATATAACCCCATTAACTACAACACGTAACTATAATAACTCCAATAACTATAAAACATGTAACCCCAACTTAACTCCAATAACTTTGATAACTTTGATAACTTTAATAACTTCAATAACTTTACCCACTAAAATATGTGACCTCATTAAAAAAAAAAAAATTTAAAAAATCAGAAAAATGAACCCCATTTTTTTTCTCTCCTCCTCCACCCACCCACAGCCACCACCACGCCCACCTGACCACCGCCGCCCCCATGCGCCGTCCACCACCTCCCGCGACGGCATCATCATCATTAGACGCGCGCTGCTCAGGCGACCCCACGGCGGCATCCCTGAGCTCGCGCTATCGCTTCCAGCATCCTCCATGTTCCTTTTTTCTCATTTTCTCTCTCTTCTCTCACTCCCTTCCCCAGCCCCTATCATCAATCGTCGCCGCGCAAAAACCGTCCCCCAACCCTCGCCCTATGTCGCCGACCACATTCACCACCACAATCGCCTCAAATAAGGATGATAAGGAAGATCGAAAAGTTGGTGAAGGGGAAATGGGGGAGAAGGAAGCTCCGGCAGCGTCGCGTAGGGGCGGAGGGGTGGTCGCGGCATCCGGGCGTTCACGTTGGCAGTATCGCCGGCGTCTATGGTGGTGGTTGTCGACGGCCTCCGGTGGGGCTTGGGTGGTCGGGGGGGAGGGTGGGGGGATTGGGGGAGGAGAGAGGAAAGGAAAGGGGAGTGGGTTTTTCTTTTTTTTTTTTTTTTTTTTTTTATTTGATATAATCTTGGCCATTGATTTAAGATTTAATGTGTGGCTTAGATTACTTCTGACCTTCTGACATAAATTTATTTCTGACCGGATGCAGCCCCTATATGTATATGTGTATATGTGTATATATATATGTATATATATACATACACACACACACACATGTATATATATATATATATATGTATATATATATATATATATATAGACACATCTTTAATCCATTTTAGGTACGTTATTTGCGCATAGGAGCTTGATTTATAAATGGCCAAAGCCGGAATAAGAATATCAATAGATGATCAACAAGATAGTCAATATGGGAAATCAATAGATGCTCAATAATTGATCAAAATAGGGAATCGATATCAATAGTCAAAATAGAGAATATGAGCGATGAGTCGAAACAAGGATGAATGTAAAAGATTATCATGATATGGAATGAAGCTCAAGCTTATGAGGGTCCACGTTCTTACCTTCAACACTCAACAACACTAGCAATGAAGTCAAAAGTCTACGGAAGGTACTTCCTCAAAATCACCACCTAAACTATTGTCGAATACAATGGAATTACTACACATTACAAGGTAGTTAACCTCAAGTGACTTACCATAATTATAACCCATACTCCACACACCCCACAAGACACCCATAAGACAACCCCAAAACAAATATGATCATAGGATAACCAAACGAACTCCAATGCGCACCAAACTTTCACCACACCTCCACAAACATGCTAACAACGTTTTCAATCATTTAAACCCTTAAAATATCAACAATAACACCCAAAACAAGGCAAAACCAGATCTGGACAGAAGCTATTTAACTCAATCAAATCATTGTAAGATCTTCCCAAATTTATACTACATGTTACCCATATCATAATAAGCTACTCTTTCAAATTTCATGCGATTCTAACCATAAAATCATCATCAAACACACATAAAACCTAAATTGTAAACCCCAATTTAGAACTTCATAAAATCATGCTTAGAATCTCAAACAACAATGAATATAACACCAATCACAACACCACAATCATATTCATGCTTTAAATCATCAATTAAACATGAATTCAAAAAGCCCTAATTAAGTTTATGAGGAAAAAGGGTTTAGGGTTCTTACAACTCTTGATATAAAATCAAGAGTGGAGAAAAGTGATGAGATGGGAAGGTGGGGCGGCGGCTTGGGTGGCCGGCGGTGGTGTACGGCGGCCGTGAGGGTGGCGCGCAGCTTCTCCTTCTCTCTTCTCTTTCTCTTTCTTTTTCCTCTTCTCCTGCGTCTTCTGCGTTCTACGTATGTGTGGGATTTTGGGGTGGGTTTATTTTCTTTTATATATTGTAGTAGTAGAGTGAGGGAGTACTAGTAAGGGCGTTTAGGTAAATTTCCATAAAACCAACCCAATTAGGAAACCGATCCAAAGTAGGAAAATTCCCAAATTAGTAATTAGTAATCCCCAATTAAATGTAACATCCTAATTAAATAATCCCAAAAATTACGGGGTGTTACACCGGCACAACCCTGCTCGCGGCCCTATATCGGTGGAAATATTGGTGGATTTCATTGTGTTGTTGGTGGCGAAGGTCATATCTCGTGAACTCTATCGTTTTTGCCGGCCATGAGAAAAGATGAGGAGAGAGAGAGAAATAGGGGGAAAGAGAAGGTGTCATTGATGGGCTGAGTCCTGAGTTACATTGGAATAGTGGTGGAATTGGTGGTTATAGTGATGGTGAGTGGCGGGGCACGGCGGAGTTGTGGCCGGAAATGGTTGCGCAGGTGGGTGGATGAAAGGGATGGGGATGAGAGAATATGATGCTGGTTGATGGGTTATTTTAATTTTGTGTATTAAATTGGTAGTGGGTTTGTCAGAAGTCTCACTATTGGGCTTTCTAATTTAAACCATTGATCTGTTTGTTAGTTACATAAATGGACTGAGTCCACGCGTGGCCAACTTTCTTTTTTCTCTTGGGCCAGGCCATTAATTGACACGGGCGGAACGTACCCCCGGGGTACCTAACAATTTGTGGTGTAAGATACATACATAAACTTATTCACACACTATTTTCCCTTAATTCAAGTTCCACAATTTAGATTCATTATTTAGCTTTCCAAAAGTATAGCACGTCCAAAATAGGAGTCGTTTGAACCACCTAAGATGCTGCCAAACCCGACTGCGCAAACCTGAATTCCTACACTTGTATGAACACTCAATATTGATCTATCACCACCTCTACTCATCTTCACACGTTTGGTTGTCATTCCTACCCAACAATACCTGCCAAAGCCCGCCATAAACTCGCCCCACGTCCTACTCGATGAGTCTTCCTCGGTTATCCTTCCCACCATCGTGGCTATCGTTGCCTAGAACACATCAACGGCAATAACAACACTTTTCTCATCAATACCCGCTGCACGTTCATGACCTCGGGAGACCCCAAACCAATAGCCACACCTTACAGTATAATCTTCATCCTTCGTAGCCTCGTAGGCCACCGGTAAAGCTTGTCAGCTGGTGAACGTGTGCTCAAGGGAATATCGCGGACAAGTTGTTTGTCCCCCTCGACAAAGTGCGTCCCAAAGCCTCTCTTTTCCAAGTCCTAGTCACATGATCAATAAGATCGCTAACCCTTAGGTTATCTTCTATATTATGCCCCCAAATGGGAACTTTCCCAGAAGATTTCCCTGGCAACCAGGCACTATCCGATACTCTGATGCTCGAGACATCACCTACACGCCATTTCAAGCTCTATAGGAGGAGAGCTTTTGAACCCCATAAACTAATCCAGTAGTAGCTAGACGAGCATCGATAACAAAATCATTTAGACGTCTTCAGACGGCCTCTTGCATTGGATTATTGGTCTTCTTTGTCGTGAGTTCGCTATGTCTAATATCTGTTCGCTTCACCACTTCCATGGCATCACCGTCACCCGTGACCGTCTGGTTTATTCCTTTCCAAGTGGACTTATATTATGCTTAGGAGATTCTTGCCCGCACATCTATGGCTTCTTGCAAACCGGTCACGACTCATATTGACATGCCTCTAAGCTGAGTGCCTCGGACGGTCAAGATGTTTCAGATCCCACCTTGTATCGTAGTCTTGCTGGTGTAGTACTTAACGTTCATCGAGCCTGATATATGTCCTATGCGGTTCAACATTTTTGTTTATTTATGCACGAACCTCGAGAGCCCAATTCTAGGCATTGCAACATATTTTGCGCTACCTTCAACGACTCTCGATCACGGCCTCACTCTTTTTGCTTCTCGCCCTAATTTATTATTCCGACGCCGATTGGACGGGCTGTCCAGATTCGCACCGCTTTACTTCAAGCTATTGTGTGTTTTTTTGAAGATATTATTGGTCGTCCAAGCGTCAGCTTCAAGTCTCTCGTTCCATTGCCGAAGCCGAGTATCGAGGCGTCTCTACTACTGTTGCGGAGACCTGGTGCCTGCTTCTTGAGCTACATACTCCTTTGCGACATGCTACTGTGGTTATCTGTAACAACATTAATGCGGTCTATTTGTCCAAGAATCTCGTACAACACCAACACACCAAACTTGTAGAGCTTGATATCCATTTTGTGCGTGAGCGTGTTCGCATTAGCGATGTTTGTGTTCTTCGTGTCCCTACCGCCTATTAGTACGCCGACATCTATTCCAACGTTCTTCCTCGTGAACGTTTTCAATGTTTTCGTTCTAGTCTAAACGTTTGTCTTCCTCCGACTGCGGGGGTGTCATAGTGTATATAGAATGTTGAGTTCGTTTAATGTTGTTGATGTATTCATTAATGTAACTAGATTTTGGTCCCGTGAACTCACAAGATGATTTTTAGTTTATTTTTAAAGTTATTGTACCATGTTAATCCTGTTAAATTCATTTACTAATAAAACCTTCGTTTAAGTCGCGATCACACTCTCCCCCTCGCTTTTTCCCCCTGATTTTTTCTATGATTCCAAATTTGTTTTCTGATTCCTCTCGCACGTTGTCATCATTCTCATTATAAACAATTTATCTAAACCTAAAAATTGTCACTTAGCCCATGAACCCGAAAATGATTCTCTAACACCCTCAATTGCACTTTCATGAACTTTTATTCAACCATGAAGTGATTCACATTCCCACCATTTTTGAAAATTGGTTTCCGTTACCCCCCTGTAATTGCTCTCATATTCTCCGTAGATCTACAACTGTTTGTGTGGTTCGAACCTCATATCATATGCAATATCCAATATTGGTCAAAATGGCTCGAATTCGATAAATAGTATTAAGCGACAAAGTAAAAGAAAAAGGAATAGTGAATTCCTTGATGACAATATATAATACAATATAACTACTTAAAATTACAATTATCAATTTAGATTTCATCGAATATATATTATAAAAGCCGAGTACAGCCCTTCATTGATGGACACTTGGCACAATCCTATCTAATATATATTATAAAAGCCGAGTACAACCCTTCATTGATGGACACTTGGCACAATCCTATTGAATGAAATTAAAAAAAACATTATTGATTATTAGGATATGGAAATACATATAAAATATTAAAAAAGTAATAAGGAAAATTAATAAACAATTTAAAATATAATTAGTTGAATATTTAAATAATTTTAACTTACATAGAATAAGGTAAGTTTTAAAATCTATTAAGGCCCTGTTTGACAGGACTGCATCTTTCTGAATTGAACTGATCTGATCTGAATGATTCCGATCCGATCTGATCTGATCTGAATTGGTTGAAAATTTGATTAAATTTCAACAAATTAGTATCAATTATGGACTAAATACATAGATAGTTATTTGAACATTTCTG
Organism: Spergularia marina; assembly: GCA_963680865.1. Lineage (NCBI taxonomy): Eukaryota > Viridiplantae > Streptophyta > Magnoliopsida > Caryophyllales > Caryophyllaceae > Spergularia > Spergularia marina. The sequence goes on along the minus strand of OY804560.1, from coordinate 12,305,300 downwards.
AACTGAACTGATCTGATCTGAATGATTCTGATCTGATCTGATCTGAATTTATCTGAGAATAAGTCCTATCAAACAGGGCCTAAGTCTATAAAATATTAAATGTTTAAAACAGTCTAATAAAAATGATTTACAATCCATTCAAAGTATATGATTCTCTTCCAATATGTTAATCTTGATCATAGTATTGTGACACATTTTCATTTTGCAACACATCTCTTACTAATAAAAAGAAAGAGGTTTAAAAAGAAAATGCACATCATAGAAAATTGGAGAAAAGTATAAGTCTTGAGGTGAATTGTTAGTTGTTTAAAAAATGATTATAATGATTTTTGTTTACTAATTTTGCTAATTTGACTCTTTCGTACAAGTGTCGAGAGAGTTTTATTTCAAAAATATTCAACAAGATTAAGCAATGTGTTTAGAATATAGTACTTAGTAGTAACGAAGGAAATATGTTTATTCAAAAAGTTACTTATTAGTTCATGATTAGGGTTGGGATGGTGTATTTTGTTATGAGCATTTGTTCATGAATTTGTCTATAATTTTTTTTTGTGGCTTCTTGAGTACTATTTTTCAAATTATTATGAGAATCAAGTATGAGTTGGACATTATTATGTAATGCAACAATACTTCATGAATAGAGTTTGGTTGAGTCAAATTCCACCACGTCGATTTATTGGATTTCTCGGACCATGCCAACTTTGATGCAAACAAACTCGACTTATTCTTATGAAAAGTTACAACATAAAGTTCTCCATTTACAACTTATATGTTATTCTAATTTTATATTTCGACCTTTTCGTGCATTAATTTAGAGCGGAAAGAGTTAAATTTCAAAAAACTTCAACTACTTATTAAGCGATGCTTATATGTAGAAAATCAAGCACGTTATAAAGAAATGAATGAAATTCAAATTGTATAATTTCTTCCTCTATGTTAGTATAGTGAAAAAAGTATCTCTAAACCAAGATTAATAATTTTGTAGCAAAACATAATTAATAAATGAATACCGATATAAAAGTTTGACCAAAATTTATTTTCTTCTTTTTTTTTGGATTCTCTTGAGTATTGACTAACATTGTTTCTAATTTTTCAAAATTTTCGTTTGCTTATATGATTTATATTCCCCCCTCCCCCCTCTTAATTTCCTAGGTATGGTTAGAGGGGGTTAGGTCATATGAAAGTTCATGACATGTCGAATCGATTCGGTTTCGATTCGGGTTCCTATCGAGTTTGGCATTATAGGGTTTTTTTTTTGTGATGTTAGTTTTTTATTTATTTAGATCCTCATTGGGCCTGGTTACTAAAATTTATTTGATGGCTTCATGTCTAATTTTGTTCAAGGTTTTTTGTTTTGTTTTTAGACATACACCGGAGTTATTATGTCATTAAGTTAAAACCATACGTATCTATATTACATTCGTTTAATTGGTATCATTTCTTATAACTTGACTATTGAATGATGTGTTATCAGAAAGGGGGTGGGGGTCATTGAATTTGAAAAAGTTTTAACTTCAAAAATATTAAACTAGATTGAGCAATGTGTTTAAAAGATACTCAGTAGTGAAGAAATATGTCCATACTAAGAGTTAGTAATTGGCTCATGAATAAGGTTGGACATTATTGTGTTAAGTAGTTTGGTTCATGAATTTGTCTATACAATTTGTTCTTTCTCTCTTTTTTGTTTTTTTTTTTACTACAATTGTTTCTTATTTTTCAAAATTTTCATTATCTTATAAGAATCGAAATCAAGTTTAGGTTAAACATTATTTTGTCATGTACAATTGGTTCATGAATAGGGGTTCATGAATAGGATTGAGTTGACTCAATGTTCTTACACATCGAGTTTTTGAATTTCTCGCATAATGGCACCTATGATACAAACAATTATACTAAATAATACTTTAAAATAATGACCATAATATAAGCTAAAAAAATTATTTACATTTATAGTGTTACAACTAAAGTGTATTATTTTCATACATTGAATAAGGGTCAATACGTGACATTTATAATGCAACATCATCATCAAAATTGGAGGGAGTACAAGTCTTTAAGTTAGTTATTATTCTTAAAATTGATAATAAAGTATCCCTCAATTACTTACTATTCCGTGTGGTAATTTATTGTTGAAAGAGTTATATTTAAAATTTTCAACTGGATTAAAAGTTATAAATGGGAACATGACGCTTATTAACATAATTTTGTATATAATCAATGACTTTATTTTTTTTTTAAAGATGGTCAATAAAAAGATAATGCTGTAAATTAATAAGAGAAATATGTTTCCCTTGGTAAGATAATTACGTATGTGTAGATTTATAGATTTCTTTGATATCTCTTATCTCAATAGAGATAACAATAAATGAATAATGCAAATAGAGTTGGAAATGAGGAGGTCAGATCAATTTCATGTATGCTCAAAGCGGGATGGGTTAGATTGAGTTCGTGTCATGTCAGGTTTGCATGAAATTATATTTTTCATAATTTATTAATTGTGAAAATATTTAAGGACATGAATCTCACGATGTAGATTTTTTTTTATGAATATTTATTCTTATATTTGTAAGTTAAATCCTTATTTCGATCAAATCGTCATCTATACTTTTATAACGGTGGTAGTAATCAATGTTTTTATAAGGGATATCATATACTCTTGAAGTGACAGCTGCCACTTATAAATTCATAGAACTATATATTTTTCATACGTTAAATAATGTTCAACATGTGACATTATGTGTACAATGTATGTAAAGTCTTTGTGAAACAAGTATGATTGATACAAATAGGGAGCCCGGGCGCGGCAGGGGGACGCAAACTAGTGATAATAATTTGAGAGTACAAAAACACATTCTACAAAGCTTACCTATGAATAAATAAATAAAGTACTAAACAAGGAATCGGGAGCTGGGCTCGTTCGTTATGTGAAAACAATCATCAAATTCTTTTATGCGCGGGGGAACTCCAAACACACTCCATTGTCGCATATGAGTCTTTTTGATTTCCTTCTTCTCCATAGGGAAATTGTATATAATTAAAGACCCCCCCGATTTTTGCCGTATGACTAGTACTTACTCCCGATCCCAAAACCCCCTGAACTTGCCTTTTTCAACCAAAGAGACAAAATGACCTCTTGTTAGGCATTATTTTTTCCAATAGAATATAAATTGAGGACGAAACTGCCATTTTTTTAGCACGAAAGCTATAGTACGCTCTTTTGTCCTTGAAAATCGAACCTTCTTCTTTGTTTTGCTCTATTCTTAAAAAAAAATCCGGAAATCCCCGGGCGATTCGCCGATGAGAGGGCCGCCTTTCTTTTCTATTATATATAATAGAAAAGAAACCCCCAACCTTTAATTGGACTGTACCTCCCCCTTTCTTTAATCCAGCGTCTTCGGTCTTTCCATTATATAGGAAATTAATTGCGGCCCATTTTCCGGCAGCTAGGGAGCCATACCCAAATCGGCCTCCTGTACAGAACCCCTATTTACTTATGTGTATCTAACAGGAGGGTATTTCATATAACTGCTAACTATGAAATAAATTCACCCTAACTAGAAGACTAGATTAGCCCTTTGATATGAATTTGGTTAAACAAGATTTGACTTGGGAATGTCAGTATCAAAAGCACCACATTTTTCACTGCGAAAAACCAATCTGGTCCACCAATCTCCATGCCCCATCCAGCATTTCCATGCCACACTTCTTCCCAAATGTTGAGCAGTGCAGTCAAGACTAAATAACATGTAATAACAACCGTAACAGGAAAATATCGCAGCTTATCTCCAAATCCAGCAACAAAATCTGCATCTTGATTGAGCAGCAGCAAGATTGGTGCCAGAAAGAATATAGCACGGTTTGAACCACCAGTGAGAGTAACATTCAAGATCAAGCATATAGGAAAGCACATAACCGTGGCAACATTGCCCACTGCAGGCATCCAGGCCCCCTCAGCAGCCATCCGCTTGATTGTAAATGCTGACACCATAGAAGCTCTACGTTGCTGCAAGAATCTCATCTTGGCAGGAAAATTGGAAGAAGTACTCGGATCATGCTGACTCATCTTAATACCACCTCTTTCAAGAGCCTTTTCCCTCATTAAAGAAGGCAGCTTAAACTTTATTTCCAAGGCAATAAGCATAAAGATAGCTGCATACAAACCCAAGAGTGATGTCCTAGCACCCTCAACTGCCAATATCATAGTTAACCTCTGTTGTTCTTCAGTAATATCTCCACCATCTATCAGACTTTTTCTTCTAGCCTGGCCCTCTAATAAGTAGGTAACGGGAAATAGTGCAACAAGGAGAGCAAAAACCCAAGGCAAGCACTTTGTGCTGAACGCAGATGGGAAGTGAGTGAAGACAACAAAGACTGAGCTGCATATCATTAGTTAATATAACAAGGGCTTGCAAGATGGCAGCTTGGGGGAAGTATTCAAAAGATACGTAGATGCCCACTGCAGCACCAACAACGATAGAATACAATGCTCTTAACTCAACAATGTACTTGATTGGTATTAATGATGTCACTGCTGCCAGCGTGAGCAAGATAGCCATCATAAGAAGCGATGAGGGCCATGTAGGCTTTGAAGTCATGAAGCCATAAATGGAGATGTCATCTCCAGTCTGATGAGCAGCTCTGATGAGGTCCGAGTGATAAGTCCATGATAATGAAATTGGTGGGTGAAGTAAGACAAACAGTAACCCAGTTGCCACCACCATCAATAAGCACCTCTTGGCAAACTGCAGATATCAAGAGAAGTAAAAGCCATTCTTGGACAAAAAGAGATGCAGGGTAGAACATCAAAGAAAAATTAATGTAAGTTTCCAGAAAATCAACGGGGCACACTCAGTGCTCTTCATGTAAAGGAAAGAAAAAAAGAAAATACCTTAGGAAGATACAGATAGCAACCTATAATAATATTGACTAGGATCATGCTTCTCTAATGATATAAAGATCTACTGGAAACTATGGTTCCCCATAGTTGATTATCGAAATAGCCTGAGAGTGTCCATCTTTTAGTCAGTTCCAAGCTTAATTATGTGTTTTTGTGGGGAGGAGCGAAAAGCGAGACTTTCCTTTATGGCGATTTAGTGAACACTAACTTACAATCTGTCTAGCCTCGGATCGCTATCCCTAGGCCCGGAAGTCGGAACTAGTACGACGCGTAGCCCCTTCGACAAGAAAGGGAATTGCTTTAGATAATAGTAAAATACGGTAAATAATTATAGTGGAATCTCAGATCTGAACTTCCTAGACTTTCTGAAAGAAAGTAAATTCCCTCGGGCAGATCTCTCCCTCTAAAAAAAGAAATCTTAGCGATATAAAACTAGGGAAATGACTTTAATTTAAAGAGGCACACTAGATAGACCCCTATCCAGTTTAAGGGCGCTTAGGACTAGCCTTCTTCCTACATGAGTGCTCCATAGCCATTAACCACGAACTCCAAGACTCAATCAACTTACTCTATTTAGTATTTAGCTATGGTAGTAAGAGGAGATCCTCTGAGAAAAAACCTTTGATCAAACCAAATGCTATGATCCTAGAAAAAAGGAAGTAAGGCGACACAAACATCTAGCAATCCCCGGTAAGCAAGGAGGAAAACAAAGCATAGCTGGTCTCTAGCTTGGCTTGACCGATCAGATAGACGGAACAGATTGGTTTGCCTCAGACAAGACCAAAGGCTACTCAGGTATTATATCATAACGCACTACTTCTAGAAGAATCGACAATTTTTCTTATCTTGATGGAATCTCTTATTGGGCATTTCTTTATCGTGTGAGCGTCTTGAAAATTGACATCCAGCAAATGTGAGGAAAGTGGTGTTAATGGGATTAGCACCTATGGGTTGTGCTCCTCACTACCTGTGGCAGTACAAAAGCAAGAATGGAGGGTGCATCCAAGGTATCAACGACATGATAATGGAGTTCAACTTTGTGATGAGATACATGGTTGAGCAGCTGAATCAGGAGCTCCCTGACGCCACGAGCATCTTCTGTGATATGTATGCAGGTTTCCATGTTACAACCGAGGCATGCTGCGGATTAGGGAGTTATTACAGGGGTTGGATTTTGTGTCTGTCCCCTGAAATGGCTTGCCGGAATACTTCTACTCACATCTAGTGAGACCAATTCCATCGTCTGTAATGCATTGTATGTTCCATAATAGGTCCCCATTCTTCTACCCTTTCGGAGGAGTCGATGACTATTCATAACTATTACCTTGACACCAAAGAAGAGTTCGACCCTATACTTTATTTCCGTCCTAGTTGATTCTAATTCGACATTAGAAGTATATTGATTTTTCCCCAATAAGCGAATACTTTTGCATTGTCTGTAAAAACTGCATATTTGATTCCATCCGTAAATCAAAATTCTTCCCTATGAGTTCGAGTCTCAATAAGAATGCTAATTTTTACTGTTCATATGTTATGATATGAATATACCACACCAATTCCTTATGTATGGATGATGAGATTCCATTGATACAGAGCCAGACTTATTGGAGGGTCCCATTGGCGTGCATCCAGTAGGAATTGAACCTACAAATTCGACAATTATGAGTTGGGCGCTTTAACCATTCAGGCATGGATGCTTAGCGGGGATCCTCGTACATGGTGAATAACCAAATTCCAATTGAAATTAAATCTTTAGGATAAATCAATGCAATTTAAGAGGAATCAATGAAAGGACATCAATTCAAATCCTGGATTTTCGAATTGAGAGAGATATTGAGAGACATTCAAAATTCTCACTATTTCTTAGATTCATGGACCCAATTCAATTCAGTGGGATCTTTCATTCACATTTTTTCCACCAAGAACGTTTTATAAAACTCTTTGACCCCCGAATTTGGAGTATCCTACTTTCACGCAATTCAAAGGGTTCAACAAGCAATCGACATTTCACGATCAAGGGTGTACTACTCTTTGGAGTAGTGATCCTTCTATATCGTATTAACAATCGAAATATGGTCGAAAGACAAAATATCTATTTGATAGGGCTTCTTCCTATACCTATGAATTCCATTGGACCCAGAAATGATACATTGGAAAAATCCTTTTAGTCTTCCAATATCAATAGGCTAATTGTTTCGCTCCTCTATCTTCCCAAATGAAAACAAATAAGATAAGAGTGGTCGTGGAGAAGGGGATTCATTGTACTGAAAAAGCTATCGCTGCAAAACGCAATGCTAGTGCTGTACTGACTTACTCTATACCGGTCTTCGTGGACTGACAGAGTGAGCTAGAAGGGGGCTTTTCCGTCTTTCCGGGGAAAGATAATCAAGAGAGCTACCTTCGGTCTCACGTAGCTCACCTAAGAAAGGACGGAGCTGTCGAGTGAAGATTGGCCGAGGGGAGTTCATGATGTACCTGGGTACAAATCCGCCAATAAAAAAAGACAACTAGAAGCCAGTGAAAGAGGAGTAGGCGAGGCTAAATAGTGCCAGTAGGGTACGTAAACGAAGACGGATCACATGCTTTTGCACTGGGCAGCTTTGAGCTGTCGAGTAAGCAGTGCTCTATCTCTTAAGAAAGAGGCTTTTGAAACCTGCCTTATTAGACAGGGGAGTACTCTCTGATGTGCGTTCTATTATTGCCTCCTATTCCGGAGGGAGTGGCCGGAATTAAGCCGCGTGGCGATACCCGCCAAAAACGAAGGACTATTTTATTCGCTTTTTGGGTGGGGCCTTTCGTACTCCAATCCGTAGGAAGATAATTATTCAGCACACTAAAATATAGTGGATCTGGGTCCATATTCATGAAAAGCCGGGGTTGAAACATGTTTTGAAACTAAGACAACAATTCTTACTAATAATAAAGAGTTAAGCGCGTCCAGGGCCTATAAATAGAAGCTTCTTTCAGTCTATATTTTCAAAGAGAGAGAGAGAGGTAGAAGTAAGAAAGAAAGACTTTAAGTAACACTTAATGGAGAGCATTGTCACAAGACTGGCAACAGTTCAGAACAAAATCCATGAGGTAGAAAACCGGAGGCTCCAATGTGAGCAAACGCTTGGTCTGTTCTGAGAGCATCCGCCTGCTCTCAATTCTGAGACGGTAGGAAGAATGATGCAAATTTTACGGGACCGCATTCGAGGTCTAGAAAATCAAAAGAGGGCCCTCCTCGACGAAGAACAAGACCTGATTGTGCAGGCCGCCATCCTCGCCCGCGATGACCAGGGAGACTAGAATAGAAGAGTCCGTCGACTCTTTCTATCAGATTTAAATAAGTGTCTGTAGACCCAAAGTAGTGTGTTTTAATTTATGGTCTTCTTTGTCTTTGTTTGGTTTTCTTTGTTGTGTTTGCATGTGTGGGCCAAAACCTAGTCTAAAAGTGTTCAATGCTTATCTTAATATAAAGATTTCTCGTAAAAATGCGCTGAAACTGAAGTTCTTTCCTTTATTATAATGGACATAAAAAAATCTGAAAAAAGAGAAAGATTCGCTCTTGGGCTGACCTATGATAACCGCACATCCAAATATGGCTAAGTCGAGAGCTTCCCAAATGATCCCTTGGGGAACTCCAGCTGGTATTTCAATTTGCTGGAGGGGCTGGCCCAATACTGACTGGATTTTGGTGAACTCATTGTCTATGTGCAGCTTGATGATCGAGATGTTGATGATGTTATGAGCAAGCTTTTCTAAAACTACAAAACCTGGTGCAAGTATTTGGGACGAAAACACAGTTTAGTTTAAAGTGCGAGATTTGAGTCTCTGTTCGAAATGCTTATGATTTGAGTTTAAAACAAGCTTTGTTTAAGAAAAACCTTTACACCAATTTCTCTATATATACCTCTTCTCCGAAAAAACATTGTATTTAAAGAAGTTGTACGGGTGAAGAATGAAGATTTTTCTTCCTAAATCAAACAAAGGACATATATATGTATATGTATATATATATATATATATATATATGTATATATATATATATATATATATATATATATATATATATATAAAATAAAGTAACTAATGTGTAACCTACAAATTTGACATACAGATATCCAAGAGACACGGTGTTTTAATAGCATCATTAATATAAAATAATTGTGATAATAGTAAAACTTTAAAGACCTTTATTTATAAGAATTCGAAGTGATTTGTAACGTCGTCGGCAGCTGAAAAGTTTGATAACTCCATCTTTCCTTTCGTAAGTGGATGTGCTCTAATGAACCGTTTTTCTCACAAAAAAAAAAGGAAAAATGTAGGAGCTAACTTGTGGATGACACATAAGGAATGATGTGGCTTTTCCACATGGACAATGTCTAAGTACTTGCAACTTAGCCTATTCAAGTATTAGTACTAGTTTATTGACCCGTGCAAAATTGCACGGGCTGTCATATTGGACGGTTTTAAGGGAATGTGATAAATAACGTCAATAAGACATGACGTGAGTGTGACGATTATGTAATTTTACGTAAATAGAAAATCATTAGATTTTGATAACATATATTAAACAGTTGTACACTATGAATTCAAATACTTGATACTTTTTCTTTTACAGCTACATACTTGATACTTACGCAAGTAAATTATAGATACAGAAAATTGGTCTACCAACAAACATGCGCCACATATCCATAGTGATTTATCCTTGCTCATTCGATTCCTCGTCTTCCCCACTCTTTTCCCCCCAAAATCGATCTCTACCGCCAAAAGAGTCAACCTTAAACATCCATGAAAATCAACTAACCAAATTTAATCAACCGACATTCCCCGATTGTTATGTGGTAATGATATAATAACCCTATTTTTGTAGGCGTACATATGGTGATATTATTTTAAATTATTGCCAAACTAATAGGTGTGTATTTATAGGATCCGAGAAGTTAGACCTCTCAAAAGTTGATCGTAGCTAGCTATCTGTACTTGCCCTTCCCGCCATAAACCCACTTTTTACTTGTGATAGTATTGACCCACATATTTTAACCTGTAACCCGGTCACAACCCGTATACACCAGACCCTATTCTAACCATACATGAAAATCTGAAATAAATCAGACTCGACTCGAAGTTACCCGTAACCCGTATGTCCAACCCATTGTACTTGTCTACAACAGAGTGCCCATTTATAAATTATGTATATTAGGCCATGAATGAAACTTATATCGGTTATACAAAGTTTTAGTTCTATATAAATAAATGTAAAGCTAACCTATTCTATGTGTTCATTATCTTAACTCACTCACTAATTGCACTCCCATTTTAATTGTTCTACTCCTCACAACGTACTCATTATAATTCTTTATATGACACCAGGTTTATCCAACACCATTTTCAAAAAGGCACTAAATAAGTAAGTTAAGGGCAAGACCACAACAATAGATCACACAATCCAAGTTCTAATATATTAGTCATGAAATTGCTTCGTTTTCATCAAATTGAAAGATACCAAAAACATGTACAAATTCAAAGTGATTGCCCATCAATTAACTTTATCACAAACAAAAGTTAGATCATTGCAGATACCCCGGTAATCAAATTAATTAAATTGATCCCTGAATATGTGTCCATGTTCTCGTACAATTGACAGTGAGATTGTCGTTAAATCTAGTCAAATTACCACAAAACTAACTAAGGTAGATAGAGTAAGTGGGTTATCGAACACGAGGAAGGGGGGAAGTCTAATATGCGAATTCTATGCGGAAAATAAATAAACAAAAGAAATAAAAACAATAAATGGGGGGTTTTTGGTTTAAAAGATGAGTAATTAAGAAATAAACGATTTATCAAATTAACTAAAGCGACCCTCGGTGATAATCTATTCAAACACCCTAATATAGTAATTTTTACCTCTCTCTAATTATGCCATTTATAGATAATCTCGGTTTTTACCAATTAATCCTCTTTTGTGGGGAATTTGAGCAACCGCTACCAAATTCCCCTCCTTTAAGTCCTAAATTGCCTAGTGACCACTCAAACAATCCAAAACCAAAGGCATGAAGAGCATGAATTAATAAAAGATTAACAACCACCCAAATTAGTATCTAGATAGCCGCAACCGCAACACTAATCAAATCTAATTTATTAGTTGCCTAATTAATTCCCCAATCACAAGTTAGTCATAACCATACACTAAACATGTGAAAGTTGCTTCCTTTGGGGTCAATAATCAATAATCATCAATTAAAAACCAAGCATATGAAGTATCCAATTCATTCCAATCAACCAATTAGATAAAACAAGGATAAATCATGCATTGAAGAACAAGGAATTAATTACTATGAAATTAAAGGCAAAATAGAGCGAAGGAAATCTTACTAATACATAGGATGAGAGAATTTGATTACACCAAGGATCTAGAAGGTGATTAGCCTTCCATACTAATTATTACAATAATATTTGATATGAAATTCATAATAAAAAGATAAGTTCTTATTAAGTTTCTCTCTCTAAGATAAAAATTAGATCAAGAATAATATGAAAGGTGATAAGGTGATAATTCCTAAGGAGGGGTTATATGCCCCTTTTATTAAGGATAAGTATAAATACACTACAAGACAAAATAGATATTTCTTAGGCAAAAAGAAACCGTCAAAAAGCCTCAAAGAATCATTCGGAAAGCATCATCCTCGACTCGAGGAGGCAACATCTCGAGTCGAGCGTCTGAATCCTCGACTTGAAGAACACGCTCCTCGAGTCGAGCGAGCCAATCCTCGACTCGAGAACACCTCCGCTCGAGTCGAGGAACTTGAAATCCTCCACCTTTTTGCTTCTTTCTTCCGTGGCTCGATCTCGTGTGATCCGCGTAGTGCACCCGAGCTAGCTCTCGAACCTCGACTCGATTCCGACTCGATCCACGCTCCGTCCTAAAGCACTCCAAAGGGTCCATTGCTAACCAAAATCCCGTAAAACTACCAAATAAGCTCCAAACAACTCTCATTGACGTGGTTTACGAATCACGACAACACCATGCTAAAATAGACCCTAAGGCATCTAAATCATGCGGATTAGCACACTATTCCTACGCCACATCAACAATTCATCAACAACACCTAAAAGTTTTGCCCCATCTTATCTACGTTAAACAAAGAGAAAATATTACCAGACACCAAAGAAGTAGTCAATTGTACACTGTGATTATGACCGTAAAACATAAATCCAATTGACAAATTCTTGAATTATTACTTTCATTTATTGAGTTAAAAAAATTGAACTTACCCATACAAATTCATGGATTTTCAAGTTCAACGTCCAGAAATGCAAAATCGCTAATGAGCTAACAATTACGTTATTCCCCTTAACGGGGAGAAGATTGAAGCCGAAATGCGGATACGATAAATCTCCATTGTCTTCTAACAACCGGTAAATCAATCAGTATCAAAAGAGTTGTACACTACACAATGATCTAATTACAATTACAATATTACAAACATATCTGCAAACACAATTCTACTAAGGAATAACAAAAGCAGTAATTCCAGGAAAAAAAAAGTCGATTCAGCTAGTATAGTCAACCTCTCTCTCGTGTCACATATTAGGACGATTTTTAATCTCTCTTGTAAACTCAATTTCTAGTAAAGGTTTGGGATGCTATGGAAATGAATGTGTGTTGACGTCCTTTTATATTGGTAGGAAGAGAGTGTAAAGTTCATAAAACCCTAGAAAATAAATCCTCATAATGATTTTTTTTTCCAAATTTCGCCCAAAAATATGCCATTGAATATTTTTTGCCTTCAATATCCGTTGAGTATTTCTATAAATATATAATATATGATATATATGGAAATTATGATTTGATTCTCAAAGGTTTAAAATCATATATATGATTAATGTGAGGTGCAATTTCAGAATGATATATATGATTTATTGTAAAGAATATGTCAATTGTATTTTTTTTCTAATAAAGTGATTGATATATTTCTTAATCTCGGAATTATTTGATTTTCCCAGTGTATGACAAGTTGGAACATTCCGTATTACCTTTTACATTGGTACAATATTATTTTATGTGTGTGAATACATCAGGGAATATATTTTTACTTTTCTAGCTAGATCTTTTTAAATTAAGAAACGGGTAGATTAATAAATTATATGGAATATGTCATTTTTACTGGAGATTTTATTACCTAAAATACTGAATGTTGACGTCAGCTGTGACGTGGCGTTGATGTCACTGCTGATGTGGACGGCCTAAGAAACTATTAAATCTACCGTTATTGTATTTATACTAGTTTATTGACCCGTGCAAAATTGCACGGGCTGTTAATTATATATCATTGTTATGGAATCTAAATTAATTATGCTTATGGTGATTGTAGTGATTTATCGTAGTTGATCAATGAGACTTAAAACAAATACGAAATGTTATAATTATCAAAAATTTCTTAAACCTCGTAAATCAACTTGATTTAATGCGTCCTTTATAGGGCATGAATCTGTTTTTAGTATCCATTAACTTATTGGCTCGGACCCATTACGACCAACACATCTTTGGGTCAAACCCGACCTCCTGCGTGACACCTAATGTAAGACGAAATTTAATCTACGAATGAATTAGAAGAATAATAACTAATTTTAGTTCACCTAATAACTCAAGATCTACTTTTTACTTTTAAATTATTTAAAATTACATATTTAAAGTCATAAATATTATTGAAATAGTATTATAAAAATGTAAACTCCCACTATTCATTGTGTTTTTCATAGTTTATTTTGAATGTTTTTATTGTAATTAATAACATGCGGTGGAAAGTAAAAATAGGTAAAATAGATTTATTATAGTTTCAATATTAAATAAGGCACAATGATACACTTCCATCCGTATTGTGACCTACCCCAAAGTGATCAATGGCTAATTGACTGGTGTATGACCCATAGTCGTTTGCTGGTGCAAATTGCACGGGTTATTATATGATATTTCAATAACTTTAATTGATTTTCCCTAATTTTTTTAGGTCGATTTTCCCTAATTAATTAAAATAATATTATGACTATGAAAAGTTTAGCCAGAGGTAACATAAAACCCTATTTTGTGAGTTATGCTCAACAATAACCGAAACCAACTTTTGACCAACATAACTCTACCAGAGATAACATGACTCTTTGACCCCACTATCTAAGTTATGCTAATATGTTAGTAGGTAATATAGGATTATGCTATATGTTTTATATTTCAATCTACTGTTTTATTTAGCCGATTGATAGATGCATTTATGGGACATGGACCCATTTTTATTTTGAATTGTGACCATTTATGACCCGAACCATTGTTGATCCACATATTTTTTTACCCTATATCCGAGGGTTTTTTTTAAGCGGGGTATAGAGAGGAATTCGATTAGGAGACCTTTCTAATCAGGGTATCAAATTTGAGGTTGTTATATAAGGTTGGTAATAACCCGTTTTAACCCAAAGTATATATTTTCACCCGAACTGCAAGTTTTCACGGATTGTTACATGAAAATCACAATAACTGTGTTTTATGCTATACGTTTAATTATTTGGGTGTTCATATTAGTAAATACGTCTTATGGCTCATGAACCCATTTTTAGTTATAAATTGTAACCATTTATGCTCGAATCCGTTGGGACCGATTCTTTTTAACCCCATATCTGATTTGACCTATATATTGACATGATTTATTATTTTACTCTATAACTAAGGCCAAATGAAGCCCGAAAACTGCACTAAAACTATATAAAAGAACATAATAATTCAAAAAAATAATTTCAAAATACCCGCAATTACGAATTTCATAGTTTTTAAATTATTTCCTAAAATCATTTGATTTGATTTATTTTGATTCGGAAAATATAGGCCAAAGATCACACTTTTTTTTAATGAATTTCGGCTAGACGAAGATTCTTCATTTAATTAATATATTAGTAAAAGCTTTTAGAAAATTGATGGCTTAGGCCATGTGCGATTCAACTTATTAAACAGTGTTTTCAAATCAGATAAGAGTTATTCAAATCAAATCAAATCAGATCAGCTTAATTCAAATTAAATCAAATCAGATCAGAATTATCCAAATAACAATCGATGAATGTAGTTTACTTCTACTTATTTATTCGTTTAAATGCAGTTAATTTATCAATATATTCAGTTAAGATCAAATCAAATCAAATTTATCCAAATCAAATCAAATCAGATCAGTTTTATTTAAATCAATTCAAATCAAATCAAATCAGTTCTATGTTTTTTAATATTGAAGTTAACACTACTTAGAAGTTAGGAATATAATTAGGAAGTTACGTATCAAAGAATATATTTAGGCTACTTGTATATTAATTACAAAGATTTTTATCTATATTATCTAGTTTCTGGGTATGGATATAATATTTCAAAATATTTTTACCAATTTTTTCGAATTATAGTTATCTAAGTTTGGATGACATTTTATTACCTAAAATAGAGTTTGATGACATCATTTATGATGTGGCGCTGATATCACAGCTATTATATAAACCAGTATTTGGCTCACTCTATATTGGGTCGAAAAAACATTATATAAGACGAAATTGTAACTTGAATTATTGCACATATGCCCGAGTGAAATTCGATTAGCGACATTGACCTATTTTGCCTGAATTAGTACTAAGATACGCAAAATTCAACACGAACCCATATTATGTCAACCCATAATTACGTAAATTCGTACTTGACCCATCTGTTTTGCAAGCCAGGTCATAATCCTTAGCTTGTACAAATATATATAAGCTTTTTCTAACCTGTGGGCTCAAGACTTAGAGCATATGTCAACCCCAATTTTCAGAATTGTATATGTATAGTTAGAAAGTATTACATATATATATATAGTGATGGAATCCATATAATTCCAATATTGTATCTCGCTCGGGTAAATTATGGCGTGATGGACTCTTCACAAATCAGAGCAAACTCTACTATACACCCCCACCAAGCAAATGACTATATAAATTATTAAATGCTCAAACTATATTTGAACTCGAAACTTATTTTTAAGTTTTAACATTTTGTAACAATTGACACGAATTAATTAGTACTGTATAGTCTAAGAGGTTGTTCTTTTAGCTTGCGTATCTTAGAAAGTCATAATGTCAAACAACAAACCCACGGCTCCCAACCCAGTGATAATGGTTGTGAAACGCTTCATGTGGGAGCTTAGTGGTGGTCTAATTACGAACAAATGCTCAAATTTGGTATTCTCCGAGTACACGATTGCTTGTATATCAATATACCCATGGCATGGTACACTAAACCTGCAAAACCAAAAGTGACATTTGAAGTCTTACCGAATTGCAAAACCAAGTTAAACCAAAATCGTTGAGCATGATTAAAAGAGACGAAAATATTGTGGTTCACGGGGACTGGATGTCTCACTTTGTTGATGCGTTCGGGTGCTTTAAAATGCTTCTTCGCGGAATCGGGCAACACTCAACCTAAACTTAGATTTGATGAATGTTATAAGAAATAGAAATTAAAATGGCACATATTAATCCAATAGAAAGTAAATTAATTAGTGAAAACAGATCAGATATGCAAATTTTGATACGACTGACCTCATACAATTAAAAAATTCAAATTGAATTGAATCAGCCTCGAGCGACAAATTTATGATTTGGACTAAATCTAATTGAGTTATTTTGCATAAGCAGAGAATATATGATCAATAATAAGAAAAAACGAAAATTAGCTTTCAGCCCAATTTCCAAATACGACTCTAATATGATCTACTGGGCATGAAGGATTTGGTAAAAAATAACAAAATTTGTTGATATACTTCGAAAAGTAATACGACAATCAACTTGAAATCTCAAAAAGAAAATGATCATAATACCTGAGCAACAATGATAATTCGGTTAGAAAGATAACGATCCATCGTTAATAATATAATACAATCAGACAGCTTGAAGGCTATGCAGCATTGGGTTGACAATTTGATAGATTGAGCTTATCTACAATAACGCTTTCCCTGCTTCAATCTTTTTCCCTTAGACTCCTGTGATCTATTCATATAAAACGAACAATATGTTTGAACACAAACATCAATTCTAGAAAACTCAACTGGTAACTAATGGTAAAATACAAATATCAATTCAAAACAACCATTAAGTGTATGCCAAAATGATAAAATGTAGAAGTAATCAATTGAAATAACCCTGCACTCCGAAGACGAAACACAAAAATCAACCATTACCAGATAGATCTACTTGAAACAAAAGCGAAGAAATGGCGATCAAACATTAAATTGAAATAACCCCAACAAGAAGAAAATGAAAGTGATGAAGAGTGGATAACTACACATCAAAATCCTCCCACCAAATAAAATTAAATACAAAAGATACAACTTGAGTTACAAAATCAATTCATGTTGCTGATTCAAAAGAGATACGGTAAACCCTTTAAAAAAAGATAAAAGAGATGCATTAAAAAAAATGGCCTACGACTTTTCACAAAAATGACATAAAAATTGTGGATTTACATATCAAGTTAGCGAATTCCTTACCCAGATTCCATCGGATTCTCCCAAAATAATCGCAAGAAATGACACTACGGTTTTAGTGTAGTCAGCCAATTAGTCATAAGTGACACAACATATGAAGTTTTTTGGGTATGGACGTCTTTATATAGTAGATTACATCAAAGAAACATCGATGCATTGTGTCCGAATCAATCGGCTTGTTAACTTTCAATCTCCTGAGAAGGGAGAACTGCAGAAAAATTCATGAACTTACATGATTCCAAACTGAAAATTTGAAAAATTTGTGAAATCAATGAAACAATGAACTTCAATCAAATAATCAAATCTGTATCATAAAGATCATCAGAAGCCCTTGACTTTGATGGGATCCCCCATTTCCACTCGAGTCTGATGTCACACTGCAAATAAAAATCAAACAAGCAATCAGTTTTTTTTAATCATGCTAATCAAATGAATCAAAATAATAGAATCATGTATGACAGGAGGAGGAGGGGGGGCAGGGCGTCTACACCAATCACCGTGATTAGAACGGCAATTCTAATCACGGCTGATGAAACGTCGTTTTGCTTAATGGGAGGGGGGCTTGTGTATTTTGCTTTCTTGCAATACATTGGAATTTTTATTCGATACACCTTCAATACATTAAGTAAATAATAGAATACTTAACTTAAATTATGGAATACATGAATACTTTGCCTACTAAATACATTTATACAATACATTTTATTTTCCTTCCCTAACTTTCTCTCTCCACGGCTCTTATACTCACACACCCAAATCATCTTCTCTCTCCACCTCTTCACCTAAATCACCTTCCTCAATTTCTCCAGATCGGTTGCAGTACGTCGTTAGTTTCCAGATTGCTACCGAATCATGGTTCGAAAGGTAAGTTTTAGTTGGGTTTATAAGCTATTTTTTGTTGTTAATTAACTTTTTCATGTTGATAATACAATTGAAATTATCGAATTTAGTTGTGACTCGAAGAACATGTAGTTAGTTTGGTGTATGTATGAGTGTAAATTAGTTTAACTCGAAATGAGGGTTTTGGAATTGGGGTTGAAAAATAGGGCGAAAAAAAGATTATTAATTGAGCTGTAAATTAGCTCTAATGATGTGAAGTGTTTTGGATTGGAGGTGGAGCTCGAAAAAAATCATATTGAATTGGAGTTGTTAATTAGCTCGAAAATAAGGGATTTGGATTTGAGTTGTAATTTGGTTTGAATTGTTTCTAATAAGTGACCTAAAATTGAAATTATTTTGGCATGAATGAGCTTTGAAAGAGCTTTAATTGTGAAAGTTGTTTTAGAGAAGATAAGAGATGGTCACGCATTCTTGTTCGTTCGTTTTTTGGTAGTGCCCGATTGAGTGATTGTGTAATCATTGATAAGTTCATAGTTGAATCGAATTTGTTTGTTTAAATTAGGAAAATCGTGAAGGTCGAAGTAGATGTACACCTCCTACACAGGCTTGTACGAAGTCAGTTGGGGATGTTGTTAAGGAGATGCGTAAAGTGATGTTAACTCGAGATGAAAAATACGGGGCTAAGGTAGGAATGTGAAATTATAATACTTTATACCATTTAGAGTAACCTATATACCATTGTGTTATAATATACACCACTGGATTAAATATTGATACCATTGTGTTATTTAGATACCATTGTCGAAATTAGCTTATGTGCATTGTAATTGATTTGCAACATTTGCTCGCGTGATGTCAGCCTTAAGTACAAAGAAAATGGTTGTTGTAAGGGAGATGGGTTTTGGGTCGTTACTGGATTTTCGCAAGGATTGGATGCTGCCACGCAAATTTTGCTACTGGTTAATGACCAGGCTTGATGCATATCATAGCAAAATTATTTGTGCAGATGTAGACGGTACGGAGTTCCCTTTGTCTTCAACACAAGTTAAATGGGTTTTAGGGCTACCTGATGGTCCTAAGATTGTTCGATGAAGTGCCCTAAAGGATCTGCATTGGATAAGAAGGTTGGACGTTTGTTATCAAGATTTGGAGAGCATGTGTCAAGTCAGAAGAACCTAGCTATATGTGAAGAGAAGTTAAATGAAGTGTTGTCAAGTGATATAGACATTTCTAGTGTAGAAGAGATAGAGGAGTTCAAAACAGCCTTCTTAACGTACTATTTGCTTATGATACTATGTCCATCAACTGCTGCCAATCTTTCCAAACACTTGTATCCTATTGCCACTCTTGGTTGTGTGGCTGAAAAGTATGATTGGTGTTCTCTCGTGTTAGATGAGTTGATTTCCTATGGTAAGAGTTTTAAGGATAAATTTGATGAATATGGTTTTGCTTCCGGTTGCGGCGGTTGTGTGATATTCCTTGCGGTGAGTGTGTGTGATTATTAAAGGAGATGACATATATAAAAAAACAACATTATGATATATTTGATTCTTATATATGATGTCTAAATTTGTTATTGTTCTAATTTGCAGATTTTATATGTTGACCGTTTGAACATTGCACCCATGAGATGGGGTCATTTCCCTCGTGTGGAAGCTTGAACGTTCACTGCATTTAATTCTGCTATTGCAAAAGACAAACATGAAATTGGTGGAGATTTTGGCAAAATAGGGATAATATGTTATAATCATTCATTTATAAAAAATAACCTGAGTCAATATGTGGATTTGTTATTGTTAGTTTGTTTCCACAGATGATTGATGTAGATTTTATATGTTGACCGTTTGAACATTGCACCCATGAGATGGGGTCATTTCCCTCGTGTGGAAGCTTGGACGTTCACTGCGTTTAATTCTGCTATTGCAAAAGACAAACATGAAATTGGTGGAGATTTTGGCAAAATAGGGGTAATATGTTATAATCATTCATTTATAAAAAATAACCTGAGTCAATATGTGGATTTGTTATTGTTAGTTTGTTTCCACAGATGATTGATGTTGCGTATGGAGAACAATATCCTTTGGAAGCTAGGGACACCATTCCAGAAAATGTTACTTCAAGTCCACGAGAAGTAGCTAAAGAGGTAAACTGTAGTAGTTTTGTAGGTTCATTCTTGTGTAATGTTGGTCGTCAGAGGGAGATGTCGGTTGTAATATATTTATTTGCAATATATGGCGGGTGTTTCGTAAGATTCGTAGGCTTGTGAAGCGCACAGTTGTGGGGAATTCAGATAAAGTATCGGACTTGTCTGATGATGACGATGATGGTAAGCTGCCGAAATGGAAAAGACGGCGTACGTGCATGCGTTCTGTTCAGGAGTTGCGCAGGTTAAAGAAAGAAAGATAGGAGAAGGAGAAGGAGAGAAAAAGAGAAAAGAAAGAGAAGCAGAAGGAGAAGGAGAGAGAAAGAGAAGAGAAGGAGAGAGAGGAGGAGAAGGAGAAGGAGAGAGAAAGAGAAGAGAAGGAGAGAGAGGAGAAGGAGAGAGAGGAGAAGGAAAGACAGGATAAGGAAAGACAGGAGCTTGAAAGACAGGAGAAGGAGATGGAGATAGAGGATAACAATAGAGAGGAGACTTTGAATGCCGAAATCTTGATGAGTATTGTAAATGGGAATGTTGGTACTGGTGGTAATGCTAATGGTAGTGATGTTGCAAGTGGAGATCCCGGAAGTGATGTTCCTAGTATGGGCACAGGTGGGAGGGGTAGTGACCAGACAATGGCCAGTGAGGAGAGTGGACAAAGGGTGCACTATGTTTTTCCTCATCACCTTACTCCTTTGAATTATAGCATCCCTATTTTCAATAGTAGTCAAGATGTTGCCAATTTAGCTAGGTATTGCGTTTTGGTCCGTCCCACGATATCGATGAAGTGTGTAATCATAATGTCTCAGATGATAAAGATGGTAATGTTTCTGATTCTGGTGAATCTTCTGAGACAGAGGAGGATGTAGGACTTGAAATTGTCCGTATTCGTAGTCACCAAAGTAAGCCACGGAGACCTCTAGCACCCAGTTTGAAGTACCAGAGCGATCCTAATCATCGACCACGGGATATGTATTTGCTTCATGGGTTTGTATGTACTAAGAGGTGCGTAATCGATACTGATACTGGAGTAAATTTGGGCCTTGAACATCATTGTTTAAGTTTGTTATATTTTGTTAGTAACACGATGTGTTATTTACAACTTAGAGGATTTGGACTTTATATTGGCAAAGTGTGGGGATTTTAAAATGTCAGTGGTAGATTGTACATTTTGTATTTCTGACCCGCTCTTACACATGCCGAAACTGGTAAGTCCTCATATATATCATAAAACTTTATAATTCATTTGTTTTTGTTAACTTCAGTGAAAGTCACTTATATCATATTTGTCATAGTATGTTGAATTTGCATGCCATTTGTACTACAAGAGGTGGACTAAAGATTTCAAGCCTGAATCTACTAGATACATGGTTCCTCCTGATTTTGCGGTACACTTAATCTTATATGCTTACATATTATAAGTTAGTTAACTTGATTATCTATTGAATGTCCTCACTTCAATCGTTGTAGATTGCTATATCCTTGCAAGTAGGAGAGGGAATACCCGAGAAGATGCGATCTGAAGGCAAACATTTCCTACTAAACTATCCCTTCAAATCATGGACCCATATTTGCACGGTAAGTGTAGTTATAAATGAAATGATGTCATAAGACTGATAGACTCACAAAGTTGTATTATGTCATAGATCTTTGTTCCCGTGTATCGAGATTGCATGTGGTGGTGTTTGGCAATTGCGGTTAGAGACAAGTGCGTATGGATCATTGATTCTCATTTATCACCTAACGATTTTGTAGTGAACAAGTTGGTGAGTATGGTGATTTTATGGTGAATTTATGTTTCAGTGATAGTTCAACGCCATCACACTAATTCACTTTTATATAGTTGAACGCAATTGATACTTCACTCAAGCTATTGGATGCTAGCTGGCAAATTGGGAACATCACTACATGGCCTGTTAGGGTACTCTTTATTAATCATGGTTATGAGGAGTAAGTACTCCGAATATATGAGTATGTAAGTGTTAAATTATTATCTTCAATACTTTATGATCAACTGATATTGTTAGTTTACTAGGAAAGCGTTGGGGCTTGTTATGCTATGGTGCATCAAATAATGTGCTAATCGTTTTACAAAATCTATCACCATGGTATGCTTGTTAACTTTGTTTATGTTTTTGTGTAATCTCTCACACCATTCACACGAAACTTAATCATGTGTACTTATGTAGTGTACTTGTTGTTGCAGAACTTGAGACTCAAAGATTTGTACAAGATGGTTCTATATGAAGATATAATGGGCGACGCGAATGAATGCTCGGCTCCATTGAAAAAACTTATGCGTAGCGTTGACTCACAATGATGTATCGCCATGTGATTGTTTTTACTTAATGTACACTCACTTGTTTGATGATTATGGGAGCGTGAATTTGTTTGACGAAGGTTGTTCGGTTTTACAATGCATCCTTTAAGATTTAAGGAATGATGTGATGTGCGGAATTGTTACTATTTTAAGTAGGTTCATCTAAATTTTGAATCCCTTGTGCAGGTTTTCTTTTCGTTGTATCATTGGTATACCATCAACATCTCGTTATATACCATTCGTTTCTCGTTATATAGTATTCCAAACTCATCATATTCCATTGAGCCATTATATATACAAACTAGTAAATCTAAATCTTTTTAAGGGGAAAAGAAAACAGTGAATATTTCATAAACCGATAGTTCTTGTGACTTATCGAACATACCCCATTACTTGTAAACATGCTTACTACTTAATTGATCCATATTATCATGCCTTGGCAACGGAAAACTCCATACATCATTGTGTAAATAAACGACGCCTTGCCAACGGATGCTTTGTTCCCTAATAAGAAAGGGAATAAAATTTGAAACATTCAAGTGAGAAGATCAAAAAGTTAATACAAGAATAAAATATTACCAACACCTTTGAACTCCAAAACTTTTGGACACCACATGACCAACACACCACTCTTGTATCCCTCTTCTCCAACCAATTCCCCAACGCACACGGTTTTTAAAGTATGATTTGAAGTTGTTACCCACACGGTTTTTAAATACAAATGAGTGTCCCTTTCTAGTTTCGTAGAGGAATTACTTATACAAATATAACTTATATACAAATATAACTTATATATATAGCATTCACGTGGGCAAAGATACCATTGTTAGTGTAATGGAACTTTATTTTTATTCTTGGTTGTATATAACACGCTTACGTGGTACATATTATTACAATGATAGTATATAGATAGGATGGTCTAAGTCATTTTATAATATTGATTACCACCATCATTCTTAACGCAATATGATTTTTAACGGCATATTTAATGCATTGAGATACAATAGTTAAAGCAATACACATAGGTGGTATTAGAAGATTATTGAAAATACGACATTGATGATTTCCGTACATTATCCAAACCCTATTCTACATCTGATTCATCTGATGTATACTCATCAGACATATAAGCATCATAATAATAAGGATTCGTAACCATATCTCCCTCCCATGTGAATCCTATGTCTTCAACAAATTGTTTACACACATTAACAAGAGCATAACGTGCTCTTCTTAAGAGTATACAATTAATTTCAATTCTCAAATGATCAACTATTTGCCATAATGGTATCTCTTCTTCTCCAACTATAGAGAGTTGTTCTATAAGGTTTTTTGCCCGATTAAATGGGATTGGCGCCGGTAGATTTCGTAAATGCATTGCAATGACCTCCCATTCCCTAATACGATAATCGTACTCATTTGCAGCCGCGGACACTGCATCTTCTCCCCACCACTTGATAATGTCTAACCATTTTTGCTTTGAAGCCTCCAACATCCAACGTTTACCTCTAACACTCTCTACATTGAAAGACATAGGCGTTGCAGGCAATAAATTTCCGTAGTTTATTGCTATTGCGTGTACCATAGAAGCACGTACATCACTATTATGAATTTTGCATGCCATTATGTGATTTTCAAATCTAATCATATTTAGTGCACGTGGTTTATTACCTACAACGGTTGTTGCCAAATCAAGAGGTGGTATAAGATGAAGTTGTGCACATTTGGTCCGCAACACTAATGACTCGTGAACCCTTAATGCCCACTCACCGTCGATCATGTGTCCATTTTCTTCATTTGTTAGTTCACTGATTTCACCCCATGGTTTGTACGAGTACCGATGAACTTCCCCATTAGGATCTTTGTGTTTATGCAAATCACAATCATAACCAAGTGCCTTAAAGATGTCTTCCACCTCATAAGAATATAATATTTTGTTGTAAGGAGGTAAAGCAAAATTAAATGATGACATTATATTAGTGTTTGCTTTGTACTATATTGTCAATTCCTATTGTGAATTCCTATTTATAGTAGTATCTTGTTTGTAAGGGTTGCTCATTTTATTGGCCCTACTACATCTACCTTAAGCTGTAAGCAGGGACTACATCCTACCATTTTCATGTAATCTAACTGTATTTATTATTACGGTGATTGTATATACGATGATTATGTGCTATATATTTTGCTCTAAGTGTAATATCCGAAATTTCAAAATATTTTATATTAATATTTTAGATTTATTAATTAGATATTTTAATGAAAAAGATATTTGATAATTAATTGAGAGTCGTTTTCAAAACCGAATTCGGAAATGGTTTTAGAGTCGGGTTTCTACATAGGATTTCTAATTTCTGATTTGGGTCATCTCTTAAACACTACAACAACCCAACTCAATACATTGGCCCAAACACAAACCATACCCCAACCCAACAAATAAGAAATCAGAAAAAAAAAAAAACCGACTCTCTCTCCTCACGCAGCCCCCCCTTCCTATAAAAACAGAGTTTCCTCTGTTTCTCGCCTCCTCTCTTCGCTCGACCTGGCCTCGCCTCCTCTCATTGTGGATTATGGATTATGACTTATAACTTCTCACTCGTGATCATATTAATGTTCGATACGTGTTGTTGAATGTTTCTTATACAATTGATAAGTGATGAATTGAATGATAGAATGTGGAATATGAATTTGGTTTGATTGTTTGGAATTTTTATTGGATGATTATATGTTATTATGTGCTAAGTGTGTTTTCGAAAATAAAACTAAAACGTTTTCATAATCCAGGTAAGGTTTTTGGTTTTCTACATGTTGAGGTGTTATCTTACTTAATTTTTCTGACTTTTTCAACTGTGGTTTTTGTGCTTTAAATCCACCACAAGTTTGGAGGATTGATGCTTGCGGGAACGACGACTCATTAGGCATTAGATGGACTTAATAAATTTAGACTTTCGCTTATTGGACAATCTATTGATCTTAGACTTCATGCTTATATTTCATATCTTGGATTATTGTAATTTTAAGTTTTGGATGTAATAGACTATTTTAGATCATTAGACGTTTAAACTGTGGCTTTTAAAATCTCCTTGCATTCGGGTCTTTGACTCGAGTGCGGAGTGACACCTCTGAATTTCCTTATTTGTGTTTTAGTTCTCGATAAAATGTTTTTAAAAAAGGAAAGGAAATTTGGGGGTGTTACACTAAGTCCTTTTATAATCTTCATTACACAATCTAATCCTTGACATTATTAATGACATATTTAATGGATTCAGATACAACGAAGCACAATAATTAACGCAATACAAAAAGGTTTTTTGGATTAGGGTTTAGTGTTAGGGTTTATAGGGTTTAGGGTTTAGGGTTTAGGGTTTTAAGTTTTTAGGGTAATGAACGCATTACACATTACTCATGTATTAGGAGTACTTGAGTGTTAATTTATTCGTAAAGTTTGCTAAACAAAACTATTACTCCTTTTTTTTGTAATTATATCATCATAATAGTCCTATGTTTATTGATACAAGGCAGTATAAAATATCCACAATATGTCCATTATTATTGTCAAATTTGACTAACTATATATGAGTACACATGTTCTCTTCTTTTTGAGTAAAGAATCTTACTGTCAAATACAATGATGATATGCTTGAAACGGTTCACGGTAAGATTCCCTACAATCTTTGATGATGAAAAGGATCTTGTTCATATATCTAACTGTAATGGTATATAGGCAAACTAAAATTGTATACGTTACATATAAATAGTATTCATATATTACTCGTTTTGTTGTACTACCGTCGTCACGTTGGCGTACCTATGTCTTTTAGCGTGCAGTTTATAACTTTTAAATTTTGTTTTATGGCAGTATAGGTTTGATATGATATGAAAAGACATTCCTGGTTTGAAATAATTTTTAGGTTACTGAGGGATGACTTCAATGACAACTCATGTATAGGATATGTTTTAGGCCCTAGGTTTTATAATTGTTTGGGTAATCTCACATCAAAGAGAATTTGACATATGCTTTCGGGATAGTGACAATTATGGAACATGAGGAGAGAGCTAACTCACATCAAATTCCCAGTTGCAACAATGCAATGATGTAATTTTTCACACATCATTGCACGTGTAGTACATTTTCAAGGAGACGCTACATATAGCATGATGATATTTGTACTACATTTAAGATTTTTTGGAGTTTTGAAGAATGAAAAAAACTCAATCTGTTCGTACGTACGTACTATGCGAAACAATTTTGCTGTAACAAAAAACATCGTATTAAATTTAGTTTGCTAAAGTTAAACATCCGTGTGTACGTACGTACTAACATATGCTAACGTATGAATATTATGATTGAAAGAACAATGGTATATGTGGCACCATTATGGGTAATTATATAATATACAATTGTACTTAATTTTTTATTATTATTTAAAGTCAGTCAAATAGAAACAATCTTAACTTATGGTGGCTGTGTATTAGGGTGGATACCATCAGCATAGTATATAAGGACACATCCATTACATATGTACATACTTCAATTATCTTCTAGTCAATTTATATTAATAAATTTAAAACAATTTTAAATTATTCGTTCTTAGTCATGACAAGTTTGACACTACCACCAAATCTTGAACACGTCACGGAGTTTGAACCATGCGATATCATACAAGCTTTAGGGTTCGATTATGGGCTAGAAGACGATGGTGGGCGGTACTCATTTAAGGGTTGGTGCCCAAACCCATGGGGTGGTGATCATCCATGCGATGATGATGTACAAACCATGGAAGACGAGTGGGTCTTCCGTCATGAACAAGCTGACGACCTCCTACAAAGGTGTATGGAAATGGGGTTGTCAACTCCAATTTTGAAGTCAAGGGTCCAACCCCGTGAGTCCAAACGCCAATTATGGCGTGCCCTAAACATCATCCGCCTTGAAAATCACGTTATGGGGTGCAAGGTGGGTAAGGCATTAGGGGCTGACCCTAACCATTGTAGAAATATAGGCAGCACTACTACTAATGGTATGTTGAACAGAACGACAACACCCATGTCGTCCGATACAATAATCATAATTGGGTGCTTGGTTCAACTCGATTGTTAGGCCTGAAGAACCTATTACTACTCTTTGGAATGAATACAATGTGAGGAAAACTGAGAGGGAAAAGTTGGAATGGGATCTTGTTTCTTTGGGAGCAGCAGTACCAAAGGCGTATTCTACAGCTCTAATTACTTGTACATCATTTCAAACTCCATTATGGCCTGTGGTGCTTAACATTCGCACTAAAATAAATTGCATGTTACTACGTCGAGCAAGGTATGCGTTGAGATTTGTATGCAAGGGTTTCCTGCTTGACAATGGTATAGTTTGGGATGACAATGTGTCTGGCAATACCATGAAGTATGACCCTTACCTATCAGAAAGTGAATTGTATGAGTAGTGAATATAAATATCGTACCAGAATCTAGCAAGTCAGAATCCTTTTAAAAAGGATCAATTTTCAAATTAATTGACTTGTGCTGGTTTACCATTTGTGTATTTTATTTCAAATTCCAAATTTATATAAATATTAATGTCGTCAAATTTTATATATACATTGTAGTGGTATGCGATGTACGTGTAATTGCATACAGTCTTCTAATTGTATACATTTACGTATAATTGTATACCATCTGAAGCACTTGGTATATATATAACTAACTATGGTCACCATTTCAAGCACTTGATATACTCTCTCACTATCTATAGAATATATTAATTTTTTCTTACATATATACTCTTTCACCCTAATCCCATGAAGTGCAGTACATCATCGTGTAGAGTAGATAGTGTCTTAAATGGTGGTTTTGAGGTTGGAAAAATCAACGAGATATTTGGGGAAGACGGCAGTGGGAAAACGCAAATGTGTCTCCAATTAGCGCTTTCACCATCATTGTCATGTGAAAATGGTGGGTTAAATGGGGGAACTTTATACATCCACACACATGGACCTTTTCCAATCAAGCGGCTCATGGAGATAGCAAGGCATATGGCAACTACATTGAATGATGACGCTTGTGATAATATATTCGTGAAGAAGATAGATGACCCCTATGAGTTATTGTCCATCATCAACAACTTGCACAATACCATTGAGCTACTTCTTCAACAAGGTAAACCCCCAATTAAACTAATTTTTATTGCTTCCATTGCAGGCTTGTTTAGGCACACTTTTGAATCAAACACTACCGGGATTCTTAAAAGATCTACCTTACAATACAAAATTGCAAAAGCTTTACGCAAACTTATCCAAAAATATCGCATTTGTGTAGTAATTACAAACGAAGTTGTTGATGTCTTCAACCCGATTGAAGAACAAAAGTTTGGGAATGCACTAATCACTACCACATCAGGTAGGGTAGTACGTCCTGCGTTGGGGTTATGTTGGGCTAAGTGCGTACACGAACAAATTTTCTTCTGATATACCATATCGAAAATGTAATTTTCAAATAACATCATGGGGTATCCAATAATTTAACACAAGGAAACAAACATTCATCATTTTCGTTTACCACAAGGAAACATACATTCATCATTTTCGTGCCATTACTTTTTAATGATAACAACCAACAATAATATTAGAACAAATACAAGTAAAAAAGTATTGAACCCTCTGAGCCTTTCAAGTTGTTCACGCAACATCAAGATTTCAGCATAACCGCTTCCAATTACATCCGTTGCTGGAGGATCTGGAGGAGCAGATGGAGTAGGAGCTCGATGTGCAGATGTTGATTGTACCGGATATTGAAGAATATCATCATCGCCCATCCACTTCCAAAACTCACATTTGTAACATTTGTAATAAGGGACATATGGATTATTGGAAGATTCTGATATATAAAGGGAAGCTCTATGTTTGCAATAACAAATTTGATTTCTCAACCTAAGTGAAGTCTTGTGGTGATTTGTGGCTTCCATACTTTTGATTAGAGAATTTACTTACTCAACCCTAAGTGAAGTGTTGTAGCATTGTCATCATCATCACACCTATATACTGCAATATTGGTTTTTTACCGTTGAGGGACGACCGTTGGTACAGTGAATTTGAATCAAATAAATGAGAATGGTATATGTTTTACCAAATGGTATATACGCTATAGTGAATGGTATATGATTACTCCTAACCATTACTATGCTATATAAAATTTGTATATGTTTACAAATGAGAATCACTATGCTATGATTATCCGTGTAAGAATCACTATGCCATGATTATCCGTGTCATTTATCTACAACTTTTTATTTACCATTACTATGGTATATAGAATCTGTGTGTGATTATGTGGTACATACTATTAGCTATGTTACCCCTGAACTTTTTGAATTTATTTTTGTGTAACCGTAATTGTTTTTTTTAGTCATACAACATCACATCAGTCAATTAAGAAAAATAATTCCGCGCAAACATTTAATTATTTAATTTATTTTGGTTACAAGACGAAAGAAAATACCAAAATTAAGTACTAATATCTATTACAACCTCTAGAGGAGGAACTACGACTTCATTGTCATGATAATAAGTTGTGAACCCTGCAACATCTCGGGCCTCAAGTCTTCATGCGTTTCTGGCTGAAAATCCTGTCAAGCGTGACATAGCCAAATGGTCCCCGGCTATAATCTCACGTCTCGTGTGAGACACATGAACACGCAACATCCTTGCGAGCTGCCTGCATTACCATTGCAAATAGATTATTACAACATTTTGGGCAATCGAATTTGAAGTGCAAATTATGGAATACCATTGAAAATCAACTATTATTCTTCATATACCATTTAACATGTGAGGTATACCATTCATATATCACATAGACCATTGAAAATACTTAATACAATCACCTCACACATAACACCAACATTCGGTAGAATAATTTTATACCTCCACCACGCCATGAATCGCATTGAGGTCTTGCTCAATCAACTGGAAAGAGAGACGGCAAGCCCGCCATAGGATCGCCACACCCCCAGTGTACCCCTTAGGTTCAGCATACTCAAACGAGCTATAAGAAAGTTTTGAAAGGAATAAGGTTGCAGTCTCACGGCCCACTCTAGTTTTCGTAAGAATGAAAAGGCCCGGGTCGTGAATTTCAATAAGATGCTTCATATTTCGAATGAATCCCCCAGCCCTCTAACATTCCAAGCAAGCACTTGCATCGGACTGAAAATTTTCCGTGGGTTCTCTACTGCATCTTGCAATGGACGACCTAATCGGCCATTTACACTTCTCGCTTGCAGTTGTTTCACCATCTGTTGATTTTTGGACTTAGGTTCGAGACTGATTCGCCATAAACGACCCACCCCCTTCGCATTTGTGTCTCCCTTAGCTTGGAACTCAAGGTGAGTGATTGTCTGGCTCCGAGTTCTTGCGAGTATTAGGCCATTCCCGTAGCTAGCAAAGACAATGACCCGCCTCATGATTTCGATTATGTGATTGTTCCTTACTTGGGGTAGTATCGGAGTGGGGTCGTAGAGGAATAGTAGCTCCGACGGTAGTAGTGGATAACTTGATCCGATGCGAGTTCTTAGCCACCATCTGACAATGGCGGCTACGACTCCGGAAAAACTCTCTAGGTCGGAAATTTCTGGTATATGGAGTACATTAACCGGGTCCTGGGAGTTGGGTTTGGCCATCATCCCCATTTGTAGCATCGAAGGGGTCAGTGTTGATGGTTGTCTCTGGACATTCATCATGTAATGGTCTGGTACCCGCCTCCACGTCATCCCGGATCGGACATAAAAGTTCTGGTTGTTGATGTCTAGCTCGAGTTTGGTGGCTATTGGTGGTAGCAGGTTGGTGTATAGCCTCAGCGACGTTATGCCCTCCGAGAAGTCTAATACAGGGAAGGGTGGTTCAATTGGAGGTGTTTGAAATTCATCCGCAAATTTGGGATTTAGCCAGCAATAGAACTTGTGGAAGCCCTTGTATTAAATTTGCGATCGATCGTGTCCGGATCCAAGGCCACCAACCTGGACCTGGAGCTGGAATCCGCCATATACGTGTGTTTGAAGAGAAGGCAATTTGTGGGTGTGCTGGAAGAAGGGTGCGGGAGTGAAGTGAGAAGGGTGCGGGAGTGAAGTTTATATAGCCTACATAGCCTACACGACATTACTACCTATACTAATCTATGAACTCATATACCATTGGTATAACGGTATATACTATTTACATAAACACTAGCCCTTTTCTGTTAAATTGTTATCCTTTCTCTCTTACTTACATCAAAGTTTAGTTTCAAGTAATAATGACATTAATGGATATTATGAAAATGAACGAGTATATATGTGTATAACTAAGTGATTATAATTAATAATTAAAATCATTGTGCATTTAGTACATTAACATATGTGTATAACTAAGGGATTAAAAAGACAAAATGTAACGAATTTGTCCTTAAGCAATGACCATAAAATGGAAGATTATAAATAATTTTGCGAGTACGTAACCAAAACGTATTGAAATTAGCATTTAGTAAAAATTGTTTACCATGTCTTAAACATTCATAAATATAACATTGAAAACCGATAAGCATGTAGTATAATTATAAGAGTACATACGCAAAATAGATGAGATTTAAAGTCTCTGTAATATTAAACGTGAAATTGACTCCGCCAAACTTATGGTAATAGACTTCATATGTTGTGGGGCAATTTAATGTGGCGTCAAAAATTGGTCCAATTTTACCGCCAACTCACTAGCTCCTCTAACTATGATAATGGACATACATTGTTTTCCCACCATATGTGGTACAATGTTGTGGGGCACTACATTGTGGCGCCACACTCCTCTCACTAGCTCCAACTTTCCCGCCAACTCACTCATACTCACATACTCACTCCCTCCTCTCATACACTTAATTCACTTTCATATACTTAATTCATCAACTAATAATGGAACATTTGGGATTATTCTACCATGAGTGTATAGGGCCCTATTATGTCAAGTCCTCTAATCTGAAACCTAGAAAGGAGCAAGACGAAGAGCGTATACGTGATAGACTGCGACAAATAGGTGGTGGAGTCGTTAATGGAAAGTACTATGGCCTGATATATAGGGCCTCATCAAGTACCAAAATTTTGGCATTAAGATTGCTAACATGTAAAGAGGTACGGACACTATTACTCGCTCCACCTTTTTATACACGTTCGGATATTGTGGAATTGAATATGAATGAGACATTACATCCTACAAATGTAATAGATCTAAGTGACTTAGGTCACTTTCATCATACCCTAAGAATAGTACTATGTTGGATGATTTTTAATGTAGAGGAGAATTTAGATTATGATGCTCTAGGTATTGTGGTTCCACCTAGTATTTGTAATATTATTGACCCTATAGCTTACTTATATATGGTTGGTGATAAGAAGTTTGTGGATTCATACTATGAAACAAATTTTAAAAGTTACA
Source organism: Spergularia marina (assembly GCA_963680865.1). Taxonomy (NCBI): domain Eukaryota; kingdom Viridiplantae; phylum Streptophyta; class Magnoliopsida; order Caryophyllales; family Caryophyllaceae; genus Spergularia; species Spergularia marina. The sequence continues at coordinate 12,272,137 of OY804560.1, read as the reverse complement.
CAGATAACATTGAAGTGTTGTATAACAACAAGAACAACTCAAATGGGGTATATGTGTTTTGTAGTTGGAAAGAATATATTGAATATCAGACATCACGCTGTCCATGTCCATTAGATTGGAGAACCATATGTGTAGCAATTGATGTCCACAGTCAGTGGCAGAGCTTGGCTGAAAAAAAAGGGAGGGCCAGGTTTTGAACCCAATACCTCATGGTAGAGGAAATAAATCTCAAGGGGGGCCAAACCACTAAGCCAAAGCAATTTTTTTGATGTATTTACTCAACAAATTACTAATATCACTAAACTCAGGGGGGGCCAGGCCCCCTCCCAACTAGCCTAAGCTCCGCCTCTGTCCACACTACTCATACTAGTGTCATACCACAACTTATGGGAAGGCCCGGAAAATTGGAAAGAATTGTTGTGTGGAATTGTAGAGGCATGGGTAGAGATACATTTCTTGGTGGTCTATGGCAACTATGGAAGATGTATAAACCAACTGTAATGGTTCTGACTTAAACAAGGGTTAGTATAATGGTTGCAAAAGTTGTATTGTCGAAATTGCATATCAATTTAATGAACGGGATAGACGCTTGGGGTGGTCGAGGTGGAATTGTTATGTTCTCGTACAGAAGTGCAAGTGCTAAAATTGAACGATTTAACGGGGGTAAAACGAATATATCTATTAATTTTTCCAAACCTTAATATCTTGCTAAGAATTTTGTTGAAGGGACGCGTACCAAGAACCGTTTTGCTCATTTCAAAAGGCATGATATAAGTAATATTGTATCTAAGTTTTATGCAACAGGTGGAGTTTTGCAAGTGTGATGCGAACTTATGTAACATGTGTAACAAGTGTAATAGTATATGCATTCCCTTCAATGGTATATGTAATAAGTGTACTAGTATATGCATTTAATTGTTTGTGACAAATGAACTATAGTTAATGTAATAGTATATGTGTTTGTGTCAATGGTATTAACTATTTGGTGTAACTGTATCTGACAAACTTACTATAGTATATGTAATAGTATTAAGTTTTCGTGTAAAGCAAACTTGTAAATAATCGAAACACGCGTAGTGCAAAGTCTAAAGGCAGAATTCATCATAAACGAATTGCTTAACAAAAGGTTTAGTACGAACATGTACATGCATGAGTTGTGTACGTGGATTAAGCCGACTAGCTATGTACATCAAAATCAGACCTTATAGCGGAAGTGCATTGTCATTAAGCACTACCACACCACATAACTGTTTAAAACACTAAGACAACTGTCCAAAATATTATGCGGACTCCAATAGCCTAGGTTAGCCTAAGATAACTGCTACTTCATTGGTTGGTCTTATTGGTCCGTTGCCTCAAGTATTGTTGCGAGATCAGCATATTTTTCATTCTCATAGGATACGAGATCTTCATAGAGAAACGACCGTGTCAGCGTACTCAAATTTGCGTCGTCCTAGAATGACATATGGAATAAGTAAAAAAGGACAAAACAGTGTTATAAGTAAAATGATATACAACACCAATTATAAATGTTACTCACAAGGGGAATAGTTTTAAGGAAACGATGGCCGCATTGTTTGACACAATATAGCATAAGGAACCCAGATTTGTTCCTACACACATACACAATAAAACCAAACCAACACTTTATGTCAACAGTTTAGGTGAACAACAACACTTTAAAGCAAAAGACGAATAATGAGACGTAAAACGGCAAGAAGAACAATTAATACGTACTTGTGGAAGGTATATTTGATTCCCACTGACGTAATAGGCCACTTTAGAAGATCTCCCAATTTCCAACGAGCATCAAAGTGCTTTAATGAACTATCAATTGCATCCAACTAATTGCATTCATACAAAGCGGTTTGAAGGTTAGGAAAATAGTTTTACAAATGGATCATAATTATTCCAAACGCGAAAAGAAGAACACTTACCAACTTATATCGTGACTTCTCCTCACAAGCGTCGTGTGAATCAATAATCCATATTGATTTCTCCCTCAAGGCAATTGCAATACACCACCAAACCCCATTTTCACAAACGGGAACAAATAACTACATTGCAATAAAATAAACTCTTAGACTAACATGAAAAACGAATATGAGTATGTAAGGTAAATAATTTATCCCACATGCATATGAACGTACACTGCAAAGTTCAGTCCACAATCGTCCCGGTGTATGAGAAATGAAGTCTTCCGCAAGTGTAGTTCTAGATCCATAAGTAACTTTTCTGCCTCCCACAGCTAAGGTAGCAAACTATAATAATAAGCGTTCAATTAGTGAGTAGATAATTATATAAATTAATAAGAGTTAAACCATAATAAGTATATAAATTACCGCAAATGTAGGAGGTAACATGCATCGAATTGATCCATCTTTGAACTCTTTCCTCCACTTTGCAGTGTACAAAGACGATGCCATCGACACATACTAAAAAGTAAAAAACACGTCGATGTTTGAGTAAAAAGCATTCATGAATGTTATGCAAATTGTTGGTTGTAGGGGAACTCACCTCAAACGACACGTCCCTTTCTTCATCCATAATAGAATGACAACTATCAACCGAGGCTTTGTAACGACCACATACAACAATTATAGCTCCACGTGAATTCAACCTACAACATTGTAATCATGAATTTCATTATGCCGAATTTTATGATGTGATTAGAAACAAAATATAAAGTAGGTGCATTTTACGGTATATACTATTAATGTACCGCTTCTTCACAATGTAGTCATGAAACTTATTAATGCAGTGGATACTCGTGCCCTTCCTCGAGGGTACAACAAGGTCTTTAGAGACTATGGGTAGAACCGGTCGCCTTGGCCTACTCCTATGATAAACAAAGGGTGCATCAGATGTAGTGGCCTCAGATGTAGTCGCCGCGGAAGTACTGGCCTCAGGAATCTTATCACCATCACCATGCTCAGTATAAATCTCATGACACACTCCGTTAATGGCATCTTCATACGTCAACACATCTACCGGAGTCATGGGAGTAGACGGCTGTGTACTAAAGAGAGTTGAGTCGAACAAAGGAGAAGTGACGCCCAATGGACTATAGAGAGAACACTGACCAACACCAGATAACTCAACATACTGTTGAGTAAACACCTCGCCATCGTCGTGCAATTTATTATGTCCTTCTTCAGTGGGAGTGGGAGTGGGATCAGTGTGAGTCCGATGAGCGGGAGTGGGATCAGTGGAATGTGTGGGATGAGTGGGATCAGTGTGATCGCAATGACGACGGTCAAAACCGTGGGGGTATTCAGGATCGTCAAGATCATATGTTAAAGACTCACCACCAACAACACCATCACCATCTCGAACACCAACACCATAACTATGCGGAGGATCTCGAAAACCATATCCAAACTTCGCCTTCATCGCCTCTAGAATCTGCCTCGCCCTCTTTGCCTTTCGAAGCGTGTGTATGGACTCCATACATGTTTGCTTTCTCTTTTTTTTTTTTTAATCCGCCTCCTCCCCTCACTATCATCATCAGACGAGGCAATGACATGTTTGTGTTTCGGTTGAACATATCGCATCACAATCTTATTCAACTCACGAATCACCTAAAAAATGGTACGGAGATAGAATTAAAACTGGGCATATAATGTAAAACGTATACTAAGTACAACTTACTAATACGTCAACCTATGCTAAACACAACTTACTACATGATACGAAAAAGAAGCTAGTGATACGAAGTACAAAACCCGTCTATGCGATACTATAATAGTGGTCAAAGAACTAGGTCAGATTTGTAGGTGAATTGCAATGGGCCAATAATTAAATTTCAATATAGCCCAAAAGGTGATAAGGGCTGTCTCAATATTTGCAGTGGCCCAGTCGCCACCTTAGCCCTTCATTGGCTTCGTCAATGCAGCTAACAACCCAATGTGAAAAACAAAAATTTCGGAACTTACCTCGTTCGATACCGCTGCGCTAGTACTCCCACAATGTCTTGGGGGTAGTCGGTCTCTCGGCTCCATAGGGTGTGGTTCGCCATATGCAACATCAATCATTTACAATTAAAAAAGTGTTATTATAATGAATTCGTATCAAGTATATAGTTAGCTCAATTGTATATAGTTTAACTCAATTGTATATAATCAAATTAAATTGTATATAGTTTAACTCAATTGTATATAGGGATGGCAATGGATCGAGGATCCTGCCCAGATCCTTTGGATCGGACCCTGTAGGGTAGGATATGGATCCTATTTTTTGGACCCTACGGATATGGGTCAGATCCGGATCCATCTATTATCGAGAAGGGTCGGATATGGATCCTAGGTTCAAAACCCAGATCCTACCCATGGATCCTGTGAATATATATAAATAAATCAAAAAATCAAAAATTACATTACAAGAGTAAATTTTTTATGCTTATATATTTTTTAATTGTTAGCTATGATTTAGTTATGAAGAACATCGACCTCTTAATCGAAGAGATCGACTTTATCTACCTTAATCTCCTCTCACTAACACTAATACAAGCTACCGCACTTAATAACTACATACTAACATGAGTAAATGCACCAACTTATGTCGATAAGTTTGTTTCTATCATGCAATATCTAGTGTTATTCAATGTGCGTTTGTCACCTTTAACTCTCGTCGATCGGATGATGGTCCCATTTTGAGCCTTTGCTCATCATTAACCTCTGCCGATATGGTGCTTGTAGTATTTTAGCATGGTTTGGATCATGCACATGGTGAAATCGTTTTATTATCGGTGTGGTGATACATTAAATATAGAAAATTACATCATAAGTCGTAAAATATTGCGAATTCACAATCCATGGGGTCCTAAACTTTTAGACCCTGTGGATATGGGTCGGATACGGATCTATGTAATAGATCAAGGATCTGGATCTGGATCTGGATCTCAGTGGATCCTACCCAGATCCTACCCATTGCCATCCCTAATTGTATATAGTTAATTTCAATAGTATATAATCCATTTAAAATTTATATAGTTGAATTGAAATGTATATATAGTTTATCTCAATTGCATTGAGTTAAATAAAGGGTTGGTGATATTACCCCGGTTGCACCGAAGTCTCCTCCTCTCTCGAATGCATGTTTGGAGATAGCAGCATTAAGCGATTGCAAGATCCAAGATTCAACTCGAGGGAAATGCCCCCATCTTACGGGCGGATTGTTCAAGCGATCAACATAGAGTATCTACAGATAAGTTAGAATAAAAGATAAGTGTATATTATTAGATTCAATACCAAGGACCAAAGAACGATAATGAAACCAAGGACCATACCAACTGACCAAAGAAGCGAGAGATTATTAGAATCAATATCAAAGTACTTGTCAATAATTAAGGATATCCATCTGACCAAAGAAGCGAGAGGCATATATTAACATTACCGCCAAACTCCCACCCAATTCTGACTCCCTAACCAGCTCACTACATATATCTAACACTAACTAATCAGCTCATTTCGAGAATACCAACTTCTCTACTCAATCCCTCCCCCCCCCCCCCCCACACAGACCGCGATCCTAAGATATGAAAATGAACATCTAATTGACTAATTAAATTGATCATTTTAAAAAATAATAACCACTAATTAAATTGATCATTTCAGTCACTAATATAGGATACCAGAAACGCAATGTTACGAACACTAAACACTTACCGCCAAGAATATAACACATCCACCACAGCCCGAATATGCTCCATGTTCGGCAAATTTACGCTGCACCTTTCTGCCATCGTTGATCAACTGGTCAAAGACAAGGCCACACCAATCGAATTTAGTTGTCACATTACCGAGGGTGGCAGCATAGTACATATCCGTACACAAATACGGACTTGTTGACGGGCAAAGGATTGTTAGGAGGGCATAAGTCAGAAACGGGGTTTTGAACTCCGATATCTCCTCTTGGCTACAAATTGGAACTTCACTCAACAACACTTCCTCTAATTTTTCTGGCCGAATGGTAATGCTGGTTTCTTTACCTTCATGTACTCCAAACCGTGAAACCAAGCTTTCCACCTTCTTCGACATAGAACTTCCTTCACTGAATTTTGTGGGAACGACTTTAGGACCAACGGGTAGCCCTAAAACACACTGAACCTGAGTCTTTGACAATCTAAACTCGGAATCATCCACACAAACCAATTTGGCGTTCTCCGCATCAAACTACGCCATTAGCCAATAACAAAATTTGCGGGGTAAAACCCAACCATCCGCAAAAGAGAGCAACGAACCGAAACCCATATCTCTAACAATAGCCTTCTTTCGACCATTGAAATGACTCGTTACACGACCAAAGGTTTCAAGTCTACAATTAACATTCGGTTGCTGCAAATTAAACAATCATCTCGAATTATAATCACACCAAGAATTATAATCACACCAATGTAGTTGATAATTAAATTACACAACCCTTACACGTATATGAAATGAATTCAAGCAAATTTAATTGCTTATATAGGAAATACTCACCTTCACTCCATATTTTTCATCACGATAACACAATACTCTGTGGGACTCACGGACCTCATCCCCGAGTGATTACACACACTCTTCACTAACCTCTGCCTCTGCCTCTCCCTCTCATCGTGCTATATGTGATAACAAAAAAAATTATGCAATTAGATACACATGCATTGCATTGCAAGCCGACCCACAAAATATGAATCAAAAACAAATCGTTGAAAAACCACCATAGTGATCCAGAACATCAGTGTGTTTGATATAATTGATCCATTATTATTGGATTCAAGTTTGAATTTGGCATACACTAATACATTTAATAGCAAATTTGGTCATCCTTAATCATTCATTATTTCCCAAGGATAAAGCAATATAGCTCGTTCTCCTACTATGATTAAGCGATATGCGAATTCCTCTTCATATAGATATATTTTACAATAATTGTGTCTATAGATCATCAGAATTGTACATAGTTCCTCTCAATTGTATATAGTTGATCTCAATAGTATATGATTCTTCACAATTGAATATAGTTCCACTGAATTGTATATGTTCAATTCAATTGTATATAGTTCCATTCAATAGTATATGATTATTCGCAATTGTATGTAGTTCCGCTCTATAGTATATATTTCCGCTCAATTGCACAATTCTTATCACACACACAATCAAGGAAATCAAACCAAAAGGAAACCAAACAAAAAAACGCAACGAATTCAAACTAAAAGGAAATCAAACCAATATCAGTTTCTCATAATCAGTAACGTAAAGTTCAAATGAGCTAGCTAGCCTACGGAGGTTGAAATTAATGGAGTTAAATTTGAAAAATTAAATAAACACCTCACCTCACCTCACCCCATTTCGAACAACTACCAACAACTAAGTCACTCGAACAACCCTAAATCTTACGAAAACAGACTAACAAATCCTATAATTTCGGTTCTAACCAACCCTAAAATAAATCCAATGGCTTATTTTAAAAATAAATAAAATGGCATTACAAAGGAAACACACTTTCACAATACAAAATTCATTTTCTTAATTAACATACAAAATTTCAATACTAATCATGTATAAATTCAACATGCAACACATATTCATGTACAAAAATAAAGCAGACTCTTACATATTTCGCTGACAAGAGATGAAAGGGAGGTGATTTGAGCTGGTGGTGAATAATCACAAACGAGGTGGATTTTGAAGTGATGATGGAATCGCCGCAAATCAAGATGGGCTTTTGGCAGAGGTGTTTTTCGCAGAGGATGAGGGAGGAGTGAGGAGATGTGTTTGAGTGAGTTTTCGAAGAGGGAGAAGAAATGGGGTCGCCGGCGACGGAGGAAAGAGAAAGACGAGAAAGAGGAATGACGGGAGGGGAGGAAAGAGAAAGGGGGTCTTCTTACAATATTTTTTTTTTTCACTTTAATTTAATTTCATCACTTTAATGTAATAAAAACAAAATTTAAAAAATTAAATTATTAATCATTTCATGATGATTAATACTACTTATTACATGATACTTAACAAAACCAATTAAAACCAATTTTTAAAAAAGTTACACATCTACTCTTACGATTAAAACCATGAATTAAAAACAACACTCGAAATCATAAAATAATTAACGTTAACAAAGACAAATTGAGTATTTCAGTCAATCAGATTCGTCGGAGTTATCATAGTCAGACATATATGTTGGGTAATACATTATGTTACTATGATGATCCGATGAAAAAACCCATCTGTTGTCCTCTATGAATTCCTTACATGCCCTCATCATCGAAAATCTTGCTCTACGAAGTAGCATTGAATTAACTTGAATCCGAATTTGATCTGTACGTACAGTGTATGGGACATCTTCATTATCTGCTAACGTTGAAGGAGGCATTGACATACCAACTTCACGACAATTACGTCTTAATAATTGTCTCTCCCTTTAGGGTTTACCATTACTAAAATGATATATACTATATGGCAAAACTATATTCAAAGTGATACTTCTGACGACATATACTAATCCACCAAAGTCATATACCATTAGTAAGATTATATATACTATAAGTAAAAACAATATTCGAAATGATCCTTGTGACGACATATATTATTTCACCAATACTTTTGTTACTCAAAGTTTGAGAATCATATTGATAAAAATAATAACCATCTTAATATCACCATCAAAACTGTTCATCAAATAAAATACACACTCAATTAAATGATACCCCGAGTAATATAGTAGTTTGACAAACATAAACACACCAAAAACAATATTATATATCTTGTGAAGAGAATGGTGGTTGTCCACTTAATCGCGAAAACGGAAGCCCCCCGCTTAACACTGAGTTTCCCTCCAACAAATTTGTGAAGTACATGTCAGGCCTTCGTACAGGCTCATCTTGGCCGTTGAAATTCAAACAGCTGACGGGATGCAACTGTGACAGTGGCAGATTCTGATTTGCCGCAAACATATCTCTTTGAACCTGCAATGAGTAACACAAATAAATGAAAACATAATCCACGCTTACGAAAAATATATTCAATATTGACGACATTATTCTAATTTACCTGCGCATGGTTTACGGGTTCATTGTAGGCGCTTTGTGGAGGAACACCAGGAATAGAAAATGCTAACCATCTGAAGAGCCTTCATATGGTGCCTACCAATTACAAAACTTAAATCATTAATGAACATACAAAGTAGTTTTTCCAATAATACACACAGGAGGTTAAACACTTATCAATGCACATGTCCATTGTTTCTCATTTCACATGATTTATTATTGCTACGCGTACGCTTGTTGACACCACACCCCCGTTCCTCTAGGGACTTGAATCTCTTCCCCCTTGTTCACCCAGCTTTCTTTGCCCTTGTGGGAGGATCAACAAGGTTCAAAGACAATGTGAGAGGAGTTGCTGACAGAAGAGTGACTGACCGAGGAGTAGCTGACCCGGGAGTTGCTGAACGTGGAGTTGCTGAATTATATTCATTTGGGGTTCCAGTTGTGTTACTGCCAACCGCTACACTACCATGTGTGTCGATTAGGCCCAGACCCATCACATTGTTCTGAATTGACTGATCGTCGCCTAACATATCCACATCATACCTGTTATTACCACCATTGTCAAAATTGCCAGCAACACGACTAACAACTGTTTTACCCATAACTTGGCAAGTGTAAGAGCTATGTCCTGTATGCCAGACATAACAGCTGATTCACCTTCTTCACTAACCATTGCTTTGCAAGTAATTGCTTCAAAAGACACATGCATTCTATCATACCTTGCAACTTCTTCAGTCTTTGTTGGATCATGATATGCAACTTTCACGAGAGTATGTTTCCTAAGAATGTCCTTACGCCATCTTCTCAATATATATTTCTCAGGAACTACATCTACATGATACCAGTGATAAACCTTTACAATATGTCTACAAAGGATGCCGCTACACTCAAACAACTTGCAAGCACATGAAACATCATGGGTCAAAGTATTGTACCGAACCCAATAATCACGCTCGGCGTGAGTAGGTACTGATTCACGCATGCCTTCACTATGAAGCCAAACTTTGTCCGATATCCGAAACTCCACCTCTGAATCAGAAACCTGTTTCCTCTCCTCCTCTTCACAATACATTACATGATGACACTCGTTTTGCACAAGTTGTAACCTCCCCAAAGTGTAAACTTTGAAGAACGCCTTTTCAACGACAAAAATGCTAAGCAAAGACCTTGCCGTCCTATCACCGTCAACATCAGCCTTTTTCTCACGATCAGCCCTACTCTCCATTGCCTCACGATACTTCTCAACAAACTCATATAGCGAAGTGTGTTTGGTCAACCACTGATCAAAGAAACTGTTAATGCTCTCCACCCTCTGAGTCGATCTCATACCGGCCCAAAATATATGCTTTGTGTAGGCAGGAACCCACATCTCCCTCTCAGAAAACAATCCACTTAACCATTCATCGTCTTGAAAATTGAATTACATACCTCATCCATGGTTTACGAGATGAAAATATTGAGGCCTCTAATGAACTTCAGCTCCAAACAATCTTTCTCGCAATAATCTAACTGTATAATGATAATCCAATATTTGTTTCGCGCCTTTTTTTGGATTAAGAGGACGGAAGGGGATGGAGGATGTAGAGGATGAAGGATGAAGGTCCCCAGATTTTTTCTCTCTCTCTCGCTTCAATTAACTGAGGCAGCAGCAAGGGAAAGTGTATTTTCTCTCTCCTGTAAATAATTTAAAAGAAGCAAATACATGGGGAATAAATTGAAAGGAGGCAAATACAAGGAAAATAAATTGTTTTCTTTACATTATACAACCCCACCATACAGGTAGAAAGTAAGCATCAGGAGTATGAAATACCCTTCCTCTGTACGCGCGTGTATGCCACCACGGTGATTAGAATACCTCATTCTAATCACCGTGATTGTTATATCATTCCTGGGAGGGGGGGTTAAGAAGCGGGTATGTAATTGGCTCGGGGGCAGGGGTGGGCGAAATTTATACGGATTACACAAAAATATATCTTCCATTTTCCAATAGAAAACCCAAATTGATATCTCAATTTCCAGTCTCCATTGATATTTGTTGGTACCACTTTGTGAATGGGCCATATCCCTTAAAATAGTGCACCTTAATAAAGGCCCATGTGATACAATAAAGCCTCATTAAGGGCAGCCCTTGGATGGAAGGGGAATAAAGGGTCATGATTGAGTGGGGAAACCTAGGATTATTCCTAGGACCTCCCTCTTTTAGTATAAATACCCCCTTTATGACCCATCAAAACTCAGGTTATGAAATAATTCTGACATTCTTTATTCTCTGATTATTCTCCTTGATTTACGCATAAAAGGCATCTCTTGTCCTTATTTGCAACCCCTTCTCGAGCCGTCATACTGACTTGAGCGTCGGAGGGGCGACGCCTGGTGAAAACCGGGCTCCCTTTGTGCAGGTATTCAGCGAGGCCTTCCCGAGCAACTGTCCTTCGAAGAACTCACATCAACAAGTGGCGCCGTCTGTGGGGACAGTTAGTGAGGAAAAGTCGTTCGAGAATACCAAAAACGCTTCGTGATAAGATGGCCCCGAGAGTTAGACCCGCGCGCTCCAAGGGGGGTGCTACGAGCGAAAACCCCACCCTCGGACTTGCCGACCCAAATCCCTCGCAACCCGACAACCCTGGTGAGGGTTCGTCGAGGGCGTTCAAGGCGAGCGGTCAGCACTAAAGGGGGGAGCGCAGCCCATTCCCGAAGAGAATCCCGAGGAGCAGGTGGATCTCGAGGAAGAATATGAAGATTATGAGGAGACTGAGCCGCATCCCCGAGATGTGGCCTTGATGAAAGAGCTCACCGAGGCGCGGGCGAGGCTTGAGGTGCAGGCCGATCTACATCGCCAGATGGGTGAAAGGATGGCCGAGTTAGAGAAGCGAGTAGCTTCCCAAGCTAAGACGCCAGCTGTCGCGGTAGCCCCCACCAAGAGTAAGCATAAGCGAGGTCCTCGAAAGACGCCCTCGCAGCGAACAGCAGCGGCTGTCCAAAGAATTAAGGCGATTTATGATAAGCGCAACCCACCAGAGTTAAGGGATACCATCAATGCTCTGAAGAGAAAAAGGGAAGAGAGAGAGGCGACTCAGGCTTCGCAGAGAAAGCACTCGGGGGTCGATGCGAAGGATAAGGGTAAAAGCATCTCGGTTGAGGAAGAGCCTACCAAGAGATCTAAGTCTCGCGGAAGCCGACCCCAAAGCAGAAGGGGATCACGCTCCCCGCGAAGGGCGCCCATACCATCCAAGCCTTCCAGAAGCACGACTCGTGAGATCAGCTTGGACTCAATGAGCGATGACTCAGAGTCTGCTTCGGAAAGCGAGGCAAGCTCGAGACACCGCTCACACCGAATCAAGAAGACCTTCGCCTCCGAGTCACCCTTCGCTAGATGGATTCTCGAGGCCGAAAGGATCCCCGGGGTAAAGAAGCCTAAAATGAGGGAATATGATGGAGTTGATCACCCTTTTGACCATTTATCATCTTACATGCATAATATTGGGTACATGACCGAGGACGAGGCAACGGTATGCCGGTTGTTCCCAACCATGCTGACAGGAATCGCTCAACGGTGGTTCGACAAATTGCCACCCGGAAGCATCCGTTCGTGGTCTGGGCTGAAGAAGAAGTTCACCGGACACTTCGTCACCAGCAAAACAAGGAAGAAAACGTCAATACATTTGACAGCCGTAAAACAAGGAGACAAGGAGTCCCTTGACGACTATATCCAGAGGTTCTGCTCGACGGCCACGCACATTGCCAACCTGACCGACGAAATGGGGGTGAGCGCATTGGTGCAAGGGATGGCCGAAGGGAAGTGTAAATACGACCTAGCAAAGCGTGAACCCAAGACGCTCGAGCAGGCATACAAACGAGTCACCGCCCACATTAATGCCTCCCTGGTGAACAGGGCAGGACACAATGAAGCCTCGATATCCCGAGTCAGAGTCCAGGATCGGCTCGGACCCCCTGTTCTCAGCAAAAAGCCATACAGGTTTAACACTTCGCTTAGGACTGTGTTCATGGCGATCAAGGGGACGGACCTGCTGAGGCCTCCCCAACCCATGACACAGGACGAACGGAGGAACATGGGCGCATTCTGCGAATACCATATGGAGAACGGTCATGGCACTGCGAGTTTCAAGGACCTCATGGAGGTGCTTAAGAAGTTGGCCGATAATGGATTACTGAACCGTTACTTGAAGCGTCTGAAAGGGCAGAGGGACCGGTACCGGCAAAACAACAACCAAAGGAGCCCTCGTAGTGGCGGTCAGGCAGGAAATGGAGCCAGAGCTCGAAGCCCTGGCGTAATCAATACCATATCAGGAGGCCTCGCGAGTGGAGGACCGAGTCATCGAGGTCGAAAGACCAACATGAGGCTTTTTGTCAACTCGGTCGCGACAGCGCTCCCCGAGATCAAAATTTCCACCTGGTGATACAACAATCAGACATTAAAAACGTTCGGACACCCCATGACGATCCAGTGGTGATCACCATGCAGGTGGCCAACAAACAAGTGAGAAGATCTTTGGTTGACACAGGCTCGTCCGTGGATATAATGACATTTGAGTGCCTCCAACAATTGAAGTATACATCAAAGCACATCACGCCATTTCGTGAGCCGATAGTAGCCTTCGGAGGGCAAACGATCTACCCAATGGGAACGATACGCCTCCCGGGAGCCGTCGGCCGAGGAGCCGATATGAGATGAGCCAATGTCGAGTTTGTAATTATCGACATACCGTGCGCATATAACATTGTCATTGGAAGGCCATTGCTGAACGATATTGTGGGGCTAGTTTTTCCCCTGGGACAGCTGATGTTGTACGTCACAGATGACGGCCGAGCCGCGATTGTCCGAGCCGACCAAAAGGTCGCTCGCGAATGCTATCACGCTGGACTCAGGCCTCCCATGGTGAACCCTAGCGAAACACCGACCGAAGAGTCACCCTCGAAAAAGAGAAAGAAGGAAGCAAGCCAAGCAAAGGGCGCGGCTGAAACTTTTTGTGTGGAAAGTATTGATGTCAGGCACGGCCTCGAAGGGCCCACCCAGCCTTTCGAAGAAACTGAACAAATAGCTCTAAAAGAGGACAGAGCCGACCGAACGGTTCGAGTGGGCAAGGCCCTCGAACCAGAGGTTAAGGCCACTCGAACCAGAGGTTAAGGCCCCTCTGATAGCATTGCTGAGAGAATATAAAGATATGTTTGCATTCGCTGTCGAAGAAATGCCGGGTCTCGACCCCTCGGTCATTACTCACAAGCTGAACGCGGATCCCTCAAAGAAGCCCGTTCATCAAAAGCAGCGACACTTTGGGACGGAACGAGCCCAAGCCATCAAGGAAGAGGTCTACCAATTAATCGGAGCTCGATATATCGAGAAGTGCACATACCCGGTTTGGCTGTCCAATGTGGTGTTAGTAAAGAAGCCAAACGGGACGTGGAGAATGTGCGTCGACTTCACCAACTTGAACAAAGCTTGTCCAAAGGATAATCAACCGCTACCTCGAATGGATCGGTTGGTAGACTCCACTTCGAGGCACGAGCTGCTGAGCTTTATGGATGCATATGCTGGATACCACCAAGTTCCGATGGATGAAGAGGATCGACCAAAAACTGCTTTTATCCCACCACTGGGGGTATATGTATCGGGTAATGTCGTTCGGCTTGAAGAACGTCGGTGCCACGTTCCAAAAGGCTGGTGAACCAACTGTTCAAGGCGCAGATTGGGAGGAACATGGAGGCATATGTGAACGACCTGATTGTCAAAAGTGTCCGAGCCGGCGACCACCAAAAAGGTCTGAGAGTAACCTTCGAAACACTAAGAAAATATGGGATGAAGTTGAACCCGAAGAAGTGTGCATTCAGGGTGACTACCGGGAAATGCCTCGGATTCCTTGTAAGCCAGAGGGGGATCGATGCGAACCCAGAAAAAATCAAAGCTATCTTAGACATGCCTTCTCCCAAGAACGTTAAAAGTGTGCAACAGTTAACAGGGTACGTGGCCACCCTTGGACGCTTCTTTGCGAAGTCGGCCGACCGCTGCCTACCTTTTTTCGCCGCTCTTAAGAAGAAGAAGAATTTTGAATGGAATGAGCAGGCAGAAAAGTCATTCCAAGAGCTGAAGCAATACCTAGCCAACATCCCAAAGATATCCGTACCTCGTGAGAAAGAGGAGTTATATCTATACTTGTTAGCGAATGAACAAGCGGTCGGAGCCGTCCTGGTAGTCGAACGAGAGAAAGTCCAGAGCCCCGTGTATTACGTGAGCCACGCCCTCGCAGGGACTGAGCTGCGATACCCTCCGCTCGAAAAGCTCGCTCTAGCATTACTTATCTCGAGCCGACGCCTCCGACCCTATTTTCAAAGTCACAAGATTGTTGTGCGAACTAATTACCCTTTGGAGAAAATACTGAACAATTTGGATGGAAACGGAACACTGCCTCGATGGGCTTGTGAGTTGAAAAGCCACGGCATCGAATACGAGCCGAGACGCCGCCTCGCGGGGCAGGCCTTGTCCGACTTCGTAGTCGAGGCACCCTTCAGCGAGCCAGAGGGGCCGATGAAGGAACAGTGGACGCTGTATGTTGATGGTTCGTCCAACTCCGCTGGAAGCGGAGCAGGCATGATCGTCATTCTCCCTGGAGGGGAGAGGATGGAATATGCGCTCCGCTTCGGCTTTGAGGCAACCACCAACGAGGCTGAATATGAAACCCTTGTCGCGGGGATTCATATGTGCCTGGCGGCGGGAGCCACAGATGTAAAAGCATTTTCTGACTCGGCCATAGTGGTAAACCAAATTAATGACAAGTTTGAAGCCAAGGAGCACATGGATGAATACAGGGACAAGGTTCGAAGCCTCGCTAAACATCTCACACATTTTCAAATTGAATAGATTCCTCGGTCAGAAAATCAGCAAGCAGACGCTTTGGCTCGGCTGGCCAGCTCTTCTGTTAATGATAGCCCAAGGGTAGTCAAGTGGGAACTGCTGCCGTTCCGAAGCATTGATCAAACGGCTCGTTTCTTGGTCCTCGATCGGAGCCCTGAATGGATGAGGCCATTAATTGCATATCTGAAGGAGGGAGAACTCCCGACCGACCCTAAGCACGCCAAGAAGGTAGAAAAGAGAGCAGAATGGTTCACCTTGGTCAACGACGAGCTGTATAAGAAAGGGTCTTCACAGCCATTTCTGAAATGCGTCGACCCGGCGGAAGGAAATTACATCTTGAAGGAAATCCACTTTGGAGATTGTGGGGGACACATAGGGGCTCGAGCATCGGCTTCGAAGGCTTTGAGAGCCGGTTTTTTCTGGCCGACAATGCAAGCTGATGCGGCCGAACTAATTAAGCACTATGGTAAGTGCCAACGATTCGGACCGATCAGTAAAAGGCCTCCCACCCAGCTTAAGCCAATCTCCACCCCTTTACCGTTTGCAAGATGGGGTTTGGACATTCTCAGACCGTTCCCGAAGAGCTTCTCGCGCAAAAAGTTCATAATAGTGGTCGTCGACTACTTCACCAAGTGGGTTGAGGCCGAACCACTGGAGGGGATCACTGACCGAGACATGACCAACTTCATCTAGAGGAATATCCTTACCAAGTTCGGAGTCCCTCGAATATTCACATTCGACAACGGGACACAATTTGACAGCAGCTACTTCAAAGGATATAGTGCTCAATATGGTGTTAAGACATGCTACACCTTGGTAGCCTACCCTCAGGCGAACGGACAAGTCGAGTATTCAAACAAGATAATCTTGCATGGGCTGTGAACCATGGTAGAAGGAGCGACGGGAAAGTGGGTCGAGGAGCTGCCAGGAATCCTATGGGCCCTTCGAACGACAACGAAGCGAGCCACAGGAGAAACCCCTTTCCAACTGGTGTATGGTTCGGACGCTGTATTACCAATCGAATGTGAGGCCAAATCTGCTCGTATAAGTACCTACGAGCCCGAGGAGAACGAAGTTGAGCTGCGAGCCGCGCTCGACCTTCTCCCAGAGTGCCGTGGAAATGCACTTCTGAGGGCCGAAAAGCAAAAGCAGCAGATGGCCAAAGCATTCAACCGAATGGTTCGCCCAAGGAAGCTGGAAGTAGGGGACATGGTACTCCGAAACGCCAAGTCAACCGGAAAAAAGCTCCGAGGAGGAAAATTGAAGGAAAAATGGGAAGGGCCATACTTGGTGGTCAAACAAGTAAAAGAAGGAACTTTCCGACTTAGCACCCTGGAAGGTGAGATGGTGAAGAGGCCGTGGAACCTCTACAATCTCAAAAAATACTATGCCTAGTTATAACCCAGTCAGTTAGTCTTATTTTTGTTATCTAGAAATCAAGTAACGCTCATGCAACCAATTTGTGGCCACGAGCTGTAGTATGTAATCTTTAATTTTAAGCAATGAAAGGCCGAGGGCCATGATGTCATACATTACTTAGTGCCAACCCTCCCCCTTCTTAAATCGACAAAAAAGCCGACAAATCAAGCGCAATGGCGATCCAAGCGCCCCAATATTCCTCGAAAAGGAACCGAGTGCAATCGCCCAAAGGGGAAGCCACTCTGTATAAAACGAGACGAGCGCAATCACCCACATGGGAAGTCACTCGAAGGGTACAAAAGTACCTTAAAGCCCGTCGGCGCGACGAGAGCCGAGTGCAATCGCCCATGCGGGTAGTCGCCCGAGGCATTTCGCCAAAGTGTAAATTGCGCTACCAAGGTCGAAGGCTTTGTTAAAAATAACAATCGCTCGGAGTGGGTTAGAAGTTGCCCCACCTTGGTAGCGACACGCTTTCCCGGCTAGTTGAATAAAAATTTCAGCTGAGAACATTCACTCTACGAAGGATGAAATCCCGTACCTCCCTAAACTTCAGCTTGGAAAAGGAGGCCAGTGAGAAGCCTCCCCTCGAATGGCTCCATCACCAGATGGGCTTCGACCAAGTATTTAGTGGAACCCCTCGATAGTATACCACAACCCATGGTAAAACTGAGGCACCTCGAACCTATAGTTCGCCGTCGAAATGGCACTAGGTTGAAATCCCTGTTTTATACGTCATCCATGTGAAGCGCCGAATAACTTCGCGACTAAGGGCAGCGAGCCCTTCACCCTAAGGCATTATTCGCCTCGAGGCCGAGACTACGCATGGATGACCACAACAAGCAAAAGAAACAAGTTGTGCACGTAACGGCTAGAACACTCGAAGACACACCACAACGATTAAAATTAAAAGGTCGGAGCCAAAACACCCCGAATAGTGGGCGGCCCCGACCAAAACTGTTTACAACTACCAATAAAACCTCCAAGGGGCGGTCAGCGAAAAAAAGTAAAAATTATACGGTTACATGGAAAAAAGCCAAATTATGATAATTTGTTAACGTTAAGTGCAGGATCTTCTGCAGGCTTAGTGAAGCCAAACGCCTCAGGCAGGACGAACAACTCCTCCCTCGCCGCTGCCTCCTCCGCCGCAGCTGCCGCTTCGAGCGACTCAATTTTGTCCTCGACCTCTCCCTCCTCAGGGGCTTCACCAGATTCGGCCTGGTTGTGTATATCCAGTTCAGCACGGAAGGCAGACTCAAACTGCTCTTCGTCCAGCTCAAAGTGGGCTCGGCCTTCAGTACACTTCGCGAGAGCTTGCCATCCCAGTCGAAGACCCAACTCGATTCCAGCTTGTTTGGCAGCAGCCTCGGCAAGGTCATTGAAGTAGGCATAACCTTTGGAAGCAAGGAAGGTTGAAACCGCCGAGCAAGCGCGCTTCGCCCAAAGGGTCCCATGGCTCGAAACATTGACCAGTTTGAGACTTAACTGGTCAGCATCGGCCTTAGTCCTCGTGAGTTCGGCAGCGAGCGAAGAAGATTTCGCGTCCGCCGCGGACATGGCAGCAACCGCCTTTTCGTTTTGCGCATGGCAGTCAGCGACGTTCCGCTTTGCCTCCACCAGCTCTTGCTCGAGCGCCTCCATGGTGGTCTCAACCTCTTTCAGCCTTGACTCAGCAGCGAGACACTTCTCTTTCCAGACCCCTCCTTCTGCCCGTTCCGCCTCCCGCATCTCGCCCTGACATACCAGCTCAGCAACCTGCGAGAAAAGCGTTGAGTCAAACAGGGTTGAAGGGAAATGGAGCGTTAGGAAGAAACGAAAGGGTACGAGCATACCTGGAGAATCTGAGCCACCGCCTGTCAAGCCCAGTCGTTGGAGCGAGGCATTTCGCGAGCGAGATCATACAGCGCCTCGACTGCTTTTGAAGTATTGCGAATAGAAGGCATGGACATGGCCTCAAGCTGCTCGACTGAACGATTGAAGAACGATTAGAAAAAGCTACTCAGGCAACAAGCGAAAAGATACGTTGAAAAGGTTACCTGTTGGAAGAATCGAAGCACCAACATCCAACCTCTTAGCAGCCGATGTCTCGCCCTCCACGAGCGGCCTCTTCTCGCGGCGTCGGTGGTTGAGAGCCTGAAATCGAGTCGGTACTATCAGGAATTAATAGCAAGTATCAACAATCAAAGTACGGCGATATTACCTCTTCCCCCTCCTCGTCCGAGGATAGGAGTGGGACCGCTTCGGGAACTGCCGGCTCGGACCGAATAGTGACCCCCGAACCTCTTGGCCTCGACGGGGGTCCCGGCACAGGTCTGGACGGCGCGTGCATACTCACAGGGGTAGTTTGGAGTGGGGTCCCAAAAGCCCATTGATGAGGATGAGTCCGAGCCGATCCCGATGGAGGGGGACGAGTCGAACAGGAGGGCAGCTCATCAGCTGAGCGGCTTGCACTCGCTCGAGCCCGATCTCCTTCAGGAGGCGGTCGATCAATCTCCTGCCGAGTCGTGTCGCGACGAGCGCTCGAACTCTCCTTCCTTGCTCGCTGAGCCATCAGTCGGCTAAGGTTCGGCATCGTCTTGCGCCACTCGTGGAACTGAGCCCTCACCTCAGATTGAACGACACCTACAAAAGGATGATCCGCCAAGGATAAACATACAAAAGGAACAGTGCGAGACACATCCCGAAACATACTTCACTCCTCCTCGGTCTCGGGAGGAATTAGGCCCGAGTACATAAGCCACAGTGGCTCATTCAGCAGATTTATTGAAGGAACCCATGTCACCTCCTCCGGGTCGGGATTATGCGGTTGAAGGAAGTAGTCTGCACAGCGATCCTCAACGCAGTTGAGCCTGGGCAGAGAGTCGTGGACTTGTCGAGCGCCAGGAGATCAAAGTAACACCTTAAGGTGATCGCCCCACCGCGAGCCGTCATTGGTAGTTAACCAATAGAACATACATTTCCATTCTGGACCTCGCCCAGGTTTCGGAGGATGAGTAACGATGGTATACGTCGTAGTTTTGCCTCGGACGGCAAAATTTTTAAACCCCCACTGATCGTTTGAAGCGTTGTGGAGGTAGCGGAAGAGGTTGACAGACATCGGTATCTGAGCCGCTCGACACGTCATAATAAAACCCGTCAAGGTGATGTGGGCATTGACGGTAAGCTCGGAGGGACAAATACCGTAGTGATTAAGAAGCCTCGTCACAAAATTGCATAGGGGTACCCGAAACCCATATGCGAACGCCTGCGGGTAGACTCCGAGACAATTCTCCGGAGGGTTTGAGCAGAGAGACCCCGCGGCAGGGACGACCAGGGCAAGCGGGTCGTAGATCTGGTTAGCATCCCTGAACGCCTGGACCATTTGAGGCGTTTGGGATCTACGCCAACCTTCGTCTATCACCGCCGTGGTAAATGTATTGGCACTAACTCGCGCTGGAGCTCGGGGCGCCATCGCGTCGGTTGGTTCCTGCGAGGGGTGAACAACTGAGTTAGGAGGGCATGAACAGCTCGGGCCATTCTCGTATTTGTCGAACCCCCCGCCCGTTCGTGAGCAATTTGTTTGGTTCTCGCCATCTGAAAGAAAATAAGAAAGGCAGTTACGGCCTCGCCTCGTGCGAGCCGTTACCTTTCGTTTTCCCTCCTCTGATGACGGGTCTGAAACACCCAACACTCGATGAGTCGACTAAAGGTCGAAAAAATCGAAGGGTCGATGCGGAAAAAGCGAGTCGGCACAAAGGCAGATCACTCCTCTTCGGCGACCTCGAAATCGAGCAATAAATCGGGTGTTATCTGGGTTCCCAATCCCAGCACACTCAGCCGGCATCTTCTTGCCGCCAGAGTAGGACCGACAACCCGGGATCGTCACCGGGTAAACGAAGACGCGGCAATGACAAGAAAGAGAGGAAAGCGTGCAAAAAACGACGACAAAATGGTAAGAGAGCATACCGTGATCGGAGAAGAAAGAGAGGACAAGCGGAGAAGAAACAACCCCGGAGTCGGAAACCTAGCCGGAGAAAATAAAACCGCAGCAGAAAAAAGAGAGGAAAGCGAGAAAAAGGAGGAAAGTGAGAAAAATGAGGAAAATGAGGAAAACCTCCTCTATTTATAAGGGTAAGAAGGTAAAGGGCAAAAGGGTAAACACCGACTTTACACAACTACCCATGCCCCCCTATCATCATTACGGCGCGGGAAACGAAAAGTTTCCTACACAACTTCCCACGCGCTCCTATCATCATTACGACGCGGGAAACGAAAATTTTTTAGCTTATTTTCGAGGTCACCTCGCGCGGGAATCAGAAGGGCGGCTGACGTGAAAAACTGTTCAAATCCTAGCACGTTCCCGGAACATTCATGGACTGCAAACGTTAAATTTTCAAATTAAAAATTGTTGAAATTAAGTTGTTAAATTTCAAAATTTAATTTCAAAATTTTTGAAATTGTTAAATTTCAAAATTTTCGAGCTCTCCCAAGCGAGGGATCGAGGACTCGAAAAGGGTGAAATTTCCGAGCCGTTATTGGTTCGAGTCATCCCTCCCTCGATTGAGGGGTAAAATTTTCGAGCTCTCCCAAGCGAGGGATCGAGGACTCGAAAAGGGTGAAATTTTCGAGCCGTTGTTGGTTCGAGTCATCCCTCCCTCGATTGAGGGGTGAAATTTTCGAGCTCTCCCAAGCGAGGGATCGAGGACTCGAAAAGGGTGAAATTTTCGAGCCGTTGTTGGTTCGAGTCATCCCTCCCTCGATTGAGGGGTGAAATTTTCGAGCTCTCCCAAGCGAGGGATCGGGGACTCGAAAATGGTGAAATTTTCGAGCCGTTATTGGTTCGAGTCATCCCTCCCTCAATTGAGGGGTGAAATTTTTGAGCTCTCCCAAGCGAGGGATCGAGGACCCGAAAAGGGTGAAATTTTCGAGCGGTTATTGGTTCGAGTCATCCCTCCCTCAACTGAGGGGTGCAATTTTCGAGCTCTTCGTAGCGAGGGATAGAGGACTCGAAAAGGGTGAAATTTTCGAGCCGTTATTGGTTCGAGTCATCCCTCCCTCGATTGAGGGGTGAAATTTTCGAGCTCTCCCAAGCGAGGGATCGAGGACTCGAAAAGGGTGTAATTTTCGAGCCGTTATTGGTTCGAGTCATCCCTCCCTCGACTGAGGGGTGAAATTTTCGAGCTCTGCCAAGCGAGGGATCGAGGACTCAAAAAGCGTGAAATTTTCGAGCCGTCATTTGCTCGACACATTAGGAAATCGCTCATAGAAGTTCGGCACAAAAGCCTCGGAAGGGTACGTTGCATCGCATGGCTTTACCAAGGTCCACAGAGTACACCTCGATAAAGGGCGGCCAGGGGTCGTACCCTAGTCGCTACTATTGAGTCCGCCCTCGCCGACAACGAAGGGCGCGACCAGGCTTCGAGGGGCTCTGTTGGTACCACTTTGTGAATGGGACATAGCCCTTAAAATAGTGCACCTTAGTAAAGGCTCATGTGATACAATAAAGCCTCATTAAGGGCAACCCTTGGATGGAAGGGGAATAAAGGGTCATGATTGAGTGGGGAAACCTAGGATTATTCCTAGGACCTCCCTCTTTTAGTATAAATACCCCCTTTATGACCCATCAAAACTCAGGTTTTGAAACAATTCTGACATTCTTTATTCTCTGATTATTCTCCTTGATTTACGCATAAAAGGCATCTCTTGTCCTTATTTGCAACCCCTTCTCGAGCCGTCATACTGACTTGAGCGTCGGAGGGGCGACGCCTGGTGAAAATCGGGCTCCCTTTGTGCAGGTATTCGGCGAGGCCTTCCCGAGCAACTGTCCTTCGAAGAACTCATATCAACAATATTGTTTCCGAAATTAAGGGTGATTATTTTCATTTCAAAATATCTTTCAATATATGATTACATTTCTAAAGATTTGATGCAATTTTTGTTATCAGATTGCTAGTTAATGTTGATCTAATTTAGAAAATTATGTTTGATATAAATATTTTTAGAAATGCGAGCGAAAATTGCTCCCGATGAAAATTTTGATGGAAAGTAATATTGACCGAAATAATTCTATTACCAAAAAGGCCGTCTGCTGACGTCAGTGATGATGTGGCGATGATGTCATTGCTGAGTTGGACGCTCTAAAATGCTGTGAATTGTACCGGTAATTATAAAATATACTAGTTTATTGACCCGTGCAAAATTGCACGGGCTGTTTTATGGAGATGATAATAATGTTATTGTTATTCTTAGGCTTAGATATGGTGATACCATTTTTAAAGATTGTCAAACTTATATTTGCATATTAAAACAAATAAAGTCCGCGAAATTAAACCTCATAATTTAACAGTTGATCATATTTGTGCTCACCTGCGTTTTGGGGTTAAGAACATGATTTATTGTTATCTTTACTTGTGACCCGAACTGACTCACAAATTTTCCCTCAAACTCGATACTACCCGGTATCAAATTTGACCCCAATTTAAGACAAAGCACCCTAAATTCAAATCAAACCCTTAGTAAGACAACCCCTTCATGACCCGACTTCGTACATGAAGTTTCTTGTTTACGGGTACACACAATTTAGTTTATTTTCAAATCCTGATCCGAAATCCTTTTTACCATATCCTGACTTAACCTGACTCAGCCTTATACTTTGGATCCGTTATATGAAAAACCTGTATTATTGACCAGTTATCATGTGGAGTTTATATTCAACTCCATGAATCCTAGTTCATTTTTATTCATATTCTAAGTGGTCGTTTGGTTCATGTAGGAATTCAATTCCTACAGGAGGTTACATATCCCATGAATTTAGTTCATGTGTAGAATTCATGTGAATTCGTTTAAAGTTATTTGGTAGGAATTTGGATTTCCCATGAATTAAATTCCAACATCTTTTTAGTTGCACCCATCAAATTCCCTTATTTTTAATTTTTAATTACTATTATATCCCTTAATAATAGTGTCTATCTAATTATTTGGGGGCAAATTTGCAATTTTTGAAGAAAGATGCCTGATGGGGGAATTCAGAATTACCGAGGGGAAGTTGGTAAGCAAATTCCACCATTATGTGGGAATTTCATTTTCCCATGAAATTTCCAATTCCCCCATTTTTTGTTAAATATGGGCAACCAAACAACCCGAATAATATGTAATTCATGGGAATTTAGAATGCCTGTGTTTTATAAAGGCGACCAAACGACCACTAACTTGTCTTAGTCCCATAATTATGACCAGTTATTTGAACTAATCCGTATGTTTGGTTCATTATCACGTGGAGTTTATTTTCAACTCCATGTGATCCAAACTCATTTTTGACCCATACCCTAACTTGACTAAGTCCTTTAATGTTGACCAGTTATTTGAACTAATAACCCGTATGTTTGGCCCATTATCATGTACTCCGTAGAGTTTATTTTCAACTCGCATAGTCCCATGTGATCCAAACTCATTTTGGACCCATATCCTAACTTGACTCAATCCCATAATTTTGACTTGTTATTTAAACTAACCCGTATGATGTGCTAAAGTTGAAGTTAATTGAATCCGACATAGAAGGAATTGTTGGGAGTCATGTTACACCTACTAACAAAATAAGCAAGACCACGAAAACAAAAGTACAAATAAATTTAGCAATTATGAATCTGTAGGACCAAAACTTACGATTTCATCGTACTATAACTAAACTTCAATCATCAACATTTTTCATGCTAAAGTCAATGGTAGCATAACAAATTTATTTATTTAGACTTGTTAAATTGTGATAGACTTTGCACTTTACTTCTGATGAGCCAATGAATTGTTCGATCACCTTTTAACCAAATTGCAAAGAGAATCTAAAAGAGAAATCTGGGATACATAACCATTAAAATGATCATGCTAACATTATTGCCATGCTCAAGGATACTCCTCAAATAATTAACTTCTATGTTCGACAATGGCATGCTAACATTATTGTGAAACCCTAAAATTAATTTGGAAAACCAACAATTAATTTCATTGCTTATCGAAAATCCAAGTTAATTTGTCATCTCTAACTCAATTTGCGTTCTTCACCTCAATTGGAAACCCCCAAAATTAGTCTTCAGTACTAATATCCTTAAACAAACCAACAATTAGAATCGTACATATGTGATTTCAGCAATCTCATAACTTGTTATATTGATACATGCAAAAGTTTTACGCAAATATATTGACTCTCACATTACATTGATGAATTGGTCCAAGTATGTATTACAATTTCATAGCAATGTTCATAATTTGACTCCCAGTTTTCGTTTTTAACCCATATTTCGACTATCACGTTACATATTTCTAAATAGTGCTAATTAGTATAGGGGAAGTAATTAAGAACTTGTAATGATATAAACCCTTGAGAAAATGCATTGCCTAAATTAAAATAAGTTTTTTTTTTTCCTTGTTCTCAAGGTTTTGGCTCAAAGGTTATTACAGTACTTAATTACGTTGGTAATTGTTTTTACTTATTCAATGGAAACTGAAAGCTCTATACCCCTATCCATATAGTACAAACATGGGAAAATAGTCCCACGTCATGGTCACAAATTTTGGGCAATGTAAGTAATATATAGTCACATAATGTGTATGACATTTATTTTCAAGTTCAATGTACAAAAATGCAAAAGTGCTAATGTGCTAACAATTATGTTATTCCACTAATTTAGGAGAAGAATAAATAAGAAATGCGGATACGATAAATCTCTATTATCTTCTAACGACCGAAATCAGTATCAAAAGAGTTGTACACTACACTATAATCTAATTACAATTACAATATTACAAAAATATTGACAAATACAATTATTCTAAGGAAATAACACAAGGAGTAATTCCAGGAGACAGAGAAATCAATTCAACTAAACCTCTCTCTCGTGTCACATATTAGGATGATTTTTAATCTTTCTTGTAAACTCAATTTCTAGTAAAGGTTTGGGATGTTATGCAAATGAATGTGTGTTGATGTCCTTTTATATTGGTAGGAAGAGGTTTAAAGTTCATAAAACCCAAGAAGATAAATCACCATAATGATTTTTTTCTTCCAAATTTCGGCCAAAAATATATTGCTAAATTCTTTTAGCCTTCAATATCAGTAACCAATATGATATATTTGGAATATATGATTTGATTTTCTAAGATTTAAAATTTTTTTTATTGTTATTTCCGTTTATGTCATGATTTCTTAAGATTTGATGATTTATTTGATTGCACTTTCTAGATTGTAGCTTATAGAATTTTTTTTTTTTCCATTTTTTATATCTAGGGTAATAAATTCACATTATTTCTTGCAACAAAATACGGTTAAAATAGGTATTAAAAATAATTTAAAATATTTGATTCTTTTGTGATGCCATTTTGATGCAAATTTATTTTTATGCGTGTGAATACGGACATTTTAATATCTTTTCAATTTATAGCTAGATTTGATACAATTAAAGATTCGGTACATATATTTATTTACGGAAACCATTGTTTATACTGTAGATTCTACTGCCTAAATTACAGAATGTTGACGTCAGCTATGACGTGTCGCTGATGTCACAGCTGATGTGGACGGCCTTAAAGGCTGTGAAATCTACCGCTATTGTATTTAATATATATATGATGATATGATAGATTAGTTTGACTTATCATAGTAATCGTGTATGGTTCTTCATATGCCGATATACACTTGCACATCCTAATAATGAAAAGATCCCAAATAAGAGAGTTTCTCTAACTTAAAGGATTCGCGGAAAAAAAAAAGGGAAAAATATAAATTTTACGCACAATTGATGAACATAGTGTGTCAAACGGTCTAAGGTTAATTTTTTGTCGCCTCTTTTTATTCCTTAGTCCTTACTCCAAAGTCCAAACAGTATCTAGTTAAGTAAGGCGTAACATAAAATTCACCTAGTAAAAGTTGCTAGTGCATATGACCAGACAAATGAGTAGGATTATATAAACGATGATTCATCCATACCAAAAATGGGTATGCTAAAAAAACAAGGACAATGAAACAATAAGATAATGCTTTAATGGGTCATTGCATGGTAAGACAAAACAAAATGACGGATGGTAAACATATGTGGGAGTGAAAAAAAATAGGCTATTTTATAGGTTTGATATGATTTTCATGTCAAAGGAAATAGAGGAAGAGAAAAAAAAAAGTTATTTGGAAAATTTCTTTGCCTCTCCTAGAGGACATCTTTGAACCAAAAAAAAAACCCATGAAAATCATAGAAAAAATAGACCAGTAATTTTTATTTTTTACATTTGATCATTGGAGGAAAAGATAGAAAATTTGGAGCTTTGGGTTTCTAAATTAATGGAAGCTATAATAATAGATAACAAGCAGGAAGGTAAATGATCAATAAGGGAACAATAGTAACTTTTTCTAATTTTTCTGAATTTTTTTTTTGTGGGAAAATTAGAAGGAAAATAAAATGTGGCTTTCAAAAGACTCATCGGATAAGAAGGATACAGCAAATCAGTTGGTAGCAGTTGCAATAGACAGAGATAAAGGGAGTCAGCATGCCCTTAAATGGGCAATTGATAATTTGTTGCAAAGAGGTCAAACTGTGGTGCTTGTTCATGTTAAACTCAAGAATCAATCTTCCTATGGGTCTGCCCTCAATATTGTTATCAATGGTATATCTCCTTTTTTTCTATACACTTGTTCCTTTTTGTTGGATTATTTGTTTTGGTTGAACCTGACTAGCAGAGTAATATTGATGCATGCGAGTTTCAAAATCTGGTCTATCATGTGGGGGCGTGTATGCATGCACGTGTGACGTGTGTGCATGAGGCTTTCCGCATTTTTTTTTGTGGTTGCGAAAATGTTACAAAATGATTTTGGAGGCTTGGTAGAGGTGGTTGTCTTACCAGAATTTGAGAAGAAGCCAAAATTCTTTATTTCAATTAGTTTAAAAGTAGGTAAATTGCGATATTTGACCCTCCTAAATCGGAGTTCTAATAAAGTTTGACCCCCTCTAGCCTAAATGTCTGTTTCCGGCCTAGTATAGTGTCGAAAAAGTGCATGGCTCTAATAATTACATCAAATATGTATGTAAGTTAATTAGGAAATAGCAGAATAGATATTGTTCTCCCTTTAACCGAAGGGCACTTCCGTACTTGCTGTGTCTGTAAGAATATTAATAATTGATTAACTAACCTCCAGCCATTGTTGTTCAAGTTCTTAATCGGAAGCGCTTTAACGTAATGGATTTCGAGTCCTTCTCTATTACCGGATGCCAATGTATGATGGTTACCTTAGGCATAATATATATGACAATATATGTGTAGACAGGACTAGGACCCTTTACGTAGTATATATAGAGAATTCATGACCCTTCCATCAAGGGACATAAAATAACTACCCTTAGTAACTAACTCCTTATACATTGAATAATGCACATACATTGTATGTGACCACTTATTGATCTTACATTGTATGTAGGCCTTATACATTATATGTAGGTCACTTAATGAAATTACATTGTATGTAGGCCACTTAATGACATTTATATTAATAAATATAAAATCTTACATTCTCCCACTTGGCCTACATAACCGTAGTTAGTTACAGTACCGTGACATGAACCTTGAATGGCCATAACCTTATTGTCACAAACCGAAATAGTATTATATAAAAAATATCAATGCACTAATCATGGCGGTTATACTCCCACTATTTGAGTATTTCCTTCCAAGTATTAAACGCACAAATTATTTATAATAATACTCACTATACGAATGAATTAAAATCATCCAGGGTCCAAACTTTACTAATCACCACGGATTAAACATATGTATGAAACTGAATGTGTACACACTGAAATCTCTTTAACTCATACATAATTACAAATATATAAACAAGACAATAACTTATTCATGGACTAACAACGCCCATACTTTCTGCATGATCCACGAACACTTTAGCCGGCAAACCTTTTGTCATGGGATCAGCAATCATCGATGTGGTACCAATATGCTCAATGATGACATTCTGCATCTTGACATTGTCTCGAACCATCATGTAAACTGTATCTATGTGCTTACTTCGACTCCCACTCTTGTTGTTCCTAGAAAATAACACAGCGGCCGAATTATCACAACAGATCTTAATAGGCCTTGAAATTGAGTCGACGATCTTTATTCCTTCTAAGAAACTCTTGAGCCACAAGGCCTGTGACGTAGCTCCATAACATGCTACAAACTCTGCTTCCATGGTAGATGTGGCAACAATGGATTGTTTCACACTTCTCCAAGACACAGCTCCTCCAGCAAGTAAGAACACGTATCCGGAAGTTGACTTTCGTGAATCCTTACAACCACCAAAATCGGAGTCTGAATATCCAACGACCTCCAAATGATCAGACTGCTTGTAAGTGAGTCTGAAATCCTTGGTTCTTTGTAGATACCTCATGACCTTCTTAACTGCCACCCAATGGTCCAAGCCAGGGTTACTTTGGTACCTACCTAGCATACCAACTGCAAAAGCTATATCCGGCCTAGTACACACTTGTGCATACATAAGGCTACCAACTGCAGATGCATATGGTTTACTTTTCATCTCTTCTCTTTCCAGATCACTTTTAGGACACTGATCTTGACTGAATTTGTCCCCTTTGTCAATTGGTGTTTTGCCACTTGAACACTGAGACATACGAAATCTTTCCAAAACCTTTTCAATGTAGGCCTTTTGAGATAACCCCAGAGTCTTCTGGACTCGGTCTCTGTGAATCTCTATGCCAATGACATAAGAGGCTTCACCCATATCCTTCATCTCAAAGTTTTGAGTAAGAAAAGTCTTAGTGTCGTGCAACAAACTAAAATCACTAGTTGCAAGCAAAATGTCATCTACATATAGCACTAGAAAAATGAAATGACTTCCCTTAACTTTAAGATATATGCATTCATCCTTAACATTCTCCTGAAACCCATATGAAGAAATGACATCATGAAATTTCATATACCACTGACGGGAAGCTTGTTTGAGACCATATATAGATTTCTTGAGTTTGCAAACTAAATGATTGTCCTTTTGATCTTGAAAACCTTCAGGTTGGGCCATATATACCTCTTCAGTTAAATCCCCATTGAAGAATGCTGTTTTCACATCCATTTGATGTAGCTCTAAGTCAAAATGAGCTACCAATGACATGATTATCCTTAGTGAATCTTTCTTTGACACTGGAGAGAAGGTTTCATGATAATCAATGCCTTGTTTTTGAGTGAAACCTTTGGCAACGAGTCTGGCTTTGTATCTTTCAACCTTGCCAGATGAATCTCTTTTGGTCTTGTAAACCCACTTGCATCCAACAATGGATGCTCTTTGGTGGGTCAACGAGATCCCATACCTTATTCTTTGCCATAGAATCCATCTCATCCTTCATGGCATCGCACCAAAGTGCGGAATACTCTCCACTCATGGCTTGTGAAAAACTTTTTGGATCATTTTCAGGTCCAACATCAAAATCAGATTCTTGAAGGTAGACAACATAATCACTAGAAATAGCCGACTTTCTTTTTCTAGAAGATTTCCTCACTCCCACTGATTCAACAATCGGTTGAATTGATGGAGTTGGAGTACATGAGCTAGTGGGTTCCGAATGTACCATTTGATCCTCAACTATTATTTCTTTATTAGATTGTTGACCAAAGTCATCTAAAACCTGAGTAGTAGAAAGATCATCAGGAGACTCCCTTATTTCCTCAAACTCTAATTGACGAGGAAATATACTCCCACTATCAACATGATCTTCTAGAAATTTTGCATTTCTAGCTTCAACAATCCGAAGATTATATGAGGGGCAATAGAACCTATATCCTTTGGAGTTAACTGCGTACCCAATAAAATAGCCACTTATGGTACGAGGACCCAATTTCTGTATGTTAGGATCACAAACCCTAACTTCAGTAGGACAACCCCATACATGTAAGTGTCTTAAACTAGGTTTCCACCCATTTCAAATCTCGAAAGGAGTTTTAGGAACAGCCTTCGATGGAACTCGATTTAAAATATAAACTGCGGTCTTTAAGGCTTCACTCCACAAGGACAAAGGCAGATTTGAATTGCTTATCATGCTTCGAACCATCTCTATAAGCGTACGGTTCCTTCTTTCAGCCACACCATTTTGTTGTGGTGTTCTCGGCATAGAATATTGGGCAATTATGCCCTCCTCTTGAAGGAACGTAGCAAACGGTCCAAAGTGCTGTCCCGTTTCAGTGTAACGTCCATATTACTCTCCGCCTCGATCAGATCTTACGATCTTGATCAACTTTTCCTTTTGTTTCTCTACCTCCAATTTGAACACCTTAAACACATCAAGTGCCTCAGATTTCTCTTTTAGGAGATAAAGATACATGTACCTAGAATGATCATCAATAAACGTAATAAAATATCGATGACCATTGAAACCGGGAGTATCGAACGGCCCACAAATATCTGTGTGAATAATCTCAAGAAGTTCCGAACTTCTCCGGGCACCTTTAGTGGACTTGTTAGTTTGCTATCCTTTGATGCAATCTATACAAGAACCAAAATCAGTAAAATCAAGAGTCTTGAGAACTCCGTCATTTACCAATCTCTTCATTCTCTCAATAGAGATATGCCCTAATCTCCTATGCCAAAGCATGGAGGAATCCTCATTGATAATACATCTTTTAATGCCAACATTTGGGTCATGCAAGGTTACTAAAGAAGTATGAGAAGAAGAATCTAACTGAATTTGATACAGATTGTCAATTAACACACCACACCCTATTACATTATTATTTACAATCAAATCCATAAATGATTTTCGAAATACAAATCCATATCCTAAATTACAAAGTCTTGAAATAGAAATCAAATTCCTAGAAAATGTAGGTACATAAAATGTATTTTCCAGATCTAAATGAAAACCGGATTTTAAAACAAGTCTAAAGGTTCAAATTCCTTCAACAGGTGAACGCATCCGATTTCCTGAATAGATGCCTTCCTCATTTCCCACCGGTTTCCTTAGGTTGAGAAATCCCTGCATATTGTTGGCAATGTAAATTGTACTACCCGAATCAATCCACCAAGTATTATCGGGAACATCAACTACATGAGATTCAAAACACACAAAAGTAAAATTACCTTTTTTTCTCTAGCCACTTCTTGTACTTCGGGCAATCCTTCTTGAAGTGATCCTTCCCCTTGCAAAAATAGCACCTAGGACCACGATCCTTGGTGTCATTTTTTGACTTGGATGTACTAGGTACATCCTTGCCATGGTTAGGACCACCTTTGCGCTTTCTAGGATTCCCTTTAGAGTGAGTGGTAAAGTTGGCAGATTCAACCACTGGAGGCCTCTCATGCTTCAATCTCTCTTCCTCTTGCACAATCATGGTCAAAAGTTCATTGATAGACCATTTATCCTTAAGTGCATTGTAGTTAATCTTAAAAGGTCCATAAGATGGTGGAAGAGAGTTTAGAATGACATGAACCAAAAATGATTCTGAAATATCAACTTCAAGGAACTTCAATTGAGAAGCAATATCCCTCATTTCCATAATATGCTCACGCACACTTCTGTTGGAATTATCATTATGAGGCATATCTGAAAGTTTCTTCATTAGGGTGCCAGCCATGGCCTTCTTTGAACTTACAAACTGTTCCTCGATGGCTTTCATGTAGTCCTTAGCCTTATCACATTGGGGAATAGATCCCCTAATGCTTTTGCTAACACGAGACTTAATGAGCATCAAACTTAAGCGGTTGGACCGCGTCCATTGCTCATGAAAAGTTTTCTCATGAGGCCAACTTCCCAATTCAGGAACAGGTGGTTCATCCTCACGTAAGGCCAAATCCAAATCCATACACCCTAATGTCAAAAGGATCTTATCCTTCCAATCACCGTAATTTTCACCGGACAACATAGGAATATGAGAAGATTCATTAAGGAAAGCAGCAGAAGGAACAGCTGCAATACCAAGAATAACACAAATTATAACTATTATGAAGCAAAACCTAATATAGAATAAGTCCGACCTTCCTATGGGTAGAGGTTGCTACAAGCATGAACATATTCTACAAACAACAATAAGACTAATAATATTTTTTTTTTTTTACCAACATATATAGACTCCTATCTATGGATAATATATAGACTCCTATCTATGGATATCAGAATCTCCATATATTAATACAAAACTTATTATCTTATTCCAATTAAATTAGTAAAACAATTACCTCCCTTTGGGGCCAAATAATTATTTTCGTAATTTAATTGCAAGTGTAGATATCTCAAACTTTATTTGAGAAACACCAAAAATTATTATATTTTAGAATGCTATGGCTAATTCTAAGTATAGTAAAGAAACAACCTTAGTTTCTCAATGATATCATACTATCTCAAATTTGACTCACAAAATAAAATTTGAGATTCCCATTACCCAGGATCATAATCGGGAAACGAATAACAAAAGAGACGTACAATTCCACGTAATACGAATCTTTGAAATTGGAACAATGCACTCCAAAACAATAATAGAGTGACACGTACTAGTCGATGACCATATAAGAAAAAACATGAAAAACCAACAAAAACATGCTATGCATTTCCGTTTAATTTATACAATCATATAATTGTGCGTATACATGTAAGGACCTTATGGTTGGTTTTCCTTTCTCGAAAAACACCCGATCGATCAACAATTTTACAATGATATGATCATACAATTTACAGATTACGTACAAAATACATCACACCATCACTATGCAAGGATAATTGCATATATATTTTTAATTGATTTTAGCACAAATCAAAAGAAGAAGCAAATGTGACAAAAATCACCGAACGTACACATGAAAAGGCCTTTATGATAATTAAAATTTCTTAAACATGTTCACATGTATGTATAAACATATGCATCATGGGATCATGCATCACACGATAACACACATGCATGGGAGTGGATCATTACATCAAACTATTATGTGACAAAAACTACTGCATGCACAAAAAATCACTAAACATGAAAGTGCAACAATAATAAACATGCTTCATTTGCCACAATAATAATTTAAAATTAGATTCAAAATGTAAACCACTTAAGCGTGCATATAGTGCATGGAAATAATTGCCCAAAATCACAAACTTAAACAAACAATTTACATAAAACGTATTATCAAGATGATGAGCATGATAACTTGCGGAAACTAAAACTCATAAAACTGAACAACAAGACATAGAGTCTTGCTCTGATACCATATGTAAGAATATTAATAATAGATTAACTAACCTTCAGCCATTGTTGTTCAAGTTCTTAATCGGAAGCGCTTTAACGTAATGGATTCCGAGTCCTTCTCTATTACCGGATGCCAATGTATGATGGTTACCTTAGGCATAATATATATGACAATATATGTGTAGACAGGACTAGGACCCTTTAGGTAGTATGTATAGAGAATTCATGACCCTTCCATCAAGGGACATAAAATAACTACCCTTAGTAACTAACTCCTTATACATTGAATAATGCACATACATTGTATGTGACCACTTATTGATCTTACATTGTATGTAGGCCTTATACATTGTATGTAGGTCACTTAATGAAATTACATTGTATGTAGGCCACTTAATGACATTTATATTAATAAATATAAAATCTTACAGTGTCATGTCTAGGTTGTTATTGGGAGTTTTTGATCCCGAAATTCGGTAGGATCTCTCGAATTTTAACGAACTCCTGGAGATTTGCTGAAGAATTCAGAGCTTTAGTATATCTGATTTCTGAAATAAGATTGTATAGAATGCAGGGTGAACAGTTGTTGTAGCAACTCTTTAAATTCTGTCTGAGACCGGTCTGATATTGGGATTGGCTATTATGAATCGTCATATAACTGTCCATGTGTTTTCATCAATGGTAGAAATTGCAATATGTTAGTCGTAATTTTCATAAAGTATTTTACGCTTTCACTAGCACGATGCAGTACCACAGTGTCATTTGTATAGGTTATGATCAAAAAGACTTTGCTGCAATTTCTGACTACTGATGAATCTTATATATTGGCTGACAAACTGTTACTTCTTGGCAGGGAGAAATTGGGATCAGCAAACAAAGGATTTGTTCCTCCCCTTTCGTTGTTTCTGCACGCGGAAAGATGTAGGTACTCCTGCTTAATTCTTGTAGTTATTGTTTTAGGAATTCATGACACATGAGTAAAGTAAATGATGTACTAGTTCAGTGTTGCTTCTGTTGTCACAATTCACATTTTTTAACTTTCTTTTCGGTATATCCTGCTGATAGATACAATGTCGTGACATCGTGATTGAAGATACAGAAGTGACAAAGGCATTGACAGACTTTGTAAGTCAGGGAGCTATTGAAGTTTTAATAATGGGTTCGGCTTCAAAAGGCTCCTTATTCAGGTAATATTTTTTAAAATGTCATAAGAGATTTTCATTTTGAAGTATAATATCCAGATTACATGACCATTTGTTTCATTACAGTAGGTTTGGCAAAGTAGATAACCCTGCTATTGTGTCGAAAGCAGCCCCGGATTTTTGCACCGTGTATGTTATTTCAAAAGGAGGCAAAATTTCATCCATGCGGTCTGCATCTCGGCCAGCCCCGTCCTTCACTCAACTTCGAAACCAGATTATGAATCAATCAACAACTAGTAGTCCTAGAAAAGGTTCCATTGCCGCCCAAACTATGTCCTAATATTGTCTTTTTATATTTTTGTTTTTTTTTCTGCTTTTATTGTTTATAGTTACTGATAACTATCTTATAACTTAAAATTTGTCATTAATCAGGGTCTGAAAGGTTTACTCCGAGTGAATCGCCCTCCAGTCGGATTGATGATATGGAATTTAGGTAAGTGCCAATTACGAAACAAACTCTTGCCGGCTTTTGAAGCACTAAGTGTATGTTGTTGTCGTTGATTCGTTGTTGCTTAAATAACACATCTAAAATTTGAGGAGCATTACTGATTAGATGTTCTTAACAGGTCGCCATTCGTCAGAGGAGGGAGGCATCCACATGTGAAATCTTATGGAGAGCTTCTCTCTGCAGATACAGACATTTCATTTGTAAGCTCAGGAAGGCCAAGTGTTGATCGCATGTTTCCTCCAATGTACGAGCCTCCTGAGTCTATGAGGATCTCTAACGGTAACAGGCTATCATCAAGCTCTGACCACACAGATTATACTTACGAGTCATCACGGCGCAAGTCCTCAGCGGACGTCATTCCCTGCCCTTCTGATTTCTCTATAGTGTCTTCATCTGACGACAACTGTAGTATCAACTGGTCAAATATGCAGGCACAACCAATGGTGAGAACAATGTCGTAATAGGCACTTATTGTTTTATTACTTCATTTCCCTATAATGTGAATTGTGATCAGCTTTCTCAAATTTGAAGGACGATGTGGAGACCGAAATGAAAAGGCTGAGGCTCGAGTTAAGGCAGACTATGGACATGTATAGTAATGCTTGCAAGGAAGCTCTTACAGCAAAACAGAAGGTGTTCTTTTTGAGTTAACTAAGGATTTGAGTTATTAAGGATGGAAATTTGTCTATCACAAGCGTGGATTTGGTAGAATATTGTAACGTGCGTTAATATTGTTTAATCTTCAGGCCATGGAGCTCCAAAGGTGGAAGGTAGAAGAGGAGCGTAAAAACGAAGATATGCAGAATTCTGAGGACTCAGGATACTCGGGGTACTCAGGTATGGACAGGGAGAGGGCCAGGTCTAAGGCAACCCTTGAGGCAGCAGAAGCCCATAAGAGAATTGCGGAAATTGAAGCACGGAAGAGGATTACCATAGAGATGAAAGCGCTAAAGGAACAAGAAGATAGGAAGAAAACTCAAGATGTCGTAGTGAATAACGATGTCTGCAGATACAGGAGATACAGCATTGAGGAGATAGAAGTTGCTACAGATTATTTTACAGAATCACGAAAGATTGGAGAAGGCGGTTATGGACCCGTGTTTAAATGTTACCTAGATCACACATTAGTAGCTGTTAAGGTGCTCCGTCCTGATGCTGCTCAAGGAAGGTCCCAATTTCAGCAGGAGGTTTGCAACCTAAACCGAGATTACTCTTTCATTTTTAGCTCTCTAAAATTATATTAGGATGATGTCTCAAAATACGGTTTGCCCATTTTAGTCAAACATCCACAGGCTTGGCAATAACCTTCAGGTGAAGCTCTCATGTACATGTTTTGCTGTCCTTGGAACATTTGTATGACATCAGAATGCTCCTTTTCGCAAAATTTTCAGGTGGAGGTGCTCAGTTGTATTCGACATCCAAACATGGTGCTTCTCCTTGGAGCATGCCCAGAGTACGGCTGTCTAGTTTATGAGTACATGCACAATGGTAGCCTTGAGGATCGCCTCTTTTGCAGAGGTGGAACTCCTCCACTCTCTTGGCAACACAGGTTCCGGATTGCTGCAGAGATTGCCACTGGCCTGTTATTCCTACACCAGACAAAACCAGAGCCCTTGGTGCACCGAGACTTAAAACCAGCCAACATTCTTCTTGACCGCAACTTGGTGAGCAAGATTAGTGATGTGGGGCTAGCGAGGCTAGTTCCCCCAACTATTGCTGATGATGTAACACAGTATAGAATGACCTCTACTGCTGGTACATTCTGTTATATAGACCCGGAATATCAGCAAACAGGTATGCTTGGAGTGAAATCAGATGTATACTCCCTTGGCATAATGTTGTTGCAGCTCATAACAACGAAGTCACCAATGGGTCTAGCTCACCACGTAGAGAGAGCCATTGAAAAAGGTACTTTTGAGGATATGTTGGACCCATCTGTGCCTGACTGGCCTGCCGAAGAAGTATTAAGCTTTGCAAAAATGACGCTTAAATGTGCTGAGTTGAGACGGAGAGACAGGCCGGACCTTGGGACTGTTGTGTTGCCAGAGCTGTGCAGATTGAGAATTCTCGCAGAGGAGAGCCTAGACTCCATGATGTATGGTGGTGGTGGTTGTGGTGGTTATGAAGGCTACCACCCTAACAACCACCCCAAATCCCAGAGCCAAGTCTCACGTCAGGTCAGTAACAAGTCTGTATAGAACGCATCAACCTTCCCCATTATACTTAACTATCTTCTTAAACCTTTATATATTTCAGTCATATTCGAGTCATGCATTTAATCTTGTCACAGGACTTACTAAGCGGTCCATCTTCCCAAGAGGAGTAGGAAGAGCTCCATTCTCGTAAGGTAGAAGAGATTAATGCAGATACTCAATACAAACAAAACCGACCAGTAGTCATCGTCTCACGGGGGTCTTCGGCAATGCATAAGCAAGAATGCAAAATGGTTGAAGATATCACAATAAGCAAGATGTCTCACTTAGGAAGCTGCACATAATTTTGTAACAAATTGAGTAGGGTTAGGCAATACTTGCAAGTCGCCTCTCTTTCAGATTACATTCCTGTTAATCTTTTAAGCATTACCAGTGCTTGAAAATCTAAATGACATTGTGTGTATTTGTTGCATAGTTCACAGTTCAAATTCACAAAAAGTATGGCTTCTGCATTTAAATCTGATACTCACTTAGAAAGCTTTCTACCAATAAAACACCAACTCTGAGCACACATCAATCTTTTTTACTTTTTCTTTTTTGACGTGGAGAAATAAATTCTTCAAGCAGAATTTGGAGAAAAATCGAAAAAAGCAGTAACCTGAGAATCAATATCAGAAAATTTCATT
This sequence comes from Spergularia marina, assembly GCA_963680865.1. Lineage (NCBI taxonomy): Eukaryota > Viridiplantae > Streptophyta > Magnoliopsida > Caryophyllales > Caryophyllaceae > Spergularia > Spergularia marina. The sequence goes on along the minus strand of OY804560.1, from coordinate 12,233,149 downwards.
TATGTGCCATAGCTAAAGTAATGGTAAGCGGTTTGTTTGACATCGCCAACTACAAAAATATGACTGGCCAAGAACGCCTACTTCCTCTAACTATGAACATACGAAGCCAGGAACTTAAATCTTACGGCCACTGAATATGACCACAAGCATTGGAACTATCAATCACTAGTCACCAAAGATTGCACTTAATCTTAGATCTTGTTTTTGCTGCCCCGATAGTACACTCTGACGCTGTCTAAGGGGTGTTGATCTCATAATGTGAGTCGTATGACAGCTATATGAGCAACCAATGAATTGAGGGATAACATGTGCTTACGTATAGCTCAAGAAAATTCCTCATATCCTAGTCATCAACAGCTTCCTCATGCCTGGATTTACCCTTTGGTCGACCACACCTTCTAACATCTGGGCCAGCGAGCAACTCGATTGCTTTCTCCATGGTTATACCGTTTGCATTTAAAGTCTGCATTTAAGTTGAAAATCAGGCATTTAATTGGAAATGCAACACATCTGTGAAATGTATGAAGCAGACGGCTGGTAGTACTGTACTAGAAGTCAAGTAACATCATTTGTAAGTACGACAAAAGAGCAAGCTTTTGCCTCTTTCTAAAAAAAACCAATCGTCAAGCGATCCCAGTTATCCCACAAACTAAGGGCATTCCACATTCCACACCCCCTTGGACACCCACATCCACATAAAAAAAACAAGGAGAGAGAATTTACGTTCAATTTATGTTCCGAAAACAAATGCTTTGAAAGTCCTTGCAAAGCTGCTTCTCAAAAACAAAATAGGGTAAAGAACTCTGGAGTTTAGATAGAACCTTTACCCTGGGTACTCCATTCATTTCTTTTTCTTAAATAGGAAAGAAAAAGAAAAAAAAAACCCAAAAAGAACAATTTACAAGGGTTTTAAAAATAAGCACAATTTTTAATGGGCAATGAAAACTGAAACGACATTTTGTGCTATTACTGAAGTTCATAATCCCATAATAATCATAGATAAATAAATACTACAGATAAAAGCAAGCACTTGGAGAAAGATGGGGGGGGGGGGACTAAGACAGAGAGATCCTACGAATCAGTGAATTATTAGTGACATCAAGGCTGTGACGAAATGCGAGCTTGGATGTCCATTATAACTAGTACTAAAAAAGCTAACTGAAAATGCAGTAAAATACTGCTCTAGCTCAAGATAATAAAAGGCCACACCATACCTTGGGGACAGGAGCAATATTACGCCGATGCCTTATGGTGAATCCCACTCTTGAGATCTTTATTACGACTGGTTGGCTATCCACAGGATGGTTTCCCTGCAAGATGTTTTTTTTAATTAAGTAAACAATGACGGGGAGGTTGGGAGGGTAAGAAGACCATTAATCAGAGTTGACAAAGGCAAAAACATAAAGAGTAATACCAATGAAATAGGATAGCGAAGCAAATCAAGGGCATCTTCCAGCGTAATTGAGCTTACATCCTTGATCTGGGAAAGGAAAATTAGAAACATTTACTTCATAAGTGATACACTATCATCGACGATCTAGATAATTTGTTATCAAGACCATATGAAAAACATGAGAGTGCTAAAGAGATTGTAAGCATTGGAACATTGAAAATGAAATATAAATTGTTTGGTGCAGGCAATTATTGATAACTTCCCCAGCATTACAGGATTAATAGTTATATTCCACAAGAAGACAAAGAACGAATTGTTTGTAAAAGTAACATCACAAAGTACAAAATCCAGACTTCCCTGTCTATGGTCACTAGGATAAAAAAAAATGGAATTTGTGATCAAACATGGAAACTCTGTTCAGCCTGTAGTTTTCGAGACACTTCTAGACCAAGGATGATAGAACAAGAGAGTGAGTTGAGAGATGATCCACACTTTAATTCTACTTCCTGAAAGAAAAAAAAAATGAACAGACCTGAGAAACAGATGCCCTTTTTGGTGAATAACCCTTCCTATCTTCTCCAAGCTGCACATATGATCCGTAAGGTCCACCCTTCAGAAGGACCTGTAAGAATAACATGTTTATAAACTTGTCTTATCATGTCAACAAAAACAGTTTGACGACTTTGACCTATGAAATTGCAAAATTAACTAAACTATAAATTTCCTTCTTTCAAACCTTTTCACCCGAAGTAGGATGAGTTCCAAGCAGCTTTGGTTCTTCAACTGAATTATTACTTTGAGGTGCGTCATCATCTTCCTCCTCACCATATAATGTCTTAGCTATAAACCTGACAACGAGTTAAACAGCTTGTTCAGGAAAGAAAAGTGTAAGTTAATGAGATATTGTCAGAAAGCGGCGAAACTCAGCACCAAAGACCAGTCTGCTATACAGACTAAGAGAAAACATCATTTCAACAACATTACCCTAGTGCGCCTCTATTTTTTTAACATGTGGTTAAGGCTGCTTAAATTTGAATCCCCCTTTGCCCCTCCATAGCTGTGCAGCACAATTCTATTTTAGCATTATCGAGAACAGTTAAATTAGTAAGGGGATCGTTAAATTCCCACATCCCATTAGTCTGCTCCAAATCCTATTTCTGAAACATACTAAATATAGCAAATTGTGTCAGATTATTTGTTTCTTCTAGTTAGAACAACTTACGAGTGCGTTTGGGAACATGGATTTCATCCTCAAATCCAAATTTGATACAAATCCTATGTTTGGGGATTCTAGAATTTGTGAAATTGGATTTGTATCAACTTCTAGCCAGTGTAAAACAAATGACACCCAAAACCTTCATATTGAAATGCTACACCCTCTCTCTTCTCAAACCTCAATTTCTATCTCCACCCCTTATCTTAAATACAAATTTGGAATTCAAATCCCACATTTCCCAAACAAGTGATTTGAAATTGTATTCCATAATCTCAAATGATAGATTTGAAATGATTGCTCAAATTCTAAATTCTTGTTCCCATTGGCTACCTAAAAGATATGTCAAGTAGGGGAAGAGTGAGACAGATAGAATACATGGGAAACCAAATGACCAAAGGTCGCAATATCCCATAGATTTTAAAATTTCTAAAATAGAGTAACAAGTTTCCGAGTTCGCTATCATAGACAAAGGTCCTGTCACTCAGCTGGCTAATACGTGAATTTATTCCAGTATTAGCCTTGAACCAATTTTCATTGTAGGTAATCCGTGCGCAGCCTTTTTATGTTTCAATAGGGGTAAGGCTTGCGTGCATCCGACCCCCCCTTACCCCGCCTTATGGCGGGAGCTTTTAAGGCACTAGGGTTAAGGATGTTGTTGTATTAGCCTTGAGAGTCCAAACTTCACTACTTACTCTACGTAATACCTTTCAGAAAGATAAAGCCAATCAACAAAGTAAACCATCCATAGAATCCATCCGGGCTTAACTACCCAAAACATCTAACTGTTTTCAAATAAGGATATGAAAACCACAACTGCAAATCAATTATATAGCAGCAGTCATGCAACCCAAATGCGAGCAAGTACGCAAAACAGTTTGGCAATTCACATAAGCTTAGACATATAAGGGGGGCATTTCAGTGAATTTACTGAGCCCAAAAGACAACATTACCCTTACTAAAGATAAACATCCCTCCACCAACTTAGGCTCTTAACAAGCTGCCCTCTACCCACAACCACCCATTAGACCACCAAACACCTCGTTACCTATTGTGATTTCTCTCTCAATTAAATCATTATCTAGTCATTCAATAGATATCTTAGTTTAAGGAGGCGCGAGGCGCACCGAGGCACTGGGGAGCCGTTGCGATGAGGCGCGAGGCGAAGGCGCGCGCCTCATTCACACGAGGCTCACTCATTTAGCAACAAAATTATATTTTACGAAACCATATTTTGAAAAGAAAAATAACCTTTTTTTGGTATTTATAGAGGGACAATGGGTAAATAAGTATAAAAAAGGGATTAAGGGGCAAAGGGAAGTGTATAAATAAGGTTACAAGAGAAAGAAATTGGAAATTGCACACTTGTGCGCCTCGCGTGCGCCTCAGTGTGCGCCTCAAGGCCTGGGCCTATGTGCGCCTCGGTGCGCCTCAGGTGCGCCTCATGCACACTTGTGCGCCTCAGGCTTCTGAGGCGATACAGCTGCGCCTCAGTGCGCCTTGCGCCTAGGTGTGCCTCGGGCGCACTTTTTTAAACTAAGAGATTTAGAATTTTTATTTTTTTAGGAAATGTAAGAAATTATCATTAAGAAGCCAATGAGTACAAATACATAAGTGCCATTCACATGTACAACATTTTCATTCACATATACGAGTTCCTCATCCAATATACGAGAAAGGACACTCGTCCATGTAGATCCATCATTTAAGAACGGATATTATTGCCTATGTGGATGATATATTATTTAAGAAGAGTGAAGATACAGTAGAATTTCATAGCAATGTAAGGAAGATATGAATTTCTTAAAAAGTTGTGTCAAGCTGAAAAATGAAGAAAGAATAAAATGATGGGCTAGTTGAAGTGTCTACACCAATGTCATCAAAACCAAGTCTAGGTTGTCTTCTTCTTCACCACCATGTTAACTGAAGACAAATTCACCATCTTGTCTTGTAATTAGACGGAGAAAGTGGTGTTCGTGGCAGGTCATGAGAAGAGGAGATCGGAAGTGGTTGTGAAAGTTGGCCATTGCAGAAGACGGTAAGGGAAGAGAGAGATCCGGCTAGTGGTGACGTTGGTGAAAGAAGAAAGAGAGAGATGGTGGTGAAGTTGGTCGAGAGATGGTTGCGAACTGGTGGTGGTATAGGTGGTGAGAGGAGAGATAGAATGGGATGAGTTTAGTTGCAGGAGGAGAGAGAGGAAGAAAGAGATGAGTGAGATTATAGATCCTGGGCCCACGGCAGCGAAACTTTTAAAGAAACAGATGTTTGTCCATTGGCCACAGAACGTATGACAAAATCAACTCTTGACATGGTCTTAAAAGCCCTTCTGGCCATCAAATGATGTTAATCTAACGACACACAACAATTTCCATCCACATATCACCTCGAAAGGCGAAAACTAACGTCGAAACCGTAATCACTAAAACCTTCAACAATTCGACCTCTTTTTCTTCTATTGAGAAGTGGGAATGGTGAGTCTGGTGACTGACTGACTACTCCCTACGTCTCAGGCAGCTCAAACACCCCGCTAGCCAATTGTAGAGGAATAAGGAAAAATAGTATTAAAAATAAAAAAATAAAAAATAATAAAAAATAAAAAATAAAGGTAAAGTAGTGGTAGTGGTATGGAAAATATAGGAGAGAGAATGTGGGGATTAACAAAAAGTAGGAGAAAAAAATGTGAGTGAGAGAGAGAGAGAAATATTAGCAAAAAGTAGGAAAGAATGATGTCCCAAAATAGATGCAGTGTTTGAGGTGGGACATCCATATAAGGAAATCGGGGTGTTTGAGTTGGGACGGAGGGAGTATCAAGAATAACCTATACTTCTCATGTCTAGCCACCCTGCTCAAACATGGGACGTCATACTCATGAACGATGCCCCACATTTTTAATTTTGCATAAGAACCCATTCCATGGTCATTGGAATTTGGATGCAAAAGGAAGCAGCCATAAGCCCCTCATCCTACCATACTAAACATGTTCTCAAGCACCATGGAGCCGTAGAATGGTAATTTGTTCACAACAAGAAATACCTTGACTATAACAGTCCAATCTTTAATTTTAACAAGTTCACATTGGAAGTGCCTCCTGTGTATTCGGCACAGACTTCCACAACAGGAACAATTTTCTACTGAATCCGCCTTATACTTTTTCTTCAAAGATAACAACATAGCATAATTCTCAATCTTCCAAACAAATGATGGTCTACTCACTTGGCAAGAAACGCATGGCAAATCTAGAGAAGCAGTGATGACACAACTATAGATCGAAATATGCCAAATCCATTTTGATGTAGTGCACTTAACGAATTGAACGCACAAACAGTGAACGCCAAAACTTAAAAACAGAAACACTTACTTGCATTTTGGGTGTTGATCACAGCCAATAAAATACCCTGCACCAAACCTGCTCACTTTGAAGATAAGAGTGCCCTCCAAACAACTGGGACATGTTCGGCCTTCATCAGGAAGCGAGGAGAAGAGGAAACTACCAAAAGTCCTTTCTAACATCTTCTCCACCTGATGGATGTGAACTTTACCAGCACGCTCACAATAAGAGCTGAATCTACTCCAATAATCCTTGAGAAGCCCTTTCCATTCAGTCAAACCCCCAGAAACGTTGTCAAGCTCAGTTTCCATGTCAGCAGTAAAGCTATAGTCAGTTACCTCCGTAAAATAATGAGAGAGAAAGGCTGACACCATGCGGCCACGAAATTCAGGGGATAGTACTCGACTTTTTGCCGTTACATACTTCCTGTCCTGCAAAACTTTGATTGTGCTAGCATAGGTTGATGGCCTTCCGATTCCAAGCTCCTCTAACTTCTTCACCAATGATGCCTCAGAGAAGCGAGGTGGAGGTTGAGTGTGATGTTGTTTGAGTTCCACATTTCCAAGAAACAATGGATCCCCTTGTTTCAAGTTACTGAGGACTTTGTAAAGTTCATCACGGCCAGATGTTTCAGCCTCTGTGTCTCTAATGGCCTTTGTTTCCAAATCTTCATAGACTGATCTAAACCCAGGAAATGAAACTAACGAGCATGCAGCACGGAAAGAAATGGAACCATCATCGCTGCCGATGTCAAGTTGTATCTGATCAACTTTTGCAGCCTCCATTTGACAGGCCATTGTACGTGCCCAAATCAGAGTGTACAACTTTAATGAATCTGCATCAAGAGCTCCTACAAGCATAGATGGTAGCATTCGTATATCCGTTGGTCTAATGGCTTCATGTGCCTCTTGAGCATTCTTAACCTTTTTAAAAAATTTACGTGGACTGCTTGCAGCATACTCCAGCCCATATCGCTCAGTGATCAAAGAGCATATACCCTTAGCAGCTTCATCAGATATGTGCAAACCATCTGTCCTCATATATGTAATTAATCCAGCTGCTTTGCCATCTGAGATTTCAATGCCCTCATACAACTTCTGTGCTAGTTTCATTGTATAGGCAGCAGCAAAATTTAATTTGTTAGCAGCATCTTGTTGTAGTGTCGATGTTATGTAGGGAGTAGGAGGGTTTTTGTTCACTTTGGTTTTCTTAGCACCTGTGATGTTAAACCTTGATGAACTTACAATTTGCTCGATACTCTTTGCCTCCGTCTCTGAGCCGATTGATAACTGATTTAACTTTTTAGATCCAAAATGTGTCAAATACGAACGAACTAAGCAATTGCTAGAGAATGATGTTCCTTCTGTACTGTTGAATGTAGCTCCTATACTCCAATATTCCTGTGGCTTGAAATCCTCAATTTCCATTTCTCTGTCACATATAAGAGCAAGAGCAGCTGACTGTACTCGTCCAGCAGACTGGCAGCCAGGTAGCTTTCTCCATAGCAAAGGAGATATGTTGAATCCAATTAAATAATCAAGCGCACGTCGAGCAAGATATGCATGGACCAAGTTAACATCTATATCTCTTGGAGTCTGCAAAGCACTTTTGATAGCTGATTCAGTTATTTCCTGAAAGGTCACCCTAGCTACCGTTATATCTCTGCTCAAAGCATCTTGCTGTTGCAACATTTCAATGATATGCCAAGCAATAGCCTCCCCTTCGCGGTCAGGATCTGAAGCAAGAATAAGATTATCTGCTCTGCAAAATAGAGAAAACAAGAGGAATTAAAATCTAGCAATAGTGGAAGAGATTTACGCAGAATAAAAACTTGGAATTATGAAATTTACATAATCACAAGACAGAATTAATCAATTAACCACACTGAACTGGAACTCTATATGCAATTATATGAACAGATGAGAAAATCAAACAGCTCACTTTTCTGTTAAAATCATCATCCAAATCTTCAGTTGGCACAAGATATATTACTGCCAAAGAAGATAAGAACCTACCCATTTATTGCAACCTTCATGCTCTTTAGATGGGTCCAGGCGGGGGATGGGACCTCCCAAACCATACTAAAGTCGTCATCCGGTCTTACAGAGCCGGATCTGGCAGCCAAGTCCCTCACATGACCATAACTTGGTATTACTTCATACATGTCACCAAGGTAACGCTGAATAACCTTCGCCTTCGTCTGAGACTCGACCACCACAACAGATTTCCCCACAGGAGGGTACAAGGGCTTCAGTTTAATCGACTTGAACCCATTAACGGTAGGAGGTTTTGGCTGCTGAGGTGATATGCTAGTAGAAGGTGCCTGCTTCACAACATCCTCAGGCTTTGGTAGACCATTAAACGTTTTGAGCGCTATGTCATCTTCTTTCAGGGACTTTTCCTTCTTCCTAGATCTGGAAACTTTCTTCTTAGGAGCAGCTCCAGGTAAGGGAGATAAGTTGGTCTTTTCCTTTGTTGTAACCCCAGTCGTGCTATTCTGAGAAGCTGCGGCGTTAGTTAAAGTATTGGTATAATCAAGAAACTTTTACATATCAACTAGATAACTTAAAGATACTTTACCTCAGCAACCAATGGAGGAAGGACATTTGACTTTTTAACTTTTCGAGGACTTTTTGCAGGAACACGTTCAGAAGAAGCTTGTAGATCAGAAGGCTCTTCTTTCTTCTTCCTGTTTCGGGGTTTCTGCTTTGGTTTTGTTCCTGACTTCGGCTCTTGTTTACTGTCAACTGCACTCGATGTGGACGCAGATTCAGTGGACTTTGCCTCATTCGGCCCTTCTCTGGCAAGGTCCCTCGAATTTACTGCATTAACATCTTTGTGAGCAGACACTCTATGATCAGGATTACCCCTATGAACACCGTGATTAGGAAATTTATTATCCAGATTGCCCTCGGTACTGCCTTGAATAGCAAATGTCTTTCCTCGTTTTCGCTGTTTTTTGAAGCCAAAAAGTTTTTTTGAGTCCACACTGCCTTTTCCATGTTCTGTAAACGCAGTCTCACTAGTCTTTGTACCAGTGAGATTGGAGTTTGGGATTGCGTTAGCAGAGAACATCCTCTTGGCAAAAAAGTCATAAGGGAGCCTAACACCCTTACCTGAAAGCCTAAAACTTATCCTTAGAGAAGACAAGGGAGAATTTGCAAACCCAAACATGGATAGAGAATATATGCTACAACTTTTACTATATTCACTTATTGTGTCTCTGGGAATCACAAATGTACACTGATGAGCCATCACTCTGCAAGCTACTCTACCCTTTCTACAACGTATCTGTGAACGTTTTAGGCATATATCACCACCCTTCATAAGTGAGCATGAATAGCAATTGGCTGCATGACTGCGGATTGAGCTGTACCTCAGCTGTAACAGATATTCGAAATGAACCATAAGATCAAAAGACATGTCATTAAAACTTTTAGTAGGAAGATAAAAAAAAATAGAAAAGAAAACACAAATTATTAGGTACCTAGAGCTACGTACCCCCCTCTTAACTGTTCACTCATTATATACCACATTATAGTCATTATATAATTTCACTCATTATTTTACAATTTTCACTCATTATTTCTCAATTTCATTCATTATATATACTTTCACTCATTATTTTACAATTTTTACTCATTATTTCTCAAATTTCACTCATTATCTTCCGATTTTCACTCATTATATATAACATTATAGTCATTATTTATTTTCAGTCATTATTTCTGAATTTCCAATCATTATATACAACTTTATTCCAATCATTATTTCCCAACTTTCACTCATTATTTCTCGAATTCCACTCATTAGTTTTCAATTTTCACTCATTATATACCACTTGAACCGCGGGTACCTAGAGCTACGTACCCCTGGGGTACCATATACCGATTGAAAAAAAATAGTAGTAGGCTTGTGACACAAAGTGTCATCTATACTGGTGCAGGATCAAGTCTTAACAAATTGGAGTTCGAAATAGAGCTAGCAAATGAAGTAAGAATCGGTTAATCCGATGTTATACACATTTTATTACTTTTAAGCAAGCACCTGAAATGGTGATTAATCATCTAAGAGAAATCCCACAGGGAAGGCTATGTTTTAATAAACACTTGAAATGCTACTTGCAAACATGCCGCAGCCTTCTATGTCTAAAAATTCACGTCCATTTTAAAGCTCACCCGAAATCAAGATTAGCAGCTGTAAAATGAAGTAAAAGGAAGCAAGTAGCAGCCTGTTGAAGCCCACAAAATTAGATGTCATACACCACGTGCATCAGCCTAAAGCAACATGAAATTCAGATTGTTTACATAGTATTCTTTTGTACTCTCCATAGCTTATTGTAGTACTTTATTTACATTCTTGTATCAAGTTCTAGCTTAGATTAATCCCTAAACAAGGGCCTCTTATGCCTCGAAAAACTCAGCTTTTAGTGGATGAAAAACAAACACATTTGAGAGTGTTCTTTCTCATAAATTTCTAATTTGTCTTTATCACAAATTAAGGAAGATTCGTGTGGTGGAATCAGGTCTCTGTGTCTAATCTAAGCTATTAGAATCCCAACGGGGTTTAACTAATTTTAGGTGGTGTTTCTATACCCTAATTTGAGCAATCCTAGCTATTAGCAGTCCTAAGTGGTCAGTGCCTTAAGCTAACTAAGTTCTTGTCCTTTCATAATCTTTAGTTAAAGTCACGGTTGGCAAAGAAATTATGTTAAAGGTGTTCAAATCTGCATCATATACACAGTAACTATTGTGCCGAATATCATTCATGTTCACTACAACTTGTTTGTGTCATTTGAACAAAAAGAGTCAGTTTTATCCAGCTCTAAAAGCCCAGTAATAGTCTAAGGGAACAAAACCTATGAGCGTGATCAAACGCAACCCCAAAGCATCTAATAGTGAAAATAAAGAACACCTCAAATAGCACTCCAACAATCTCCAAGATTATAGTCCCATTACCAGATTATCCAACAATCACTATAGTTAAATGTAAGCGCGATGCAAATAAAACGAGAATTATAGTATGCCCGTCGCCTATGAAAATAAAATCTGCATCAACGACAAGATGTCGAATTTCCCTTCGCCTAAACCTTCAAATACACACTTTCTATGAAAAATTGGTGAACATAACTTTTCCCACCATCAATATAGCAATAACCAGCCCCTAAAGCAACTCAAACAGAAAGATTACCACAAACTTTCACAACCCAATTTTCATCTAATAACGAAAAATTCCACCCAACGAAAAAAACCCACATTATCTATAACAATATATCATACCAAAATACTAGTTTCATAAAAAAAAAATCAAATTAAATTGGGTTTAACATGCCACCACGTTTCAATAAGAAATTAGATGAAACCCAATTCATGAAAATGTTAGGAACAAGAGGAATCACCACGGATTAGTGCCCAAAATGACTCGGGGTCGGCTAACAAGAATCGTCATCGAAACCGAGTAATTAAACAGAATAAAGAAGAGGGTAAAGAGTACCTGAGGCATGAAACAGGGTGTACAAGACCCAAAAATGGAAGTAGCAGGAGTAGCACGGGCAGCCATTAAAGTGCACTGAAGTCTAGCTAAAACCACCATTTATAATATAAACAAGAGGGATTCTCTGATGGCTACGAATGTTGCGTAGCCATTACAAATTTGACCAACCTACGGCTAAGGCCTAGGCTACCCTTCAATTCATTTACTCCTCTTCGCTCCCCTTCCCACCAGTAAGTTATTGGACTAGCAACCCCTTCACCACCTCCACTTGTACCAGCCGCCACCTTATCAACTACCTCCGCAGGGGTGGGTCGGGTGGAGAGGAAAGGGTGAGGAGAGAGTAATGGAAGGACGAGTGGTTTTTTTTATTTTTATTTTAGGTGGAAGAAATTTGTTGAAATTATAGTGTGGAAGAGGGGGACGTAGGGGTGGAGAGGGGAAAAACTCAGAAGTGGAGCAGGGTTCAGGACTTGAAGGTTTTAGGAATACCACATTGTGTGCCCCTCCCGCGTCCGGACTACCTACTTATATTGTTTACGTATGTTTCATAAAAATACAGGTTTACTTTTATTATAATATTATTTGAAATGATGCTTTAAATGATTTTTTCCTTTCAACATTGGTCACCCGTCATATTATATTATTATTTATGTCTACTAATTTATCGTAATTTTATTTCCTTTCTACTTGTACGTCACCCGTTATATTTTTCCATTCATTCCATATCCCGTAACCCGTTTTTTTTTTCATTCTTATTCCACTATCACTCATCCGTTATGCTATTTCATTTTTTTTTCAGTATCGCATCATCTTTTATATCACATCATTACCATATCATGTTTTCCATATATTAGTTGATAACTACCATATTATTTAATAATTCACATGGAATTTCCATATCCTAATATTTTAAAATATTTATTTCTTCTCATCCAATAGAATTGTGCCAAGTGTCCATAAATGAAGGGTTGGACTCGGCTTTTATAATATATATATATTAGATTAGATTAGTTTGCATGCGCGGTCCACGTTCGAGCTGTATACTTCCTATGTCCAGATTAAACTTCTCATCCTCTTTTTTAAGATTTTGACTTTATTTTTCCCATTTTCGAAATATTACGTTTTTTTTTCGAGTGAATAATCATGGGGGCAAGATAAAGATGTTGGTTATAACTAACTTTTAAATTTATTTGCTAAATGAATTATTAAGAATTATTTATTAGCTTTTCTTTGGAGGTGCGCAAAAGGGAGCGGAAAGTTTAATCCGGACCAGAGGGAGTACTCATTTTATAAAATTGTCAGTTTATATTTGTTATAATACTAGTTTTTATATCCGTGCATTTGCACGGGAATTACAAATGCTTATATAAAATAGCTTTGTGTCATATTACTTTAAACATATTAAATAAAAGTATCATAATATTGACAAATATAAAGGAATTTAAAACATAGCATTGGCAAACAAAAATTTAAAATTTGTAAAGAAAATGTTAGAACCTAAGGTGGTTTAGACACTCTAAACAACACTTAATAACTCTATTAAGTTGAACCTTAGGTGAGGATCGATTTGCATGTAGTTAAAAACAACTAAAAAACCGAGTTTAAAGATCGTATACCTTGTTTTGGCTCTAGGTTGTGCTCTCCTTTACTAAGGAGTGTCTTGAGCTGCTTAACAAGGATGATCCTCCTTCCAAACTTTGATTCTTGAACTCTTCTAATCTCCCACGGCACGTACCAAAGGATTCACGAGAAAACCGAGTTATTATGTACTAGTAATAACTCGGTTTACCCCAAAAACAAAATAGCCCTAATCCCTAACAATTAGGATCAATTAGGGTGAAGTATTTTTGTGTTTAGATGTGTTTTTGAGCTACATGCAAAGCTCAAAAAACTTGGTGGCTATGGTGAAATAGTTGGCTCTTTTTAGAGAGGAAGAAGATGATGATTCTTTCCTCAATTTTTTTTTTTGTTTTTTATTTTTGTGTTGAAAATGATTAGTACTCTAAGTCTAAACATGGATTAGACTATATATAGTGGTGGGTTAAATTAGTAAATCCAATTTACTAATTTGCCCCCACTAACGTTAACCAACCTTTAAGGTATAACAAGGTTAATTTAGTCATTTCATAACTTAACTAATTAAGTTACAATTAACTATTATATATTGATATAATAATTATATCTAATCATATTTTAGCTAATAATTACAACTCTTGTAATTAATTCTAGCTAAATTTGTCACGACTGACAAATCACAACAATACCCGTATAATTACTAATCTCAAATTTAGCAACTTATACACTGATAAAATTTCTATTTTATCAGTGGTTTATTTATTATCAATTATCTTATAATCAATAATATAATAAACTCTACAGCCTGATATTAAACACATTGCCAGTTAACTATTAACTGGCTAACAGGAGTTCATCACGTTATCCTATATAGGTATGACCGATAGGGATCAGTCGATCTCCGCCATCTTACGACGACAATAACGTCAAACCCTAGACGGCCAATCGTTATTGATTTACGTTGATCAACTGATAAGTTCATCTTATAAACCGATCCCTGTTTATTCCATAATTGAGATTTATTAATCAACGCACTATTGTCGGAGGACACTAGTCCAACAATCTCCCACTTGTCCGAGACAAGTATGTGCGTGATCGACTCTCTTGCCCTTTATATCTCCCACTCAATGCAAGATGTCTTTCAGGTCGCTCCTGCACCCGATGTGAATCGTAAAGTGGTTTTCTCGATCGAGAGCGCAACTGTCTGACCGGAAAAATCTACCTTAGATTGCTTCCGAGCGTGGCCACGCATTTTCAATTGCTACTCCTCGAGTGGCCTAAAGATATTAACCCTGACGTGGGCGGACAATCCCTTCACTCTATTTTCATTGTTCCATACAACTCACAGTGACCCAAAATATGCCCTTATAGCCTCCTTTAACGGCACGACTTAGGACATAAATCAAAGCCACTATTTATTGCACAAACTCTGGCAAATAGTTTCAGGTCAAAAGAATCGACTCAATGGTATAATACAGTGCTCCTAGCTTCGACCCAGCAATAGGAATCTGTAGGTGGTCAAGTCCGACAGAGTGTCTCACATTCTGCTTGTGTAAACGACCGGTCATCCCATGACCTATGACTTTTGAACCAGTCATCCTAATCGACTTACACTCTAGTCACTTAGAGTCGTCACCTCACATTGTGACTAGGGACTAAATTATTCTGCTATTCCTGTTCACTTCATAGGGCTCAAATCGTCTCTACGACCTATAGGAGTTTAACAAAATGTATTTTTTATTCAGCATATACAAAACTGAATAAATTTAAACGATAAAATCTTTATATATATATGTATGTAAAAAGTCAATACAAAGATCTAACTATTACATACCATATAATCTACAACCAATCAGTCATGCGTCTCAATCCCATGGACGCTACATGACTGTTGTGCTTGGCCAGTGTCATCGGCTTAGTCAGAGGATCGGCGACATTATCATCTGTCCCGATCTTACAAACCAAAATATCTCCTCGTTCCACAAAATCTCGTGTTACGTGAAACTTCCTGAGTACATGTCTAGACTTGTTACTAGACTTAGGCTCTTTAGCCTGAACTATTGCTCCACTGTTGTCGCAATAGATGGTGATAGGATCTGCTGCTGCCGGAACAACCTTCAGCCCTTCTAGAAACTGCTTGATCCATACCGCTTCTTTTGCAGCTTCTGAAGCCGCAATGTACTCTGCCTCCGTTGTAGAATCCGCTGTGACAGATTGCTTGGAACTTTTCCAGCAGATCGCTCCACCGTTCAGAGTAAAAACATAGCCGGATTGAGATTTCATATCATCTCGATCAGTTTGGAAACTAGCATCTGTGTAACCTTTTACACGTAGCTCAGTATCTCCTCCAAACACTAAGAATGTATCTTTAGTCCTTCTCAAGTACTTTAGGATATTCTTTACAGCTATCCAGTGACTTTCACCGGGATTAGCCTGATACCTGCTCGTCATGCTCAAAGCATGTGAGACATCAGGCCTCGTACACATCATAGCATACATGACTGATCCAACTGCGGAAGCGTACGGGATCTTTTTCATGCGTTCAATATCTGCGGGCACAGACGGACATTGAGACTTACTCAGAACTATTCCGTGACCCATTGGCAGATATCCTCTCTTGGATTTCTCCATATTGAATCTCTCAAGAATGCTATCTACATAAGCTTCTTGACTTAATGCCAACATCCGTTTTGATCTATCTCTATAGATTCGGATGCCTAAGATGCGTTGCGCTTCTCCTAGGTCCTTCATCCGAAAATGATTTCCTAACCATCCTTTAACTGAGTTGAGGGTCGGAATATCATTTCCTATGAGAAGTATGTCATCCACATACAGGACCAGGAACGTTACCTTGCTCCCACTAAACTTCATGTACAAACATGGTTCCTCAACACTACGAGCGAAACCATTTTGTTTGATTACATGATCAAACCGATGATTCCAGCTCCTGGATGCTTGCTTAAGTCCATAAATGGACCTTTTAAGCTTGCAAACCTTCTCAGGATTGCGTGGATCGACAAAACCCTCTGGCTGTGTCATATACACTTCCTCTTCCAGAAACCCGTTCAGGAAGGCGGTTTTGACATCCATCTGCCATATTTCATAATCATGAAACGCAGCAATCGCTAAGATTATCCGAACGGATCTGAGCATCGCAACTGGTGCAAATGTTTCATCATAGTGAATACCATGAACTTGCGTGAAACCTTTCGCCACTAGTCGAGCTTTGAAAACGTCCTTGTTTCCATCCATGCCGATTTTGATCTTATAGATCCATTTGCATTTCAGAACTTTTGTTCCAACTGGCACATCTACCAAGTCCCATACTTGGTTCTCGTACATGGAATCCATTTCAGATTTCATCGCCTCCAGCCATTTTGTAGAATTTGGACATGTCGTGGCTGCGTTGTAGGTTGCGGGCTCGTCACTTTCTAAAAGTAACATTAAGTATTTATCATCATCTTCGACAATACCTAAGTATCTCTCAGGTGGGTGACTTACTCTCCCTGACCTTCTAGAAACGGAGGTTGGAACCACTGTATCAGAAGTTTCAGGGCTGTTTTCTCGTAAAACATCCTGATTATCTTCCTCTGTTTGTGACTCCTGAACTTCTCTAAGTTCAAAATTTCTCCCACTCTGTCTTCTAGAAATAAATTCCTTTTCTAGAAAGACAGCATCACGAGACACAAACACTTTGTTCTCCTGACGATTGTAGAAGTAATATCCTCGTGTTACTAAAGGATAACCTACAAATAGGCATTTCTGGGATCTGGGTGCTAGCTTATTGTCACAACGGTTCTTAACATAAGTTTCACAGCCCCAAACCTTTATGAAAGACAAGTCAGGAACTTTTCCTTTCCATATCTCGTATGGTGTCTTTGGAGCTGATTTTGTCGGACTCCTGTTCAGCAGGAAAACGGCGGATAGTAGAGCGAAACCCCAAAATGAATCAAGAAGCTCAGCCTGACTCATCATAGATCGAACCATATCTAATAGGGTTCTATTTCTCCTTTCAGCAACACCATTCATCTGTGGTGTTCCAGGAGGTGTTAATTGTGATACTATACCACAATCTCTCAGGTGATAACTGAATTCGTTACTCAGATATTCACCTCCACGATCAGATCGTAAGGTTTTGATCTTCCTATCAAGTTGGTTTTCAACTTCCCTTTGAAATTCTATGAATTTCTGTAGGACTTCGTCTTTGTTCCTCATTAAGTAGATGTATCCATATCTACTAAAGTCATCTGTGAATGTGACGAAGTAGTTGTAACCACCTCTGGCTGTGATGCTCATTGGACCACACACATCTGAATGTATTAGTTCCAATAGCTCACCAGCTCGAATTCCTTTTCCCGAAAAAGGTTTTCGTGCCATCTTGCCTAATAGGCAAGATTCACATTTATTAAATGATTCGTAATCAAGTGATTTGAGCACTCCACTGGATACGAGTCTCTTAATGCGTTTTTCGTTTATATGACCTAAACGACAATGCCAGAGATACGATAACTCAGGATCACCTGATTTGAGCTTTTTATTTTCTACATGGTAGACATCGGTGGTTAAGTCTAAAACATATATTCCGTTGATTGACGGGGCTATTCCATAGACCATATCATTGTGCGAGAAGGAACAACATTTGTTTTTAATTTCAAAACGAAAACCTTCCGCGTCTAACATAGATACAGATATTATGTTTTTGCTCAGGGTTGGTACATAATAACAATTATACAAGTGCAATTCCAACCCTGACGCTAACGACAAAACATATGTTCCTACGGAAACAGCAGCTATCCTTGCTCCGTTTCCAACGCGTAGGTCCACTTCACCCCTTGCTAGCACTCGCACCTCCTGCAGCCCCTGCAAATGATTACAGAGATGAGATCCACATCCAGTATCTAATACCCACGACGTGGAACTAGCAAAGTTTATGTCTATAGTGTAGATACCTGAAGCTTTCTTCTCCTCCAGGTATTTGGGGCAGTTGCGCTTCCAGTGACCTACTCCGTCACAATGGAAGCACCTTTGATCGGGGTTCGTGCTTTTGGGCGGCTTAGTCTTTGCGTTTACTGGCGCTTTTCCTTTGCCCTTGCCCTTTCCTTGCACGGGTTTCTTCCCCTTTTTCCCTCGGTTTTTGAACTTGCCACCTTCCTTCCTCGCATTTAGCGCTAAAACATCTCGTTTTCCGCTAGTACTCCCACTTGCGCCTATGTCTTTCTCTGCTTGGACAAGCAGAGCATGAATTTCATTGAGGTTTTTCCTCAAATCGTTCATGTTAAAGTTCAACCTGAAATTGTTGAACTCGTCATGTAGCGAGTGGAGTATACGATCTACCGCGATTTGGTCGGAAATCGGGCATCCCAGTCGTTCTAACGTCTCTACGTTTTCGATCATTTTGAGCACGTGGGGACCAACAGGCTGTCCCTTGATTAAACGTGCCTCAAAGAATCGACTGGCGGCATCGTATTGCAATATTCGCGGTTTTTGCGAAAACATATTCGTCAATTTGACGAATATTTGGTATGAGGAGGAATAAATCAATCTGCGCTGCAATTTTGACGCCATCGAATAGATCAAAACGTTTTTGATCGAGGTTGATTCCTGCTCGTACAATTCGTACGCTCGACGCTCGGCCATCGTTGCGTTAGGCCCTGGCGTCGCAGGTGGTGGTTCAACGAGGAACCGCTCCTTTCCGTCGCTTTTAGCGGCTAAACGTAGACTCAATTCCCACTCTGGGAAGTTGCTCCCATCGTCCTTCAGGGAGTGCTTCTCCATAAAGGCACGGAGCCATGAGTCTTTCGTGATACTCGGTAGAACTGGGTTCGCATTTGGATTTGCCATTGCGATTTACGATTCTACAAGTTTGGAAATAAAATTTGGTTAGATTTTATCGCATTATTTTACTTCACATTTTACACATAAAACGTGAATTCCGTTTATATAATTGATCTCCCTTAATTATATAACCGATTCCGAGATCCGTCGTACTTATAAATTTTGGGCACGCGAGAGGGCGTCTTTAGCTTTTTCCCTAATTTATAACACTCGGGTGAACCAATTCTTGGTTGATTCTAACTCTAAGAACTCTCGGTTGACAAATTTCTCGAATATTTGTCCTCTAGCCTCGAATTTGCATAACCCTTATGCCCAATTCGTCGAGATCAACCAAATCTAACGCGTTGTAACACTTACAACCCTACTCCCCAAGGTAAAAAGGTCCCACCTCACGAGAGGGTGAGTGTGGTTCCTAATGAACAAGGTTGTATAGGTGTTAGATTTGGAAAAGCTAGCTCTCGATATTACGTTTGATTAAATTTTAGGAGATCTAGTCGTCTTATATTGTCTATCGCGTTTATTCAGTGAACTAAATATTTAGCGAATCGTTGACAATTTATAACGACTAAAACGTGTGCACAAATTTTAGTTTATATCGTATCCACTACGTCGGCGGAAAAAACGCAATAAACCAAGCATGCAACAGACGATTAAACTAATAAATCGATCACGAGTACTAGTATGGCCCTATCTCGCTTAAAAGAAACCTAAACTAGTCCTAACTAGTCTTTGACGGCTTCTCGTCTTCAAATGCAATCTTCGACTCCACGCCAAGGTTTGTAAAAGCTCGAAAATAGAATTACATGTAAAAGCCTATTATACATTCACTTTCTAAAAATAGAAAAAAAAAAAATATTACAATCTGGCGATACGAGATCGCAATTAATTACAAACTCACTGATACCGTCCTTACATTATGGTACAGTACCGGTCCTATGAGACATCTTGGCCATACTGTACTCGGATTTTGGTCAAACGTATAACACTTATACGTTTGACCTCGGTAAATCACATTTACCGACTAACAAAAATCAAACAACGGCTAATTTTGGAAAACGATTTTAACAGTTAAAATCACGAATCAATCAAAACACTTTTGGAACCAAACCAACAACTAAACATTTTAGTTTATCAACCTTTAATCCCACTAAAGTCGATTCAATTAGTTTGATGGATTCGTTTTAGCCCTCTTTTTGCTCGAAAAGTGCCATAAATCATTAATTTACTCTAATTAATCATAACAATTATGAATTTAATTAGAAAAATCATTTTCTTTAACTAACATACCATACTGGCAGTAGCACATGCATGAGCAAAAATTTCCAAATATTTCTTGTTTTAATTCAATTAAGAAAACAATTTCCAAGTTAATCATTATTAACTCTTAATAACGATAAAAACCCAAAATTAACTTTTAATTTTAGAAAAATTCGAACCAATGCCATGGTGAACTTTATTACTGGAAATTTTAGTCCTCTTAATTTTCACATAATTTTATACATGCAAATTATCTAATTAACACTTAATTCGATAATTAAGCTAATTATGTGATTTAAACCGAAAATTCATGGAAAAATAGCTAAAAAATTCCAAAATTTCTACAATTTCGTCCTAAACCTTTTTAAGACCAGTAGAAGCCATGCATGTCGAAAAAACCCAGTGAAAAAACCATTTTATCATTAAAATTAATTAAGTCGATAATTCACCTAATTAACCAACTCGGTTTTAACATGCAATAAGACCAAATGCTCTGATACCAATTGTTAGAACCTAAGGTGGTTTAGACACTCTAAACAACACTTAATAACTCTATTAAGTTGAACCTTAGGTGAGGATCGATTTGCATGTAGTTAAAAACAACTAAAAAACCGAGTTTAAAGATCGTATACCTTGTTTTGGCTCTAGGTTGTGCTCTCCTTTACTAAGGAGTGTCTTGAGCTGCTTAACAAGGATGATCCTCCTTCCAAACTTTGATTCTTGAACTCTTCTAATCTCCCACGGCACGTACCAAAGGATTCACGAGAAAACCGAGTTATTATGTACTAGTAATAACTCGGTTTACCCCAAAAACAAAATAGCCCTAATCCCTAACAATTAGGATCAATTAGGGTGAAGTATTTTTGTGTTTAGATGTGTTTTTGAGCTACATGCAAAGCTCAAAAAACTTGGTGGCTATGGTGAAATAGTTGGCTCTTTTTAGAGAGGAAGAAGATGATGATTCTTTCCTCAATTTTTTTTTTTGTTTTTTATTTTTGTGTTGAAAATGATTAGTACTCTAAGTCTAAACATGGATTAGACTATATATAGTGGTGGGTTAAATTAGTAAATCCAATTTACTAATTTGCCCCCACTAACATTAACCAACCTTTAAGGTATAACAAGGTTAATTTAGTCATTTCATAACTTAACTAATTAAGTTACAATTAACTATTATATATTGATATAATAATTATATCTAATCATATTTTAGCTAATAATTACAACTCTTGTAATTAATTCTAGCTAAATTTGTCACGACTGACAAATCACAACAATACCCGTATAATTACTAATCTCAAATTTAGCAACTTATACACTGATAAAATTTCTATTTTATCAGTGGTTTATTTATTATCAATTATCTTATAATCAATAATATAATAAACTCTACAGCCTGATATTAAACACATTGCCAGTTAACTATTAACTGACTAACAGGAGTTCATCACGTTATCCTATATAGGTATGACCGATAGGGATCAGTCGATCTCCGCCATCTTACGACGACAATAACGTCAAACCCTAGACGGCCAATCGTTATTGATTTACGTTGATCAACTGATAAGTTCATCTTATAAACCGATCCCTGTTTATTCCATAATTGAGATTTATTAATCAACGCACTATTGTCGGAGGACACTAGTCCAACAGAAAATTTATAGATCTTGATAGAAAAGAACACCAAAATTTATAGATATAAGAATTTAGTACCAATGACAATGATTTCGTTTTTTCCGTGTGATAAATTATGTTTAAAAAAAAGCAAGCATCATATAAGATATCCTCCCTATCAACTTATTTCTTTTTGAATCTCCTATTGAACGCATAAACCAACAATCGACTTTTAAACTTGACAAAAGTTATCATCCTGAAACTTTCTTAGTTGATCCCCTCTCCCCTCAAATTCTTTAAGCGACCCCACAATTAACTCTTAGACAAAGATCAAGAAACAAGTTTATAAACCAGTGGTCAAGGATGGAGAAAAAGGAAAGCTTAAAAGCTCTGGGAATGCTACACAGGCAGCAGTAGCACCTGAACCTAGTGTAGCTGACACTCAGCAGCAAGTCATCCTGGATGACTTAAATCATAGGGAGAGTGACTCACCAGGGGTAAAACTTCGAGGAAAGAGCAGGATGTTATTGACATTGGGAAGCATTTGACAGGGATTACTAAAGAGATGAAGAAAGAATTATTGATCAAATCTGGAAATGATAGCACAGAAATTGAAGAAAGGGAAACAGGATTTATCATGAGCAGGAAACAGTCGAAAAGGAAAAGCAAAAGCCAGCATCATATTGTTCCAACAAATATTGAGAATAGCTTTGCTAGCCTGATGAGAGAAGGGATGGAAGCAGGAATGAGATTAGCAGGAAACCAGACTGACTTTCTAGGGGAAGATGAACCTCCAGACCCTCTAACCTAATGATAGTCTCAACCTGGAATATAAGGGGGCTGAATGAAGCCCTTAAGCAGCAGGAGATCAAGGATTTCTTGCAAAAGTATAGGATTGATCTCATGAGGATTCTAGAAACAAGAGTGAAAGAAGAAAAAACTAGTAAGATTATTAATAGAAAGTTCTCTAGTTATAAAGTATTTACTACTTATAATTTCCACAGAAATGGAAGGATCTGGTTAGTATGGAAAGCTCAACAGATAAAGGTTGATGTTCTTCATGCTCACCCTCAACTTGTGCACTGCAAAGTAGCACATCTCACCACTAATAAGGAGTTCCATATAACCATTGTCTATGCCAGCAATGATGCTGAGGAGAGAAGACAATTGTGGAAGGAGCTATGCTACTTGAACCCTGGTATTGAGCCTTGGTTTATATTAGGGGATTTCAATGTGATCAGAGACATTAAGGAGAAACAAGGTATTCATCCTCCACTGAATTCTGACCTTGCTGATTTAAATGATTGTTTAAACAAGTGTGGTTTAGATGATATAAATGGTCAAGGATGTTATTTCACCTGGACAAATAACCAAGAGGGTGAAGCAAGAAATTGGAGTAAGCTAGATAGAGAATTGGTCAATGCTGGATGGATAAAAGAGGTGCCAAGATCTTTTGCAGATTTCCTGCCTTCTAGAGTGTTTGATCATTCTCCGGTTATTGTGAGGGGTATTAGAGCCATTAAAGATTGCAAGACATTTTAAATACCTCAATTGTTGGGAAGATCATAATAACTATGGGCATATAGTTGGGGATGCTTGGAATAAAGAAGTAGGAGGAAGTTAATTGCAAAGGCTGTTCCACAAACTCAAAAGTATCAAGCTAGCTCTAACAGAAATGAATAAACCACATTTCTCAAAGCTAACTGACAGAGTTGAGGCTTGTAAAAAAGAGCTTCACAGTAAACAGGAGCAAATTCAGAAGGGGATGACTGCAACTCTGTATAAAGAGGTCAATGAGGCCAAAAAGAAGTACCTCAAGCTAAAAAGAGCAGAAATGAGTATGCTAGCCCAGAGAGCTAAAGTTCAGCAAATTAAAGAGGGGGACTGTAGTCCCAGATACTTCTATGCAAAAATTGCTGAGAGGAAGTATCAAAGCTAAGTATGATTGGTAAGATTAGTGATGTGCAAGGTAATACTTATAAGGATCAGTCAGGCATCATAGGGGCTTTTGTTGATTATTACAAAGACCTCTTGGGGACTGATCATCCAGTCAGTGATATTGATGAAAGAGTGTTTGAGTATGGTCCTAAAGTCAGTCAAGAAGATATGGAAAAGCTTATGAATGAGGTTACTCAGAAAGAGATTAGAGAGGCCCTGTTTGATACTGACTCTAATAAAAGCCCAGGGCTAGATGGTTTTTCTGCACGTTTCTTCAAGAAAAACTGGGAAACGATTAAGGAGGACTTTACTCAGGCTGTGCTAGAATTCTTCAATACAACAAAAATGCCCAAGCAAGCCAACAATACCCTCATTACTTTAATCCCTAAGAAAGAGAATGCAGCTAGTGTCACTGAGTTCAGACCTATCTCCGAAGCTCATTGGAGAAGAACAAACTGCTTTCATCAAGGGGAGATGTACCTTTGACAACATTATGCTCTCCCAAGGCTTGGTCAAGGGTAGAGCCGGCATCGGGTCGGGCCGGGCCGTGCCTCGTGCCGGCCCGTCGTGCTCAACGTCTCCGGAAGCCCGACACGGGCACTGGCTTCGTGACTTCGGGCCGGGCTCGTGCCGTGCCGGAGATTTGAATATCGGGCCAGCACGACACGAGGCCCGCGGGCACGTCGGGCTCGGGCCGTGCTCGTGTTCGGGTCGTGCTCGTGCTTCGGGTCGTGCCCGTGGTTCGCGTCCGTCGGGCCGGGGTCGTGCTTTGGGTCGGGCCTTTTGAATTTGACTTATCTTTTCAAAAAAAAAAATTCAAAATTATTTTTTTCCAAAATTATGGATAAAATCAAAGTATTACTAAGACTTTGTGTAATTTAAATTGGCTTTTGCATATTGTTAGTGCAAATTTATTATTTTTCCTATTTAATTAATTGATTAAAATAAACTAAATAAGTGAGACAAAATATAACTGAAATACCTCATATATCTAATATATATATTATAAAAGCCGAGTACATCCCTTCATTGATGGACACTTGGCACAATCCTATTGGATGGAATAAAAAATATTATTTATTATAAGAATATGGAAATACATGTAAAAATATTAAAATAGTAATAAAAATAGTTAATAAACAATTAAGATTATAATTAGTTGAATATTCAAATAAATACTTAAATAGAAAAAGGAAAGTTCTAAAATCTTTAAGTTTATTATAAGAATATGGAAATACATGTAAAAATATTAAAATAGTAATAAAAATAATTAATAAACAATTAAAATTATAATTAGTTGAATATTCAAATAAATACTTAAATAGAAAAAGGAGAGTTCTAAAATCTTTAAGTTTAAAAATATTAAATGGTTGAAAAAGTTTAATAAAAATGATTTTCAATCTATACAAAGTATATGAATCTCTTCCAATTTGTTAATCATGATCATAATATTTGTGACACATTTTCATTTTGCAACACATCTCTTACAAAAAAAAGAGGTACAAAAAAGAAAATGCAAACCGTAGAGAATTGGAGAAAATTATAAGTCTTGAGGTGAATTATTAGTTTAGAAAATTATTATAAAGATTTTTCGTTTACTAATTTTCCCAATTTGACTATTTCGTACAAGTGTCGAAAGAGTTTTATATTAAAAATATTCAACAAGATTAAGAAATGTGTTTAGAATATACGACTCAATAGTATTGAATGAAAAAGGTCCATACAACGAGTAAATAATTGGTTCATAAATAGGGTTAGACATGATGCATTTTGTTAAGTAGCATTGGTTCATGAATTTGTCTATACAATTTGTTCTTTTTTGTTTTTGTGGCTTATTGAGTACCATTGTTTCATATTATTATCATAATCAATTTTGGGTTGGACTTTATTGTGATATGTAGCAATAGTTCACGAATAGGGTTTTTTGTTGAGTCAGATTCTACCACGTCAAGTTATTGGATTTCTTGGGTTGTGCACCTTTGATGCAACCAAATGTGACTTCATTATTATAAAATGTGAGTACATCAAGTTATTCGTTAACAACTTATATGTTATTATAATTTACCATTCGACTCTTGAAAGAGTTATATTTCAGAAGGTTCAACTACATTAAGCTATGCTTATATGTAGAAAATAATCAAACACATTATATAGAAATGAATGAAATTCAAGCAGTATAATTTTTTCTTCAATGTTAAGTATGTGTATACAAAGAGTAATAATTTTGTAGTGACAAAAAATAATAAATTAATATGATATAAAAGTTTGACCAGAAATTATTTTCTCATTTTTTCGGATTCTCTTGAGTCTTGACTACTATTGTTTCTAATTTTTCTAATTTTTCGTTTTCTTATATGATTGTAGTTTTTCTCTTAATTTTCTAGGTATGGTCGGAGTGGGTTAGGTCAAATTAATTACTTTTTTTAGATCTTGTTTGGGACTGTTTACTAAAAAACGTGACATGTATAATGCAACATCATCGCCAAAATTAGAAGTAGTTTAATTCTTTAAGTTAGTTATTATTCTTAAAATTGATTATATAGTTCATCCTATACTATTTAATATTTTGTGTGGTAGTTTATTATTGAAAAACTTATATTTCGAAAGCTTGGACTAATAGTTGGAATCGGGAACATGATACTTATTAACACAAATATGTATATAGCCAATAGGTTTATTAATTTTATTTATAGACAATCAATAAATTATATAAAGATAATGTAAATTACTAAGCGGAATATGTTTCTCTTGGTAAGATGATTACGTATGTGTAGAATTATAGATTTTTTTGTAATCCCAATAAAGATAACAATTTAAATGAATAATGTAAATAGAGTTGCAAATTAGTAGGGTCGGATCAATTTCACGTATGGTCAGAGCATGTTGGATTATATTGAGTTCATGTCATGTCAGGTTCGCATGAAATTGTAATTTTCATAATTTATTATATGTGAAAGTACTTTTCGATACGAATCCCACAATGAGCATTTCATTATTTATTTTTATGAATATTTATTATTATATTTGTAAGTAAAACCTTCATTAGGTGGTAGTAATCAACATTTTTATAAGTGTTATTCAATACTTTTAACTGATAAAGCTAAACTATATTTTTTTCATAACTTTAAATAATTTTCAAGTGTGACATTTATGAATTTTTTTTCGGAATAGAGCTCAAAAAAATGTTAAGTAAAATGGGTTGAATTACAACTTATTCAACCTTATGGGGTGCACGTCACCCCATAAGACAAAACCGCCAGTGGTACTGGCGGTTTCTAATTCACACAGTTCCGTTATGTTCAGAGGTAGAAGCCATAGACCACCTGAAACCGCCAGTCCCACTGGCGGTTTCACTTGAAGAAAAACCGCCGGTCCCACTAGTACTCGAGCCAACAACAAAACCGCCAGTGAGACTGGCGGTTCTATTTTTTTTTTTAATCGTTTTCTGCTTTGTTTTTTACCCAAAAAAACATACCCCCCCTCGACACTCTCTCTCCACACGACCCAAACTCACCCAACTCTCCCCAAACCCAAATTCACCCAACTTCTCTCTTCACTTCCGGCCGCCGTCCTCCAGCCGCCGCCGCTTCCAGCCACCGCCGCCTCCACCTTCCCTCTACTTAAGGTAAATCTTGTTCTCTCACTCTTTAATTTAGGTTAATTTGTCATTTCTAATTTAGGTTAATTTCAATTAATTAGATGAATTGTTTGTTAACATGATTATTTTGTTAGTATTGGTAATGATTTGCATTTTCATGGGTAATTGTTAGTAGAAATTGAGGATTTAGGAGTTTTGTTTAATTTAGTAATTAGACCACCCTAATTGAGGTTAATTTGATTCATTGAGTTATTTTTTAGGTTAGTTTACAAATATTTTGAATCCAATTTAGTTAGTATTGATGTTTGAGCTTAGTTATAGGAATGCATAAGTTGATTTTTAGGGTTTAGAGGTCAATTGAACATTTATGTTAGTTGAATTTTTTAATGAAATTAGTTTATTTTTCTCACTATAGAATGGAAATTAGTGGGCATCCTTTGATATGTTATTGGGATCGAGAGATTGTCGAGGCTGGTGAAAATGTTTGTTATAAGGGTGGAAATGAGAATTTTGTATTTGCTAGTACTACGATGACTTAAAATGATTTCATTGGGAAGATTTGTGTTGCAATGAAAATGAATAGAAAGAGTGTTTCATTAACGGTGAATATGAAGTATCCGAGTGCGGGGTGTTATAAGGTTGTACCCCTTAACAATGATCGTTCTTTACTTGCTATGTGGGCAATTGTCCGACACTCAAAGGTTCCTTCTATGGACATTTATGTTGAAGTGGGAAAGTTAGACTCCTCTATTAGAAATGTATTGCCAACAACGAATTCAATAACACTCAATACTTCTCTCACATCAATAAGATTTGGGGATGTTGCGCAATATGTTTCTATTGAAACCAATGATATAAATAGTGGAACCTTGGATGAGGATTTAGAAGGAGATAAGGCTGAGGAGGAGTTGAATGTTGTTGAAAATATGATTGATGGTGAAGAAGATGAGGATGATGATGATTTGGTTGGGAAGAGCGCCTCACACGTAGAATTTAATACGATTTATGAAATTGATCAACAACATATGAATGCTTGGAAAACATGGGTTAATGAAGTTGAAGTTAAGGTTGGGGGGAGTTTATAGTTGGTCAAAGATTTCCAAACATGGTTGCCTTGATAGAAAAGGTTACTTTGTACGCCGTACAACATAACCAAACTTTCAAAGTGCCTGAATCTAAACCCCATACCGTCACTTTCAAGTGTGGTAGAACGCCAAATCCATGCAATTGGAGGCTTAGGGCATCACAAAAACAAGAAAAGTATTCAGATGCTTTTACCATTGTCACTTATCTAGGGTCTCACGAAGCTATGTGTGTTGGTGATGTTATTCCACGCGACCATATGAATATGAAACGAGGTTTTATTAGTGAAGCTATTAAAAACCTTGTTGCCAAAGATTGGTCCATCAAAGTTCAAGTTCTTACTGAATTTATCAAAGATAAATTCAATGATACTATCTCATATATGAAGGGATGGAATGCTAAACAAAGGGCAATTGCAAATCTATATGGTGATTGGGATGAATCCTATACGTTGCTCCCTCACTTCATGCAAGCAATGAAAGAATCCAACCCGGGAACAGTTGTGCATTTTGTAAATATACCAACGGGCAAGCCTAATGAGTAAACTTTCTTTCGAGTGTTTTGGGGAAGCCACCATCACTTTACAAGATGTGCAAGTAATGTTGGGATTAAGGATAGATGGAGTTGCCGTGACGGGTGATACCAACCAAAATTGGCAACAATTGGTGACTCAATTGTTAGGAGTAGCACCGGGAGAACATTTGAAAGGAACATCTTTGAAAATTTCTTGGTTGATGCATAATTTTGGTTATATGTCCGTCGATGTGGACTATACCTCATTCCATAGACATATTCGAGTGTATTTGCTCATTTTGTTTGGAACCGTTCTATTTCCTGATAAGAGTGGGGATGTCATTCAAGTAATATATTTGCCATTGTTGAGTGATGTGAGTAGATTGGAGGATTATTCTTGGGGTAGTGCAGTGCTTGCAACATTGTATCGTAACTTGTGTCGAGGGTGTCTTAGGGGTTCATCAGAGATAGATGGACCTCTTATTCTCACTACAACAAAAAAGGCAATAGGCAACAGAAAAATGACAACAATATTAAAACTGTTGCAGTAGGTAGGCTATGGCAACAGATTTTATAGTGTTACCTTGACTTATCAATTCCTAGGAAAACCTGAATGCAACAAAAACAAAACTATTACCTAAAGTTATATAAGGCAACAAACGTAAAAACTGTTGCCTAAAGTTATATAAGGCAACAAATGTAAAAATTGTTGCCTAAATCATTACTAAGGCAACAAATAGTAAGTTGTTGCCTAAAGAAGTTGGGTCATTTGATTCTTAATGGGCCAATTTATACTTACCATTATTTCGGTGAGTATAGGCTATCAATACGAGTGTATCGTAAGTGTACTTTCGATTTACTAAAAAAATTGTGAAATTGAAATTTAGGTTAATATTTGTTTCAATCCAAATTGAATCATTTCATAATATTTGG
The DNA here is from genome assembly GCA_963680865.1 of Spergularia marina. Classification (NCBI taxonomy): domain Eukaryota; kingdom Viridiplantae; phylum Streptophyta; class Magnoliopsida; order Caryophyllales; family Caryophyllaceae; genus Spergularia; species Spergularia marina. The sequence continues at coordinate 12,203,376 of OY804560.1, read as the reverse complement.
TCACAAATTGAACCATTCCTTATTAATATTTGGTCAATCCCGTTCGTTTGAAGTCTGGTTATTTAGATCAAATCAATATCAAATGTGTTTGTAATTTGGCATTTTAACATCAAACATTAACGTTTAATAAAAAAAACATTAGTATCTTAAGTGACACGATGATTCATATAGTATGTGGTTCAATTGGGTCATTTATACGTACAACTCCGCATCGAGACAAGTTCGATTCGGATTATTTCATATGAATCGAATTGGAGCAATTTGGGTTGTCAATTCCCTCTGCTATGGCTGAAAATCATATATATGTCATTGTCTACTCTACTTGAAACACTACTAAAAAATGGGAAAAAAATCCGCATCGACACTATAATATTCTTGATATTAGGAAAAGGTTCATGTTACAACTGCTTTATACGGAGCATCATTAAGGCCCTATGCGGTTCAACTTATTAAACAGTGTTTTCAAATCAGATTAGATTTATTCAAATCAAATCAAATCAGATCAGCTTCATTCAAATCAAATCAATTCAGATCAGAATTATCCAAATCACAATCAATAAATGTAGTATACTTCTAGTTATTAATTCGTTTAAATGCAGTTAATTAATCGATATACTCAGTTCAGATCAAATCAAATCAAATTTATTCAAATCAAATCAAATCAGATCAGTTTTATTCAAATCAAATCAAATCAATTCAGAAAAATGCAGTCCAATCGCATAGGGCTTAACTGGGAAAAATAAAATTAGCTAGGTGAAATATATGGGAACAAAAGAAAAAGAGAAAAAAAAATAGGTACACCATATACCAATTTATTTTGTGTTTTATTTCCTTTTGGTCGATCTAAATCAGATATGATTAGAGTGAACAATATTTAACTTATTGGGTTAAATAACCCGTATTTGTTTCAATTTCAATTACCAAAAACATCAAATTATAACCAGGTAATACTCGATTATACTCATAAACTCATAAGTCCTAAGTACAATTTTTTTTTTCTTTTTGGCAAGATAATTATAATTTTTTTTACAGGAATATAATTCTAAAGTTATCTAAAAATACAATATTTCTAAAGATTCCTATCAACATATACAGAAATTTAGCGGGAAATCTAGAAACAATTTAGCGGGCTTTCGTTTTTTTGAAAGTGATTATTTTTTTTGAGTATTTTTGAAAGTGATTTTTTAGCGGGCTACAAAAATGATTCTCGGGCTTAGTGAGAAAGAAGGCTGAAAGAAAAAAGAAACAAACACTAAAAAAAAAAAAAAGAAAAAATACACCAAATTGGAGAATGGACTTTCCCAATTCTCATTCTCTCTCGTTTTCCCTAAAAAAAAATTCTCATTCTCTCTCAATCAAACGTGCAGCAGCAACCAGGAGAGAAAAAGAAAGAGCAGAGCGAGAAGGCAAGGGTAGCGCGTTTCACCGCTGGCCAACGACTCCGATCAAGAGCTCTGCCGCTCTGGCCCACTTATTCTATTCGCACGGCTTCACCTGAGCCAGATCTGATTTGCTCGCAACCACCTAGTCGATTTCCGTCCAGGTTGTGCTCGCGAATTGAAGTCGACCTTTTGCTCGCGCCACATCGCATCACCCACCTCATCCCATCGCCGCAGCCGCCGTCATCGTCGTTACCGCGTCATCTCGTCATCACAGTCGTTCCCGGCTTCTCTCATACCGCATTTGTATGTCTCTTTCTATCTTCTCTTTTTTGCTCTCTTTTTTGTTGATTCGTTGTTGCATTGTAATTGATTTATCATATACTCAAAGTAAAATACAATCAATCAATTACAATGCAAAACTAATTGATTGATTCGTTGTTGCGTATTGATTGGTTGTATTTTACTTTGAGTATATGATTAGATCCCAGATGAACCCATTTCTATTCACTACTTTTTATCATATAATTAGTTTTCGATATTTTTTTTCCAGTTACTTCAGGGTATCTGCTAATTTTAGCTTGAAATTGATTAATTGAATGCTTGGTCGTTATTAATTCAGCTTATATGGGATGCTTTTTATGATAGTGACTTTGATGCAGAGTTTTTAAATCTATGTTGGATTGGTCATATAATTGATGGAAAGCTGCTAACTTGTAATTTCTGTGAGTTTGTCCCCGTCAATTGAATTGTTGTTTTGGTATTTGATTTGATTTTCTTTGTCTTTACTTAGTTGCCGATAATTATAAAATGTGGTCATTATGAATATCAGTACAATGGTCTATTGTATTCTGAAGTGGTGGTGTTCCGATGTGTTAGAGAAGGCTGGTTCTCGGGGGAATTATTATTAGAGTAAGGTGGTTAGTAGTATTCAAGTGCTGGACTTGTAGTTTTGATAGTAAGATTGAGACTCGATTACTAAGGATACTCTAGAAGTAAAACAACAATTCATAGTGTGCATATGTGTGTCCTAATATGATTGCATTTCAATGTCAGTTTTAATAATCCTAAGTGAAGAAGATGGTCAAGTTTATCAACTTATGAGTTATAGTAAGGTGTAATATACAATGGAGATGAGTTTGGCATGTGTGCAGTTATTTATGATTGATAAGGCCACCATATTGATTGAAGATACGAGGGCAGTATTGGAGCAATAAAGTGGCCCTTGTCACCAAGAAACTCTTGGTCTTGGAGTATATAGTAATCTTGCAGCGACTGTAATGCCATGGCCTGGGCAGGTTAGCGTTGTTTTTGTAGAATGCCTTTTAGAAATTTTGTATTTAAGCACACTTATATCGGTGTGTTTGTTATGTTCAGATTTGAAGCTTTTGATACTGATTACAATTATAAATTGATCATAGAGGTAGTGATTAGTGACTACTAATTAGTAAGCTAGGTGGCTGATCATCTATTTGTTCGTATTCTTACATTTTTACTCTCATGATGTTCCGTAATAACTACTTTTCTACCTTTACCAGACTTGTTAATCACGACTGTGAGCATTTTATTAATTATGAGGCTATTAGCTTAATGGTAGAGCTACGTGCAACTTCGCACAATATGTGTGGGTTCGAATCCCACATAGCCTAAATTACGTTCATGATATTATTATTATTATTATTATTATTATTATTATTATTATTATTATTATAAATTCGTTTTGCTTGTAACAAGTGCAACAAATGTAATACTGTTGCCTATTGAAACATAGGCAACAATTTTAAAGCGTTGCCAAAAGTGGCAACAATTTGTTGTTGTTGCCAAATGAAAACTGTTGCCATAGCTATGTTGTTGCCTTTGTGCAAAAACTGTTGCCAAAGGAATAGGCAACAGAGGCATTTGTAACAGCTCAAAACTGTTACCAAAAACACTAGGCAACAGTTTTTAGCTCTAAGGCAACAATTTTGGGTGTTGCATAATGCCTATTTTGTTGTAGTGTCTTCTTCAGTTGTGGTCTTGGGAACGCATTGCTATAGGACGCCCTACCAACTTGGGACCATTAGATTCCGATGAGGATGAGGGTGAGGGTGAGGATGAGGATGAGGATGAGGATGAGGAAGAGGATGAGATTTTACCTAGCCCATTTGGCTTACAACATATCTATCGGAGGGATGCATTAGGACGAAAGTGGCTTATGATTGATCGACACAGAGCCGAAGGGATTTTCTCTCTTACGACTTATAGAGATGCATTCGATGCTATGACTCCTGATCAAGTAAGTTCACTTATCCAATCTATGTTTTTGTGACTATTAATGCATGAAAATAATTTAAAAGTTCTCATATTTGTTTGTTTTATTTTAGTTCACTTGGCAGCCTTACACAGCGGATGTCATCTCAGCTATCTCTCCGAGTTGTTCTAGGGATGAACAAGATTGGCGTGTTGTGGCTCCTATGGTTTGCTATGATATTGTAGAGTGGCATAAACCGGATAGGGTAGTACGCCAATTTGGTTTGAAGCAAAGAATCCCGGTCGATTGTGATACTTCCGAGATACTTTATAAATTGGATAGGAGAAGAAGTCGCAAGAAGACTTGGAGTGAGATGCACGGTGTGTATATTGACTTATGGCGTAGGCGGAGAGAGAGGGTGGTGTCGACTAACAAATTAGATGATGGTATGATGGATTATTATGATCCGTACATGATTTGGTATCGAAAGCACACTCGTCATGTCATTAGAGTCGTTAATCCATCTCATGGCGCCCCGCTTGCCTATCATCCTTCTTCTCCCTCAATTCAATTGCTTGTAAGTTTGGTTTATTATTATTTCACCTTCATTTAATAGTATGCATGTATAAGTTATAACTAGTATTTGTCCCCGTGAAATCACGAGGCTGTATTTGAGATTAAGGGAAATAGTGGCTTTATCCATCATAAGAGTAATGATTAACCATAGCTAACATGACCCCCACCCCCCCTAAATCAATGGAATTATCCTCACATATAAGCACCCTTTGATCGTATCCAAACTTATTTGTACTCTTCTTTATATAAATATTAATGTGTATTTCCAATTATTAAAATGATGTATTGGAGTGCCCTTTTCTTCGACAAATGAGAATGATTTTGACACATATTAAAAAAAATTCAAAAATTATTTAACATATTAAATTAATAATATAAGAATCATTATTCTATAACTATTTGATCTCAATATTAATGGAACAACAACAATCGTGATTTTCTTAGGTGTCTTGTCCACTTGAAATTATGTTTGTAAACAATTTACTCCCACTGTTCCAGTGAGATGTTTGACTATTTCATATTGGGGTGTTTCAGTGAATTGTTGACTTTTCCTTATTAGGAAGGGTTTGGTGTTTATAAAGTTAATATAGTACCCTCAAGTGGTCTCACCTCTACCCACATTTTATTGGTTTTGTGGGGATTTTCTATTTCTCTCTCCTTTCTCCCACCTTTGCCCCACCATATTTTATTGGTTTTTGGTCGAAAAGTAAAGTCCAACATCTCACTGGAACGTAGGGAGTTTTTTTTTAAGAGACAAACTCATGCTCGCATTGTTTTTATAATTGTTTGTTAAAAGTTTGTTTTTCATTCGGTATTTCATGAATCTCATACCCCAAAATGAAACTTTTCCGCCTCTAAACTTATTAAATTATGGATACTCTCTACTTTACTACCTCTCTTCCCACAATGCACGGACACTAATATACTCTTAGCCGCCAGACCTCTTTTAAATGTGATTGGACTATCTCTCGTTCAACGATCTATTCGCCTACTTTATCTTTCATTGTATGATTTGACTCTCTCTTCCTCCATTTTAATCAAACTCTTTTGAACCCCTAGACTCACTCCCAGATATTGTCACACAAATCTCAATCCTCACTCCTTCCCCAATAACTATTACTTTTGCCTATGGATGCCGAAACGTACACAAATTTAAACCCATGACATCTATATTTCGTTTCCGACCTTGAACCAAATACTACGTAAATAAAGTGAATATAGGAACATTAATTTAACTTCGTTAAGAATATATGTATATTGACACGGTTATCATTTTGATTTTGGTATGCTTTTTTAAACCAGTAGTGATGCTATATTCAAAGTATTTCAAAAAAGTTATTGTTGCAAATTATATTTCCAAAATGACGAATAATCATGATTTGCATATCATAATGAAAAAAAATATCAAAAGTTAAGTAACATTTTATGAATTCACAGTAGCTGTGTAGAATTTAGTAATCAAAATACAATTGTCGCCTTTGTTGGTTCAATTGTAACTTTGAAAGATAAAAAATATGGTGACCAACGATCAACTTTCATTATAAAAAGAGTATTTTTTTATAATACACTATAATTATTTCGAAAAATTTCTATATTAATTTGTAACTAACAATAACTTGGAGATATGTACAAAGATAATCTACAGTTCATAACATCTAACTCTGATTGATACATAAAGTCTTTAAAACTTCTCAATATCACTCTAAATTGTTGTAAGGGATAATTATCTACACCACTATTTTCTTATCTCCTCTCCTTAATTCTTTCTTTCGACATACCGTTCATGTGTGGGTGACAATTTTTTTGTTTTGAACTTACTAACTTCAAACAAATAACTGAGCCATATAGATACTGTGTTGATCTAACATGTAACTAACAAACTTGACAAACGAAAATCCAAGAAACACATATTCAATACCATTATTAAGATGTTGATTAATGATTCAATAATGACGAAATTTATGCTAATTAAATTTAAAGAAGTTGAAAGGTTTTCTAAACGTTTGCAAAGACAGCTCAAGAGATTTGAAATAATATGAGAGTGACACGTAGGCTGATGATGTAGAATTAGTCTAAAATGATTCGCCATTGACATGCCCCGTGGATTTTATGAAACCTTTTTGTTAGCCTAAATGACGCAAATTAACCACATTAAAATTTCAATTATTAAAACATATTTAGCAATAGAACATCAATTTGATATATTATGTGATATAATATTGAAATATCCGATAATAATTCGATCATAATTGACCAAACTTAAAATGACCAATTTTGCTTGAACTTGTCCAAGAAGTGACCAAATATGACAATCCCCACCATGACCTAACCAGATTGACCTATTATCATTCCAAATTAGTTTAAATTTCAAAATGATTTGACATGATTCGTAAAAGACTGCAATTTAGCTTCACCCGTTTTTAATCTAACCTTACCACAACACATATTCTACACTTCATTGAAACCATAATTGATCCAAAAAAATTAAACCTTGATGCGAGTAATTCTAAGATTCATGTAACCATAATCGATATATGGTGTGTGCATGCATTTTATCATATTTTCATAGTCTAATGCAAAATTGAAAATATCAATGACCAAAGCTATCAAATTATATTATATATAGTCTTCTACAATACAACCATAAAAAAATAGCGTTGTATAATTTGGACGTAACAATAATTTGAGAGTACAAACACAAACACTTATATAAAGACTAACAACTATTAATACATAAAACTATTAAAAGATGCTAATATTCCTCTAAATTGTTGTATGAGAAAGCATTCTATACTCCACTATGTTAATATGGGATATTAACTCCCCTCTCTCTTTCAACATGTCAAATATTTGTTTCATGCAAATTTTTCTCTCCAAATCAAACAAATCACCAAGGTATATATAGCATATCAAACTAATATGTAACTGATAAATTGGTAAGCGAAAAGCCAAGAGACACAAAGTTGATTGCCATTAGTTGAATGAATAATGATGATGAATTATCATATAAATGATGAAATTGATGAAAATTAATTTGGAAAAAGTTGAAGGGTTTACTACATGGAGAAGAGAGAGAAGGGAATTGAACAATGGGATGACACGTAAGATTTGAGTTGGATTTTTTTTGCTCTAGATGCTTTCAAAGACTTCCACGTAGGCGTTGAGATTAACCTATTAAAGGTATAGTATAGATTAGTGTCTAATTTTGATTTTTGTGATTGGAGACCCAAGGTTTTGCAAATATACAAATGAGGTGCGAGCATGACCTTCAAAGAGCATTACAAGACCCATCGAGCATCAATTCTGTCCAAACCTTAACCGAGATTCGGCAACATTGCTCCGAATGTCACGAAAAGGTGGGATTTGCACATCTTATCCAATAATCTCAACAATCCCAAGAGCAAGCGAGTGCAAGTTTGGATGAGCATTCTCCTCTAATACAATATATGTGTCGACGTAGAGGAGTTGGTTCTCCTATTACACCAATTACTAGTTTACTACCCGTGCAAAATTGCACGGGCTGCCCGATTTGTCTGTAATTTTAAAGTGTTTAAGTTAAAAACATTTTGTATGTCTTGTTATGCAATGGTAATTTCCTTAATTTTATATCTTTATATAATATTATTCGAATATAGGTTTCCATGATAATAATTTACGCAAATTAATAGAAGCGTTTTGAAGTATAAAATAGAACACATGACGTCCGAACTATCAAAAACTTAGTTGACCCGATAAATTGATATGATGGGGACTCGATGCGCTTTTTTTTAGCCATGAACCTGGTTTTGGTGATTTGTAGGTCATGACCTATATTTAACGGAATCCATTTCAACTAACATATTTTCAATTTGACCATTAATATAACATGAATGAAATATGGAATTCAACCCAAAAATGAAGTAGTGGAATTTAAAGTAATATAATAATAAATCAAAAGCTAATTTTAGATAGTTGATATCTTTGCAACTATGCATTTTTGTTACATGATATTTACAATAACTTTTTTTTAAGAATAAAAATGATATTGCTTCGCAATAACTTTGTTGATACATATGTTTAAGTTATTGATATTTTTTTTAATTTAGCCAACAATAATAATTCGTATTAATATTAAAAAATCTCAGAAATATTTAATTTGATACCGAGATTTATGGAAAATATTACGATTTGTTTTAGGTATGGAGTATTTTTCGGTTTACATTTAGCTGTATTGAGATATTATATTTCGGGTATAAAATAAAATTTAAAATATTTGATTATTTTTTATTTTTATAAACGGAATATGAAAATATTTAAATGATGTAATTCGATTTGACCAATATAAATGATTTTCTGAATTTGATTAATGTTCTTTATTTATGATGTTGTTACTAAAAACATCAACAAAATTAATTGCCTTAGCGGTTGAGGTGTTAACATATATACCTGAAGTCATGGGTTCAAATCATCATAGCTACATTTTTTCAAATTCTGCCTGTGATAGGTGATGAGGTGGCGATGACATCATCGCTGATGTGGACGCAAAAAATTGCACAAGATGTTTTGCCTATTAATTAATATAATATAATATGGAAGAAAACACTCCGGGTTCTTCCTCAATCCAACCCACTTCCTCAGATGAACGTCGAGCTACACGCCGTCGCCGCCGAACGGAAAACTAGCCAGATATTAATTTAGTAGTTTGTAATGTACGAGACAATTTGTTAACTTTATGTTTTATTCCACTCTTTTAACTATGTAAAAGACGATTTAAATTATGAAATAACATGCCATGCCATTGGATTCTTCATGTTGGGCTGTTAATTGGAGCCATTGCGGGATTGTGGCAGTTGTTTGGTGTATTGTTTGAATTGCAGGTAATAGGGGAAGACGCGAAAAACTGGTATGAAAAAACTAAAACGACTGGGTGTTAGTCCTTCCAAGAAACCGACATAGAGACTGGCGGTTTCTTTTGAGATAAACCGCTGGTCTCCACGGCGATTTCAATGTCGTCTACCATGCTTCACAAAAAAAAAAAAAAAAAAAATAGAACCGCCAGTTTCACTGGCAGTTTTGCAGTTGGGTCGAGTGCTAGGGAGTCCATTCTGCTTTAAAACCGCCAGTGGACCGGCGGTTTTACTTAAGTGAAACCGCCTGTCCCACTGGCGGTTTCAGGTGGTTTATGGCTTCCACCTCTGAACATAACGGAGCTGTGTGATGCATTAGAAATCGCCAGTGTCTTATGGGGTTACGTGCACCCCATAAGGTTGAATAAGTTGAAATTCAACCCATTTTACTTAACATTTTTTTTTAGCTCTATTCTGAAAAAAAATTCGACATGAATTTATGTGTACAATGTGATTATCTAACAACGTTGTTTTTGTGTGAAACAAGTATGATTGATACAATTAGGGAGCCCAGGCAAGGCACGGGGACGCAAACTAGTATTTATTAATAGTCGAAGAGAGTTACAAATATAGATTATTGATACTAATACTTTATTGATTAAACATAGTTAAATACTACGAAATAGTATACTACTCCAAAATAATGTAAAGTGATAAAATGCCATGAATCATATTTATTCATGAATTGGTGATTGTTGGGATGTTGTGCCTGATTCGTCGGAGTTAATATCGTTATCAATGTTTTCGACGCCTTGACATTGTGCTTCCGCATCCAACCAATTCTTGTAGCACACACACATTTCAAGGGTGTCGGATTTCAAACTTGTTCTTTTTTCATCCATTACCCTTTTAGAAGCACTGAAGGCACGTTCCGAAGCAATCGAAGAGACTTGAATGCTAAGGAAGTCTTGTGCCATTGCAGATATCACCGGAAGTTGCTTACGTTGATCTTTCCACCAAACCAAAAGATCCAAGTTGCTCAATCTTTATCTGAAAAAGGACCCATATGATCATAACTCAAATACATTTGATACTCAGCCAAGTCAGATCTAGTAGATTGTCCCACATTTTCCCCTCTTTGATTAATTTTGGATTTAAGAGTAGCATACTTTGTACTCATGTGATCACCACTACTACCTGCACCGCAATGTTAAGACGATATACGACTTCTTGCACCAAAATGAGACTCGTAACTACTAAAAACATTAAAGAAAGCAGCTCTAGTCTCATCACTATATGTATCAATATCGAAATCTAAGTTCATCATTTTCATATAGTATTCAATCAAAGAAATAGTACCATCAAATTTCCACCTAGGGTCTAAAATCATGGTAAAAACATAAACAAGTGGAATTTTTTTTCCAATACTTAAGAAATTTTGCCTCCATTTTGGGTAAAAACCCACTATCAGAATCCGAACCACGATTATTAGAAAATAGTTCTGCAATGAAATTAATGTTTGAAAGAAAATGAGGAGAAGTTGGCTTATAAACATGAGAGAAAGATTTAGTTGCACCGGAAAAAGTTTCTAAAAAATCAAAATACATTTACATATTGTTCCAATGCGTATCAAGTAAAGGGTTATCGGGAAAAATAGCATTCCAAAAGTTAGTCATAGACACTCTATATGGAATAATAGCGGACAACATAATATACATAGAATTCCACCTAGTGTTATTTTCGCAAGGAAATTTTCTATATTTCACACCAACTTTTCGGCAGGAATTTCTCCATGCTTGACGTCTTACCTTGTTGGTGTGCAAGTGGAGAACTACAGTTCTAAAATAATCATGATATTGTCTAAGTCCTTCAAAACCATCACTTACACATAAGTTTAAAATATGACAAGCACATCGCATATGAAACAAATCGACGTTCAAAAGAACGTCATCTAGACTACTTTTCAACATATTAGCCACAACCGTCATACTTGTGGCGTTATCAAAAGTAAGTGATAAAATTCTAGATTTAATTCTATAATCAGAAATGCCATTAAGAATAATGTTATGCATGTTTACGACATTATGAGGATGCTCTAACTTTGAAAAGCAAATAATACGTTTTTGTATTTTCCAATGAGCATCTCTCCAATGAGCAGTAATGCATATATAAGAAATATCAATACCGGAATCCCAAGCATCAGCGGTTAAATTAAACTTGCATGTCAAAGAAGCAAATTCAGAAATTAATTTATGCTTCATAGTTAAATATTGTGCCATTGCATTGCTTTTGCATGTTCTCCTTCCCGTTTGCTTATGCTCGGGGTTGTTTGAAGTGACATAACTATTAAATGACGGATGCTCAACACTTAAAAATGGACTTTCCATTTGAATAACCATTTTAGATAATTATTGTGCACTACAATGATCATAATCATAAACATATTGCTCTTTTCTTTTGGATTTAGACATGTAATTGTCCATTGATCTTTGACTACTATCGGGCAATTTAGAACACATTTTCATGTGTCGAAGCAAATGGTCGGTTCCATTTTTTGATTTGCAAGTAAATATAGTACTACAATGCACACACTTGGCTTTTAACTTGTCAACGGTTTGGATAAAAGATTGCCATACGTGACTTGCTCTAGCTCTATTTCTAATTGGTGTCATTTGTTCTTCGGTCATTCAAACATCCGTGGGATCCAAATTTGTGGATGTTTGTGTGAAATTTTCTTATGATTGTGGAAATGTGGGAATTTGAGGTGGAATTTGTGGAGGTCGGTGATCAAAAGTGGGATTTTGTGGCATCAAAGAAAACGTATTAGTATATGAAGGTGAAATTTGTGGGGGTCGGCTATCAAAGCCGGGAGGAGTTGAAAATAAATTTGTCGGAGTTATTCTTGGATTTTGTTGTTGAGTAGTATCCAAAGCAAACGGTGTAAAAGATTGTCATTGCATATTTTGTGGGTGGGAAAGAGTATAATTGGTGAATTGGTTCATGTCCATTGGTTGAGTGGGTGGTGTTTGAGGGGATGATGTAGATTCATCCCGGAGACGTGATCTTTTGGAAGTGGAAAAAGGGGTTTAGGAATTTTGTTCTATAGCCAACAATTATGTGATGCAAATAATATAATTAATTATGTTGTGTGAAGTTGTGAACTAATGCAAAATATAATTATGTGAACTAATGCAAAAATAACAAATACATTATTTAGCTATTGGAACGTTTGCTTCGATAATGATGATGATATAATTTAGCCCATTCTGATAGATGTGTGTTAAAACGAAAAATGTAACATGACATTATTAGACCTCTCAATAAGTCATCTGACATATCCTCTCCCAATTTTTCTAAGTTATAGACCCGCATTATTATTTACTTGTGACCTGTATTAGCTCACATATTTTTGGGTCAAATTTTATCAGACACATTGACCCGTCTTTGACATATACGGAGTAGTTATTAGCACAAATTACATACTATAAATTCGACCCAACTGTATTGAGTCGATTCATACTTGATTTGAATTCATGTGTGACCGACTGACCCGCCTGTTTTACCCTTCGACTATATAACTTGAATTATTTTGTCAATATATAATTACGCAATATTATATGATAACAGAATCTATGGTAGTTTAATGGCCCGTGCAAAATTGCACAGGCAGTTGTAGTGCACATTTACATTTCACTGGTTAATGTAGTGAAAATTATATAGACAATAGTTAGAGAATATTATAAAGCAAGTTCATTTAATGCTAATACTATTAGTGTAGTGATTTGTAAAAGGATGTACTAACCCAAAAATACAGAAATGCAATCTAAAAATTAAAATGCATCAATTCAGGTTCCATCCTTTAAAAGAAAAATGCATACAGTTGCTCAAGTAGTGCTTTAATGTTCCATTTACTTTTTATTAACTAAACTGACATTTCATATCATCACCATTTCCCCCAAAACAGATATGTCCCCTTCCCCTAATATTATTCCCCCAAGTATTAGACCCATGCAAAATTGCACGGGCTTTATGTCATTCTAATTTAATTACCCGTGCAAAATTGCACGGACAGCTGAATGTCATTGTTTTTAAACTCACTTTTGATAGAATAGTATAATTATCCAAATAAAGTCATAAGAACGTTAGATGTCACAAAAAAAAATCTTAAATAATTAATTCATTTTTCAAGATTGGTGACCAGATACTTTTTTTTTTTTTGTTATGAACATGTTATAGTTGAGTCATGAACCCCCAATAACCCATATTAATCAGATTCCATTTTGACACACATACATTTGGGTTAAACTTGACGTAACCCCGTTGGACCTATAATATGAAAGAACTAAGAACACAAAAGTAATATAATACATTTTGTTTCCTATTCTGTAGTTGAGATTTATTATTTCCTAGTATAACTCGAAATGGCCACAATTTTAGCTTACTTTTTTCAAATTTCTTGAAATTAATTAATGAATATATCCTGTTTTGTTAGATTTCACTCAGATATTATATATGCCTTTTTCTTAGCTTCTTGGATAGATGACGTCACCAATGACATCATGTATGACGTAGAGCATTGTCTAAGGTTATTAGGTTGGCTAATAGAATAATCTAATTTTTTAATTTTATTATTGTTTAAATTTAATTATTAAAGAGTTACGTATGTAAACTCTCTCTATTCACTGTAATCTTTCTATTTGATTATGCATGGTTTTTATTATCATCAATATCATACGACTGAAAATAAGAGTAGAGAAATGATGTATTATTCACCTATAACGACCTAATCTTACATGATCGCTTGTTAGCTTGACTAGTATACGGCCTGTAGTCGTTTATCCGAGCGATATTGCCCTGGTTGTTGTAGATATTAGTGATAACTCATTTTTATGTTAAATGTTTTATTATATTAATACTCTCTCTATCTTTTTAGGTTCTTTGCATTTCATTTGAATTCCACTCACGTATTCAAACGAAACTTAAGAACCTAAAAAAGCGGACGGAGTATAAGCATGAGTATTAATTTTTTTTATCAAAGAGGAACCGTACGTGTTTGTCTATGACAATTATGTCAGTGCTGTTTAAACACTGGTTCCAGTGTAATACTGATTCCGAACTATGGGTACATCAGTACATGTAAATTTTGCTAATCGAAGGCCAAAATGTAAGTCCAAAATGTAAGTCATGTATTATAATCTTCGTGTTTTTGGACACAGTATATCCGGATGACCGGATTACTTATGTCCAATCGTCGTGTTTAGTTTTTTTAATTGGTCACTCTTGTACATTACTACCTCAAAATCATTTTTATTGTTACATTTGACTATGAGTAAAACTGTCAAAACTCCAATATTATTTGGCAATTCAATAAGTAGTCTACTCTAGCTAAATTATTCTAAATTATGTATCACTTTCATTGTTGTTTGCTATTTGGAGGAAGGTTGTTATCAACATGTCATCAGGTAGTTTACATTACTCTTATCACATCTTGCATTATGATATACTTCAGCTTAAATTGGTGATCAAATTGCTGAAAAAGTATTTGCATCAAATTTAATTTCGTTTTCTCTTTTGACGACACAAATCATCTTTAGAACGAAAAATTCAACGCAAACTAGTTCATGAGAAACGATATTACCACCACAAATTAGATGACGAGTCTCTATACCCTTAGTCCTTACTCCTTACACAACTAAAAGTCAAAACCTTTTGGCATCATACGCTTTTCGTTTTTTGCCGACCTCTATAATTCCAACCTTCCATATAAGCCACATAATTAGCCCAAATCTGCATTTCAATTTTCAAGGCTTCATCCGACTAGCAACAAATTGACATCGGACTATATATCAAATACGATCCCCCAATATTCGGCTATTGACGTAAAATACACCCATAACTTAAATACAACAGTAGGTCTCCTGTGAGACCGTCTCACAATAGATTAGTGTAAGACGGATACTACAACCAATATAATATTATCCAGTTACCCATATGAAAACAAACTATTTAATTTATAATAAAAAAGGAATTATCCCTATATATTCTCCCAATTAAACGGCCCTTCCCCAACTAAACCCTACTTCTTTTTCTTTTCTTTTCAACTACTCCATTTTTGTCTCTCCTCCATTTCTTACTCAAACCATTTCTCGAAGTACGTGATTGGGATTAAAATTACCGCGAAGGCTCCATCCAAGTGAAGAGACTAGTGGATCCAACAACCCAAGGTTTGTACACTATTTATACAATTGTATAATGATTTTCCCCAAATCTGATTTATTTTATTCAACTAGTTTTGAACCACTTGGTATAAATTTTAATTGGTTTTCTGGGTTGTCATGGTAAATCATCTTCTATTTGTGTTAAGGTGCATCTGCATTCTATAGTTGAATTTCATGTGTCATGCAATCTAATATGTTCTATTATAATTACAGGTTTTCAATTTTTTTGTAAAAATAAGGATTCGTTTTTGATAAAAGGTTCATTTTTTAGTAACCATAATTGGTTTCATCGTACACCACTTTGACTAAATTGTACGTCCTTGCACACAAAATGCGGAAACTTTTTTTTTTTTGTGTTGGTTTCATTGTTACCCACGATACATTGTTAACCTGGTCTCTAATTTGATATAATCTGTATGATCGTGGTGAAGATCTTGCCTACTAGCGTTAAACATCGATGGGGTCGTAAAAAAGGATTACGACTTGCTTGAAATTTACAAGTAACGTGCTTTTGTTTCATCGTAATCCACTTCGAATTAAATGTACCCTTTAAAAGTTCTAGTGTAGGCCAGTTATTGTCACTAGTATATTTTTCCTAAATTTTTTAAGTAACCCTTTTAGATTATATTGTAATCCACTTAAATACTTAATGTTACCCATTTTAGATATTGGTTGTACTATAAACCAATACTTGGTCACAATTCATGATTTCATATTTTTTAAATTTCACCATATTACTTATCGTTGAGTAACCTGCATTGGTTTCATCGCAATCCACTTCGAAATAAACATAGGAATTATTAAAGTGACTAAAAAAGCACACGTGAACATTAATTAAACTTACCATTGCTAAGTTAGTAACCCATAAAAAGTAAAAAGGTAACCCATTTCTGACTGATAGTAACCCACATTTGTTGTTAATTTTGCTAATGATGATGTGCAATGACATTCAGGATGCTAAGGAGGCTAAATATGTTGTGAAGTGTCATGTGCGGGTACCAACGTCATTATGTCCTCTTTTCAGCCTTGACATCCTTGAACGAACAAGACAATGCATCATCTACAAGCTATCAAGGAACAAACACGGCGATTCCGTTGCTAACTTGGAGAATAGACGAGAATCAAGGGACTGATTTGTCAATGTGAGAAAAAATGGATTCTTAATTGTGTTTGTAGATCACCAAACATTTTGTATCCCAAGTCTTTCTGATGTATAACCTTTCACTTGTAATTAGACACATGTTTGACCTACTCCAAATAAAGAGCGGTCATTTAACCATAATTAGCAAACATCATAGTGATCTCAAAATGCTAGATCGTGACTCTTATTCGGCTAAAAGTAATTTTTAGTGGTCTCTTAAGTCTTACCATTAAAAATTTGCAGTGACATATAAAATTGAATGTGACCTATTTGTTGCTATTAGTAACTCATTTAAGATCAAAAGTAAATCAATTTTACCATTTGTGTATCAAAGTCTTGGCTTTATTTGGAAAACTACTAAGTTTCAATGGTTTTACTATTGTCAAAGTATATTTCACTTATAACGTCAAATGTATTACTTTAAACATTTCGATAATCACTAGTAACAATACAAATTTCATCGACTTTACACTGAAAGTGACTAGTAAGCTACTAAACGTAACCCATAAATAGTCAAAAGTGACCCGTAAAAAAGGAAACCATATTGTAGTTCACCATAGAAACTTTATCATAATGATTACTAGATAATATGGTATTAGTATAGGCCTTGGGCTTCTTCTCTCTTTTTTTGTATCAGGTTGAGAAGAGTATAAATCATAATCTCAAAATAATCAATGGTTGAAGAGATAATGGTGTGAATAATCAGCGTACAAAAATGGAAGCAATGTACAATGGTGAAAAGATGGTAAAAAAAGGTTGAAGATAATGCATAACGGTTTGACTAGTGTATAGTACTAGGAAGAGTCAAAAGTTCAAGTTGCTACAATTAAGGAAACAGAATAGTATCTTGCAATATTTTAAAAATTAAAAGAAATCAATTTTTTTTTTGAATATGGGTAATGGGTTATTTGATTCAAGTAATTGGGTAAATTTGATCTGTCTCACAATAACTTATTGTGAGACCGTCTCATATGAGACTTGATGTAAATACAATCGACAATTGAATCATACTTGATACGGAGTATCTAACATAAACCGTATTCTGGTGGAAAAAAAAAACATAAAGTGTTATTTTCCACGGTGCACCTAAAACTTCCGATTTTCTCAAATTACTCGCCAATCCCTCATCGTTACGCCGGAGAATTGTTTTGCACACTTAAAAACACTGGTCTCTTCGCGACCATTGATACCACCACCGCCGCTGCCGCCGCCGCCACCACCACCACCACCGCCATTAATTGAATTCATGGTATCAAAAGTGGGTAAAAAACCTTCAAAATTCGATTTTTTTTACCGCTATTTATTTACTCACTATTAGCTGATCCAATTTCTAACTTTTTTTTTTCAGGGTTAATTAATTTTACCCGGAATTCATATTTTAGCAATTCAATTTCCCAAAATGAGGAGAGAGAATGAATGGTTGGTAAAAATGGTGGAATCAAATGGGATCATACTTGTTATCATCACTTTTTTAACCTTAATTTTACTGCGGTTATTTTATGTTCTTCATAAAAGTGGCAAACCTTTGCGATCTTCATCATCATCTGTCAAATCCTATAGTACCCTTATTGTTCTTGGTTCTGGTAAGCGTAAAGATTACTCCTTTGCTCGTTATTTGGACATAATGTTATATATTTGATTATTAATTGACTGTGATGTTTTAATTTGAATTGGGTATTCTAATTTGATGCTCATTTGCTTAAATGTGATGAAATTTGATTTATTTGTTGTTGGAATTTTGATTGGTATCGACTTAATTTGCTTTAATTCTGGTGGGGTTTTAACAAAGATTTGAACTTTTTTTCGGGTTTGATTGGCTGGTGGTGGAATTGTCTTCTTCTTTGTTGGGTAACTTGAACTTCTGAAATTTCGAGCTATTTAATGGTAAATGCAGATCCTTATTTGCTTAAATGTGATGAAATTTGATCGCTTTATTGTTAGATTTTTTTATGTGTATCGACTTAATTGCATTAATTTTAGTGGGGTTTTGAAAAGATTTGAACTTTTTTAGGGTTTGATTGGCTGGTGGTTTAATTATCTTCTTGTTCGTTGTGATAACTTGAATTTCTGAAATTTTTGAGCAATTTGATGGTAAAAGCATATGGTAAGGGCTATGCCAATTTGTTTGAGTGAATTGGTTCAGTGTTGTATGTTCCCTCTCCACTCTTATGTCTTCCATTTCCTCGATTTCTTCTTATGGTTCAGTTTGTGAAAAAATTGGTTGTATATGGTTGCTCCAGTACTTAAAATCACGTTGTTTGCTTGGGATTTGTGAAATTATTGGATAATAATAAGGGTTGTATCAGAAGTTTACCGATTGTTATTAGTTGTGGTGTACAATTAGGTGGTCACACGACGGAGATGCTTAACCTGTTGTCTGTGCTACAAAAGGACAGGTTAGCACACCTAGGTATTACATTGCTGCCGCCACTGATAACATGAGTCTTCAGAAAGCTCAAACATTTGAGAGTTCTAGTGATGGGGTATGTCTCCGATTTGGTTTTCTTTCTAGCATTTTATATGACAATCCTCTTTGACAGAATTCATGATTCTAGTGATGCGCCTGGTGAGGTTGTTATTGAACATGATGATGTTGTTGATGAGCTGAAATTATGGGAAAATGCCCTTGTGGGAAATGTCATTGGAGCTAGGCCAAAAAGCAAAGACCTTCAGGACTTTGCTGGGAAATATTGGAAACATATTGAGGTGCCAAAAGTGGTTTATTTCAGGAGAGGATGGTTCATGTTTAGGTTTTCAAAACCAGAATCAGTGACTGAAATATTGAAGGGAGGACCATGGAAAATTCTGGGTAATGCTTTGATTCTCAAAAGATGGTCACCTGACATCTCACAGGAACTTGATAAAGTTTCAGTGGTGCCTGTTTGGATCTTGTTACCTGGTCTAGATCCCTGGTTTTGGTCTAGTAATGCTCTCAGCAAAATAGCTAGCAAGGTAGGTAAACCCTTATGTGCTGATCACGCTACCACACATAAGGAAAGGCTTTCTTTTGCCAGAGTCATGGTAGAGGTGGATGTCTCCCAGCCATTGCCTGAAACTCTGATGCTGCACACTCCTTTTTACAGAGCCAATTTGTCAGAAAATTGAGTATGAGTGGGTTCCCTTCTATTGCCAGACCTGCAAGAAGTTGGGTCATTTGGAAGAAAAGTGCAGACTGAATAAACCCAAGTCTAAACCAGTAGAGAAGCCTGCTATAGTAAAGAAAGTTTATAAGGCTAAAGAAGTGAAAATAGTGGCAGAAATTGAGAAAGGGGAGAAAACAGGATTCATCAGGAGGAAGTAGTTGTAACTCCTCCTCCAAAACTTCAGGTGGATGAGTTGGGCTTCAGAGTAGTCACTAGAAGAAAATCAAAAGGCATAGCTGCTACATCTAATACTCCTCCAACTAGTACTAGAAACAGCTTTGCTGGGTTCCTCACTATTGGGATTTCAAATGCTCAATTGGAAAAAGGATTCAATGATCAGGTTCAAGAGGGAATTGATTTCATAGGGGATGAGGAGCCACCAGGCACCCCCTCCTCCCAATGATAATTGGAGCCTGGAACATAAGAGGGCTCAATGATGCCCTCAAGCAGCAGGAGGTGAAGGACCTCATGTTGTCTAAAAAGGTGGACTTGTTTGGAATTTTAGAAACCAGGGTCAAGGAAAGAAACTTCAATGGGATTGTTAGGAGGAAATTTAGTAGATTTCTGGTTGCAAATAATTACTCTCATCACATAAATGGTAGAATTTGGTTGCTGTGGAACCAGCAAACTGTCAAAGTGGAAGTTAAGGAGGTTGGAAGCCAATTTATTCATTGCAAAATGATACACTATCTGTCTAATAGTAGCATCTGGATAACTATGATATATTAAGTAATTGTGCTGAGGAAAGGAGGGATCTATGGGATAAATTAATTTCGTTTAGCACAAATGAGCCTTGGATATCTTTGGGTGACTTCAATGTAGTCAGAGATCACTCAGAGAAGATTGGGGGTAATCCTCCAAACTTGAATGACATGGCAGATTTCAATAGCTGCATTACTCAAAGCAAGCTTGATGATACGGTTGGACAAGGCTGCCATCTCACATGGACTAATAGCTAAGATGGTGAATCTAGATGCTGGTGCAAGCTTGATAGAGCCTTAATCAATAATGACTGGATTTCATGCTTTCCTTCTTCTTTTGTGGATTTCCTTTCGGCTGGTATTTCAGTCCATTCTCCAATAATGGTGAGCATCATGAACCCCCCTAAGATTAAGAAATCTTAGCTTTTAAATATCTAAATTATTGGGAGGAACATGTTTAAGTATGGGGATATTGTGAAAGCTGCATGGAGAATGCCAGTGTCAGGATCTCCTATTTATAGTCTCTTTCAGAAATTGAGGAATGTGAAACATGGTTTATGTGAGCTTAATAGAGATCATTTCTCAAATCTTAGCAAGAGAGTTGAGGAATGCAAGAACAAGCTTTTGGAAGGTTAGACTAACCTTCAGAATACTCCTCAGGATTAGAGTAGAATAGAGGAGGTGAGCAGGCTTAAAGAAGAGTATCTTAAATTTAAGAAAGCAGAGCTAAGCATGCTTAGCCAGAGAGCCAAAGTCAAAAACATAAAGGAATCAGACTGCAGCTCCAAATTTTTCTTTGCTAAAATAGCTGAAAGAAAGAGCCAAAGCATGATTGGGCAGATTAAAGATAGACATGGTCAAGTTCACAAAGATCAGAAGGGGATAGTTGGGGCTATTCTGGATTATTATCAGACATTGCTGGGGCAGGAGCATGAAATAGAGCAGCTAGACTATGATTTTGTAAGGAAATGATCTGTCCTCACTAGTGCTCATCAGCAGCATCTCACTTCACCCATTACTGCTGAGGAGATTAAGAAAGATGTGTTTAGCATGAATGCCAACAAGAGTCCAGGGCAAGATGGTTTTTCTCCTGTGTTTGTCAGAGCAAATTGGGATACTATTCAGGGTGCCTTTGTTAAAGCTGCAATGGAATTCTTCAGAACAGGGATCATGCCTAAGCAAGCAAATGCCACTTTGGTTTCTCTGATCCCCAAAAAGGAGAATGCAAGCCAGGTTACTGATTTTCGACCCATATCCTGTTCCACTACATATTATAAAGCAGTCACCAAGGTCCTTGCTAATAGATTGCAAAGTGTTCTTGCTGATGTAATTGGAAAGGAGCAAGCTGCATTCATTAAGGGGGGAAATATTTTTGACAATATCATGACTTCTCAAGCTTTGGTGAAGGGTTATGATAAAAAACACACCTCCCCCAGATGTCTGATAAAAGTGGATATCCAAAAAGCTTTTGTTTCACTCAATTGGGGGTTTATTGAGCATATGCTCACTGCAATGAACTTCCCTAATCAATTCATTAGCTGGATTATGGGTTGTGTCACCTCACCATATTACTCCCTTAAGATAAATGGTAATTATGAAGGTTTCTTTCCAGGGAAGTGTGGGATTAGGCAGGGGGATCCATTATCTCCTTTCCTATTTGTCGTGAGTATGGAAATACTCTCAAGATATTTGAGAGACATGGTCAAAGTTGCTCAGTTTTCTCTTCACCCAAAATCTAGCAAAGTGAAATTGACTCATCTGGTTTTTGCTGATGATTTGATGATCTTTACCAGAGGAGATGTCCCTTCAACCCAAGCTGTAGTTCATTGCCTTGACATTTTTGTCAGGGCTCAAAGCAAACCAGGCCAAAACAGAAATTTATTTTGGTGGCATAAAAGATGAGGTTAAGAACCAGATATTGCAAGTTACAAGTTTCACTGAGGGGAAATTCCCATTTAGATACTTGGGACTTCCTCTCCACTCCAAGAAACTGAAGACTGAACTCTACCAAATGCTCATGAGCAAGATCAGAAAAGGCATTCAGCATTGGTCTTCAAAACTTCTATCTTATGCAGGAGGGGTTCAGTTAATCAATGCTGTTATCTTTGGGCTAGAAAATTTCTGGTGTGCCAGCATTTTACTCCCAAAAAGTGTTGTTAAGAAAATTAATAAAGCTTGCAAGGATTTTCTATGGAACATTGAGGAAGGCCACATGAAAATGAGTTTCAAAAGCTGGGAAAGCTCTTGCAGACCTAGAAATGAAGCTGGCATCAAAATCAAAGAAATCTTGTCCCGGAATAAGGCTTTAATGTGTAAGTGGATTTCTGCTCTCATTCAGAATCAAGATAGCATCTGGACAGATTTGGCTAAGGGTTACTGTATTAAAAGAGGGGATTTCTGGGAAGTAGAGTGCAAGATGAATAGCCTGAGAGCTGGAAAGGAATCATGAAAATCAGGGATGAAATCCTTAGAAGAGAGGGGGATAAAGAGGCTGCCTGCAGACTGGTTACAGGTTGGTCTTCAGGGTGTAAATTCAATATGACAAAAGCTTATGACTATTTCAGAATTTTCTCTCCTAAGTTGAGATGGAGCAAGACTGTTTGGGACTCAATCATTATGCCCAAGCATGGTTTCATAACCAGCTTATCTGCTCAAAACAAGTTAGCCACCATTGATAATATCAAGAAAAGAGGTATTCCTATCATCAGTAGGTGTATACTCTGCAAAAAAGATGAAGAATCCCACTGTCACCTCTTCTTTAAGTGTGATTTCTCAGCTAGAAATTTGGCAGAGCATTCTCACTTGGTTAGGGATGCAAAATAGGAGTTGGAGGCTCAAACATGAGCTTGATTGGCTGGCAAAGCATCGGATTCAGAGGCATTGGAGGATCAAATGGGAGAAATGCTGCATTGCAGCAACTGTCTACTGTATTTGGAGAGAACGAAATCAAAGGATTTTTGCAAATTCTCATCAAGACAGTAAGATAGTCTTTAGGATCAAGTACTCCCTCCATTTCAGTGAGTTGTTTACATATTCCGTTTTCGGCAATTTCAGTGAATTGTTTACGTTTCTATTCTGGGACAATTTTTAGCATTTGAAATACCGTTTATACCGTTTATACCCTTATTACTCCACATAACCTACATACTAATTGGGTCAGTTTAGCTTAATTGTCCAATTAGATTGCTAACCTCTCCCTCCAAATTTTTAATCCATACCCATTTATTACACAACCCAATTACATTTACTCCCCTAACCCAATTATCCACCCACCAGTTCATCATTTATCACGCTTTTTTTTTACTCACCCAGTTCATCATTTTCTGGAACTTTCTCCTTCTCTCTCCTCTGAACTTGCCCAAACCCTAGCTTCTCTCTCCTCGAAATCGACCTCCCTCTCACTCATCTTCGAACCTAGATCAGTTTACTCATGCCATACTCTCAAATGCCCTCTGAGTTTTGCTCATATGATGCTGAAACCCAGGAACCCTCGCCGGCGCCGCCGGAGTTTGGGATCGATACGACTTCGGAATCTTAACTCTTTGTTGGCCAGATCTGATCGTATCTTGTCTTGATCAATTTAACATCTACTCTTCTCTCAAATCTCTGAACTATCGAAGTTTATTCTAACAAATCTGAAAAACTATTAAACTCAATCGTTCCAATTTCATAAAATATAGGTAAGAATTTAATTTGGGATTTTTTTTTATTAAAATATGGGGTTTTTTTTTCTTGTGGAATAAAATTGTTTTTTATTTTGTTTCTTGAGGGAGGAGATCCCGTCGGAGAGTACTTTGGGTAGAATAATTTTTTTTTTTTTGTCAATGAACACTAGATACGAAATTAGTTAGAGAAGTTATTTTTTTTTGTTGAATTTATTAAATCTAGGTTTGGTTGTTAGTAAAGGAAGTTTGATGATGAATGATGGTGGTCAAGAACAATAAGAACGGTGGGTGGTCTGGAACTACAAAGAAAGGGGAAGAGAAAGGTGAGTGAGAAGAGAAATAAGATCAGAAAGATTAGGGGACTAATTAGTTGTTTAGAAAAGTGGTTAGTTTTCACCTGGGTTTTTGTGCAAAAGGCAACGTAAACAATTCACTGAAACGGAGGGAGTATCTAGTATGTGTTAGGCTTTATAGTTGGCTCAAAAATGTTGTTAATGGCGAGATAGTCGATAGTTTAAGTGCCAATTAGGCGCTTCTAGTGGTTCCTGTTTTTGTAAGATCTCGATTTTATTCCCTTTATGAATGAATAAAATTCCTAAATTCTTACAAAAAAAAGGATATATGGCCAAGTTCCGCTTCTTGGCTCTAAACGTAAATTTCGGGTTTTAGACCGGACCAGACCCGAATATCCATAAAATTCATGACCGGGGACTGGACCGAATAGCTCGGGGTCGGTCCGTTAGGTGTCCTATCCACCATCATGCTCCACACCACATGCCACACGCCCCCCTCATCTACTCTATTTTCTTCTTCTTTTTTCTCTCACCTTATTATTCTATCTCCTACGTCCAACGATGGTGAGACAGTTAAGGGGTGACAACAAGGGAGATGAGTGGCGATGATCAAAGGTGGACTGACATCTGACGAGAATGGGAGTAGAAGTCGAGGAACATTATAGATTGAAAATCGAGAGGAAATGGAGGATAGAGTGAGAGAGAAAAAAAGGTCGTTGAAGATAGAGGACGTGTAAGTAGGGAAAGGTGGTGGCCGGGTGGCCTTATCGGAAGGAGTTACGTTGGATGGTGGCAGAAGCGACATGAATGATGATAGTTAGGCCCTGTGCGATTGGACTGCATTTTTCTGATCTGATTTGATTTTTATTTGAATTGAGCTGATCTGATTTGATGTGATTTAAACAAACTTGTTTTGATTTGATCTGAACTGAATTAATTAATAAATTAACTGCAATTAGACGAATTAATAATTAGAAATAGACTAGATTCATTGATTGTTATTTGGATAATTCTGATCTGATTTGATTTGAATAAAACTGATCTGAATTGATTTGATCTGAAAAAGTCTGATCTGATTTGAAAACACTGTTGAATAAGTTGAATCGCATAGGGCCTTAGTGTAGGCGTGTAGTGGTTAGAGGTAGTGGGAGGGTGATTTGGGTAGAGAGGTGGTTCTACCCCTTACTTATGTTTTGATTTGGTGGTTTTCCATTAAAAAAATTTAATGAGTGGTTCCCTTTAAAAGGTATAATTTGGAGGTGATTCCACACAATTTTTTTTAAATAACCCTAAGCAAAAAAAAAAAACTAATTCCCTAGCAAAAATAAAATAAAATTGGAAGAAATAATTGGTAGTATATATTGAAGCGAAGTAAACAACAAATAGTGTTCCTATAAAATAAAACAAAAAAAAATTCATCTACGATGACTACTATTCTGCTAGAACATTAGAAGCAATTATTTTCCTAAATAATGCCACAAAGAAAAACAAAGCAAAATCGGTTATTAAATGAATTTTTTTTTCGAAATAGGGTTTAAAAAATAAATATTAAACAAAATGGGTTGGATAGGAAAATGTTCAATCTTATTGGGTGCACGTCACCGCATTTCAGGTTTGGGTGACCACCTAAAACCGCCAGGTCCCATAGCGGTTTCACTCAAACAAAAATGTCACTCCCCTCGGCGGTTCCAAATAACGCTGGTGTGATAAGAACACCCAATACTTGGGCAAATATGAAACTTCACTTCAAGTAAAATCGCCACCCTCCACGACGGTTTTACTGTGAAGAAACCGCCATAGAGGGTGGCGGTTTTACTTGAAGAGAAACCGTCATGCTTCATGGCGGTTTCATATTTGCCCATTTATTGGGTGTTCTTTACCTACATGCGTGATGTGGAACCGCCGAGGGGCCTGGCGGTTTTGTTTAAGAGAAACCGCCATGTGGCTTGGCGGTTTTAGGTGGCCAATGGCTCCCCCTAAAGGCTCATAGCTACTGTTTAAGACACTTAAAACCGCCAAGATCCCTGGCGGTTTTGTCCCGAATTGAACCTGAAGTGGGGTGACGTGCACCCCATAAGATTGAACATTTTCTCATCCAACCCATTTTATTTAATATTTATTTTTTGAGCTCTATTTCGATTTTTTTTTTTAATGAAATAGGAGTAAAGGTTTCAACAAAAAGCCTATCGTCGGTCGTTATTAGGTTACAATAACAAGTGGTATCTCGTGTGACAATTTATGTGGCAGTATAATGACTAGTACCCATCACGTAGGTTCAAGGCCAAACCGGCTACCCCAATAGCACACATCCATAAATCGGTTACTGATACAAATAACATAAAGAAATGTAGAACATTTGGCAACATGATTAATTTACAGAGTATAAAGCCGAGATGTCAGATGACAGTTCGGATATGATATTGGACACTGGACGGTAAGATTACTTTACAAAGTACTTTCTTGTTGAAAGATTTTTATGAAACCAAATTTCTTTTAACTTTTCTTTTTTGTACATGACTTTGAAAAAAACCTCTTATTAGTTTTGTTTATTAATTTTTAATAGTATTATTATTTTAAATAAAAATAATTAAATCATGATATTCATGAGAATAGATTGGACAAAAAGAATTCGCCAAAAAGTGGTGTTTTTTTTGTTAATTTGGTAGTTAGTATCATGGTCTTTTACCAATCTGTTTACCTATCCGTCATTCGTCTCCTACTATATACCAATTTGGTAGTTTGGCCCTCCATATAGCATTGAACGAAATTCAGGTATGACGTCAGGCCTCATGAAAAAAAGCGCTAGATGACCCTCGTGTGTAATACCCTAGATTTCAGAGGAACGTTATAAGAGATTAAGGGCTCATATGAGATGCTTAAAAGCATTGATAGAGATACTCATACTACCAAAATCGACTACACCCTTCGTCCCCCTTTAAACACCCTATACCCAAAACGCACCTTTATTGAGGAGAGTGTAATCGGTTAATCAAAGTTCCAAAAAAATTGCATGGAATTTTTGCTAAGATTCTTATCTAACTCACCAAATAAGTTTTTTGGAACTTTGATTAACCGATTTGCGCGTATACCCTCATCAAAACGGGGTTATTTTGGGTATGGGGTGTTTAAAGGGGGACGGAGAGAGTATTCTTTTAGGAAACCCATGTGATAAGAACTAAACAGTTAAGTCGTAAGCGTACTTGATGGAGAGTAATTTCAGGATGGGTGACCTCTTGGAAAGTTTCCTAGAGTGCGCACGAGTGAGGTCAAAGTGCGCCGAAAGAACCCATGTTGGTCTATGACGTCCTAGCGAGCTGCCATAGGTGACTACTTCCAGATCAGGTGATGAGCCGGGGTATTTCATCGTGAGATAGTCATGTGACCACGGTATAACACATTTCTTGTAAAATGATAGTTGTGTGTTGGGTGATGCTATCATATCAGCTTGTGGTTCAAAAACTTAAGTTTACAAAATGAAGCATGGCTACTGAACCTAATTACTCAATATGCTGATTCAATTGCAAGATATCCGTACATATGCTAGAAGTTTTTCGTATTCACTTGCTTATGCTCATTTGCACTGATTGATACTTGACAATTAGTGAGGAATTGTTGGAGTTTGCTAATTAACAAGCTGAAACAAGCGGCGAAGACGAATCACGGGCGAAAGAAAAAAGGGGAGAGAACTGACCGCGACCTTTTGGTCGGCGTTCCGCCGAGTGATGTCGGTGGTTTTATGCGTGTTTCTTTAGACCCTCTTCCTTAGATTGTGCGTGCAGGACTTGTTATACGAATCGATGTTCTTCAGAGGAGGGTTGGTGTTGTGATGTTGTGCAACCTAGAGTGCGACTTCCATGAGGAGCTTAGATCATGGCTCGACAAAACTGTCTTTAAGTAGAAAGACCTAAAACATCGGCACAACAATTTCGCAATTCGATCCGATTGTTTAACTCCTTTATTACCGACAAAGCTCTACATGAAAACATGGGATCAAATTTCAATTATGTGTAACTCAAACTTAATTTCAACTCTGAGTCTCTCAAAACCAAAGTTATTGGGAAATTAAGTCTATTTGTGATAAGAATTGCAGCTAACAAAACTCGATGACAACTTTTTCCTCATCAATTGTATAATCGATTCTTCTAACTCACTCGAAAGAAGTCGCAACTGATACCCAACAAACAGCCTAATGTCACCTACGTATGCTTCGTCGTCCATATAATCGATTCTTCTTGAACTTCGACGGGCGACTTTAATTGTTGAGCTTTACGCGTGGAGGGCAAGACAAGCAAAAACAAGTGGCTACAGCCTGCACAAATGTAACAATAAATTAATTTCATGACATAAACATGAAAAAAAATTAAACACGCTGGGTATTGAAAAAGAAATTAAAAAAGACATTACCTGCAAATCGAGTCTATGTACGTCAAATGCATCCTTCATGGAATATGAGTTATATGCCTGAATGTAGGTTCTATAGGCATCTCTAGCAGACTTGTTTAAGTGATAGTTATTACCGACGAGTTTATCCTACACAAGCATGATAAGGTCTTAACTCCAACAAAACATGTGGTCGGCTAGCATGAACTGTTGGAAAAATCAGTCTTCCACAGTCAATACAGCTGCTGATTCTAAGGCTCTACTCTAAAAACAACGGTTATTAAGACTAAAGAGGCCGTACCAAATCAGATTGCACATTCCGGACCATCTTTCGATTATATTCAAACTCTTTAACAGGCACATTGTGATTCTGTCATGTATAAAAAAAAAACACACATTATTTTGACGTTCCTCCCACCTTCTCTTGACATTTGTATTGTTGCACAAAGCATACCTCCAAATGACAAAGAAACTGCAGCTCCTCAGGTGTCAAAAACATCAGCGCATTCCCTTTGGCACCTTCTCCACGAGCAGTTCGTCCAACTCTATGAATATATGCC
This sequence comes from Spergularia marina, assembly GCA_963680865.1. Taxonomy (NCBI): domain Eukaryota; kingdom Viridiplantae; phylum Streptophyta; class Magnoliopsida; order Caryophyllales; family Caryophyllaceae; genus Spergularia; species Spergularia marina. The sequence continues at coordinate 12,174,264 of OY804560.1, read as the reverse complement.
TAAAACAAAAGATTATATAGTTATATACTTTGGCTAGAGTTGAAATCTAGCAAATCAATTGAAGTTCGAAGAGAATAAAAAGCTTTTACCTCTGGATTCAGTGGAGGATCATATTGTATAACCCAATCCTAGAAAACTACAGAAGCAAAAAGAAAATTTCAAGTGTGACCATCATGTACCAGCCAAAAATAAAAAATCCAAGGACACAGTGGCATCAAAGCTTAACTTACCAAATCTGGGATATCAAGTCCACGTTCAGGAACATCAGTACACAAAAGAATGCCCTTTTCAGCTTTGCGGAAATCGGACATTGTGGTTTGCCTTTTGTTGGGCTTGTGCTTGCTAGAGATATTGAAGCAATCTATCTTAATGTATCTAAGGAGTTCATAATGAAATTTTACTGAATTGCAGGACGAGAAGAAGATCATCATCTTCTTTGACAAATTCTTCTTCAGAAATGTATAAAGAAATAGGAATCTCTCAGCCCTGGGAACAATACAGTAGCCTTGCACCAGTCCTTCATTAGTAGCCTACAACCCAATGTGAATGTCTCTCAAATAACTCATCACTGTCAGATAGGAAATTAAGTAATTCTAAAAGCTCTTCTGTTTACCTTTCTCCGTCCTTCATCTACATCAATATAGACTGGTGTAGACTGGAATGAGACACGGGCCAGATCTTCAACCTGCCAAAGCAACAGTCGCAACATGACAGAATCATAAAAACCCATCCCATTGGGTGTGTTACTAGCTACTAGCTAGTAGATATAAATAAAGAAGAACACATTATATTAGTAATGTCTCAATCACACTGAATGAACCCAACTCCAATAGGTTCACAAAGTTCTAACCATATTTGTTAGTTGATCTTAAATTTGTCAATTGCGTCCATCGTATTTAAACCAAAGTGTTGTCAAGTAGATTTTCAACTGAACAAATCCGCTTCCTTGATTCGGAAGAACAAAGTTTAGTAGGAACCACAAATGTAGCCAGTAAATACAAGTTCAAAATAGAAATTACCTTCCTAGTTTGGGTGGCTGAAAACAAAGCTGTTTGTCTATTCTGCAAGTAGGACAACCAAGCCAATGAGTTCAGATGTCCAAGAAACCATAAATTTTTCGTTGTTTGGAGATGATCTTTTAAAGAAGAGTAAATGTAAATTTTGCAATAAGCCAACAATAGGCCATCTGAATCGAAATGGATATGTAGAATGCAAACTCAACCAGAAAATGAACGCGACAGTAAAAGTAAAACAACAATAAGTATGACAACAGCATACTCGACCCCTTATATACTCAATGACGATGATTAAAAACATAGGTTTGTCCGATTGTGACACTTGACTAAACACACCCCCCCCCCTTTCAAGTTTTCCAGTTAATAGTTGTACTTTTAGGTATTCCTATATTCAAAATTAATAATTATGAACAATTAATCTAAGGATGCATCTGACTTAGTCATGTCGGTCTCGATGAATGCATGGTGTGTGTAGCACTACATCGTCTACATGAATGTTGGTCGTCACAAACCTTAGGAAGAATCCTCATTATCTTGTTTATTTCTTCTTCGAAATTTTCTTCAAGAATCCGGTCAGCTTCATCGATCACCAAAAACTGAAAAACATTGAAAAGATTGAAGTTGGGCAGAATATACAGGAATTCAATATTAAGAAGTCAATAAAAAATTAAGTGCTAATCAATCCAAGTATCAACTAATTTGTTATATCTCAATCCATGGGTCTTCTAAATTTGTATGACAAAACTGTTCCTCAATCATTTTTAAAATCTGCAATGATAATAAGCTAGTGTGCGACTAACAAATGAAACAAGACACTACAGAGTGCAAAGATTGTGATGTTCTTAGCATAACAAATGCACGTACTATATACACTTTTATAGGACATCACCTTTAGATTCTTGAACAAGAATCCCGTTGTATGTTGAAGATGGTCAAGAAGCCGTCCTGGAGTTGCTACAATGAGATTCACTCCATTTCTGAGGTGTTCTGCTTCTGTGCTTCGACCCCGACTACTAGTTAGCAAGGCAAGATTTTGAGAGTGATCCTTCATAAGGACTTCAGCAACTTCATGTGTCTACATCATTAGGAAAGTATAATGTTAAAGGTAACTTCTACTAAGATGGTGAAGTGGAAAGTATCAAATTTGAATGGCAATATGTAAGAGCATAATCAAATAGTCTCCTCACCTGCACCGCAAGCTCTCTTGTTGGACAGATAACAATAGCACCTACTCCATTGCGAGATGTGAAGTGGGACTTATGTAACAACTCCACAGCTGGAATAAGAAAAGCAAGGGTCTTCCCGGAACCTGTCCTCGCAGCCCCAATCACATCTCTGCCTACAAAGAGTGGAGGTATAGTTCTAGCTTGAATCTGGCAACAACACACAAAGCCAAACTTCACATTAGGTTCACTACAGGTTCTATGTTTCATAAGTAAAAAGACAGTGCAAAGTTAGAGCTTTGAGTTTTTCAACAAAACAGACATCAAATCATAGCATAGCATCATCCGAATTAAAAACTTTTTCACTGTCGGTGAATATTGTGAAGAAACTTCAAAAAAGAAGAAATCAATGTTTCTACTTCTCAATTACAATGTAAAACAAGGCTTCCCTAAACTCAAAATTACATCCACTAAAGTAATGGTTATTATAGTTTTAGCAACAGACACCAACAAACCAAAAACAAGCCATTTCAAACAAGGTACTAAATTTTATGTTACCCAATTTCTCAATGTAGCTTATATGGGTACAGTAAAACAATCATGTTTATACATGTGCTAGTTCTTAGGACTAACTGATTCCAAATAAATAAATAAAAGTTAAAAGTTCAAGTGAAATTCATTTAAATTTGGGTCATCGTATTTATTTAGTGCCTATAAAGAAGCTATCTCTTCAAGCTAGATAAGGGGTCATACGTAGGCACTTTTCCCCGGCAATAACATAACAACTACTTAGTATTTTCAACTAATAGCTAAATAGAGAAACAAGATCATTCCCTTTAACATGATTCTAACTACACCGTTCAATTAGATGACCACGAATTTCGAGTGGACTAATTAACATCTTCGTCATTTTGCTTCGAAGGTAATCTATACTTCATCAGCGTTGTTCTTTCTGTAACAATACCTGAATTTGAAACAGAACAAGCAGACATACACACTCACGAAACATATAAATAATTGCTTATATTTTCATGACTAGTGTGATCAACTTGGGAAATTCTCCCTTAATACCCAAGGTACAAAGTACACGTAAAATCTAGATAAGAGACCATAAAAACTCCCTATGTTTGTCACTTTGTCAGTCATAATTCAATGTTCCTTTTTATAGCTCTTTCGCCTAAAACCTACTCCCTCCTACCCACTAAGATCTCCCCCTTTTATGTTGTTGTTTTGTCGGACCATGTTGAGTGTTACTTGTAGACCAAATGACTCGTTAAGTTGTTGTAAAATTAATACATATTTTATTCTGCATTGCATTCTACCTAACCCACTTGATTTTATGTCAATCGGGTTTTTCATTAAGTGTAGGAATAGCCTCAAACATGTCCAGTTAAAACAACAAAATGAAAGGGGAAGATCATTTTGGGTATGAGGGAGTATGGTGTTAAGGTAGAGCTTAGCTTCTAAGGTACGGATCATGAGTATATATAGCTAGAGATAACAAGAGCCAAGGTACAACATTGTTAAGGTTAATCTTTCCCAAACAAGCCAAAATATATATGATCTATATAATAATACACTCCCTCCATTCGTATCCAAAATTCCAAATGCCCCATTTTTTTTTTGCAGTTTTTGATGGACTATATTTGGACGCACCTCCACATTAAAAACACATGTTCACTTAGTGTAAAACATAGCAAATGCTCTATTCTGCAATGCACTATCCCAATCCCCCTTATTTTTAAAGCAAATGAGTCATTCATTTGGGTAATATGTGGCTCACAGTATGCTAAATCAAAAACTGCAAAGTCAATGAGGCATTTGGATATTAATGGAGGGAATAACATAGAAGAACAAATTTAAAAGTTGACCTGAGTCATATGAGTGAAACCCATGGAAATGATAGCATTCTTGGTGGGTTCCGATAAGGTGGACAGTGACAGAAAAAATTCACCGCTCGTGATGCCGCAAGAAGATGATGAACCGTTTTCCGCCTTCTTTTGATCAACTTCTTCATCATTACTACCATCTTCTAAGGTGGGTGATGACAGAAAAGCTTCATCACTCGTACCCCCCGACGAAAACGATGATGACGACGAGGACAGTGACGAAGAAGACTTCGCCTTCTTGCGCGCCCTTTCTACATTATCTATGTTATCTCCATCATTTCGTTGTGATTCATCATCATGTGTTCGGTTATCTCTCTGCCTCTTCCACCTTTTCTTGTTGCTCATGGTTTGTGGAAAATTTACCTTTGCAAATGAATTGAACACTTAGATAACCATAACCTAAAGAATCTTAAAATTCCACCAATATAAATAATACAACAACCAACCATAGTCAATATAACAATCAGTATCATTCCAAGTGATGCAAGCACAAATTGCCTAATATTAAAAATTAAAAACAAAAGATTATGAGTTGTTTATGCAAGTCAGTTTGCAAATGGCTATGTTTCAATGAACGAATGAGCTTAAAAAAGTGATGCATCATAATTAAGGCATTCTTTGGCACTTGAAAGAACAAACTTTTTCATAAAGATCAGTTTTTGCTCAGTACATCTACAAAGCAAGTATATTTCAATATGCCAGGATGCCATTCTTTCGGCTAGAAGTGTGGCTTGACTTAGCCTATTAGCAGTCTTGCTTTTCTTTTCGGTTATGTTTATCATTCCTATTTTTTCTTCATGTAAAATATTGTACCTTTTGCAGTAGCTAAGGATTAATGGATTATAAATAAACCTTCCTCTAGTATGAAGGAAGCCAGAGTTATAACGGAGAAAGACCATGATTAAGAGTATTTCTTGTCTAGACTTTTGCGAACTGTAACACCTCCTAAATTTCCTTAACTTTTTAAAAACATTTTATCGCGAACCAACTCACAAATAAGAAAATTCAGAGGTGTCACTTCGCACTCGAGTCAAAGACACGAATGCTAAGAGATTTCGGAAGTTATACTGTAAAAAGTCTAATAATCTAAAGTAGTCTATTACATTCAATCCTTAAATTACAATAATCCAAAACAGAAATATAAATATGAAATACCCTAAGTCGAATATATTGTCTAATAAATGAAAGTCTAAATATATTGAATCCAATTAATTTATAGTAAGTTGTCGTTCCCACATGTATCATTAACTCCAAATCTGTGGTGGATTTAAAGCGCAAAAATCACAGTTGAAAAAGTCTGTGAAATTGAGTAAGCCAATACCTTAAAATGTAGAAAACCAAAACCTTAACCTGGATTTTGAAAACGTTTTAGTTTTATTTTTCTTTTCGAAAACACATTTAGCACATAATCACAACAACCATCCAATAATAATTCCAAACAATCAATCCAAATTCGTATTCCACAATCCATAATTCAATTCATCACTTCCAATAGCTTAAGAAACATTCCACGATCCATAAATCAATTTATCACATACATCAATTGTACAAGAAACATTCAACAATACATATTCATTGAACATTAATTAATTTGATCACGAGTAAGAAGTTATAAGTCATAATCCACAATCCATTGTTCACAATCCACCATCCACAATCCACAATCCATAATCCATTATCCAATACTACTAGACCTTAAGTGTGCACACCCCCTATTAAATATTTTAAACTAATAGAGTAGTACTATAGGTAAACCCACTTAAAAATCGATGCGGTGGGGCTGTAATTAGGAATCGATGCGACTCCGTCCAATAATTAGGAGCAACTCCGAGGCTCCAACACAATAATTAGGAGCAACTCCGCGGCTCCAACACAATAATTATACCACCATTCTCCATCAAATCTCCACACCACTATCCTAATCCACATTCACAATTTAAACCATTCATAAGCCAATCACAACCAACATCACATGCTAAATCCACCTTACCTTTCCATTGCAATAAACCAAACAAGTATAACATAAAAATTACAAAGCAAATTGAATCGTTCTCCACCTAGCACGATACTAAGTTCTCATCCATCACACCATTCACATATAGCACAAAAGTTTGAAGAGTTTCTACAAGTTTAAGAAAGGTTGAGCATGCTAGCTTACCTTTTTAATGCACACAAGAACACGACAGAACAACGGTCACTAGTATTCTTCGTCTACGAACCCAGAGGCTACAATTACACAACCAATAATCCCAAATTAATACTAATCTCACCAAATCATCCATCTAACACTTATGTTACCTCTACTCTATATGCGATGCCCATCACAATGATATTTCTAAACCAACAATTATCAATTTAGCTAACAATTACCTAATTCAATGATTAAATACCCATACTCAATAATACTCAATTTATCTTGAAGTTCCCAAAGACTTAAAATCACTTTTAAAACAGAATCCAATTCATAAAAATAAATCCATAATTATTATAATTTATTTAGGATTTATTAATACAATTTATATGATGTTTTAATTATCAAAAACATGTTTAAATTACATTAAATTACATAAAAATGAATTTAATCAATTAAAATTCGAATATCAGTTTATGATTCCCAAAATTATCAAAATCTCGAATTATTGATCATCAAAATTAGTTTGGGCTAATTAACCTAATTAAGAAATAATTAACCAAAATTCCCCCAATTTACAATTGTACAAACTTGAACACAACCCCTATTTAAATATTAAACTAAATTCAAGAACATTAATTAACATATTATAAACATAATAAAGTCATAAGTTTCGAAATTAATTGAATCAATTCGAATAAGCAAGCTAATTAATCCCAATTTCGTGATTAGTGAAAATCAACTCAAAACAATAATCAAGATCGATTATTTATGCATAAAACTAACCCAAATTGATTACTCACTAATCATAGAATCTACTAGAACAAATTAAACATGATTTAAAGCAAGAAAAACGAATTAAAATCAACGTTTACTAGAGAGGACGAAAACAGGGGTAGGAAGGGCGGTGAAGGGCGTTACCCACGGCAGGAGAAGGAGGAAAAAAGTGGTGGTGCGGTGGTTGATCGACGATCTGGGTCGAACGGCGAGCCTAGCAGAAGAAAGATGGCGGGCGTGCGTGCGGCGAAGACGGGTGCAGAGGCAGGGGAAGAGAGGGAGGTGTTCTGTTTTGATAAAGAAGGAAAAGGGTGGGGGGTTGTCGTGAGTTTGGAGAGAGAAAGAGTGTGAGTTTTTTCTTTTTCTTTTTCCCTTTTTCTGATTTTTCTTTTGTATTTTGGTTTGGGCTTGAGTTGGAAGTATGGGCCAATTTTGTTGGGGCTTGTTTAATTGTAGTAGCAAGGAATTGGTCAATAAAAATCCAAAACGAAACCCAATTTTGACAATCTCGAACCCATTTTCGAAACGACTCACGAAATAACATTTAAAAATCATTTTGCCCTACAATAGATCAATTCCTTTCATTTAAATCAACAAAGCTCAATTCAACCCCTCTGAACAATGGATCAACTGGACCAATTGGGTTATTTAAATGAAACGAATTGATCTATTGTCGGGGACGAAGCGTTCTCTTAATGGGGTAATGATGTAATATCCCGAAATACTATTCGATACATATCCCAAAAAATTTCAACCCCTTTTCTCAGAAAAAAAAAAAAATTCAACCCCTCTGAACAATTTGATTAGTCATTTTCATAACTTCCTAAAATCATTTCTCAATATTAGTCAACCAAAATATACATCAAAACCCAAAAGATATCGAACATCCATTAGAACCGCTAGAAATTCAATTTCCTCGAGCACTACAAGTCATATATATCAAAACTAAGCAAAGCCATTATATCTAAAATAAAATATTTTCGCCCACAATCATTTAATAAAGATCATACTCTCTTTATTATACAAAACTCATAAATATATCATCCGTAAGAATCATCGCTCAATCACAGAGTTACCCAAAATGAAATTTGAACTAACCGAACTCACTAAATTCACTTTGCCAATAAACTCAACTCTTTAAATCATAATGCAATAATTATATCATGATAACAATGATAGAGATTTTAAATCTCAAAGATAAATAATTCTAATCCAAGTAAATCTCCAATTTAACCTGATCCTCGTCGAATTACAACCTTTGTACATTATATATAAGCCCCAAAAATCTCAAATATCAAATTAATACACCAAACTATTCCGTAAGATAAATACACACAGGGAAAAATTAAGATCATGGATCCGAAATCATTTTATCCCAAAATAACTGTAACCTTCCATGACGATATTTTAATAACATACTCAAATCCATTAAACAATACAGTCATATACCCCGAACTAGCCAAGTCAATAAGTTTCCATTTCAACATTCCAAATTTACCACAAGAGAACAATTTTAATCTCTAGAAACCAACCAAACTCCAAACTCAATGTCGTATGCCACACTCAAATTTCTTATTCACATCCCATCATAATATTCCTTACAAATCTCGTAAAAATCACCGTCAAACAATACTACTCAATCATGACACACACCTTCGTACATTATAAAATTTATAATTAGTATAGCCGTCGCTTAATCTACTTATTACACAAAATTCAGTTCACCATATAACCCTCATTATATATCTCATATTTTACCAAAGTCTCATATTAATCATCGACGTAGCGATGTTAAAACAAAGGTATAAAATGCTAAATATAGAGCATTCCAATAATAATCAACATATTAGCCACCAGTCTCACTACTAAAGATAGGGTGGGAGGGCACTACCTATATTTTGGTATATTTCTCTATGTTTAATTTAACCCTTGAAAAATGATGCAATAATTAGCTATCAACCACTTAATAACATTTCCAACACTAATGAATCCCAAAATAATATAAGTTTCAATTTAGGCACATTCCATGAAACCAAGAAAACGTATACATGTCGAGCATACTTAAAATAGACATACAAAATTTTCTCATTCCAATTCAGTGAATAATCATTCCAAATATATAAGGTACATTTGACCTTCCAAAACCAACGATTTTTATACATGTCCATCAACTTTAATTTCAATGCCAAATTACGTCTACCTTTATATTTCAATGAATCGAAATAATCAAAACATTTAATAACAAGTATATATAAAACTCACATGTGAAAACAAGTAGCAATTCATAAATAAAGCTAGACACACATAAACAAACAAAGCGATACCCCTATACCCCCATACAGCTTGGTTCATTTTAATTGTTTTCCTAATTAATTAATTTTTTTCATTTATTTTTTCAAGTCTTATTAGTTCAGTTTCAACTTGTGACCTAACTTGGGCTCTGATACCAACTGTAACACCCCCAATTTCCTTTAAATATTTTATCACGAACCAAAACACAAATAAAGATATTCAGAAGTGTCACTCCGCACTCGAGTCAAAGACCCGAATGCAAGGAAATTTCAAAAGCCGGACTACAATTGTCTAATGATCTAAAATGATCTATTACATCCAATAACTGAAATTACAATAGCCCAAAATCTGAGATTTAATTATAAAATAGTTTAAGTCCAATATATTGTCTCTTCAATGAAAGTCCTCCATCTAATGTCAAATGAGTCGTTGTTCCCGCATGCCTTAATCACTCTAAACCTGTGGTGGTTTATAATACAAAAACTAAAGTTGAAAAAGTCAGAAAGATTGAGTAATCTAACGCCTCAACTTGTAGAAAACCAAAACCCTTACCTGGATTTTGAAAACGTTTTAGTTTTATTTTTGAAAACACACTTAGCACATAATCATACCAGATGTACATTAATAACTCCAGAACCAACAATCCAAATTCATATTTCACAATCCATCATTCAATTCATCACTTCCAATAGCATAAGAAATATTCCACAATTCATATCCAACAAATCAAAGATTAACGATAAATAAGAAATTCATATATAAGTTATAAGTCATGATCCATAAATCACAATTTATAGTTCAGAATCCACAATGCATAATCCACACTCCACAATCCATAATTCAAAAATACTAGACCTTAAGTGTGCACACCTCCTATTAAGTATTTTAACCTAATAGAGTAGTATTAGAGCCAAACCCACTTAAAGATCGATGCGGTGGGGCTATATTTAGGAATCGATGTGACTCCGTTCAATAATTAAGAGCAACTCCGAGGCTCCGACACAATAATTAAGCGCAACTCTGTGGCTCCGACACAATCATTATTAGGAGCAACTTCGAAGCTCTGACACAAGAATTATACCATCATTCTATCCATCAAATCCCCACACCTCTTTCATAATTCACATTCACAATTTGAACCATTCATAAGCCAATCACAATCAATATCACACACAAAATCTACGTTACCTTTCCATTGTAGTAGCCATACAAGTACAACATAATAACCATAAAGGAAATTATATCGTTCTCCACCTATCATAATACTAAGTTCTCATCCATCACGCCATTCACATATAGCACATAAGTTTGAAATGTCTCTCCAACTTTAAGAAAGGTTGAGCATGCTAGCTTACCTTTTTTAATGCACAAAAGAACACGACAGCACAAGGATCACTAGTACTCTTCGTGTACGAACTCAGAGGCTACAATATATAATACAACCAAAATCCCAAATTAATACTAATCTCACCCAATCATTCAACTAATACCTATGCTACCTCTATTATATATGCAATGCCCATGAAAATTTAAATTGTAACCCAACAATCAACAATTAACCAACAATTATAATTCTAATTCAATAATCAACTAATAATACTCAAATAGCACTCAATTTATTTTAAAAGTTTTCAAAGGCTTAAAATCACTTTTAAAACATAATCTAATTTAAAAAAAATATCTTAATTATTATGATTTACTTAAACAATTTATATTGTGTTTTAATTGTCAAAATCATGTTTAAATTACATAAAATTACATAAAAACGAATTAAATTAATTAAAACCCGAAAATCAGTTTATAATTCTTAAATCATCAGAATTTCGAAATATTGATTATCATAGTTAATTTGGGCTAATTAACCTAATTAAGAAACAATTGATCAAAATTCCCCCAATTTACAATTTCTACAACTTTGAACAAAACTCAATCTAAAGCTCTAATTGCATTCAATAACCCTAAATAATCAGATTATAAGTATACAAAAACCATAGATTTCAAAATATATTAAACCAATTCGAAGAATTAAGCTAATTAATCCTAAATTCTTAATTAGTGAAAATCAACTAAAAAAAATCATCAAAATCAATTCTTTGTTCATAAAACTAACCCAAATCAGTTACCCACTAATAATAACATCTATTATTATCAATTGAACACAATTTAAAGCAAGAAAAACGGATTCAAAACTTGTTCTTTGAAATAGGGACGAAAGAAACAGAGGAACGGGCGACAGTGGGCGTTACTTGTCGGCAAAGGGAGGACGGGAAAAGAGGCGGCGAGGTGAACGGACGGCCGACGATTAGACTGGGCCCCGAAATTCTGAGCTCTCAGCGTGGTGTGCGGTGAAGACGAGGCGTGTGTGATGAGAAGAAAGCAAGGGAGAAGCAGGGGTGTTTGGTCGGGTAGAGGAGAGAGAAAAAAGAGGGGTTTTTTTTTCAATTGGTATATGGTACGCCGGGGTATGGAGCTCTACGTACCCCCCGTCCTAATTATAAAGAAGTCCATGTTTTTAAGTCAAGCCCAATCCAAATGATAACAATTCTGGCTCAAACTATTACCGGGCCACAAAACATCAAACATAAATGCCCAAGTATTCTCTCTCCTCCCCCTTCCTATTTCCTATTCCCCATCCTATCTCCCCCCCCCCTCTTTTGCTGAAATGCCGCCGGAGCACCACCACGCCCCCCTCACAAAGCAAGCAACGCCGGCGATACATCCACCTATCTGACGTCGCCTCCGCGTCCAACTTCCTCCACGATCTCCCTTTCGTTTTCCTCCTCTCCAAGCACCACCAAGCCCCTTCCCCGACCCCTAACCCCTCGAACTCGTCGACGCCATCAATTCACGCCGGAGAGGTCAGTTGTGGTGGCGATGACGCGAGGTTTAGGGCCATAGAAAAGAAAATAGGAGAGAGAAGATAAAAGAAAATGGGAGGAGGAGGATGCATGTGAGGCGGTGGCGCGAGAGTCGGGCCAGAGTTGCCGGCGACTGGAGTTTATGGTGATGGCGTCGCTGGGTGGTCAAAATAGTGGTGGTGGTGGTCGACATAGAGGCGGTGGGGATGGGGGATTGCCGGCGGTATGTCGGGTTGGAGAGGGGGGAAGAGTAGAGTTATTGGATTTGGTCATTATTTGGTAAAAAAAAAATACCTGGGGGAGGAGAGAGTAATTGGGGTTGGTCAAAAATGACCATTTTGCATTTTTATGAATGATTGATAAAAAATGAATCATTTTTTTATTCTTTTGTTTATCATTATTTACCTATGTTTTTGTTATTTAATGTTCTATTTATTATTTGTTTATTTTTCTTTGATCATTATTTCGCAATGAGCGAAAATTTAAAAATAATGAATGAAAGTTAGAAATAATGAGTACATATTGAAATATAATGACTGAAAAACTGAAAATGGGGGTATAATTTTTTTGTTTTTTGGTGCAAAGGAGCAGCTTTAGTTGCGGGGGATGGCGATATGAGGATTCGAACCTAACAGGCTAAAGTCGTATGCCTAAATCAAATATAATTAACACACAAACCTATAACGTAGTATTGGGTAAGTGGGTGTCGAATCCACCGAGAACGATGATTTTCTAAGTATGCAAACGTAACTAAATGGGGGGTTTTGAGTTGTAAAGATCAAGTAATCCAGCGGAAAGATGTAAATTGCAATTCAATTAAGGGAAAAGTCTCGAACGATTAATATCCACTACAGTTCATCCAATTGATCATTGTCCTCACTTAGATCAATTTGTTGAGCGCCTAATCGCGAAAACGGAGTTTTCGATCGTTCCTAATTAATAGCTAGCAAGAGAGATCAGCCCTACCAACTAGCCCTAATCGGTTAATAACAAAGACGTGCACCTAAATTCAATTCATTGATAGCAATAAGCAATCGAACGATAACAACTAGGATAGATAAGATCTAGACACACGCGGTTTCGATCTTCAATCAATATATCAATTCTTTCCTAAATCTTAGATCTATGATCAGCACGGAATTAAGATTTAGTTTCTACAAGTGAATCAATTAAAGAAACAATTAGTACTTTGATTAATGATTCTAGCAATATGACTTAACCTAGGGCTAATTAGTTGTACACCTAGTTAACAATAAATCAATCAATAGCAACCGAACTAGAGAGAATGATAATACTCACTATAATTAAAATAGATAAGACTCAGAATTATCCGAATGAATTTGTAGCTTCAATTAATCAAATTCGAGAATAAAGTCTTTAGCCTTACATAGTCTTGAAATAATACAAGTTTAGGTCTTGAATACTGAATGCTTAAAACTACTGAAAGTTTAATGTATTCAGCGCGTCTCCTGTGAGACCGTCTCCAATAAGTTAGTGTAAGACGGATACTATAACCCAGTTTCTATAATACCCACTTATAAAACAGTATTTTTTATAATAATAATGAATAATAAAATTAACAGTTTTTTATAATAATGATGAAAAAAAATCCCTAGATTTCATCCCCATTATACGCTTCTCTAGTTTTCTCTCTCCCCTCTCACTCAAATATTTTCCTTCTGCTTCTTCCCTCTTTATACGTTTCTTATACCTCCTACCTCCATTTTTGGGGTTACCCAAAAGCTCACGATTTTAATTTCAACTATACTACTGGATTAAAATGGGCAAAAAAAACTATTACTGTGAAGACTCCATCAAAGTGTAAGAGATTAGAAGATCCGAAAAATCAAGGTTTGAATACAACGAAATAATTTGAATATGATTTTTTTTTCTTAATTTCATTCATAGACATTGTAGTAAGTGTTTAATGATTTTTCTGGATAGAAATTTGAAATCGTGTGGTATATGTGTTGACATTGATATAATATTTATGCCTAAATTGCATGTCCAATACAATCTGATCTGTATGATTGAAATTTCATGTTAGGAGTTGCTTATTAAGAGTAGGAATTCATGAGTCGTTGAATAAGGTTAGGAAAGTTAGTAGTTAGTTGGGGATAAGTGTGCTTTTCGATTAAGGGCTTACTTTAAAACATTACTTGGTTACGATTCATAAATCATTTTTTTCTTGTAACCGACATTTCTTTTATTGTAACCCATTTAACTTTAAATGGATTAGTTGCGTATATGAAAATTCTAGAAGGGTATTATCAGTGAATCGTATCTTGTTTGATTAGTACCATTAAATTGAACCAGATTGAGTTCATGTCAATTGGTGACTTTGGTTATAACTTAGTTTCAGTTCATCTGAAGATGGATTTGGTGTCTTTTTGGTCAATTGTGCATGTTGCTTTATTAAATTGCCTTTTTACAGGAGACTGTCGGATTATTTTGAATATGTAATCTGAGTGCTTCAACTTTACCCTTCTTGCTCTTACCAAGGAAATAGCGTTTGTTTACTCAGTGACCCCATCTGCAATTCTGGATTTTCTGTCTGTTGTGATTAAAAACATAGTGCACTCTTTCTTTGCTTGTACTATACATCTATGTACAAGTGTGCATACATCGCCTTTGTGAGAGATGGTGGTTGTTTATGCTGATTTTTTGTGTCCACGGACTTGACTCAAGTTTTTACTTTATGTTTCTGTTTGACAAAGTTTCCATCTGGTGTTGGTATATTTGTAACTGTAATAACAAAGTGTGCTTTTGGATTAAGGGATTACTTTAAAACATTACTTGGTTACGATTCATAAATCATTTTTTTTATAACCTAGATTTCTTTTATTGTAACCCATTTAACTTTAAATTGATTAGTTGCGTATATGAGATTTTGGGAAAGGTATTATCAGTGAATCGTATCTTGTTTGATTAGTACCATTAAATTGAACCTGGCTAGAAACTTACATACAGACTTCTTTAATTTATTTTCTTCATTAAGTTTCTATGTAACCCTTGAACATTATAATGTAGGCCACTTAACATTTAAGCTAAATGGACCACTTTGAATCTACTTAGAATCACGGTTTATAATTCGTTCTTTTCATATTTTATCATACTAAATTTTGTTGGGTAATCTCCATTTCTTTTATCGTATTCTACTTACAATTAATTATATGGATAGTTCTTGCTGTTTATTATACTAATGTTTACTTGATTTATTGTAGATGAACCAAACAACCTTCAGCTCGAGCCACTAGACTTCCTGAAAAGTTCATACGAATTAATGCTAGGGCAAATAGATCTAAAGGTGTTGTCTCAAGTTCAACTGTTCAATCAGAGCTTTCAAACATAATCTCCAACAGTGGATCACCTTCTAAGAAAGTTTCCACTCGTCGTTCAAGGTTCATAACCAAACTTATTTCGAATTTGTTATTTACTTAATTCTTATAACAATGACGCATTAGTACTATCTATGATACTTACAAATCTAAATGTTACCGTCTTGATTTAAATTGAATGTGTGATATTATGTAAGGTATATAACTTATATTGTAACTCACTTAAATGTTAGCCTTTATTTTTAATTGGTGATCCTATTATACTGGTTTAACTTGCTACAATGTCCTATATATATGTAATGACAATCATGATGTTCCAAATTTCGTGAATGAAAGTTTGCAATTTTGTCTAAGAGGAATGATTACCTAATTTAAAAGGGTAGCTTTAATATGAAAAGGGGTTACTAGATCACATTACTATATAATTTAAATTGAATATGTAATATGATGTACGCATCCTAATCTTTAATGTAAGGTATATAACTTATGTTGTAACCCACTTAATTAAATGTTAGCCTTTATTTGTAATTGGTGATCCTATTATACTTGTTTAACTTGGTACACTGTGCTATAGATATATAATGACAATTATGATGTTCCAAATGGCGTGAATTAAAATTTGCAATTTTGACTAAAAGGAATGATTACCTAATTTAAAAGGGTAGCTTTAATATGAAAAAGGGTCACTAGATCATATTACTATATACTTTACGCAGCATATGTTTATGGTAATCTACTTATATTGGATTGTCACCCTTCTTTGCTTACTTCTTTACGTAGGGCAAAAAATGAATTGTAATTATACTCAACACCTTATGGTCTTCATAGACTTATTTCCGAGTTCTCACCTAAACAACTAGCTGATGTAGAGGAAATTGGTTTGGGGGGCTGCTGAAAATGAATCTAACGGGTTTTTACCAAGCCATGCTTCCACTTTTACAGAAGTCGTATCACTCTGAAAGCCATATGTTTTATATTGGTGAGAAGTATCAATGTGTGGTAACCGCATATGATGCGTACGACATATTCATGTTACCACTGAATACGGGTAACTTGGTTGTAGAAGCTTCTACCAAAAGGAAGGAAAATCCAGATGTAGACTTGATTAAGCAATGGAAAGATAAACTCCAAATTGTAGGAAATAATAAACTTCCTGCCGAAAGATTAGTTATGGAAATGAAGACCTTAAAGGAAGGTTGTGAAATGTTTAAATGATACTTTGTTTTATATGCCATGGGAACTTTCTTAGTTCCCACACCACATAACAGAATCGATTTACAATTAACTAAACCACTAGTCAATGTGGATGACATTCCAAAGTTAGATTGGTGTAGATATGTTTTTGATAAGCTTGGAAATGCAGTGGAAACATGGCATAAAAGTAAGACAATGAACGTTGGTGGTTGTTTATTAGTCCTCCAGCTCATATATTTTCATAGGCTTGCTTGGAGAGCCTGTAAAGCCCCTTCTACACTTCCTTTGATACAACACTGGACATACGAAAGTATGAAGAAAAGGATAGAAGAAGAGAAAAGTGGAGCTCAAAAAGAGGGGGGGAGGTATGGTATGGGTATATGGGATAGTACTACTTATCCTGTTTCAGAAAAAATGTTCAGTAACATTACACCCACCATACACACAACCACCTTTAAACAAAGGACAGTCACATTGTTATTGCCGGGTGACTTACAATCTGATGATGAGATATACAAGGAAGCGAAGGATGTAAATTATCTTTGTCTTGCACTTTTATTTTATATACTTTTTCTTGTTGTATTATTATCTATATTCTTTCAATCTTTATTCCTAATCTTGTCAGCCATTTACGGAGGCGAAATTGTTTCTTAAGCGTGATTTGGAGTTGTTGTCTCGAGTTTCCCAACAAAGGATAACAACATTGAGAACGTCATCACAAGCACTCAGTCTTGCAGATCCAACTGATCCTTCTTCGAGCCAGTTCTCTTGGACCCAAGTCCTACAAGATCCAAATGTTCTAGCGAAGTTCGATGCCATTGAGCAACAACTGAAGGACGCTACTATTGCTGCTACTGCTGCTTTTGAAGTACCTTCGTTTGATCTCGGTATAGATAGTCCTTTAGGTGAACTCCGTAATGCGGAACCAGAACGACCACCTACCCTTCCGAAGTACTTCACAATACGATTTAGTAAGACAAGGCAACATGCTAGTTCAAAGAGTAAACCAACAGCTAAATAGGAATATTTCTATAATTCCAGTTTTTTTTTTTTTGCACATTCAGGGGACAATTTTCTCTCTTTTAGATCATGATGTATGTACTATCTTAGTGTTACTTAGTCATTGCTTTTGGTGTCTCCTTCTCGATGAACCCATTGCAATAGATGTTTTTCCTCGTTTAATCCATTTTTTTTTTCAAGGGAAATTTTGATACCCTTATTTTATATTTGTATTCATAATACGTTCTACAGGATACATGAAATTTCAAACACACTTCCAATGACTAGTACGTTGTACGTTTTCCTTAAATTTCGCTCGTTCACAATTCTATTTTTTCATGTTAAAAGTTGGTGGTACGCGGTAAAACACTTATTGTAACCAATTTATGCTATAAAGTAACCAATAAAACGCACATTATATATGTTGCATTTAGTTTTAATGATCGTATTATAATTTAAAATAAACACTAAATTTTTTTAACTATACATGATATACGACATTCTCATGATAATTTGTTGGTTAAAAAGTGAACAGTTTACCATTCATTGTGATCATTATATGGCTTTTAGATAGTGTTGGTTTACGATTTAACTATATTAGTTTTGATTAAAAAAGGTCACAAAATGTTAAAATAGGCATAATATATTAATATATATAGAGTAACTCATTTACTCATTCTATTTGGGGCGTTATAATCTTACATTTATTTAAAGTAGTCACTATAAATTGTACAATGGTCACTTAAAATGTATAAGAGGTCACTATTATTAGAGAGAAAGATGATTACACAATAACTTAGTATAAAACTATGTCGCCATAAATTAGTGTGACACCGTCTAATACAAAATAAATATTGTAACCAATGAAACACTTTATGTAACCAATCTTTATTTTAAAGTGACCCATAAAACGCAAATGTAAACAATCGAACTTAAAATACTCAGTGGAAATCAAAATAAGTCTAACCTAAAATTACAATAAAAGTAGTAAATCTATAATAGGAGTCCATTTATAACACCTCAAATTAAACGTGGAGGAGGAGTATAGGTAGAAGCTTCTTCTCCAACAATGCTAGAAGGTCGGCCATTTTGCGTACTCCTCCTCAATTGTCGTTTCTTCCTTGCACTCCTACCTTTTGTTGTACATCTAACGGGATCCAGAATCACATTCAAACTTGGAGTAGTGTTATCACAAGGTTCTGTTTCTAGTGATCGTGACTCTAATAAAGCTCCAATTTCATCAAAATCTCTCTTATAACCTGCCTCGAGCATTGTTCTTGCTTCCTTATCATCACGACACTTCAAAATTAAGTTATAGTAATTCCTTAACATGACCCGACGCCAAGTTACACTATCATCTCCTTGACGATTGGCATTTCTCTGAACATTCACTCTATTCCAAACCTCTGTTTTCGCATACTTAGTCCATCTACTACAAATATATCTTTCCGGAATCTCTTTCACAGAATGCCAGTGCAATACTCTTATACAATGAAACCATAACATACCCGATTCTTCAAAATTTCTACAAGAACAAGAAACGAACCTATTAATGGGATCAAATGTTACACGCCGTGCAGCTGTAGGTTGATCTTCTGGACTCACTTCAAACAACATTGTAGTTCCTTCAAAACCAATAGCAGTAATATCCGTACCAATAGCATAACCAAATTCAATCTCAAAGTGTCTGAAGAGTGTTAGAGTGTAGATGTGACCAGCATGTTTCAACATCCCAACCATAGGTAAATAAGAACAAGGTACAGACCTAGAGCACGCAAATTCATTTTTCCCCTCCTTACTCCTCCATCGCTTGACAGTGTCATTATAAATTCCGTAAAAATCAGTTAAAGATGTACTCATAGTAGCTTCAAATCCAATTGCATTGTTAGTACTTTCACTCCTTTGAGAAGATAAGATACCAGCTGAAAAGAAATCTTTGCTTAGTGTTGTACAACTCTTGTCAGGCAATCCATACAAACGCTGAAACCAACTGTTATTTTCTAAACCATAATCTGCATTCTTGAAATTCATCCTGATTATAACATCCTTTGAGGCACTTGTTAAACGTATCCTTGAATGTATTATCTTGCTTTAGAGATCCAAAATGACTAACAGCGTTCTCGTGTATATGCCATTGGCATAGCCTATGCCTTGAATTAGGGAACACCTGCAAAAGAACGTTTATGATTTCGAATCATATTTAGTACCCCATTTACAACAAAACATCACCCAATTTATATGTATAATATTTAGTAATCCATATACATTACATTGTTACCCATTTTAAGTTCAAAACAACGTATAAACAGAAGTTCGAAATTGTAAGACAAACATATATAGAACTAGATATGAAGCACTTAAATTAAAAAGTAACCCCTGAATATGGAAGGGTGGCCCATATATAATAGACATACCTTTGCTATGACATTGTTCATGGCTAGATCTTGATCTGTGAAAATAGTTGTAGGATGAACATCTTCATCCGTGGACTCATTGAATACATTAAATAACCACTCAAACGGTCCAGTCTTCTCATTGGCCAAGAATGCACAGCCAAACATCATGTTTGACCAATGATTATTAATACCAACAAATGCCCCACATATAAGATTATACTTATTAGTACGATAAGTTGTATCAAATACCATCACATCGCGATATAGAAGGTAATCTTATTTCATCATGGAATCCCTCCAAAACACACTACACAACCTACCATCATCATCCAATTTAACTCGAAAGAAAAAATCTGGTTCTGCTTGTGCTCTTTTGTGAAGAAAGTCCAACACAGCTTGTGAATCTCCAGCTTATATCACCTTCATTTTCTTTCTATACACATGATTGTAGTGCTCCTTTTTTGAATGCCCAACTTCTTCTTCTCCACCACAACTGTGAGCCATATATCGAAACTGTACAGCAGGTGGTACCCTAGCTTCAGTCATCACCTGTATTACTTCACTCTCCTCTTTTGATATATTTCTCGATGCACGATGTAGATGATGCAACTCAGGTCGAGTCATTTCATGGTTATGAGCCACAACATGGTTTACGACCTCAAAATCTCCGTCGACATTTGCTTTCACCCTCATAAAAGCTCCACATCCAGTCCTTGATCGCGGCACCCTCTTACGTTTACGCTTGCTCTTGCCATTCTCAACACTCTCTGCTGCCTTTATAACTTTGCTATCACCTTTTGCAAACCCTTCACATGAACACACAAAGTACTTCTCCGTAACGGGACCATCGTTGCCTAATTTTCTAGTTGTGGACTTTCGTACACTAAACCCCACCAATCGAGAGTGTTGCTTATATAGTTGATATAGCTCTTCCCAAGTTTTAACTTTAGTAACAATTAACGAACAAGAATTGTCTGAAGGTACTTCAAGATCAACATCAATTGGACCTGTATTACGAAAAAACGATTTAGATATATCCCTTAACGCATTTATTGTGACCCTGTAAATTAAAACGTAAATGGTATTCGACAATTAAATATTAATCCGAAAATTTGAAGACATAATATAGAATCAGTAAAAATCCATACTTCCAACTCTAGTTGACATATTATTGTCCACTTCAGGAGCACATCCACGAATTTCATCTGAATAAAATTGAAAGTGACCATGTAAGCGCTTAACGTAAATAGTTTAGTTTACTAAGTACCCATGTAACTAAAAATTAAAAGTGACCATATAAGCGCTAAACATAAATAGTTTAGTTTACTAAGTAACCACGTAAATATAAACATTTACTAACGAACTAGAATTGTCTGGAGGTACATCACGATCAACATTAATTGCACCTGTATTACAAAAAAAACGAATTAGGTGTATCCCTTAACGCATTTATTGTAACCCTGTAAATTAAATCGTAAATGGTTTTCGACAATTGAATATTAATCCGAAAATTTGAGTACATAATATAGAATAATTAAAAATTCATACTTCCAACTCTAGTTGACATAATATTGTCCACTGCACGAGCACATCCACGAATTTCAACTGAAGAAAATTAAAAGTGACCATATAAACGCTAAATGTAACTAGTTTAGTTTACTAAGTAACCACGTAAATGAAAAATCGAAAGTGACCATATAAGCTCTAGACGTAAATAGTTTAGTTTGATAAGTAACCACGAAAATATAAACATTTACCATTCCAGCGTATTGGTGAATTGCGATCGTCTCCTCCATTTGGATCACTTTCGTTATCCGACATTTTCAACTTCAACCCACAAAACAGAAGGAAATGATCAATCATTAACCATACAACCATGGCCACTAATTATCAATCAAATATAACTATGTCATATGGCATGTGCTATTACGTTGTGCATGAACCTTAGACAATATGATAATGAAAGTACAAAGCCCAGATCATAATGAACGAACTTCCGCAAACAATCGTGAGTACATAGTATGTAGAATATGTCATTAGCTGTATAAACGAAATAATGATATACGAGAGGAGAAAAAACACATACCTGACAACTATGGAAAACAGATGATAGAAACAAAAATTGATTGATTGTAACAAAGAAAGGTACAAAACATGATGTAGAGTGGATTTTCTCTCCGCCACTTCAATGGCAACAAAAAATAAGGAAGAAATCAATTAGGTTTCCTACGTTGAAAGTAACTAAAAACTGAATTTAATTTTGTAAATAAATTAAAAAAGAAAATGATTTTTTTATAAAAAAAGAAAAGCAAAAAAGCAAAAATAGAATAGTCTCAAATGGGTAATTTGTTAAGTTAACTGGATGTTTTTAGATCCGTCTGACAATAAGTTATTGTTAGACCGTCTTATATGAGACTTGTTGTAGAGTATTTATACTAAGAGATTACAAGACGGGATATGGAAACCCGGACTTAACCGACGCAGCGGCGGGACGACTCGTCTCTCAGGAAGATGACACGTCTAGGCTTCGGGACGAGTCTTCTAAAGGCCTATGTTTCTGTCTCCGGACTGCGCCTGGCGACGTTTTTCAAACGGTCATAACTTCTTTGTTACTTGACCTCTGAGGACGTGTGACCACGTTTTGGAAATCTAAGACCATGAACTTTAATATGTCGTTGGTCTCACTGCAAAATTCTAAGCCATTTGAAAGTTATGAAGCTTCAAAATTGACCTTCCGTAAATGGACTGAAATTCCTCAACTTAGCTTCCAAATTTGTCCAAATCTTGTCATCTCGCTTCTTGGATCATCTTTTACTGGCTCATTGTCTTTCCACACTTGAACATCAATCTTGAGGCTATAAATACATTCAAAAACCACTTCTTAGATTAAACCACAAATAATCAAATAATCGAATTAACCAATAAACTCATTTAAAAGCTATCATTTTCTAGCATTAAAACCCAACATTACCCACAACTAAGTGGGTCGTATCAGAACCCGTGACAACCCCCATGCAAGTTGAGTTCCTAACCACTAGGCCAACCTTGATCCTCGAAAATGGGGGTATAATGATTGTACATAAATAATGACTATAAAGTGGTTTTGGGAAATAATGAGTGAGAAACTGAAAATTGGGGTAAACTGATTGTACTTAAATAATGAATATAAAATGGTATTTAATGAGTAGAAGTTTAGAAATAATGTGTGATAATTGAAAAATAATGAGTGAAAAACTGAAAATTGGTGTATAATTCTTTATCATTAATTTTGACCAAAATGATCATTTTCCAATCTAGAAATAGAAGGCTTACATTTTTTTTTTCTTTTCCTCTTCCTTTTCCTTTTTCTCTCTCCTTCCCCGAATCAACCCCATGCAAAATAACGATTGAATTTTGAGAAATACTTATTAAAATCAATGTTCACTATAAAGTGATATAATGAGTGAATATTGGAAAATAATGAGTAAAAATTGATAAATAATGAGTGGAAATTGGAAACTTATAATTGAAAATAAATAATGACTATAAAGTAGTATATAATGAGTCAAATTTGAAAAATAATGAGTAAAAATTGGTTCAATGGTGATTGAAAATAATAATGACTATAAAGTGGTATATATTGAGTGAAAATTGAAAACTAATGAGTGAAAATTGGGAAGTAATGACTATAAAATGGTATATAATGAGTGAAAATTAAGAACTAATGACTGAAAATTGGGAAGTGTTGACTATAAAATGGTATATAATGAGTGAAAATTGAAAAATAATGAGTTAAAATTGAGAAACAATGAATGTAAATTGAAAACTAATGAGTGAAAATCCAGAAATAATGAGTGAAAATTGGGAAGTAATGAGTGAAAATCCAGAAATAATGAGTGAAAATTGGGAAGTAATGACTATAAAGTGGTATATAATAGTGAAAATTGGAAAATAATGACTAAAATAAAAAATGGTTATAAAGTCGTATATAATAAGTGAAAATTGGGAAATAATGAGTGAAATTTGAAAATTAATGAGTGAAAAAAATGAAAATTAATGAGTGAAAATTGGGAAACAATGATTGAAAATTGTTTAATAATATTGATAATGAGTAATGATATTTCTACTTATAACTCATTATTTTCAAATTATTATGTACCACTTTATACTCATTATTTATCCTTTTCAGACATTATATTATGTACAAATAGTCATTGTTTTTACTTTTCACTCATTATTTTCAATTATCACTCATTATGTACCACTTTGTATTCATTATGATGGGAATAAATACTAACTATAAAGTGGTAATGAGCATAAATTGAGAAATAATGAGTTAAAATTAAGAAATAATGAGTGGAATTTGGGAAATGATGATTAAAATAATTATTTACTACAATTTAATCATTGTTTTCTTCTTTTTTTTCAATCATTATTTACCAATTATTTATGTTATTTTTACTCATAATCATCTAATCTAATATCTAATATATATTATAAAAGTCGAGTACAACCCTTCATTGATGGACACTTGGCACAATTGTATTGGATGAGAAGAAATAAATATTATTAAAATATTAGGATATGGAAATTCAATGTGACTATTAAATAATATGATAGTTATCAACTAATATATGGAAAACATGATATGGTAATGATGTGATATAAACGATGATGCGATACTGAAAAAAAATGAAATAGCATAACGGATGACGTGATAGTGGAATGAGAATGAAAAAAAAACGGGTTACGGGATATGGAATGAATGGAAAAATATAACGGGTGACGTACAAGTAGAAAGGAAATAAAAGTACAATGAATTAGTAGACATAAATAATAATATAATATGACGGGTGACCAAAGTTGAAAGGAGAAAAACCATGTAAAGCATCGTTTCAAATAATATTATAATAAAAATAAACCTACATTTTTTGAAACATATATAAACAATATAAGTAGGTAACCTGGGCGCGGGCCGGGCACGCAATCTAGTAATTTTCTAATTTCCAGTCATTTTTGCTACAATAATAATTTCCATAGCAAAGGGTGTGGGGACTCAGATCGTATCTCGGCTCCCCACCAACTTCTTGTAAATTATTATGGAGTTTTGGATCATTATCAATTAGTATTGATTATTTTCGATATTTTAGTCATTATTTATTAATTCTCACTCATTATTTACCGCTTTTATTAGACATTATTACCCACTTTTCACTCATTATTTCTTTAAGAAAATGATTGAAAATAAATAATAACTTTAAAATAATATATAATGAGTGAAAATTGAGAAATAATGAGTGCAATTTGAGAAATAATGAGTTAATAAATAATGATTATAAAGTGGTATCTAATGAGTGATGGAAATCGGAAACTAATGAGTGAAAATTGGGAAATAATGAGTGAAAACGGTAAATAATGAGTAGAAAGTAAGAAATACTGGGTGAAAATAAATAATGACTATAAAAGGGTATATAATAATAAGTGGAAATGAGAAATAATGACTAAGAGCTTCGAAATAATGACCATAAAATGATATAAAATGAGGAAATTGAAAAAATGATGAGTGAAAATTGTGAAATATTGAGTAATGATAATCAATTTTAGGGTTTTTTTTGCGAAACCCTACCTTTAAATGTTAGAACTTTGCGAAACCCTACCTTTTATAATAAAACTTGCGAAAGACTACCTTAAAAAGACATTTTTTTTTTGCAAAACCCTACCAAATTATATCATTCCGTCTAACTTAGCAGTCATCCATCTATTGACCATTTTTTGTTGACTTTAGTTCTCACTCTCATCCTCAATGGAGTAATCCCCAACTATCCCCAATTATTTCTCTCACTTTTACCCAGATTTCCCCATTCTTTTCCTCCCTCTCTACCTAGACTTCCCCGAAGATACCAATGATCTTCTTCTCATTTTTGTCTTCTTAATAACCTTACCACCATTAACATACCCAATAATCTGCCTCCTATGTTAACCCAACCCACCTTCCATTTTCATAAAATTTCCCTACAAATTCTTCTTTTCTATTCGCTGGAGTATTCAAACAAACACCTAGTAGGCAGAGCAAAAGTATAGAAATTAAGGAGAAAAACACAGTATTTCAGACATTTGGGATCAACCCACCTGCAGATTTGTGGGAATGAATTAGGAAATCCAGTTGGGTATGTCGGAAAAGATGAAGATTAAGAGAATTTTGATATTGGGTAATTGTGTGAATAAAAAGTGGAGGAAATAGGAGGAGAGGGTGCAAAACCAGGCCCTGATTTTCAAGCAAGATTATGAGTTCGGGAGAATACAAGAATTTTTTTTATTTGATTTTTTTTATGTGAGGTCAAGTGAATTGGGGAATTCTGGGTATAAGAGAGAAAAATAATTGGGGAAAATTGGGTATTATTGAAGATGAAAGTGATCAATAAGGTCCACAAACGGTCAAAGAATGAGTTACCGTCAAATCAGACGGAAATATACAATGCGGTAGGGTTTTGCAAAACAAAAAAAATTTAAGGTAGTCTTTCACAATTTTTATCATAAAAGGTAGGGTATTGCAAAGTTCGAACATTTAAAGGTAGGGTTTCGCAAAAAACTCTCAATTTTATAATATCGATAATGACCAATTCAATTAATGATAGCTACTAGTATATGAAAAATAATAAAAAGAAAAAGAGCAAAAATGTTTTCTTTCTCATGTGTTTCCCTTCCCACCCGACCGCTACCAGTAGGCCTGTGCAATGGGTGGGGGAGCCCATGGCACCCATTAGCTCGTCCTCTAAAAATGCAACCCAGTCCACCCACTAGCTTAATGTATAGGACTCAAATTAATGGGTCTGTGTGACACTTTAAAAGGTTGGGTGATGGCAGCCCATTTGGCCCATTATGAATAAAAAAAATCAAATCCCTCAAAAATATTCACGCGACTGATTTTCACGAGACATAATTTTCTCTCACCTTCAATTGCTCCTCGCCACCGCGTCACCACCACGCCGTCGCCGCCTCCTCACATCTCCGTCCCCTCTGAATCTAAGGTATTTTCTTTTGCTTGTAGAGTACGATACTGTATTATATGTTTATTTTAGTAAAAGAATAGAATTTTGTTTGTCTCGTATATTTGATCTATTTTGTTCATCAATTATTATTGTCGGCTGCCGTTTGATTGAATTCCACAATTTTTCTGATTCTAAAGTTCATAACTTTATTGTTGTTCTTTGTTAATGAAATTAAAGCATGCCCAATTGCTCGAATTGATGTTGTTGTTTTAAACTTTTTGGATATGATTTTCTTCACTATGTAATTAATAGTATTAGATTAGAAATTTGGGGGAAATTTTGATGACATTTATCAAAGAAGCTACCTTTAGAGCTTGGATACTGTAACAGACTTGGAAGTATGCCAGGCCACGTCACAAGGTGGTTTCAGGTTGTTAGGCTCGGCGCGAGAAACAGTTAGTAAGTCGGTTGAGTTGGTTAGTTTTAGGCTATCAATTCTGTTTTTATGAATTGATAGACTTCATTGTCCTACACCTTTGTGTGTTACTGTTGGTTGGTCGAATTGGGAACCAAATTAATCATGGATGTGCTTTATAATTTGATGTTCTATCATCACATTATGTCTGATATTGCAATGATTTGAATATCATTTTTAGGATCTGAATCATTTTGTGTAGCCCATGGGCTGGCCCAATCCAGCCCGTTAAAAATGGCCCAGCCCATATTCATTTTTACTGTAGCCCATTAACAGCCCAGCCCATTATGGTCTAGCCCAAACCTAACCCACCCAGCCCATTGAACAGGCCTAACTACCCGTCCACCAACCCCCGCCCCCATCGCCTATGCCGACCAACCCACCGCATACGCAGTGTAACACCCCTTAATTTTTGGGATCTTTTATTTAATTAGGGTGTTACATTTAATTTGGGAATTAGGAATCAATTACTAAATTTGGGAGTTTTCCTACTTTGGATCGGTTTCCTAATTGGGTTAGTTTTATGGAAGTTACCTAAATACCCTAACTAGTACTCGCTTACTCTACTACTACAATATATAAACAAATAAACCAAGCCCTACCTATTCTACTGTACGCGTGAAAGAGAGAAGCAGAGAAAAGAAGAGAAGAGAAGAGAGAAGAAAAGAGGAAGTGACGGCAGCCACCGTCGGCCACCGCCGTGCACCACCGGACCACCGTCACCACTACCGCAGCCCCGTCCTTATCTACCTCACCTCTTGATTATTATATCAAGAGTAGTAAGATTTCTATACCTTTCTCACAATTGTAATTTAGGGCTTTTGATATTCATGTTTAGTTGTAGTTTAAACATGAAGTTGGATGTAGAAATTGTAATCCTATGATTTATTTATGATTGTGTTGAAGTTTATGCATGAATTTATGGAGTGGTGATTTAGGGCTTTACAATTAGGGCTTATGCATGTTTGATAGTGATTTTGTGGTCGGAATTGCATGAGATTCGGAAGGATGACTTGTTATGAATTGGGTAACGTGTGGTTTCAATTTGGGGATATTTTATGATGGTTTAATTGGGTTAAATAGTTTCTGCCCAGATCTGGTTTTGATCTATTTTGGGTGTTATTATGAGTATTTTGGTATTTGTATGGTGGGAGATTGTTACTAGTGTGTTTATTGAGTTGGTGTGCAAGTTTGACGCGAATTGGAGTTGATTTGGTTGTCATATGACCATGTTTTGCTTGAGAATTATCATGTTGAGTGTTGTTGGGTGCGTGGTGTGTAAGTTCTAAGAATGGTATAGTCGTTTGAGGATAGTTACCTTGTGATTTGTAGTAATTCCATTATTTTCGACATTTGTTTAGGTGGTGACTTTGAGGAAGTACCTTTCGTGGACTTTTGATACCCTTCTAGCATTTGTGAGTGTTGAAGGTAAGAACGTTGATCTTATAAGACTTGAGCATGTTTTGTACCTTTTGTTCTCATAAGCCTAATCGTTCGCTTCAACCGTCGTTGTATTCATTTCATCTCATGTCTTTCACTCTTGGATCTCTTTTCATGCAAGTCTTGTTTCATGGCAATGCCATTGTTCATTTGTTGATTCATATGTTGTTGTTTCCTGCTACGGCCGTTTATAAATCGAAAAGTGCAAGCACAAATAATGTACCTTAATGATAAATTAAAAGTGTATCGTAAGAACGTGAAGATAAGTAAAACCCATCTAGAGGGGCGGACGTAGGAGCCGTCACCACACCATGCGGTTGTGGCCTTTGTTTTTACCTCTGATCAAGGTAGTGTTGTGGGTTGGAGATCAGCTACCGAACCCCCTAATAGACTTCCTCTTAGAGGTGGTTTCGTCCTACCGGCCCTCTAGTGAGGGGTGTGCACACTCGAGTCATTAGGTTGCGTTACTTGTAACTCTAGATGTGGTAGTCTTGGGCTAGGACCCTTGGCTTGTCTTTAGGGACCTCTCGGAGGGCCTCGATGATCGTATGTTGTTGTCCAGAGAATTGAGGAGTAAGAATATCAGCTTTTGTCGTTTGGCACTCTTCTGCCAGTTCTTCGTTGTCTTGTTTTCTTGGCGTAGTTCGTTCAGTTATTTTTAGCTACGCGCCATTTTAAGGCACGTATCTTATTTCCTTTTTGTTGCTCTTTTCTCTTACTCAGCCTGTGCTGACGTTCTTTATGTTTGGGTTTGTTCCCTACCCTATTCTGGGGCCTACGTCATTCTCGATGGCGTAGTTGACAGGTCTTGAAGGTGATTGTTTGACTGCTTGGGTTTCGATTGCATGGCATGGGATTTTCCCACAATAAATTCGTCGGACTTTTGGATTTTATGAACGATTGTAATCTTTTTCATTTGGTTTGATTTTGGTTTGTAACCTCAGCTATAAGTGTTCCGCTGATACTTTATTGCTTCTTTCAGAATTTCGATTCAATAAGTCTTGCCGTTGACTTGGTAGTTCACGGTGGCATAACAGTCCTTTATTTTCTTATTTAAAATTTGTCGAAAATTTAGGGTTGTTACACGCAGCCAAACAACGCGCATCGCACCACCGCAAAAAACTTCCCTCACCAGCAACTCAAACTCTCTATGCCGGCCCACCGCCCCCCCTTATACTCATTCATTTCTTCTTCTCCAAAAACATCCCCACAGTCACAACCTCGAGTCCGCCACCCCACTCAGATTCGACGACTAGAGACGTAGCCGGAGTGGTACTACCGGCGCCAGCAGGGAGGACGGCAGACTGAGTTGAGGTGGGTCGGAGAGGGGGAGGAGAGAGAATAAGAGTTGGGCTTTGTTGTTGCTTTACTTTTTTTTATTAGATGTTTATTGGACTAATGGGCTAGCCTCCTAACTATAACAATTGAGCTTTGAAAAAAATCCCAAGACAACTATGAGTGACCCGAGGGATACGTAACTCTACGTGCCCCCGGGATCCCTAATAATTTGTGTTTTTTTTTTTAGTTTTTTCCTTTTTCTCTTTTCTTTTTCCCTCCAATTTTGTGATTTCCTTTTACTCTTTGTGTTGGGTATTGGTTGTTTGAGCCAAATTGGTATGGGGTTGAACCGTTAACTAGAAGTGGCCCCTAGGTTTGTTAGCAACTTACCAAGTTACCATAATGTGGCTCTTAAAGTATCATCGGAAAAATGCACGAGCTACCCCTATACTTTAGGGGTTTGCACACGGTTCCCCTGTACTTCAACTTAGTGCACACGGTACCCCCGTACTTTTAAGAACTGCACATTATGCCCTTTCTTTCTAACTTCGATCCCGTTAGTTTATGCTTAATAATGTTGACATGACTACAATTAACTTAATTTAATTACCAAATAATTTAAAACTAGTTTTAGGGCCCGTGAAATTCACGGGTGGATTTGTAAACCATTAATTGAATAATACTCAAAGTTCAATAAAATTGTCAAAATAGGATTAAACAGAAGGGTACTTGTCAAAATAGAGTCCACATAGGTTTGGACAAAGGTTTAGAGCAAGTTCGCAGGACACGTGAAAATTTTAGGTAAGACACGACGCACAATATTTTTAGCACATCTAGTGTCATATACTCTATATCTACTACTTTCCAATCCCGTCTTTCTTTACTATTTCCTGGTCCTTTAAGTGAATAATTCTTCTCACAAAACATGTATGTGACTAATTATGGAATCATTCTTCTCACAAAACATGTATGTGACCAATTTTCTATATACAAAATGCTTAGGTTTGCATAATTAATAAAGGCACTTGGACCAACTTCGGAGCATATCCACATTCAAAGCAAGTCATAGAAAAATTAGTTATGCAGACCATAACAAATACTCCATGGATGAATATATAATTATTAACAAACGCATGTAAAAGTGAAAATTAGTATTCAACAAATTAGATGAAAATGTCAAAATTCCTCATCTTTGATATCTTGCCTCCTCCCTCATGCCCTCGTTAATTCGGCCACTATAAAATTTGTGACTCCATTTTCCTATAATTGTTCCTAAAATATTGTCACCCGTATAAACTATATTTGATCCAAAAACAATTCAAGACCTACAAAATAAATTAGTTATAGGACATCTCGTATAGAAAAAAAAAGTGGCAATACATATATTCAATACTATTTCAAAAATAAAATGTAATAATGTTGTCCTATAATCCAGCAAAAGAGAAAAAATCAAAACTCACGAAAACAAAGAAGACCGTAAAATATCAAAGACAAAGTGACTGTTGAAGAGAAAAGTTTGTTATACTTTAGCTTCATGTATTTCAATTTGGTTCCCTAATATCTAAATCTGCAATATGATCAATCCAAATTAATAACTAATTAAGAATTTGTATGAAATAGAACATTTATAATTATACTAAATCATCAAGCAAATAACATATAATCAATCATACGACACAAAAAAACAATCCAAATACAACAGGGACAAAGGGATTGTAATTGAGAAACAAAGTTCAAAGCAAATAGAAACAATCTTCACGATTTGAATATGCTAAGATGTTGTAGTTGGTAAAGCTTTTATGTTGATGGTGACTATTTATTTTGGGGAAGGGGAAGGGTAGATGAAGATGAGGGGTAAAGGAAGAGGAAATGATGTAAATAAAAACATTCATGAAACGATGAAAATAATTTATTTAGGCAATTGATGAGTTGCGGTTGCGAATTTATGAGCGAATTGAAGAGATAGTAGCAAGTAAGTTTTTGAACAATCTAGAGATGCCACGTGGATTTAGAAAATCGTTTTTGATTGCCTTTTAATAGTTCTATATAGATAAAATGATGATAATAATTAGAAAAAATTAATCCCCACCCCTTCATTTTTCTCTCTCCTCTCCCCTTTCCCCTTCCCCTTCCCCTTCCTTGACCACAACCACCACGTACTAACTTACTAGGTATGTTAATGTTTATTAAGAGGGATAAATTAATGTTTAATGTGTAGTTAATATGTTAATGATGTAGAATAGTTGCTTAAATAAAGCACTAAAAAGATTCTCTAATGATGTTTTGAGGGAAAAAATAAAAAAGAGTATGGTGT
Organism: Spergularia marina; assembly: GCA_963680865.1. Taxonomy (NCBI): domain Eukaryota; kingdom Viridiplantae; phylum Streptophyta; class Magnoliopsida; order Caryophyllales; family Caryophyllaceae; genus Spergularia; species Spergularia marina. Next base: position 12,141,736 of record OY804560.1, on the reverse strand, counting down.
GCAGTTTTCAAAAGTACGAAGGTACCGTGTGCACTAAGTTGAAGTACATGGATACCGTGTGCAAACCCCTAAAGTATAGGGGTACCACGTGCATTTTCCGAAGTATCATTGTATCAAGTAGGAAACTTTGACTAAAATAAATCAAGTTTCCAAAGTTAGCAATGCTGATAAACCGGTCACTATAATCCATTACTAATCATCAAATCATTAATTGCATTTGATACAAACCTATTACCATCCGGTCGACCAAGCCGATCAGAATCCACCATGCTCATCGCTCGTTGGTCGGCTTGCGCAGCTAGCAGCTCCGTGCGAACCACCATGGCCACACGCCGATTCTTCGATCATCAGCCGCGCCCGACTACCTCATCGCAACTACCAACACCTGATATCATCATTATCGCGAAACCCAGTTTCTAGGTATGTGATACCCTCTTAATTGAAGATCCAATTTCAATTTGAGGTGAATAGATTAGGTTTTGGGTTTGATTAGAGCGTTAAGGTCAAAATTGAATTGGGGAAAAATCAATTTCGGCATTTTTCGAAACACAGAAAATTATGGCTCATAATTGCAGTAAAATCAATCCAATTAATTCTTAATTTTGCATTTTCGGCCAATTTCTGAATTTTTTCCGAAATGCTTTTCATTTAAATTTCGAATTTCCTTTGCCTAAATTGTTTCACTCTAATCCAATTAGTTTCAACAATTTTCCAATCAAACGAAAAAAAGTCTTAATCTAATTAATTTGCTTCGAATTTTTAAGACAAGCAATTCTTTAGAAATTAATTTCTGGAAAAATTCGCGCCCTTTCTTGATGAGTTTTCATATTGTAGAATCGTAATCGGTCTCTAGCCAAAACATCACGACTACAGATAAATAATTGAATAATTATCTTCGTAATTATACCTTTGACTATTCGACTACGTGATCGAAGGACGACACAGTCCTTCAGTAACGGGTGCGATTTCAAGTGTCAGATTAGACTAACTCTAAAATTTTCAAGCATTTTTGGTTTTGAATGAAATAATCCAAGTGTCGATACGTACCAGTGTCGACTATCAAATATGGATACAATTACACGAAGCATAGACAAAATCACACGAACAATGTTGAAAGGATGTTTCTACTTGGGGTAAAAAAACACTATAAATCTGTTTCTAGTGAGACAAAAGGAGTAAAAACTTGGTAGCAAGCACCACAACCTTCAGCATTGTGGTTCATAACTAAATATTATGACGAGCAGCAGATGCCCACCATACATTTTCAAAGCCAAAGCACCATACCCACATGCTCCAGCTTCATTTGATCAACAAATTAAATGTTCACACTTCATATTATTACAAAGTATCATCTGGGGCTGTTGTTAATATGGGTTAATTTCTACAAGAAGTTATCTGGGTCAAAATCAAGTCAATCAAAACAAAACACTGTGATAAAGAAGAAAAAAAAAACCTTAAGAAAAGTTAGAAAGAAATTTAAACATGAAAGTCCAGAAGATGAAGCAAAGCAAGCAGCTTTGGAAGTGTCACATTCATACAACTGAGCAGTTGCATATGAAGAGAAGAGAAGGAAGATGAAGAAAATTAGAGCCATTTTTTTTCATTTTTTGGTGAATTTTTTTTTTCCATGGAAAGTGGTGATGTATTAGATAGGTATGGTTGCTATTTATAGACGAAAGACTCTAGGAGATTAAGTGTGGCAGAGCGTGGAGTCTAGGACTCTAGGTGAGCACATGTAGGATTAGGAGACAATACTACACCCCTTGTGAATAATTTGTGGAATACTATATTGTTTTTAGTGAATATGATAAGCTTTCTTTTATGTAGAAAAGGATGAACTATTGCGAAATTGCGTGGGAAAAACAACTTGATGTGGTAAAGATTTAACTCGTGCTAGATTGATACCCCCACCATTTTTTTTATTCGCCAATGTACTAATACAAATCAAATATTAGCACATTAGAAGAACAGAGGGAGTCAGGGAGTGTAAAACAAAAAACAAAGGCTTATAGACTGTTACGATGCATGGATGTAAAGGAATACTATAGGCGATTAGGAGTTGATAGATATCAAGTCTCATCGAATTTGTTTCTTCTTCTTGTAAATCTATGATGAGTGAACAAGTTTTCCTATTATTTCTTCCCTTCATCTTCTGTTTTTCATGGCAGGTAAAAATGCAGGAAAAAGACAGTTTCCCTCCATCTTTGATTACAATCTGCTCCAATGTTTTCTTTGCGCCGATTCGAGAAGCAGCTATTCATACCTATAGCCTATAGGTAAACCCTAACTTTTGAAGAAACTAATCAAATATTCAATCTCTTTGCGGTTGTTTCATGTAATGTTGTAGGTTTCCCATGAAATGATCACAAAATCGTATATTTTATTTCCATACAAATCATAAATTCGACAAAATAAATCATCTTTCATTCATATAGAGTATATAATTTGTGGTTGATGATGATGATGATGATACATGGTGGACTTAAATGGATAGCTGGAAATCTGCGAATAATTTAGTATATAAAAAGGAAAGATTTTTGAGGATGATTGCTCCACTTGTATCAGCAAGAGTTTAAATTCTTCATCCTGCATAAATAGAGCAATATAATTAGTTTATGTGAAGATGTTTGTTTGCTCGTAGTGGTAGTGTGGTCCTATCTTAGGTACCACCAAAGTTATGATTTGTGCTCTACTTGTGTCGACCTCAACTAATAGGGAGATTTAGGAATAACGTAATATCTGATTTAAGTATGGCTGTATGGTGGTATCAAAATTTTGTGCCAGTGGGCATTCCAAAACATCACTTAAATAAGTTGTTGCACGAATGTCTGATATATGAAATGAAGATTATAAAGTTATGCTTATGGAAATGTTCTAGAGAGTGTGGATGTCAACTAGCTTAGTATATTGTGTTACTGTTTGGCAACGCGTCACGCTAGTCTAGCCGAGTGTCTGTGCGTCTGGGTGTGTATGTCTAGTGTGTCTCTTGAAGGAGCTGAGTATACATGAGAAGATCGTTCTTGAAATCATAACCTATGTCATAGCTAATGTGGTGTGGTACTATGGCTTAGCTAGTGCCCATTTGCTGAAAATATTGGAGATCAAGAAGTTTTCAGATTCAGGATATGACAAGTTCAAGTCTTCTATCTGGTAGTGTATGGGCACGAATGCAATTGTGCAATGGAGAAAGCAATGCAGCATTACACTTTTTGGTTTTGTGTGTGGAAATTATGATAGTGAATGGTAAGTGATTGGCTTATAGGTAGTAGAATATGGTGGCTTAGCAACCGGACCAAAAGATTTCTTGAAGTCTGTCTTGTGTTTGATCATAGATAAGGCTGGTCAGATTAGTTTTCAAGTCAGACTAGCGTTTACTTGATTGTTGCTTTTGGTTCTAGTTCAAATATTTGTTGCTTAAGAACTATTGTACTACTTAGGTTTGAAAGGTGAACTTATTCATACAGCTGAATGATAGGGTCAGTGAGGACGATATGTACCAAACATCATTTAGAGAACAAAGGTACTCATATCGTAAATACATACCTTTGTTGTCAGTTTCTTTGTTCAGATCCTCCAATAATCAGGGAAGGGCACTTGCCCTGACTCGATATTCTTGATGTCCTCCAGAAGTTCTTCATAATGTTTCTTAGCCTCTTCAGCAGTTATCCCACCAACTATTTTGGCAATGTTTTGCCAACGATCAGGAGTATCCTTGTCATACACAGCCAGAGCTCTTTCAAAGGCCTTGTTTTGTTTTGTTGTCCAAGAAGTTCTTGTGCCATTAGAAGAGACTGATTGAGAATCCATTTTTGGCCTTGTATTAAATAGGTGCTTGACAAATGAGTAGGTGTTAGACAGGGAGTATATGACAACGTGAGGCAGTTTGGAGGTAGCTTAGAGATGAAGATTTTAGGAAGGGGAAGTCTTTAGCCAAGAGATGGTTGGTATGTCTAGGGAGTTACCAAATCCTGCTATTTATAAGATGGTCTGGTGGAGGAGGTGGGACGATGCCAGCGTGGCAGTTTTTTGCTCAAGGAAAATCAAAAGAATTTGGAATTTCCACAATTTGCCTCCTAACTAAGATATTCTCAGGAGCATAGAGGAATAGCAAGATAGATGGAGAAGAGTAACACAAAAACTTGGGTAAGATGGCCTTGTTCTTATTGTCGGACCTATTTTTCCTTCTTAAATGTTACATGTTTACTCTTATATCTTATACACAGTTATACTTTAACTTTCTAGTGTAAATTGGTCTCACCAGAACTTATGATGAGATGGTCTCACTTATGAGTTGCTTCAAGAACTAAATTCTAATTAGTACAGTCTTGCGGGATTAATTAACCACCTTATACAGCCTAATACTAAATTGTATGGAAAAAATCAGGGTAAGGGCCTTAAGATCCCAGTCATGAGTATGTTGGCCCATGATCTAAGTCGATAACTTTCATTCTGCTAAGCATATTTACTGTTTGTTCTGTTGCTTGGTTTTCAAGTCATTTGGGGCAAATTTTGTGATTATTTTGATGAAATCTACGGAAGCTTGAGGGTGTCCAATTCTCAGATTGACTTATATTACTGAAGAAGGACATAAAAGGCAAGGGTCTATTAGGTTAATCAAACCAACTGAATTATTCTAAACCAGCAATCTGGGTGTGTTAGAAAGGTTCAGTTTGGAGGTTGTAGTGAAGTATAATGGATTCCAAAATCAAGGTTCAACAGGGATAAAGACATGACAGAAATTACTATTTCTCCACATATACTCTTGTGTAGTTTTGTACATTTCGATGTTGTAGACAGGATGCTGGACCATCATTCCGTTAACTAACCTGAGAGTTTCAGGAGTAAGCTAATTGTTCATTATTTCCTTTTCAAACTCAAAGGTCCGGAGGCAATTTATTCCTTTCCATATCACAAGTGTCTCAGTTGTCCGGACAAATGTCCCCATGTCTTTAGCTTATTAGCTTACTCCGTGCTATACGGATTACAGAGAAATTTAGAGATTGCCTACAAATAAGGAATACGTTCTTTCTACCTGGGAATCTTTCAATCATGAGATGGAGATCCAACCACATTGGCCAACCTTGCTGGTAGTTCAGACACCTTCTACTCTCAAGTAGAATTCAGTAACTTACTGTTACCAGAAAAACTTTGTTTTGAAACTATTTGTTTGACTGATATATATGTTGCAAAACTTGGTGCGCCCAAGTAGAATCTTGTACAAGGTCGTGCATGTCTACCTTTCCATCCACTTGCATTTGTATGATGCATTTGGCCTTTTCAACTTATCACTAGATATTCTACTAATGATCCCATGTTACTGTAGATTATTCCAACAGATATAATTCATTTCAACCTAAACATTGTATGGCTGATCCTCTATTCTGCATTAAGCTAATACCAAGACCTAGGCTATTTTATCTTTTTATTTCATGAGAGCATTAAAATGCAGATTCTTATCTGATAAGTAATACAGTTCACTCGAATAAAAGATTAAAAAATAATTATTATGTTTAGTTTAAGTGAAACTATGTAAAAAAACATAGACTCAGTTTGTTCTTAAGATCATCAAAATATATGCTTAAATGGAGCTTAAACAACAAAACAACATGATCCTGATGTCCTAAAGGCTCCCAAGTCCCACCTACACGAGAGGTCGCAATGGAGAGGTACAGAGATGAGAAAAGGTCGGCTACGATAGGGTATGGTATCAAAATGCAAGTTGTCTAAATAAGCTTAGGGCTCTGTTGGAATAATCTTGCAACTGGATGTAGTCAGGAATGTATGCATTGCAAGTTGGAACGTTGTCACTGTGAGATTTATCTGTTCGATAGAGTAGTACATCTTTTATTCTTTTAGAAATGCAAATGTTCTCACTGCTTCTGCCTAGTACTTGTGCCCTAAATAAGTTAAAACAAACACATTCATCCATCTTTTTCCCCCTTTGCAGCTCTAAAAAGAAGACAACCCTGAAACATGCAGCTCCTTAGATACATTGCATCGCCATTTACTTGTTTACATTTTATCTTTGTTATTCTTTTATTGGAATAATGTAGCCCTAAATTGAGCATTCTGTGATTAAGTACCGGGATTTAATTAATTGTGCTTCTGTTTTTTGCTTTTTTTAAGGAAATCAATGCCAGCTATTACTTAATGATTACTGCTGCTTCACATTATACCGTCTGAAGCAGAGTGGCGAACTCAAGTACTAGGGATACGGGATACATGTTGTTACTGTATTGAAGTTTCCGATTTCTTGAAAGCTACTTCCCAGGAATCTGCATTAAAGTGGGGAAGCCTACCAATTGCAATTTCTCCACTCAAGATTGGAATGAATCTTGTTTACCAGTCCATCTCCTACGTAAAGTGGCATATCCGAATGCCTTCTCCGTCTCTTCCACACTTGTTTCCTATCCGCTGCCCACTGTCAGGTTAGGGGTTTTACCTTAAATCACTATGGTGGCAGGGGGGGGGGGGGGGGTAGCAAAAAAGCTAAGACTACTTTTCGATTTGGCTGTGATTCTATTGAGAATGGTTCCATTTCATACCTCTGATGCTTTTGAAATGGAACTTTATCTTTTTAGCAGTCCTTGTAACAGATTTGAACCTATAATTGCTCACTGATGCTTGAGGATAGAGGTGGAATATTTGGTTTGAAATGGAAAAATGTTAAATGCTCCATACATTTGATTGTTGGTCGAATACATTATACATGTTATAAAAACCTCAGTTCAAGACTGATTGGTGATGGATTGTCTATTCAAGAAGTACGATTTGACCGGTATGCACCCTAGAGTACATGATTTATCATGACTGGTTAGTGTTTGCTCTCTCTCACTGAAAAAGGAGAGGTAATGTTGAGGAATCACCTCATATCGTTAGTGGGAACTCATGTTTGTCAGAGAGTCTGTTCTGTTTTTGCTGTCAACTGGTATCAATGCTATCCTTTTCTGATACTCATATGTACAACTCCATCTGAACCATGAACAAGAGTACTTGATTGTCGTTATCCAGGTGATTTTGTCTGCTATTACCCTATTATTATTATACCATTGCCACTGTTTCAATGCGTTCACGCAACCAATGCCCCGCCCTGGTTTTTGCGTTTAGAGGCTATGTTGTCATACACTTCTTTTCAATGTTCTTGTGCCTTAATTAGTACTTTTTTGTTGCCAGAAATGTGTTTCTGCCCATCATCAGTAATGCTCAGAGTCACTTCCCCCTTTTTTTTTTTTTTTTTTTTGATAATGCACTTCCTTTCACCTGGATAGCTTTATAGTACAGTGGAATATTGAAATGCTGCAAGAATATGGTTTATTCACAGTGTAACATTGAGTGGTTTTCGTAGAACTTTCATAGTTCCAGGTGACAACTGACAACCTCATGATATCTGTTACTTCAGACTCACGGACCTTACATCCTAACGCTCTTCAAAAGACAGAGACAAGCATGGTGGAGTGATGATTATGGATCTCAGAACTTTACTGATGTCATTTGTTTGATTACGAGTACAATTTCAGAACATGATCAAGTTACTGGAATATTTTTTGCTGATTTGATTTGCATATCATCTCAACAAAGGCACTGGTTGAAGCATCAGAAACACTCTATTGACATAACCACTTGTGAGTTGCGACTCTCGCCCTGTAAGGTTGGGATAGACTGGTATGAGATTCTGGTGCATCTACTTTGTGCATTCTTACCTCATACTTGTTTTCAGTCACTCAAAAAGTCTGAAGGCAAAGTTATATTCTCCTGTCCTTTACAATCTCCTGTATTGCTTAGGACAAAGGTTTTTACCTTTTTCGCCCTGATTTTATAAGCTAATCTTTCACCTTTTCCTGTTGTGAGCAAATATTCTTCTCTGGTGACATAAGCTGGGATGTGTCAGCAATATTTGAACTTTTGTAGTCAGCTTAACCTTGAAACTTGTCTGAAATACATATGTTCACAGACAACAAAAGCATCCTTGTGTTTCTATTGTCTGCTTAATTATTCTACGAGCCAAGAATGGCTTTGACCCTTGATGATACGTTTTATGAAAAGGTTATAGATATATAGTGATATTATATCAAAAGCTTATGAGAATTCAACTAGCTTTATCAGCATACTGTACTGTGTAATTTGGACCTAATTAGCTTACAATATACGATAAGCTCCCCCCCCCCCCCCCCCACGTTTACACCTGTAATCCGTTTTTCGATTATAATTTCAATATTTAGCTACTTCGTACTATTTTAACTGCAGCCACTTTTCAATTTTTTTTTTATCAACACAATCATACTCTTACGTGTTGCGTCTCTCATAAGTCATAAGAGATGTAAGAGTATGTCTCTCATAAGAGATGTAAGAGTACGTCTCTCAATATAGATGCTTATCTCCTTTCTCGTGTATTCCTCTACACATGACTATCGAAACACCTAAAACATTGAACATCTTATGTTGAAAATTAGAAATTCAAGTAAAGGCAATCAAATTAGCACGTGCTGGGTTTGGCTATCAGTGGTGACTGGTGAGTACGGAGTATTGCTTTGAGACTTCATGTATGTAGCCAATGGACTCTAACGAGTTGAGATTGAAGTCATTAAGGCATGATACTCATTACATGGATTCGAAATTCGTCAGCCTAAAACAATGCTTGTGGACCTTTTCACACAAAAGAAAAATGGCAAATTCGAATCTCGTGGCCGGCCGGCTTGCATACTGTATCAGCAAGTTTTCCGGTTTTTTATTGTAAATTGGCTACAGATATCTTGTTACAATCTGAAAATGGTTGTTGGTATTAATGACCACATCATATTATATTCCCACTTTTGTTTCTCTAGATTCCAAAATTTCAACCTAGTAATTCAACTTTGAGCTATCGAAAACTTTTATAAAAACATGAATAATATCTTTTTCTGCTTGAACAAGGCACTTGTTTAAACTTTAAACAGTCATTATCACAATTTTACCACATACTAGTATTAGATTTTCTCAACAGCTCTCTGACAGAGATCAGTTCATGACTTCACTTTGCCATGGCCAAAGAGCCAAAGCCTTAAGGGTGAGACTGATGGCTGCCTGGCTGGCATTCAAAAAACTGTTTAGTGATGAAGCAAACAGTCGTAAACCTTTAGCCTCAGTACGATTCAAGGTCGGCTGACAAGAACTAATACCTAGGCTAATACTCCACATTCGAACATATGGTCAAGAGAACAAATAATTTCTACAATACGCCTTGTACCTAAAATGATTTGGGAACAAATAATTTCTACAATGCCAAAAAAAAAGGAATTAAAAGAAAAAGAATGTTTAGCAAGGCTATGAACAAAGATGTGTGAACTTTCCATAAATGTTTATGTTTATGAAGATGTATCGATGTGAAGAAGGAATAGATATGGCTCAACGGAACAAACATTTGCATTACCTCTTTAGTCGAATGACAAACATCCCACAACACATCTCTAATTTTGATTATAGTGAAGCTAATGAGGAGTCCCTAATATATATAGTGCTAAATGCCTAATGCAGCTCAACTGTATGCTAAGAAATAACTTCCATAACATATCCAATATCTTCATACAAAGGCAAGTATAAACTGAGTGCCGAAATAACCTAGAGCGAGTTGAAAGCAGTAAACAACAATAATGAGCAATTCGGTTCTAGTTCGACACTGATGTCTTCAGGGGCAGAACACTCTCGACTTCCTGCTGACCAGAACTCTTTTCTGTAACTTTTCTTGACAGGCTGAACATCTGTAATCAAACAAAGAAGAAATCAAGCTAATAAGAACAAAGTCACAAACGAATAAACATCAGTAGTGCCTTAGATGAGTAAGGATATCGAGTTAAACCTTCTGAACAGTTTTCTTAAAGCATTCCTTATGTTCATCCATTGAAGCATGAATAAACTCATCCATGTGGTCCTTCAAGTCCTGGAGGAAATCTGCCTGTTCACTCTTCTTCTTCCGACATGATGAACTGGCTGGCGCTGGGGATGGTTTTGTTTCGGTCTGATTCTTCTGAGCTTCCATTATAGTGACCTGCTCAAGAATTTGATACTCAGAACTCAGATTCCCTTACACAGAAAAGGCCACTCAGATTACAAGATCTATACATGTTCGACTCTAGGTACAAGCACTCAAAATCAATTTGTTTAGTGCCATTATACATATCAGCAGGCAAATTAGAATGAGGATGCGACAAGGGTATCCAAGAGTCCAAGATTATTTCCAAGATGAATGTATGTAACTTATAAGAATTTAATACAGCATCAAATGCTCTTATGGGCAACAAAAAACGTAGCTACAAGCATATAGACCAATTGCCAGATATGGCAAATTATCATGTTATGCTAAATTGCTAAGTATGAAGACAATCAATAATCTTGTTATAAAAACACTTATGGAACGATTCACGTTTTGAGTCCGATGCAAGCAGCACAGGACATGCTCAATCCTATACAATTGGTGACTCAACCTTAGAACCTTCGAATATCAATGACCAAACTAGACAAGAATAGTAACTAAAACCTCTGATCAAACTGGTAAGTTAAAGCGAAAAATGACCTCCAAATCAATCAATTCAGGACACATTACCTTCTTATAAAATTAATTCCATCTTTGTTTACACTTATAGAGGACCTTAAGAACATAAGGTGAAATACTATCAACAGATACAATAACTCTGACAGAAAACATCACTAAGTCCAAGTAACCTCCTCTAACATCCGACCAATAATCTTGACATTCAAGCTAACATGTCAGGAGAAACCAACAAACAAACCATGTGAATTACATAGACTCATACATCAAATTCAACCTCAGACACTTCACAACAACAACAACAAATCAAAATTTGGGGTCTCAAGCCCGGATAAAGGAGGGGAGTTACGGTAGGTCAGTGGGGTATCAGTATGACAAACCCAGAACACAATTAAAATTGCAAGAACAAAGGATCCCAGATGAGAAATTATCAGCAAAATTGATACAGATTGAACCCCACATGTTCGACATAATGTCGCAATGAAAAGATGTGTGAAAACACACACAGATTTTAATTCGTAAGTATGGTAATTAGGTGAAGAGTAAGTTACCTGTGGCGCAAGGAATTAGTCGTGGGGAGAACTGATGGAATTGTCACGAAATAACAACGCAATAAGATGATGAGTTGGTTAAAACAAATTAGTGATTTTGGTATTTATTCTGCTCTATTATTATCTTGCTCTCCAAGAAAACTTTTTTCCACCTGTTTCTTACGGGCGAAAGTAGGGGCTGGGAGGCCAACAATTTTCTTCTTGGATTTTTAGAGCTAATGGTTGGTATTCGAGTTAAGTGCGAAACAAGGACCTGAACTCGTCCTAAATTTTGAAATCAGGACCCCCTAACTTTATAGGACAAAATCAAGACCTTAACCTAGACTGCCGTTCAATTGGTATTGTCATTTGTGACGTCAGTATTCAGGACCTAAACTATGAACACAATGATTGAGACCGACAAAAGAGAACAAAACAGATGAAGGACCTGAACTTATGTCCTGAAAATCTAATTGCAATAAATAAACATGAATCCTTTAAAAAAAACATGAATCCTTTAAAAAAAACATGAATATCCAAAAAATGACCGTTTATAACAGTTGGAGGTTCCAGAAAATTTCAGCATTAGTACATATATCTTGAGTCTCTACTATCTTCAACAAAGATTTTCTAAATGCCCAAAAAATTTATCCCTTCATCATCAAAATCATCACAATCCTGGTGTGCACACAAAGAAGGAAGAAATGACCATTGTTAGATGCCATTGTCATTTACCAGCTTTTCAAAGAATGTCGAGAACGAAACGCAATCCATTTCTAAGATTCTACATTTGTACAAGATACAAGCTTTACAATGGATGCGATTATTTTCAATGGATAGATCCACCACTCGTTGAAGAAGTTCATTTTGAAATTGTTCAATTGATGCAAAGGGCGCAACAACTTGAAGAACACATTCAAACAATGACAAGAAACAATCAATTCCTAATATGTATTATTCTAATTCTTCTAGTTTTAATCTATTTGTTGCATACTAGAAATTGAATCATATAATCATCTAACTCGATTTGATGAAAACAATAAATATGCATTGGTTACGAAATACCTAACTGATTGTGCCTTCTCCTAATCGAGGATGCTCTGTTTTGTGCTTGTTCCTACAATTGTTTAATATAAATACGAATTAGTACAAGTAGTGGTTGAAACAATATGGTTAATTATGAAATATACAATTGAATGGTTAATTATGAAATAAACAATGAAATACCTGCAAACTTGTACTATAGTAATGTTTATCCTCCCACTTGAATCCATGAAACTTGGGGTTGGTGAAGTACTTGAACTAGCCTGAGATAGATTGAGTGTTGGTGCATCAGTGAAGGTTGTAGCTGATAGTAATGTCTGCTCTCCTTCAAAATCAGAGTAGATGGCCATGCTCCTTTGCACAGGTGCTCGTCTCATCTGTTGCAATATGTGAATTAATATTCATTTATGTTGTGATAATAAAGAGTGACAGTAGTTGGTAAACTTAATGAACTTACCGTAGCAGGTCTAGAGTAACCGCTGCTGTGGAAATATTGCCCAAATCCTCTCTCATAAACTGGTAAGTTATCAGGTCAGATTGACTTCCTGTAGCAGCAGGTGCACCTCTTCTTGTAGCATCAGGTGCACCTCTTCCTCTGCCAGTACCATTAGGTGCACCTCTTCCTCTACCATTACCTTAGGTGCACCTCTTCCTCTACCATTACCATCAGGTGCACCCCTACCTACACCATCACCTTAAACTCTTCCTCTAATTTCTGTTTCACTCCTTCCTCTTACTTTAGGCTAACCTGCAGCTCTAGCCTCAGCTGCTATTTTGTTTTGTCTAGCATGGGACAGTTGGAATTCCCTTTGCTACTTTCTAGCTAAAGCTCTCCTCTTGTTTTTTTCTACCAAGGCCTTCCTTGCTGCCTCCTCTATAGACCTCTGCTTGATTATCTCAGCTTTGGCTGCCTCATCAAGTTTGCAGGTCACTTTATTATGCACTGCCTCACCACAGAACCAACATCTAATAGTTGTACCCTTTCTGCTTTTCTTTGTTGTATCCTCACCTACAGAGGTTTTCTATTTTTCTTAGGCCTGTGACGTTTCACCTCCAGCAAGTCAGGTGGTATAATTTCTGCCTTGTCAGATTTCTCCCAATGTTGCACACCTGTGATATTAGAAAAGCTGAACTGATAGGCCTTGAGGTAGTAAAATTTCTGATAATAATCAGAAACATACCTCTTAGGCTCACCTCCACTCTCCCAAATAGCTGATATTGCATGCTTGCAAGGAATGCCATTCAGCTGCCATGAGAAGCATGTACATATTTTTGCAACAATATCCACTCTAAACCTGTTTTGAGATAACCCTTCTTTAACACCATAAGTGAATTGATCATCCCAAATTGCTGTCCAATATCTTGCAGCAACCTTTGATTCCTCTAACTGCTTTTGAATCTTTATTTGGACATATGTTCACATTCTTATCTAGAAGTATGTCCCTCTTTCTATGTAGTCTCTCCATGATTGCTTCTCTAATGTCCTCTAGCATGCTGATTATTGGCATGTGTCTGGACCTTAATATGTATGCATTAAAGACCTCACTCATATTATTATCCACACTATCACAAGTTGAGAATGTACTGAAAAAACACCTCATCCATCTCTTATAATTTCTTTCCAAAAGATCATCAGCTGCATCAGGTGAAACTTTCCTTAACAAATCCATGTTCTGCTTGAACTCTACCTCAGTGGTAGATTTTGCAATCCTCCAAAATAGCCTCCTATATACATTATTGCCTCCAAATACTCCTCTGAAGTTCATGTACACATGTCGAGCACAACACCTTTTCTCTGCTTGACAAAAGACATCATTGGCAGCATGCATCAAACCTTTCTGTTGATCAAACATTATTGTATACCCAGCTCCATCAGTAGTGCCCAAAACTTCAGTCAACAACTGCATAAACCAGGTCCAACTCTGAGTGTCCTCAGTTCCCACAACAGCCCAAGCAATGGGAAACATCTGGTTATTCCCATCCCTACCAACAGCTACTAGTAACTGACCTCCATATGGTCCTTTCAAAAAGCAACCATCCATTGAAATGAAAGGCCTACAGCCTTGTTTGAATCCCATCATCAGGGCATGAAACCCATAGTACATATACTCAAACTTACCATTATCCAGGTGAAATTTCACTGTGTTATTTCTGTCTGCTTTTTTTTTTTTATCTCATTGGCATATTCATTTAAGAACTGGTACTGCTCTGTGTACTCACCTACAACAAGATCTATAGCACTTTTTCTGGCTTGCACAGCACAATAACGAGTAATTTCAACACCAGTCTCATTCCTAATACTATCCTTAATCTCACTAACCTTCATGTAAGGATTCATCTTGAACTTAGATGCGTAGGTGCTGGCAATCCATTCATGATCTACCTGCCTCACATATCTCTGCCTGCCAAGGGAGTGCTCAAAGGTGTGAGTTTTTACAGCAAATTTTTTGTTGTCTCTATCTATAGAGGCCCATATCCTCCAATCACACCCTTCTACTATGCATTTTGCGCCAACCCTATCTTTGTAATTCTTTGTGTACACAATAGAAACACCATCAAACCCACAATAATCGTTAAGGGCTGACTTGAACTGAGATGAATTATCAAAGTACTGATGAACCTGAAAACCTTTACCACTACCAGCAGTATCTTCCTTATAACCTAATCTCCTAATCTTCTTAGGCTTTGGTTCAGGAGGACAAAGATATCCACAATCCTCATCTTCACTGGGCTGACTGTCCTGGCCAGAAAGCCCTTCATAGTCACTCTCCTCTTCTATCCCACCCATCTGTAACTCATCTTCTAAGCTAGTTGAACTTGAAGTTTGGTTTCACTTGCCAATGCCCACCATAAATCACGTTTATTGTTGGATTCAAAATCATATTATGAAACTTGGAATGAAAATTGAAATGAATAAATTAAATAGAACACAAGTTTTTCAACAACATAATGCTTATATTAATAATTTCACTAAAGGAAAGTGATTACAACATGATTCAATACATAAGAAACATAGAATTAAATAGCCATTTTGTCAAAGACAACAAAATAAGCACAAAATGGCTACATAATACTACACTACCCCAACAATTGGGTCCTAATCAACACAAAACAGAGACCCAAAGATAGAGACCCAAAAACATACAGGCTCTAGTAGCAATAGCAGCCAACATAGCGCCAAAGGAGCTTAAGCCAAAGCATCCATATTCTTCTATTTACACAACATTAAAATACAACAATAACATATAATTAAAGTAATTAAAATTCAATAAATAGACCCGAAAATATAATCGGATTTTTCAACAAAATTAGCACTGATTTTTCAAAACCCTAATCAAACAATCAGATTTTTCAAAACCCTAATCTAATAATCGGATTTTAAAAAACCCTAATCTAATAATCGGATTTTACAAAACCCTAATCTCATAATCGGATTTTACAAAACCCTAATCTAATAATCGGATTTTTCAAAACCCTAATCTAATATCACAGTTAAACTTTAATCAAATAACAACAAAAAAAATCTAATATATTCACTACTGTCTACTACCACAACTACATTAATTATAAACATGATATAATAACATATCAATTCAAATTTCAATCATACAATAATTTAATTAAACAACATGTACAAAAAATAGACCAATTAAAATTGATTAATATGTACCTTGGGTAAAAAAGGGCAAAGGTAGCTTGGGTTTTTAATTCAACAATGGCGTTTGATTTTCAGATAAAAGGAAGTTTAGGAGCTTTTAGGCAGAAAATTAAGAGGGAAAATAAAGAGGTTTTTTGCGCAAAACAATACTGCAATGAGGGACAGGACTGAGGAGACACATTTAATACGTGTCAGTCTTATGATGGAAAAATGTTTTTTTTTATTATTACACGCTGTCATTCAATGTAAAGTTTAGGTCCTTGTGTGCTTTTTGATTTTCTTTGTACTATTGTGTCAGTGTCAACGGTTGATAAGGTAAAGTTCAAGTCCTTTCGCGGGCCACATATACAAACGACATTACAAATCTAACGGCCAAATACAATGAGGTCCTAATTTCGTCCAAAAAAGTTACGGGGTCCTGATTTCAAAATTTGGGACGAGTTTAGGTCCTTGTTTCACACTTAACTCGTTGGTATTCTCACCTCCGCATCTTTAGTTGTTTTTATATAGCAAAAATGACGATTCATAGAGGAAGGATGTTGGTGATAGTCTAGTGGTAGTGCTATCACCCCCCAACCAAGAGGTCGGGGGTTCGATCCTTACTTTCCCAAGTGATTTGTGTGGATGATAACTCCTTTACGAGGGGGTCTCCTACGGGTTCATGTCCGGTTCCAGATGTGCTAAAATTTTCCCTAAATAATCCTCCTAACTCCTTAGGGACTGAGTCTTTTGACACCAGTAAATTATCGATAAAAAAAAAATAGAGACAGTTTAGGAGCGGGAACGAGAGACAAGGGAGGGCTGGAGGGGTTAGTGAGCTTGGTAGAAGGGAGGCGGCAACGCGGGGGGGGGGGGGCTAGGGGTGATAATGAGCCAATTAAAATGGCAAGCTACTCGTGCCCAAGAACGGCTCCAGAGCTTAACCACTCGAAAATAAAATATAGATTTTTTTTTCATATAGATATATTATTTTAAAATATTCATAGGTTACAAAATAAGGTATCATAACAATTAATTTTATGGACAATCATTTACATTTGGTACTTAGTCGTAGAGCTGGCAAAGGTGAAGCAATATCGACGCAAACTAAATCGACCCAGCTGACCTTGCCCGTGAATTTGAAAACTTGACCCGTAGGACCTGAAACTAGATCACCTGAACCGGACTAACTCTTAAATGTTTAGAGGTAACCAAAATGTGAGCTTAACGATGATTAACAAGTATCACTATATTTCACTTATGAAAATGACATTAATATATGAGTGCGGGGTACTTGACACGAACTTTGATAAACCAATAGTGCCGATTGGACGAATTCGTCCAATAGGGGCACTAGAGGACAAACTTTTTCCTTTTATTTCTTCCTCACGGCCTTACCTGCAAAACTCCATAGCCACCTGTAGACACCTGCATTTGTCCCTACCCAAATGCCCGATGATGAAAGGACATTTTATAGTGAACTGCGTCTACTTGCTCTACTATGTGAACCATCGTTGTCGTTAATCCGTTAGCAAATGCGTCTTCACCTAAAACGAGGCCAAAAACAACCATTTTCCTTCTCTTATACACCAGACCTAACTCAGGAATGATCCGCGAGCCTAAATCCCCAAAAATCATCAAGAAAACATGTTTTTGTACGTCATTTGCCCACCCAAATTTACATGTACAATACTCATGTCATAAGAAGGCCAGAAATGCAATTTTGTATGGTGCGTCAAGGGGTCCAGGCGCACCTGTACGCGTGCACAGATGCCTTGTCGCGCCTACGCCTGCGCCTAACGCAGCCTACCGCGCGCCAGACGCACCACCCCGTGCGCCTTACGCACGTAGTCCTAGGGTGGCCGGCTGCCCTAGCTCTCCACCTATACACGGGCGGGGTTGGGTGTCTTATGGCTTCCCAACACGTACCGTCACCCCCGAACCCAGTCTTGCGGTCCGTAGGCTGCATATTGGCGTAGGGCACAATGCGCATTTTGTTCCTTACGTCCCTCGGTTTTGTCCCTTCCGGTAAACGACTTGCAAACGTGTTTTGTACTTGGCATGACTCGCTTCTCCAAGCGTTTATGCTCAATGGGTACAGACTCACCTAGCGTTTACGTAGTCCCTCGGTAACAAGGAACAAGATCGCATTGCATGGTTTCCAAATACCCCACAATTGTTTGGTGGCGACTCCTATCCTAGTGCAATCATCGCACGACTCGCGCGTCCGCCGCGATAGAGACCATCCGTGGAATCTATAGTGGCGACTCCGCTGGGGACTTATTGTTCAAAGTGGGTGAGACTCGAAGATTGGTTATCACGTTACATTTGTTGAGAAGTTTAGCACCTTCATTTGCATGGATGCGACCCACGTCCCATAGGAACCCTTGTCCTTTCGGTACATCCATCTTTTTCTACCTCGTGTAGGACTGAATAAGTACCACCCACGTTCGCATCATCGACACTTCGTTTCCAAGGAAACATTTTTTCTGGTGTAAGGGTGTTATACTCTCGAGGATGGGCTGCCACAAATCGAGATATAGCTACCTATAACGTGGTACCCTAAACTTAAACCTCAAAGCCTAAGCTCTAGTACATTGGCATGGTATGTGTTCGTTGCAACGTGCCTGTATTGCTTCTTTTTGTTGCTTTTTGTGCCTTCTTTGTACCATTTCAACCCCAAAACTTTGTCAAATCGAGTTTTAACCACACCAATACTTTTCTCGTGCCCGTCATCACATTCTGTGATGTTTCGGCGTGTGCGTCCATGGCCTTGTGCGCACGCCACCGTGCGCTCGCGCGCCTGTGCGCACCACCCCCTTGCGTCTGCCTACTCATACGCACCATGCATTTGCCTTTGAATGGTGCAATTCCCATTCCTAGCCATGCCCCACTACATGTTTCCCATTGATTGAGTCATTTTCAACACTTGCATACACTACCATGCACCTATAAACCTCGCACCCACATGTTGCACTCACAAAATCGAGTCAAACTCATTGTACTTCGTGCTGCATTCTTGAATACCGCATTGTCGTGTCACGCATACACAACCATAGTTTGCTGCATACATACATATATTAATATATACATACGTCATGTCCATAGAGTCGCGTCTTGCATCATACATTTGCATATCATCTAGGTCCACCCCTAGTCATCTAAATCATGAATCATCCTAGTCCATACCATTCTTAGGACAAACCGTCTCATGTAGGGTCAAGTTTGTACCTAACTACAAACTCATGCATCCTACAAACCCGAACCATTGCACGCTTTTTTGCACTACGACTTGTATGATCACATGCATCCATGCATACATGCATCACAACCCATGCATCGAACCTACAAAAAAAACAAAAAAAAACAAGTTACGTCATGCATCATGTCAAACACATCATGTCTGTCTCATACATCAATCCGTATCATCGACCCTAGCCACCTAGAATTTTTTAGGCCCACTCCTCACCCATTTTTTCAAAAATTTTGTACAACTTATGGAAATACGAACCATATAACTTGATCTTAGCCACCTAGGATCATCGAGGCCTACTCCTCACCTCCTTTCTTTTCGTCGTTGAAGCCCACTCTTCACGACCACTCGATCTTTACATACATAAGATCGTCAACACCTTGTCTAACTCGGTGATCCCGCCCCAAGTTTTCAAGCAACTCAATTGAAGCGCCAATGGTTTGAGGGACGACTACTACTTCTCTATGGATCCATAATCCACGTCGAGATTGGTCGCACGTTCCTCTCGTCAATGTTATGTTTTTTCCACAAGTTCTCGACATTAGCATCCCGAAATCAAAGGGATAAAAAACTCCGTACACAATGTCGTGACCTCTAAAGCTTACATTGCACGAAAACTCAAGACGACAAGAACAAGCACCACTACAACAATGCAACCTCCAACTACATGAATAATGAACGTTCTTTCCGAACTACGTTTGGTTTGATTCCACGCGCTAGTGGATACGTAGGCAGTCTTTCGAGACACAAGCACACGACAAAAGGTTTCATGCATGTTTTGTTTACCTCCTTTCCATGTCTAGCGTAGATACCTCCAACAGATTGTAATTTCTCTTTTTCGCTGATGGAATAAATGAGCTTTTGGTTTACCATATTTTTCATGAGCATCCAACAACGAAACCTAGTCTGTCTTACACTGCATGATTAATGACTGGAGGTAAAAATTTGTAACTACATAAATGACTTTGATCCCTAACGATTGAATCCATTTTCTTTGGTAGCCCGCAGACCCTCCATGCCGATAGCCTTTTCATTTTTATCCTACATCTTCCTAGCCTGGGTATGGGGTGTTGATTTGACTTGAACGGCAAGACTTAAAAATGTGGAGCCACTAACAACAAATTTGACTAACAAACGGCAAGATTTAAAAAAGTGGAGCCACTAACAACAAGTTTGGCTAACAAATGGCAAGACTTAAAAAAGTGGAGCCCAGATGAAATATGTCTAACAAAAAAAAACTTCTGAAGCTACAGCCAAACTCTAACAAAGATAAATAACAAGTGCCACGAACAAGTGAAAGCATCCCTCAATAGGGACAGAATTGAAAACATCAAATAAAATGTGTCTTTCTAACTGCAAACATGGTCAAGTCAACACGATTTGGGGTAAAATGGGTCAGAGCCTTCATGCACATCCGTCATTTGTCAGCCAAGCCAGCTACAAAAGTACCGAAAAAGTCGTCCTTGAGATCGTGCAAATCACGCCACCGCAATCGGCCGCACTTCTATTCAAGAACTTGACATTTGATGATTCACCGCGAGAGTTCTTCCGCACGACGGATAATAATCGCGAAGGTAAGACACTAGGAATTTTGAGGATCGCTCATCAAGCTCGCCATGCATGCATTCTCTGATTCTTTTCCCTAGTGCTAAATGACATGGAAATCTGAACCCACGTTACCAACCTACCCATTTGCAAATTTAGGCCGACGCATAGGTCTGAATTCCCGTTTTCCAGTCACATTACAAGCCATAACCCTTGGCCAGCCGCATCAAATATGCCTCCAGAATTTATATCCCACTTGGTCCAACCTCAAGGATCAAGGCCTAGTTGAGCCAGCCACAAGGCCCACAACTACGAACTCCACATTCCAAATCCTTGGACTCTTCTTTTCCCTTGCCCACGTATGGAATATTTCGTCGACCCAAGACAAGAACGATCGTCATCACGAGCAGCACGTCTCATTCATTATGAAGCATCAAACATTTGCATCACCGCTACTAAGCCTTGAGCCACCTCAAGCATCAAGCCGTGTGTCTCTACATGTATACATTTGTGCCACCACAAATACAAAGTCTTGCTTCGCAGCATGCACAAAGATCAAACTCGAGTAGTGGGAATGTCACTATGCGCCGTCAGCATAAGTTGGACAATCACAACTTTTACTCACCTTTTTCACCATTTTTTTTTCTTTCTTTTGGGGGAAACCTCAAATTTCTTCCTCAAAACTTTACCATTTCCACCCTATTTTTCTTTTGGGGAAAACCTCAAATTTGTTACACGAAACTTACCATCTCTTTCATCCTTTATTTCTTTTGGGGGAAATCGTGATACCCCCTGCATTTTTTCGCATTTACATCTGCATGTAACTCAAGTCTAGGTTGCATTAATCTAAGTTGCATAACATCATCGCATTGCATTAAACACCACGTTCGAAGACCTACGCTTCGCTCCAAGAACACATCTAGCCCCTAT
Source organism: Spergularia marina (assembly GCA_963680865.1). NCBI lineage: Eukaryota > Viridiplantae > Streptophyta > Magnoliopsida > Caryophyllales > Caryophyllaceae > Spergularia > Spergularia marina. The sequence goes on along the minus strand of OY804560.1, from coordinate 12,120,275 downwards.
GACGCATACTAAGGATCAACGCAACGATCTCGAAGCATAGTAGAGCAAGTAGTGGTATCGCGGACACACGTAAGTCCTGAGGGCACCCCCTCTTTTCTAAACTTGTCTTTTTACTTTATTCTCATCTTCTACCCCTTCTTTACGTGCGCATTTTATTGCTTTTCACATAGATTTATTTTGCCTAACGAAGATTTAGATCTAACGCGAATTACATGAATCACGCCTAACACACATAGCGTAAAGCGCTTGGACAAATTGGTAGCTAGGGACCGTTAATCTATCTTAACGACGTTGCGACCTAAGATCTAGTTTATGTGCTAAATAACCGATTTAGCTAATTTTACTAGGTTGTATATAACCTGTAAATGATTGTAACTTGCATGGCTTAACTTCTCAACGACTTGTAAACGATAAAACAACTAGTAGAGGCCGCTATACGCGGGCGGGGTTGGGTGTCTTATGGCTTTCCAACACGTACCGTCACCCCCAAACCCAATCTTGCGGTCCGTAGGCTGCATATTGGCGTAGGACACAATGCGCATTTTGTTCCTTACGTCCCTCGGTTTTGTCCCTTTCGGTATACGACTCGCAAACGTGTTTTGTACTTGGCATGACTCGCTTCTCCAAGCGTTTATGCTCAATGGGTACACACTCACCTAGCGTTTACGTACTCCCTCGGTAACAAGGAACAAGATCGCATTGCATGGTTTCCAAACACCCCACAATTATTTGGTGGCGACTCCTATCCTAGTGCAATCATCGCATTACTCGCGCGTCCGCCGCGATAGAGACCATCCATGGAATCTACACCACCCACCTTCACCCTACCCCATCATCGATCTGTCACCCATTCCGGTACAGCATACCACCGGTTTCGCCGGCGGAGAAAATCAAAACACACCCTATGATGGATGGGGTGATTGATTGGGCGTGGTGAACCCTATTTGGGTGTGCTGTTGTGAAGTGGGGGAAAAAAGGGTCCCACTTCTCGGCGCCGCTATCGCGGCACCGGAAAGTGGGACCCTAAACCCTATTCTGTGCTCGTGGTCGTGGCGGAAGAAGGTCAGAGATGGTGGAGAACTTGGGTGGAGATATTCCGGGAGGATGAAATGGTGGTTGACGGGTTTTGAGATGGGGTGATTATGGCTGGAAATGGGAGAAAACTCTAGAGAAGAAGGAAATCGGGATGAGAAACAAGAAGTAGATGATGAGGTTTTTTGTCTCTTTAGTGCTTTTATTGGACGAGTTGTCCAATAGGCCTTATTGGTTAAGAATTGCCCTATTGACACCTACATTAGCTAAAATCATATCATCATTATTGGTGTGAAAGAAAATAAACATAGAAGTCTATACCCTCATATAAAAGAGAATAGGGAGAATGGATTTAACTTCCTCTTTTTGCCCTTCATTTTCCTTCTTCAAGTGTTGATAATTACAACATTGCTACTCACCAATTTTTTTGCTTTTTTTTAAACGTGAGTTTCAGCCTTTTTCAAGTGGGTCCCATAGCATATTTATTGTTCCCCAAAATTGTGACAAGCATGAATTTATTGAATTTGGCAGTCCTTGTTACTGCCTTCGGTTGTTTTATTTTTTGCTTTTAAATACCATCGTTATCTCCATGTCTTACTTATCTCTAAGATTATTGTTGGTTGTGGCTACCGGCTGGATTTTACTTTCGTACATGTTGCCAAGCGTGCATGCATGCATACACATGTTACGTTTTACGACCTTGCATACGTTGCTGGCTACTGTATAAGTTCTATAGTGGCATGATCATACCGTTGCTAGGGGTGATAATGAGCAAGTTAAACTCGCAAGCTACTCGTGCCCAATAACGGCTCCAGACCTTAACGAGTTGAGTTGAGCAAGACCCTAGTCGACCCCAAAAACCCGCAATCCACTCGAAAATAAAATATAGAATTTTTTTTTCATATAGATATATTATTGTACAATATTCATAGGCTACAAAATAAGGTATCATAACAATAATTTTTATGGACAATCATTTACATTTGGTACTTAGTCGTAGAGTTGGCAAAGGTGAAGCAATACCGACGCAAACTAAATCGACCCAGCTGACCTTGCCCGTGAACTTGAAAACTTGACCCGTAGGACCTGAAACTGGATCCACTGAACCAGACTAACTCTTAAATGTTTATAGGTAACCAAAATTTGAGCTTAACGATGATTAACAAGTATGACTATAGGTGATAGGATAGAAAAATTTCGATTCCCTTGGTTGTTTGGGGCGATTGGTGGCTATTCGAGGTAGTCTTTGATCCGATAGTGTTATTCCGGACCTAGGCTCACGAGGGAGTTGAGTGTAAGATAGTTGGGGACCGTTGTGTTTAGGTTACATCAGTGACGGCTCCTAACTAGGAAGACGAAGACCATGAATGAAGTAGAGGAGATAGGTAGATATCTTATTCCTCCCGTCCTGCTTGTTAAAGGCCTTGGAGACATTTTGTAGTAGGTGGTTGTGATACTCGAGTACGAATAAAGGTCTAAGCATGGGGAATTTGATGTGCTCATTATTGTTGCTCTTTTTAGCTTGGATTTAATGTTATTTCGGGATGTTTTGTTGGTTTTTATATTGAATTCTCACGGTACTGATATGTGTAACTTATGGTGAGAAAATGGTTATGTAGAGTCGGGTTGTTAGACTTTGAGTTCCCAAGTTATGGAAGCCGATTTGAAGCGAAGACTGGGGAAGGATTGAAGGCTCGTAGAGTAAGTATCGCGCGCACCGCAGGTGGCCAAAGGCGCTCCGCGGATTGACTCGTGAAGAAAATAAAAAAAGAGCGCAGAAAACTCAGCGTGGACCGCGCGTGCAGAAGGCGGTGGACCGCGGCGGGCTACGGGAATTAATCTTTCCGTATTTCTTTATATTTTCCTTATTTTATTTGTAAGACTATTTAAGTACTAGTTTTACGTCTTTTATTGACAACTTTGCATTCAGAACTTATTTCAACCTTGTATTCACGATTTATGGAGAACTAATCTCCAAAGTTAGGTTATTACAGATTGAAACTGCAGTTTATTATTCTATTGTTGTTCCTATCAATTCAATTGTGAGTCATCTTAATTCTCGTGTTTTAATTCTTAATATTTCATAATTGTTCTTGCTAGGAGTACTACTAGTTAAGCCTTTTGTGATTTAACTGCTTGGAATAAGTAGCAAACTAATCTGTTTATTTGATTGCTGATTCAACGTTAAATAGATTAGGGGAGAATTTAACTATAATTTGATTTGAACCGCGTGTGTTCTTATTAATTATTGTTGCTGATATTCTTAGATCTAATTGCTTCTATTGAATAGATCTAGATGCGTGATTTAGATTGTTAGATAGTTAGGGCTATTTAGATATGCTGGTTCGTTCTAAATACCTAAAGAAAGAAGAATTGAAATCTTAATTTTGCAACAACATGCTCCCATTGATACATAGGTGACTTTCTATGATCAATAAATAAACTATAGTTGATTGAAGTATAAAACCAATATTTGTCCTTAATTGATTTTATCATTTACTTGCCTGTTTTTGTTCCGATGTGCTTAGTTAATCAACTCTCAACCAACCCCCCCTAATTGGTTACCCAATCGACATTACATACATTAACATTAATTAATACCATGTGGATACGAACTTGCTTCCCCTACTACATAGTTTTAGGATAAGTATTGAATTAATTTGGTGCAACCCACGAAATTTGCCTACCATTAACTTGGCTTTTAGTCTTGCTTATCTTTCGAAGCCTACTCATTAGGCATTTCTTGACCCAAAGACCGAGGGTTCAATTCACATCCAAATCATTTCCAGCCAGACTCTTGAACATCATTGTAGCTACGCTCATGCTAGTGGGTCAATTTCGTAATTAGCTCAAGCCATTTCCCACGATTCAATGCCTTATTTGGTACTATCAAGTAAAGCAATATCCTTCGAAGTCACTTCGGTACGCCTTTCATCTTTGTCCTTAGCAACTTCGAGACATCACTTCATTAGAAACTTTGAGTTACTTCTAGAATATATGTGGTGGAACAAATTTACCATATAAGGGAATTGAGACCCATCACCAGAAAGTTGGCATCTAGGGTATTGCAATATCCAACTTTTTTTTCAAGGTCAAAGCATTGTAACACTTAAAGTTATTTCTCTTCGATTTAGTTCCTCTACAATCACCGAGTCTCTTTCTTAGGGAGTAGAGTACACATATCCTTAGTGCACCACATTTTGTCCTCCATACCTTGAACAGTCTTTTCCATTTTCCCTAGGGCGCTTAAGTACTCACTTGTTTGTCCTTGAGTGTTGTCCTAGTGTGTTTTTCTACGTGCAAGAGTTGCTTTGCATTATGTTGGTGTGCAAGGTTGTCTTTTTACCTGCTTTCTACATGAGCTATAATATGATACAATTGAAAGGCACGCCAAGCAAAAACATAATCATTTCAGGCAAAAACATACTCATTAGTCATATATGCAACCACCATGGAGAGCAATCCTCGAAATGGAAATTTGCATCTTCACAAGTAACATACACTTGTCAAGTTCAAAAGAAATAGCAAACTACAACCCGAAATCCGACCCTTACACTCGGGGGCTAGAAATGCTACGATCTCGTGTAATTCCCAATTATGATATATTCAACCCCCGTAACCACCAAGCTATAAATCAAATTCAGTAGTCGATAAACTATAAAATCAATGAACGATAAAAGACAACAACTTCTTCCGGATGACAAATGCGCCCATCCAGAACATACAAGTTATCCAAATGCACGATGAATAACTATTTCGCGCATCCAAGATATCACTCTACAACACCTACATTTTGATTGTTTACTGCGCTCGATCGAAATGGCTACTGTAAAATCTTTTGTAATGCTATGTATGACTTTGAGGATTGTTCTTTGTCATTATTTTATTGCAACTGATATTTCAAACCTTTGACTTTCGTCTACTCAGAGACTCAGACAAAACTGGTCTCATGTAGACACCCTACTTTTGCACCCATTTTAGCGCCCGATGATGAAAACGGACAGTGGACACGCGGTGAATAATGTTGTTTGCCAATGGGTTCAATGTATCAATTTAGACCAAAATTACCATGTTTAACCTATAATTAAATTGGGCATTGTGGATTAATATTAATGGGCTTAGTTAGCTTAGACAATTTCTTGGTTAATCGGGTCAGGAATCACACGTTTATAGCCTTCTTGTGTGGGAGCTCGATGATGCCACTCGGCCAACGGCATCTGTGTTTAATTCGGATCAAAACTCCTCTCTACGTATGGATTATCACCCCAATGTTCTAGAATTGTCATTATGAACTTTCCTAATTATTAAACCTCACCTAATATAATTAATTAATAATATTCTTTAAGTGATTTGTACAAGAATATTATGCTAATTTGCTATTACCATTAGGACACTTCAAACGCTTAAATTCTCAACTTCTTTTTGGTTGGTGCGTCGACATCATCAACACAAGTTCTAATGTCACTCGAATGCCATCTCCCTCTAGTATAAATAGCACTCCCCTTATCTTGATTTTAGATGCACATCTCACAAAACTACCATAACAAATATCCGTGCATGGTCCTAATTACAAACTCTGACCTACATTTTCAACAACGGAGATTAAGAAAAGAGCACCATACCTTTATCTATACTCAAACACATGCAACAAGCCTACGACTCCAACGACCGTAAACTATTCGAACAAAACAAGACAACTAGGCTACGTGGCATACGAGAGTCGAGACCGAAACTTGGACTCATTGGTAAACGACATCGAGATCTGCGATACAACGACACATGAACGTCCACCTGAGGACCCCAAATCCATTCTTAAAGGGTTTTCAATGTATGTATTAATTCTTTATATTTGACACAACATGCGGGTTTACGGTAAGTATTTGCTTTGACTCGTATGTTATTTTATTGATTTCGCACCTTGAATTTATGCTAGGGCACAGCATTTTCGGATATCCGATCCGAAAGTGGACATCAGATCGGATGTCCGAACCCAAATTTGAAGATTTGAAATGTCCGATATCCGATCCAAACCGCTTCGAATATCCGAATATGTTATCCAAATTAGTTTGGATCGGATATGTCGAATATCCAATTACAGAATTTCATTGATAAACCCAGCCACCACAACCCATCAAATCTGGGTCACAGGCAAGAAAGCCCATCAAGACTAAAATTTGACTATGCAATTGCAAGGCCCATAAAGCATAATGCTCATCCTTCTTTTATAGACAATTCTACCCACAACTTTCTTTTCATGACCAATGTGGAATATTTTTATCAACTTCAATACTTCACAAAAACCTTAGCCAACCTCCTATCTTTGACCATATATTTCGACCACTTTGAGACTTAATTTGAAGAAAACACATTAGATAAATCTTGTAGATCTTGTTTCTACCTTTTCGTACACTTTTTTTAACCCGTTTAAACATTATATGTGAAAGTTATGATAATAGTAAGAACATGAGTTGCACATAAATCCTTATTTGAGCTGCTAAGTTTGACTAAGAATTTATGATAGTTGGGTATGTAATTTTGGAAACAACCATGAAATAACTCTTGTACATTTTGTTTCTAGCTTTATGAGGACACTTGTTTCGGTCCGTTTCAATATTGTATGTGAAAGTTATATCAAACGAACATGACTTTCACATGAATCTAACATAATCACTTACCAATTAGTTAAAATCAAAGTTAAGAGAACGATACCAATGAGACATTTGTAAGCTAATAGACACTAAAGTATTATCTAAATAGTTTTTGATTGATTGTGTTATATAGGTATTAGTTATTGATTGATAGTGTTATGTAGGTAATAGTTATTGATTGGTTGTGTTATATAGCTAAGTAGTTAATAATTTCATTATGTTATTCGCGTAGTTAATGATTAATCTATTATGCGGAGTATGAGAGTATGATTACAAAAGTTAATTGGAAGACACATTAGAGAATGAAAACATACTTTCACATTTCAAGACTTATTTAAGAAAAATAATAGGAGATTTTCCCACATTCTCATCCTCTAGCCGATGTAAGACGATTTGGTTCCAAATTTATATGATTTGGTGAACATGTTCAATATTGGGTTATTGGCCAAATCTCCACAACATTACCGCATTTGATCGACCTAAAACACAGTTGGATATGTATTAGTAGCCAGGAGCTTATGTCCAAACTCCACTTGGGTTTTGATGAGATTATTGTAAATAAACTCTTACTAAGAGTTATGAATAATTAATAGGTTGTGGTAAAACTATACTTAGATGAGCTTCCAACTTAATGATTAACATAAACATCATAATCAACTACATTCAATGTGCAACTAAACTATTTAACTTACACAATGAAATTATCAACTATTTAGTTTAACATAACTAATAATCTACTACTTAACTAACACAATATTAAAATAACATTATAACATTATGGATACAAAAGTAACGGTAACATGTGATCATGTAAAAAAATCACTACTAAAACTAACATAACGAAATATTACTTGGCTACCATAATGACTTGTTTACTAAGTATTTAGCTAATATAATAAAAGTACTAATTACTAACCACATACAAAATGACCCCCACAAAACTAACAAATCTACAATCTTAGTATAAATTACAAAATATTATGTATAAGTTTCTCTCAAACATATAAAAGTCTAACAAGCATAAGTAGGAAGTTAATAAATAAAAAAAGTAGGTGAAAATGTCTCACATCGGACCAGAGAACTATACTTGGGATCGTTTTTTCATATAAATGGCAAGGCAAATAAATATTTCTTTCTGCTTTACATTATTGAGCCACTGTATACAATGGGCTAATAAGCTCAAGCTTTGCCTGATGAGGACGTCAATTGTGGCCCATTTGGCTGGCTTGCTTTTTTGTTTGGCCTTGCATTTCCCAGGACTTTAGGCAGATTAAGTGTGACGTTATGGGCTAGTCTTGGCAACATCCTCTACTCAACTTTATTCCATAATTATTTTTTCTTTTGCTGTTTTTTTTCCGGATATTCGGATATCCGATTTTTTGTGGATAGGTAACCGATATCCGAATATTTGCATACGGATATCCGATCCGAATTGATTTTCGGATCGGTTATCCGAATTTTCGGATCGGATATCAGATCAAATATTCGGATAATTGGATATTTTGCTCAGGCCTAATTTGTGCATGTTCGACCTTCTGTATGGTTAAATCACCTAGCAAATTTGGTCTTCCTATCTTGTTTTATATGTGCACACAAAAGTAGAGTTTGTTGATTCATGCTTTTGCCGACACTTAATAATGTGCTACACTAAATAGTTTGCATGTCTATATTGATTACATGACCTAGTGCTTTCGTAATTCAGGAATCAATTGCAAATTATAACCGATCTGCTACATTTAACATGCTTACATGATTAATAACATGTACCAAATCTCGTCACATGATTTAATTCTTGCTTGCATGCTATTTGTACGTGGTTTCGTCGTTAATTACAACCTTCATATTTAATTCGTATCAATTAGTAGAGACCATCAACCACGATGGGCGAGTTGGGTGCCTAACACCTTCCCAACTTGTAACCTTGCATCGAACCCCCCTTCTAGGTTCGTGGGGTACCTATAAAAAAATCCCGCTGGCGACTCTGTGTCATTCACGCCTCTTTTCGGGAGGTCGGATCGGCAACCCGCTGCTACGGCATCTTACATGCATATGTTTGGTGTTTGTTTTAGTTCTACTCTCTTTGAGATCTTGTATATGATCCGGGTGGTTGTGAGAATGTGTTTCTCTACTGTAGGACTTCAGATTCGAAGACGAATCTTTTCAAAGAAGCGGAGAATGATACATGGGAGCTATGGGTCAAAGCTAATAATGGAAGTTCAAGACTATCACGTCAACTTCCAGCCTCAATATCTTCTGAAGTAATCAGTATTTCGAAGAGAAATCAATCGGAAAGTAAGTTCATGATCTAAGCTTTACGAAAAGTAGTCATATGCCTTAATTGGTTATGTAACGAAGGAGATATGCATGTTATAAGTTGAGTTGTCCAATTTCTATGCGGGTACGCGAGGATGACCGAATTTACTATATTTCCCAAGCAATGCACGTCCAAGGAAGTTCATGGTAGATGATTTATTACTATTTAGTTGTCTAATAATAAAGGAGTCTATGAGGTTTCCAAGTTGTTGCCAAACAACTGAGAAAAGTTCCTAATTAGTGAGTCGGAATTAAGGAAAGATTCATTATCGATACTTACCTTAATCCTTAGAGTCTAGATATGTCTAGTAAGTATAAATAGAGAGTTTTATTGTAATAGATAGATTAGATTACACACATTATCTATAGAGAATTAATATCAAAGAGTATAAGGGAGTTTCCTTCAAATCTTGGCCTTGCCAGGTATTCGTTTGGTTTGTCCCTTGTTTCTTTGTGATCTTGGTGCTTGCCCTTGTTTGTGCTTTGTTTCTTTGTGATCTTAGTACAAATTAGTCTTAGTCGAGTATTCGTGCGAGGATTCTAGGCTAATTCATATCCTTTATTATCTGTTTTAATTCCGCTGCGTTATAAACTCAAAAACACAAAAAAAATAGAGTAGATTTTAGTAAGTTTTACATCAACTCCAATTGAGCCATGCTGGCCAAGCAAGGATGGCGGATCATGGAATTGACAAACTCCTTAGCGGCGAGGTTGCTTAAGGCGCGTTACTTCCCAAATTGTGATTTTTTGGATGCCCAGCTTCGGCATCACCCCAGTTACATGTGGAGGAGTATTCTGGAAGGCCACCAGGTTCTCCGAGGTGGGTGTCGTTGGCAAATTGGCAATGGGAGAAAGGCCCAGAATTTGGCATGATGGTTGGATGTTGCATCCTATGTCTTTCAAGCTTATTTCACCCATCAGGGGTGACATTGAGGCAAGAGTGGAGTGCTGGATTGATGAGGAGCGGGGGAAATGGAAAAAGATTTTGGTCTGGGAAAATTTGCTCTTACTTGAAGCAGATAAAGTGATCCAAATTCCCATTTCTACTTTAGCGAATAACAAGTTAATGTGGCACTTTGCTAAAGACGATGGATACTCAATGAAAACGGGATATCTTTTCATTCGATGGAAGAAGCGCCTTAACGAAGGTGGGTTAGGGCCAAGTTCTACGGAGGGGCAGGAGGGTTTTGGCGTCTGTTGTAGGGGCTGAAAGTTCCAGCGAAAGTCATAACTTTTCTTTGGCGGACTTGCTAATAAAACTCTTCCAACGGGAGCCAACTACCATAAACGTGTAGACGCTCTTGACCGACATGCAGACGTTGTGGTATGGAGATTGAAACGGAGGTGCACGCCCTCTTTTTTTGCCCGAAGGTTGCAGAGGTGTGGGCAGAAATAGGGATAGAAGTGTGTGACGAGTGGGGTGAGGTGACGAGTGTGCTGGATTTGATTAGGGAACTGTTGCACGAGGTGGATATGGATAGGGTGGGGTTGTTTGCTATTATTTTGTGGCAAATTTGGTTTGACAGAAACTCCAACTTTCATGGGGGAGAGGCAAGGCTGGCCAAGAAGGTTTATGAATGTGCTCTCTCTTATTGGGTGGGTTATAAGGATGCTTGTGAGGCGGACCATGACCAGGTGGATTTTGGAAGTGTCCGTCGAAAACAGAAGAATTGGTAGCCATCGGATACGAATATGATCAAGCTGAATGTGGATGGTGTTTTGCTGGGTGATGGGGGAAGCGGGTTGGGGTTCACTACAAGAAATAAGCTGAATTGAGACGGAATTTTGTGAAGGAAATCCGTCTCAAACTGTAGTTAGAGACGGATTAGAGACGGAATATGATCCGTCTCTAAACACCTCGTCTCAAATTACTAGAGACCGATTTTAATCCGTCTCAAATTTTTGAGACGGATTTTGAGATTCGTCTCTAATAATTTGAGACGGAAATTTGAACTCCGTCTCAAATTAGAGATGGAATAAAAAACTTTCCATCTCAAATTGGAAACGAAATTTCCAAACTTCCATCTCAAGCTAGAAGCTGGAATTTCACAAATTAATTAGCCCCTGCCCACTAGTCTATTACACATTAGTTAAATCACTACACAAATTATAAGCTACATGGGATTCGAACCCATATCTTTGTGCATATGCACATGATCTACCACCTTGAGCTAATAGTCTTTAAACAATCACAATCTTAACAATATACTTACAACTCATCTAAGAAACAAACCATAAAACCACATGGTGTCAGCCACTATGCTGCGTTCATGGTAGGAGAATTGCATTACAAGGATTAAGCAATCTATTAAGCATCAATCATGAATCCAGCAACTGTCAGTTGAAAATTAATTATAAAAGGAGTGGATAAACATTATCTTGTACACACTAAGCTTCCGAAGGTAGATTTATATAATCTAATGCTCTAAGACTGATAACTAAAAGTATATAACAACAAAGTATGTTTGATTTCCTAATGCAATAGACATAGAAGACAAAAGATAGAATCAAGACATCATCTGATAACCCAAGTATCAGATTTCATACACTTGTTCATGAGCAATTGCCCAAGTCCACGGAAGCAATGGTTGAAGAGAAGAACTTCCAAAAGAGTACGTATATGCACATGTGCAGAAAAGCTTCATAAATCACAATAAGATTAAACAGTTCCGATTAGTACACTAGTAAGAGTAATGCACATTAAGAGACCCAAACACACTCCTAACAAAAGAGTATGCAACCCATGGTTCCAATCAAAACATCGACAAAACACAAAAGCGAAAGATAAACCAAAGCCTAATTGACTTGTTAGTAACTAGTAAGTATATCCTCCACAAATAATGCACTAATTGCACAGCTAGAGAAAAGTTTGTCAGTTGTCACTTCATGTAATCCTACATTCCTACTACTATACATAAAGGAATTCGATAGGGTTAGAATATTTGAATATGCAAGTTAGCAAACAGATTAATAAGCTCTCAATGGCGGTTTTCTCCATGGTTTAGTTTATGGAATAGACATT